>CM046878.1:133731636-135027067 GCA_025667525.1 Glebionis coronaria
ATGAAACACTAAAATTGGAACTAGAGGCTGCAGAGTCTAAAAACCAGGACTTAGAAATTAGACTTTCGTCTATTCTAGGGGAGATGGATCGGGCAAGACAGGGACTATCCGCTCTTTATAGTTCAATAGAAGAACGCTTAGCTTTTAATGCATCACAACAACAATCTTATGTTGAACAATTGAACCAAAAATGTGAGGAAATCTCTGACTTAAACATCCTGCTCATTGACAAAAACATGGTTTTGGCCGAGTTAAAGGAGACACTTCTTCTCACCCGACAAGAAGCTGTTAATAACTTAGCTACCAACTCTGCACCGTCCTCTAGTGCTCCAACAACCAAGTCAGTAGTGCTCTATAAGAACCCGCTCCATAAGAAAAACCCGGTTACCTACGATGATTATATGAGGAACGCAATTAAGCATGTAGATCTTGTTAGGGATATTTTAGACGATCTTTATGCCTTAGATCCCTCAAGTAGCTACTATTATTCAGCCCATGAATATATTAAGCGTGTTCAATATTGCTTAGCCTACTTGCAATACATAGGTAAACCAGGTTCTGCACTACTCACTAATCGACCCATTGCTATAACTCCATTCAATAAGACCCCAGGAGCAAAACCGTCATTGGCACCATCAAGTAAGGCACCTTTAAAATCTGTTGCTAATGTTCCCACTTTGCCTTCTACAGGAGTAAAAGAGTCTACTAAGGCTAAAGGATCGCCACTCAAGAAAGATAAGATCAAGCCCTCCACTAGTAGTACCAACAAGAAGAAAGTAGAAGCTCACCATAGGAACGTTAGTTCAGTTTTAAATAAAAAGAATCATGTTAAGACTAAAAGCTCTGCGCCTATGCAGAAGCCTAAACCATTTGTGAATTCTGATTTAAAATGTTGGAATTGTAATGAATGTATGTTTTCCCAACGTCATGATTTGTGTCTTATTGATCATGTGAATGAAATGAATGCCATTAGGAATAATCTTGAATGGAAGCCAACTGGTAGAACTCGTGCCCAAGTTGGCTGGCAATGGCGTCCCACTGGTAGGACCTTTACATTAGATGGAAAAATGTGCCCTTTAACTAGGAATGCATCCATTGAGGTTAGGTCTGAGCGTCCTTTAGTTAGGCACACTAGCACTAAAGTATGGAAACAACACCCTTTAATTAGATCAACCCCCACTATAGTGCCTATCAGTGAAGAAATACCTCAGGATTTAAGCCAACTAGAATCTACACCACCAACTAGGAAGAAGAAGGCTAGGAAATCTAAGAAACCTAAAGTTAGCAAATCTAAGATTATTAAATCTGTACCTGCTAATAACAAGGAACATTCAAATTCCGATACCTCTACATTGTCCTCGTCTGGTGATATTTTTAGTTGGTCCAAATCATCCTCTGGTATTTGGACTCCGGTTGTTCAAAGCATATGACTGGAGATCGCTCGATGCTTCGAAATTTCGTCAGCAAGTTTCTTGGAACGGTTAGATTCGGTAATGATCATATTGCAAAGATAATGGGTTATGGTGAATATCAGATTGGAAACGTTACGATTTCAAGGGTATACTATGTAGAAGGTCTTGGTCATAATTTATTCTCAGTAGGACAGTTTTGTGATTCCAACCTAGAGGTTGCTTTTCGACAACATACTTGTTTCATCTGCAACTTGGAAGGAAAAGACTTGTTGAAGGGATCTCGTGGTGCAAATCTTTATACGTTGTCCCTACAAGACATGATGGCCGCCTCTCCAGTATGTCTTCTCTCTAAAGCATCTAAGACCAAGTCTTGGTTATGGCATCGCAGATTATCTCATCTCAACTTTGATGCTATTAATCATCTGGCTAAAAACGAATTAGTTCGTGGTCTTCCAAAGCTCAAATTTCACAAGGACCATTTATGTTCCGCGTGTTCAAGGGGGAAAAGTACCAAGAAATCATACAAGCCCAAAGCTGAAGACACCAATCAAGAAAAACTTCATCTTTTGCATATGGATCTTTGTGGGCCAATGAGAACTGAAAGTGTGAGCGGTAAGAAATTCATTCTTGTTATTGTGGATGATTTCTCCAGGTTTACATGGGTAAGATTTTTACGTACAAAGGATGAAGCACCGAAGGCTATCATCACTTTTCTGAAATTCATTCAGGTACGTTTAAATACTACTGTCCGCCGTATTCGTATAGACAATGGAACAGAGTTCGTCAACCAGACTCTTCGTGATTACTATGAAGAAGTTGGTATCTCACATGAAACATCCGCTGCACGTACTCCACAACAAAACGGTGTCGTTGAAAGACGGAATCGTACACTTATGGAAGCTGCTAGGACTATGCTGATTTATGCGAACGCTCCATTGTTCTTGTGGGCAGAAGCTATATCTACTGCATGTTTCACCCAAAACCGTTCTATCATTCGGAAACGCCATGGAAAAACACCTTACAAGCTTCTACATGACCGTAAACCCGATGTTTCATTTTTTCATGTGTTTGGTGCTCTTTGTTATCCAAACATTAATAGTGAGAACTTGGGCAAACTTCAACCGAAAGCCGATATAGGTATTTTCATTGGTTACTCACCCTCCAAGAAAGCATACCGAATTTACAACCGTCATCTTGGTAAGATTGTAGAAACTATGGACGCAGATTTCGATGAGCTGACAACGATGGCTTCTGAGCAACGCAGCTCTGAACCCGCGCTTCATGAGATGGGAACCGGTGCTATTAGTTCCGGATTAGTTCCCAATAATCCTACTTCTACATCATTTTTACCACCTACAAGGCCCGAGTGGGATAAACTGTTTCAACCATTGTTTGATGAATTCTTTGATCCCCCAAATGATGAAGTTCCAGCACCTGTAGTGATAGCTCCAATTCCTGAAGTTGTTGCTCAAGCTAATGAAGCTTTATCTAATGTATATTCAATTAACATTGAACCGGATGCACCTTTACCAAGTGATTCTCAAACCACACCTGAATCATCACCCTTACTTGTGCCTAATGATGTTGAAGAGGATTCTATTGATCACGACTTGGAATATGCTCACCTACAAGAGCTTCATTTCTTTGGTGTACCGATACCTGAAAACCCTTCAGCCGCGTCTACCTCAGAAGAAGCTCCTTTAATTGTTCACTCCAGACCACCCCGGATTGAAAATCATAGCACCAAATGGACAAAAGATCACCCAATTAGGAATGTCATTGGAGATCTAGATCGACCAGTATCTACACGCCATCAATTACAAGAGAGTGCACTCTATTGCTATTTTGATGCATTTCTCTCCGAAGTTGAACCTAAAAATTGGCAACAGGCTATGACTCAATCATCTTGGATTGAAGCCATGCAGGAGGAACTAAATTAATTCCAAAGACTTCAAGTATGGGAATTAGTTCCTCTCCCTGACAAGGTTAACATCCTTACTTTGTTGTGGGTTTATAAGGTTAAACTCGATGAGATGGGTGCAGTCTTGAAGAATAAGGCTAAATTGGTTGCTAGAGGATATAAACAAGCCTTGGGTATAGACTTTGAAGAATCTTTTGCTCCTGTTGCAAGATTGGAGGCTATTCGACTATTCCTTGTGTATGCTGCTCATATGAACATGATCGTCTATCAAATGGATGCGAAGACGGCATTTTTGAACGGTGAACTAAGGGAAGAAGTCTATGTTAGTCAGCCGGATGGGTTCGTTAGCACGGAGTTTCCTAATCATGTGTACAAGCTTAAGAAGGCTCTCTATGGGTTGAAACAAGCTCCACGCGCGTGGTATGATCTCCTTTCAACATATCACATGTCGGAAGGCTTCTCCAAAGGCAAGGTGGACCCCACTCTATTCACTCTCAAGGAGGACAACGACATGATTCTGGTACAAATTTATGTTGATGATATAATATTTGCTGCCACTAACATAGAATTGTCAAATCGCTTTGAGAAGATAATGTCCACACGCTTTCAGATGTCAATGATGGGAAAAATTTCATTTTTCTTAGGATTACAAATTTCTTAGAATCCCAGAGGCATCTTTATTAATCAATCCAAATATGCTCTAGAATCTTTAAAGAAATATAACTTTGAAAATTGTGACCCCGTGGACACTCCAATGGTGGAGAAATCTAAGTTAGATGAAGATAGGAATGGGACTATTGTCGATCCAAAACTTTACCGTGGGATGATCGGCACCCTTCTCTATCTGACTGCTAGCAGGCCTGATTTGCAATTTGCTGTATGCATGTGTGCCCGGTATCAGGCTCGGCCTACCAAAAAGCACCTACATGTTGTTAAAAGGATCTTTCGGTATCTCAAAGGAACACTTCATCGTGGTCTATGGTATCCGAAAGATTCCTCTATTGCTTTAATATCATACGCAGATGCCGATCATGCTGGATGTTAAGACACGAGGCGTAGCACTTCTGGATCTGTGCAACTCCTTGGAGACAGATTGATCAGTTGGTCTTCAAAAAGGCAGAAAAGCGCTGCAATTTCTAGCACGGAGGCTGAATACATCGCCATGTCCGGTTGTTGTGCTCAAGTCCTTTGGATGAGATCACAATTAACTGACTACGGTTTGGGATTCAACAAAATCCCGATGTATTGTGACAACAAGAGCGCCATTGCCCTTTGCTGCAACTACGTTCAACACTCCCGGGCCAAGCACATAGACATTCGCTACCATTTCATTAAAGAGCAGGTGGAGAACGGAGTGATCGAGCTGTATTTTGTCACTACTGAGTATCAGCTGGCAGATATGTTCACCAAAGCCTTAGATCGAGGACGAATCGAGTTTTTGATCGACAAGCTTGGGATGAAATCATTTACTCCAGCGACTCTCAAAGAATTGGCAGAAGAATCAGCTGAATAGTGGTGGTAAACTATTCACGTGTATCCTTTGTTCGTGATCATGTATATTATCGTATATATATAAACCACAAAAAGAAAAATACAAAAATATAAAACCAAGAAAAACCATAAAAAATATAAAACCTAGAAAAACCATAAAAATTATAAAATCCAGAAAAACCAAAAATATTTTTCGTTTTTTAAAACGGGCATGTCTTTTAGTACGGTAATATTTACGGCCTTAGAAATGTCGATCAATATTGACACGGTGCCATAAATAGAGTCCGTATAAAAGTTGTACATTTTTTAAAACATGCCCATTATGGCTTGTAGTTATTTCTGACTACAACCCGGTTTTCATATTAAAGTCACGTATTTCCTTGGAAAACGTTGGCTCACAACGGGAATTAATTTTCTCGGGCATGATTTACAAGCCAAATCATGCAAAGGGATCAAGTTTACTTTAAAACTTGGTCTAACACGAGTTAGTGTACGTCTCAGTGCATTAATTTGTCAAAATAAGAGAAATCTTATTGCCACCACGAATCAATCTTTTCAAAACATTAATTGGAAATGTTTTCATCAATATTTGACTCTTTAAACAATGACTACAACTCTTTAAATAGAAAACGGGTCATCGTTTAAGGGGGAGAAAATATTAAATCATCTTCGTCATCAAAACGATTTTCAAAAGTGTTTGAAATTGGCTAAATGGTTAATGAGTGGTCTTGCTTTAGAATGCGACTTGTGCTCGCTCAATGAGTTAGCACTTGCTTTAGATCTTGGAGATATGCTAATAGGTTGCGATGCTTAAGTTGTGTGTAGGTTAAGTTGGCGAAATTTAACAATGGTTAGGGAAAAATAAAAAGACAAGGAATAAAAAGGGAAAAGGTAGGAAAAGTATAGGGACTTAAAGGTGATATTTGAGAAAGTTGTTAAAATTTGACCTAAGTCAAATCCAAACCCCCGTCCCTTTACTTTATCTTCTTCACTGTTTATTTTCCGCCATTAAAACACACATACAAGCTTTCAAAAACTCTCGTTTCAATCAATTCAATCCGTTTCATTTGATTAAACAAGGTACAAACATCAATCTTTAATCTCTAATTCGCCTAAATCATTTCTTAATTTAGTTAAATGATTCGTTTAATCAGATTAAATCCAATTAGGGTTTGTGTCTAATTAAGGGTTAATTGATTAGGGATTATTGCTGGGTTTTGGATCGGATTAGGATTAGAACACTTTAGTTGCCTTAGATTGCCTTAAATCTCACACACGCGTCTAGAATAATCATTAATGGGATGCGTTGTGAACTTCCAAATGAACATGGTGAACAAACTTCCGAATGAAGGAAGTTCTGAACAAACTTCCGAATGAAGGAAGTTCTGAACAAACTTCCGAATGAAGGAAGTTCCGAACGAACTTCCGAATGAAGGAAGTTCCGGATGAACTTCCGAATGAAAGAAGTTCCGAACGAACTTCCGAATGAAGGAAGTTCCGGATGAACTTCCGAATGAAAGAAGTTCCGAACGAACTTCCGAATGAACGAAGTTCCGGATGAACTTCCGAATGAAGAAGTTCCGGATGAACTTCCGAATGAAGAAGTTCCGGATGAACTTCCGAATGAAGAAGTTCCGAGTGAACTTCCGAATGAAGAAGTTCCGAATGAACTTCCGAATGAAGAAGTTCCGAATGAACTTCCGAATGAAGAAGTTCCGGATGAACTTCCGAATGAAGAAGTTCCGGATGAACTTCCGAATGAAGAAGTTCCGGATGAACTTCCGAATGAAGAAGTTCCGGATGAACTTCCGAATGAAGAAGTTCCTAATGAAGGACTTCCGAATGAAGGGCTTCCGAATGAAGAGTTCCGAATGAAGGACTTCCGAATGAAGAGTTCCGAATGAAGGACTTCCGAATGAAGAGTTCCGAATGAAGAAGTTCCGAATGAAGAGTTCCGAATGAAGAAGTTCTGAATGAAAAGTTCCGAATGAAGAGTTGTTGGATTGATAGTTGTTTGCCTATTATAATTACTTGTTGAAATGTGTTATGCTTAGAAGTAATAATGATACATATCAATATATTTTTGTGCATCAACCTTTCATGTCTTATCTTAAGCAGATACGATGACTAATCCAACAGTACAAGCAATCCAAGACTCTAGAGCAGCCGCAATTGCTGAAGCAAGAGCCCTCAAGTTCATACCAAACAATTACCGGCTGAAGCAAGTCTCAAAATCCACTCACCATGGATTTAAAGTAGCCATAGCAATCCTTGATCACTCTCACTTTAAGAATGCTTTAAGGAGTACTGCCTCGGTGCCATATGATTACATGTATGAGTTCTGGGCTACCAAGGAGAGTACTTCAAACAAGATCACCTTCACTCTCGATAACAAGCAGTAGACACTTACTGTTTCAGACTTCCATAAGATATTTGGCATTAGGGATACACCCAAAGGTATGTCATTTTACAGGGATCCTACTAAAGACGAACTCATGGAGATGTTCGATGCTCTTGGATGTCCTAACATACGAGTTGTGTCTGAGTTTACCACCGCTAAAGTAGGTCAACCTTGGAGAGCAATCTTGGGTATTCTCAGTAGATATCTTACACCGAAAACAAGTGGGCATGATGCTTTGCGTGGTCCAATTATGAACATCTTCCATGGAATGTACAAAGGCGCAAATGCAGATTATGCATTATTGTTGTGGGAAGAATCCACCTTTCAACTCTTCCAAAACAAGAAGCTGAAGACTAATTTCTTTCCTTACCCTCGGTTTATCAAGCTTATCATTAATTATTTTATGAAGAATGATGTTACTATTGATAGGCGTGCAGCAAGTCGTCATCACACTGAAGAGGCTGATCACACTGTGGATCTAAGGCATGAAGGACCATCTGGTGGTGTTATTCCTGGTCCTATTCCCGATTATCTTCTGACGGATAAAATTAAAGCTTTTGCTGATTACAAACTGCTGCTACTAGAAATCAAGAAGCTAAAAGCTAGCCTTCAGACTGGAGAAGATTCGTCTACTACGGTCAAGAGTAAAGGTAAACGCAAGCAACCAGCTGCTTTACTTGAACCCAAAACCAAGAAGAAGAAGACTGAGGCTAAGAAGGGAAAGGGTACGGCTGATGAGTTAGTTCTCCGCGACGAAGAAGATGTTGATGATCCTACTCTTGACAAGGCTGAGAGAAAATTAATGAAGATAGCTATTGAAAGGAGTAGGAAAGATACGGGCGGTAGTGGTTCGGGTGCACAGATGAATATTGAAGAAGAGTACGAGGAGCCAGAGGATGTTTATGAGTTTGGATCACCTGAACGGTATTCGACTTCGAAGGAGACATCCATCCCTGTTTCAGCAAGTGTTGAAAAGGAGTCCGGTGCTCCTACAATCATGGTACCTACTCAGCCTATAGTAACTCAACCTCCACCAATACAACCCTTACCAACCCGACCGGTCTCAACACCATTCCCTCCACCACCAATAACTCCTATCCTTAGTACTGTAGTAACAACCGAGCCTCTTCAACCAACCCAGAGTAGCTCTGCATCGTCTTCAATGGCTGCATTTGTCATGGCAGAGATGTTGGATAAACATACGGATAATCAAAGAAAAGAGATGGATGATCTTCGCCAAGAGCTACTTAGACGAGTTCAAAGTGAAGAAGCATCTAAGAAAGCCCAAGAAGAGATGCTTGCTAAGTTCGCTGCAGAGATGGAGTTGACACGTAAAGCTCATGCAGAAGAACTAGCTCAGGTTAAGCAGGCTGAAGCTGATAAGCATGCTGCACGAATCACGAGACTTCAAGCCATGAGGGATAAATACAAGGAGCAAAAAGAAACACTTGAAGCTTCTGTTGAAGAGAGAGTGAAAGAATCCGTTGAATCCATTATGCCAAAACTGCGTGATGAGTTGAAGACACTCGCGGCTGATAACTTGATGATCAAGTCATCCAATCCTTCTGAATCCGCCTACAAAATTGCCTATGAGTTAACGGATTTTGAATTAAAGAAGATCCTCAAAGCTCGCATGAGGGAACTTGGATCTTTTGATAAATCTAAGATTCAACGGACACTCTACAAGTCACTGAATGACGCTATCATGGAGGATGATCGGTTGTTCAAAACGTTTGGAAGTGTGGTACCTTACCACATTCTGCCTGAGGAGGAAAAAGATGATAGTGAACAGGAAGAGGGTACTGGTGAAGAAGAAGAGGAAGAAGAAGGAGAAGAAGAAGAAGAAGGATATGATGATGATGGTGACGATGGTGGTGATGATGATGAGGATAATGATGATGATGATGGTGATGATGGTGGTGATGGAAATGAGGAGAGTGCTAAGGGAAGCAACGAGGGTGACGATGAGGATTATGATGGTAAACAGCCTAAAAAGGGGGACAAGTTAGCCAGCACAAAGAAACCATCTAAGTCTGGTACCAAGTCTAAAAAAGATGCTGCGAAGAAGGAGAAATCTACTTCAACGGAATCAAGACGATCCAAGTGGCGCCATGATGTGAATGCTACTACGGCGTCATCGATTCCCGGTACATCTATTGCTGTGTCTATACCTGTTACCACTAACCCTATTAGTTCTGTTGTTGCTCCTGTGATTGCAGAGTCAGTAACTGAACCTGAAGCTGCACAACACTCGCCCGTTCATGACACCGCCGAGATGCCTGAATCAGAACCAGCACGTGTTCATGTCTCTACTCCTCTACAACAAGAACCACAATCTACTGTTCCTGAGTCAAGCACACGGGACTGTGCAGACACATTGGAGATTGACGAGACTGCACCGCCACAAGCTTGGATCACGGCAGCGGCTCAATATGATCCAATCACGGACTCTGACAGAGATGTTCTATATCTCCGTATCCGTAGTCCGATAGACTTGTGTGCATTTATGGCTCATGAGTATAAGACTTCGGTTACTCCGTCTTTGGTGAAGAGAGCGCTAAAGGATAAGAGAATTCGCGCCAAAACCAGGTTAACCCGAATGGAGTTCGAGTATTATGCTGACGAGGTCCTGAAAGCTCTTAACACCGTTTAAAGGCCAGGCCTCCATGAATCAGAAAGAGCTCCACCTCCACTTGATCCTTCTCAAGATAATCAAATTGCTCTCGACTTCTTCGTCACCTATGATCTGGAGTATCTTCTGAAGGGTTCATCAAAGTACGCAACCTCCCTGACCTTGCTGAAAGCTGCCAACTGGGGGACAATACCCTGGATCGAGGAAAAGGTAAACCGACTCTGGGTCCCAAGGGTAACTCGTAATTATGATATGTATGATGTTATAGGTGCATCTTATTGGGACGAACGAGTCGAAGGGCGTACAGGGGTTGCTGCTTAGCCAATTAAGGAAGCAACGCTAGATCCGATATCCGCATCTCCAGTATTTTAGGGCTGAAAACTGAAGCCAAGAATGGCTATTATCATGTGACGGAGATTCGTCTAAAAAGGGAGGATGATAGAGAATACAAAATCCAGCAGGGAGATTTTTCTATCATTCGCCTTGAGGATATCGAAGACATGTTGCTTATGATGACCCGGGATCAACTCACCCATATTGCTCGTGAAGACATCATTTACTTGAATACAACAATTCGTATGTTCACACGAAGCGTTGTTATCAAGAAACGAGTTGAAGATCTTCAGTTGGGAGTCGAAAGCTACCAAAGGAAGCTTAACCTCACCCGTCCAATGAATCAAGTTCTACCTCAACATGTTGCTAGATGTCCCTATACCGGCATTACTGTTCCGAATTATGGGATTTTCTACTTGAACAGCCGTGGGATAATGAAGTTTATGAGGGTAGGAGAGCTTTATAAGTACAGTGATGGGACTCTCCTGTACGTCAGAGGAAAATTGGAGCATCTTAACTCGGGTGGGTCTTTACCAGAGATGACTGAGGATTGGCATCAGGGTTATCGGCAAATGGCGAAGTATGTGATCAAGAAGATTGATCAAAAGCTTCGTGAACGTAGATTGATGAGGAGCTTAGAAAGATTCGTTGGTGGTAGACCATATGGAGTGCACCACAAGTTACTGCAACAATCCATCTAATGGGTCGTACATTTCAGGTCCACTTTATATTGGTTTTTAATTGTGAATATGTAAATTTGTGAATATTGTGCTTTTATGGCTTGATGTAGTGTTAAGGTATGAGAATTTTTCAAGAATTTCTCACGAGATTCTAAATCTTTCAAAATATATCATAATAAAGCACTACAACTATCCCTTATTAATTTAAGGGGGAGCATTAACATGTTCTATGGCCAAACATCGATTTCATTTTTACCCAAAGACCGGTTAATCCATTCAATATCCCAAATATTAATGGTTAACATTTTGGATAAGGGGAGAAAATGGGATTAAGGAGACTTAAATGATACTTGGCTAAAAGATGAAAAAGACTTAACGATAATCCAACTTAATATGTGTAAAGCACATGTTAAGGGGGAGCGTTTTTGATGAACAAAACACCTAAGGTACAAAACTTTTGATTTCAATATCACAAGTACCTTAGGTGATTTTCAAGGATTTTTTCATGGTGGCTATACTTTCCCAAAACACGCTTAATTCACGATGAATGTGGTGACAAAAGGGTGGTAGGAATAGGTTTAGTCCAATGATTCATCAGAGCCGATGGAATCTTCCTAAGGACAATTCCCTAGATAGAATTAGAAGTCCTAGGAAAGTTGGAGAAAGATTGTGAACGTAGCTGAATGCCGACCAAGTACTTAAGCTAGCACTGGAACAATCACAACAAGGTGCTAGTTATGACGTATTGGTAAGCATTGAAGGGGTTGAAGAATGAAAAAGAATTGTAAAGATAAAGGTTGTAAAGATAAAGGTTGTAAAGAAAGAAGCCCTCCTTACAACTTTAGGCAGAAACCGGGTCAATACATATGCTATTGAGATCATTTTTGTTAATGATTCTCGATATTGAAGAAAGACATCATGGACCCAGTGATGCAATGCACAACCCTTCCCAGCTAACTCAAATATCTCTCAAAAGGTATTTGTTTTAATCACACAGAGATCAACACGTTATCTATTGGTTTATTCACTCCGAATAGACTGATATTGAAAAGGTGGCACTCCTCTCCAGCCATCGCTCACTAAATCAAAACGCACTATCGTGTCTAGAGCCACGAGATCATCAAAAGTCTCATTAGGACACTTTCTATTTATTCCTTGCTTTCTCACACACTATGAAAAGTAAGAGATTTTCATGAGTCCTACGCAGTATTCCTGTAATATTGCCAGAACATCCGAGTAATACGTAAGTATTATAATGAAGATGGAAATCCTGCTTGAGCCAACATCAAACAAGCTCATGGTAGGTTACACGTGCGGTTCTTTTAGAACCAATCTTGTGAAAAACTGGAAAGAAACAGTGGTTTAATTCTTAATTGAACTTAAACTCGTTCCAGGCCTCTACGCATTATCATATGATCTTGCCAGAACACTCAGAGTGACTCTTTATTGATCACAGTGACGAGTGGAAATCCTTCAAGTGTTAACATCAAACAGCACTTGGTAGGTGACGTGCAAGATTCTTTATGAATTGAGCTCGTGATAACTGGAAAGCAACGATGGTGAAAATCTTAATTGAAATTCACTTGTTCCAGGTTTCATGAATTGACGGCTTCAAATCACAAGGATAATTTATCCAAGTGATTCACTCTTTATGTTCGCAGTCAGCTTTGGACGGTCGAATAAAGAGAACGGGTTTACCCGCGAAATCCTGTCAGGAAGTTACTTAATTGAAACTATCCGTCACGGGTACGATATCTAATATCGTCCAACGGTCTTCACCGACCGGAGGTAAAATGCTACCGAATTAGAATAAAATGTCAAAGCCATTTTATTCGTGTCGTTGCTGTGTACCTGTTAAAGACGGTGGTGTTGCTGTGTACCTGTTGAAGACGGTGGCGTTGCTGTGTACCAGTTGAAGACGGTGGTGTTGCGGTGTATCTGTAGAAGTCGTTCCCACATGCTTATGTTTTTCTGCATCAAAGTTCAGCAAAATTCAAGAAAGTGCAAAATGAAGTCTTCCGCTGTACCAAACTCTGAAGCTTTCGAGAATTCAACAAAAAGACATAAGTATGTGGAACATGGAGTCACGAGGAGGCAAGTTTCACAAGAAGGCAAAGATCGCACGTGAAAGGCCAAAAGAACAATGCTCTCAAGCCAAAGCCTAAAAGATCAAATCAAAATATTCACAACAAAAAGAAAGAAGAAAAGACTACGAGCTGAAGAACGAAGACTTAGTATAGTATGCTAGGTTTAGAACTTTGTAAACGTGGAGTGACCTCCCTTAGGGGGGGATTGTTAGAAATATGTTTTTACGTATATTAGAAGTATCGGTCACTCCACAATATTATTAATGTTGTAATAGCTCGTAGTTAGTGTTACTTATTAAGTTAAGTAAGAAACCAACCCATGGGCTTGTCATGGCTCGGCCCAAGCCCAAATAAGGGCCTTGGATATAAATACCCCTTTCCACCATGGAAAGGGGTTGGTTGTTGTTCATTCCTCACATTCATTTGAATAAAAATACACATAGTTTCTCTCTCACTTTCTCTCACTAGTTTCTCTCCCTAGGAATCTTCAACCCACTTCATAGATTCATAGGTTATCAAGATTCTACATAATTACATGTTCTTGCATGATTATGAATGTTAAGAAAAATGGATTCGAGATACTGAATGCGTGGATTAAATAAGGATGAACACGAACACACTACCGTATAATTAATCAACCCAAAATCAACAATGGATCGTCCTTGTGTTCTTGGGTGAGCCGCGACAAGGAGGAGACAAGAGGAAGCTAGGGTTTTGATTTTCTGTAAAAAGTGATTATGAAATCCCATGTGTTTTATTTATTTTTTAACAAAAATCTCATGGGCCGAGCTTGGCCCATCTTGTCCTTTTCTCCTCTTCTAGCAGACGCACAAACACCCCCTATGGTGTTTATGTTTGTTTTTCTTATTTAAATATTATCGTGTATGTTCGTGTTTATTTATTATGTTTTATTTCTTGAACGTTTTCTTAATATTGTACGTACATACTTATCGTATATTAATATCCGTGTTTGCGTACATAATACTTATGATAATTAATAAATATACATAATAATCGTATTAAATATTCGTGACGCATGTTGTATATTAATTAATTACAAAGTTTAAATGTAACGGTAACTTTGTGCATTTAATGATCATAGGATTTTAATGCGGGTTTTACAACTCTTCCCCTCTAAAAGAATAATTCGTCCTCAAATTAGAGATACGATAGACTGATGAGACGATAAACGTTGAATGACATATAAGCTGGAAAGACATTGTAAGATATGTAAATCTTGCTTATGTTTTAGAGAGAGAAAGAGATAGAGAGATGGTGGATTTCACACAATTCTAGATAGAGAAAATGAAGATTACTATGTGTAAAATGAAGAACCACTACCCTCTCCATCAAAGGAGAGGGTTTATATACCCAAGCCTTGTAATGGGCTTGAGCTTACATGTTTGGGCCGGCCATACAAGCATGGACCGGGCCTTTCCTTGTTTGATATATTAAAAGATATCTAGACTACGAGCTACTACATAATATATTGTCAGAGTGACCGAATCTTCCTAAATACGTAAAAACGTATTTCCAACAATCTCCCCGTAAGGGAGGTCACTCCAAACAAGGGCGTTGCCCTAGTTACAATAATAAAATAAACCTAGCATACTATGCTTGTCTTGAGCTCGTAGTCTTCGTCTTTCTTTTTCTTTTTCTTTTCTGGTGAACATGCTGATGTGATCTTTGATATCATTCTTGGGCATTAATCTCTTGCCTTGATCTCGTGCATCCATCACTTGTGATCTTCGCCTCTTCGTGACACCATGTCCCACATAATCATACCTTCGTAATTCTTGAAAGCTTCCGAGTTTGATACAGCGGAAGACTTAACTTTTAGGCTTTCTTGAATTAGATGACATATTAAGTGCATAAAGTATAAGCATGCGGGGACGACTTCTTCTTGGATTCCGCAACGCCACCGTCTTCAAATGCCGCAACATAAGTAGACACGAACAAAATGTCTTTGAACATTTTATTCTAATTCGGTAGCATTTTACCTCCGGTCGGTGAAGACCGTTGAACGGTATAAAATATCGTACTTGTGGCAGGTAGATTTAATTAAAAATCTCCTTGACAAGATTTCGCGGGTAAACCCGTTCTCTTTACTCGACCGTCCAAAGCTGACTGCGAACATAAAGAGTGAATCATTTAGATAAAATTATCCGCATGATTGAAGCCGTCAATTCTGATTCCTGGAACAAGTTTGATTCATTAAAGAATCGCGCCATCGTTGCTTTCCAGTTGTCACGAGCTTGATTCCTATTGAATCTTGCAAGTTACCTACCAAGTGCTGTTTGAGGTTAACACTAGAAGGATTTCCACTCATCACTGTGAACACTAAGGTATCACTCTGAGTGTTCTAGCAAGATCACTAAGATGTTGCGTAGAGGCCTGGAACGTGTTTAAATTCAGTTAAGAATTAAACAGTTGTTGCTTTCTAGTTATCACAAGTTTGATTCATAAAGAATCGCACAAGTCACCTACCATGAGCTTTTTGATATTCGCTCAAGAAGGATTTCCATCTTCATTGTAAATACTTGTGTATTACTCGGATGTTCAGGCAAGATCATGAAGATTTTGCGTAGGACTCTTAATCTCTTTCTTACTTTTCACAGTGTGTGAAGAAGCAAGGAAATATGAAAGTGCGTCCTACTGAGATATTTGATGATCTCAAATGGCTCTAGACTCGATCGTGCATTTTGGATTTTAGTGATAGGAGGCTGGAGAGGAGTGCCACCTTTTCAATACCGATTTACTCGGAGTTAATAAATCGATAGATAACGTGTTGATCTCCGTGTGATTAAAACAAATATCTTTTGAGAGATATCTGAGTTAGCTGGGATGGGTTGTGCATTGCATCACTGGGTCCATGATGTCTATCTTCAATATCGAGCATCATTAAAATTATCTCAATAGCATATGTGTTGACCCGGTTTTTGCCTAAAGTTGTAAGGAGGGCTTCTTTCTTTACACCCTTTATCTTTACAATTTTTTTTCATTCTTCAACCCCTTCAATGCTTACCAGTACGTCATAACTAGCACCTTGTTGTGATTGTTCCAGTGCTAACTTGGTCGGCATTTAGCTACATTCACAATCTTTCTCCATCTTTCCTAAGGACTACTATTTCTAGCTATGGAATGTCCTTGGGAAGATTCCTCCGGTTTAAGAAGAATCATTGGACTTAACCTATCCTACCATCCTTATGTCACCACAATCTTCATCGTCGTGAAATAAATGGGTTTAGGGTAAGTATATGTCACCATGAAAATCCATTTTGATATGCAAATCCGTTTTGCTCTCCCTTAACATATGCCACGATATTCGAAAACATTTCGCATATGTCGGGATGAGCCAGCACATTAATTCAAACCATCTGTGATAATTTCCCATATTAAATCACATTTTCTCCCCCATATTAAAAATATTAACCCAATCGATGTTTTTAATATCAATTGAGTTAATGAAGTTTTAACAAAGGTTTTGGGAAGAAAAATACGAGTCCGTTTTATCTTCATGATACCAAATGTATGAGATATGATATGATTTGTAACATGATCACATATTCACCATATTAAAAAGAATTGACAAGGTTGGACCTGATTGATGAGAACATCATATGATAAGATCAAATGGTTCTTGTCAGCATATGTTGGTTGCCTCGTCATGTTTGGATTTTTCTGAATTTTTCAAATTTTTATGGTTTTTATATGGTTTTATATTTTTCTTTTGCTTTTGTGGATAAAAATATAAACAATATATACAAATGATCACCAAGGCTACGGAGAATAGTTTACCACCACTATTCTTTTGCTTCATCTGCAAGTTCCTTTAGAGTCTCAGGCGAGAAAGTTCTCATTCCTAGCTTGTCGGCCAAAAATTCCATTCGAGCGCGATCTAAAGCCTTCGTGAAAATATCCGCCAATTCATACTCAGATCGGACAAAGTAAAGCTCGATCACTCCATTTTCCACTTGCTCCTTGATGAAATGGTAGCGAATGTCAATATGCTTCGACCGGGAGAATTGAACATTGTTGCAGCATAAGGCAATTGCACTTTTGTTGTCGCAGTACATCGGAATTTTGTTGAAACCTAGACCATAGTAGGTTAATTACGATCTCATCCAAAGAATTTGAGCACGACAACCGGACATAGCTATGTATTTTGCTTCCGTACTTGAAATTGTAGCGCTTTTCTGCCTTTTCGATGCCCAACTGATTAATCGATCTCCTAGTAGTTGCAAAGTTCCACTCGTGCTACGCCTTGTATCTTTACAACCCGCGTGATCCGCATCTGCATATGCCATTAGTGCAATCAAGGATTCCTTCGAATACCAAAGTCCCCGATTAATGGTTCCTTTAAGATACCGAAAGATCCGTTTAACAGTAGCGAAGTGTAACTCAGTAGGCCTAGTTTGATACCGAGCACACATACATATAGCAAACTGAAGATCGGGTCGACTAGCTGTGATATACAGAAGAGTACCGATCATTCCACGATAAAGTGTCGGATCAACGGCAACTCCATGTGGATCTGCATCAAGCTTTGTTTGTTCCACCATTGGAGTATCCACGGGGTCGAAAGATTCCATCTTATATTTCTTAAGAGATTCAAGGGCATACTTGGATTGATTGATAAAGATGCCTCTGGGACTCTGAGATATCTGAAGACCTAAGAAGAATGATACCTTGCCCATCATTGACATCTTAAACTTGGAAGACATGAGTTTCCCAAATTCGTCGGATAAGGTTTGGGTCGAGGCTGCAAATATAATATCATCAACATATATTTGTACCATAATCATATCTTTACCTCGTTTCTGAATGAACAGCGTGGGATCCACCTTGCCTTTAGTGAAGCCTTGCGTAATAAGGAATTGTGATAATAGATCATACCATGCGCGTGGAGCTTGCTTCAACCCGTAGAGAGCCTTCTTAAGCTTGTACACATGATTAGGATATTTAGGATTCACAAAACCATCCGGCTGTTGAACATAGACCTCTTCCTTGATTTTACCATTCAGAAATGCCGTCTTCACATCCATCTGATAGACGATCATATTCATGTGGGCTGCATAAGCAAGGAATAGTCTAATAGCTTCCAAACGGGCAACAGGTGCAAAGGATTCCATAAAGTCGGTGCCCAATAATTGCTTGTATCCACGAGCTACTAGTCGAGCTTTGTTCTTCAATATTCCGCCTAACTCATCGAGTTTCACCTTGTAGACCCATTTCAAAGTGAGTAACTGCACTTGATCCGGGCATCGGACAAGTTCCCATACTTCAAGACGTATGAATTCATTAAATTCTTCTTGAATAGCTTCTATCCAATAGGATTGAGTAAAAGCTTCTTGCCATGTCTTAGGTTCAACTTCAGTGAGAAAAGCATCAAAATGACAAAACATTGCATTTTCTTGTAACTGGCTTCGTGTGGATACCGGATGATTAGGGTCACCAATAATAGAATCTATAGGATGATCCTTTGTCCACTTGCTGTCATGTTCACGAATCCGTGGATTGGAGTAAATCGTAGTAGGAGCTTCCTCTAAGGTGGACGACCCGGCTTGATTAGGGTCGGGAATAGGTACACCAAAGAATGGAAGTTCACGCATTTGAGCGAATTCCAAATCGTGATCATCATCATCCTCTTCATCATCAATAGGCATGACATGGGTAGTTGATTCGGGTGTTGGTTGAGAATTACTAGTTGATGGTATATCTTGACCAATTGTAGGTGCAGACGTATCAGATTGTGCTTCGGTTGCTGGAGCGACAACTTCGGTTACCGGAGCTATTACCTCAGGTTCTGGAGCAACAATACTTGGAGGAGTAAAGAATTCATCAAAGAACGGTTGAAACAACGTATCCCATTCATTCCTAGTAGGTGGTATAAATGATGATGAAGTAGGGTTATTTGGGACAAGACCAGAACTAATGTTACTGGGTCCCATTTCATGAAGTGAGGGTTTAGAGCTGCTTTGCTCAGAAGCCATTGCTGTCAGCTCATCAAAATCAACATTCATAGTTTCGAGGATCTTACAAGACTTACGATTGTAGATTCGGTATGCCTTCTTTGCGGGTGCGTAACCAATGAAAATACCAATATCAGCCTTTGGTTGAAGTTTTCCCAAATTGTCACCATCATTATTTGGATAGCAAAGAGAACCAAATACATGAAGATATGATAAATCTGGTACTTTTCCATGGAGAAGCTCATAAGGTGTTTTACCATGGCGTTTACGAATTAGTGACCGGTTTTGGGTGTACACTGCTGTAGATACTGCTTCTGCCCATAAAAACAATGGAGCCTTTGCGTAAATTAACATCGTTTGAGCAGCTTCCATAAGTGTGTGATTTCGCCTTTCAACGACACCGTTTTGTTGTGGAGTGCGTGCAACTGATGTTTCATGAGATATGCCAACTTCTTCATAGTAATCACGCAAAAGGTGATTCACAAATTCGGTTCAATTATCTGTACGAATGCGTCGGACAGTAGTGTTGAGACGCACTTGAATCATCTTGAGAAATCCGATGATGAATTTAGGTGCCTCATTTTTTGTTGTAAGAAATTTCACCCATGTAAACCGAGAGTAATCATCGACAATTACGAGGATGTACTTTTTTCCACTAAGACTTTCAACACGCATTGGCCCACAAAGATCCATATGCAACAAATAAAGTTTCTCTTGGTTGGTGTCTTCCATCTTGGGTTTGTATGATTTCTTAGTGCTTTTACCCATTGTACACGCGGAGCACAAATGATCCTTGTGAAATGAAATTTTAGGAAGACCACGAACAAGTTCGTTTTTCGCCAAATGGTTAATAGCGTCAAAGTTAAGATGAGATAACAGTCGATGCCATAACCATGACTTAGTCTTCGATATTTTGGAGAGAAGACATACGGGAGAAGCGGCCATCATGTCTTGTAGAGACAAAGTGTACATATTATTTCCTCGAGTACCTTTCAATAAATCAACCCCTTCCAAATTACGTATGAAGCAGGTATGCTCTCGAAAAGCAACTTCTAGGTTTGCATCACAAAATTGTCCCACAGAAAATAAGTTGTGACCGAGACCTTCCACATAATACACTCTTGAAATTATAACATTCCCAATATGATATTCTCCATAACCCATTATATTTGCAATATGATCATTTCCAAATCGAACCGTACCAAGAAACTTGCTGACGAAATTTCTGAGCTGAGAGCGATCTCCGGTCATATGCTTGGAGAAACCAGAGTCCAAATACCAGAGAACAATTTGGACCACCTGTTTTTAATAACAACAATAGACAATGCATTGGAAACTATTGGTTCTGGAGTGTTAGCTGATAGAGATATAAGATTATCAGAATTACTAGCATTTATGAGACCCTTAGATTTCCTGCGTGTTCTAATGTGAGTTTTAGCACTAACAGGTTTTACTGTTCCAACTTTCTTAGGTTTTGGATTATTCGCGGGCACTACAGTGGGAGTAGACTTATTTAAAGGGCACTTGGTTCCTACAGTAGTGTCAGTGTTCCTGGTTAAAGGACATGCTTGTGTTTTGGTAGCCTTGGTACTCCTAGTTAAAGGGCACGCTTTCTTCGCTTTAGTGGGAGTGATCCTAGTCAAAGGGCACGTATTTCCTACTATAGTGAAAGTTCTACCAGTGGGGCGCCACATCCAACCAACTTGGGTTAACACTTTCCCAGTCGGTTTCCATTCTAGTCCATTTTTCCGAACATACATCTCATTCACATGGTTAATAAGGCAAGAATCATGACGACTTGAAAACATACATTCATTGTAATTCCAACATTTCAAATTAGAATTCACACTAGGCTTAGAACGCTGCACAACCGTAAAGCCTTTAGGTTTAGCTACATGATTCTTTTTATTCAAAACAGAAATAACATTCCTAGGATGGGCTTCTACTTTCTTCTTCACTTGACTACTAGATGGAGGCAAGATCCTATCATTCTTCTTGTTTCTTTTAAGCTTAGATCTTTGAGCCTTAGTAGTGGTGCTTACTCCTGTAGAAGGCAACATGGGAATATTAGAAGCTGGTTTTGATTCTGCCTTATCTTTAGTGACTAAAGTTTGAGATGGTTTAGTACTAGGGCCCTTGTTAAGTGGTGTGACGGCTATAAGGTTCCATTTGATTGCACGAGAGGACGAAGCTGAGACAGTGGCTGCGTTATCCACAACATTCTTACCTTTTAGAGTACGAAGTGTTTCCTTTAACTCAACCAAAGGCAGATTTTTATCACAAATTTGTTCCCTTAAATCAGATATTTCCACCGACTTTCGATTCAATTGTTCAATCAATGATTGATTCTGTGTAGTGGTATGAGCACATGCGGGCTGTACTGAATCGAAGAGTCGTGTATCTTTCTGTTTTAAGTTATCAATTTTGGACAAAATCTTGAAAACTCGATTATCTAGATCAAGTTTAAAATTCTCAGCGGCCTCAAGTACGTTCACACAGTTATTCTCCTTAGATTTCTCTATGTCTATCAGCAAAGACTTAGCAACCTTGTCACTTGGCTGACACTGTTTTGATTGTAAATTCAATCGAAAATTCTTTTCAAAGTTTGCGTCATCGATATTAACACCTTCAATTGACGTTTCAAAGATTTCTTGAATAAATTGTTGCTTGCATTCAAGCGAAATACAATGTGTTTGAATCTCATCAAAACGTTTTGAAAGCGAAGAATATGAATCTTGAAGCTTTAAAAAATCAGCGTCAGATTCGTGACAAGTACTATCTACCACATTATCCACAGATTCAACATTATGCACAATAGAATGATTATCAACACTTTTATTCACACAGACAGAAACTATATCATGAGACATCACTTGTTTCAGAAGTTGATCATTTTGGGAAGAAACCCGTTCTATTTCAAGTAAACTGTTTTCATAAGCATCATCCATTTCATTGAAAACACGTTTAACTTATTCGATTTCCAAATGCAAATCTTGATCAAGATTACTAAGACAAGCTTTAACATTCTTTACAAATGGAACAATTTCATCTCGGAAAAAACGCAGCTCTAGTGTAAAACCCGCATGCTTTTACCATGAATAGTAACCTTAAGATCGTACGTATAGGATTAGAACTTTCCTTTTATAACATGTTTACGTTTCACGTATAAGAATTACGAGTATTACGTACGTGTTAGAACACGATAAGTATTTATTACGTATGAAAGCACAATAATTATTTAAACAATAATTAATCAAGAACATGCAATCATGAAATCATGAACGTAAATTAATCACGAGCTAATATTAATTACGTATATATATTTATTACGAACACGAATAAATATATTAAGTCACGGTTAATATTTAACGAGAACACATAAAACACGAATACGACTAAACACGAACGAACACTTAAATTACGAGACTCGGAAAATGGTACGGGTACCCCATGTGGGCCCCCCTACCCGCGGCTACACCAAGGCCATGGGCCAAGCCCATCTAAATTTTACTAAGAAAAGGGGTTAAGGTAAATCTTTTTTTTTCACTTTTCACTTTACAGTAGATTTATCAAAAACCCTAAAAGTTTTCCTCCTCCTTCTTGCTCCCTTTTGGCCGCCACCTATAAGCATCATCAAGGGATGATTCGGTTTGATTTTAACCTTGGAATTTTTAACATAATCGTTGTGTGTTCGTCCTTGATTGATCCACGCATTTGGTATAATCTTTTTAACCTTTTTCTTTATGTTTTGATTTAATAAATTACATAAGATCATGATGTTTTTAAAAACTAATTAAAAACATTTACTAAATATGTCTATGATTATGGGGTAGATCAAAAGAAGGGTTTTTACGGGTGTTTGTCTTGCCGACGCCTAAACTGAACCCCTAAGGGGTCTCGGCTTGGCTTGTGAACCACCACCGAGACCTCATGGTCTCGATTTGGTGGTGTGGGTCCCACAACAGCAGCAAACAAGGGGAAACCCCGAAGTGGTTCGGGGTATGGTGTTGATTACAGGTCCGGTTCATGGTTTCTAGTCACGATCCGGTTCATGGTTTATGTTAAGGTTTATGATTTTATTATGATATGTTAAGATTAAATTAATAAAACATGACATATTAATTTAATAAAACATGACTTAGGTTATAATTTAATTATTAGATCATGGAAGTTTTAACCTAAGTATTTATATTTTTCTAGACTTTATAATTAATTAATTATTAAAAACCATGGCTATAATTAATTAATTTACATGACTTAGGTTATATTATTAATAATTAATAATACATTATTTAATTAAAAACATGATATACTTAATTAAATACTTTTAACCTATAGTTTACTTAAATTACATGTAATAATTAATAAACTACACCTTATATCATTATGACTTAGAAAAATAATCAGAAAACACTTAAGCTTATATACTTAGCTTATTTAACCAGCTTATATCTAATTATGGAAACTTTCTATTTTTAGAAACTTATTTAATTAAGGCAGCTAATCTATTTATGGAAACTTTCTGTTTTTAGAAACTTATCTATTTTAAGCAGTACTTCTATTTTTGGAAACTTTCTATTTTTGGAAACTTTCTATATTTGGAAACTTTCTATTTTAGGAAACCTGCTATTTTTGGAAAGTTACTTATTATTACACAGTAAGTATAATAACACATGAAATACAAGAAATACTTAATCAGAATAGACAGAATATAAGATAAACACAGTTTAAAGCTTAAAACAGTAAAACATGACATGAACGTATAAAATAAGCTTAGACATGACATAAAACTAGTTACGTATTTAGTAATCAGATACTTATATACGTATATATTTATGTAGCCTTAGTGATACCGAAGTAGGACTCTCCTCAGTTCGTCTTCTTCGTTCACTGGACATAAGGTACGGATTCCCGTCCTTTCAGTATGGACATTCTTTCCTTATTAGGATTCCCCGTATGCAGCCAACTATTTTCCTATAGTATAAGTTTATATGTTTGATTTGCTTATGTTTAATTTAGAATACCTATAGCCATATACATGCATGACCAGTTTCACCTAGTTATGGAGGTACCATAACCATAACACTAGAGGCACTGGTGTTATGACTTCCCCATGGCAGAGTGATTGCTCGTGGCGTCCCTTCAGCTTTTGGCCATATTATTATATTTATCATGTGGGGCGTATGGGTGCATCCTAGTTACATGTTTTTCAGCAGATTACTCGGTGTGAATGTGGTGTGTACCTTGCATCCTTCACAAGGAGCTGATCCCTTCTACCCAAAACCAGTATATTAAATTAGAGGTAGCCCCTCTAATTTACATGATGAGGTCACCCCTCCAAGTATTCATGCACGATGGATTTTCATGACCTATATTGGCTAATGGTAAAATATGTTAAAAAGTTTTCATAAGATAAACATAAGGCTTTTTAAACTATAAAACCAGTTTTATGAACATGTTCCAGGTTTTCCAGGACTTATACATTTCCTTTGCTATTAAGTTTTTATTATGTTTTAGTCATTCATACTATGTCTATATCCGTACACTGAGTGTTTTGCTTAGCCGTTTCTTTCCTTTCCATGTCCCAAAACGGCAGGTACTCAAGGAATGACTCGAGCATTTGAAGGACGTGCATAGGATGGAAGCTGCCATGGACTTCTTCTCCTTTTGCCTTCACATACTTATGCTTGTTTAAGTCTTTCATTCTTTTCATTTACTTTGTTATGTTTTGGGTTTATGTTGGGAACCGATGTTTGATTCCGGTTTTCCCTTTGGTCATGTATGTTTTAGTACATATTACCTTGCATGCTTTGATGACACGCCATAATTACGCGTGACATTCCATTTATCAAAATGGGGTGTTACAATTATGGTATCAGAGACAAGGTTTCGACCTGTAGGCTCTAAAAATCGACCTGTCACTAGTGGGTAGTCACTAGGAGCTTCCTAAGCCAACGTTGTTATTCTACGTATTGATGTTTTCAGCGCATTATTGTTTTAACTATGATGTTTTCAGCACCTTGAGGTTTTAACCTTGATGTTTTCATCGATATTGTTTTACTAATATGGATGGACAACCGTCATTCATATTTAGTTATATGTCATTGTTTCATGCATAATGTTCCCCGTGAACTGTGATTATGTGGACTGAACCCCAATAGTTCATAATTAGTCACATAAATTTTTTTCTGATAAGTTTTGACAAATGAGTTTCATTTATTTATGTTTCATGTATCATTGTTGCAGGGATTATGACTAAGTAATGGTTGGTACAGGACTGGCCCTATTTAGTCGCATGTGCTTTTATCGAAACTTTTAACTTTGGGACCGACCCATAGGCGTCCCCTCGCCTTATCTTTTGTTTTGGGATCGACCCATAGGCGTTCCCTCGCACATATAAAGGTTTTTATAAACTACATTATACATACATGCACTGTTTTTCATGCATAAAATTTTTCTCATGATTTATTGGCATAAATTTTTTTCATGTCCCCTCATAAGTTATTATGTTTTTATGTCAAGTATGCTGTCATACTGTCATGGTTAACTTCGGTTTCATACTGATTATGTTGTACACTCCTTCACATTGAGTTGTTCCATGTTTCTTCATAATGACTTGGTTTTCACGTGATTATATCTTACGTCTCTTTTGTTGTCTTTGCTTCCATGCAAGACACTGTTGGAATTCATGTAAATTCTGCTTTCATGATAGTCATGGTTGGTTTCCATTGATCATGCTTTCAGGCAAATCATCTTGAATTTTGTATAACCACACTTTAACGTTTCTTTATGCAACCAGAATGAGGTATATACTGGCATTGCCAGGTTATCATGATGGTTTTCCTAACCGTTTAACCGATATACTTTCCTTAAATCATGACAAATGATCGACCCCATACCGATCATTTCATGTGCATTCCATGTGTACTCCATGTATTGTATTCCATGTGTATTACACGTACCTAAATCCACGTGTATTTCACTTGCAATACTTCACGAGTATTCGCTAGTCGATTCTGAATCATCACAGGCGTATGTTCACTTGATGATATTCTACAAGATTGCCGATGCCGCTCATAGCTTGGAGATGTTACTAAAGGTTGATGCTGCTGATGTTGGGAGACGCTACGAGATGATGATGCTGTTCACAACTTGGAGCTCATACAAGACGAAGACAAAGGCGTTAGATCAAAGCGATCAGATGAGATAATGCTTCACCAACAGACGATTTTCATCAATCATTGTCCCTAATTCTTAGTTACATGTCACACGTCATTCGGATGTCATTTCATCCATATGAGTGCAAACCGGTACCAGCCGGCCACTCAGCTGAATAGTTACATAAATCACGGTCATGAAAATGACCGTCATGGAACTGACAGACAGGATGATAGTAACCACTACTATGACAGAAACTATATCCTAGAAATCGCAACCGAGGCTACGGTCGCGGACGTGATCAGACATACAAAGGATCAGTAGCCCAACCGATCCGCCAAGTCTGGCATAATAACCTAATATTGTAGTTCTATGGTTTTACGTCTCGAGACACATGTTAAGACATCAGTCAAGACACATGTCTCATGTATACTTTCTGAAGACACATGTCAAGACACCAGTCAAGACATATGTCATGCTTATAGTTCCAAGACACGAGTCAAGACACATGACTCACGTCCAACTATGGAACATTTCTAATAAATTTAGGGTACCCTCCAAGGGTATATCCTTTTTGTTGTGCCATGTATTAATCAGGCCACAAGAATTTCAATACCATTACCGGCGCATCAGTGAGAACTGTCACGTTGCCGATGTCACTTTCATTTCTTTCACCAAATTTCATATATTCATGACCATGAAGGACGCCTTTCATATTCCCACGTATACAAAGGTTTTCCTTCAGCTTAATGATGAGATCCAAGCTGCAAACGCATTTCCTCGGACAGACACGAGTTGAATTTTATCCTAATTATGGACTATGAACAGCACACCATGCTATGATTCATAATTATGTACAGTAATGTTCAGGCTCCTGAATACATTCAGCTTGATTTTCCATCGGGAAAATCTGTACAAATTATATATGCTTACAAGCATGTGCGTTGTTAGCCATGGTCGCAAAAAATTTCTAGCTGTCAGTAAGACACGACTACTTAAGTCCCTTTTTGCATAGCCAGTTGATAACCTTCAAGGAGAAGGACGGTACCATGAGATTATGTGTCGACTACCGTCGACTTAAACAAATCACCATTCATGACCGTTATTCTCCTCCACGTATTGACAACATGTCCAATCGACCTTATAGTGTTAATCACTTTTTCCAAGATCGAACTCATGATCATGCTGCCAACAGTGACGAGTGAAAGAGCAGGACATGTCCATGACTGCTATTCGTACACGACTCGGTCATGATAGATTTATGATTTTGAATTAGTCTCATCAATGCTCCAACGGCATTATAAGAATGAGTTTCCATGAACTCATAAAAAATTCATCAGCGTTTTCATTGAGGATAACCTGATTTCCCTCTAAGCCTAGAGAAGAACAGGAAGACCATATCTGCACTATGTTGCAAATTCTATGACAAGCGAAATTTTACCCTGGAATTTTTTTTTCCAATATCAATTCTGTTTGATTACAGCGACACGCTGAATCACATGGGTTTCTACGGTTAATCTTACCATGACTCAACTTATGCGTAAAGTAGAGAACCCTACACTACATTAGGTGTTCTAGAAAATCCTACGCTAGGAGAAGTCTAGATTCAGAGACTCAGAATTTCGCAAACTCTTATGTATCAAGTTCTACAAAGCAACATACAGCTACGTTCATATCTAAGTACGTGACATACCAACAGGTTAAGATAGGACACCAACAGACTAGGATGTTTTCATCATCTGAAATTTTGAATTGAAATGGGACAAGATCTCCATGGATTTTTGTTACCAGATTAACGCAAACTCAGAAGAAACATGATGCTACCTGGGTTATTGAAAACAGTTTGATCAAGTCTGCTGAATCCTTACATCCGCAAGGATTTCAGAACCAACAGATTGATCAGACATGTTCCAACCAAGGCTCATCCGATCACTTGGAAATCCCTCAGTTATCGGGTCAGACAAAGATTCGCAATTGTGCTCCTTATTTACTTCACGTCTTCATTATAATTCCACGACTTGCTTTCACGCTCGCGTTCATAACACTATTCACGTTCATGATGGCATCTCGGCTTACGATTATACGTTCATTTTTCTCATTCTAGGAAGTTTTGCAAAAACTTGAGAGACCAGACCCAAGTTTAGTATAACTCCCTATCCTCAGATAGACGTTTCTCGTCATATTCTATGTCTCACCTTGTAGCGTTTGGCGTTACCGCCATTATATTCTATGTTCACGATATGTTTCACATGTCATGTTCATTCCACGTTCCTCATATCAAGATCAAGATATGTTACACGTATCATGGATCACGATATGTTTACTCATACTACACTCACCAAATTTTCCACGTATAACGTTCAAAAATTTTCCACGTTTCACGTTCAAAAATTTTCACGTGTCACGTTTAAAATTTTTCACGTACTACGTTTCTTTGTGTCTCGCGTATCGTTGCTAATTATCAGTTAAGTTAGAGTGTTTTGCACGATAACGTTTCAGTTGCCTTACACGTTAATTCTTATGCCCTCGATCAAATTTAGGGGATCTACCTTACGTTGATAACCAAGAACTTCTTCGTATTCCAAGTCAAGGTCAGGAGGACCAAGATTTATCATTCGTGTCAAGACCTTGTGAATCCGGACTTCTTATCCGTTTTTCTCTTATCTATTAGATATGTCCTTTCAGTCACGTCACGTTCTATGTCCTTTCAAGACATGTCACGTTTCGCGTTCCTTCTGCCAGGTCACCTGTACGTTCATTTATCTTACATACCCTCTCAGTTGATTCGGGTATGTTTCTCTTCCAGTTTACGTTATCTATAATTCGGGGACGAATTATTCTTTTTAGGGGGAAGAGTTGTAAAACCCGCATGCTTTTACCATGAATAGTACCCTTAAGATCGTACATATAGGATTAGAACTTTCCTTTTATAACATGTTTACGTTTCACGTATAAGAATTACGAGTATTACGTACGTGTTAGAACACGATAAGTATTTATTATGTATGAACACACAATAATTATTTAAACAATAATTAATCACGAACATGCGATCATGAAATCATGAATGTAAATTAATCACGAGCTAATATTAATTACGTATATATATTTATTACGAACACGAATAAATATATTAAGTCACGGTTAATATTTAACGAGAACACATAAAACACGAATACGACTAAACACGAACGAACACTTAAATAACGAGACTCGGAAAATGGTACGGGTACCCCATGTGGGCCCCCTACCCGCGGCTACACCAAGGCCATGGGCCAAGCCCATCTAAATTTTACTAAGAAAAGGGGTTAAGGTAAATCTTTTTTTTCACTTTTCACTTTACAATAGATTTATCAAAAACCCTAAAAGTTTTCCTCCTCCTTCTTGCTCCCTTTTGGCCGCCACCTATAAGAATCATCAAGGGATGATTCGGTTTGATTTTAACCTTGGAATTTTTACAATGATCGTTGTGTGTTCGTCCTTGATTGATCCACGCATTCGGTATAATCTTTTTAACCTTTTTCTTTATGTTTTGATTTAATAAATTACATAAGATCATGATGTTTTTTAAAACTAATTAAAAACATTTACTAAACATGTCTATGATTATGGGGTAGATCAAAACAAGGGTTTTTACGGGTGTTTGTCTTGCCGACGCCTAAACCGAACCCCTAAGGGGTCTCGGCTTGGCTTGTGAACCACCACCGAGACCTTATGGTCTCGGTTTGGTGGTGTGGGTCCCACGACAGCTGCAAACAAGGGGAAACCCCGAAGTGGTTCGGGGTATGGTGTTGATTACGGGTCTGGTTCATGGTTTCTAGTCACGATCCGGTTCATGGTTTATGTTAAGGTTTAAGATTTTATTATGATATGTTAAGATTAAATTAATAAAACATGACATATTAATTTAATAAAACACGACTTAGGTTATAATTTAATTATTAGATCATCGAATTTTTAACCTAAGTATTTATATTTTTCTAGACTTTATAATTAATTAATTATTAAAAACTATGGCTATAATTAATTAATTAACATGACTTAGGTTATATTATTAATAATTAATAATACATGCTTAACATAAGTATTTAACTTTATTTAATTAAAAACATGATACAGTTAATTAAATACTTTAACCTATAGTTTATTTAAATTACATGTAATAATTAATAAACTACACCTTATATCATTATGACTTAGAAAAATAATCAGAAAACACTTAAGCTTATATACTTAGCTTATTTAACCAGCTTATATCTAATTACAGAAACTTTCTATTTTTAGAAACTTATTTAATTAAGGCAGCTAATCTATTTATGGAAACTTTCTATTTTTATAAACTTATCTATTTTAAGCAGTAATTCTATTTTTGAAACTTTCTATTTTTGGAAACTTTCTATTTTTGGAAACTTTCTATTTTAGGAAACCTGCTATTTTTGGAAAGTTACTTATTATTACACAGTAAGTATAATAATACATGAAATACAAGAAATACTTAATCAGAATAGACAGAATATAAGATAAACACAGTTTAAAGCTTAAAACAGTAAAACATGACATGAACGTATAAAATAAGCTAAGACATGACATAAAACCAGTTACCTATTTAGTAATCAGATACTTATATACGTATGTATTTATGTAGCCTTAGTGATATCGAAGTAGGTCTCTCCTTAGTTCGTCTTCTTCGTTCACTGGACATAAGGTACGGATTCCCGTCCTTTCAGTATGGACATTCTTTCCTTATTAGGATTCCCCGTATGCAGCCAACTGTTTTCCCGTAGTATAAGTTTATATGTTTTATTTGCTTATGTTTAATTTAGAATACCTATAGCCATATACATGCATGACCAGTTTCACCTAGTTATGGAGGTACCATAACCATAACACTAGAGGCACTGGTGTTATGACTTCCCCACGGCGGAGTGATTGCTCGTGGCGTCCCTTCAGCTTTTGGCCATATTATTATATTTATCATGTGGGGCGTATGGGTGCATCCTAGTTACATGTTTTTCAACAGATTACTCAGTGTGAATGTGGTGTGTGCCTTGCATCCTTCACAAGGAGCTAATCCCTCCTACCTAAAACCAGTATATTAAATTAGAGGCAGCCCCTCTAATTTGCATGATGAGGTCACCCCTCCAAGTATTCATGCACGGTGGATTTTCATGACCTATATTGGCTAATGGTAAAATATGTTAAACAGTTTTCATAAGATAAACATAAGGCTTTTCAAACTATAAAAACAGTTTTATGAACATGTTCCAGGTTTTCCAGGACTTATACATTTCCGCTGCTATTAAGTTTTTATTATGTTTTAGTCATTCATACTATGTCTATATCCGTACACTGAGCGTTTTGCTCAGCCGTTACTTTCCTTTCCATGTCCTAAAACGGCAGGTACTCAAGGAATGACTCGAGCATTTGAAGGACGTGAATAGGATGGAAGTTGCCATGGACTTCTTCTCCTTTTGCCTTCACATACTTATGCTTGTTTAAGTCTCTCATTCAATTCATTTACTTTGTTATGTTTTGGGCTTATGTTGGGAACCGATGTTTGATTCCGGTTTTCCCTTTGGTCATGTATATTTTAGTACATATTACCTTGCATGCTTTGATGACACGCCATAATTACGCGTGACATTCCATTTATCAAAATGGGGTGTTACATCTAGTATGCTCAAAGTTCCATTCTCCTTCCGTTATGGCCGTGGCCGTCGTATGTTCCAAAATGACTTTGTCAAAATCGGCTAAGTGTTGGTGTACCGCGTTTAAGTTAACGGACGCTTTACTTACCGGTGGAAGTAACTTCGTTAAATCCGTTTTGACAAGTGTAGGAGACGTACTAGGAGGGTTTTCATTTGACAAACTTGGGGGCACAAGAACTGTTAGTTCAGTTAATTCCTTTTGTAAGCGAATTCGTGTCTTTTTAGAAAGTTGATCTTTATTATGCTTATCATAATTAATCCTATGGAATTTTGAAAGCATTTTTAAGAATGAGTTTCTTCCGCAAGTGACTGTGTCTCCTAAGTACTACGAACAAAAGGTGCTTCTTTCGATTTTCCAATTATGGTCATATCATAAAGACCGGGAATATATTCCTGAGCTTGTTTTGCATAACCGGGATTAGGCGGTAAATCTTGAAGACGCTTAAGTTCGAGTTCTTTAAATGATTTAGTTAAAAGATGAACCTTTTCAGTGGAAGCGTATTGTTTTAACAGTTGTTGTTCTTTGAATTTAAGAAGTTTGGTAACATTAATTCATTAGAAAGATTAGCTTTTAATGATTCTATTTCTTTCAAGTGTTCAATCTTTTCAAAACGAAATTGGTCAAATTCAGAACATGTTATTTTCTCTGCTTGAGGGACCATTTCAAAAGTTTTGACCTTTTCTTTATGCAACGCAAGCTCAGCAGTTAGGGTGGAATTGGTATCTACGGATTGTCTGAGGGCCATATGCATTGATCAATAATATGTTTAGGTACCATGACCAAATCATGTTGAGCATAAGATTCCATACCCGTCGTAGCATTTGGTTGAGGTTCACTCAAATGTGTAGGATTGGGTACCACATCATTTGAGTTACTAGTTCCCGAATGCTGTTCGAGGTTGTCATTTTCATGCCTAACTTGATGTTGGTTATCATCATTACCAAGATTGGTTGTGGTGGGTACCTCACTGACGACATCAGAACCGTAGTGAGAGAGATTAGCAACGAGAGCAGCTTGGGCAGAGTGAATGTCATCACAATTCGAATCATATGCATCAAGATCATCTGCTTGATAAGCTGCATTAGAGGTGGAAACGACTGCAATGCCTTCAGTATCTGCTGCCACTAGTCTGCAAGAAATGCTAACTCCTCTGAATCCAAAATCTTTCCCTTAGACTGAGCATCAACCAAATACATTTTCTCACGAAACCACGCGTCATCCCTTCTCCTTTTCGGCTGAGTGCTTTGCCTAGCCATATGACCTTGTCCTCGGCAATTGTAGCAAGTCACAACCTTTTGAGGACCAATGGGGCTTCCATTTCAATTAGCTTGAGAATTCACAGCTTGAGCATTCACAGTCCTTGTAGGAGGTCCATATGAATTTTTCCTTCCCTGAATAGGTTGCACTGTTACTTGACCATCTTGAACAGTAGCTTGTTGTCGAGGATTTGAAGAGGTGCGGAGCTGATTGTTTGTTGCAACAAGTTTTGACAAGTAGGCAGTGAGATGGTTTAGTACATCAGTTGGCGTGTCATTTGGAGTAAAGAACGGTGCTTGGATTGGTGGAAGTTCATTAGAGTAGAAAGCTTGTGCTGGTTTTGCTTCTATTGGAAGATATCCTTGCTGAGGAGTATAACCCATTGGAGAAGTGTTGGCTTGTGATGGTGATGTCTGATGTGGTGGTTGCTGTGGAAAAGATTGTTGATGAACACTTTGTTGAAATGCTTGCTGTGGCATCATTAGTGGTTGATAAGATGGTTGTTGTGGTTGCTGATAGGTGTGTGGTGGTGGCTGCTGCAAGTATGATGGTTGTTGATAAGTATAAGCCATGTTTTGTTGAGAAGCATACATGGCAAGTGGATCATGAACTTGAGGTTTAGACAACCGAGCCTCGATCACATGGCATTCGTGTTGTTGAAGAAAAGCTTGAAGTTGATCTACATTGGTGTTATGCAAGTCCTTAGCCAATTTAACATCCGTCACGTACTTTTTCCATTCTGAAGGAAGAGTGTTCAAATACTTGGTGTTCAATTGAAACGTAGGAATTGCCATGCCATAGATATTTAGCTCATTCAACAATAGGGTAAATCTCAGATAGTAGTCATTGAGAGTCTCCCCTGGCACATAGGCAAACTTATCAAAAGTATCATAAAGCTTACACTCTCGTTCTTGTTTAGTTAACGAGGTACCTTGCATTAGAACACGAATTCTATCCCATAACTCTTTGGCAACTTTATGTTTGCTGACGAGTTTGTAGACATCTAGAGGAAGGGTTTGGAGAATGATATTTGTAGCTTGTTTATCAAACTTGTCTTGTATCTTAGCATCTCCAGTTAGTTCACCCGTTGTGCGAGGACGAGTAACGGCACCTTCCGTCACAGTACCATATACCAATGGTCCATTGAGCACCGATGCCCAAATTAGATGTCCATTCTCCCTGTTCAACATATAAAGTTCCATGCGGGAAGCCCATTCCTCATACATAGTCTTCACCAAAATTGGTGGACGATTATCTGTACCCGAGAGGATGGACTTATCCGTAAGAGATGTGTACTCCATTTCAATAAGTTAAGATTTAAAAACGTTGATCGACCAATGAAATAAGGTTAAGTGTTTTTGTGTTGTTAAATGAAATATGTTGTTATCTTTTTGTTGTGTTTGTTTTTAAAATTTACCAAATTACCAAATTCAAGCAAAAAATCCTCTAAGTATCCAAGAAACAAATTCTACCGGAATGTGCAGTTGTCGGAATGTTGATTTCTGTCGGAATAATCTTTTCTGTCGGAATGTTGCTGGTATCGGAATGTCTAGATCGGAATGTCACACTATCGGAATGTCCAGATTGGAATGTCACTATCAGAATGTCCAGATCGGAATGTCACTATCGGAATGTCCAGATCGGAATGCCACTATTAGAATGTCCAGATCGGAATGTAGCTAAAATAAATTGGACAGAGCAATGACTCAAGATTCCTTAAAACCGTCGGAATCCCAGATCGCAATATTCGATCGGAATGTCACGTCAGAATAAGGTATCGAAATCTAGTGATCGCAAAGTAGAACCAATAGGTTATTTCGATCAAACCACACAGTCTTGTACTTTTGGATGGAAACACTTGCTAGAATTTCGGAAAGTTTGAAAAACAAGAAATTTCCCAACTTTTGATCCAAAAGACTTGTGTTTTAATCAAAACCAATATACCAAAATCACTACGACATGATTAAAGAATGTATTCGACTTTAGAATACAAACAAACACGAATTTTTTTTGATGATTCGGTAAAAAACAATCAAAACCACACGTTATGCATAAGAAAGCATAAACAACACAAATACCAACCTATAGTTCATCCCAAGCTCTTGATACCATTTGTGGATTTGCTTTTAGTAATCCGGTGGTCTTGGTGGGTGGTGGAATAAAGTGGCAGCCATGGTTAAGAGAGAGAAGAGAGGTTGTGTGTGAAAGGTTAAGAAACTGTGTATTGAAATGAAAAGAAACAAAATGAAACACAATCAACACCCCTCTTTGGAAGCCTTGGAGGGGTATATATTGTGACAATCCGTCAATTTATGGTTTATATTTTATTCTCAAATATTATTTAAAAACATTATTTTAATGTTATATTATGAACTCACTTATTTTTGGGAAGAAATTTGGATTTACGTCTTGAAGTAGCATCGACTACGTCTAAACCGGAGGATTCTACGTTACGTGCTTACGTTTACATACACCGTCTTTGGTGACAGTCCGACATTTTAGAAAATAAATTTGTCCGTGAATATTATTTTGAGATTTTAAATTTGTGTTGGTTCATAAACTCACAAATTTACGAGAAGAGATTAGGACATACGTTTTTATTTTAACGTCCTTTACGACTAAACCGGAAACCTTAGGATTACGTATTTACGTTTTCGAACTCCGTTTTTGATGAGACAATTTTTTTTAGATTCGTTTTGTGCCGTTGATTCATAATTTATAAAAACGTTTTTCGTAAAACGGCCCGAGGGCACGTAAATCGAGGAAACTAGAATCGAGGAATACCCGTAAATTAGTGGAGATGAGACAAGTGGGACACTTGTCCCACCCCCACAAAGGGCTGATTTTACAATGCCACATATCTCTTTTGGTGTCAACATTTTACACAAGTGTGAGACACTTGTCTCATTACTTGCAAATGCACCAAAACTACTAAACAAAACTAGCAATTTTCTTTCTTTTTTCACACAACACATGCAAATTTAGTTAAACTTTCTCCTCTCTCTCTCTTGTTCCCTCTATGAACGTCCAACATCACCACAAAATCACCATTATCATCAATTTTTAACCTACAACTTAAGCTATAATCAACATATGTTGATAGCTAATTAAAAAGATGAAGATTGGAGGTGATTGTAACTTGTAAAAAGGAGTTTTCATGGAGGTCTTTGGGCTGATTTTCAAGAAGGATTTTAGGGATGATTTCATGGAGGTGTTCATCCATTTGAAGGACCCAAGAAGTTGTCTTAAAATGTTGAAGGTTTGGTAACAAGTAACCAAGCCTTGTTCATCATAAACCTCATCTTTTCATCACTATTGGTGGTATAGAGATTGTTTCTTCCTATCCTCTTGTTATTTTGATTATGTAATCTTGTATTTAATTTATTTATGTATATGTATATGATGATGAATGATGATTAAAAATATTATGTGGGGATTTTGTGTTGATAGATTTGATAAACATGGGTAAAAAGATGGAAAAACCACAAGTAAAAATGGTTTAATCTTGCTTAATTTAGTAGGCTGTATAAAAACAGTAAATAACCATATGATGAACTGATAAAATGGTATAGATGAATTTATATACAGTGAGTATTGAGACTTGTACACATGTGAGAGTTGTCCATACAATGGAATCATAAAAATGAGTGAGATATGATCAAAACAAGTTTAGAGTACAAATCTGAGTTCACTGTTTTGGACGATTTTTAGAAAATATTTAGAGGCTGATTCAACAGTAGCTATAATAGAGTTAAATGGATCACATATCATGTAGTTTTTGTCATAAAAATTTGAGCTTCTATCTCCATATAGAACTCTAGATATGGCTGTTTTGGTAAACATGAAAGTAAAAATCAGATTTTGGAAATTAAAGTATAATAGTATTATATAAGCACTCAAATAAAAATAGTATAAAATGTGAATTAAAACCCACTAACTTATATAATACATTTATATAAGTATGTATAAGGATAAATAAATGGACATTTTATAAAAATGGTAGTTTGATGAGTTTTATAAGTTATAAAACTATAAACATGATTTTTACGACTTTTTCGGCTATTACCGTAAAATTAACGTTTTTTGTTAAATAAAACTTAGATGGTTGGACCCATCTAATGTAAACTTTTATAAACTCATATACTAATATATAAACATATATAACAAGTAAAAACCGATAAAACCCGAACTATAAGACATACGGACATTAACAGGCTAAGTTAACGTTATTGGACTAATAATACAACAAAATGGACTAAAACACTTATAAACTTATTTATTGGGATTAACCCATTTGGGCCCAACATGTAAAGTATAAATACTGATAATACTAGTATGAAATGGATTAATACAAGTTAATGAACGTATAATAGGATTATTGGACCTAAAACACGTAAATAGGTAAAACTAGTAAACTAGTAAGAAGTTACCAATACGTAAACACTAAAATGAGTAAAAGAGAATGTGTAAACCCACTTGATCATCATATATATAAAATCATCATATGTGTACATAATTGTTATTTTTATAAAGTCATTGGACAAGAGTCTAAGACGAGTATTATTTGTCTAGGTTTCCGTGATTGAAGCACGTCCGTACGTCCGAATTGCTGATAACCCGCCTTCCCACATCAACGTGAGTTCATAGCCTCGCACTCTTTTAACTGTTTTTGTGAAATGTTTTATAAACCCGCGAGGGAGATAACATGTTAGTTTTACTAAAATAGGACACCATTTGTCCCGATTGCTTGTTTATTGATTTGGACCCGAATGATTGTATAACCCGATGAATGATTTTATGACCCGATAGATGAAATGAAATGGATTAATAAAGTTAGGTTATGTCACTAAAAGTCCCATTTGCATGAATTGTGAACTACCGGGATTTGGTAGACGCTTATGCATATAATAGTACTATTTGGGGACGATCACCCCAGTTCGCGCCTTGACGGTTGATCCCCGTCGTGCCACATTGATTGGTAAGCGAATTTATGTATGAGAAGATTTACACAAGCGTGATTATTGTGACGGCACGCTAACTTAGATGGGCAAATCGAGTTTCGGGCTAGCTACCCGTTGTTTGTTGTAGTAAGGTAACAATGTCATGCGGCTTATAATAATCCAAGTAACGAAATACTGCTATACGCATTAAATTACGATATATTGCCTGACTAGCAATACGAGGTCTTACTATTGATATTATGTTCGTGTTTTGGTTTTCATAACCATATTCATATAACGGTTTTTATTTAACTTTATACAACGTTATAAAACGTATTGTATGATGTTTTTACGACATTGAGTCGTATAATGATTTTGAAAGCGAAAGCCTATACTATGATTTTGATAAGGAACTGTATAAAATGACTTTGGCTATTTTATGGCCTATTAAAATGATTTGTATAAAATGATTTTCGGTAATAATTTTATACCGATGTTATATTGATGGTTTATTAAACTCTATGAATTCACTCGGCGTTATCGCTGACCTTTTCTTTTAACATGTTTTATCTCAGGTACTTGAAGGTAATTCTCGGGAAGACAACAAGAATTCATGGCCCGCACTTAAACAATAATTTCCATTCAAATTCTTTGTAAAACCTGTATGAAATACAATGACTTGGGACCTATGTAACTTGATATTTATGAATGGAAAATGCTTTATTATTAAACGACACGATTTTTAAGCGTTTTCTATGATGTGAGTAATGTGCTATCCCGTAACACCAACGAGTCTTCCGCTGTATTGAGGTGTATAAATTTGGGGGTGTTACAGTTTGGTACCAGAGCTCTTGTTATAGAGAACGAAAGATTTTTAAAACCAAAGGTTTTGAATAAAACATTTCAAAATCTTTTAACTAAAAACATTTTTCTAAAAATGTCTAAAAATCTTTTGACTATAACGGTGCTGAAGAATTCCCGAGTTACCGACAAGGCCAGACTGAGAAGTGTTATTTTAATATATATATAGCTTGGATTATATATATGATGTAATTTGATTACATGATTGTTTGATGAATATTTTGATATTTATACGAGGTATTTATACGACGTAGATTGTCACAAGGAACCCTAAATCCCCTAGTAAATTTATCGAAGCTATTCTCGTAGGAATTCTAGCTATCCTAGATCTAAACCTAGTTGTGGATATTTATGATCCCAACAAAATGGTTGATACTCGTAGAAGTGTTGTTATTAGTTGATTGTGATATTTAAGAAGAAAAATCTGATATCGATGTCATGACGATCTTTCCTTGTAGAGTGAAGTTTGATAAAACGTTACCACCTAGAAAGGTGTCATCTGATCCGTTGTCATCCAATTCTTAAATTGAAATCGAAAGGGTGAATGTTGCACTTGAGGTTGTCATTGGAACCATTACCCAAAAGCCTCATGCCACTAGTACCTTTCCGAGAAGTCTAATTGAATGTATGAGTTATCTCATACTAGTGACTCATTTGATAATTGTTGTTGTAAGAGCTATAGGATTGGAAATTAAGTGTTGTTCATATCGAGCTTTTATTGCACTTTGAAGGTCTAAGAATAAGACTCAAAGTATTGGAGAATAAGGTAGGATATCGCATTGAGTATGATTTGGTTGAAACTTGAATAAAGTAAAATTTAACCCGTATGGAATATGAGATTGTTAAGAGGACGTCATTAAGTTCTGTGATTGAATTATAAGGTTTTAATTGATTATTGATTCGTGTTAAGGGTTGTTCCTAGGCCATTGTCCAATGACGAGGATGCCCAGTGTCCAGAAAATAAATTGAAGAAATCTTCTTCTGAATAGGGACCAATGGATCTTCCGGGACATATGGAACACCTAATGACTCTTGTAGATTAGTATTCATTGTGGTATCTTTTAAAAATAATCTCTAACTTAACTGAGACATCAGTTGGTAGGATGAGTTATGAGAATTGTATGACATAGTGACACGTAATGTGTTACGGTACAATTTTGACTTGTTTGTGATTAATGAAAAAGACTACCTTTGATTGCTAAATCCTACATGTATCGGTGTTATCTATCTTTTATTGCTTCATCCTAATGTTAGCATTAGTGATGCAACCATTGAACAAGTACTCATCTTGAATTGAGTTACGTTGTGGATTATTCTTTTGAATGCCATCAAGATCATGAATCTCATGATTATTTGGCTAAAGCTCATTTCCTATCATATTGTAGTTAATTCTTGGTGAACAACTTTTCATCACTCTTTTGCAGATCACTCATTGTTTTTATAAGATAAAACAATATCCCTTGAGAAAAATTGAATTTTTATCACTATAAGGATTACTCAAAGTGAGATTTATAAGTGATCGTTATCAAAATGAAGTTGTTTATAAAACATCTTGGAAAACTTAATTGTTTTCATAACAAAGAAAATCTTTGTAAATTTATTCTTGATTCTTATTTAAGAATTAAGCATGAAAATGTTTTTATTATAAACATGATGATAAAATTTTGACGAACTGAGTATTGCATCGTTAATCTTGAAATTGTACATAGTTGCGCGCCTACATACAACTTGGAATGGACCATGCAAGGCTGATTAGTAGTCACCATAAAACTAATGTATAAACATTACATTTTCTTTGAAAATTGTGAAAGATTAAACTTTATGAGATCTGCAAGAAGTGAAAAATAGGGACATAGTGTTAGGGACACCTACATATGTGCCTGTAGCATCTATTCTTCTGAATCGAATTTACTCATCTGTGGAAATTGTCTTATTTGACAATTGACAATTCTTTCTTGTCCATTTCTCCCGTAGTGAGATTCTAGTGAGATTCTTAGGAAAAGTATCTGATTACCGAGTGTTGATACCCGACTGGATGTATCGACGTTCCTATCATTTCTTTTGATTTAATTTCATTTGAATGACCTGGGTAACGATCCGAGGAGCTTTCGAATGCGTACTCAAATTATGAAAACATGGGATATATTCATATTCGTTAATTATTTCGCCTGTATCTGAATTGAAATTCTCTTGCATAGATTATGCGTAAACCTTACTCTTTTTCAGGTTAGTTATGTCTCCTGATATCCTTGAAATTGTGAAGGATTATGAGTTATTGTTAGTCTTTTGAGAAGTTCACATCTTATCGGCGGCAATAAAACTAGAAAGTTGATTGTGCCAGTAGAATGGATTGATTGATTATGACATGACGACATTGTCTTAATTGATGGGAACTCGAGTAGAATTCCCCCAAAGGATAAGATGCTGATTATCGAAAGTGATCTAAATAATTCTTAATGAATGACCATATCCTGCATTTAGACTTGAAACTATACCGTGAACGGTTCTGAATTAGTCATAGATATTATAATCCAGAAAGAACCTAATATGAAATTATTTAAAGATGTTTCCGTTATCTGAAATTTTAGAAGGTATTTGTTGGTAAATTACCTAGACTTTTGCCATTAAGACAAGTTGAAATTGGTATTGATTATATTCCCGGTGCTGCACCTGTGGCGTGTGCACTGGACTTTAGCACCATCTGAATCGAAAATGTTACCGTACAACTGAGGGAGTTGTCGGAGAAAGCTTTTATTCTACCAAGCTCGTCATTATGAAGAGCTATGGTGTTATCATTCCTTATATTTATAGATTACTGTGAACTGAGTAAATTGACAATCGAAAACGATATCCATAACTCGAAATGGAAGATTTGTTGGATCATTTACAAGGTTCTAGCGTATGTTCTAAAGATTTGATCCATGGCATGGTTATCATCAACTTCGCATCTGCGAAAAAGATTATCTATTCCAATCACTACATCCAGAACTTGTAATGAAGATTATGAGTTTCATGTTATGTCGTTTGGATTGACTAATACACATGTAGCATTCATAAATTTGGTGAATCACGTGTGTAGGCTGTAAATTGATAAAATTCATGCTTGAGATCATTAAGGACCATTTGTTTGAATATAAGAATAATAATGAGTTAATAATTAGTTATAGACTGCCCTAAATTGGCCGAACAATGAAAACTTGTACCTTGAATAGTTAACATAAGATTTAAGGCTTGATCCTTTACATAAAATGACTGTTTGATTAATGATGGTAAAATATGTATATATACTGACTCTTCAAAGATTAGAGCTATTAAGACTTTGGGATTATACCAAAAAGAAAAAGTGAAAAAATGTTTTGACAAATGTTTTATCAAAAAGAACTTTTGAGGGATTATTCCCTTATACCCAGAACATTTAACTAAACTCCTGTTTAGGGGTAAATGTTTGGTGTGCTTTTAGACAACTTAAGAAGAATTTAGGAAACTATATAATTTATTGAAACGACACTTTTTGCTTTTTAACTAAGAAAATTTTGACCAAAGTATAATCAAAGATTTTTCAAACATTTACGAATCTTACTAATTATTTTTAGTAAATCAACAAAAATCTTGTTAATTAAATTCAAATTATTTTGAACATTTTTATATAATTGGTCGAACTAGGAAATTTAAAATTTTACGTTTACGTTTCATAAATATTTAAATATTTAACATTTAATTATTTGTAATACTTATCGACGCTTTAAACGTCGGATTGAGAAAAACTGATAAAAATGATAGATGAGACGAAACTGAAACTTAGAAAATATGAAGAAAGGTGAACGTAATTACTGACACATTATGTAGAAAAGGATAAAGAATCAAATAGGATGTGTTCCTTAATAATGAATGTGCAAAATAAATTGCCGAACAATTTAAAACTAACTAATGTTTGTAAGAAGGATAATATAGATAACAAAAGGGGTTCACGGCTAATGTGAACCATTTGAATTGAGAAGCCGATAGCGTTAAATTTTTTAAAGGCCACTTGTTGTTGCCTAAATATGGAGATTGTGAGATGTGGTTATGTTGGAATCTTGTAAGTATAAGTATTTTATTCATGACATTTATGATTTAATGTATCTTTGTCTGAAGAAGTTGTACTGATGGAAAATTATGAAGGCAGACACCGCCTCATACATTAGTAAACGTCTAGCTATTGCAAAGGTCATCATCTTAATTTGATTCGATTTGGGTCATCGTCGACAGACTGACCAAATCTGCTAATATCATTCCTGTTAATGATAGATTCTTGATGAAGAAATTGTCTCTTTTGTATTTAAAGGAGTTATGTAAACATGGTGTGCCTGTATCGATCATCTCTATCAAGATCCTCGCTTCGCATCGAATTTCTAGAGATTTGCTCAGATGTCATTGAGAACGAATCTTGATGAGAGTACTGTGTACCACCCCAATCGAAAGGACGAGGTAAAGTAACGATACAAAATACTATAAGTGCTGTTTTATGTTTGAATGATTGACCTTTGGTAATAGAGCGTATAATCGTTTTCCTTTGGAGAGATTATCATTGATAATCATCGTATTAGGATCGAGATCGAATCTTGTGAGGATATATTAGAGCATCTGTAAGCAGGAGTTGGGATGAAGACACCCGACATACACCCATTGTGAGTTGAACATGTCTTTTAGGTTTAAGGTTTCCTATGATGACAAACCTAACCTTGCAAAATACTCGACCCGCGAGACCTGAAATGATTGTTAAAATTAGGATCTGATTATTGACTGCCGGTAGCGGGCAGGAGGTTATGTGAATATGAAATGTAGATATTGAAGTGCCAGATGGGTAGCGAAGTTATGCCAAAAATTTAAACATTGGAAAAAAATGAATTGATGATCTGAAAGATCATGGGATATAAGTCCCCGTTGTATGGGACCATTAAGATGATGAAAAAGATTGGTTTGAAAGGCATATAAGCTAGATCTACCCTAGGACTTCAAGAGCTGCGTGAATTATGTATCGTATATCGAACTTGATAAAATGCCTATCAAGTGAAAATCTGACTATTCCTTAATGAAGTTTAGATCGGCGAAAAGTTACATTCATCAAAAACCCGTGAACATCATGGATAGAGAAAGTAAGTCAACATTAAGCCTGATCTTATTCCTGTAGTTATGTTTGATGACAAATCGCGTATTGTAATAAATTACACTTGTGAGAAAAGACCGAATGTGGAGGAAATACCTACATGGCTTTAACTCTATAAGAAGCGAGTAGTAAGATGATCTTTGAGGACAAAGATCCTGTTTAGGGGTAAATGTTGTGACAATCCGTCAATTTATGGTTTATATTTTATTCTCAAATATTATTTAAAAACATTATTTTAGTGTTATATTATGAACTCACTTATTTTTGGGAAGAAATTTGGATTTACGTCTTGAAGTAGCATCGACTACGTCTAAACCGGAGGATTCTACGTTACGTGCTTACGTTTACATACACCGTCTTTGGTGACAGTCCGATATTTTAGAAAATAAATTTGTCCGTGAATATTATTTTGAGATTTTAAATTTGTGTTGGTTCATAAACTCACAAATTTACGAGAAGAGATTAGGATATACGTTTTTATTTTAACGTCCTTTACGACTAAACCGAAAACCTTAGGATTACGTATTTACGTTTTCGAACTCCGTTTTTGATGAGACAATTTTTATTAGATTCGTTTTGTGCCGTTGATTCATAATTTATAAAAATGTTTTTCGTAAAACGACCCGAGGGCACGTAAATCGAGGAAACTAGAATCGAGGAATACCCGTAAATTAGTGGAGATGAGACAAGTGGGACACTTGTCCCACCCCCACAAAGGGCTAATTTTACAATGCCACATATCTCTTTTGGTGTCAACATTTTACACAAGTGTGAGACACTTGTCTCATTACTTGCAAATGCACCAAAACCACTAAACAAAACTAGCAATTTTCTTTCTTTTTTCACACAACACATGCAAATTTAGTTAAACTTTCTCCTCTCTCTCTCTCTTGTTCCCTCTATGAACGTCCAACATCACCACAAAATCACCATTATCATCAATTTTTAACCTACAACTTAAGCTATAATCAACATATGTTGATAGCTAATTAAAAAGATGAAGATTGGAGGTGATTGTAACTTGTAAAAAGGAGTTTTCATGGAGGTCTTTGGGCTGATTTTCAAGAAGGATTTTAGGGATGATTTCATGGAGGTGTTCATCCATTTGAAGGACCCAAGAAGTTGTCTTAAAAGGTTGAAGGTTTGGTAACAAGGAACCAAGCCTTGTTCATCATAAACCTCATCTTTTCATCACTATTGGTGGTATAGAGATTGTTTCTTCCTATCCTCTTGTTATTTTGATTATGTAATCTTGTATTTACTTTATTTATGTATATGTATATGATGATGAATGATGATTAAAAATATTATGTGGGGATTTGGTGTTGATAGATTTGATAAACATGGGTAAAAAGATGGAAAAACCACATGTAAAAATGGTTTAATCTTGCTTAATTTAGTAGGCTGTATAAAAACAGTAAATAACCATATGATGAACTGATAAAATGGTATAGATGAATTTATATACAGTGAGTATTAAGACTTGTACACATGTGAGAGTTGGCCATACAATGGAATCATAAAAATGAGTGAGATATGATCAAAACAAGTTTAGAGTACAAATCTGAGTTCACTGTTTTGGACGATTTTTAGAAAATACTTAGAGGCTGATTCAACAGTAGCTATAAAAGAGTTAAATGGATCACATATCATGTAGTTTTTGTCATAAACATTTGAGCTTCTATCTCCATATAGAACTCTAGATATGGCTGTTTTGGTAAACATGAAAGTAAAAATCAGATTTTGGGAAATTAAAGTATAATAGTATTATATAAGCACTCAAATAAAAATAGTATAAAATGTGAATTAAAACCCACTAACTTATATAATACATTTATATAAATATGTATAAGGATAAATAAATGGACATTTTATAAAAATGGTAGTTTGATGAGTTTTATAAGTTATAAAACTATAAACATGATTTTTACGACTTTTTCGGCTATTACCGTAAAATTAACGTTTTTGTTAAATAAAACTTAGATGGTTGGACCCGTCTAATGTAAACTTTTATAAACTCATATACTGATATATAAACATATATAACAAGTAAAAACCGATAAAACCCGAACTATAAGACATACGGACATTAACAGGCTAAGTTAACGTTATTGGACTAATAATACAACAAAATGGACTAAAACACTTATAAACTTATTTATTGGGCTTAACCCATTTGGGCCCAACATGTAAAGTATAAATACTGATAATACTAGTATGAAATGGATTAATACAAGTTAATGAACGTATAATAGGCTTATTGGACCTAAAACACGTAAATAGGTAAAACTAGTAAACTAGTAAGAAGTTACCAATACGTAAACACTAAAATGAGTAAAAGAGAATGTGTAAACCCACTTGATCATCATATATATAAAATCATCATATGTATACATAATTGTTATTTTTATAAAGTCATTGGACAAGAGTCTAAGACGAGTATTATTTGTCTAGGTTTCCGTGATTGAAGCACATACCGTACGTCCGAATTACTGATAACCCGCCTTCCCACATCAACGTGAGTTCATAGCCTCGCCCTATTTTAAATGTTTTTGTGAAATTTTTTATAAACCCGCGAGGGAGATAACATGTTATTTTTACTACAATAGGACACCATTTGTCCCGATTGCTTGTTTATTGATTTGGACCCGAATGATTGTATAACCCGATGAATGATTTTATGACCCGATAGATGAAATGAAATGGATTATTAAAGTTAGGTTATGTCACTAAAAGTCCCATTAGCATGAATTGTGAACTACCGGGATTTGGTAGACGCTTATGCATATAATAGTACTATTTGGGGACGATCACCCCAGTTCGCACCTTGACGGTTGATCCCCGTCGTGCCACATTGATTGGTAAGCGAATTTATGTATGAGAAGATTTACACAAGCGTGATTATTGTGACGGCACGCTAACTTAGATGGGCAAATTGAGTTTCGGGCTAGCTACCCGTTGTTTGTTGTAGTAAGGTAACAATGTCATGCGGCTTATAATAATCCAAGTAACGAAATACTGCTATACGCATTAAATTACGATATATTGCCTGACTAGAAATACGAGGTCTTACTATTGATATTATGTTCGTGTTTTGGTTTTCATAACCATATTCATATAACGGTTTTTATTTAACTTTATACAACGTTATAAAACGTATTGTATGATGTTTTTACGACATTGAGTCGTATAATGATTTTGAAGGCGAAAGCCTATACTATGATTTTGATAAGGAACTGTATAAAATGACTTTGGCTATTTTATGGCCTATTAAAATGATTTGTACAAAATGATTTTCGGTAATAATTTTATACCGATGTTATATTGATGGTTTATTAAACTCTATGAATTCACTCGGCGTTATCGCTGACCTTTTCTTTTAACATGTTTTATCTCAGGTACTTGAAGGTAATTCTCGGGAAGACAACAAGAATTCATGGCCCGCACTTAAACAATAATTTCCATTCAAATTCTTTGTAAAACCTGTATGAAATACAATGACTTGGGACCTATGTAAACTTGATATTTATGAATGGAAAATGCTTTATTATTAAACGACACGATTTTTAAGCGTTTTCTATGATGTGAGTAATGTGCTATCCCGTAACACCAACGAGTCTTCCGCTGTATTGAGTTGTATAAATTTGGGGGTGTTACATATATAGTCACACACGTCACTTAACTAAACATTGTTTCCTAGTCTAGTCTAAGCGTGCGTGACTATGATAACTAATGGGAATTCTTAAATGTCGTCACATAAAGTGAATTTCCAACAGACATGTAAGCTGAAAATGACATACCCGAGTCAGAACTTGAAATGAGTGTAAGAAGTCCGGATAGACTTCTCCGTTTCCCAAGTGGCTTCCATCTCAGAATGATCCATCCAGAGGATTTTCACGAATGGAATCGTATTTCTCCTCATGACTCGTTCTTGGCGGTCGAGAAATCTCTCGGGTTCCTCTACATATGATAGATCCTCTCGAATCTGCTCAAATGGATGCATAACCATATGAAATAGATGGTAGTTGTAACCTCTGAGTAAGGATACATGGAATACATCATGCACATGAGATAGCTGGGGAAGGTAAAACTAGACGATATGATACTTCACCGACACGTTCAAAGATTTCAAATGGTCTGATGAAACATGGACTGATCTTGCCCTTGAGTCCAAAACGCTTGACACCACGTTCTGGTGATACTTTAAGGAAAACATGATCACCGATCTTAAAGGATAGATCTCTATGATGTTTATCAGCATAGCTCTTCTGTCGAGCACGAGCTTCCTGTAGTTTTGCCTTAGCGATGGCAACCTTATCATTAGTTACATCTATCATTTCTGGTCCTTCAAGGATTCGTTCTCCAACTTGATCCCAACATATTGGAGCATGACACTTCCTGCCATAAAGTATCTCAAAAGGTGCACACTTAACACTTGCATGCCAACTGTTGTTGTAGGAAAACTCAACCAAACAAATGTAGTCGTCCCAACTTCCTGACCATTCCAATGCACAAGCCCGCATCATGTCTTCTAGAGTCTGAATAGTACGCTCTGATTGACCATCGGTCTGAGGATGAAAGGCAGTGCTAAGCGTAAGTTTAGTGCCCCAAGCTTTTTGCATACCTTTCCAGAACTTTGACGTGAAAAGAGGATCTCGGTCTGATATGATGTATGAAGGAGTTCCATGTAGTCTTATGATATCTTTAAGAAATATTTCTGCCAATTTGCTAACTGAGAAGTCCTTGTGAATTGGAAGAAAATGAGCTGACTTAGTTAAACGATCAACTTGACCCATATAGCATCATGTTTCTCTGAGTTAGTGGAAGTCCGGTGACGAAATCCATGGAGATTTTGTCCCACTTCAATGCGGGAATCTCTAATGGTTGTAGTAACCACTAGCCTACTGATGTTCAATCTTAACCTGCTGACAGGTTAGACACTTGGATACAAAAGTAACAACATCCTGCTTCATGCTACTCCACCAGATATGTTGTTTAATGTCATGATACATCTTGGTGGAACCTGGATGAATGGAGAATGGAGAGCTGTGATCTTCTGTTAATAAAGCTTCTCGAAGTGTCTGATCGTCCAAAACGTATAGCTTGTTCCCTTGCCATACAATGCCTTCTTTGTCTACATGAAATCCTGTTTGTCTATCAAAGTTCTGAATGATAGCCCAAATCTTACCATCATCTTTCTGAGCTTCCTTGATCCGAGAAATTAAGTCTGGTTCAATTCGTAGATTAGCCCAGTATCCATGTTGTCCACGTACTAGGAATTCAATGTCTAATCGCTCAAATTCACGTATGATTTCTTCTTGTACCTTGATGCCATTGATCATACCCAACTTCCTGTTGAGAGCATCTGCCACTACATTTTCCTTGCCGGGATGATCCTAAAGATTGATGTCATAGTCCTTGAGTAGTTCCAACCATCTCCTCTGTCTCATGTTAAGCTCTATATGAGTGAAAATATACTTGAGACTCTTGTGATCAGTGAAGATGTCACATGATTCACCATATAGATAGTGTCTCCAGATTTTAAGTGCAAAGACTACTGCTGCTAGCTCCAAGTCATGTGTAGGATAATTCTCATCATAAGGATTTAGCTGACGTGATGTGTATGCAATCACCTTCCCATGTTGCATGAGTTCACAGCCTAATCCTTTACCCGAAGCATCGTTGTAGATCTGAAATCCACCTGTACCAGATGGGAGAGTAAGAATTGGTGCAGATACTAATCGCTTCTTGAGTTCTTCAAAGTTCTTCTCCCCCTCATCATTCCAAACTAATTTCTCTCTTTTCCGCATCAACTTGGTAAAAGGTAACACGAATCTGAGATAATAACCAGCTAAGCCTAGAAAACTACGAACTTTAGTTGCAGATGTCGGTCTTGTCCAATTAGTGCTATCTTCAACCTTCGTAGGATCCATAGTAACCCGTTCTACAGAGACAATGTGGCCTAGAAATGCCACCTTGCTAAGCCAAAACTCACACTTAGAAAATTTGGCATACAACTGTTTCTGACGAAGAATCTGTAGCACAATACGTAGATGTTCTTCATGTTCTTCATTGGATTTAGAGAAGATGAGGATGTCATCGATGAACACGATAACAAATTTGTCTATGTACTCGTGGAAGACGCGGTTCATAAGGTCCATGAAAACCGCAGGAGCAATAGTGTTGTTCCCATATTAATTCACTTCACCATGATTGATTATATGATTCAACAAGAATTAAAGATAGAAAATTAGATGGATTCTAGAGAGATAAAGTAGTGAGAGAAAGTAGAGAGAAGGTGGAGAAAACTAGGTGAAATTAGATTGAGAAAAAATGAAATGACTTGCCACCCTCCTAACATGCTAGGAGGGTGCTTATATAGTCCACCCACATGAAGGCTTTCTTTTGGACTATATTCGTTTTGGGCCGGGCTTGAATAAATGCTTAGTACCTTGAAAGAGGCCTTTTAAGCTAACCATCAAGCCTGTAATGTCACGACTAATTTAACTAACTATTACAACATTCTAATAAATATTACAATATAAACCTATGACCGAACATTCTTGTTTGACTTAATATTTTGAGGCTAACAATCTCCCCCAATGTGAGGTCATTCCTCTTTGATATTTGGAGTTCAATGGAGATTATGAATTTCATCATAATTGAGTCTTAAACGTGTAATAGTAGTCTTGTTCCTTCATGCTATGATCTTTGAGCCTTTGTCATTGTCTTTCGATTTGTCTTTAACTTGAGATCTTCAAATTATCCTTTACTTGTCTTTTCCATCTTGCAATCTTGTGTCTCCATCCTCATACTCATACTTTGCACAATCTTGAAAGCTTGTTAACAATCTCCTTTGAAGAGAGGTCATTCCTCTATATTAATTGATAAGGAAGATTTTGATTATCAGAGTTGCGGAAGTCTTTAGCTTTCTTTATTGTTGAATATCTTTGGGCATAAGTATGTGGTTTTGAATCTTCGACTTTGCTGAGTACACCGTAACGTCACCTTCTTTAGACAAAACATAGAAACGGACTGAATGGCTTTGACATTCGTCCTTAATCGGTAGCGTTTTACCTCCGGTCGGTGAAGACTGTTACACGATATTAAATATCGTACCTGTGATTAGGTAGATTCAATTAAGAACCTCCTTGACAGGATTTCGCGACTATACTAGCCGTTCTCTTTACTCGACCGTCTCAAAGCAAGACTGTGAACATAAAGAGTAAATCAATAGGATAAATATCCGCTTGATTAAAGTCGTCAATTCAAATTCATGGAACAAGTTTGATTCATTAAGAATCTTACCATTGTTGCTTTCCAGTTGACACAAGCTTGATTCATAAGAATCTCGCAAGTTACCTATCGTAGCGCTGTTTAATGTTGATGCTAGAACGATGTCCATTCGTCACTGTGAATATTAATAAATATCACTCTGAATGTTCTGGCAAGATCATAAAGATATTGCGTAGAAACCTGAAACGAGTTTGAATCAATTCAGAATCAAACCATTGTTGATTTTCAGTTTTACATATGTTCAATTCATAAGAATCTTACACATGACCTACCGCAGTGCTGTTTGATGTTAACACTGGAAGGATTTCCACTCATCATTGTGAATACTAGGTAGTATCACTCTGAGTGTTCTAGAAATATCACAAGGATATAGCGTAGGACTATCTTGATCTTCATCTGTGTGTCCTAACGAGATTTGATTGATCTCTTGGCTCTAGACTCGATTTGTGCACTTTTAGTGGTCGGAGGCTGGAGTAGATGCCACCTATTCAATATCAACTATCTCGGAGTGAGAAAGTTAATAGAATTCGTGTTGATCTCCGTGACAATAAAACAAACTTCTTTTGAGAGAAGCCTGAGTCAGCTGGGGAGGGGTTGGGCATTACATCACCGGGTCCATGATGTGTTGTCTTCATGATGTGTTGACTCGGTTTCTGCCTAAGTTGTATGGAGGGCTTATTTCTTTACACCCTTTATCCTTACATTTCTTTTTCATTCTTCAACCCCTTCAGTGCTTACAAAGACATCAGTACTAGCACCTTGTTGTGATTGTTCCAGTGCTAGCATCAGTACTTAGTCGGCATTCAGCTACGTTCACATTCTACTCCATCTTTCCTAAGACTTCTAATAATCTTTTGGATTGTCCCTGGGAAGATCCCTCCGGTTCTGGTTGAATCATAGGACTTAAACCTAACCACCATTTTGACACCAATAACGTCGTGAATTAAAGATGTTGTGGGTATTTGAACGTAACCATGAGTGCCTGAGTCTTCAGATCACATTTTAATCACATTTTCCCCTATCTCTACTATATAAAATCGTTTGATATTAGAGATACCAAATTTGATTAAAATATATTGTAAAAAATAGTCTTGAAAACTTTCGGGAGAAAAATGTGTCAAACTTAGCATGAATTTGGAATGCTCCCCCTTAAAAATTGATCCAATTGAATTGTCATTGTGAGGATGTGATCGACATTAAACTTTTGAGGATAGGAGTTGTTGAACACACAATTTTTGAAAGATTTTGAGTATCATTGAGAAATTCTTGAAAAAAAATTTGTTCAACGCTTTTTGAAAAATCAATTCTTTTTGGCAAAAAGGTTTTTCTAAAGCATAAACTTGAGTTCATACACTTTGAATGTCTTGAAGAATCCACTCAAGTGTAAGAAGATTTCTCTTATTTTGCTGAGGGTAAGGGCACTAAAGCGTACACTCCCCCGTGAATATTGATCCGGGTTGCAATCTGGAAGTGATTAAAAGCCATTGTGTTGAGCTCAAAACGTTGAATGTTTTGTGACAAGATCGACCCGTGATAGATTGCTCTACCCGTTTGTTAGGATAAGTTTATCTTTAAAGATACACTTTCCTTTATTTGAAGTTCAAGTTACAGTCTGACATTTAACTGTAAGTCGTTTACATGAGCTTAAAAACTTTGAATGTTTTTATCGATAGCTCATGACCGAGAAATTTAATTTTCCCGTTGTTGAGGATAAGTAATCATCGTGATCAACTTTCCTTTCTTTGAAGTACGAGTCACAATCTGAGGTAATTGTAAATCATTGAAATGACATATTTTGAAAAAAAAAATTTACAACTTTCATTCGAGCTTTATGTACACACCCGTGTCGTTATTGAGCGACATTTCTAGGTACGTCCATATTATCGATACTGAAAGACATGTCGAGAAGAATATTTTTGGTATTTTCAAATATTTTTTTATTTTTTATTTTGTTTTTATATGTTTATTTACGTTTTATTTTATTTTTGTATTTTTCAAGTTTTTCGAAAATAATCCAAAATAGAATTTTGTACAACAGAAGAAGATGATATAGAATGTACAAAATTGGTACCCTTTGAAGAAGAAGAAGTGGGTTCAGAATCCGCTGTTGTACCTGCAATGACAGAAGAAGAGTTTGCAGAAATACTAGTGTTAGGAGTAACAAATTCATTGTCTACATTCAGAACACCCGCATTAGTGCTGGAGCAGGTTTCAACACTCTTCTCTGTGGGAATCCACTTAAGACCAACTTCTTTGAAGATCCTACCCATTGGTTTCCACTGAAGGCTAGATTTAGGAGTAGTTTTCTCTTGTACAGTGGAATACTTCTTTGGAGAGAAACTATGTCCTTTTTTAATCCACGTTTCAGATTTGTTGTTATTGCTTTTCTTTGTGACGAGTTTGTATCTCCTTGTTGTCTTATGGGATTCTGTATTCGATCTTCGTTCAAAGGAACGAGATTTGACCTCATAAAGGTATTGCAGAATGCAATGGTCATGATTTCCATTGTGAATGACCTTTTTGCAGGTGGGACATACGGGGAATTTGGGATTCATGAAAGTACTTGTATTCCTTGTTTTTCCAAATCGATCAGGCATAGTGTTTGAAACACGAGTAGTCATGGATGGTTGCCATTTCCTAGGTTGCTGGAAAGGGATCCTAAGTTTTGGTTGACTACCATTAGGAGTGTGTTGAACTCTAGCAAGATTTGGTGAACTAGGTTTTGAATATTTGGGTTTGTCTTTCTGAATCTTCCCTTTTTGCTTAGCATCCTCTAGGTTGTTGGTATGAACTAAGTCATTTGAACCTACATATTCCTTTGTGGACACGAATGTCACACGTTTTGGAGGAGTCTTAGAAGTGCTAGATGCATTCACATGGTTGGATTTAGCAACTGTGTGCTTTCTAAATGGAGGAACATAGGGTGAAATGGATGGTTTTGGAACACTTGGTTGCACATCAGTCTTAGGGGGTAACCTAAATTTTACATGAGAAGAATTGGAGAAAGGAGTCGGTTTTCCTAAGATAGATGGCTTTGGATCCTTGTAGGCATTGGGTTGTCGAACAACAGGTTTCACAACTTTAGGTTCCACAGTTTTCCCACCTGGCAACGAGTTTCTTCAACTCTTCTATCGCTATGTCCTTTTCTTGCAACTAAGCTTTCAAATCTGTAATTTCCATACTTTTTTCGTTCATTTCTCGACACAAGGCGGAAAGTTTTACTTGCAAGTTATTATCATGTGGACCTTTTCTGACTTTGTCTTGCAAAGCAAGTTCAAGAGTATGACAATTTTTTTGAAGGAATTCACATCGGTGTTAAATCAATGCAAAAGCCTTTTGATCAACATTATATGTGTGTTTCGAAATCTTTGTTTCAAGACGTTCACACTCTTTGGCTTGATCAAGATATTTGCATGCCACGTCATAATATTTGTCTATATCTGCACAAGATGTGAGAGCAACACACAAAATATCTTTGGAGAGACATTCTTATAAGAATAGATCATATGCTGTGGAAAACTCGTCCTTTTCAGGCTGATGATCGTCAATTTCTTTTTCAAGAGATTCCACATATTTCAAATCGTCAAATACTTCTTGCACGATTAACTTTTCAAATTCCAAAGCATGTTTCTTTGTTCTTTCTGTAAGTGGAATCAAAATAGTTTTCACAAGCATAGTTATATCGTGAGTAATTTCTTTACCGCCGTTTGAAAGTTCACGTTTTTTCCAGTCATCGTCAACAACATTTTTGAAATTTTCAATGTTACTCTTAAGAATACTAAGTGCTTGCTTACTCTTGCTTATAGAAGCTTGATGCGGCAAACACCCAATATATTTTGAAACATTAGTTTTCTTAGTGGCAAAAACTTGTCTCCATTTAATTCTTATTTGTTCACATTCGAAAAATATTTGCTCACGAGACTTCTGTGTTTGCGGTTTGAAAAGACCATAAAGACTGTGTGACAATCCGTCAATTTATGGTTGATATTTTATTCTCAAGTATTCTTTAAAAACATTATTTTAATGTTATTATGAACTCACTCATTTTTGGGAAGAAACATGGGTTTATGTCTTGAAGTAGCATCGACTACGTCTAAACCGGAGGACTCTACGTTACGTGCTTACGTTTACATACACCGTTTTTGGTGACAGTCCGACACTTTAGGAAATAAATTTATCCGTGAATATTATTTTGGAATTTTAAATTTGTGTTGGTTCATAAACTCACAAATTTACGAGAAGAGATTAGGACTTATGTGCATAATTTAACGTCCTTTACGACTAAACCGGAAACCCTAGGTTTACGTCTTTATGTTTTTGAACTCCGTTTTTGACGAGACAATTTTTATTAGATTCGTTTTGTGCCGTTGATTCATACTTTATAAAAACGTTTTTCGTAAAACGACCCGAGGGCACGCAAATCGCGGAAACTAGAATCGAGGAGTACCCGTAAATTAATGGGAATAAGACAAGTTTACACTTTCCCACCCCCATACATGTGGTGGCCAAAGCTTAACCAACACACCAAAATATGTCAAGTATACACACACACTAAGGACACTTGTACTTAGTGCATGCACAAACTGTTGGAAATTTAGTGCAATTGTGGGAACGGGTAATACTTGTAAATGGGTTTGGAGGTACGGAGTGTACACCCATTAAGTCCCTTACCTCCCTGGACTCAATATAGTGGTTGTGATATCAGTAGGAAGCTGCTCCTGGTCAGGAAGTTGCTTCTGGTCAGGAAGTTGCTCCTGGTCAGGAAGCTGCTCCTGGTCAGGAAGCTGCTCCTGGTCAGGACGTTGCTCCTGGTGATGCACAAAGTCTTTGTAACCTCTTTGACCAGTTAATGAGGGTTGAATATAGACTTGATGACCAGATTTCTGGTCATGTAACCACTATGCTTTATGAAGGTTATTATGAGATTAATAGGCTGATTAATGCTCTTAATACCTTTGACTAGGAGTTACATTCCTTAAAGGAATAGGATCATTATAAATAGTGATCATATTTTGCATGATAAAAGACAGAAACAAGAAACACAGAAACGCATAGAGTTCTTGATTTGTGCCTAAAACAAGAACTAACTCTTGGTTTTATCCCAAGGAGGTATTCGTGTTAACCCAGGCATAGGGTCGAATAATCTTATTTGGAAAGTGATTACACGACTCCAAGAGATATCCGGTAACCATTCATTGGTACGTAGTTAGGCTATTGATTATCTTCACCCTGTTGGAACGAAGTAAACCCCAACAATCAAAGAAGATTATTTTGTGATAATCAATGGCGGCAGCAATGAAGCATATGGTGGCTAACTTCTCCAAACTGGACAAGTTTGAAGGGGTTGATTTTAGGAGATGGCAGAAGAAGATGCACTTTCTTCTTTCTACCATGAACGTGGTGTACGTGTTGACTACTCCTATTCCTGATGGTGGTGATGATGCTACTTTGGAGGAACTGAGGAACAGGAGCAAATGGGAGAATGATGACTATGTGTGTCGCGGCATAATTCTCAATGGTATGTCTGATTCTTTGTTTGATATTTACCAAAATGTTGAATCTGCTAAAGAACTATGGGATTCCTTGGAAGCCAAATATATGGCTGAGGATGCATCAAGTAAGAAGTTCCTTGTAAGTGATTTCACCAATTACAAAATGACTGATTCAAGACCAGTCATGGAACAATACAATGAACTTCTTGGAATACTTGGCAGATTTACACAACATAAAATGAACATGGATGAGACCATTCAGGTCTCGTGTGTCATTGACAAACTACCTCCTTCTTGGAAAGATTTCAAGCATACCTTGAAACATAAGAAGGAGGAGTTAACTCTTGTTGAGTTGGGCAGTCATTTGCGCATTGAGGAATCCCTCAGGGTGCATGAAAGTGATAAGCCAAAGAGCAACAATGTTGCTGGTTCATCTGTTGTCAATATGGTGGAGCATAAAAACTCCACCAGGTACAATGACAACAAGGGCAAACGTAAGCATCATGATAACACCAAGGTTAATCCTAACAAGAAGTCATCATTGGCTTGTTGGAAGTGTGGGAAACCTGGACACTTCAAAAGGGATTGCAAAGGTGTTAGCATTGGCAACCAAGCTAATGGATCAGGCACAAAAGGTCAGAATATGTTTAATGAATCTCTCCAGATTTATTATGTTACATATGTATCTGAAGCTTACTTTGTGCAGGATGATGATGTTGCGTGGTGGGTTGACTCTGGAGCAACAGTACATGTGTGTAAAGATAGATGCTGGTTCAAAACTTATGAGTCAATGAATGATGGATCTATTCTTCACATGGGAAATGAGTCAACAGCCCTAGTGCATGGACGTGGTTGTGTAGATCTTAAATTTAGTTCTGGAAAGATTGTTTCTTTGTTTAATGTTTTGCATGTTCCTAATATTAGGAAGAACTTGGTTTCTAGTAGTGTTTTGAATAATTGTGGTTATAAACAAGTGATTGAATCTAATAAATTTGTTTTATCGAAACATGGTGTGTTTATTGGTTTTGGCTATTTGAGTAATCAAATGTTCAGGCTTAATATTGATTCTAGTATAAATGTTGATTCTGTCCTGATGACTACCACTAAACTGAATGATTCATCACTATGGCATGCTAGACTAGGCCATGTCCACTATAAGAGGATGCAAGATATGTCTAAGGATGGGTTAATTCCAGCTTTTGACATGGACACTGATAAGTGTCAGACTTGTATGCTGAATAAAATTACTAAGAAACCATTTCAGGATGTAAAACGTGAAACTACAGTTTTGGAGCTAATCCATAGTGATCTATGTGATTTGCATGCTACTCCCTCATTAGGGAATAAGAAATACTTGGTAACATTTATTGATGATGCTTCAAGGTTTTGTTATGTCTATTTGTTGCATACTAAGGATGAAGCATTAGATAAATTTAAAGTATTTAAAACTGAAGTTGAATTACAACAAGGAGTCCAAATCAAAAGATTTAGGACTGATAGGGGAGGTGAGTACATGAATACTCAGTATTTTCAGTCTGTTGGAATAATCCATGAAACAACTGCCCCCTATACTCCTCAACAAAATGGTATATCAGAAAGGAAAAATAGAGTACTAAAAGAGATGGTTAACTCCATGTTGTCCTACTCAGGACTGAGTCAAGGGTTTTGGGGAGAAGCTATGTTAACAGCTTGCTATTTATTAAATAGGGTTCCTAATAAAAGGAACAGGATTACCCCTTATGAACTCTGGACTAAAAGGAAACCAAACTTGAACTACCTCAAAGTTTGGGGTTGTAGGGCTGTTGTAAGACTCCCTGATCCAAAGGTGAAAACCTTGGGTGAAAGAGGCATTGAATGCATCTTTGTTGGATATGCTGAGCATTCCAAGGCTTATAGGTTCTATGTTATTGAACCTAATGATTCAGTTTCAATAAACTCAATCATTGAATCAAGGGATGCTAACTTTGATGAGACTAGGTTCTCATCAGTCCCTAGACCAAGCCTTAGGACTCCTATAGGAGCTGAGGACACTGGTGTTTCAGTGGAACCTGAAAGGGTCACTGATGAGGTTGTGGTTCAGCAACCTGAGCCTGAGCTTAGAAGAAGCACAAGGCATAGGACTCCAAGGAATTTTGGGCCTGAGTTTCAACTATACTTAGTTGAAGGTACAAGAGATGAGGTCTCTGACCAATTCTACTATTGCTTTAATGTTGAGGATGATCCCAAAACATTTGATGAAGCAATGAAGTCCCAGGATGTTGCTTTCTGGAAAGAAGCAATCAATGATGAGATGGATTCCATCATGGGCAACAACACTTGGGTGTTGGTTGATCTACCTCCAGGTTGTAATCCACTTGGTAACAAGTGGATTTTCAAAAGGAAAATGAAGGTAGATGGAACTGTTGAAAAGTTCAAGGCAAGGCTAGTCATTCAAGGCTTTAAACAAAAGTCAGGGATAGACTATTTTGATACTTATGCTCCAGTAGCACGTATCAGTACCATAAGAATGTTGATTGCTCTAGCAAGTATTCACAATCTGATTATTCATCAGATGGATGTGAAGACAGCATTCTTGAATGGTGACTTGGATGAGGAGGTTTATATGAACCAACCTCAGGGCTTCATCATGCCTGGTCATGAAGGTAAGGTGTGTAAACTGATTAAGTCCTTATATGGACTGAAGCAGGCACCTAAGCAATGGCACCAGAAATTTGATGAAGTGGTTTTGTCTAATGGTTATTCACTTAACCAAGCTGACAAATGTGTATATAGCAAATTTGATGAATCTGGTAAAGGAGTCATCATTTGCCTATATGTTGATGACATGTTAATCTTTGGTACTGACCAAGCTAAGGTTGATCAGACAAAGGATTTTTTGTCGTCAAAGTTCTCCATGAAAGACATGGGGGAGGCTGATGTTATCCTTGGCATAAGGATTAAACATGAAAGTGATGGTATTGTAATTTCTCAGTCTCATTACATTGAGAAGGTGCTAAAGAAATTCAATCACTTTGATTGTACTCCAGTGAGTACACCTATGGATACAAGTGAGAAACTGATGCCTAACAATGGTCAGGCTGTCTCCCAGCTTGAGTATTCTAGGGTGATTGGTTGCTTGATGTATGCCATGACTAGTACTAGGCCTGACATTGCATTTGCTGTGGGTAAACTGAGTAGGTATACTAGTAATCCTGGTACTCAGCATTGGCAAGCAATTCAGAGGGTACTGAAGTATTTGAAAGGAACAATGGATTATTGTTTGTCTTATACTGGATATCCTTCAGTGTTGGAAGGTTACACTGATGCAAGTTGGATCAGCAATACTGAGGATAATTCATCCACAAGTGGCTGGGTATTCCTTCTTGGTGGTGGTGCAATTTCTTGGGCATCCAAGAAGCAAACTTGCATTACTGGTTCAACAATGGAATCTGAATTTGTGGCTCTAGCAGCTGCTGGTAAAGAGGCTGAATGGTTGAGAAACTTGCTTCTTGAGATTCCATTGTGGGTCAAACCTATGGCACCCATTTCTATCCGTTGTGATAGTGCAGCTACATTGGCTAAGGCATATAGCCAGATGTACAATGGCAAGTCTAGACACCTAGGTGTTAGACATAGCATGATTCGTGAGTTGATCACGAATGGGGTGATTTCAATAGAGTTTGTGAGGTCTCAACAAAACTTAGCTGATCACTTGACGAAGGGATTGGCTAGAGACTTGGTTATAAAGTCTGGTAAAGGGATGGGTTTAAAAGTCCACTCTAGTCACTGAATGCTAGGACACCCAACTCCCTCCTGAGGAAACTTGGGAGCTGAGTTCAATGTGGAAAGCTGAACATTCAGGGGACTGAAGCACATGTTTTACATATCATCCCAAGGATGTGCTTGTACCTGCTGAAAGGAGGATGAAGTTATAAACTTCTTAATGGTTAATTTCTTTGAAAAAGTGCTTAAGCAGGAGCATGAACTAAAGAGGAACCACCTATGTAAATGTTGAGGTTTCGCCGCCTCAAGGAGCATGGACTTTGGCTCTTACAACATTTATGAATTGGATATGGACACATGGCTTGTATGGTGTCAGGAGCGTTTTAAGTGTTTGAAAACTTGTGTGTATTTTATCTTCAGGTATTCAAAGTAGTTGAAGGGTTCAATTCTTAGAACACCCTGATTCTCGAATATTTGAAGTGATGTACTAATATGGAAATTCAATCCTCAGGACATTTTCATTTATGCACTGGTTTTGTTAAAGTTGATTTTCATGCAAAAAGGAATTGTACTAAATTGGGGAGGATTGTTGGAAATTTAGTGCAATTGTGGGAACGGGTAATACTTGTAAATGGGTTTGGAGGTACGGAGTGTACACCCATTAAGTCCCTTACCTCCCTGGACTCAATATAGTGGTTGTGATATCAGTAGGAAGCTGCTCCTGGTCAGGAAGTTGCTTCTGGTCAGGAAGTTGCTCCTGGTCAGGAAGCTGCTCCTGGTCAGGAAGCTGCTCCTGGTCAGGACGTTGCTCCTGGTGATGCACAAAGTCTTTGTAACCTCTTTGACCAGTTAATGAGGGTTGAATATAGACTTGATGACCAGATTTCTGGTCATGTAACCACTATGCTTTATGAAGGTTATTATGAGATTAATAGGCTGATTAATGCTCTTAATACCTTTGACTAGGAGTTACATTCCTTAAAAGAATAGGATCACTATAAATAGTGATCATATTTTGCATGATAAAAGACAGAAACAAGAAACACAGAAACGCATAGAGTTCTTGATTTGTGCCTAAAACAAGAACTAACTCTTGGTTTTATCCCAAGGAGATATTCGTGTTAACCCAGGCATAGGGTCGAATAATCTTCTTTGGAAAGTGATTACACGACTCCAAGAGATATCCGGTAACCATTCATTGGTACGTAGTTAGGCTATTGATTATCTTCACCCTGTTGGAACGAAGTAAACCCCAACACAAACCACTAAACTAACAAAACTAGCCAAGTTAAACCATCTACTCTCATTTCATACATGCAAACCACACACAAACTCTCTTGGCTACCTATGAACGTTTCATATCACCCAAAAACACCCCATTAGATAAAAAATTCAACCACAAATGATATGTATAATTTACATATGATGAAAACCCATTGAAGTTATGAAGATTGGAGGTGATTTTAACAACTAAAAAGGAGTTTATATGGAGATCAAGGGCTGATTTTTGGAGGAGTCTACAAATACTTGGTGATCCTAGAAGTGGTGTTGATATCTCATAAGATTGGTTACCCAAAATCAAGTCTTGTTCATCCAAAAACTCATCATTTCATCACTTTGGTGGTATAGAGATTGTTTCTTCCTATCCTATTGTTATTTTGAATATTTAATCTTGTATTTTCTTTATTTATGTATATGTATATGATGATGAATGATGATTAAAAATATTATGTGGGGATCATGTGTTGATAAACTTGGTTAAAAAGATTGAAAACTACATGTAAAAGTGGTAAAATCTTGCTTAAATTAGTAGGCTGTATAAAATAGTGAAGAACCTTATGTTAAACTGTTAAAATGGCCTGGATGAATTAATATACAGTAAGTTATAAGATTTTTACACATGTGAGAGTTGGCCATACAATGTAATCCTTAAAATGAGTGAGATATGATCAAAATAATATTGAAGTACAAATCTGAGTAGTCTGTTCTGGACGGACTGTTAGGGACATTTAGAAATAGATTGAGCAGTAGCTAAAGCTGAGTTAATTGTAACACATATCATTTAGTTTATGGTGTCCAAAAATGCGCTTCTGTCTCCTTGTAGAACTCAAGATATGGTAAAAATGGTGAAAGTGAAAATAATAATCAGATTTGTAAAATAAAAGTACATAGTATAATATTAGCACTCAAGTTAATATAATATAAAATGTATACCTAAAACCCACTAACTTATATATTACATATAAATAAGTATGTACTTTAATAAATAAAAGGGACATTTTATAAAAATGGCAATTTGATAAGTTTTATAAGTTATAAAACTATATACATAAGTTTTACGTCTTTTCGGCTAAAACCGAAAGATTAACGTTTTCGTCAATTAAAACTTAGACGGTCGGACCCGTCTAATGTAAACTTTTTTTAACTCATATAATGATGTATAAGTACGTTTGACAAGTAAAAACCGATAAAACCCTAGCTTTATAACTTATGGACATTAACGGGCCAAAGTAGCCTTATTGGACTATTCACCCAACTAGTTTGGATAAACACTAATGGACTTACTCATTAGGCTTAACCCACTTGGGCCCAACATATGAGTATAGGCCTGGTATATAAAGTATAAATGGGCTAATATAAAGTATTGGACTTTATGGGCGTATTGGGCCTTGATATGAAATTGGATTGAAACTAGTGCAACTAGTCAAAAATTTGACTAACACATAACACTATAATGTTGAATGAAGATATAAAAACCCACTTGATCATCATCATACTTATAATATCATCATATATATACATAGAAATTATTTTTATAAAGTCATTGTACAAGAGTCTAAGATGATTATTATTTCTCTAGGTTTCCGTGATTGAAGCACGTAATGTACATCCATATCGCCGATAATCCTCCTTTCCCAATCAACGTGAGTTCATAGCCTCGCACTATTTTAAATGTTTTTATGAAATGTTTTATAAACCCGCGAGGGAGATAACATGTTTGTTTTAATAAAATAGGACACCAGTTGTCCCGATTGTTTGTTTATTGATTTTGACCCGAATGATTGTATGACCCGATGAATGATTATATGACCCGACGAATGAAATGAAATGGATTATTAAAGTTAGGTTATGTCACTAAAAGTCCCATTCGCATGAATTGTGAGCTACCGGGATTTGGTAGACGCTTATGCATATAATAGTACTAATTGGGGAAAATCACCCCAGTTCGCGCCTTAACGGTTGATCCCCGTCGTGCCACATTGATTGGTAAGGGAATTTTTGTATGAGAAGATTTCCATAGCGTGATTTTTGTGACGACACACTAACTTAGATGGGAAAATTGAGTTTCGGGTTAGCTACCCGTTGTTTGTTATAGTAAGGTAGCAATGTCATGCCTCGTATAATAATCCAATAACGAAAATACTGCTATACGCATTGAATTACAATATATTGTCTGACTAGCAATACGAGGTCTTATTATTGATATTATGTTCGTGTTTTGATTTTACATAACCATATTCATATAACGGTTTTTAATTAACTCTATACAACGTTATAAGACGTATTGTATGATGTTTTTACGACATTGGTTCGTATAATGGTTTTGAAGGCAAAAGCCTAAAGTATGATTTACAACAAAGATTTGTATAAAATGTTTTTGGCTTATTTTATGGCCTACAACAAAGAAATTTACATAATGATTTTCGGTAATAATTGTATACCGATGATATATTAATGGATTTCATTAAACTCTATGAATTCACTCGGTGTTTTCGCTGACCTTTTCTTTTAACATGTTTTATCTCAGGTACTTGAAGGTAATTCTCAGGAAGACGACAAGAATTCATGGCCCGTACTTAAATAACAAATTTCCATTCAACTGCTTTGTAAAATTTTATGAAATACTATGACTTGGGACCTATGTAAATTTGATATTCATGAATGGAAAATGCTTTATTATTAAACGACACGATTTTTAAGCGTTGTCTATGATGTGAGTAATGTGCTATCCCGTAACACCAACGACTCTTCCGCTGTATTGAATTGTGTAAATTTGGGGGTGTTACAGTTTGGTACCAGAGCTCTCGTTATAGAGAACGAAAGATTTTTAAAACCAAGGTTTTGAATAAAACATTTCAAAATCTTTTAACTATAAATATTTTTCTCAAAATGTCTAAAAATCTTTTGACTATAACGATGCCGAAGAATTCTCGAGTTACCGACAAGGCCAGACTGAGAAGTGTTATTTTAATATATATATATATATATATATATATATATATATATATATATATATATATATATATATATATATATATATATATATATATATATATATATATATATATATATATATATATATATATATATATATATATATATATATATATATATATATATATATATATATATATATATATATATATATATATATATATATATATATATATATATATATATATATATATATATATATATATATATATATATATATATATATATATATATATATATATATATATATATATGTATATATATATATATATGTATATATATATATATATATATATATATATATATATATATATATATATATATATATATATATATATATATATATATATATATATATATATATATATATATATATATATATATAACTTGGATTATATATATATATGTTGTAATTTGATTACATGATTGTTTGATGATTATTTTAATACTTATACGAGGTATTTATACGGCGTAGATTGTCACAAGAATCCCTATCTCCCCTAGCAAATCAATCGAAGCTATTTCTATATGAATTCTAGCTATTCCAGATCTAAACCAAGTTGTGGATATTTATGATCCCAACAAAATGGTTGATATTCGTAGAAATGTTGATATTAGTTGATTATGATCTTAAAGAAGAATTGACGAGATTAAATATGATATCGATGTCATGACGATCTTTCCTTATAGAGTGGAGTTTGACAAAACCTTACTACCTAGAAAGATGTCATCTGATTCGGTGTAACCCAATTCTTAAATTTGAAATCGAAAGGGTGAACGTTGCACTTGAGGCTGTCATTGGAACCATTACCCAAAAGCCTCATGCCACTAGTACCTTTCTGAGAAGTCTAATTGAATGTGTGAGTCATTTCATACTAGTGACTTATTTGATAACTATTGATGAAAGAGCTATAGGATTGGAAATTAAGTGTTGTTCATATCGAACTTTTATTGCCCTATTAAGGTCTAAAAATAAAGTTGAAAGTATTGGAGAATGAGGTAGGATATTGCATTGAGTATGATTTGGTTGAAACTTGAATAAAGTAAAATTTAACTTTTATGGAATATGAGATTGTTAAGAGGAAGTCGTTAAGTCCTTTAATTGAATTATAAGGTTTTAATTGATTGTTGATTTGTGTTAAGGGTTGTTCCTAGGCCATTGTCCAATGACGAGGATCCCTAGTGTCCAAGAAGTAAATTGAAGAAATCTTCTTCTGAATTGAGACCGATGGATCTTCTAGGACAGGTGGAACACCTAATGACTCTTGTAGATTAGTATTCATTGTGGTATCTTTTAAAAATCCCTAACTTAACCAAGACATCAGTTGGTAGGATGAGTTCTTGGAATTGTATGACATAGTGACACGTAATGTGTTACGGTACAATTTTGACTTGTTTGTGACTGATGAAAAGAATACATTTGATTGCTAAATCCTACATATATTGATGCTATCTATCATTTATTGCTTCATCCTAATGTTCGCATTAGTGATGCAACCATTGAACAAGTACTCATCTCGATTTGAGTTACGTTGTGGATTAATCTTTTGAGCGCCATCGAGGTCATGGACCTCATGATTAATTGGCTAAGCTCATTTATTGATATATTGTAGTTAGTTCTTGATGAACAACTTTTCATCACTCTTTTGCAGATCACTCATTGTTTTTATAAGTTAAAATAGTATTCCTTGAGAAAAATTGAATTTTCATCACCATATGGATTATTTAAAGTGAGACTTATAAATAATCGTTATCGAAATAAAGTTATTTATGAAACACCTTGGAAAACTTAATTGTTTTCACAACAAAGAACATCTTCGTAAATTCATTTTGATTCTTATTCAAGAATTAAGCATGAAAATATTTTTAATATAAACATGATGATAAAATTTTGACGAACTGAGTATTGTATCGTTAATCTTAAAAAGTGTATATAGTTGCGCGCCTACATACAATTTGGAAGGGACCATGCAAGGCTGATTAGTAGTCACCATGAAAGTGCTAATAAACACTACATTTTCTTTGAAATTGTGAAAGATTAAATTTTATGAGATCTGCAAGAAGTACAAAATAGGGACATATTGTAAAACCCGTAAAAATAAGGTCATAATTCTTTTCTCGAGTTTTAATTAAATATTATTTTTATTATTTTTATATACTTAATGAAAATGATTTATTCGGATTTATAGAAAATTTTAATTATTTATTTGAATTTATTTAAGTCATGAAAATTGATTTATATGCTCTCTCGCATAAATTTTATAATATCGTGACGGATCGATGGAACGGGAACATAGGCGATATATTTCGACTTTATTTAGTCAAAAATATTATTTTTATAAAATTTTATATTTACGTAAACAAATTTGCGCCGAATAGGATTTATTAGCGATTTTTAGAAATCGAGTCGGGCTATGAGTATTGTAATCTTTGGGCTTAAGTTAGTAATAATAAGGAACCCATTAGTGGGCTAAAGCCCACTTTCTTTCCCTTTTGTTTTCTGCCCGTCGCCCAAACAAACATAACATTCCCAATTGTCTTTTTTTTTCATAACAAAAATAATCATCTCCTTCCCTCTGTCTTTTAAAACCCACGACCAACACCTTAAAACATCCCCCATCATCATATTTTCTTGATCAACAACACAATTAAATCATACCACAATCATCTTTGGTAAGCCCTTAACACAAACCCATGTTTTATTTACACATGTATTAATTTTTAAGAAAATCATCAATTTTAAGAATTGGTGTTCTTGTATGTTTGATCATGGGATTAGACATGCAACAGTTTTATTAGTGTTTAGGCATACATAATTGTTAAGAATTTTGACCATGATCACCCATGGTGGGTTAATGGTGTCACGGCCAAAACATGATCCCATGGGAATAATGTTGTTGATTTTTGGCGTTTGATTAGTGTGACTAGCATCATTGATTGAACTTGAATTTTAGATGGGTTTTGATTTTGACCATCCATGATTCTGATTTATAGTATTTTGATCCACCTAGGTTAATATAAGATGTGTTCTTGATGGTTGGGAATGAATTAGAGGTTGTTTGGTTAAGTTATTATGATGCCCAAATTCGGACATCAGATATGTGAGCCTAAAACTCACATATTTTCTACTGTAACCTGCACTTTTTACAGCTTAAATGTGTTCCTTAGGCCATTTAAATGTTATTGGTGAGTTGGATAGGCACACAACTCCTCTGGATGAGGAAGTTATGGTGAATTTAAGTTAGAAAGTCAATTCCGGGACAACAGGTTTGCATAGCTTGTGGCTAAAGGTTATTGACCCCCATTTGTGCATTTTAAGGTTTCATACAGTAGCAGGGATCATATGTGAAGTCCTTCCACTGACCTCATGTTAATAGCTATCACCCAATGGTTTTTATGACTAAAACGGTAAACCCGAGTTTGAAAACCAAATTCTGATTTTGTAACCTTTCAAAGAATGTAACTTTCCCGCTAATTGATAGTAGCTATTTACTCGTGGTTGGTATGGGCCGAAAGTAGAATCATGAGGCTTTCCAATGGTGTAAATCTCAGCTCCTTAAACCTTATAGGTTAACGGGTTATTTTGTCCTAAGTTTGACTAGTGCAGTTTGACCATTAAGTTCTTACGGTAGGGCGGTTAGTGTTTTGGACTTTTAGAAAGTTCCGTAAACTCTTAGATCGAATGGTTGGACATTTTGGAAACTAGATTTCAAGTGTGTTCCAGGGGTTTAAATCCCAAAATCATTGGATTTATAGTTTGGGATATATACTCTTCTCAAAACAGTCCCGCCGAATAATTTTGACTTTTACGTCTTTTGTTATGTAAACTTGAGGCGTTTTGTGTGCAAACTGTATTGAATACTTGGTTTAACACTTAGACCATATAGAATACATAATTCCTACAGGTTATAAACCTTGTTTAGCCTTGGTTAACTTTGACTTAGGTGTTGGTGCAAATTTTTACCCGTAATACATTTTTATCGAATTATTTTCGTATAATTGTTTTATAAGCATATAAAACGCGCACTTAAGGGGCGTGATCACTTTTGTAGGTCACGAATAGCCTTGGAGTGCTACTATATACTCTTATACAGCCCGGTTCCATTATTCATCCGTCATCCGTTTTGTCGCCTAAAGGTGAGTTTATAGCCTCGCCTTTAAACTTTAAATGTTTTATTAAACCCGCGAGGGGGATACATTATAAAATGAACACAAGTTGTTTTCGGTATGCTGGACCCGAATGAGATGATAAATGAATAAGTACCATTGTCTAATGAAGTCCTTGAATTTCATGCACTGTTAATTACTCGAAGGGGTAAACGCTAATACATATGATAGATCTATTTGGTTTGACAGCCTTATCCTAGGGTATGTATCCTTGTGAGCACCTGAAAGGGATATTATGTATAAGAGGTCGTTGGTATATGACAATATTACCTGTTAGTAGGGGCGCCGTAAGTGACTCGGTTTGATATGTTGGTTAACGTTCAGTGGCGTGAGCTTAATGCATTTATCTATATATATGACTTGTCTGTGTGATAAGTTTCAGATGATTAAAAATTCTTGTGTTCACTTATTATTCTTATAAACTCTATAAATTCACTCGACTTTTTAGTTGACTTTTTAGCATGTTTATCTCAGGTAATTAAAGATGGATGTTGAAGGTTTGGAATGGACGAGGAGGCAAGCGCTAAAGTTTTGGAAAACATGTTTTCGTTCAATCCAATTATCTTTTACTTTTAATGTTTATGTACTTTAAAAGTTTTATATAAGAAATGTTGGTAACGGTTTGTGGGACCAGTACTCTGATCTTTATGAATGGAACCCTACATCTAAAAATGTCTCTTTTAGAGTTGTTATTTATAGTCTTTTGTGATTGTGCTATTTCTTAACACCCAAATGGTTGGTTTCTGCTGCTATTATATTTGGGGGTGTTAAAGTTTGGTATCAGAGCTTAAGGTTATAGGGAATTAGGTCTTTCATTTTTCAAAAACCTAAACTATAACCGTGTTTTGTGCGCTAAGTCTTCTCGTGTTCCTAGTCCAAGCCTTCACGTAACTTTTATGTTATTATTAATGCATATTTGAGAAGCATTATTGATTAAGTATTTTTATAATAAATACTTTGAGATACTTTGAGATATTCGAGATTTTTGAGATATATTTTAAGATATATTTGGGATATAATTTATATATATCGACTTTGAACGATATTTTGATGTAAATGCATCCATTTGTATTTTTCATAATTTCTGAAATTATATAATGACCTTATAAATTTTATTTTACGGAATTTGCTATGATGTGCAAATTGACAAATCTACTTTCTCACGGCTATTGATGATGAAGATGATGATGCTAGTGATTAAAATTCACATGAGCCATGTGGATCCCCACGTGACCCATAGTAATAGTAATTACTTTTGTGTTGTGATTTTTGTATGGCTCGATGATTTATTCATGTTGTGATCCAAAATTTGTACATGTTATGACCATATTATTGTATGAAAACTCATGAGTTTTTCTTTGTGTTGTGACAGAATCATGCCACCGCGTAGGATGAGTCAGGCTGAGGTGAACAGAATTGTTGTTGCAGCTGTTGCTGAAGACCGTGCTGCAAGGAACCAAGCAGATGGAGCTGGTGGAGCAGGAGGAAATATTGGTCCAGTTGGTGTACCACCTGTTAGAGAGTGCACTTTCTCTAGTTTTAAGAAATGTGGGCCGATTAATTTCGATGGTACTGAAGGAGCAGTGAGATTGGCTCGTTGGTTTGAAAAGACGGAAAGTGTGTTTAGTATCAGTGACTGTGTGGAGAGGAACAAGTTGAAGTTTTCTACTGCTACACTTCAAGGTCCGGCTTTAAGATGGTGGAATGGTCAAGTTGCTACCTTAGGACTAGAAGTGGCACATGGGAGGTCGTGGACATAGTTGAGAACTATGATGACTGAGGAGTTTTGCCCTGCTGAGGAAATTCAGAAAATGGAAGTGGAGCTGTGGAACTTGAAAGTGAAATACTGTAACATTACTGCTTATACTCAAAGGTTTAATGAGTTGATTCTGTTGTGTCCTGAAAGTGTTCCGACTGAGAAAAAGAAAATTGATGCATATCTGAAGGGTTTGCCTGAGAACATAAAAGGGGAAACCACATCCTCAAGGCCTACTGTATTGAATGAAGCTGTTCGAATGACACATACTTTGATGGAGCAAAAGTTGACTGCTAAAGCTGAAAGAATTGCAAAAGGAAATAAGAGAAAATGGGAGAACAATAACCAAGGTGGTAGTAGTGGTAACTACAGAAATAACAGCAGGGGAAATAACCAAGGTAACAACCGACATAATCAGTACAATAATCAGAGGCAAGGGAATGCAAGAGCAATGACCAACACGCATAATGCAAGAGGTGATCAAGGTGGGAATGCTCCTAATTGTAACAATTATGGGATTTGACATTTTGGGAACTGTCCACCAAAGTGCCATAAGTGTAGAAAGCCTTGCCACAAGGCTAAAGATTGCTGGAGTCGGGGTGTCGCCACTGGTGCAAACACTCAACGTGTTATAACTTATTATGATTATGGAGAGAAAGGCCATGTAAGAGGGAACTACCCAAAGAAGAACAATCAAGAAGGAAATGTTGTAGGAAAGGTGTATGCTGTTGGAGGTGCTAAGCAGAACGATGGACCCAATGTCGTGAGGGATACGTTTTTACTCAATAACCGATATGCTTGGGTACTATTTGATTCTGCATCGGATAAGAGCTTTATCAACATAAGCTTTAGTCTCTTGTTCGATACTAAACTGGATGAAATAGATACAAAGTATGAGATTGAATTGGCTGATGGTAGGATAACTAGTACTAGTTATATTCTAAGGGATTGTACTTTGAACATAGTGAATCACTTATTTAAAATTGATCTTATGCCTATTGAGCTCGGTACTTTTGACACGATTATTGGGATGGATTGGCTAGTTAAGCATGACGCTATCATTGTTTGTGGGAAGAAAGTATTACATGTACCTGTTAAGGGTAAGACGTTGGTTGTAAAAGGAGATAATGGTACGTCTCACTTGAAAGTTATCTCTTTTATAAAGGTGAGGAAATACATAGAAAGAGGATGCCAATTGTTCTTAGCCCATGTGAGTGAGGCAGAACCTAGGGACAAGCGTTTAGAAGATGTGTCGGTGATTTGTGATTATCCGAAGGTGTTTCCTGACGACTTGCCAGGACTTCCACCAACTCGACAAGTCGAATTTAAAATTGAACTTGTGCCTGGAGCTGCACCTGTCGCACGTGCACCATACCGTCTAGCACCGTCAGAAATGAAGGAGTTGGCTGATCAATTAAAGGAATTATCAGAGAAGGGATTTATTCGTCCGAGTTCATCGCCTTGGGGAGCTCTTGTATTGTTTGTGAAGAAGAAGGACGGATCATTCCGTATGTGTATTGATTACCGTGAGCTGAACAAGTTGACGATCAAGAACCGATATCCGCTTCCGAGGATTGATGATCTATTTGATCAACTTCAAGGTTCGAGTGTGTACTCAAAGATCGATTTGCGATCGGGTTATCATCAACTTCGCATTAGGGAGGAAGATATACCAATTACTGCATTTAGGACTCGGTATGGTCATTTCGAGTTTCAAGTGATGCCCTTTGGTCTAACTAATGCACCCACAATTTTTATGGACTTAATGAATCGAGTGTGCAAGCCATACCTTGATAAGTTCGTGATTGTATTTATTGATGATATACTTATCTACTCCAAGAACAAGGAAGAGCATGGAGAGCATCTGAAGATTATCTTGGAATTGCTTAAGAAAGAACAATTGTACGCCAAATTTTCGAAATGCGCTTTCTGGCTAGAATCTGTACAGTTTCTTGGTCATGTAATCGATAGTAATGGTGTTCATGTTGATCCAGAAAAGATTGAGGCTATTCGAGATTGGCCTGCCCCAACAACACCGACCGAAGTAAGGCAATTTCTGGGTTTAGCTGGGTATTACCAAAGATTCATAGAGGGATTCTCTCTGATTTCTAAAACACTTACCAAACTGACCCAAAAGAGCAAGACGTATGAATGGGGAAAGGAAGAAGAGGAAGCGTTCCAAATGCTAAAACAAAAGTTATGTTCCGCACCTATTTTGGCATTGCCAGAGGGATCTAAATACTTTGTGGTATATTGTGACGCCTCACATAAAGGTTAAGGAGCCGTACTGATGCAGCGGGAGAAAGTCATCGCTTATGCTTTAAGGCAACTGAGGAAGCATGAAGAGAATTACACGACACATGACTTAGAACTTGGTGTTGTTGTCTTCGCACTTAGACTCTGGAGACATTATCTGTATGGTACAAAATGTGTAGTATATACGGATTATAAGAGCCTACAACATATCCTGGACCAAAAAGAGCTTAATATGAGAAAACGTCGCTGGGTTGAACTCTTGAGTGACTACGACTGTGAAATACGTTATCATCCTGGCAAGGTGAATGTAGTTGCCGATGCTCTTAGTAGGAAAGAAAGAGAAATGACAAAAAGGGTTAGAGCTTTAGCCATGACAACTTATTCTGATTTATCTAACCAAATACTTAAAGCTCAAACAAAAGCAATGAAAGAGGAGAATGTGAGAGATGAAGATTTGGGTAGAAGGATGACACCCATATTCGAGGTTCGTGATGATGGAATTCGGTATTTTGAGAATCGTGTATGGTTACTGGTGTATGGAGGACTGAGAGATTTAATTATGCACGAATCTCATAAGTCTAAATATTCGATTCACCCAGGATCGGATAAAATGTACCAAGACTTGAAGAAATGTTACTGGTGGCCGAATATGAAGGCTGACATAGCCACTTATGTTAGTAAATGCTTGACGTTTGCTAAGGTAAAGTTTGAGCATAAGAGACCTTCTGGTTTACTACAACAACCTGAAATTCCGGAATGGAAATGGGAGAAGATCACTATGGACTTTGTTTCAGGACTTACGAGAACTTCTAGTGGTCATGATACGATTTGGGTGATTGTTGATCGGTTGACTAAGTCGGCTCATTTCTTACCGATAAAGAAAACCGATGAATTAGACAAACTTACACGGTTGTATTTGAAGGAAGTTGTTTGTAGACATGGAGTTCATTTGTCGATTATTTCAGATCGAGATAGCCGGTTCACATCTGAGTTTTGGAAATCGCTTCAGCGAGCTTTGGGGACTCAGTTGGACATGAGCATTGCGTATCATCCGGAAACGGACGATCAAAGTGAAAGGACTATTCAGACTTTGGAAGATATGTTACGAGCGTGTGTAATAGACTTTAGAGGTAGTTGGGATCGACACCTACCATTGGTGGAGTTCTCATACAACAATAGTTATCACGCGAGTATCAAGGCAGCGCCTTTCGAAGCACTTTACGGGCGAAAGTGTAGATCACCAGTTGGTTGGTGTGAGGTTGGTGAAAGTCAATTGACGGGTCCTAAATTGATTAGAGAGACGACCGAGAAGATCGTGTAAATCAAGAATCGTTTATTGACTGCCCGTAGTAGGCAGAAGAGCTATGCGGATAAGAGGCGAAAACCATTGGAGTTTGATATTGGCGATATGGTTATGTTGAAAGTATCACCTTGGAAAGGAGTAATCCGATTTGGAAAACGAGAAAAGCTTAGTCCACACTATATTGGTCCGTTCAAGATTATCGATCGAGTTGGCCCCGTGGCGCATAAATTGGAATTGCCGGACAAGTTAAGTGCTATTCACAACACTTTTCACGTTTCTAATATTAAGAGGTGTTTGGCGGACGAGAATTTAATAATTCCACTTGAGGAGGTTCAATTGGACGACAAGCTACATTTCATTGAAGAACAAGTGGAGATCATGGATCAAGAGGTGAAACGGCTTAAGCAAAGTCGAATTCCGATAGTTAAAGTGCGGTGGAATTCTCGACGTGGACCCGAGTACACTTGGGAACGAGAGGACTACTTCAAGAGCAAGTATCCCCATTTATTCGTAGGCGGACATAAGGAGAATTAAGCCCCGGGATAGTGCTTCCCTATGGTGGTGAGGATGTAAAACCCGTAAAAATAAGGTCATAATTCTTTTCTCGAGTTTTAATTAAATATTATTTTTATTATTTTTATATACTTATTGAAAATGATTTATTCGGATTTATAGAAATTTTTAATTATTTTTTTGAATTTATTTAAGTCATGAAAATTGATTTATATGCTCTCTCGCATAAATTTTATAATATCGTGACTGATCGATGGAACGGGAACAGAGGCGATATATTTCGACTTTATTTAGTCAAAAATATTATTTTTATAAAATTTTATATTTACGTAAACAAATTTGCGCCAAATATGATTTATTAGCGATTTTTAGAAATCGAGTCGGGCTATGAGTATTGTAATCTTTGGGATTAAGTTAGTAATAATAAGGAACCCATTAGTGGGATAAAGCCCACTTTCTTTCCCTTTTCTTTTCTGCCCGTCGCCCAAACAAACATAACATTCCCAGCTGTCTTTTTTTTCATACCAAAAATAATCATCTCCTTCCCTCTGTCTTTTAAAACCCACGACCAACACCTTAAAACCGCCCCCATCATCATATTTTCTTGATCAACAACACAATTAAATCATACCACAATCATCTTTGGTAAGCCCTTAACACAAACCCATGTTTTATTTACACATGTATTGATTTTTAAGAAAATCATCAATTTTAAGAATTGGTGTTCTTGTATGTTTGATCATGGGATTAGACATGCAATGGGTTTATTAGTGTTTAGGCATACATAATTGTTAAGAATTTTGACCATGATCACCCATGGTGGGTTAATGGTGTCACGGCCAAAACATGATCCCATGGGGATCATGTTGTTGATTTTTTGTGTTTGATTAGTGTGACTAGCATCATTGATTGAACTTGAATTTTAGATGGGTTTTGATTTTGACCATCCATGATTCTGATTTATAGTATTTTGATCCACCTAGGTTAATATAAGATGTGTTCTTGATGGTTGGGAATGAATTAGAGGTTGTTTGGTTAAGTTATTATGATGCCCAAATTCGGACAGCAGATATGTGAGCCTAAAACTCACATATTTTCTACTGTAACCTGCACTTTTTACAGCTTAAATGTGTTCCTTAGGCCTTTTACATGTTAGTCGTGAGTTGGATAGGCACACAACTCCTCCGGATGAGGAAGTTATGGTGAATTTAAGTTAGAAAGTCAATTCCGGGAAAGCAGGTTTGCATAGCTTGTGGCTACAGGTTATTGACCCCCATTTGTGCATTTTAAGGTTTCATACGGTAGTAGGGATCATATGTGAAGTCCTCCCACTGACCTAATGTTAATAGCTATCACCAAATGGTTTTTATGACTAAAACGGTAAACCCGAGTTTGAAAACCAAATTCTTATTTTGTAACCTTTCAAAGAATGTAACTTTCCCGCTAATTGGTAGTAGCTATTTACTCGTGTTTGGTATGGGCTGAAAGTAGACTCATGAGGCTTTCCAATGGTATAAATATAAGCTCCTTAAACCTTATAGGTTAACGGGTTATTTTATCCCAAGTTTGACTAGTGCAGTTTGACAATTAAGTTCTTACGGTAGGGCTGTTAGTGTTTTGGACTTTTAGAAAGTTCCGTGAACTCTTAGATCGAATGGTTGGACATTTTGGAAACTAGATTTCAAGTGTATTCCAGGGGTTTAAATCGCAAAATCATTGGATTTATAGTTTGGTATATATACTCTTCTCAAAACAGTCCCGCCGAATAATTTTGACTTTTACGTCTTTTGTTATGTAAACTTGAGGCGTTTTGTGTGCAAACTGTATTGAATACTTGTTTTTAAACTTAGACTATAAAGAATACATAATTCCTACAGGTTATAAACCTTGTTTAGCCTTGGTTCACTTTGACTTAGGTGTTGGTGCAAATTTTTACCCGTAATACATTTTTATCGAATTATTTTCGTATAATTGTTTTATAAGCATATAAAACGCGTACTTAAGGGGCGTGATCACTTTTGAAGGTCACTAATAGCCTTGGAGTGCTACTATCTACTCTTCTACAGCCCGGTTCCATTATTCATCCGTCATCCGTTCCGTTCGCCTAAAGGTGAGTTTATAGCCTCGCCTTTAAACTTTAAATGTTTTATTAAACCCGCGAGGGGGATACATGTTGTTTTATAAAATGAACACAAGTTGTTTTCGGTATGCTAGACCCGAATGAGATGATAAATGCATAAGTACCATTGTCTAATGAAGTCCCTGAATTTCATGCACTGTTAATTACTCGAAGGGGTAAACGCTAATACATATGATAGATCTATTTGGTTTGACAGCCTTATCCTAGGGTATGTATCCTTGTGAGCACCTGAAAGGGATATTATGTATAAGAGGTCGTTGGTATATGACAATATTACCTGTTAGTAGGGGCGCCGTAAGTGACTCGGTTTGATATGTTGGTTAACGTTCAGTGGCGTGAGCTTAATGCATTTATCTATATATATGACTTGTTTGTGTGATAAGTTTCAGATGATTAAAAATTCTTGTGTTCACTTATTATTCTTATAAACACTGTAAATTCACTTGACTTTTTAGTTGACTTTTTAGCATGTTTATCTCAGGTAATTAAAGATGGATGTTTAAGGTTTGGAATGGACGAGGAGGCAAGCGCTAAGGTTTTGGAAAACATGTTTTCGTTCCATCCAATTATCTTTTTACTTTTAAATGTTTATCTACTTTAAAAGTTTTATGTAAGAAATGTTGGTAACGGTTTGTGGGACCAGTACTCTGATCTTTATGAATGGAACCCTTTATCTAAAATGTCTCTTTTGGAGTTGTTATTTATAGTCTTTTGTGATTGTGCTATTTCTTAACACCCAAATGGTTGTTTTCCGCTGCTATTAAATTTGGGGGTGTTAAACATATTGTTAGGAACACCTACATATGTGCCCGTACCATTTATTATTCTGAATCGAATTTACTCATTTGTGAAAATTGTCTTATTTGACAATTGATATCCCCTTCTTGTCCAATTCTCCCGTGGTGAGATTCTTTAGAAAAGTATCTGATTACCGAGTGTTGATACCCGACTGGATGTATCGATGTTCCTATCATTTCTTTTGATTAGATTTCATTTGAATGATTTGGGTAACGGTCCGAGGAGCTTTCGAATACGTACTCAAATCATGAAAACATGGGATATATTCATATTCGTTAATGTTTTCGTCTTTATCTAATTTGAAATCCTCTCGCGTAGATTATGCGTTGACCTTACTCTTTTTAAGGTTAGTTATGTCTCCTGATATCCTTGAATTTGTGAAGGATTATGAGTTATTATTAGTCTTTTGAGAAATTCACATCTTATCGACGGTAATAAAACTAAAAAGTTGATAGTGCTAGTATAATGGATTGATTGATTATGACATAATGTCATTGTCTTAATTGATGGGAACTCGAGTAAAATTCCCCTAAAAGATAAGATGCTGATTATCAAAAGTGATCTAAATATTTCCCGATGGGTGACCGTATCCTGCATTTAGACTTGAAATTATACCATGAATGGTTATGAACTAGTCATAGATTTTGTTATCTAGAAAGAACTTAAACTAAATTTATTAAAGGATGTTTCTGTTATCTAAAATTTTAGGACGTATTTGCTGGTGAATTACCCAGACCTTTTGCCATTAAGGCAGGTTGAATTTGGTATTTATTATATTCTTGGTGCTGCACCTGTGGCATGTGCACTGTACATCAACACCATCTGAATCGAAAGAATTATCGTAAAATTGAGAGAGTTGTCGGAGAAGGATTTTATTCTACTGAGCTCGTTATCATGAAGAGCTATGGTGTTATTATTCCTTATATTTGTTGATTACCGTGAACTAGGTAAATTGACGATCAAAATCTATATCTAATACCCAAGACGGAAGAATTGTTCGATCATTTACGAGGTTCTAGCGTATGTTCTAAAGATTTGATCCACGACATGGTTATCATCAATTTCGCGTCCGCGAAAAAGATTATCTATTCCAATCACTACATCTAGAACTTGTAATGAGCATTATGAGTTTCATGTTATGTTGTTTGGATTGACCAATGCACATGTAGCATCCATAAAATTTGGTGAATCACGTGTGTAGGCTGTAATTTGATAAATTCATGCTTGTGATCATTAAGGACCATTTGTTTGTTTATAACAATAAGAATGAGTTAATAATTATATATAGACTGCCCTGAATTGGCCAAACAATGGAAACCTACACCTTGAATATTTAACACGTGACTAAAGGCTTAATCCTTTATATTAAATGACTGTGTGATTAATAAATAATGGAATCTATACTGACTCTTCAAAGATTAGAGCCCTTAAGGCTTTGGGTTATACCAAAAAGAAAATGCAAAAATGTTTTGACAACTATTTATCAAAGAATTTCTTTTAGGAATCATTCCCTTATATCCAAATCATTTAACTAAACTCCTTTAGGGGTAAATGTTTGTGTATACCTCAATACAACCTAAGAGGGATTGAGGAAACCATTTAAACCATGACTTGAAATTTGAAACGATAATTTTTGCTTTTCAACTAAGAAAATTTTGACCAAAGTATAAACAAAGATTTTTCGAACATTTACGGATCTTATTAATTATTTTAATTATTTTCCATAAATCAACAAAAATCGTGTTAATTAAATTAAAATTTACTTTGAACATTTTTATATAATTAGTCGAACTGAGAAATTTAATTTTTTTTGACGTTGACGTTTCTTAAAATTAAATATTTATTATTTAATTACTCGTAATGCTTATTGACGCTTTAAACGCCAGATTAAGCAAAATTGAAAAAAAAAATAGTTGAGATGAGACTAAAAACTTAGAAAATATGAAGAAAGAATTTCTGAGTGAATTGTGGTCATGATAATTATTTCATCAGGAAAGGTGAATGTAGATACTGACACATTATGTAGAAAGGATAAAGAATCAATTAGGATGTGTTCCTTAATAATGACTGTACAAAATAAATTACCGAGCAATTTAAAATATAGCCGATGCTTGTAAAAAGGATAATATAAATAATAAAAGGGGTTCGCGGCTAATGTGAACCACTAGAAATGAGAGCCGATGGCGTTAATTGTTTAAAAGGCCGCTTGTGGTTGCCTGAATATGGAGGATTTTGAGATTTAGTCATATTAGAATCTCATAAGTTTAAGTATCTATTCATGCCATTTCTAATTAATTGTATCTTTATCTGAGGAAGTTGTACTGATGGCAAATTATGAAGGCAGACATCGCTTCATACATTAGTAAATGTCTAACTATTGCAAAGGTCATCATCTGAATTTGATTCGATTTGGGTCATCGTCGACAGACTGACCAAATCTGCTAATATCATTCCTATTAATGATAGATTCTCGAAGAAGAAATTGACTCTTTTGTATTTAAAGGAGTTGTGTAAACATAGTGTGCATGTATCAATCATCTCTATCAAGATCCTCGCTCCGCATCGAATTTCTAGAGATTTTCTCAGAAGTCATTGGGAACAAACCTTGATGAGAGTACTGTTTACCACCCCAATCGAAGGGACGAGGTAAAGTAACGATACAAAATACTAGAAGTGTTGTTTTATGCTTGATTGATTGACCTTTGGTAATGAACAGGATAATCGCTTTTCTTTTGGAAAGATTATCATTGATAATTATCGTATTAGGATCGATATCGAATCTTGTGAGGATCTATATGTGAGAACATCCGTAGGAAGGAGTTGGGATAAAGATACCCGACATACACCCATTGTGAGTAGGACATGTCTTTTAGGTTTGAGGTTGCCTATGATGACAAACCTAACCTTACAAAATACCCGACCCATGAAACCTGAAATGATTGTTGAAATTAGGATTTGATTATTGACTGCCGGTAGTGGGCAGGAGGTTATGTGAATATGAAATGTAGATATTGAAGTACAGGATGGATATCAAAGTTATGCCAAAAATCTTAACCATGGAGAAGTAAAATGATGATCTGAAAGATCATGGAAAATAAGTCCCCGTTGTATGGGACCTTTGAGATAATGTAAAAGTTTGTTTGAAAGGCATATAAGCTGGATCTACCCTAGTACTTCAAGGGTTGCGTGAAATATGTTTTGTATATCGAACTTGATAAAATGTCTATCAAGTGAAAATCTGATTACTTCTTGATGAAGTTTAGATCGGCGAAAAGTTGCATTCATCAAAAACTCGTGAACATCATGGATAGAGAAAGTAAGTCAACATTAAGCCTGATCGTATTCCCGTAGTTATGTATGATGAAACTCGCGTATTGTAATGAATTACACTTGTGAGAAGAGATCGAATGTGGAGGAAATACCCACATGGCTTTAACTCTATTAGAAACGAGTAGTAAGATAAATCGATCTTTGAGGACAAAGATCCTGTTTAGGGGTAAATGCTGTGACAATCCGTCAATTTATGGTTGATATTTTATTCTCAAGTATTCTTTAAAAACATTATTTTAATGTTATATTATGAACTCACTCATTTTTGGGAAGAAATTTGGGTTTACGTCTTGAAGTAGCATCGACTACGTCTAAACCGGAGGACTCTACGTTACGTGCTTACGTTTACATACACCATTTTTTGTGACAGTCCGACATTTTAGGAAATAAATTTATCCGTGAATATTATTTTGGAATTTTAATTTGTGTTGGTTGATAAACTCACAAATTTACGAGAAGAGATTAGGACTTACGTGCATAATTTAACGTCTTTTACGACTAAACCGGAAACCCTAGGTTTACATATTTACGTTTTTGAACTCCGTTTTTGATGAGACAATTTTTATTAGATTCGTTTTGTGCCGTTGATTCATAATTTATTAAAACGTTTTTCGTAAAATGACCCGAGGGCACGCAAATCGAGGAAACTAGAATCGAGGAGTACCCGTAAATTAATGGGGATGAGACAAGTTTACACTTGCCCACCCCCATACATGTGGTGGCCAAAGCTTAACCAACACACCAAAATGTGTCAAGTATACACACACACACTAAGGACACTTGTCCTTAGTGCATGCACAAACCACTAAACTAACAAAACTAGCCAAGTTAAACCATCTACTCTCATTTCATACATGAAAACCACGAACAAACTCTCTTGGCTCCATATGAACGTCCCATATCACCCAAAAACACCCTATTAGATAAAAAATTCAACCATAAATGATATGTATAATTTACATATGATGAAAACCCATTGAAGTTATGAAGATTGGAGGTGATTTTAACAACTAAAAAGGAGTTTATATGGATATCAAGGGATGATTTTTGGAGGAGTCTACAAATACTTGATGATCCTAGAAGTGGTGTTGATATCTCATAAGATTGGTTACCCAAAACCAAGTCTTTTTCATCCAAAAACTCATCATTTCATCACTTTGGTGGTATAGAGATTGTTTCTTTCTATCCTCTTGTTATTTTGAATATGTAATCTTGTATTTTCTTTATTTATGTATATGTATATGATGATGAATGATAATCAAAAATATTATGTGGGGATCATGTGTTGATAAACTTGGTTAAAAAGATTGAAAACTACATGTAAAAGTGGTAAAATATTTTTTAAATTAGTAGGCTGTATAAAACAGTAAAGAACCTTATGTTAAACTGTTAAAATGGCATGGATGAATTAATATACAATAATTTATAAGACTTGGACACATGTGAGAGTTGGCCATAAAATAGAATCCTAAAAATGAGTGAGATATGATCAAAACAATATTGAAGTACAAATCTGAGTAGTCTGTTTTGGACGGACTGTTAGAGACATTTAGATATAGATTGAGCAGTAGCTAAATACCAAGTTAATTGTAGCACATATCATGTAGTTTATGGTGTCCAAAAATGAGCTTCTATCTCCTTGTAGAACTCAAGATATGGTAAAAATGGTGAAAGTGAAGATAATAATCAGATTTGTAAAATAAAAGTATATAGTATAATATTAGCACTCAAGTTAATATAATATAAAATGTATACCTAAAACCGACTAACTTATATATTACATATAAATAAGTATGTACTTTAATAAATAAAAGGGACATTTTACAAAAAAGGCAATTTGATAAGTTTTATAAGTTATAAAACTATATATGTAACAACCCAAAACCGTGGTCATTATTTAATTATATTTTTACGTATATTTTTGAAATTTTTGACGAGGTTGATTTTCATGACGATTGGTAATTTGATTTGGATGATGGTTGAAATTTTATTTTTACGTTTTGACGAGTTGCGAGGATTATTAGTGATGACGATATCGACGGATGCCCGAGAAATTTTACATTTTATTTTAAACATGTCGATGTTTAATATTTTGACGTTTTTATTTTAATGTCGTATTAAGTCGTGCCGGGACTATATAATATATTATTTTGTGTGCGTTTTATGTTTTGAGAAGCATTTTTATGAAACCCGAGACCCGTAAATATTTTCAAAAGTGACTAATAGTCATTTCCCGCTTTTTAACAAAGTATTTGCACTTTGGTCAAAAAGAATCACAATTGGCAAAAACTACCCTAAGCTTTTTCCATATAAAAGGAAAATAAACACACAAAACACACACAATTTCACTTCCACCAAAAATTTCTCTCTCTTCCCTCCATCTCCTCTCTTGTCCGTCACCCACAACCCATACAAACACCACCATTTTTCAAATTTTGAGCTTGAATCTTTAAAAAGCAATCAAAGACCCATCTTAGTTATTTGATTCTCAATCTATTGGTATGAAATTTAGCCACATGCATGAACATTTTTATAAAACCCATTTTTGGATGAAATTCTTGATGTTTGATCTTAAATTCTTGTTATATGTAGGTATTTATATTCATATGTATATGTTTTATTGATTGCATGTTATTATTTTTTAGTTTGGTTTTTATGATTTGCTCATCTAGGATGATTTAAGGTGTTATGATATGAACTAGTAATGTAGGAATGCTTATAGTGGTAAAAATAAGGTTAAAATATGGTGAAAAATTGATTTTGAGTAATTTTAAAAATGTATTTTTAGGCAGATTATTAAAAGTCATTTTCTGAAAATATGAGTTTGAGTTTGAGATGAACTAGTTAGATATTGTTGCAGAGGATGTTTTTACCTTCGTTTTGGTATAAGGTATGACTTCTAGCTCCAAACGAGCGAAAAGTTACGTTAGTTTGATTATTTCGTGTACCGGGAGACGAGTACCGACACAATATATAATTGTTGTCGATATTTGGATCGAATCTCGGGGACTATAAAATGGATTTTGAAATGTGTCATGGCTGATTTTTTTAAGGATAAGTATGAGGATGTCAAGTTATTTTCAAAGTTGAGTGTCGGTTTCATAAACGGATAAAAATAAATGTGTTAAAAGACTATAAGTGTTGTTGACGTAAAACTGTCCGGTGTTTGTAGTTCAAAGATGAGTCGGGCAGGGAACTTTAAATGTAAAATCTTTTGATGAGTTTTAAACAGGGCTTTCTATATATAGTAAGTGAAGTTTCTGATTAGTATCATAAAAATTTGATGTGTTTAAGTGGGGTAAACGAGCTTGTACATTTGGTGTGTACCGGCAGATTTTTATCGAAGAAGTCAACTAATAGTAAATATATAGAATGAAATAAAAGGTCACTTGTATTATTTTTATTTTGGATTGATTTTGATTTTGTGATTTTGAGTTTGATATTACTAAGTATGGATTTTACTCGAGTTTATTATTGATGAACACGCCTTATTTGATAGGTTGCGGTTTTTGTGTTTACCGGGCATCAACTATCGTCGAAGATCGTCTTACTACTGCTATTACTACAGGTGAGTTTATAGCCTCGCTTTCTACTTGTTTTAAATGATTTTAAAACCCGCGAGGGGGATACATGCTATTTGAAGTAAAATGAACACATGTCATAAGTAATTGTTAGACCCGATGTTGCCTGTAATGAAATGAATTGTATAAGTACCTAATTGCATAAGACCCTAAATTCATGAGCCGTTAACTATCTTCTGACTTGATGTTGCGAGTTGGGAATGGCCGCTTATTCTAATAATAGTACTATTGGGCTCACAACCCTATCTGAGACCAGGGCTTTACGCTAAGTAACCCGCTGGGAAGGATAATTTTACGTGAATGAGAATTGGTATTCTTGCAATTAATACCCTAAGTATCAAAATTCGTAGTTCCAAATCTTTTCGAATTGACTAATGGTAGAAAGTGCGACTCAATTGTCTTTTGGTGAACAAGAGAATGGTTTGGTTGATTATTTTAAACTAATAGCAAATAAGTAAGTGTCGTTGAGTAAAGAAGAAGTTTAAAGATTAAACAAAAAATAACGAGTAAAAAATAAATGCTTGAAAACTTAAAGACAAGATTAGAAAAATACTTGAATACTTAATAAATCTAAAACTTGAAAACTATGTAAAAACAAGAAATTTAAACCATCGGAAAACCAAATAGAAACCTGATCGGAATGTATGGTCGGAAAGTGCAATCGGAATGTTGGAAAATATGGCTGATCGGAATGTGCAAAAAGGAGGCAATCGGAATATGGGAATAAGGCCCAATCGGAATGTCAAACAACCTCTTGTCGGAATGATGGAGTAATCGGAAAAGCATAAAAGGAATCAGATCGGAATAATGTAAATTGGGTGTAACACCCCCAAATTTATACAACTCAGTTCAGCGGAAGACTAGTTGGTGTTACGGGATAGCACATTACTCACATCATAGACAACGCATAAAAATCGCGTCGTTTATTAATAAATCATTTCCATTCATAAACAACAAAGTTACATCGGTCCCAAGTCATTATATTTCATACAAAGTTTTAAAAAGTATTTGAATGGAAAATATAGTTTAAGTGCGGGCCATGAATTCTTGTCGTCTTCCCGAGAATTACCTTCAAGTACCTGAGATAAAACATGTTTAAAAGAAAAGGTCAGCGATAACGCCGAGTGAATTCATAGAGTTTAGTAAATTCCATCAATATAACTTTGGTATAAAATTTGTACCAAAAACCAATTCGTACAAATCATTGTAATAGGCCGTAAAATAGCCAAAATCATTTTATACAAATCCTTATCGAAAATCATAATATAGGCATTTGCCTTAAAATCAATGTACGAGCCAATGTCGTAAAAACATCATACAATACGTCTTATGACGTTGTATAAAATCAAATAAAAACCGTTATATGAATATGGTTATGAAAACCAAAATACCAACATAATATCAATAGTATGACCCAGTATTGCTAGTCAGGCAATACATCGTAATTCGGAGCGTCCAGTAATATTTTGGTGATTTGGATTATTATAAGCCGCATGACATTGTTACCTTACTAAACCAAAACAGGTAGCTAACCCGATACCAATTTTGCCCATCTAAAGTAGCGTGTCGTCACAAAGGTCACGCTATGGAAATCTTCTCATACATAAATTCGCTTACCAATCAATGTGGCACGACGGGGATCAACCGTCAAGGCGCGAACTGGGGTGATCGTCCCCAAATAGTACTATCAAATGCATAAGCGTCTACCAACTCCCGGTAGTTCACAATTCATGCTAATGGGACTTTTAGTGACATAACCTAACTTTAATAATCCATTTAATTTCATCTATCGGGTCCATTAATCATTTATCGGGTCATACAATCGGGTCATTCAATCATTCGGGTCCAAAATCAATAAACAAACAATCGGGACAAATGGTGTCCAAACTTTTATAAAAACTAACATGTTATCTCCCTCGCGGGTTTATAAAGCATTTATAAAACATTTAAAAGAGTGCGAGGCTATGAACTCACGTTGATGTGGGAAGGCGGGTTGTCGGCAATTCGGATGTACGGTACGTGCTTCAATCACGGAAACCTAGACAAATAATACTCGGTCTTAGACTCATGTCCAATGACTTTATAAAAATAACAAGTATGTATACATATGATGATTATATATATATGATGATCAAGTGGGTTTACATATTCTCGTTTACTCCTTTTAGTGTTATATGTCGATAACTTTTATATTAGTTTACTAGTTTTACCCGTTTACGTGTCTTAAGTCCAATAAGCTTATTATAAGTTATTTAACTTATTTTAATCCATTTTGTATCTATATTATCAGTATGTATACTTTCCAAGTTGGGCCTAAATGGGTTAAGTCCAATAGATTCTTTTTACAAGTTTTTATCCTATTTAGTCCATTTATTAGTCCACTATGTTTACTTAGCTCGTTAATGTCCGTATGCCCTATAGTTCGGGTTTTATCGGTTTTTACTTGTTATACATGGTTATATATCAGTATATAAGTTTTATAAAGTTTACATTAGACGGGTCCAACCATCTAAGTTTTATTTAATAAAAACGTTAATTTTACGGCAATAGCCGAAAAAGTCGTAAAAATCATATTTATAGTTTTATAACTTATAAAACTTAACAAGTTTCCATTTTTATCATTTATACACTTATTACACCTTTTATATATTTATATAAATAAGTTTTATAAGTTAGTGGGTTTTTATTTTACATTTTATATATTAAAATGTGAGTGCTTATATAATAGTATTATTCTTTAATTTCCAAAAATCTGATTTTTAACTTCATCTTCACCAAAAATGCCATATCTTGAGTTCTACATGGAGATAGAAGCTCAAATTTTTATCACATAAACTACATGATATGTGCTACATTTAACTCTTCTATAGCTACTGTTGAATCATCCTTTAAGTATTTTCTAAAAATCGTCCAAAACAGTAACTTCAGATTTATACCCTAAACTTGTTTTGTTCATATCTCACTCATTATTTTGATTCCATTGCATGGCCAACTCTCACATGTGTACAAGACCCATAGCTTACTGTAAATGGGTTATACTTCATCATATTATCAGTTTACCACTTGGTTCTTTACTGTTTTATACAGCCAACATATTTAGACAAGATTTTAGACTTGTTTCTTATAGTTTTTCACCTTTTTATCCATGATTATCAACAACAAATCCCCACATAACATTTTTATCATCATATAATCATCATAAATATATACAATAGGAAATAAAATACATGTTTACATAATCAAAATAATAAGAAGGTGAGGAGGACAATCTTTATACCACCATCTTGATGTAGGTTATGATTTTGACATGGTTTTTGATGAAGAAACTTGTAGACAACCATGACCATCTTCAAGACCACCATGCTCCATGTATACCTTGTAGAAAATCAGCCTCAAGACACTATAAAAACTCCTCCATGGATGTTATAATCACCTCCAATCAACAAGTCTTCAAAGGGTATTCAACTTGTGCAAGTTAAACACATGAATTAAGGTTAAATTTTTGATCAAATGTTGTGTTTAGTGGTGGTGTTTGGACGGAAATGGGGAGGGAATTGAGAGAGATTGTGTGTGTTTGCATGTATCAAATGAGTGTAGTTGGTTTATGTTAGCTAGTTTTATGTGTTGGATGGTTTTGGTGTGAAACTAAGGACAAGTGTCCTTAGTTTTATTCTTAAGTTGACACATCAAGGGGTTTGTTGGCTAAGCTTGGCCGCCCCTTAGTGGGGGTGGGGCAAGTGTTAACTTGTCTCATCCCCACTAATTTACGGGTATTCCTCGATTCTAGTTTCCTCGATTTGCGTGCCCTCGGGTCGTTTTACGAAAAACGTTTTTATAAATTATGAATCAACGTCATAAAACGAATCCAATAAAAATTGTCTCATCAAAAACGGAGTTCGAAAACGTAAATACGTAATCCTAAGGTTTCCGGTTTAGTCGTAAAAGACGTTAAATTAAAATCGTAAGTCCTAGTCTTTTCTCGTAAATTTGTGAGTTTATGAACCAACACAAATTTAAAACTCCAAAATAATATTCTCAGATAAATTTATTTTCTGAAACGTCGGACTGTCACCAAGGACGGTGTACGTAAACGTAAGCACGTAACGTTGAATCCTCCGGTTTAGACGTAGTTGATGCTACTCCAAGACGTAAATCCAAATTTCTTCCCAAAAATATGTGAGTTCATATTGTAAATTGTTTTTAAATAATATTGAGAATAAAATATCAATCGTAAATTGACGGATTGTCACAGCATTTACCCCTAAACAGGATCTTTGTCCTCAAAGATCATCTTACTACTCGCTTCTTATAGAGTTAAAGCCATGTGGGTATTTCCTCCACATTCGGTCTTTTCTCACAAGTGCAATTACAATACGCGAGTTTCATCAAACATAACTACGGGAATAAGATCAGGCTTAATGTTGACTTACTTCTCTATCCATGATGTTCACGGGTTTTTGATGAATGCAACTTTTCGCCGATCTAAGCTCTACTAAGAATAATCAGATTTTCACTTGATAGATATTCCATCAAGTTCGATATACGAAACATATTTCACGCAGTCTTTGAAGTCCTAGGGTAGATCCAGCTTATATGCCTTTCAATCCCAACTTTTACATCATCTCAATGGTCCCAAACAACGGGGACTTATATCCCATGATTTGTCAGATCATGAATTCATTTTTCCAAGTTTAAAAATTGTGGCATAACTTTGCTACCCATTTGGCACTTCAAGATCTACATTTCACATTCACATAACCTCTTGCCCACTACCGGCTGTCAATAATCAAATCCTAATTTCAATATTCATTTCAGATCTCGCGGGTCGGGTATTTTGCAAGGATAGGTTCGCCATCATAGGAAACCTTAAACCTAAGAGACATGTCCAACTCACAATGGGTGTATGTCGGGTGTCTTCATCTCAACTCCTGCTTACAGATGTTCTAAGATTCAGATCCTAACAAGATTCGATCTCGATCCTAATACGATGATTATCACTGATAACCCCTCCAAAGGAAAACGATTATACGGTCTATTACCAAAGGTCAATCATTCAAACATAAAACAGCTCTTATATTACTTTGTATCGTTACTTTACCTCGTCCCTTCGATTTGGGGTGGTAAACAGTACTCTCATCAAGGTTCGTTCCCAACGACTTCTGAGCAAATCTCTAGAAATTCGATGCGAAGCGAGGATCTTGATATAGATGATCGATACAGGCACGCTATGTTTACACAACTCTTTTGTATTTATCATTAACGGGAATGATATTAGCAGATTTGGTCAGTCTGTCGACGATGACCCAAATCGAATCAAATTCGGATGATGACCTTTGCAATAGCTAGACGTTAACTAATGTATGAGGCGATGCCTGCCTTCATAATTTCCATTAGTACAACTTCTTCAGACAAAGATACTTTTAGTCAAAAATGACATAAATAGAATACTTATACTTACAAATTCCAACATACTATATCTCATAGTCTCTATATTTAGACAACCACAAGTGGTCTTTAAAATATTTAACGCTATCGGCTTCTCAATTTTAATTGTTCATATTAGCCGCGAACATCTTTTAGTATCTATATTATCCTTTTTATAAGCATCGTTTATTTTTATATCGTTCGGCAATTTATTTTGTACCTTCATTATTAAGGAACATGTCCTAACTGGTTCTTTATCTTTTCTACATAATGCGTCGGTATCTATATTCACTTCTCATGATGATATAATTATCATGTCTATAATTCACTCAGATATTCTTTTTATATTATGCGTTAGTATTTACGTTCAACTTTCTTCATATTTTCTAAGTTTTAGTTTCTTCTCAACTATCATTTTTATCCGTTTTACTCAATCCGATGTCTAAAGCGTTGATAATTATTATAATTAATTAAATAATTATTAGTTAATTTTTATGAAGCGTAAAAGTTTTAAATTTCTTAGTTCGACCAATTATATAAATTGTTCAAAAATAAATTTGAATTTAATTAACAAGATTTTTGGTTGATTTATCGAAAATATTTAATAAGATTCGTAAATGTTTGAAAAATCTTTGTTTATACTTTGGTCAAAATTTTCTTAGTTTGAAAAGTAAAAATTATCATTTCAAATTTCAAGTCATAAGTTATAGTTTCCTCAATCCCTCTTAGGTTATTTTGGGGTATACACAAACATTTACCCCTAAACAGAAGTTTAGTTAAATGGTTTGTGTATAAGGGAATAATCCCTTAAAGTCCTTTGTTAAAATATTTGTCAAAACATATTTCCATTTCTTTTTGGTAAAATCCAATGTCTTAAAAGGGATCTTAATTTTTGAAGAGTCAATTTATATTCCATTATCCTTTTAATCCCATAGTCAAATCATGTAAAGTATTAAGTCTTTAATCACGTGTTAATTATTCAAGGTACAGGTTTTTATCGTTTAGCCAATCCAGGGCCTTCTTATTAATAATTATTAATTCATCCTTATTCTTATATACAAACAAATAGTCCTTAATGATCACGAGCATGAATTTATCAAATTACAGCCTACACACATGATTCACCAAATTGATGAATGCTACATGTGCATTGGTCAATCCAAACGACATCACGTGAAACTCATAACGTTTATTACAAGTACCGGATGTAGTTATTGGAATAGATAATCTCTTTCGCAGATGCGAAGTTGATGGTAACCATGCTATGGATCAAATCTTTAAAACATACAGTAGAACCTTGTAAATGATCGAACAAATCTTCCATTTCGAGTTATGGATATCGTTTTCGATTGTCAATTTACTCAGTCACAGTAATCTATAAATATAAGGAAAGATAACACCATAGCTCTTCAGGATGACAGGCTTGGTATAATAATATCTTTCTCCGACAACTTTCTCAGTTGTACGGTAATTCCTTAAATTCAGATGGTGCTGACATACAGTGCACAAGCCACAAGTGCAGCACCGGAAATATAATCAAATACCAAATTCAACTTGCCTTAGTGGCGAAGGTCTAGTTAATTCACCAACAAATACCTCCTAAAGTTTCAGATAAGATAAACATCTTTTAATAAATTCATATTAACTTCTTCTAGATTATAATATCTATAACTAGTTCACAACCATTCACGGTATAATTTCAAGTCTAAATGCAGGATACGGTCATCCATCAAGAATTATTTAGATCACTTTTGATAATCAACACCTTATCATTTAGGGAAATTCTACTCGAGTTCCCATCAATTAAGACAATGTCGTCATGTCATAATCAATCAATCCATTCTACCGGCATTATCAACTTTTTAGTTTCACTGCCGTCGATAAGATGTGAACTTCTCAAAAGACTAATAATAACTCATAATCCTTCACAAATTCAAGGATATCTGGAGACACAACTACTATCAAAAGAGTAAGGTCAACTCATAATTTACGCGAGAGAATTTCAAATCAGATACAGACGAAAACACTTAACGAATATGAATATATTCCATGTTTTCATAATTTGAGTACGCATTCGAAAGCTCCTCGGATCGTTACCCAGGTCATTCAAATGAAATCAAATCATGAGAAATAATAGGAACGTCAATACATCCAGTTGGGTATCAACACTCGATAATCAGATACTTTTCCTAAGAATCTCACTACGGGAGAATTGGACAAGAAAGAATTGTCAATTGTCAAATAAGACAATTTCCACAAATGTGTAAATTCGATTCAGAAGAATAGATGATAAAGGCACATATGTAGGTGTCCCTAACACTATGTCCTTATTTTTCACTTCTTGCAGATCTCATAAAATTTAATCTTTCACAATCTTCAAGGAAAATGTAGTGTTTATTCATTAGTTTTATGGTGACTACTAATCAGCCTTGCATAGTCCATTCCAAATTGTATGTAGGCGCGCAACTATATACAATTTCAAGATTAACGATGCAATACTCAGTTCGTCAAAACTTTATCATCATGTTTATAATAAAAACATTTTCATGCTTAATTCTTAAATAAGAATCAAAATAAATTTACAAAGATTTTCCTTGTTATGAAAACAGTTAAGTTTCCAAAGTGTTTCATAAACAACTTCATTTTGATATCAATCACTTTCAAATCTCACTTTTAAATAACCCATATAGTGATGAAAATTCAAATTTTCTCAAGGGATACTGTTTTAACTTTATAAAAACAATGTGTGATCTGCAAAAGAGTGATGGAAAGATGTTCACCAAGAACTAAATTTAATATATATCAGGAAACGAGCTTAGCCAAATAATCATGAGGTTCATGATCTCGATGGCACTCAGGAATACAAAGAGAATAATCTACAACGTAACTCAATTCGAGATGAGTACTTGTTCAATGGTTGCATCACTAATGCGAGCATTAGGATGAAGCAATAAAAGATAGATAACATCGATACATGTAGAATTTAGCAATCAAAGGTAGTCTTTTTCATTAATCACAAACAAGTCAAAATTGTACCGTAACACATTACATGTCACTATGTCATACAATTCTCAGAACTCATCCTACCAACTGATGTCTCAGTTAAGTTAGGGATTTTTAAAAGATACCACAATGAATACTAATCTACAAGAGTCATTAGGTGTCCTGCCTGTCCCGGAAGATCCATCGGTCCCAATTCAGAAGAGGATTTCTTCAATTTATTTATTGGACACTGGGCATCCTCGTTAGTGGACAATGGCTTAGGAACAACACTTAACACGATCTAACAATCATTTAAAACCTTATAATTCAATCACAAAACTTAACGATTCCTTCTTAACAATCTCATATTCCAATACAAGTTAAATTTTACTTTATTCAAGTTTTAACCAATTTTATACTCAATTCAATATCCTACCTCAATCTCCAATACTTTCAATCTTATTCTTCGGCCTTGTAAAGGCAATACAATCTCAATATAAATCAACACTTAATTTCCAATCCTATTAGTTCTTACAACAATAATTATCAAATGAGTCATTAATATAAAATGACTTAATCATTCAACTAGACTTCTCGGAAAGGTATTAGTCGCATGAGGCTTTTGGGTAATGGTTCCAATAACAGCCTCAAGTGCAACATTCACCCTTTCGATTTCAATTTAAGAATTGGATGACAACGAATCAGATGACATCTTTCTAGGTGGTAATGTTTTGTCAAACTCCACTCTATAAGAAAAGATCGTCATGACATCGGTATCAGATTTAATATCGCCAATTCTTTTTCAATATCACAATCAACTAATATCTACAATTCTACGAATATTAACCATTTGTTGGGATCATAAATATCCACAACTTGGTTTAGATCTAGGATAGCTAGAATTCCTACGAGAATAGCTTCGATTTATTTACTAGGGGATTTAGGGTTACTTGTGACAATCTACGTCGTATAAATACCTCGTATAAAAATCAAAATAATCATCAAACAATCATGTAATAAAATTACATCATATATATATATATATAATCCAAGTTATATATATATATTAAAATAACACTTCTCAGTCTTGGCCTTGTCGGTAACTCGGGAATTCTTCGGCACCGTTATAGTCAAAAGATTTTTAGACATTTTAGAAAAATGTTTATAGTTAAAAGATTTTGAAATGTTTTATTCAAAACCTTAGTTTTAAAAATCTTTCGTTCTCTATAACGAGAGCTCTGGTACCAAACTGTAACACCCCCAAATTTATACAACTCAGTTCAGCGGAAGACTAGTTGGTGTTACGGGATAGCACATTACTCACATCATAGACAACGCATAAAAATCGCGTCGTTTATTAATAAATCATTTCCATTCATAAACAACAAAGTTACATCGGTCCCAAGTCATTATATTTCATACAAAGTTTTAAAAAGTATTTGAATGGAAAATATAGTTTAAGTGCGGGCCATGAATTCTTGTCGTCTTCCCGAGAATTACCTTCAAGTACCTGAGATAAAACATGTTTAAAAGAAAAGGTCAGCGATAACGCCGAGTGAATTCATAGAGTTTAGTAAATTCCATCAATATAACTTTGGTATAAAATTTGTACCAAAAACCAATTCGTACAAATCATTGTAATAGGCCGTAAAATAGCCAAAATCATTTTATACAAATCCTTATCGAAAATCATAATATAGGCATTTGCCTTAAAATCAATGTACGAGCCAATGTCGTAAAAACATCATACAATACGTCTTATGACGTTGTATAAAATCAAATAAAAACCGTTATATGAATATGGTTATGAAAACCAAAATACCAACATAATATCAATAGTATGACCCAGTATTGCTAGTCAGGCAATACATCGTAATTCGGAGCGTCCAGTAATATTTTGGTGATTTGGATTATTATAAGCCGCATGACATTGTTACCTTACTAAACCAAAACGGGTAGCTAACCCGATACCAATTTTGCCCATCTAAAGTAGCGTGTCGTCACAAAGGTCACGCTATGGAAATCTTCTCATACATAAATTCGCTTACCAATCAATGTGGCACGACGGGGATCAACCGTCAAGGCGCGAACTGGGGTGATCGTCCCCAAATAGTACTATCAAATGCATAAGCGTCTACCAACTCCCGGTAGTTCACAATTCATGCTAATGGGACTTTTAGTGACATAACCTAACTTTAATAATCCATTTAATTTCATCTATCGGGTCCATTAATCATTTATCGGGTCATACAATCGGGTCATTCAATCATTCGGGTCCAAAATCAATAAACAAACAATCGGGACAAATGGTGTCCAAACTTTTATAAAAACTAACATGTTATCTCCCTCGCGGGTTTATAAAGCATTTATAAAACATTTAAAAGAGTGCGAGGCTATGAACTCACGTTGATGTGGGAAGGCGGGTTGTCGGCAATTCGGATGTACGGTACGTGCTTCAATCACGGAAACCTAGACAAATAATACTCGGTCTTAGACTCATGTCCAATGACTTTATAAAAATAACAAGTATGTATACATATGATGATTATATATATATGATGATCAAGTGGGTTTACATATTCTCGTTTACTCCTTTTAGTGTTATATGTCGATAACTTTTATATTAGTTTACTAGTTTTACCCGTTTACGTGTCTTAAGTCCAATAAGCTTATTATAAGTTATTTAACTTATTTTAATCCATTTTGTATCTATATTATCAGTATGTATACTTTCCAAGTTGGGCCTAAATGGGTTAAGTCCAATAGATTCTTTTTACAAGTTTTTATCCTATTTAGTCCATTTATTAGTCCACTATGTTTACTTAGCTCGTTAATGTCCGTATGCCCTATAGTTCGGGTTTTATCGGTTTTTACTTGTTATACATGGTTATATATCAGTATATAAGTTTTATAAAGTTTACATTAGACGGGTCCAACCATCTAAGTTTTATTTAATAAAAACGTTAATTTTACGGCAATAGCCGAAAAAGTCGTAAAAATCATATTTATAGTTTTATAACTTATAAAACTTAACAAGTTTCCATTTTTATCATTTATACACTTATTACACCTTTTATATATTTATATAAATAAGTTTTATAAGTTAGTGGGTTTTTATTTTACATTTTATATATTAAAATGTGAGTGCTTATATAATAGTATTATTCTTTAATTTCCAAAAATCTGATTTTTAACTTCATCTTCACCAAAAATGCCATATCTTGAGTTCTACATGGAGATAGAAGCTCAAATTTTTATCACATAAACTACATGATATGTGCTACATTTAACTCTTCTATAGCTACTGTTGAATCATCCTTTAAGTATTTTCTAAAAATCGTCCAAAACAGTAACTTCAGATTTATACCCTAAACTTGTTTTGTTCATATCTCACTCATTATTTTGATTCCATTGCATGGCCAACTCTCACATGTGTACAAGACCCATAGCTTACTGTAAATGGGTTATACTTCATCATATTATCAGTTTACCACTTGGTTCTTTACTGTTTTATACAGCCAACATATTTAGACAAGATTTTAGACTTGTTTCTTATAGTTTTTCACCTTTTTATCCATGATTATCAACAACAAATCCCCACATAACATTTTTATCATCATATAATCATCATAAATATATACAATAGGAAATAAAATACATGTTTACATAATCAAAATAATAAGAAGGTGAGGAGGACAATCTTTATACCACCATCTTGATGTAGGTTATGATTTTGACATGGTTTTTGATGAAGAAACTTGTAGACAACCATGACCATCTTCAAGACCACCATGCTCCATGTATACCTTGTAGAAAATCAGCCTCAAGACACTATAAAAACTCCTCCATGGATGTTATAATCACCTCCAATCAACAAGTCTTCAAAGGGTATTCAACTTGTGCAAGTTAAACACATGAATTAAGGTTAAATTTTTGATCAAATGTTGTGTTTAGTGGTGGTGTTTGGACGGAAATGGGGAGGGAATTGAGAGAGATTGTGTGTGTTTGCATGTATCAAATGAGTGTAGTTGGTTTATGTTAGCTAGTTTTATGTGTTGGATGGTTTTGGTGTGAAACTAAGGACAAGTGTCCTTAGTTTTATTCTTAAGTTGACACATCAAGGGGTTTGTTGGCTAAGCTTGGCCGCCCCTTAGTGGGGGTGGGGCAAGTGTTAACTTGTCTCATCCCCACTAATTTACGGGTATTCCTCGATTCTAGTTTCCTCGATTTGCGTGCCCTCGGGTCGTTTTACGAAAAACGTTTTTATAAATTATGAATCAACGTCATAAAACGAATCCAATAAAAATTGTCTCATCAAAAACGGAGTTCGAAAACGTAAATACGTAATCCTAAGGTTTCCGGTTTAGTCGTAAAAGACGTTAAATTAAAATCGTAAGTCCTAGTCTTTTCTCGTAAATTTGTGAGTTTATGAACCAACACAAATTTAAAACTCCAAAATAATATTCTCAGATAAATTTATTTTCTGAAACGTCGGACTGTCACCAAGGACGGTGTACGTAAACGTAAGCACGTAACGTTGAATCCTCCGGTTTAGACGTAGTTGATGCTACTCCAAGACGTAAATCCAAATTTCTTCCCAAAAATATGTGAGTTCATATTGTAAATTGTTTTTAAATAATATTGAGAATAAAATATCAATCGTAAATTGACGGATTGTCACATTGGGGGCTATCGGAATAATTGAAAACAGTCAAATCGGAATGTTAACAAATGAGTCCAATCGGAATCCCAAAAAGGAATCCCAATCGGAATATCAATATTAATACCCAGATCGGAATACACTAAAGTAATCCAAATCGGAATGTCTTAAAACTACCACAATCGGAATAAGCAAAACCCTTTTCCGATCTAGTGATCGGAATATGAGGGGGATAATCGGAATGTGTGATCGGAAAGGGGTTTACCCTTTCCGATTCCCTTTTGATTCGAAATTAAGCAAAGATATAAGCTATTAGGAATAAGCTCAAACTAAGACTTGATCGAATCCAATATGAAAAAGACGAAATAAGCACAAATAACAAGTTTTCCAACTCAAAATAAGCAAACTTTTAAATCAAACTATAAAAAGACGAAACCTTTTTAAGAAAACTTTTTAAAAAGTAAATAAGCTAAACAGAAAATAAGCCAACAAGCATGTCAAGCTCAAAGCTCATTTGTATTAAAACTTATGGATGATTAAAAAGATAAACTTTTTAATCAATCAAACATCAAAACTAAACAAGATCAAAGATTATATCGAATCAAAAGTAAATAAAGTCAAGAAAGGTAGAATGAGATGAATAAAAGAAAGCTTGATTAAAGGTAAATAAGATTAAACAAAATTAAGAACACTTACTTGAATTAAAGGCAAGAAATTAAAGGTGCAATACAAGAAATTAAATGACAATTAAAAATAAGGTGGAAGAGCATAGTTTGTCAAACTAGCCAACAACTTGAAATAAAAACCAATCTAATCTATATATAGGGAGATTAGGGAGGAGCTTAGGAAGCTTCCTCCCTCTTTCTTCTTTTCCTTAATTGCGTCATTAGGTCCTTGCTTTCTTTAATGTTCTTAAATCTTGGACTTTAATGACTTTTTCTTGGGATTTCTTTAAACTCGTCTTGAATTTTCTTCATAAATAAGACTCGAGTTCTTCGGCTTTTAGTAAACTTCCGTCTTTTGACTTTTTCTTCGATAAATCTTCAGAATAGGTCTTGGACTTCCGTTCTTTTCGCACTCTTGATCTTTCGACTTCGTCTTTCGTCTTTTTCTTCGATATAAGCCCGTGAAATCCCGTGTTTTCTCCACTTTTCACCTTTTCGTCCTAAATCACAATAAAAAACAAACCACGCATAATTCTGACATAAATGACATAAAATACACGTTTTGGCTCGGTTATTATTGTAATTAAGTGGTTAAAAGAATGGATGTTTGCACACCTATCAAATCCCCTACACTTAACCATTGCAATGTCCTCATGCAATGCATTAGTTACAAAGCACGTTTACACTTTTCATCATAATCAATCCATATTGGCCTTTGTAGAAATGCTAAATGTGATCCGGTGGTCTAACATGGTGAAAGATGGTGGTGTTAGCCATTGTTGGTTTAGAGAGAGAGAGAAGAGAGGTTGAATGTGAAAATGTAAAATGTATTGAAATGAAATAAACACAAGCAACACCCCTCCTTGGAAGCTAAGGAGGGGTATATATAGTCACACACGATACGCTTAACTATACATGAACCTAGTCTAGTCTAAACGTGTGTGACTATGATAACTAATGGGAATTCTTAAATGTCGTCACATAAAGTGAGTTTCCAACAATCTTCCCCCATGGGACGACGTGTAGAATTCCTTACAATATTTTTTCCTAACAAGTACATAATGATAAGAACAAGAGCTTTCATGAAGCGTCCAATGCTGATGATGTCTTCTGAGGCCTTTGACTTCAAAACGACTCATCTTTAACTTGTAGTAGAAATACTATAACGGCACGAGCTAAGTAACCCATACACTTCTGGTTAAGGAGAAGCTTCTGAATTAGCTTCCCCCAATTTATGCCACATAAACTTGATGTAGAAGCTTTTTAAATAGCTTCCCCCTAAATCGACAATCCTCGTAAGAAACTTCAAAGCTTTCAATAAAGCTTAGAATAATTAAGCGCACAGCGAAATCTAACAAGCAAATCCCATCATATAACATGATAACGTTGCTAAGAGGGATTGAAAGTAAGGGGTACACCAAGTAGATCAACAACTTCTCTTCTCACGTTTGAATAATTCTTCTGAATTTTTCTTCCCCCTGAGAGTTCAAGTTATGCATACCAGAAAGAATCAAGACATTTCTTCCCCCACGTAGTTGAAGAAGGTAAATCAATCCCAAGTATGAAGCTCAAATCCTGAAGTGGACACTTTATCCCATTCATGAAGTTGACATCGTAACACCAGAGTCAATTAAGTCCCGGAAATGCACATATCTTCTTCCGGAGATGCACCAGAGTCAATTAAGTCCCGGGAATGCATATAGGATAATGATGATGAATAATTGCAACAACCAACAATTAAACATCAAATCAGTAGTGTACCGTTTAGAGATTGATAACGCAACGAGTTAAAACACTGATTTTCTCTGCGGCTATGAAAAATGTCATTCCGGAATGTCTTCAAATCAAAAGAAGGTATGAAGTTCATCACGTGTGCTCGTTGTGCGTTCAATGTGTCTTATTCTTCCCCCTTGATAGTTTCGAAATTCGGAACCATCAATAAATCGTAAGCACATGAACCTAAAAATCTCGAGAGAATAATAAATAAGCTTAAGTATATTCGGTGAGAATCAGCTGTTGATCGAAAATCTCTTCTCATAAACTCTCCATGGCCACCTTTACCAACCCACGTGAAAGCAATTTGAAGTGACCACTGATTGAATGAACCGGATACATCAAACATGAAGCTGAATAAAAATCCTTCGATCTTGTGACTTAAGCTTGCACTATTGTTGAATGAAGAACGGTGGAGAAATCTCTAAGTACTCAATGCATCACTGAAGAAGTCTATAAGTACAACACCTCTTGAAATTATCCACGTCGACTAAGCGCGTGACACTGAGTACAACAATGTAACCCCTTTAAGTGATAGTTATCCGAGTAATCAACCAACCACCCCGAACCCGGAAACCAGATAAACAAGTCGTCATTCTAAGATTAAGCACGAGCAAGTTATCTGTTCAAGGATAAAATAAGTGCACGCCTTCGAAGAAATTCGTCTCTGTCTTCAAATAATTAATACCCGATCCAAAAAAATCTGTAGTCACTAAAAATATACCTAAATTTTTCTTGGTCTCGTCAAATGATTTTGTCACATTTGTCTCGTCATATTTTGTCTCAGCACTTTGTCACGTCACTTTCAAAACCGTCAATCAAAATATTATTTATCAAATAAAATGATAAATAAAATTTAGACATAACAAAAATAACACATTTGGCCCAATTAACCATAGTCAAAACGCAGCCCATAATGCACAAGTAAGACCTCGTCCAACTTTTTGCAAATGAAACTCGGATATAAAGGCCCATGTTTAAAAGATCACAGCCGGCCTAACTCCTTTGTGAAATGATACCCGGTCCAAACAAAGATTAGGAATAGATAACTCAAAGAATATACTCATCTCATTTTTTAAACCTACAAACCAAATCTGATATTAAAACTTTGTAATCTTCGCCACATTTAAAGATAGCCACGTAGAACCAAAGATAACCACAAAAAAAAACGGTCCAATAGAGGCAAGATATGGGGAATATATATGTAACACTCCCAAATTTCGGATAGGCAGCGGAAGGGTCATTGGAAGTATTACTTCATTGCACAACACACAAGTTACAGAAAACGACTCAAAAGAGACTTTTGAAAAAGTTTAATCCATTCTATATTTAAATCAGAGTTTACAAACAGAAACATGTCCCAACAATAATGTAATACTAAAAAAAATTTAAAAACTTTATCGAATGATTTTCAGTATTTTATTGCCTTCAAAATATCCCGTGTGACTCCATGCTCCAGTTGCTATTAAATCTATGTACCTGAGATAAACATGCTAAAAACATCAACACAAAGGTTGAGTGAATTCATAGGTTTGCAAGTAACAGTAGTGGACCACAAGATTTCAAGTATTCAGTTTACAAAAGTCAGATAGCATCAGTTATCGCATTTAGCTCATGAAACCGAACATTAACATCCGTTATTCCGTTTAAGTTTCAAATACAATGCGTCCAGTCGGTTTTCCGTTAAACCCGGACGGAGAGGTCAATCTCAATAGATCTATTCACAGCATTCGCGTTTACTTGACCAGTACAGTCGGTCCAAGTAATTAACGGTTCATGACTAATAGGGATAAAATAAGCATACAGTTCAAGCACTTGCGTCCATTCGTAAAAAGTAGCATGTATCCCTCTCGTGGGTTTAATAAACCAATTAAAGTAATAAAAGCGAGGCTATGAACTCACCTTAACAAATAAAGCGTGATTAGATAGAGCTAAAACTATCGCTAAAAGTAACTCTCAAACCGACGCCCCTTTAAACGCATCCTCGTTACAAATGGTTATCAACTTCTTCTATTATATCCCTTGGTAGTTGGCAAATCTCCAACAAATATTCTAGCTTTAATCCGTTTGCTCCAAAACAAATGTTCTGACTTTACTATCTTATATGTATATATATTCGTATAGTGTTTTTGTTTTTAACCAAATGCTACTATACCTTCTTTTATACATATGAGAAGTCTTAGGTACCAAGTATAGAATAAATATCACCTCATGTTTGGTGTCATTTAATTAACTTGATAAACATGACTCATAATGAAATTCAAAACGTGGCTTACTTGGTCACCGTGAGTCATAGAACTACTTGATAAAACGTGTATACAAACTTATCAAATGCAACATTTTAATTGAGGACTCATGACAAATATATTTCCTATCCACTAGACACATATAAAATCAACCCTTATTTTTATATTACATTGCGATACACATTATCTAGTTACATACGCAAGGCATAACAACAAAGATCTACATCATGTTTATGTAACATATTTCATGTTATACTAGTTTAATAAATGATGGGCAAAATTTACGTATGCTTGGTTGGTTATTTATCTTACAATTTAATAAAAGCGGGTATCATCGAAACCCGATATTTTAAAAGTTACGCGATTTGAAAGATACGCGTTAAGCAAAAAAAAATAAACGCTAAATATAAAATAAAAACATCGACATTCGGAGAACATTAATATTTTGATATATAAATAGGACTTATTATTTAAAACAGCTTAACGCTTTATATAAACGAATGACGCTTAAATGTTTATCATAAATTTACGAAGAATGTCCGTAAAACGAAAAATAAAAACGACGACAATAAGAATATTTTTATGACATGAGGAGAATATTTACGATCGATGTCTAACATATAAATTGTCGGTAAATAAAAAAAACACATATTCGATAGGTTAAAGCCATAACCTTGTCGGTTAACCGAGAACTCAATATATTATTATTATTGTAAAAATTTTTAAATTTTTTTATTTTTAAAATAAAAAAAACAAATATGATAAAGAAAAGTCGGGTTATAAATATTAATCCGGATATTATAAATTGCTACATTATCCACCCGTTAAAGAAAACTCTGTCCCAGAGTTTGGATTACATCACCCTTGACGCCTTATTTATAGAAAGATAAAAGAATTTATATGAATGTCTATAACTTATATTTCTTTGAAAATATGATTAGAAATTTGTTTTTATCATGCTTTTACGGTGACTACTCCTCAGCATGGCATGGTCCTTCCTGAATTATACATAGGTGATCAGGCTATGTGTAATTGAGGACTAACAATGTAATGCTCATTTTCGTCAAACTAGTCTTTATATACATATATATTTTTATTTGTATTAACTCTATTGTTTGTCAAATGATAGAAAAAATTTTAAAACTATCAATAGTACAAAAGTATAGTAGTTTATAATTTTTTTTTTGAAATAGTTTATAAGTTAATAATAAGATAGTTTATAAGAAGAAAATAAGTGGCTTATAAGTTAATGGTATTCAGATTTATAAGATGATATCGTGATGGCTCGTAGAATAGCAACACACTTCATAAATAGTTTATGAGAATATAGCGGGATAGTTAACAAGCTGGTATTAATTCAAAGAGTAAACCGACGACGTCATCACGATACATAAGTTTACACAAATAACCAAGTATTCATACGATACACCATAATTTACAGAAAAGTACTACTACATAACTATTTTAAGAAAATAAACAACACATAGAGACTTCGACTAGGTCTCCATATGCTAGGCATGAACGTCTCTCTCTATCTTTGTAGATAAGCACATATGTTCTCTACCATGTTCCTTTAGTTCGTAGACCCCTTATTCTTGGGACATTCATTCTGGTAATGTCCTTGTTCTCCACATCCATAGCATGTCACTAGTGCAGGGGTCTTTCTTCTACAGTCATTGGCTTTATGGCCTATCTCTTGACAACTTCGGCATCTAACAGTGCATGATCCGGTGTGATGCAACTTGCATCGGTTGCATAACGGTTTGTTTCCAGCGTAACCAACACCTCTTCTTTCAGCTAGGGCAACGACATAAGCTCTAGCATCCTCTTGGAATCCATTCTGTTGTTGGTAACGATTGTTGTGTTCATCATCTTTCAGATGGTCTTCCCATTTTCTCTTGTTATTCTCAGCATCCTTAACATCTCTTGCATTCACCTTCTGGGCCATTAAGGTGCAAGCCATGCGAACAACTTCATGAATGTTGATAGGTTGAGATGAGGTAACATCTCCTTGGATGTTCTCAGTGAGTCCACGGATGTATTGCTCAACCTTCTTATATTCAGGCTCGATCATGGTAGGACATAATAGTGCCAACTCTTGAAAACGATTGGTATAAGTATCAATATCATACCCGATCACCTTCAAGTTCCATAACTCTTGTTCCAATTTCTGCACTTCACTTCGAGGACAGAACTCCTGAGTCACAAGTCTCCTGAATTCAGCCCATGTCGTATCATAAGCTCTATCAATCCCCATAGATTGAATATAGGAATTCCACCACGTTAGAGCTTGTCCTTCAAGAGTATTTGAAGCAAATTTGGTCTTATTTACTTCAGCACAGTCGCTTATCCTAAAAACCGACTCCAACTTTTCAAACCATCTACTCATACTCACAACTCCATCAGTCCCGTTGTAAGTTTGGGGCTTGCACTTCATGAATTGGGTATAAGTACAATCCCGAGCAATAGATGCAGTCACAACGTTTGGCCCAACAGCTCCGACTGGTTCATCTCCATTAGGATTGCCTCCAGCATTAGCGTTACCATCTCCGACATTAGCATTATTACCTCCGGTATTAGTTGCATTGATAACATTTCCTCCATTGGCGTTGTTAGCATTTCCCCAGGCGTTATTAGTTCTATTTGCTTCATAATTGGCTATAGCCTCCGCTACACGGTCAGCGATGAGTTGTTCGATAGCGGCTTGACTCATTCGTTTTGGTGGCATGATTCTACGTTAATAAAAATAAATAAATAAATAAATAATGAAACTCCGTATGTTTATATATAGCATAATAATGCTTGATAACTTATGCGGATGTAATCGAAAAGTACATCAAGTAATCATATATAATTAGTCTATATACATATATCAAGTAGTGAAACATACTGGTCGATCATAAGTACTCAAAAAGCATACGCGCACGGATAAGGTGTAAGGCAATAAAAATAGTTTTGACAAAATAGCGGTTATAGTCTAGGTTTTTTTTTAAACGACCTAGTTCTCTATAACAAGTGCTCTGATACCAATCTGTAACACTCCCAAATTTCGGATAGGCAGCGGAAGGGTCATTGGAAGTATTACTTCATAGCACAACACACAAGTTACAGAAAACGACTCAAAAGAGACTTTTGAAAAAGTTTAATCCATTCTATATTTAAATCAGAGTTTACAAACAGAAACAGGTCCCAACAATAATGTAATACTGAAAAAATTTAAAAACTTTATCGAATGATTTTCAGTATTTTATTGCCTTCAAAATATCCCGTGTGACTCCATGCTCCAGTTGCTATTAAATCTATGTACCTGAGATAAACATGCTAAAAACATCAACACAAAGGTTGAGTGAATTCATAGGTTTGCAAGTAACAGTAGTGGACCACAAGATTTCAAGTATTCAGTTTACAAAAGTCAGATAGCATCAGTTATCGCATTTAGCTCATGAAACCGAACATTAACATCCGTTATTCCGTTTAGGTTTCAAATACAATGCGTCCAGTCGGTTTTCCGTTAAACCCGGACGGAGAGGTCAATCTCAATAGATCTATTCACAGCATTCGCGTTTACTTGACTAGTACAGTCGGTCCAAGTAATTAACGGTTCATGACTAATAGGGATAAAATAAGCATACAGTTCAAGCACTTGCGTCCATTCGTAAAAAGTAGCATGTATCCCCCTCGTGGGTTTAATAAACCAATTAAAGTAATAAAAGCGAGGCTATGAACTCACCTTAACAAATAAAGCGTGATTAGATAGAGCTAAAACTATCGCTAAAAGTAACTCTCAAACCGACGCCCCTTTAAACGCATCCTCGTTACAAATGGTTATCAACTTCTTCTATTATATCCCTTGGTAGTTGGCAAATCTCCAACAAATATTCTAGCTTTAATCCGTTTGCTCCAAAACAAATGTTCTGACTTTACTATCTTATATGTATATATATTCGTATAGTGTTTTTGTTTTTAACCAAATGCTACTATACCTTCTTTTATACATATGAGAAGTCTTAGGTACCAAGTATAGAATAAATATCACCTCATGTTTGGTGTCATTTAATTAACTTGATAAACATGACTCATAATGAAATTCAAAACGTGGCTTACTTGGTCACCGTGAGTCATAGAACTACTTGATAAAACGTGTATACAAACTTATCAAATGCAACATTTTAATTGAGGACTCATGACAAATATATTTCCTATCCACTAGACACATATAAAATCAACCCTTATTTTTATATTACATTGCGATACACATTATCTAGTTACATACGCAAGGCATAACAACAAAGATCTACATCATGTTTATATAACATATTTCATGTTATACTAGTTTAATAAATGATGGGCAAAATTTACGTATGCTTGGTTGGTTATTTATCTTACAATTTAATAAAAGCGGGTATCATCGAAACCCGATGTTTTAAAAGTTACGCGATTTGAAAGATACGCGTTAAGCAAAAAAAAATAAACGCTAAATATAAAATAAAAACATCGACATTCGGAGAACATTAATATTTTGATATATAAATAGGACTTATTATTTAAAACAGCTTAACGCTTTATATAAACGAATGACGCTTAAATGTTTATCATAAATTTACGAAGAATGTCCGTAAAACGAAAAATAAAAACGACGACAATAAGAATATTTTTATGACATGAGGAGAATATTTACGATCGATGTCTAACATATAAATTGTCGGTAAATAAAAAAACACATATTCGATACGTTAAAGCCATAACCTTGTCGGTTAACCGAGAACTCAATATATTATTATTATTGTAAAATTTTTTAAATTTTTTTATTTTTAAAATAAAAAAAACAAATATGATAAATAAAAGTCGGGTTATAAATATTAATCCGGATATTATAAATTGCTACAATATAAACCCCTAATTACTCTCATAGTAACCATTCCATCTCTTTCTCCGTCCCCTATTTTCTCTCAGCTACCAACAATAACCAGAAGCTTTATCGATTCTCCATCATCTCGAAGATCAAATCTGATCCGCATCTCATCATCATCATCTTAGATGAATAAATGCCACCCAATAATCACCCCAAACCAAATCGCAACATCACAGCCTCTTTCGTTCGTTCTTAACTCAAACCCATATATCATCCTCATGAAACTCCAAACTCAATGATCTGATCTCATCACATCAATAACATTGATACCGAAAATCAAACCATCATAAGATTGTCATCTTGGGCCGAATCCCATACATGCAGTGAATGACACGCAACAGGATCATGTCGATTGATCTCAGGTAGGTTATTGGTCAATGATGATAATCTATTAAACGAAAAAAAATCTTTTTACATATTAAAAAACGTTTTAACAAATTGAGATCATGATAGAGTGATTTCGAGTCTTTGAATTTCGTGTGTATTAATAGTGATCGAGTCTAGGTGTTGGGTTATAGTAGACGATGCGTTTAGGAATAGATTGGTGTTGATTGTGGAGTTATAAGGCGGATGGGTAAAAATGGTTCTGGTCAAGAGTTGAGTAGGTTAATGTTACTGGTTTGTGAAAAAAAAGTTGTGATTGTAGGGTTAACATGAGTCTAAATCTGATATATCAAATTTACTGATAAAGACTCACTGAAGTGACATTAGTGGTGCACCATCGCAATATATAAAATTTTCAGTCCATCGCAATGATTAAACCAATCCATCGCAATGTTTTTCAATTTCTAGTCCATCGCAATGAGTCATCATCCATCGCAATACACAGGTTTGAGTCTTTCATCACAATAAGTCAACACAAAAACCCATCGCAATAAACCACTATCCATCGCAAAGTCATCGGGAAAAATTGGGCAGCATGACGACTTATCTACCATTGCGATGGATCAAGCCACCCATCGCAATGAGACCCATCGGAATGAGTCCCATCGCAATAGATACAGCCCAACCCATCGGAATGTGTAAAAAGAACCCCCATCGGAATAAGTCCGAAAAAGAAACCGTCGCAATGTGTTCATCTGAAAGTGGCCATCGGAATATCCATCTCAAAATCCCATCGTAATAACCCATCGTAAAAGGTTTTTGACCAGTTTATTTGCGACACCGAAAAAATTGGATCTGGACCAAGTTTTTGTCCTTATCCCCATAGATAGAGACTGATGAATACAGGGACAAACACAATAACTGGGTACAAATTTTTTTGACAAAATATGTATGACGAGGCAATTTTTGACAGAGATTCAAAGAAAGCTTGATATAATGAGACCAAGAAACATGTGAAAGTGATACAACTTGTCAATATGATAAGAAAGAAATACAAACCGTGACAAAAAAATGATGCATGCGGACCAAAATAAATTTTTAGACCACCAAAATAATAACACAAAGAACAAACGATCCAAGGATTGAACCGTGGCTCTGATGCCAAATGTAGAAATGCTAAATGTGATCCGGTGGTCTAACATGGTGAAAGATGGTGGTGGTAGCCATTGTTTGTTTAGAGAGAGAGAAGAGAGGTTAAATGTGAAAATGTAAAATGTATTGAAATGAAATAAACACAAGCAACACCCCTCCTTGGAAGCTAAGGAGGGGTATATATAGTCACACACGATACGCTTAACTATACATGAACCTAGTCTAGTCTAAACGTGTGTGACTATGATAACTAATGGGAATTCTTAAATGTCGTCACATAAAATGAGTTTCCAACAGCCTTTATTAAAAAGATAGAAAATTATAAACATTCAAAGGAAGAAAGAAATCAAAAACATACCTTGGGTTTTGGAAATGTTATGAATGATCATCATCCTCAAGTTTTCACTTTCTCCAAACCAAGCTTAAAAACGAGATCATTGTTATTATAAGTTAGCAAACTAACACGAACTCATGTGGGCCAATTATTCACTTAGACTCCCTTATTCCTAGGTGTATCTCTTATATTTTATTATTGTCTGGAATGATCACTAGGATGCATTTTTGACTTATTTCGATAGTTATTTAGGCCGAAAATAAAGTGAACGATTTAATCAATAGTTAGCTAAAGGACAAAATCTTTTAAAACTGCTTCTCGGGACCTCATAAAGTTCATATCTTGGCATAACTCGCTTCGCGATTTGAGACCTTTCTCGGACCGATATTTGGCAGCGACTTCATACTTCAAATCTTGAGAGACGTTCATGAAATAATGGTCTTCTCTCCATAATTGGAATTTCTTCACTTGAAGTTTTGAGAGATTCTTCACACTTGGACCACGACTTCTTCATTTTTCTCCAATCTTTCTTTGGGATTTTGATATACAACGACCCGCCTCCTTTTTGGACTTGGATTTATTTATCCTCATACCTTGTTAGGGCCTTTTTGGATAGACTTCTCCATGATCTTTTAGGGAGTATTTGCTTTTCGTCGTGTGTCTTGATCCTTCATATTATTTTTCATAAATGATTCTTCACATCACTTTTGGATATTTAGCAACAAAATGTAGCCCTCATGTCTTGTTAGGACCTTTTCGGACTCGCCAATCTTCGCATACCGCTTCAATAAGTTATGCCTTGGCTATGAACTCTAATTAATACCGAGCAACTTTTAAACGATCTTGGGCTAGAAGCTAAGTAACCTTTTAAATCGTACAACCTTATCTATTGCAGATAAATTTATTAGCAAGCGATGGGAGAATAGGCTTATAATTAACTCACATAAATTCATGAAAGAATACCAAACTTATAATTGACTCTATCATCACTCGTCCTCCACAGTTTAAATTCTCAAGAAATGAGACTGGTGGATGCTTAGCCTATTAAATCAAAGTTTTGGGTTTTCGAGTCGTCTATAGGATCTTGCAAATTCTTAGACTTTTTCAAGTTTAAAAATCGCATTTTAAAGTTCCCTTGATAAACGATTCTCTAGGATCAATTATAGGAACTTGCGAAAAGTTCTTGTTCTTAACCCGTGAGAGTTAATACTTTCTCGTTTTATAGCTCCCCATATAAAAGCCTAGCAAAACTTGACTTAAACACGTTAAGGATACTAGTTAGAGTAAACTAAGATAAGTAAACTCGGGTTGTGTTAAAAGATTCACAACGTTTGAAAATTAAAACCACTTTATTAAAAATTTATTCTAATAAGGAAAGAAAATAACTATACAAAGGGAAAAACTAATAGGCCAAAATAGATTAAAAATTTTGAAAAATGTCGAAAAATTGATTTTCTTGTTAAAATGAGGACAAATACAAGGAAAATACCACTTAACTTCGATAGAAGTTCCCCCTACACTTAATATAAACATTGTCCTCAATGTTTAAGCATGTGGGAGTAAACTCCCCTACACTTAGGACATTTCACATGTTGTTTAAATATTGCTAAGGAAAAGACAACTAAAGAGAATCCTATTTTAATATTGAGAAATATAAAATAGTGAATCGAAAAGAGTTTAGGATAGAACCGGGAAGAAGGGAACACGGAATCATGGTTCGTCAAAAGTCATCAAGAGTGTGTCTTTGAAGCTCTAATCCCTGCACATGATAAGAAAGAAAGAAAGAAACACCACGGGGCTCCCCCTACAATTATGGTGAAAATAGATAGATAATTGGGTTGCCTCCCAAAAAGCGCTTGTTTATATTAACCGAGTCAGGAGCCTGACTCGTCCCCGAATTAAATGGTCCATGGGGAAGCCTCGAATGTAATACCGGGATCAAAGACCTTGTCCTTGTTCCCGGTGGACATCAAAGAGGGAGAGGCGGGAGGATAAGTCTTGAATGGTAGGAAAGTCTGCTCAATATAAGAAAAGCAAGTGAAATCCAGATTGACGGGAGGTGGGGTGGGTAAGGGAATCACATTGTCATCCTCCAAAGAGAATGGATGCAGACCAATTGCCAAAGCCGTAAAATTATCAATCATAGAATGGTCCATGTCACCTCCCGGGTCAAAGCATTTATCCTCATGAAAGTAGATCTTGTCGATATCATCGTAGATAAGGAGTGTAGAAACTCGTTTGAAAATATCACGATCAAGTACGAAACCATCATTCATTTGTGGGGATTGTTGATAAGGTAAATCCTCACGAATGTGGTAAACGTAATTCTCATAAGAGGACTGTTGATTAGGTAACTCCTCTTGAATAGGATGTTTGGGCATGTGAGTTGGTTCGTCATTATTATGAAAAATAAGACGTTCCAACTCATCAAGTTCAGCATCGATGCTGGAAAAATCAACCTCGCTTGTAGGAGGAAGCCGAGGTAAAAGAGCTAGCTCTCAGTCGATAATTTCCTCAATCTCGGGCTCGAAGACGAAATGATCATACTCACCACATGTTGAACTCTTGTTGGGAGGATCAAATATCGCATGTGGAGTTGGGAGTATGTGATCATTTACTAGCGAAGCAAACTTGTCCGTAAGCTCCGCAAAGTCGGCACATCACACAGATTTTCCGGAATACCCGCGGCTCACTGGGGATGACGACAAGTTCCTGGACACTAGACTTTAGGAATTTATCCGATTCTATTGCCGAGATAACGTCAAGATGCTCATCCTCCATGATGAGAGAGCCAACGGGCTCCTCGGGTGTGATAGCAATAAACGAAGGAGGTAGGGTAGAAGTATTACGTTGCTTTAGAAATTCCTCCTCGTCGAAAATAACCTCAATATCGTCATCGCTCTCCTCAATACCTAAAGGGCTAATAATAAGCTCAGGGATATGAGTACTCGTCTAATCTCGCTGCTGTAAAAATGACTCCATACAAGTTTGCAGCGTGTGTAAAAGCTCTTTCGTTTGTACTTGAAAAGCTGTAGCAAGATCGTTTCTTTGTTCTTGAAAGGCTGTAGCAAGATCGTCAATTGGTTCTTGGTAACTCATCACGTGACGAGGCTGATGATCAATTAGGTATTGCAGGGGTTGGTCAAAACTGGAAGGGGTATAATTATAGTAATTTTGATCCCCTATAGGACAGTGAAAACTTCCGTGAGGAACCCCACACTTATAGCACCACTGGGATGGAGACAAATCTGGTGCATTTAGAGGATAAGGATCGTCATAGACGGTAGATGGTGAGAAAGTATTGTAAGAGGAGAAGTACGAATTTGTTGAATTGCAAAATGGACAAAATCCAAATTGTGTATCGTCGATATCAGAACCACACCGCTCACAAGTACACCATTGACATGTTTGAAAACCATGCCATGGTCTCCCACACCGTACACAAGACGAATCCATGAAGAAAAATAGAGAAGCAAGAAGAATATTTTTGGTGCAAAACTTCGAAAAAGAAATGCTTTTTATGATTTTTCAAATGTTTTTGGATTTTTGAAAATTTTTAACACGAAAAATAACGTTCACAAATGAACGGATCCCAAAAGCCAACGCGTCTCTCACAAAAAACCATTAATCCTCCCGAAAAGAGCCGGCAGCGGCACCATTTAATACTAAGCTTTTTGCTAAGTACCAAAATTCGTAGTTCCAAATCTTTTCGAATTGACTATTGGTAGAAAATGCGACTCAATTGTCTTTTGGTGAACAAGAGAATGGTTTGGTTGAATATTTTAAACTAATAGCAAATAAGTAAGTGTCGTTGAGTAAAGAAGAAGTTTAAAGATTAAACTAAAAATAACGAGTTAAAAATAAATGCTTGAAAACTTAAAGACAAGATTAGAAAAATACTTGAACACTTAATAAATCTAAAACTTGAAAACTATGTAAAAACAAGAAATTTAAACCATCGGAAAACCAAATCGAAACCTGATCGGAATGTATGGTCGGAAAGTGCAATCGGAATGTTGGAAAATATGGCTGATCGGAATGTGCAAAAAGGAGGCAATTGGAATATGGGAATAAGGCCCAATCGGAATGTCAAACAACCTCTTGTCGGAATGATGGAGTAATCGGAAAAGCATAAAAGGAATCAGATCGGAATAATGTAAATTGGGGGGCTATCGGAATAATTGAAAACAGTCAAATCAGAATGTTAACAAATGAGTCCAATCGGAATCCCAAAAAGGAATCCCAATCGGAATATCAATATTAATACCCAGATCGGAATACACTAAAGTAATCCAAATCGGAATGTCTTAAAACCACCACAATCGGAATAAGCAAAACCCTTTTCCGATATCGGAATATGAGGGGGATAATCGGAATGTGTGATCGGAAAGGGGTTTACCCTTTCCGATTCCCTTTTGATTCGAAATTAAGCAAAGATATAAGCTATTAGGAATAAGCTCAAAGTAAGACTTGATCGAATCCAATATGAAAAAGACGAAATAAGCACAAATAACAAGTTTTCCAACTCAAAATAAGCAAACTTTTAAATCAAACTATAAAAAGACGAAACCTTTTTAAGAAAACTTTTTAAAAATTAAATAAGCTAAACACAAAATAAGCCAATAAGCATGTCAAGCTCAAAGCTCATTTGTATTAAAACTTATAGATGATTAAAAAGATAAACTTTTTAATCAATCAAACATCAAAACTAAACAAGATCAAAGATTATATCGAATCAAAAGTAAATAAAGTCAAGAAAGGTAGAATGAGATGAATAAAAGAAAGCTTGATTAAAGGTAAATAAGATTAAACAAAATTAAGAACACTTACTTGAATTAAAGGCAAGAAATTAAAGGTGCAATACAAGAAATTAAATGACAATTAAAAATAAGATGGAAGAGCATAGTTTGTCAAACTAGCCAACAACTTGAAATGAAAACCAATCTAATCTATATATAGGGAGATTAGGGAGGAGCTTAGGAAGCTTCCTCCCTCTTTCTTCTTTTCCTTAATTGCGTCATTAGGTCCTTGCTTTCTTTAATCTTCTTAAATCTTGGACTTTAATGACTTTTTCTTGGGATTTCTTTAAACTCGTCTTGAATTTTCTTCATAAATAAGACTCGAGTTCTTCTGCTTTTAGTAAACTTCCGTCTTTTGACTTTTTCTTCGATAAATCTTCAGAATAGGTCTTGGACTTCCGTTCTTTTCGCACTCTTGATCTTTCGACTTCGTCTTTCGTCTTTTTCTTCGATAAAAGCCCGTGAAATCCCGTGTTTTCTCCACTTTTCACCTTTTCGTCCTAAATCACAACAAAAACACAAACCACGCATAATTCTGACATAAATGACATAAAATACACGTTTTGGCTCGGTTATTATTGTAATTAAGTGGTAAAAAGGATGGGTGTTTGCACACCTATCATAGGGGCACTGGTAATTTTTCTAGTCATGCTGGCATTTGGTGTGGGTGACTAAGTTAAGGGGTCGGTGTCATGAGCTTAATACAATTCAATAGCTATTGCTATATATGTTATACCTGATTGATAGATTGTATGGCCACAATTATATTAAACAATTGTGAATGATTTTTACGATGTGTTCAATTATGATTTTGTAAAACCTATAGACTTGCTCAACCTTTGTGTTGATGATTTTAAGCATGTATTTCAGGTACTTGAAGTTGTTGATTGCGGAGCTTGCTGGAGAAGGATTGCGGGATTGCTTTTGTAGTAATTTGGTCTAAAACAGGAATTCTTTCCCTAATGTCATAAACTTATAGTAAATGGTCAAGTATTTTGGTAGAAGGTTTGTTATTTTGATTAAGATCCTAGGGAAAGTTGTACGCTACTCTGATATATTTTAAACTGATTTAAATTGGGATTGAAGGTTTTAGACATTGATTTAAATTATTTCCATAATTATTCTTAAATATACTGTTTTTGGGTCATTTAAAGAGGAGTGAAATGAAGTTTGTAAATAACACCCAATTGTGTATTTTCCGCTGCGCAATGTAAATTGGGGGTGTTAATGATTGGTAACCAGAGATTTTTAGTTATAGCGAATTAGGTCGATTTTTGAAAAATGTCCTAAACTATAACTTTGGTGTCGAAAGTATTTTATAAAAGCAACGCAACTTCTCTGCAGGGCTCCGGTAAGATTATTTATTTTTGTTATGCTTTGTTATTATAGATGTATCCCTTATAACTGTTGTGAATTCTTGAGTTTTATTAAGTAAATACTGCAATGAGGTATTGGTATTAATGAAAGGACGTGGACTGCTTTCATCATAATTTCACCATAATTTCATCATAATTTTATTATTATGAATATTGTATAATTATCATTTGCATTGCATTGCATTGCATCATTGCATCGCATACATATATATTTGGCATACGTAATTCATGTGCATTTTCATAGTTATGCATTGCATATATATTTTTGAATAATGACCTTATGTACTTATGAATTTTCTGTGATTTCAGAAAATGTCTGACATACCATATTACGTCAAGAATGGGGGATTTGCTGTAGGTCAATGGAGTTTGCAGAATCAGTATGTAGGTGATCATAAGATTTCAGGTGGATGGTTAGATTACGAGGATGATACGAATGGTAAGAAAAATGTTGTAGAATCTGATAGTGATAATTATTTGACTGAGAGTGAGGTTGGAAGAACTGAGGTTAGAACTGAAGTGAGAAGTAATGGGACTAATTTTGAGAAGTATCAGAAAGAGATAGATAGGCTTCGCAGGTTAAGTGAATATGTAGATCATGTTGGGTCGTATCTTGAGCCACATTGGAAGTTTCAGGATAGTGAGGTGTATGCTAATACTCATTATATGATAGATCCGCCGTGCCAAGGAGGAATTTTGAAGTATGGATTTAGGAATCCGTCGTGTTTAGATCCAAAAGGGAGGTGCTGCAAGTTAGGACCAGTTGAAGATGAAGCAGGGACGAGCCAAGTTGGAGAACGTGATGGACCACATCCTATGGAGTGATGTAGTGATGGATTATTGTTGTATTTCAGTTTATGTATTATTATGTTGTATTGTATTTGGATTATCTAGATGTTGTGAGGTTGTATTGTGATGGATTATTATTATTGTTGTTGTTTAGGATGGTAAGGGTAAGTGACATTAGCGACAAGATTTTGTTGCGATTTTCTCGGATTTATGGATGAAATCTACTATTACCCTTTAGTATTTTGATGTGTCTTTGTATATTTTCTTTTGAGATGATTGTGGAATTTAGGTAGTATTGTGTTGTTGGCGTATGCAGTATTCATGTTATATCTTGATAAAAAGACCCTATTCTTTCTATCTAGATGTGTATATACATTAAGTCTCTTTTCGTATAGAATAACAATGGAAAGAGTTGAGTGAGATATGTTTCTGTCATTAGCAGGGATTCCTGTGTCTTTGTGACTGAGTATCTTGAAATATGTCTCCAAAGGTTGCCAACCATTAGGGTAGATTATATGATTGTGGGAATAGTTGTTAGATTGTTTGAAGCTGATAGTGCTGAGGAGACGAGATGCTACAGAGATTGAAAATCCTGTTGTTTTGGTTGCTGAAACTGAAGATGCTGCTGAAATTGAAGATGCTGCTGAAACCGAAGATGCTGCTGAGACTGAAGATGTTGCTGTTCCAGTTAGAGATGCTGCTTCCATTCTGCAAGATTTTAAAAGGATGTCTGTGTATTGAATTATTAGGAATGAGAAGAGATGCGGTGAAGAGTGTCGTACGACTATTGATGGTAATTGGAAAGGTGCAACTATATGGGTAAGTTCGAGTAACTGATGGATGTTTAATATATCGATACTCATTTGGGAATGTTTAACTAGACGAAAAGAGATGGTAATTTAAAGATTGATCCTGATTCGAAATTAAGTGTGGCTGAAAAGGGTAAAGGAACGGTATTGTTGCGAATGACAATAAGGAATAGGAATTTATTTCCCCTAATAAAAGGTAAACTTGGAATTTAATAGTCTAAGATAAGAAGAGATGGTATTCAAGCAGTTACTACAAATCGGGTAAGCAGGAGGAAGTATGATGTGTAGATCACATATATTTTATGCCACTTAAGTAATTATCTGTTTACTTGATGTAAGTACGGACTAGCTGGAGGTCGAGCTGTGATAGGTGTGTAAACACCCATCCTTTTACCACTTAATTCTAGCTAAAACGAGACCAGAACACGTATTTAATATCATTTGTTTGGAATTATGCGTGGTTTTTGTGTTTATTGTGTTTTCAGAGCTAACCGGATGATTATTAACGAAAACATGGGGTTGCACGGGTTTTGTCAAGGAAAAAGACTAAAAACAAAGTCTATTGTCCAAGAGATGCAAAAGATTTGAAGTCAATGGGCCTATTTGAAGATTTATCGAAGAAAAGGACCAAAGATGGAAGATTTACATATGTCGAAGAAACTCAAGTCTATTTAACGAAGAAATTAAAAGACGAGTTGGATTTAATCGTCGACAAATCCCGGATCAGAATCGAAAACGTCAACTTTTCTGAAAAGACGAGAAGACAAGAAGAAGGGGAATAAAGCCCACTTACCAACCAACCATTAGGACTATAAAAGGATTTTCCTTCACACAATTAGGGAGTTAGCTAGAGCTTTCATTTTTCTTTTTCCCAGTTTCTTAGGATCGGTTCATCACCAACACCATTAGGGTGTTTGGTGATTTTTAATTTTTACTTCTAATCTTGTAAGTTTCAATCATTATTCTTGTTTACCTTTACATTAATCTTTCAATTCCATCTTTTCATTCATCTTGTTCATCTCCATTTTTTTATTGCAAGTTCTTAAGTTCTTGTGTGATTGATTTTGATCTTTTAAAAGTTGTTGATTTTGTGTTTTTATTGGTGGGATTTGTCACTTATGGTATTTAGATGATTTGTGTTTAATTTGGTAAAACCTTTTTGAGTATTTGGTTTGATTTTGATTAAAATTCGAGCTCCCTGTTTCTCTTATTTCTGCTACTGTTCTTGATTCCCAGAACTTTCCGAATAGATTTCAGCTTGATTCCTTACTCGGAATGTTCAGACTTTCCGATTAGCCATATTATTTTACCTCTATTCGGAATATTTTCTATATTCCGAGTAGGTCTTACATTCCGCATAGAACCCCATTATTCCGAGTTGCCCTTTTCATTTTCTATTATTCGGAATATTTCATATATTCCGAATAGCTTACCTTAGTTTTCCTTTACTCGGAATATTTTCAATATTCCGCATAGTCCTATATTCCGAATAAGGATCACTTTCCGCATAAGCCAGATTTTCCGATTAGACTTTCTTTCCGATTATAGCCATTTTTCCGCATAGGATTGTTTTCCGAATAGAAACTTTTTTCCGAATTGAACTTTATTTTCTGCATAGGACTTTTATTCCGAGTAGGGAATATATTCCGAATAGGGTCAGCTTTCCGAATGGCCTGAATTTTCCGAATAGAACATTTCATTCCGCATAACCATTATTCCGTATAGAACAATTATTCCGAATTGAGAATTTATTCCGTATAGAACGAGTTTTCCGAACAGGGTAATTTCTGTTAGGGTATTCTTCATTTACTAATTTCAATTCAAGTTTTACTCTTTAATTGTTTTAAGTTTAAGTCCTTCTTCACTTTATTCATTTCCTGTTTAGTAGATTAGAAAACCAAACCCACTTTTTGTCACCAAGGACAAATCATTCCACTTAAAACTGAGATCAATTCGAGAGGATATCGAGAATTATTTTGTACCCAAAGAAAACCCATGTATCAAATGGCGCCGCTGCCGGCTCTTCTCGTTAAGATCAAAATTTTTTTGTGAGAACTTGGATTTTGGGATCCGTTCCCCGTGAACATTACTTTTTCACAAAAATTTTCAAAAATCCAAAAACAATATAAAATTTTCAAAAATACAAAAAAAATTAAAAAACATAAAAACCAAAAATATTTTTGCTTTGTTCTTCTTTGTTCGTTCTTTTGCAGGTGTATGCGCACTCGATCCACGTCATATCAAGAGCCCGAGCCTATCGATCACTTAGACATGGCCGGTGTACCACCTCCAAACAATAATAACAACAACAACCCACCTTTCAACAACATGAACAATAACAACAACAATGAGCCTCTTCCGGATAATCGCCCGATGATTGAATTGCTGCAAGCTCATGTAGATGGCAACACGGATCCAATTGTCATCCCTCCAATTGCCGCCAACAATTTCAAGCTCAAATCAGGCTTTATCCTGATGGTCTCCGCTCAACCATTCTTAGGGCGTACCATTGATGATCCACATGACTATATTAAGAGATTCTTGCAACTCACCAACACGGTCAAATTCAATGGTGTTCCACAAGAGGTTATAAGGTTACAACTTTTTCACTTTTCTTTAGAGGGACAAGCCCGGCATTGGCTTGCTAAGGAACCGCCACAGAGTATTCTCTCGTGGACGGATTTGGAAACAAAGTTCATCAATTACTTTTTCCCACCCTCTCGTACTACCGGTTTGCGGAATGAAATCATAAACTTTGAACGAAAGTACGATGAGTCGTTCAGTGAATCTTGGGATTGTTTTAAAGATCTTTTAAGAAAATGCCCACAACATGGTTTTACCAAAGTACATCAAATCAATACTTTTTACAATGGTTTAAGCATGAGTGACCAAGATTCACTGAACAGTGCCTCGGGGGGTAATCTATTGGCTAAGACTTCCAATGCTGCTTGGGATATCATTGAGAACAAATCTCGTGTGCAAACCAAGAGTGTTCGGACAAATGTCGCTAGTGCTAGCACTAACGACAGCGACAAGCGACTTGACAAAATCACCACGCTTCTTGAATCGCTTGTCACCCACACCGTCAGCAACAACAACAGCAACAACGCTAAAAACGCCCAAGTTAATGCTGTCAGCCAACCTTGTGAGATATGCGGTGGTCCTCACTCTTACACAACTTGTACCGCCACCCAAGACTACCTTGCTGAGAATGTGAATGCGGCATATGGCACCTATCCTCAACCTGCTTATCAAGCTAGACCTCAAGGTGACCGTAATTTACTTAGCTACCGCAGCAACAACTATCTTTCACCACCTGGTTTTCCTCCTACCAACCCAAACCAACAACAAAACCTTAATCGCCCTCCTCAACAGCAACAACAACCTCGACAACCATACATCCCTCCTCACAAGCAGCAACAACCGCCTCAACGTAACAATCAAGTCTACCAACAACCTGCTTACCAACCACCTGCATACAATAATCCTTCCAACCAAACCACCACTGCATTACACCAAGAGGTTGAAACCTACATGAGGACCAATGATGTGATCGTGGAAAATCTACAACAGGAAGTGCGAAACTTGAAAGCAGACTTGGTAAAGCAAGGAAATGACTTAAGAGCCGACATGAGAAACACGTTGGATAGCCAAACTAATGATCTGAGGAACATGATGGCTAGTTTCTTCAATGGTAATCAACCCTCTTCTTCGGGTACTCTTCCGAGTAACACCGTTGCGAATCCAAGAGGGGAGATGAAAGCAATCACTACTCGAAGTGGCAAAGGTACCAAGGAACCCGAGCTTCCTATACCTCCACCGGTGGTTGTGACTAAGGAGAACGAGTCACCTGCTTCTATTCCTCATCCTTCTCCTTCCCCAATTTCTCCACCTCTTCCTTCTACCCCTCCTCCACCCGTGGTTGTGAGTGATCATATTCCCCTAAAGCCTTCTTCTTCATCCAATATACCTTATCCATCTAGGTTGAGGAAAGAGAAGCAAAAGAGCAAGGATGATATTCAGGTTTCGAACTTCCTTAAAATGTTCAAACAACTGAATTTCAATATCTCCTTCCCTGAGGCTCTCGCTCACATGCCCAAATACGCAAAAATGTTTAAAGATCTTCTGAGCGACAAGGAAAAGCTCCTCGATATTGCCAACACCCAACTTAATGAGAATTGCTCTGCAGTGCTCTTAAGGAAATTGCCAACCAAGCTTGGTGATCCGGGTCGTTTCCTTATCCCTTGCAATTTCCCGGGAGTAGAGAATTGCATGGCCCTAGCCGATCTAGGTGCCAGTATTAATCTCATGCCTCTAAGTGTTTGGAAGCAATTATCTCTTCCAGAGCTAGTCCCCACCAAAATGACTTTGGAATTAGCTAACCGTACGGTTGCTTATCCAGTGGGGATAGCCGAAGACGTCATTGTAGGAGTCGACAAATTCACCTTTCTTGCTGATTTTGTTGTCGTTGACTGATTGTTGGCCGTCCATTCTTGAGGACCGGTCGCACTCTCATTGATGTTGAAGCCGGCGAGCTTATCATGAGAGTGGGTGACGATAAAGTAGTCTTCAACATGGGAAAGTTGTCTAAACAGCCTTATTCATATGAGAGTGTTAATTGTATTGACGTTCTTGATGAGGCTTGTGAAGAACACTTTAATGATGCTTGCAAAAGTATTCCTACCTATCTTCCCAATGTTGAGACCGTGTCCTCTATTGATTCATCGTTGTCTCTATTTGGAGATAGTGATTTATTTTGGAACAATCTTGAAGATACCATGGGAGATGCGAATTTAGCTACTAATGATTCTCCTATCGATGGGGATGAAGACATGAATTTCTTTGACAATCTTCTCAACGAAGACAATCCTTCGCCTCCATCTCCCACGGTCATTGCTATCGATACTCCGACTTTGAAAATGCCTCCCGTCGAAAATCCTCCGGATTTGGAACTTAAGGAGTTGCCGCCCCATCTTGAGTATGTATTTCTTGAAGAAGAGAAGAAGTCGCCAGTCATCATCGCTAAGGACCTAAAAGAAGAAGAAAAAGCCCGACTTATCGCCGTGTTGAAAGATCATAAGAAGGCTATTGCTTGGAAAATTTCGGATATTCGTGGAATTGATCCTCACTTCTGCACACACAAAATTCTCATGGAGGACGACTTTAAGCCCACAATTCAATGCCAACGAAGGGTGAATCCAAAAATCCATGAAGTCATCAAAACAGAGGTTATCAAACTTCTTGATGCGGGTATGATTTACCCTATTTCGGATTCACCATGGGTTAGTCCAATCCATTGTGTGCCCAAGAAGGGCGGAGTAACCGTTGTTCCCAATGAACACAACGAGTTGATTTCCACTCGTCTCGTTACTGGGTGGAGAGTTTGTATAGACTACCGCAAACTCAATGATGCCACGAGAAAGGATCATTTCCCTCTACCTTTTATGGACCAAATGCTTGAACGTTTAGCGGGTAATGAATATTACTGCTTTCTTGATGGTTTCTCGGGTTATTTTCAAATACCCATCGATCCCCAAGATCAAGAGAAGACAACATTCACTTGTCCCTATGGCACTTTTGCTTACAAAAGAATGCCTTTTGGCTTATGTAATGCGCCCGGGACTTTTCAAAGGTGCATGTTAGCGATCTTCCATGACATGGTTGAACAAACCACGGAAGTCTTCATGGATGATTTCTCAGTCTTCGGGGATTCCTTCTCTTCTTGCCTTGCCAATTTGGAACGTATGCTTAAGCGGTGCGAAGACACTCGTCTTGTTCTGAATTGGGAAAAATGCCATTTTATGGTAAAAGAAGGCATCGTGCTTGGACATAAGATCTCGAAAGCCGGTCTTGAAGTAGACCGTGCTAAAGTCGATGTTATCGCAAAGTTGCCTCCACCTTCAACCGTGAAGGGTGTGAGAAGTTTTATGGGTCATGCGGGCTTCTACCGTCGATTCATCAAAGATTTTTCTCAAATCGCTCGCCCGATGACCCACCTCTTGGAAAAAGATACTCCTTTTATCTTTTCCAAAGAGTGTCTTGAAGCCTTCAACTCGCTTAAGGATAAGCTAACTAAGGCACCCGTCTTGGTTACCCCCAATTGGGAGCTGCCCTTTGAGTTGATGTGCGATGCTAGTGATTTTGCTATTGGAGCGGTTCTTGGACAAAGAGTGAACAAACAATTCCAACCGATCCATTACGCTATCAAGACAATGACGGGGGCACAATTGCATTATACGACAACAGAAAAAGAGCTTTTAGCTGTTGTCTATGCCTTTGAAAAATTTCGCCCCTATCTTGTCCTCTCCACCACAATCGTTTACACCGATCATTCCGCGTTGAAGTACTTGTTGACAAAGCAAGATTCCAAACCAAGACTTCTTCGTTGGGTTTTGCTGCTCCAGGAATTTAAAATCGAAATTCGCGATAAAAAAGGAGCAGAAAACCTAGCCGCGGATCATCTCAGCAGACTTGAGGATCCTTACCAAGGGGATCATCCAAACAAAGAAATCAATGATTCTTTTCCCTTGGAGACCTTAATGTCTATAAACTCGAAGTCGAATGAAACCCCGTGGTTTGCAGACTTTGCAAACTACTTAGCGGGTGGAATTCTCAAGGAAGGGTTGACGTCTCAACAAAAGAAGAAGTTCTTCACCGACATTAAGACTTACTTTTGGGACGACCCTTACCTATTCAAACAATGTGCCGACCTGATTATCCGCCGATGTGTTGATGGACCGGCAGCTTCGGAAATCCTTGATGCTTGCCACAAAGGACCCACTGGTGGTCACTTTGGTCCCAACTACTCCGCCAAAAAAGTGTTTGATTCGGGATTTTATTGGCCCTCCATTTATCGTGACGCTCACGATATGGTTAAAAAATTTGATTCTTGCCAGAAACAAGGTAAGATCACACATAAAGACGAGATGCCTCAGAATTTCATTCAAGAGTGTGAAATTTTTGATGTTTGGGGTATCGACTTTATGGGGCCATTCCCTTCTTCTAAAGGAAACAAATACATCCTTGTAGCCGTTGACTACGTTTCAAAGTGGGTTGAAGCCAAAGCTTTACCTACTAATGACGCAAGGGTGGTTTGTAACTTTTTGAAAGCTCTATTCTCTAGATTCGGTGTGCCTCGCGCCATTATTAGTGATCGTGGGACTCACTTCTGCAATGACCAATTTGCTAGAGTCATGGCTAAGTACGGTGTAAACCATCGTCTTTCCACAGCCTACCACCCACAAACTAATGGCCAGGCTGAAATATCCAACCGAGGACTTAAGCAAATTCTGGAAAGAACCGTGGGAGAGCATCGTGCCTCATGGGCTGATAAACTTGATGATGCTTTGTGGGCTTTTCGTACCGCTTACAAGACCCCGATCGGCTGTACGCCTTATCGTCTTGTGTACGGGAAAGCGTGCCACCTCCCCATTGAGTTGGAGCACAAGGCTTACTGGGCTTTGAAGTGGGCTAACTTCGATATAATCAAAGCCGGTGATCATAGGAAGCTTCAACTCAATGAGCTGAATGAACTTCGGAATGAGGCTTATGAAAATTCTTTAATCTATAAGGAAAGAACTAAGCTCATTCACGACTCCAAGATCAAAAACCGAGAGTTCCATGTTGTAGACAAAGTCTTACTTTTTAACTCTCGGTTGAAAATCTTTTCGGGCAAGCTGAAATCTCGTTGGTCCGGCCCATTCACCATTGCCCAAATTTTTCCATATGGTACTCTCGAGCTCGCTCAACCTAATGGACCGAATTTTAAGGTGAATGGCCAACGAGTGAAGTTGTACTTTGGTGAGGACACCTCTCAGGAGGTGATTCCATCCCTCACCACGTTCCCCATGAACTAATTTTGGGTCGAGTCAGGCTCGTGACTCGGTTATCAAAAACAAGCGCTCCTCGGGAGGCAGCCCGACTATCTATCCCTTTAACCCCCTAAGTGTAGGAGAGGACCTATTTTGGTCGTTTGTGTTTGTATGGTGATGTGATTACAGGGATAAATGCACTCTTGGAATCTTTGAAGAACCGTGCTCCCGTGTTATCCGAAATCCGGTTCTATCTCTCAACTATTGTGATTCAATTTTCTTCATACTCACATTTGAAATTGATCACTTTAGTCGTCTCTTCCTTAACTCGAGTTAACCAACGTGCACTGTAACACCCCACTTGGATAAGTGGACCGTTACGTGTATTTATGGCGTGTCATCAAAGCATAAGGTAAATGTCCTAAAACATTAACTGACCATAACGGAAATACCGGAATCAAACATCGGCAATCCAAACATAAGCCCAAAACATGAAAAATAAAATACTGAATGAAAGGACTAAACAATGTCCGAATAAGCAGAATACTGTAAGAAATGCAAAATGTAAGAAGTCTGGATAGCTTCCATCCAAATGCACATGCGTTTAGAATCCTAAAAGCGTCCCGGTGTACCTGCCGTTAGAACATGAAAGGAACTACGGCTGAGCATAACGCTCAGTGAACGGATATAGAGCATGATAAGAATAAACTGAAAGAAAATAGGCGATAGAATACTGAAGCTGTAAGACTGATATGTAACATGTGGTAGAACTCTGCATAAAATCTGAGCAATCTGGTTCATATATGCTGATACTGAAATATAACTATTAAATCTGAAACATGCATTTACTGTATTTTATTTGCCAGAGCTTATATAGGTCACGTGCTGTAACAACCGTGCATGAATAACTGGAGGGGTGACCTCGTCATGCTGTAGAGGGGTGACCTCTAAATAACTGTGCTGGGTGGAGGGATCAGCTCCAATGTGAAGGATGTAGAGCACACACCACATTCACCCTGATAACATGAAACACTTATAAGCCTAGGATGCATCCATACGCCCCACTAAAACATACATATAAAAATGGCCAACTGAACATGAGTGGGACGATGCAGGATATCACTCTCCTGCATGTGAGTCACGACACCGGTGCCTCTAGTGCCGTGGTTACGGTACCTCCGTAACTAGTACATAAACTGGTCGTGCTTGTATATAATGCTCAGGCAATTCATTTAGTTATTAACATGATTACTGATAAATTAAACATATACTAGGGAAAACATTTGGCGGAAGACGGGGAATCCTAATCATGCATAGAAGGGAAGTCCTTACTGAAAGGACGGGAAATCCGTACCTTGTGCCCATTAATGAAATAAGAACGAAAGCTGAAGGATCAATCCCGACTTCACAGGTACTACATAAATAACGTACGCGAAAAATAAGTTGACTGATGTTAAATGTTTTACTGCTCTTAACTGTTTTAGTTGGATTTAAGTTATACTTGTATTACTATTTATATAATCTAATAAATTCTTATTGTTCGTAAATATTACAGATTTAATATACCATGTATTTCTGATTACTGGATAATGTATAATCTGACATTACTATAAATAGTAACTCGTCATAAATTAGAAAGTTTCCTAATATAGAAAGTTTCCTGAAATAGAACGTATCCAAAATAGTTCCCTTAAATTAAAATCCTTGATAAATCCTATGCTTTAAACAATTAACATGACAAAACGATATCGATATAATTTTATTAATAAGATAATAAAATCGACAATTAAATTTCTTTATTTACAAAATCCCTTTTTAAAATGATTTAAAGCGTTTAAATAATCCCGTTCAATAATTATTATAAGCGATTCCGAAAACTCGTGCTAAGTTTTAAAATAAGTCTAGCCAAACAGCCCTCTAATTGTTTTTACAAAACTGACTGCCAAACACACCCTTAACCTGTTCTAAAAAGGATTGCCAAACACCCCCATAACTCTCTAAAACCCACTGCCAGGCCAAAATCAAGCCGGCACCCTAATTAGGGTTGCGCTGGTGGAAAATCATCACCACCGAGACTCATATGAGTCTCGGTTTGTGTGCAAACCGTCCAAACGAACACCCCCTCCCCCTATGGGTCGCGTTTTCCATGATTAAAACTCCTTGAAATCGAATTAAAGAAAAGAAACAAAAGAATTTGGGTTTCTTACCTTGTGTTCGTGTTAGGGCTTAGGGTATAAAAAGAAAAACGAAAATCCTTGTTCTCCCAGGATCAATCCTCGATCCTTAGTCTTGTTTCTTGATGTGGTCGCGGCAGGGAGGAATGAACAACAATAAACTGGCGGCTGTATTTAGTTTCTAGGGTTTTGTTGGAGTGTTTTTGTGTCGGCTCAGAAAAGAAAAACAAAGGACCCCGTCTGTTTTATTTCCTTCACATGGGCTTGGCCCAAATTTATTTTCACGAGTTGCGGCGCAAGACGATGAGTTGCGGCGCAATACGCAAGAGTTACATGTGCTGCGGATCACGAGTTGCGGCGCAAGACAATGAGTTGCGGCGCAATTGATGCTGCTGGCAGTTACGAAATTGTGTCTTTATTTAATAACACTTGTAATAAATAGTACTTTGTAATAAATTTCTCGCGTTTGTTTAAAACTTTCCACGTGTACGTTTTAAGGAAAAAATATCCCGCGTAAAATAATAATAAACCGCGTATTTATAAATTCTCGATTTAAAATACGGGTTTTACAATTCTTCCCCTCTAAAAGAAATAATTCGTCCCCGAATTAAAATGCGGCGTACTGGGTTTTACAATTCTTCCCCTCTAAAAGGAGAAATTCGTCCTCGAATTAACGATGATAAGCTGATGGAGTTATAAGAACTGAAAGAACACGTAGACTGAAAAGACAATTAAGCTAAAGGATAAATTGTCTTCTGGTTAAGACATAATGCTGCTGATAAGTATAAACTTGTCATGACTGAAATGATTATGTAACGTGACATGGCTAAAGAGGACATGGAACGTGACATGACTAAAAGAACATAACTGAATTTATTAAAGAAAAGGATGAGAGGTCCGGATGGACTCCTCTGTTTCGAGTGGCCTCCCGCTCGAAACGATTCCTCCAAAGATCTAACATAATAATTAAAATCTTGGTCCTGATGACCCTGTCCTGACGATGCTGAATAGTTTCTGGTTCCATATTAAGATGGAATTTCTAATCCTGAATGAATAAGCTATTGCATGTGGTATACATGAAACGGTACATATAGTTATTCTGAAAAGATAATATTTATATCGCGGAGAAAGCTGTTGAAAATATATATAGGGACGAACTACGTGAACAATTGTGAACCTGCTAAGTGAGCAATTGTGAACGTGGTTCATAATTATATGAGGAGCGCTGGCATGGAATTAGAATATGATAAGTGAATCATACTGTGAACGTGATACTAGAACATATCATGAACATAGGCTGACTGAGGAATGAATGCCAAACGATACGGCCTGAGATGTGAAACGTCTGCCTGGTTATGGAATAGTTGTGCTAAACTTGAGTCTGTTCTCTCAAGCTTTCTGTAACCGTATTCGGTAATAACTGAGAAACGTGCATCGTGAAATGGCACACGAACTTGAACGTGAACAACGTTATGAACGCTAATGTGAGCTTAAATCAGGAGATAGCATAGAAGATGAACTGATCAGCATCATACTGCGAATGAGACTTAAACGTGAAAGTGAGAATAAACATGAAATTAAAGTGGACGTAAACATACACTTGATCGTGAACATGTATTCTGTTTGATATGATGGTCGATGGAATGCCTTGAATTCATACGATTTACTGCTGAATTTCAAAGTTTTCTGCAGACCTGCCACCACGTGATCCTTTCGGACGAAAGAGACGCGCAGTCTGATTACATGGTTGATGATAACTTAGATAGCATCATACTTTCTCTGAGTCTGTTGTAAACTGATAACAATCTCCATGGAGTCTTGTCTCTTTTCGGTCTAGAATTTCTACTTGTAGTAATAGCATGTCGGTGTTCTATCTTGAACCTGAGGTATGTCAGGAATCTAGATATGAACATAGTTGCATTAATGTGTGATGTGGATTCTATCAGTGTTTGTCTGGGATTATGGAACATTCTGGTGGAAATCTTGTTGAATAGTCATAGAAAAATTTCTAGTGATGACTGTCGGCAATTTCTGCGGTAGCAGTCAATTGAGTTCTAGAAATTTTATACTACGTTCATAGTCGTCAGTCGGGACCATCAGGTGATGGCCTTCACCTTCGCAGGATTGTCTGGAATTTCTTTCTGTTGAAATAGGGTGGTTCAGATATGCCACCTTGTTCATCTGAAACATACATCTAGAAAGCTTGCGTATATAATTTTCTCCTATCGGAGAATCTGCGGGGTCGTGAAAAGATGATTCCCATGTCCTTCTCTAGAATTTAGGAGATCAAAATCTTGTCAACGAATGTACTGCCAGATTTGTCTGAGAATTCAAGGAAAATTTATTCATACATTTTCATACTATAGTTGGAGCATTAGGGAGCTCAGAAGTAAAATTCAAAAATTCTTAGAGTGGCTATAATATGTGCAACAACGGTCTGAAGATCATCATGTTCTTTCCTCATCACTGATGGTAGCATGATCTTGAATTTTCCTGGAAGGATGTTTAAGACACCTCGTAGTAGGTCAATTGAACTTTCTATTCGTGGAATGAATATCGATTTGGAATGGTGATCTGATAAATTTTTCGATGGGGCGCTAGGGCGAATAAAGCCTAGTTTTGGTAACTCTTGCAGCAATTGCTGCAACTCTTTTAATCGTAGCTAGAGCCCTGTAATAAAGAGTTTTGAAAACAGGTTCTGTTCTTGAGGCAAGCTCGATGTTAAATTATGTCTCGTGGGTAGGCATGAATTTCTGGAACACCTTCTGGAATGACATCGGGAAATTTAGGATAATCTGCTGGTCATGGATTCGAGGAATTTCAGAAGTGAATTTATAACTGATAGCCAAAAGTCTTCGTAACTATGTATTGGTAAGTCACGCGCTCGTAAGGAAGAAACAGCTTGTACTGATTTTTCTGGCAAAATATATAATGAATATATTTGGGATTTAATAAGACGGATCTCGTCGTTAACTGAATGGAAAACTTTAATAAATATGGTGGTACTGTTGAGTCCTTTCTGGGTGAGAGGCAGATAACTACCTGGTTTGAGATAAAGCTGACATAGGGATACATGAAGTGGACATGGAGACTTTTCACTGAATGGGTTCGTCTGTAACCTCACAGAGTGAATACTGCGTGTTTTACCTGAGTAATAATCTAGTGGTGGTAACTGAATTTTTTAATGGTCTGATTTTATGCGTGGCATAACAGAATGAGTATACCCTTTTCTGAAAGATACCCTGAATTACTGAGGGTCTTGCTTGGAACATACTGGAATTAGGAGCTCTGACTCGTACTCTGAGAAGATATTCGTATGACGTGTATCATGACGGGTGCCCTGATATGTGTCTTCCGAAATGATACCTGAGAACTATGTCTTGACTGATGTCTTGGCACGTGTTTTAATGGGTGAGTCTGAATAAGATTAAGAATTTATGGTAACTGCTAGGGTCGGCGGACCGGTTAGACCACTGACCTCTTGTATTGTTGGTCATGTCCGTTCCGGAGTTCCGATGGTTACTGACTGATTAATTATAAGCACGATGATTGTCACCACTGCTTTGTCTGTCAATTTATGACGGTCATTATCATGACCGTGATTCATGTGACTATTCTGCTGAGTGGCCGGCGGGGTTCCGGTTTCCACTCTTCTGAATGAAAGTTGGCTGGGTGAAGTGTGACATCTAACTGAGAAGGTAACAGCATAAAATCGAATGGTAGCGTCTGCTGGTTGAATTTATTCTTGTCAGAAATTTCAAGTTTATAGTTTTCGTCCTCGTTCCGCGGCGTCAGCATCTTGAGAGATCTCCAAGGTTCAGCAGCATCAGCATCAGTGTGGTCTTCAGAGTGTTAGCAGCATCAGCATCTGGTAAAATCTTCAACTCACGAGCAGCATCAGCACCTGGTAGAATATCGACAAGTGGGAACGTCCGCGATGTTTAAGGAAACTAGTAATATCTATGGAGTAGGGTACCTGAAGTACACCTGGACTACTGTACATGAAGTACACAATGAATACTGCACATGGAACATATATGAGACACTGTACGTGGAGCACACCTGAAATACTGTACATGGAGTATAACTGAGACACTGTACATGGGGTACATATGGAATACTGTACATGAAGCTGGTGGAAATTTTATGGGATGATCGATACTGGTGTCGATTTTCTGACATTCTCAACGGAAAATAATTTGATTTAACTGGTTAGCAACTGAACTGAAACAGTTACTATGATGGCTGAAAATTTCTGCATGGACTTAATGCTGGTTGTATAGAGGCTGAAAGTATGATTAAACAGAGTTTCATCAATGTTCAGTATGAAGACAGAAGACATGATTGATAAAGACCAGAACATGATTTATCACGAAATAGGATTTTACTGTAATCCTTCTATATTTTAGCCTGAAGGCATCATCACTTTGCTGAAAACATAATCCTCGTAAGGAGACATGAAACTGAATCATCATGTAGATGACATCAACGTGAGGGTATAAAATTTGACTGTTATAAGGAACACAAAAAGTTAAATCATCTGAGGTGTAATATTAACTGATGTGGACGGCTAAGGTTCAATCCACGTACTTCAAGGAAGGAAACATGAGACTAAGTATGGGCTATTCTGGTTCGATCCATACTGGTCAAACTTTTCTGAGAACTGTCATGTATAGAAATTTATAATCTCGGACTAAATATGGATGGCTGTAGCTCAATCCATACTTGTCAAAATTTATGAACTGACCCGATATGACCAAGGTGAACAACTGTGGATCGGTTCATAAAACATCATTTGACTGAAAAGCATGAAATTTGACTTGAGAAATAAGGAACGACTATGGCTGGTTCACTAAGTAATATTTGACTGAAAACATGAATCTGACATGAGTAAGGGTAAACGCCTATGGTCAGTTTACCAATACAAGATCTGAACGGCAAGGGTGAACGCCTATGGTCAGTTCACCAAAACGAAGACTCGCTAAAAGCACATGCGACTAAATATGGCTAGTTATGTACTAACCTTTTACTTAGTCAAAACTTTAAGAAAACGGACTGATAAATGAAGAAAAACTGACTGAATAATCCATGCGAAACATGAAAGATAACAACGCCAAAATCTGGGAAGTTCCTGGTGACTACCCACTAGTCACAGGTCAAGTTTTAGAGCCTACAGGTCGAACCTATAGCTCTGATACCATAATTGTAACACCCCACTTGGATAAGTGGACCGTTACGTGTATTTATGGCGTGTCATCAAAGCATAAGGTAAATGTCCTAAAACATTAACTGACCATAACGGAAATACCGGAATCAAACATCGGCAATCCAAACATAAGCCCAAAACATGAAAAATAAAATACTGAATGAAAGGACTAAACAATGTCCGAATAAGCAGAATACTGTAAGAAATGCAAAATGTAAGAAGTCTGGATAGCTTCCATCCAAATGCACATGCGTTTAGAATCCTAAAAGCGTCCCGGTGTACCTGCCGTTAGAACATGAAAGGAACTACGGCTGAGCATAACGCTCAGTGAACGGATATAGAGCATGATAAGAATAAACTGAAAGAAAATAGGCGATAGAATACTGAAGCTGTAAGACTGATATGTAACATGTGGTAGAACTCTGCATAAAATCTGAGCAATCTGGTTCATATATGCTGATACTGAAATATAACTATTAAATCTGAAACATGCATTTACTGTATTTTATTTGCCAGAGCTTATATAGGTCACGTGCTGTAACAACCGTGCATGAATAACTGGAGGGGTGACCTCGTCATGCTGTAGAGGGGTGACCTCTAAATAACTGTGCTGGGTGGAGGGATCAGCTCCAATGTGAAGGATGTAGAGCACACACCACATTCACCCTGATAACATGAAACACTTATAAGCCTAGGATGCATCCATACGCCCCACTAAAACATACATATAAAAATGGCCAACTGAACATGAGTGGGACGATGCAGGATATCACTCTCCTGCATGTGAGTCACGACACCGGTGCCTCTAGTGCCGTGGTTACGGTACCTCCGTAACTAGTACATAAACTGGTCGTGCTTGTATATAATGCTCAGGCAATTCATTTAGTTATTAACATGATTACTGATAAATTAAACATATACTAGGGAAAACATTTGGCGGAAGACGGGGAATCCTAATCATGCATAGAAGGGAAGTCCTTACTGAAAGGACGGGAAATCCGTACCTTGTGCCCATTAATGAAATAAGAACGAAAGCTGAAGGATCAATCCCGACTTCACAGGTACTACATAAATAACGTACGCGAAAAATAAGTTGACTGATGTTAAATGTTTTACTGCTCTTAACTGTTTTAGTTGGATTTAAGTTATACTTGTATTACTATTTATATAATCTAATAAATTCTTATTGTTCGTAAATATTACAGATTTAATATACCATGTATTTCTGATTACTGGATAATGTATAATCTGACATTACTATAAATAGTAACTCGTCATAAATTAGAAAGTTTCCTAATATAGAAAGTTTCCTGAAATAGAACGTATCCAAAATAGTTCCCTTAAATTAAAATCCTTGATAAATCCTATGCTTTAAACAATTAACATGACAAAACGATATCGATATAATTTTATTAATAAGATAATAAAATCGACAATTAAATTTCTTTATTTACAAAATCCCTTTTTAAAATGATTTAAAGCGTTTAAATAATCCCGTTCAATAATTATTATAAGCGATTCCGAAAACTCGTGCTAAGTTTTAAAATAAGTCTAGCCAAACAGCCCTCTAATTGTTTTTACAAAACTGACTGCCAAACACACCCTTAACCTGTTCTAAAAAGGATTGCCAAACACCCCCATAACTCTCTAAAACCCACTGCCAGGCCAAAATCAAGCCGGCACCCTAATTAGGGTTGCGCTGGTGGAAAATCATCACCACCGAGACTCATATGAGTCTCGGTTTGTGTGCAAACCGTCCAAACGAACACCCCCTCCCCCTATGGGTCGCGTTTTCCATGATTAAAACTCCTTGAAATCGAATTAAAGAAAAGAAACAAAAGAATTTGGGTTTCTTACCTTGTGTTCGTGTTAGGGCTTAGGGTATAAAAAGAAAAACGAAAATCCTTGTTCTCCCAGGATCAATCCTCGATCCTTAGTCTTGTTTCTTGATGTGGTCGCGGCAGGGAGGAATGAACAACAATAAACTGGCGGCTGTATTTAGTTTCTAGGGTTTTGTTGGAGTGTTTTTGTGTCGGCTCAGAAAAGAAAAACAAAGGACCCCGTCTGTTTTATTTCCTTCACATGGGCTTGGCCCAAATTTATTTTCACGAGTTGCGGCGCAAGACGATGAGTTGCGGCGCAATACACAAGAGTTACATGTGCTGCGGATCACGAGTTGCGGCGCAAGACAATGAGTTGCGGCGCAATTGATGCTGCTGGCAGTTACGAAATTGTGTCTTTATTTAATAACACTTGTAATAAATAGTACTTTGTAATAAATTTCTCGCGTTTGTTTAAAACTTTCCACGTGTACGTTTTAAGGAAAAAATATCCCGCGTAAAATAATAATAAACCGCGTATTTATAAATTCTCGATTTAAAATACGGGTTTTACATGCACAATGTCATAAGTGTAGGGGAGACTTTTCCCACATGCTTAAACATTGAGGACAATGTTTATCTTAAGTGTAGGGGGGACTTCTATCGAAGTTTTAAGTGGACTTTTCCATGAAAATGCCTTCATTTAACCAGAAATCCTATTTTTCAACATTTTTCAAAATTTTAATTAACTTTGGCCATTTAGTCGTAATTTTTAAATTTTTATCGTTGCTTTCATATGTATATATCCCGCAAATAAGTCAAAAATATTAATAAAGTGGTGTAGCTAGTTTAGAAATCTTTGACATATTAGGCCCGTTGCGTTTATTTTGACTCAACCCGAATAAGTAAGGTCGTACGATTTGAAAAGTTACTTAGCTTCTAGCCCAAGATCGTTTAAAAGTTGCTCGGTAATGATAAGAGTTCATAGCCAAGGCATAACTTATGAAGCGGGGCGCGAAGATTGGCGAGTCCAAAAAGGCCCTAACAAGGCATGAGGATTCCATTTTATTGCTAAAGATCCAAAGTGATGTGAAGAGCATTATTCCTAAAATCAATATGAAGGATCAAGACTCACGACGAAAAGCAATCAACTCCCATAAAGATCATGGAGAAGTCTATCCGAAAAGACCCTAACAAGGTATGAGGATAAATAGATCCAAGTCCGAAAAGGAGGCGGATTGTTGTATCTCAAAATCCCAAATAGAGATTGAAGAAACAATCATGAAGTCGTGGTCAACAAAGTTGGAGTACCCCTCAAAAGTCTCCAAAGTGAAGAAATTCTATTATGATGAGAAGACCATTATCTCAAGAACGTCTCTCAAGATATGAAGTATGAAGTACATGCCAAATATCGGCCCGAGAAAGGTCTCAAATCGCGAACCGAGTTATGCCAAGATATGAACTTTTTGATATCCCGAGAAGCAGTTTTAAGAGATTTTGTCCTTTAGCTAACTATTGATCAAATCGTCCTACTTTGCTTTCAGCCTAAATAAACTATCGAAATAAGTACAAAAATGCATCTTCATGATCATTCTAAGACAAAAATAAAATATAAGAGATACACCTAGGAATAAGGGGGTTTAAGCATTTAATTGAGCCATGTGTGTAAGTGTTTGATTTTCTAACTTATAATAACAATGATCTCGTTTTTAAGCTTGGTTTGGGGAACGTGAAACTTGAGGGTGATAAATCTTCGCAGCACCAAAGCCCTAATGTAAGTCCTTGATTTCTTTGCAAGCTATTTCCATCCTTTTGTTTATTTTAAAGTTCTAATTTCTATTAGTATTTTAATTTTTATTTAGTAGTATTTGAATAAGGCCAAGGTTGATTGATTACGAGAAAAATGTAAATTTGCTTTATCACTAAGCATTGCATGAGGGCATGGAAATGGTTAAGTGTAGGGGATTTGATAGGTGTGTAAACACCCATCCTTTTACCACTTAATTCTAGCTAAAACGAGACCAGAACACGTATTTAATATCATTTGTTTGGAATTATGCGTGGTTTTTGTGTTTATTGTGTTTTCAGAGCTAACCGGATGATTATTAACGAAAACATGGGGTTGCACGGGTTTTGTCAAGGAAAAAGACTAAAAACAAAGTCTATTGTCCAAGAGATGCAAAAGATTTGAAGTCAATGGGCCTATTTGAAGATTTATCGAAGAAAAGGACCAAAGATGGAAGATTTACATATGTCGAAGAAACTCAAGTCTATTTAACGAAGAAATTAAAAGACGAGTTGGATTTAATCGTCGACAAATCCCAGATCAGAATCGAAAACGTCAACTTTTCTGAAAAGACGAGAAGACAAGAAGAAGGGGAATAAAGCCCACTCACCAACCAACCATTAGGACTATAAAAGGATTTTCCTTCACACAATTAGGGAGTTAGCTAGAGCTTTCATTTTTCTTTTTCCCAGTTTCTTAGGATCGGTTCATCACCAACACCATTAGGGTGTTTGGTGATTTTTAATTTTTACTTCTAATCTTGTAAGTTTCAATCATTACTCTTGTTTACCTTTACATTAATCTTTCAATTCCATCTTTTCATTCATCTTGTTCATCTCCATTTTTTATTGCAAGTTCTTAAGTTCTTGTGTGATTGATTTTGATCTTTTAAAAGTTGTTGATTTTGTGTTTTTATTGGTGGGATTTGTCACTTATGGTATTTAGATGATTTGTGTTTAATTTGGTAAAACCTTTTTGAGTATTTGGTTTGATTTTGATTAAAATTCGAGCTCCCTGTTTCTCTTATTTCTGCTACTGTTCTTGATTCCCAGAACTTTCCGAATAGATTTCAGCTTGATTCCTTACTCGGAATGTTCAGACTTTCTGATTAGCCATTTTATTTTACCTCTATTCGGAATATTTTCTATATTCCGAGTAGGTCTTACATTCCGCATAGAACCCCATTATTCCGAGTTGCCCTTTTCATTTTCTATTATTCGGAATATTTCATATATTCCGAATAGCTTACCTTAGTTTTCCTTTACTCGGAATATTTTCAATATTCCGCATAGTCCTATATTCCGAATAAGGATCACTTTCCGCATAAGCCAGATTTTCCGATTAGACTTTCTTTCCGATTAGAGCCATTTTTCCGCATAGGATTGTTTTCCGAATAGAAACTTTTTTCCGAATTGAACTTTATTTTCCGCATAGGACTTTTATTCCGAGTAGGGAATATATTCCGAATAGGGTCAGCTTTCCGAATGGCCTGAATTTTCCGAATAGAACATTTCATTCCGCATAACCATTATTCCGTATAGAGCAATTATTCCGAATTGAGAATTTATTCCGTATAGAACGAGTTTTCCGAACAGGGTAATTTCTGTTAGGGTATTCTTCATTTACTAATTTCAATTCAAGTTTTACTCTTTAATTGTTTTAAGTTTAAGTCCTTCTTCACTTTATTCATTTCCTGTTTAGTAGATTAGAAAACCAAACCCACTTTTTGTCACCAAGGACAAATCATTCCACTTAAAACTGAGATCAATTCGAGAGGATATCGATAATTATTTTGAACCCAAAGAAAACCCATGTATCAAGCTGCTGAAGGAATAACAAGGAATGTGGTATAAATTTGGTATTTATGTGGTAATGGAATGTTCTTATTTCGGTAAAGGAGATTGAATAAAGGAATTATTCAGATAATGGAAAATCAATATGAAAGGAATGTCGCTGCTATTACAGCCTATATTTTGGAAATGCTTATAAGATTTGATATTTAGATGTAGTAATTTGTATATTCTTATATGGTAATCATTGAGTTAGAATTTTATTAAATTCTGAAGGTGTTATTGATGGTGTATCTAAATTTTGAAGGTGTCATTGAGTTAGAATTTTATTGAGATTTGAAGATGTTAGATTTTAGCAAAACTGAGGACGAGAAATCAACGAAAATTTGCGATTGCTTGAAATGAGAAATTCACCGACGGAAGAATAACATATATATATATATATATATATATATATATATATATATATATATATATATATATATATATATATATATATATATATATATATATATATATATATATATATATATATATATATATATATATATATATATATATATATATATATATATATATATATATATATATATATATATATATATATATATATATATATATATATATATATATATATATATATATATATATATATATATATATATATATAGAGTAGGGATCCAGTAAGAAGAAAAAATAAAATGAGAAGAATAAGAAGAAATCCTGACCACAAATTCCACAAATGAAGGAGAATTTTAAGGGGAGATGCATCTGACTTTGTAAGTGCATCTGAAATGTGTAGCTGTGGTTTCTTCTCATTCTTCTCATTTTACTTAATCTTCTTATTTGATCCTAACTCTCTCTCTCTCTCTATATATATATATATATATATATATATATATATATATATATATATATATATATATATATATATATATATATATATATATATATATATATATATATATATATATATATATATATATATATATATATATATATATATATATATATATATATATATATATATATATATATATATATATATATATATATATATATATATATATATATTAAGGAAATATTTTCTGATTTTATGGAAATAAGAAGTATAGCGCAATCAACTGAAGTAGAGTTGTGAGAAAGTTAACCGGGACAAGGATGAATATCATAGGATATGATGAATAAAGGTGGATATAATTAAATTGGAATGTTGTTGAACATTAAGTACTGATTTCAAGGAGTAATCAGTGGAATTTCTATTTGACGATTTTATTGGTCAATGATGAGAAGGCATGTAGTAGGAAACTACAATAAGTCGAATTTTCTGTGTGCTTTACTAGTAGTAGTCGGAAAGGAATAAGAAGATGAGTTAGTACTTGAGGATACTATGTGATTGTTCTGCGGAATCGTGGAGTTCACTATCGTCATGGGAAAAAGGAAGCTTTTTGTTAGCTTGATGATAGGAGTTATGCAATCTGATTGTATATTTTATTATATGGCATTATCAGGAAGTTGAGAATGGTAATATGTTTGATTGTAAGGATTGGCAGATGAGACAATAAGGATAAACTGATTTGACTGGAAGGGAAAGTCGTCAGAGAAGTAATAATGTAAGTAAGTAAAGAAGCTAGATGTTCTGTGAATAAGATGATTGCTGTGGGGCTGAACAAACTGAGCACCAGATATCGGTGTCCATTATTGACTGTGAATGATCAATGTGATGAATAGATGATTGAAGGAAAGAAAAGTATTCTCTAACAATTGGAAAATTGTTTTTAAAGAAGGAATGGTGTGTAAGAATTCTTTGGATAAGAATTTAAGTTGGAGTATTGTAGATGTTTTAGAAGGTGCGATCTATGGCTGTAGTGATCGTGAAAATCTGACTAGATTGAAACGATCGGGGCTTTGTCGATACCGATGAAACCGACTGAAGCTTGTCAAGTCCTTTGTGTATGCTGGGTATAATCGGAGGTTTATCAGGAGGTTTTCACTAATTGTTGAACCAAGGATACAGCTGACAAAGAAGAACTAAATATATGAATGGAGGTAGATGTATAAATGGAGAATTTATTTAAGTTGTAGATGTGAGATCTGATTTTGTAGTTGAGGAAGTTGTTTATAAATGCTGAGGATAGATTGAAGTTCTATGCTGTATAATTAGTATTAGAGGAATCTGAAGGAATTATAGAGCTGTGATAATGATATTTGGATAATACCAAGTGGAAAGGAAAGTAATAGTAGTGTGTTGGTTTGAATAAAGAAGTATAACGGGGTTTATATGATCATGAGATTGGACATTGTGGTATTTGTTTTGGGATTGAAAAGTATTACTTGTATGGAATCAAGTATGAAGAAAATAAGAATAAGAAGGACTTGTGTATAAATGCCATTCGGGGATTTTAAAGGAAGAGGAGTTAAGGACTACTTAATGATGACGGAGAAATAATAATCGGTAAATTATAGATGGGGTATGTTATAGTTCTGTATTACGAAGTATGTTTCAGATTATGAAGGATAAGTGTGGATACTGTCACTATCAACTAGTGAGTATTTAGTAAGAAGGAGAAGGAAAAAGAGCTTATAAATTTTTTGAAGTAATTGAGAATTGACTCTTGAGTTTTGAGATAATTGGAATATTGGTAGCAACAAGCAGAATGGATGGAATGGAAAGAAAGTTGGAATTGAATTGATAAACTAAAGGAAAAAGGAATATCAAAGAAAGAAGATCAACAGATTGTTGGAAATTTTGAAATAGAATGGTAATAGAAATGAGAAAGTTGAGACGTATGTTTTTGTTGGACAAAAACGGGTATTGTGATTATCTAAATTTTTCTTCTATTTGATCAGAGAGTGTGTTAAGAAGGCAAGGACCAGTGGTGAATGAATTGTTCACATTAAAAAGAGAATTTAATTATTCTTAGAGTGCTGAGAGTGTCGCATGTAGTATTGAAGGGATTTTTACAAATTGAAGTATTGATACAGAATGGTTGGAATAAAGTATATTACGATATCATGAAGTGAATTGACCATTATATATTTCAGATTTGAATATATGAGAAAGATGTAATAATGTACTATAGAAGGTACAGTAATTCAGCATATAGATTGTTAGAAATAATGAAAGTGGAAAATGAGTATGGGAAGTATTTAAGTGACTGGTTAGAATTATGGATAATCTCATTGTATTTAGTTTGAGTGTAATCTCAGGACATAGAGGCAGAGAAAATTTTTGAATATTGGAAGTCGCTGTGATAAAGTATGAGTATTGGATAAGGTTTGAACATATTATATGTGACCCAAAGATTGAGATTGACTTTTGGATATTAGAGATTTCTGCAGAAAGTGTGAAGAATTAAGTTAAGAAGGAATATTGTGTATTTTTGGAAACCAACGGGCAGAGTGAAAGGATGAATTGAACGATGGTAATAGAAACTTGAGATGATGATATCTAAATATTTCACTATGAGGACTAATGGAAACTAGTGAAGATGGAATCCTTATGCGATGATAACTGCCATATCAGTAGTTAAGAGGTGTAATATGACAACTTGAATCACAACTATGTATGTTGTCTGAATTGTGGGGTACGTTATCAGAGTATTGGGGCAGGAATGAAACTGAGGAAGTGATGCAGAAGGAGTATGAATAATGAAAGAATATTAGCATAATAGAAGGTGAAATTGAAAGTTGAAGTGTAGTAACAGTTGTGGATATGGTGATATCATAAGAATTGAGTTGGACTGGTGTGAAAGACGTATCTCTTGAGGATAAGAGGTCACGTTGACTCTAGAAGTGAGGAAGTGCGAGTGTGAGGCGGGTTGAGCGCCGGGACGTCGCTCTCTTTTAGGAGGGTAGGATGTAACAATCCAAAACCGTGGTCATTATTTAATTATATTTTTACGTATATTTTTGAAATTTTTGACGAGGTTGATTTTCATGACGATTGGTAATTTGATTTGGATGATGGTTGAAATTTTATTTTTACGTTTTGACGAGTTGCGAGGATTATTAGTGATGACGATATCGACGGATGCCCGAGAAATTTCGACGGATGCCCGAGAAATTTTACATTTTATTTTAAACATGTCGATGTTCAATATTTTGACGTTTTTACTTTAATGTCGTATTAAGTCGTGCCGGGACTATATAATATATTATTTTGTGTGTGTTTTAAGTTTTGAGAAGCATTTTTATGAAACCCGAGACCCGTAAATATTTTCAAAAGTGACTAATAGTCATTTCCCGCTTTTTAACAAAGTATTTGCACTTTGGTCCTTAAGAATCACAATTGGCAAAAACTACCCTAAACTTTTCCCATATAAAAGGAAAATAAACACACAAAACACACACAATTTCACTTCCACCAAAAATTTCTCACTCTTCCCTCCCTCTCCTCTCTTGTCCGTCACCCACAACCCACACAAACACCACCATTTTTCAAATTTTGAGCTTGAATCTTTAAAAAGCAATCAAAGACCCATCTTAGTTATTTGATTCTCCATCTATTGGTATGAAATTTAGCCACATGCATGAACATTTTTATAAAACCCATTTTTGGATGAAATTCTTGATGTTTGATCTTAAATTCTTTTTATATGTAGGTGTTTATGTTCATATGTATATGTTTTAGTGATTGCATGTTATTATTTTTTAGTTTGCTTTTTATGATTTGATCATCTATGATGATTTAAGGTGTTATGATATGAACTAGTAATGTAGGAATGCTTATAGTGGTAAAAATGAGGTTAAAATGTGGTGAAAAATTGATTTTGAGTAATTTTTAAACATGTATTTTTTTGGCAGATTATTAAAAATAATTTTCTGAAAATATGAGTTTGAGTTTGAGATGAACTAGTTAGATATTGTTGCAGAGGATGTTTTTACCTTTGTTTTGGTATAAGGTAGGACTTCTAGCTCCAAACGAGCGAAAAGTTACGTTAGTTTGATTATTTCGTGTACCGAGAGACGAGTACCGACATAATATATAATTGTTGTCGATATTTGGATCGAATCTCGGGGGCTATAAAATGGATTTTGAAATGTGTCATGGACTGATTTTTTAAGGATAAGTATGAGGATGTCAAGTTATTTTCAAAGTTGAGTGTCGGTTTCATAAACGGAGAAAAATAAATGTGTTAAAAGACTAAGTGTTGTTGACGTAAAACTATCCGGTTTTTGTAGTTCAAAGATGAGTCGGGCAGGGAACTTTAAATGTAAAATCTTTTGATGAGTTTTTAACAGGGCTTTCTATATATAGTAAGTAAAGTTTCTGATTAGTATCATAAAAATTTGACGTGTTTAAGTGGGGTAAACGAGCTTGTACATTTGGTGTGTACCGGCAGATTTTTATCGAAGAAGTCAACTAATAGTATATATATAGAATGAAATAAAAGGTCACTTGTATTATTTTTATTTTGGATTGATTTTGATTTTGTGATTTTGAGTTTGATATTACTAAGTATGGATTTTACTCGAGTTTATTATTGATGAACGCGCCTTATTTGATAGGTTGTGGTTTTTGTGTTTACCGGGCATCAACTATCATCGAAGATCGTCTTACTACTGCTATTACTACAGGTGGGTCTATAGCCTCGCTTTCTACTTGTTTTGAATGATTTTAAAACCCGCGAGGGGGATACATGCTATTTGAAGTAAAATGAACACATGTCATAAGTAATTGTTGGACCCGATGTTGCCTGTGATGAAATGAATTGTATAAGTACCTAATTGCATAAGACCCTAAATTCATAAGCCGTTAACTATCTTCTGACTTGATGTTGCGAGTTGGGAATAGCCGCTTATTCTAATAATAGTACTATTGGACTGACAACCCTATATGAGACCAGGGCTTTACGCTAAGTAACCCGCTGGGAAGGATAATTTTACGTGAATGAGAATTGGTATTCTTGCAATTAATACCCTAGTAGGGGAACTGGTAATTTTTCTAGTCATGCTGGCATTTGGCGTGGGTGACTAAGTTAAGGGGTCGGTGTCATGAGCTTAATACAATTCAATAGCTATTGCTATATATGTTATACCTGATTGATAGATTGTATGGCCACAATTCTAATAAACAATTGTGAATGATTTTTTCGATGTGTTCAATTATGATTTTGTAAAACCTATAGACTTGCTCAACCTTTGTGTTGATGATTTTAAGCATGTATTTCAGGTACTTGAAGTTGTTGATTGCGGAGCTTGCTGGAGAAGGATTGCGGGATTGCTTTTGTAGTAATTTGGTCTAAAACAGGAATTCTTTCCCTAATGTCATAAACTTATAGTAAATGGTCAAGTATTTTGGTAAAAGGTTTGTTGTTTTGATTAAGATCCTAGGGAAACCTGTACGCTACTCTGATATATTTTAAACTGATTTAAATTGGGATTGAAGGTTTTAGACATTGATTTAAATTATTTCCATAATTATTCTTAAATATACTGTTTTTTGTGTCATTTAAAGAGGAGTGAAATGAAGTTTGTAAATAACACCCAATTGTGTATTTTCCACTGCGCAATGTAAATTGGGGGTGTTAAAATATACATAAGTTTTACGTCTTTTCGGATAAAACCGAAAGATTAACTGATAGGTGTGTAAACACCCATCCTTTCTACCACTTAATTACAATAATAACCGAGCCAAAACGTGTATTTTATGTTTTTTATGTCGGAATTATGCGTGGTTTGTGTTTTTGTTGTGATTTAGTACGAAAAGGTGAAAAGTGGAGAAAACACGGGCATTCACGGGCTTTTATTGAAGAAAAAGATGAAAGACAGAGTCGAGAAGTCAAGAGTGCAAAAAGAACGGAAGTCCAAGACCAATTCTGAAGATTTATCGAAGAAAAAGTCAAAAGACGGAAGTTGACTAAAAGCCGAGGAACTCAAGTCTATTTTATTGAAGAATTAAAAGACTAGTTCAAAAGAAATCCCGAGCCACAAGTCATTAGAGTCCAAGTTTAAAGAAGATTAGAAGAATAAAGGACTAATGGTGCAATTAATGAAGATTGAAGGCTTAAGGACCTAATGACGCAATTCAGAAGAAATGAAGGAGGGGAGGAAGCTTCCTAATCCTCCCCTATATATAGATTAGGCTAGTTAATTATTTTCTTTAATTGGCTAAGTGTGACAATTAGTCTTCCACCATTATTTACCTTGCACCTTTAAATTCATGTCATTTAAATACTTGTCAAATTTAAATACCTTGTCTTGCACCTTAAATTCCTTTAATTTCAAGTAAGTTTCCATTTAATTCTTGTCAATCTTTATTTTATCTTGTTAATCTCCTATCTACCTTTCTTAATCTTTGATCTTTATGTTTATTTTTGTGTTCATGTTCATGTTCTTATTTTGATCAAAGTGGGTTTTTGATTATTTTGGTTAAATTGTGGTTAGATTCGTGTTACTGTAATCCCTTGTTCTTCGGGGGTGTTTGTTTCTGTATCTGATCTTTCCTAGGAAAAGTTCCGAGTGAAGAAGTTTCGAGCCAAGGGGTTTATTCGGAAGTTTTAATTGTTCCGGATCAAACTTGTTCATTCGGAACATTAAAAGTTCCGAACCAACTCTTGTTCATTCGGAAGTCTTCCGAGCCAAGAAGTTCCGGATCATGAGGTTTCATTCGGAAGAGTTACGGATCAACACCAAAAGTTCCGAATCAAGGGTTAAGTAAAGACTTCCGAATCAAGATCTTCAGAACCAAGGATTTGAGCTTCATTCGGAACATTAAAAAGTTCCGAACCAAGAAGTTCCGAACGAAGGCTTGGGGTTAAGAAGTTCCGAATCAAGGAAACTTCCGAATCAAGAAGTTCAGGATCAAAACTTCCGAACGAGCAAAAGTTCCGAATCAAGCTTCATTCGGAAGAGTTCCGAATCAACATCTTCCGAACCAAGATTTCCGAATCAAGGATTTCTTTCAAGAAGTTCCGAATCAGCAAAGTTCCGAACGAAGGATTGTTTTGGATAAAGTGACATATTCAGATCAATTTGTTCCGGATCAAGGATTTTGGCAATATTCCGAGCAAAGAAGAATCATTCCGAACGAAGGTGACATTCCGGATGAGTGATTATTCCGAACGAAGGATTGTTCCAAATGAGCTGTATTCAGGTTCTTCTTAGTTTTTGTTTTTAAGTTTCTGTCTTTTATTTTCAAGCTTTATTTTTCCCGCCTTTTTCCTAGTCGCACTTTAAGATTATTTGCCTTAGATTTATTTTAGCCTTGCCTTAGTTTAAGTTTTAGTTGCGTTTTAAGTTTGCCCTAGACAGTTTTAAGTTTGCGTTATTTACGTTTAGTGCCTTTTAAGTTCAGTTAACGTTTTAAACACTTGCATTTTACTTTTAAATTAGTCTTAGATTTACTTTAGTTGCACTTTTACTTTAAAGTTTCGCACTTTTATTTTAAATACTACAACGACACATTTTTGTTTCACCAAAGAACGACTGAGTCACATAGAGAACCTAGATCAATTCGATTAGACCACTGCTTCGAACTTTAATTTTTATACGGGGTGTCAAAAAAGCCATGTATCAATGGCGCCGCTGCCGGCTCTTTTCGTAAAGATTAACGGTTTTCTGTGAAAGACGCGTTTTTTTTTTGGGATCCGTTCACTTGTGAGCGTTACTTTTCTTGCATAAAAAATTCAAAAAATCCATAAAAATTAAAAATTGATAAAAATCCATAAAAATTAAAAATTTCAAAAATCCAAAAAGATTTTATTTTTATTGTGTATATATATTGTCTTTGTGTTTGGTTTCTTTTTCTTTTGCATTTTCAGGTGTATGCGTACTAGATCTTCTAATTATCAAGAGCCCGAGACTCAAGAAGATTTAGCTATGTTAGGTGTTAACAACAATATTCCACCGCACCTCAACAACAACAACAATGTTCTACCACAGCCCGATCTTCGAACAATGGAGGAGCTTTGTCAACCTACCATGTTTGGACGAGGAGGACCGATTGCGCCGATGCAAATCAACGCTCCTGAGTTTTCGTTGAAGCACCACATGATTCAGCAAGTGCAAACAAATCCTTTTAGAGGAATGCCTGATGATGATGCCAACAAACACCTCGACAAGTTCATTACAATCACCAAAAGCATGAAGTTGCCTGGTGCCACAATGGATGGTCTTCGCCTACAACTCTTCCCACATACTTTATCACATCATGCCGAGAAATGGTTTGATCGTCTCCCGAAGAATTCTATTCACACTTGGGATGACATGACTCAACGCTTTTTGTCGCGCTACTTTCCACCATCCATGGTCACGAGCCTTCGCAATCAAATCAGCGGTTTCATGCAAGACCCTGATGAATCTCTTTTTGATGCTTGGGAAATATATAATGTCTTGATTGATCGATGTCCAAACCACAACATGCTCCCTGTGACCCTAATTGATACTTTCTACAACGGTTTGACTTTTCGAGATCGTGATACGATTAATGCATCCGCCGATGGCACATTTATGAAAAGGAGACCCGAGGAGTGTAGAGAGCTTATTGAGAACATGACTACTCACCACAAAAACTGGGACTCCTCTGCTTCTTCAAGGAACAACCCGAGAGTCAATGTTTTCTCTACTTCAGCAAACCCTGAGATGACCGAACTCACCCGCATGATGACTGAAATGAGCAAAAGTATCACGCTTCTCGCTTCAAACCAACAACAACAACAAGTTAAAGCGGTTGCCAATCCTTGTGAAACATGCGGTGGTCCTCACTCATACACCGATTGTCCTTCTACACAAGGAAATCCGGAAAATGTGTATGCAGCTTATGGTAACTATTCACCGGAAAATTACCAAGCTCGACCTCAAGGGGATAGAAATCTGCTGAGTTACCGATCTAACAACTACCTTTCACCCGGTTTTTCTCCTCAAAACCAAAACCCCGCCAACAACTACAATAGAAGCAACCAAATCCCACCAAGAGCTTCTAATCCTTATCACCCACCCGCTCAACAAAACCCACCCATTAACCCGGATGTTGAAGCCATCATGAGAACCCAAGGTGAGCAAATCAAGAATCTGCAGAGCCAAATTATCAATCTTAAAGGAGATATCACAAAGCAAGGAAATGAGATAAGATCCGAGCTTCGAGATAACATTCAATCCTCCTTCAGCAATCAAACCAAAAATTTGAAGAATATGCTTGCTAGTTTCTTGCCCCCAGCTCAACCTTCTTCTTCGAGTTCTCTACCTTCAAACACCGTCACCAATCCGCGAGCAAATGTGAGTGCTATTACTACGCGTAGTGGAATTACCATTGTCGATCCACCAATCCCACCCCCATCATCTACACCTCCTCCACCACCATTTATCCCTACTCCTCCTACACCTAGTATTAGTGCACCATTACCGTCTCCACCTCGTCATGACGATGTACCTAGGAAGGACCCTTCAACATCTCAACCTTTACCTGCTACACCTGCACCTTCACCACCCAAACCCAATATCCCTTATCCTTCTCGTTTAGGCAAGACCAAACTGCTAACCAAGGAGGACTCCGAAGTGACACGCTATGTGAAGATGATTTCTCAAATGAACTTCAACATTAGCTTTCTTGAAGCACTTGTCCACATGCCCAAATTTGTCAAAGCATTTAAGGAATTGATTAACAAGAAGGAGAAGCTGATTGAACTCGCCAACACACGCTTAAATGAAAACTGCTCTGCAGTTATTCTTAAAGAACTTCTGGAAAAGCTTGGAGATCCCGGTCGTTTTGTGTTGCCTTGTGTTTTCAACAAAACTGAAGAATTTACTGCCCTTGCTGATCTCGGGGCTAGTATTAATTTGATGCCATTGAGTGTTTGGAAAACACTATCATTGCCCGACCTCACTCCAACGAAGATGACTCTCGAACTTGCAAATCGCACTCTCGCTTACCCCGTTGGTATAGCCGAAGACGTGTTCATAAAAGTTGGCACATTTACTTTCCCGGTCGATTTTGTCGTTGTTGATTATGAAATGGACCCTCGTATTCCTTTAATACTTGGTCGGCCATTCTTGCGAACCGGACGAGCTTTAGTGGATGTGGCCGAAGGTGAGTTAATCTTAAGAGTTGGGGATGATGCACAAGTTTTCAAAATGGGGAAGCTTACAAGCAAATCCTTTGGAGGACGAGAATCAGTGAATATGATTAATGTGCATGAGGACTTCGTCGTCTACGACAATCCTCTATTCGATTCTTCCATTGATAATCCACTTTTTGAAGATGATGTGGATGATTCTTGGTCCAATTTGGAAGCTTCTCCCATTTATGATTCTCCACCGGTCTTTGATGCTTATGATGATGATGATTCTAGCTCAGATTCGGATGATTTTGATGATTGTACTTCCGAGTATCCCGAGTTGCCTACTTACGATGATTTCGATGAGGTTGATACTCTTTCGAGCGATTCTTCACATGATGAAGATCCTCCGCCATCACTCGATCCTACTTTCGACGATTACTCATTTGAGGAAGACTTCTCTACGTTTCTCAACACTTACTTCCCTCATGAGAGTCATGCTCCTCCTTTGGATTTTGAAGATTATCGTCTTGATCCTACTTTGGATTTGAAGAACATTCTTTCAAAGGAGAAGAAACCAGTCGACACCAATATCCGCAGCACGTATGAGTTAACACCTCTTTGTCCCCCTTCTGAGGACGAGGTCGTTCTTCTTCGCGGATCTTCTTCACACTCTGCTGAGCCTGAGTGCTATTTTCCCCTAAAGGAAAAGGTGTTCGACCCTGGTATCGATATTCTGCAGCCATCTCAGTATCCACCTGATGAAATAAAAGGAAAAATCTTTGGAACTATTGAAGACATGCTTGTACCTCACCATACTTGCTTCCACCGTGCTCCATCGCTACTTAAGGGAACCTTGCCTACTCTTCTTTGGCTTGCCATGTTCGCCTTAAGCTTGTGCTACTTGATGGACGAAAACTATGTCTTTGATCCTAGTGGATATGTTTCATGCTTCTTCCGTTGTTGATCAAGGTCGAGTCAGGCTCACGACTCGGTTAACAAAAATCAAGCGCTTCTTGGGAGGCAACCCATGCATCTATCTTTTCACTTTCTTTATCATAAGTGTAGGGGAGACCCGTTGGTTTGCTATTTCCTTCCTCTCTTCTTATTATCAGGGATTCGAGCTTCACTGCTCCACTCTTGATGACTCTTGACGACCCGTGATTCCGTGTCCATCGCTTCCCGGTTCTATCCTAAACTCTTTTCAATTCACTATTTTATATTTTCTCACTAACCAAATAGGAATCTCTTTAGGTGTCTCTTCCTTAGCAAGATTTAAACAAAGTGCACAATGTCCTAAGTGTAGGGGAGTCTACTCCCACATGCTTAAACATTGAGGACAATGTTTATCTTAAGTGTAGGGGGGACTTCTATCGAAGTTAAGTGGTCTTTTCCTTGTATTTGTCCTCATTTTAAACAGAAAATCAATTTTTCGACATTTTTCAAAAATTTTGATCTATTTTGGCCTATTAGTTTTTCCCTTTGTATAGTTATTTTCTTTCTTTACTAGAATAAATCTTTAATAAAGTGGTTTCAATTTTCAAACGTTGTGAATCTTTTGACTCAACCCGAGTTTACTTATCTAAGGTACTCTAGCTAGTATCCTTAACGTGTTTAAGTCAAGTTTTGCTAGGCTTTTATCTAGGGAGCTATAAAACGCGAAAGTCTTAACTCTCACGGGTTAAGAACAAGAACTTTTCGCAAGTTCCTATAATTGATCCTAGAGAGTCGTTTATCAAGGGAACTTTAAAATGCGATTTCTAAAACTTGAAAAAGTCTAAGAGTTTGCAAGATCCTATAGGCGACTCGAAAACCCAAAACTTTGATTTAATAGGCTAAGCATCCACGAGTCTCATTCCTTGAGATTTTAAACTATGGAGAACGAGAGATGATAGAGCCAATTATAAGTTCGGTATTCTTTCGTGAATTTATGTGAGTTAATTAAAAGCCTATTACCTAGCTTCTAGCCCAAGATCGTTTAAAAGTTGCTCGGTACGGATTAGAGTTCATAGCCAAGGCATAACATATTGAAGCGGGATGCGAAGATTGGCGAGTCCAAAAAGGCCCTAACAAGGCATGAGGGCTATATTTTGTTGCTAAAGATCCAAAGTGATGTGAAGAATCATTTATCGAAAATCAATATGAAGGATCGAGACACACGACGAAAAGCAAAAACTCCCCAAAAGTCATGGAAAAGTGTATCCGAAAAGACCCTAGCAAGGTATGAGGATAAATAGATCCAAGTCATAAAAGGAGGTGGATCGTTGTAAATCAAAGTCCTAAATAAAGATTGGAGAAAAATGAAGAAGTCGCGGTCCAAGTATGAATCTCTCAAAACTTCAAGTGAAGAAATTCCTATTATGAAGAGAAGGCCATTATTTAATGAACGTCTCTCAAGGTTTGAAGTATGAAGTTGTCACACTCCCAAAATATCAGAGTATAATGGCGACAAGGGAGTGGTGACGTCATGATTATCATACACACATAGTCACAAAGAACGACCTCTAAATGGGACGTTCGGAAAATAGATCACTTGTAATTAATAAAATAAATTGTTTTAACAAAGTGCGGAAGCATAAACTGAATACGGTTACAAAACATAGTTTTCTCGAATGGTACAAATGATCGTTGTTTCAAAGAAATGACGGCAATGCGTGAGACCTCATTTAGCATCTTCCTTCTTAATACCTGAGAAAAACATTGCTAAAGTGTCAACATAAAGTTGGTGAGTTCATAGGTTTAGTTAGTTTGAAATGTTTAATGAACCACAAGATTTTCCCAAATGTGATGACAATATAACAGATACAAAGTCATCCCAAAAGTATTTATTACAGTCTAAGCTCGTGACACCGAAGCGTTAACAACACCGGCAGTATAATCATATAAATGTAGCCCAAACTAGATGCCTAAACCCACGACATCCTATATCAGATTCAAATGAAACTGTGCCCGCTTGTCCCCTTGTTGGACAAGACAGACAGGGACGTCAATCCCGATAGATCTATCCATTACATTCGCGCTTACACAAAGTAATTAACGGTTCACGATTCACGGGCCAAAGCAACTGGGTTTTTAGTGGGACTTAGACTAATATATAAATCAGTAAATGCACTTGTGTTCAAACGTTAAAATCAAGCAATGTCTCACCCCAAAAAGCAGTGAAAATAGTAAAGTATGGGGCTATAAACTCACCTCGTAAATTCAGCAAAGAGAACGAAGGTAAAATAGCTCGAGAGTACGGTTACGCTAGCCGCGACCTAATTAATTATGAGAATCGAGTTACGATACGAATAATTGTATTATTAAATGACTCGATACCCTAGTTGTGCTTGACGAAACCATACGTTTATGAAAAATACAATTTACGGGAAAAGTACGATAATTAAAGTCGGTTTATTAACGGGTCGGGTTTACGGGTCAAAACATAACTTAAATTTACCAAATTTCGTTTGGGCTTATAACTAAACTAATTAAAACATAAGAGGCCCAAAATGGGAGTCCAAAATCATTACACCACAACCGGCCCAAGGTCATTGACCCGGCCCGGTCCGCTTGGCGGAATAAACAAGGAAACGAAAGGAGTATATGCGTGTGTTTATCACACACAACCCCATATCTGGGAGTTGACTCTCTCTCTCCTCTCTCGATATTTCATCCACCGTCCCAACACTTTCTCTCTCTCTAACCTAGATCGGTTTAATCATCTACCTTGGTTTTCATCTAATCAGTTTGAGTTATAAAATCAAATATGGGTGGTCTGAGGTTCTTATATCGCGTGGGATGTGGGGTTAATCCCCACATCAAACCGATTGGTTTCATGATGTGTTCTCCCTTGCGGTTTCGTGAATCCATGACCGAAATCAAAGATAAGTTTATTTTCCTTGTTTCTTTTTAAAAGCTTTAATTGATTTTCGATTTAATATATATCAGTGGGTTCAATTGATTCGTATATACTTGTTGTGAATCATATGATTCTCGGATTAAAATATAAATAAAATTAGGGTTTTGAAATATTTGGGGGTTTTCATCAAAATCGGTTTAAAACATAATTAATTGATGTTTTCATTTATAAAATCAAACTAATTTTAATATAAAGTCGATTTATAAAAATTAGGGTTTCGGTCATTTGGGGGTTTTTGTATAACTCACTTTTAATTAAATTAATTAAGGGGTTTGGGTTTAGATTAGGTTTAATTAGCATTTTAATTAATAAAAAGTAAATCTAGGGTTTTATAAAAATTAGGGGTTTTTATATATTCGAATGTTACTCGTGTCTATATGATGTTTCTGAAATGTGGCAATGTTAATTAGATGTTTAAAAAGGTTTTAAATAATTAGGGTTTTGATTTGAGTTGGGGTTTCTATACCCGCGGCATGATTAGTGTTTTCTGTAAAATAAAACTTGATTAATACATTTGGATTTAGTTGGTAAGGATTGTTGATAATTTTGGCAGTAAGAACTTTGGTTGGTTTGGTTTGATGCTCGGTTTGGTCCTTGATTGGGTCTCGGTTTGGTTCATGATTGAAGTCTTGATTTGGTTGGACATGGTCTCGGTTTGGTTCAAATTGGGTCTCGGTTTGGTTTAAACTGGGTCTCGGTTTGGTTGACAGAAAAGCAATAATATAACATGTTTGCATTTAAAAAAAGTTTAACAATTTTTCAGTTTTTAGTATAAAAGTATAAGTCCATTTCAATGACTAACCACGGTTTCGTTTATTCGTAGGTTCGTACAAAACAAGCACATCTAGACTTCGAAAGAAAGACGAAAAGACAAAAGACTCACAATGGGGATGCTACGTTCGGTTTTGCAGGTTCGGACGGGATGAAGACCCTTGGTTGTGCAGGTTCGGACGAGACGTGTAGGTTGGCTGGACCAAAACTTCTACCCAGGAGTTGTATTGTGAAGACTTGTGCAGATTTTGATGTTTGTATTTTGGACTGAGATAATTTGTATTTGGACATTGAATAATACTTTGGGTTTGTATATAAACTTGTATAGTTAGTCTAGGGTTAGTGTAAATCTGGAAATGTTCACTTGTGATGTACCCAAAAGGGGTAAACTAGGCAAATGTGCTGTCCTTTAGTGGGACAAATAAACTATAAAGTTTATGTGTAATGTAGACTTGTGACTGATTTGAGACCCTTGTATGACAAGCTTGGCAATAAAATTGAAGGTTTATATATTCAGTATATGTACCCATGCTGCGACAGCTATAAACTTGACTCGGGTTCAAAATGTTTAGGTTTAGACGCGACTGAAATAACACGACAGCAAAACCGTTTAGCGTACGATCCCAAAACAAGCAATTGTGCGAGACGTCATGAAAACTTAATAACTATAACAATTAAACGTACGGCACAACATAAAACGCTCACAACTTGCGTATTGCATTCAACTTAATAATCGCGAAACATTGAGATGTTACATATGCTCTCCCTAAAAAGGGCTTTGTCCGCAAAGCAAAACAATTAACACGTTCACGTTGACAACTCGTTGGTAAACAGTTGAAATACTCGTACTACATGAATAATTAAATGATGGAAATTTGACGAATGTCACAGTATTCCCATGTTTTAGAGATTTCGTCACGAAATCAAGACGTTGTTGTAGTGGGTTGGTTAACGAAAAGATGAGGATACTTGCTCTTGAACTGATCTTCAAGTTCCCACGTGTATTCTGGACCTCTACGCGCGTTCCATCGGATTTTCACAATCGGTATACGGCTTTGCTTGAGTTGTTTAACTTGACGGTCCATGACTTCTACGGGTTCTTCTACGAAGTTGAGTTTGTCGTCGAGCTGAATCTCCTCCAAAGGGATAACGAGTGCTTCGTCGGCTAAGCATTTCTTCAGATTGCAAATGTGGAACACATTATGCACTCGGCTAAGTTCTTGGGGTAATTCCAAACGATAGGCTACGGGGCCAATCCTCTCTATAATCTTGAAGGGTCCAATGTAACGAGGGTTTAACTTTCCACGCTTTCCAAAGCGAATCACACCTTTCCAAGGTGAGACCTTCAACATGACTTTGTCACCAACTTCAAACTCAAGAGGTTTGCGTCTCAGGTCAGCATAACTCTTCTGTCGATCTCTTGCGGCTTGCATACGGCTCTTAATCTTGAAGATCTTCTCAGTAGTCTCGTGTATGATCTCAGGTCCAGTGAGTTGTGCTTCACCGACCTCTGCCCAACACACGGGTGAACGACACTTCCTACCATACAGTGCCTCGAACGGCGCTGCCTTAATGCTAGTGTGATAACTATTGTTGTATGAGAATTCCACCAGAGGTAGGTGTCTATCCCATTTATTTCCAAAGTCAATCACACAAGCTCTCAGCATATCTTCTAAAGTTTGAATGGTCCGTTCACTTTGACCGTCAGTCTGGGGATGATACGCAGTGCTCATATCCAACTGCGTTCCCAACGCCTTCTGCAGTGACCTCCAAAACTGTGAAGTAAATCGGCTGTCTCGGTCGGAGATTATAGACACAGGCACACCATGCTTCGTGACTACTTCCTCCAAGTATGTCCTTGCTAACTTATCCATTCCATCAGTCTCCTTGATGGGTAGGAAATGAGCCGATTTGGTGAGTCGGTCAACGATTACCCAAATCGTGTCGAATCCGGCTGCGGTCTTTGGTAGCTTGGTAATGAAATCCATAGTGATCCTTTCCCACTTCCATTCTGGCAGTTCGGGTTGGACCAATAATCCTGATGGTTTCATATGTTCGGCCTTGACTTTGGCACAAGTCAAACACTTGCTAACGTATGTAGCAATGTCTGCCTTCATGTTCGGCCACCAATACAACATCTTCAGATCATGATACATTTTATCAGATCCCGGATGTATGGAGTACTTTGACTTATGCGACTCATGCATAATCAAGGATCGTAGGTCACCATGGCATGGTAACCAACTCCTATTATCAAAGCATAACGTTCCATCCGAACGTGCTTCCAACTTCTTTATCATTCCTCCAACATCTTCAGTCTTAAGAATTTCTTCCTCGACTGCTTCTTTCTGAGCCTTGAGAATTAAGGATGGAAGGTCTAAGTCAATGGTCATCATTAACGCCTTCACCCTAAGAACTCTCTCCTTTCGACTCAAAGCGTCGGCCACGACATTTGCCTTGCCCGGGTGATAACGGATCTCGCAATCGTAATCACTGAGCAACTCTAGCCAACGTCGTTGTCTCATGTTGAGTTCCTTTTGATTCAAAATATGTTGTAGACTTTTATGGTCAGTGAATACAACACACTTAGTACCATAAAGGTAGTGTCTCCAAATCTTCAAGGCAAACACCACTGCTCCCAACTCTAGGTCATGAGTTGTGTAGTTCTTCTCGTGCACTTTTAGTTGTCTTGATGCGTAAGCTATGACCTTAGTCCTTTGCATCAGTACTGCACCTAACCCTTTTATGGATGCATCACAATACACCACAAAGTCTTCATTACCCTCGGGTAGGGCTAGTATCGGTGCTTCACACAACATCTGCTTCAACGTCTGGAATGCCAAATCTTGCTCCTCCTTCCACTCAAACTTCTTATCCTTTTGAGTCAATTCCGTCATTGGTTTAGCTATCTTAGAGAAACCTTCAATGAATCTCCTATAGTAACCAGCAAGACCTAAAAATTGACGGATCTCCGTGGGTGTTGTTGGAGTCGCCCAATCCTTTACAGCCTCGATCTTAGCAGGATCAACGTGAATACCACTGCTGTCGATCACATGCCCAAGGAATTGCACTGTGTTTATCCAAAACTCACATTTGGAAAATTTTGCATATAACTTCTCCTTCCTTAGCAGTTCTAATATGGTCTTCAAATGTTCCTTGTGCTCTTCTTCATTACGAGAATAGATAAGAATGTCATCGATAAATACAATCACAAACTTGTCTAAGTATGGTTTGCAAACTCGGTTCATGAGATCCATGAATACCGCAGGTGCGTTTGTCAAACCAAAAGGCATAACTTGGAACTCGTAGTGTCCGTACCGGGTTCTAAAAGCCGTTTTATGAACGTCTTCCTCTCTAACCCTTAGTTGATGATATCCTGACCTTAAATCGATCTTCTAGTATATGCTAGATCCTTGCAATTGGTCGAAAAGATCGTCAATCCTCGGCAATGGGTAGCGGTTCTTTATCGTCAGCTTATTCAATTCTCGGTAATCGAGACACATTCTAAAGGATCCATCTTTCTTTTTGACAAATAAGACCGGCGCTCCCCAGGGTGAGGAACTTGGTCTAATGAAACCTTTGTCAGAAAGTTCCTTTATCTGTTCAGCTAACTCTGTCATCTCGGCCGGTGCTAGACGGTATGGGGCTCTAGCAACAGGCGCGGCTCCTGGTGTAAGCTCGATGTGAAACTCCACTTGCCGTGCTGGTGGTAGTCCGGGTAAATCCTCTGGGAATACGTCCGGAAAGTCTCTAACGATCGGTACATCTTCCACCTTCTTCTCGCGATCTTCTTCTCCTTCCTTTTGTGTTACTTGAACCAAGAATACCGGACATCCCTTCTCAATGTATCTTTGAGTCCTGATACATGAGATGACTTCCAATCTTGATCCATTCTTCACACCACTTCTTTCGCCTTGTATGATGAGTACGTCGTTTCCATAAGGAACACGGACACACTTCTCATGACATACAATCTCCGCGTGATGCTTCGACATCCAATCCATTCCAATGATGACCTCAAAACTTCCCAATTCTATAGGGAGTAGGTCGATACTAAACGAACGACCTTGTAGTCTTACACTACATCCTTTCAGAATAACGTCGGTGGTTATTGACTTCCCATCGGCTAATTCTACATTATACTTAACGTCTAACGCAGTAGGGGTAGCATTTAGGCGTTCACTAAATATAGACGACACAAAACTCCTATCCGCACCAGAATCAAATAGTACTGAAGCATAGTTGTTATTGACTAGAAACGTACCAGTCACAACATTGTTGTCTTGCACAGCAGCTTCAGCACAGAGATGATACACCTTGCTAGGTGCCGTAAATCCTCCAGGAGTACTAGTTGTGGCTCGGTTATTCCCTCCTCGCTTCCCTTGATTCTGCTTCTGGTTCCCTTGGTTCTGATTTTGATTCCCTCGAATCTGGTTACTACGACCTTGGTTTCCACCGCTCGGACATTTTTTCTTGTAGTGACCTTTCTCTCCACATCCAAAGCAAGTGACATTTGCTCCTTGGCCACCTTGCGTTCCAGGTCCTCTTTGATTAGTAGCACGAGGTGGTGCTCGGCATTCCTTTGCCTTATGTCCCACCTTCCCACAATTGTAGCACGTAGGGGGACATGCTCCTTCGTGGTGTCGACCACATTTTCCGCAGAAAGGTAGTCTCCCAGCGTAGTTCCCAGTATTTCCTCGTCCAGCAGTGAACACTCTTGCTACTTCTTGTCGCTTGTTCTGGTTGTAGTTGCTTGGGTTGTTGTTGTTGTTGGTATTGTTGTTGTAGTGGTTGCCAGACCACTTTCTTTTATCCCCAGTATTTTCTCCCAACTCCTGTACCACTTGGTACATCAGACTCTGAGCCATGTCGATTGCCTCGTGCAAATCGGTCGGCTAGGATGAAGTCACATTCCCTTTGATGCTCAAAGGTAGTCCTTCAATGTAGCGCTCCAACAATCGGTCATCGTTGGGCACCATTTCAGGACATAACAAAATCAGCTCCTGAAAGCGCTGATTGTAAGCAGTAAGAGCAGTACCCTTGACCTTCAGGTTCCACAGCTCAACTTCCATCTGCTTGACTTCATTTCGGGGACAGTATTTCCTCACAAACATAGCTTTAAATTCACTCCAGGGCGTCGCTTGGGCAACGTCAATGGTCACTGCACGAGCATAGACGTTCCACCAAGTCAAAGCACCATCCACTAACGTGCTTGACGCAAACTTCACCTTGTCGGCTTCAGCGACATTGCTAATCCCAAATTGGGATTCTAGCTTCTCAAACCATCTGGTTAATCCTACTGCTCCTTCAGTACCTCGGAAACTTACTTGCGTAACTGCACGAAATTCCTTGTAGGTACAAGTTCGTGCAATAGCATTAGTAGCTCCTTGGTTGGTCTCCTCCTGTGTGCTAGCTGTACGGTTTGCTTCAGCGGTCGCGAGTGCCTCGGCCACTCGTTCGGCTATCATTTGGCTTAACAGGGCAGTGTCAATTCCACCGGTAGCGGCTGGCGGATTCTGCGTTTCGGATCTTCTAACTGGCGCCATAATCTAACAAGGTAATAGGGTAATAAGTCTTTGCCAGACATAACATGCATGGCACACACAACACAATTATGAAATGCTCCAAGATATAATACACAATATATAATGATCTCACAATTTTTGCAACTCATAATATCATTCATGAAATCGTTTGATAGTACATCATAGTTTGTCATAACATAATAAGAGAAAATAAAATACCAACTAGCTAAGACAAACTTCAAGCTTAGTGGTCATACAGGGATAGGTCGATGGTACAAGATAAATCTAACTAGTGCCCTCACGGCGCTGGTGAAGCTCCTTCTCCAACTCTGCTAATCTCCTCTTAACCACTAGCTCACGAGCCTGGGAATCTCTCAATCTAACATCGGTGTCATGACAAGCGGCTCTAAACCTCTTATCCAAGTCTGCAACAGGGTCATCCACTGGTGCCTCTAGTCCGCCTGTCTCCACCAATGGCTCTACTCCCCAACGGGTCATCAGGCTCTCAATCTCCTCAAGACGAGCGTTCGGCATGGATTCCATCTGATCAAGAACAGTACGAAGCTGTCCTCGTAGACGGGTCACACATACTGTCAACACTGTCTCATCCCTGACTGGACTCTTCTTCGCCAGTGCCTCTAACTTATCCTGCACTTCATTGTACTCTTCACCTAAAGCCTCTACAGCATCCTCCAACCTGTTCAACCGTGTCGTCACACATCCATCTGCCGCCCCAAGCATCACCACCGTCGACGTAGCTCCCCTAGGAAGAGGAGTCGTAGCTCTCGATCCTGTAGAGATACCAGCGTCAGTAAGCATCTCCTGGTATACTGCAGGTACAGTCTCTGGTGGTGGTAGCAGTAATGGTGTCTCTGGGACAGAACTGGCAGATGTGCGGGCTGCATGCCTGTCGGTGGCAGTGAAAGGTATGAGGGGTCTGTAAGGTGAAAGTGGTGGTCGAGCAGCTCTCCCCCGAAGACGTCGTCTCACATAGTAGAAAGGTAGAGTACCAGGTGCTGGAGCAGGAATAGCAGTCCTTTCTCCTTCGTCTTCAGATGAAGATGAGGAGATGTGTGCTAGGGAAACCTCAGGAGTAGCGGCATATGCAGTAGGAGGGTTCTCAGTGTCTGTGACCTCCATAGGCTCTCCTTCCCCATCTGTAAACTCCATCCCATCATCCTCTGTCTCCTCTACCGTCTCATCTCCAGTCACTGATGTCTGACCTGGTGACTGCACCACGTCAGTGTCTAAGTCATCCTCTCCCCCGCCTTCTAGGCTAAGAACATCGTCAGCTGATGCGTAAGGAATACGGGTCGGTGAATGACGAACCTCCTCAGCCTCTCTCTCTATATCGTCATCTGAAACCATCCGGTACCACGGATATCCTGACGGCGATCCTCTAGGTAGTCCTACTGATGAACTGATGGTAGACTGTGAACTACGGTTGTAGTATGCTCCTGTAGACGTGGAATCATCGGATGAAGACATCGCTGTAATCATAAACAAAATAAAGGTGTGTAAATATCTCATAAAATTAGTCCGTAAAAGGACATTAACATAACATAGCAATCATTGTTGAATCCACATGTATCCCATATAACATAATTCAGATTTTGTTGTTGCACATGTAACCCATGTAAATATACCTCGTAATTGTTAATTCACATGTATCCCATTTATTACTTATGTATCTACATATACTTAATACTTACAATCTGTATGATAATCGATTAAACATAGAGCAGTTATAGTCTAGAATTACTAAATGCAACCTAGTTCTCTATAACTAGTTCTCTGATACCAATCTGTCACACTCCCAAAATATCAGAGTATAATGGCGACAAGGGAGTGGTGACGTCATGATTATCATACACACATAGTCACAAAGAACGACCTCTAAATGGGACGTTCGGAAAATAGATCACTTGTAATTAATAAAATAAATTGTTTTAACAAAGTGCGGAAGCATAAACTGAATACGGTTACAAAACATAGTTTTCTCAAATGGTACAAATGATCGTTGTTTCAAAGAAATGACGGCAATGCGTGAGACCTCATTTAGCATCTTCCTTCTTAATACCTGAGAAAAACATTGCTAAAGTGTCAACATAAAGTTGGTGAGTTCATAGGTTTAGTTAGTTTGAAATGTTTAATGAACCACAAGATTTTCCCAAATGTGATGACAATATAACAGATACAAAGTCATCCCAAAAGTATTTATTACAGTCTAAGCTCGTGACACCGAAGCGTTAACAACACCGGCAGTATAATCATATAAATGTAGCCCAAACTAGATGCCTAAACCCACGACATCCTATATCAGATTCAAATGAAACTGTGCCCGCTTGTCCCCTTGTTGGACAAGACAGACAGGGACGTCAATCCCGATAGATCTATCCATTACATTCGCGCTTACACAAAGTAATTAACGGTTCACGATTCACGGGCCAAAGCAACTGGGTTTTTAGTGGGACTTAGACTAATATATAAATCAGTAAATGCACTTGTGTTCAAACGTTAAAATCAAGCAATGTCTCACCCCAAAAAGCAGTGAAAATAGTAAAGTATGGGGCTATAAACTCACCTCGTAAATTCAGCAAAGAGAACGAAGGTAAAATAGCTCGAGAGTACGGTTACGCTAGCCGCGACCTAATTAATTATGAGAATCGAGTTACGATACGAATAATTGTATTATTAAATGACTCGATACCCTAGTTGTGCTTGACGAAACCATACGTTTATGAAAAATACAATTTACGGGAAAAGTACGATAATTAAAGTCGGTTTATTAACGGGTCGGGTTTTACGGGTCAAAACATAACTTAAATTTACCAAATTTCGTTTGGGCTTATAACTAAACTAATTAAAACATAAGAGGCCCAAAATGGGAGTCCAAAATCATTACACCACAACCGGCCCAAGGTCATTGACCCGGCCCGGTCCGCTTGGCGGAATAAACAAGGAAACGAAAGGAGTATATGCGTGTGTTTATCACACACAACCCCATATCTGGGAGTTGACTCTCTCTCTCCTCTCTCGATATTTCCTCCACCGTCCCTACACTTTCTCTCTCTCTAACCTAGATCGGTTTAATCATCTACCTTGGTTTTCATCTAATCAGTTTGAGTTATAAAATCAAATATGGGTGGTCTGAGGTTCTTATATCGCGTGGGATGTGGGGTTAATCCCCACATCAAACCGATTGGTTTCATGATGTGTTCTCCCTTGCGGTTTCGTGAATCCATGACCGAAATCAAAGATAAGTTTATTTTCCTTGTTTCTTTTTAAAAGCTTTAATTGATTTTCGATTTAATATATATCAGTGGGTTCAATTGATTCGTATATACTTGTTGTGAATCATATGATTCTCGGATTAAAATATAAATAAAATTAGGGTTTTGAAATATTTGGGGGTTTTCATCAAAATCGGTTTAAAACATAATTAATTGATGTTTTCATTTATAAAATCAAACTAATTTTAATATAAAGTCGATTTATAAAAATTAGGGTTTCGGTCATTTGGGGGTTTTTGTATAACTCACTTTTAATTAAATTAATTAAGGGGTTTGGGTTTAGATTAGGTTTAATTAGCATTTTAATTAATAAAAAGTAAATCTAGGGTTTTATAAAAATTGGGGGTTTTTATATATTCGAATGTTACTCGTGTCTATATGATGTTTCTGAAATGTGGCAATGTTAATTAGATGTTTAAAAAGGTTTTAAATAATTAGGGTTTTGATTTGAGTTGGGGTTTCTATACCCGCGGCATGATTAGTGTTTTCTGTAAAATAAAACTTGATTAATACATTTGGATTTAGTTGGTAAGGATTGTTGATAATTTTGGCAGTAAGAACTTTGGTTGGTTTGGTTTGATGCTCGGTTTGGTCCTTGATTGGGTCTCGGTTTGGTTCATGATTGAAGTCTTGATTTGGTTGGACATGGTCTCGGTTTGGTTCAAATTGGGTCTCGGTTTGGTTTAAACTGGGTCTCGGTTTGGTTGACAGAAAAGCAATAATATAACATGTTTGCATTTAAAAAAAGTTTAACAATTTTTCAGTTTTTAGTATAAAAGTATAAGTCCATTTCAATGACTAACCACGGTTTCGTTTATTCGTAGGTTCGTACAAAACAAGCACATCTAGACTTCGAAAGAAAGACGAAAAGACAAAAGACTCACAATGGGGATGCTACGTTCGGTTTTGCAGGTTCGGACGGGATGAAGACCCTTGGTTGTGCAGGTTCGGACGAGACGTGTAGGTTGGCTGGACCAAAACTTCTACCCAGGAGTTGTATTGTGAAGACTTGTGCAGATTTTGATGTTTGTATTTTGGACTGAGATAATTTGTATTTGGACATTGGATAATACTTTGGGTTTGTATATAAACTTGTATAGTTAGTCTAGGGTTAGTGTAAATCTGGAAATGTTCACTTGTGATGTACCCAAAAGGGGTAAACTAGGCAAATGTGCTGTCCTTTAGTGGGACAAATAAACTATAAAGTTTATGTGTAATGTAGACTTGTGACTGATTTGAGACCCTTGTATGACAAGCTTGGCAATAAAATTGAAGGTTTATATATTCAGTATATGTACCCATGCTGCGACAGCTATAAACTTGACTCGGGTTCAAAATGTTTAGGTTTAGACGCGACTGAAATAACACGACAGCAAAACCGTTTAGCGTACGATCCCAAAACAAGCAATTGTGCGAGACGTCATGAAAACTTAATAACTATAACAATTAAACGTACGGCACAACATAAAACGCTCACAACTTGCGTATTGCATTCAACTTAATAATCGCGAAACATTGAGATGTTACATATGCTCTCCCTAAAAAGGGCTTTGTCCGCAAAGCAAAACAATTAACACGTTCACGTTGACAACTCGTTGGTAAACAGTTGAAATACTCGTACTACATGAATAATTAAATGATGGAAATTTGACGAATGTCACAGAAGTCGCTGCCAAATATCGGTCCGAGAAAGGTCTCAAATCGCGAAGCAAGTTATGCCAAGATATGAACTTTATGAGGTCCCGAGAAGCAGTTTTAAAAGATTTTGTCCTTTAGCTAACTATTGATTAAATCGTTCACTTTATTTTCGGACTAAATAACTATCAAAATAAGTCAAAAATGCATCCTCGTGATCATTTAAGACAACAATAAAATATAAGAGATACCCCTAGGAATAAGGGAGTCTAAGTGAGTAATTGGCCCACAGAGTTCGTGATAGTTTGCTAACTTATAATAACAATGATCTCGTTTTTGAGCTTGGTTTGGAGAAAGTGAAAACTTGAGGATGATGATTATTCATAACATTTCCAAAACCCAAGGTATGCTTTTGATTTCTTTGTTTTGAATGTTTATAATTTTCTATCTTTTTAATAAAAGCCACTATGGATTGATTATGATGAAAAGTGTAAACGTGCTTTGTAACTAATGCATTGCATGAGGACATTGCAATGGTCAAGTGTAGGGGATTTGATAGGTGTGTAAACACCCATCCTTTCTACCACTTAATTACAATAATAACCGAGCCAAAACGTGTATTTTATGTCTTTTATGTCGGAATTATCCGTGGTTTGTGTTTTTGTTGTGATTTAGGACGAAAAGGTGAAAAGTGGAGAAAACACGGGCATTCACGGGCTTTTATTGAAGAAAAATATGAAAGACGGAGTCGAGAAGTCAAGAGTGCAAAAAGAACGGAAGTCCAAGACCAATTCTGAAGATTTATCGAAGAAAAAGTCAAAAGACGAAAGTTGACTAAAAGCCGAGGAACCCAAGTTTAAAGAAGATTAGAAGAATAAAGGACTAATGGAGCAATTAATGAAGATTGATGGCTTAAGGACCTAATGACGCAATTAAGAAGAAATGAAGGAGGGGAGGAAGCTTCCTAATCCTCCCCTATATATAGATTAGGCTAGTTAATTATTTTCTTTGTTGGCTAAGTGTGACAATTAGTCTTCCACCATTTATTTACCTTGCACCTTTAAATTCATGTCATTTAAATACTTGTCAAATTTAAATACCTTGTCTTGCACCTTAAATTCCTTTAATTTCAAGTAAGTTTCCATTTAATTCTTGTCAATCTTTATTTTATCTTGTTAATCTCCTATATACCTTTCTTAATCTTTGATCTTTATGTTTATTTTTGTGTTCATGTTCATGTTCTTATTTTGATCAAAGTGGGTTTTTGATTATTGTGGTTAGATTTATTAGTTTTATTGATTTAGATTGTGTGTTTATGATTATTGGATGTTTTGTTAATTAGTTTGGTTTAATCTTGTGTTTTATTTTGGTTAAATTGTGGTTAGATTCGTGTTACTGTAATCCCTTGTTCTTCGGGGGTGTTTGTTTCTGTATCTGATCTTTCCCAGGTAAAGTTCCGAGTGAAGAAGTTTCGAGCCAAGGGGTTTATTCGGAAGTTTTAATTGTTCCGGATCAAACTTGTTCATTCGGAACATTAAAAGTTCCGAACCAACTCTTGTTCATTCGGAAGTCTTCCGAGCCAAGAAGTTCCGGATCAAGAGGTTTCATTCGGAAGAGTTCCGGATCAACACCAAAAGTTCCGAATCAAGGGTTAAGTAAAGACTTCCGAATCAAGATCTTCAGAACCAAGGATTTGAGCTTCATTCGGAACATTCAAAAGTTCCGAACCAAAAGTTCTGAACCAAAAGTTCCGAACCAAGAAGTTCAAAACAAAGGCTTGGGGTTAAGAAGTTCTGAATCAAGGAAACTTCCGAATCAAGAAGTTCAGGATCAAAACTTCCGAACGAGCAAAAGTTCCGAATCAAGCTTCATTCGGAAGAGTTCCGAATCAACATCTTCCGAACCAAGATTTCCGAATCAAGGATTTCTTTCAAGAAGTTCCGAATCAGCAAAGTTCCGAACGAAGGATTGTTTTGGATAAAGTGACATATTCAGATCAATTTGTTCCGGATCAAGGATTTTGGCAATATTCCGAGCAAAGAAGAATCATTCCGAACGAAGGTGACATTCCGGATGAGTGATTATTCCGAACGAAGGATTGTTCCAAATGAGCTGTATTCAGGTTCTTCTTAGTTTTTGTTTTTAAGTTTCTGTCTTTTATTTTAAAGCTTTATTTTTCCCGCCTTTTTCCTAGTCGCACTTTAAGATTCTTTGCCTTAGATTTATTTTAGCCTTGCCTTAGTTTAAGTTTTAGTTGCGTTTTAAGTTTGCCTTAGACAGTTTTAAGTTTGCGTTATTTACGTTTAGTGCCTTTTAAGTTCAGTTAACGTTTTAAACACTTGCATTTTACTTTTAAATTAGTCTTAGATTTACTTTAATTGCACTTTTACTTTAAAGTTTCGCACTTTTATTTTAAATACTACAACGACACATTTTTGTTTCACCAAAGAACGACTGAGTCACATAGAGAACCTAGATCAATTCGATTAGACCACTACTTCGAACTTTAATTTTTATACGGGGTGTCAAAAAAATCATGTATCATTAACGTTTTCGTCAATTAAAACATAGACGGTCGGACCTGTATAATGTAAACTTTGTATAACTCATATTCTGATGTATAAGTACATTTGACAAGTAAAAACCGATAAACCCTAGCTTTATAACTTATGGACATTAACGGGGCAAAGTAGCCTTATTGGACTATTGACCCAACTAGTTTGGATAAACACTAATGGACTTACTCATTGCGCTTAACCCACTTGGGCCCAACATATGAGTATTGGCCTGGTATAAAAAGTATAAATGGGCTAATATAAAGTATTGGACTTTATTGGCTTATTGGGCCCTGATATGAAATTGGATTGAAACTAGTGCAACTAGCCAAAAATTTGACTAACACATAACACTATAATGTTGAATGAAGATATAAAAACCCACTTGATCATCATAATACTTATAATATCATCATATATATACATAGCCATTGTTTTTATAAAGTCATTGGACAAGAGTCTAAGACGAGTATTATTTGTCTAGGTTTCCGTGATTGAAGCACGTACCGTACATCCATATCGTCGATAATCCGCCTTTCCCAATCAACGTGAGTTCATAATCTCGCACTCTTTTAAATGTTTTTATGAAATGTTTTATAAACCCGCGAGGGAGATAACATGTTAGTTTTAATAAAATAGGACACCAGTTGTCCTGATTGTTGGTTTATTGATTTGGACCTGAATGATTGTATGACCCGATGAATGATTATATGACCCGACGAATGAAATGAAATGGATTATTAAAGTTAGGTTATGTCACTAAAAGTCCCATTAGCATGAATTGTGAACTACCGGGATTTGGGTAGACGCTTATGCATATAATAGTACTATTTGGGGAAGATCACCCCAGTTCGCGCCTTGACGGTTGATCCCCGTCGTGCCACATTGATTTGTAAGCGAATTTATGTATGAGAAAATTTCCATAGTGTGATTTTTTTGACGACACGCTAACTTAGATGAGAAAATTGAGTTTCGGGTTAGCTACCCGTTGTTTGTTATAGTAAGGTAGCCATGTCATGCAGCTTATAATAATCAAAGAACGACAATACTGCTATACGCATTGAATTACAATATATTGTCTGACTAGCAATACGGGGTCTTATTATTGATATTATATTCGTGTTTTGGTTTTGCATAACCATATTCATATAACGGTTTTAAATTAACTCTATACAATGTTATAAGACGTATTGTATGATATTTTTACGACATTCGTTCGTATAATGGTTTTGAAGGCAAAAGCCTAAAGTATGATTTCTAACAAAGATTTGTATAAAATGTTTTTGGCTTATTTTATGGCCTACAACAAAGAATTGTACAAAAAGATTTTCGGTAATAATTTATACCGATGATATATTAATGGATTTCATTAAACTAAATGAATTCACTCGGCGTTTTCGCTGACCTTTTCTTTTAACATGTTTTATCTCAGGTACTTGAAGGTAATTCTTGGGAAGACGACAAGAATTATGGCCCGCACTTAAATAACAAATTTCCATTCAAATGCTTTGTAAAATTTTATGAAATACTATGATTGGGGACCTATGTAAATTTGATATTCATGAATGGAAAATGCTTTATTATTAAACGACGCGATTTTTAAGCGTTGTCTATGATGTGAGTAATGTGCTATCCCGTAACACCAACGACTCTTCCACTGTATTGAATTGTGTAAATTTAGGGGTGTTATAGACTGTTTTCATAAGCATAATTATATGGTTTAACAAACTCTGTATTAACTTTTGGTCTACTCTCTTCTTCCAAATCGGTTGTCTCTTCATTGTCAGGCCTAACAACAAGGAAATCAAGATCGGTCCATTGGGACTCATCAATATATAGGTGCTGATTCTCAGATTGAGCTTGCTCTAGATTCTTAGGATTAACAAAACTAGGTCTATCCTTTAAAAACGAACGAGGTGCCAACATTCTCATGGTTTGAATTGATTGATTAGTTTTGTAAACAATTTTCTTGTAAAAATCAATTTGAGTTTCAAGTTCTACCATTTTGTCGATGTCATCCTTGTTTAGTTTTGAAATCCTTTTCCATCTTTTTCAACCACAACTTTCTTTTCATTAACAAGTTTAGTTTTATCCTCTTGAATAAAACCATTGACTTGAGTTAGCTCATTGAATTTAGTGGTAGCAAGATACGTTTTGTGACGTTCAGTATTCAAAGAGGTGTTATAATTTCGTTTCTCTTGTTCTAGAAGCTTAAGAGTTTCGTTATATTTCTGATGAAAATTTTCCTTTTTGACATTAATTAAACACCCTTTGTACCCCTCAATCTCATTGGTCTTTTGAAGAAGCTGAGCTTTATAGCTATCAATGGTCTCACTAGATTTTATTAGAGCAGCTTTGCATTCTTCAAAATTTTGAGTGAGCGTAGCGTTTGCCTTCTTTAATTGCGTTTGACTGTTTCTAGTTTCTTTGACATCGTTTTGTAAAGTAGCAATTAAATTAGCAAGCGCAATACAATCCTCATCATCATACTCATTTGCATGTTGATCATCGTCAGACTCATTATTGCATGTGTTTGAGGAATCAGGTATGGTATTACTATCAACCTTTTCCGTCATACATGTGTCAATAAGGGTTTGAGTTTTATCATAATGCTCATGCGTATTATCATTAGCAAACACATTATATTCATCATTGTGTACCTCTTCCAATGGAACAGAGTCGAAGACAGGGCCATTATCATAGGAAGGTGTATTGATAATGACATTCTCAGAACTGATGCCTTGTGTGCCAGTGTTGCTGCTTTCTTTCCCATGTATGGTATGATCATCATGCGTACCATGCTTTATGTTCCGTGATGTGCAGCTTTCATTCACATGACCCGATACTGTACCACAATTTGCCTTGAACCTTTTATCTATCTCTTGTTCGTGAATTATTATTCTGTGGACATAGGTTTCAATGGATTTGATGTTACTTGGGATCAGGTCTTTAAACGTTTGAGAAGTTTTATGATGTCTCATGAAGCATCCCTATGTACTCGAAGACATGATAAATTCTGAATCAAAATTCTTTTCAAATGTCGTCTTGAGTTCATTGAAGGTGATCTTGCATTCACTCCCAAAAAGTCGTTCTTTGGTGAGTTGTGCCGTAAGTTTCTCCATGGCTTGTGTGAAAGCTCTTATGAACGTGCCAGCGGATTCACCTAAGTCTAGCAGGACGTTTGAAAGGGTCTCAAACGATGATTTAAGTATTCTCAAACTTTCCATGCATTTATCTCTCAAGAAGCGTGTCCGTTGTTGTAATTGTTCCATCTCGAGAGTTGTCACGACTGAACACTCATTGCTCTTTTCCATGATGATGGTGTCTCAGTTGATGAAGTGACTTAGGATCTTAAGTAGATACGGTGTGATTGAGTTGTGGTTAAAATTCCGAAAATTCCGATTTTTTTTTTCTTAGTCCGACAATAAATCCCTCAGTCCGTCAAAACGGTAAACCGAAAAAAATTGAATTACAAATTTTTGAATTCAAGTTAGAAATAGCCAATAACTACTAGGGAAAAATTTGGAAAAAGGGAAAAATTTTGACAAAAATAAAACCTAAAAATTGCCTAAAAATTTGAATTTTCGTCCGAAAATTCGAATTTTTTGTCGAAATTCTTTTCGCGTCGCCAAAATTCAAAATTTAAGCTTAAATGGCATAAAAATGGTCTAGGAAAAAATAAGTTTTACTATTGTTTTCCCGCCAAAAAACTCTTTTTTTTTAATTTTTTTAAATATTTTTAATGGACTTCGGAATAAATTTGTTTGTGGACTTCGGAATTTATCAAAAAAGTACTTCGGAAGGAATTACCTTAGATACTTTTGAATATTAAAGTTTATCTTCGGAATGAATGAACTTCGGAATAGCAACAAAAATCCACACTTCGCAATAAACCCAAAAATCCACTTCGTAATAATCCAATTATTCCAAAGTGACTTCGGAATAATTTTTATTGTGCACTTCGGAATAAATTTGAAATTCACTTAGGAATACTTAGAACTTACCACTACGGAATAAAACAAAAATGCACTTTGAAATCCTCTTGCACTTCGCAATATGGAGAACTTCGCAATAATTCAATAATTCCACTTCGGAATTAAATTTACTTCGGAATAGTGGTTTTCCAACTCCCTTCGGAATCCAAAACAAACACCAACTTCAGAATCTTTTTCTTGAGTACTTCGGAATATTAATGTTATTGCACTACGGAATATTGAAGAGGTTCCACTTCGGAATACAAATGTAAGTAACTTCGGAATTCTGGTGAATGATCACTTCGGAATATGGAGGTTTTTACACTTCGGAATAAAAGGTATTGTACTTCGGAATAAAAAAACCCTCGTGACAACTTTCGAATAATCAGAAACCCTCCTTGCTACTTCGAAATAACCCAATTTATTCCAAAGTTAATCAGTCTCTTTCCGTGTTCTTCGCTTCAAATAAACCGAATTCGTGATTTTATCACAAAAATCAAACCAAACACAAATTTTTTTTTTCGATTTTAACCACAATCACTAACCAAAATCCTTACCACAACTATGTAGGAGATTAATATGAATATTTAGAGTCCGAAAACACTAAAAAAACTTAATTCGAGATGATTTATAGATGAAATCATACGAATCAAATTTAAAACCAAACAAACAATCACTAATCTACCCCGTGGCGATTGATACCAATTGTTGTTCCTCTATTAATTCACTTCACCATGATTGATTATATGATTAAACAAGAATTAAAGATATAAAATTAGATGGATTCTAGAGAGAGAAATTAGAGAGAAGGTGGAGAAAACTAGGTGAAATTAGATTGAGAAAAAATGAAATGACTTGCCACTTGCCACCCTCTAACATGCTAGGAGGGTGCTTATATAGTCCACGCACATACGGGCTTTCTTTTGGACTATATTTGATTTGGGCCGAGCTTGAATAAATGCTTAGTACCTTGAAAGAGGCCTTTTAAGCTAACCATCAAGCCCGTAATGTCACGACTAATTTAACTAACTATTACAACGTTCTAATAAATATTACAATATAAACCTATGACCGAACATTCTTGTTTGACTCAATATTTTGAGGCTAACAATTAGTGAGTCCGAAAGGCATGACTACGAACTCATAATGGCCATATCTTGTGCGAAAAACAGTATTGAGAATATCCTCCTCTTTCACCCGCAGATGATGATAACCGGATCTTAAATCAATCTTGGAGAAATGCTTGGTGTCTTGTAGTTGGTCAAACAAATCATCGATACGTGGAAGTGGATAACGGTTCCTAATCGTGATCTTATTCAGTTCACGATAATCAATGTATAAACGCATGCTGGCATCATTCTTCTTGACGAAAAGTACCGGTGCACCCGATGGTGATACACTCGGACGGATGAAACCTCGCTCCAGTAGTTCATGCAGCTAATCTTTTAACTCCTTGATCTCTATGGGAGCCATGCGATAGGGAGCCTTAGAAATTGGTTGAGCTCCTAGGATAAGCTCAATGTTAAATTCTACCTCGCGGGTAGGTGGTATACCCGGAAGTTCTTCTAGGAATACATCGGGAATTCAGAAACAACTGGTTGATATTAGATTGATGGAACTTCGGCAGTGATACCCTGAATTGAAGCTAAGAAGCCCTCGCAACCATGAGATAGTAATGCACGAGCTTCTAACGCAGAAATGACGTGTACAGATTTTCCTGGTATAGAACCATTATGAATGTACTCTGGTTCTTGAACATCACCAAAGATAACGCGATAAGTATGGCAAACGATTGTAGCATGGTGTTTGGATAACCAGTCCATGCCTAAGATGAGATCAAACTCGCATATATCTAAAGTAAATGTGTCTACTGGGCGAATCTTATCACCGAATTCTAGAGGAAGGTATATGTACACCTGGGATATGCGTACAGAGTCTCGCATAGGCGTAGATATACTTAAAATATTATCTAATGACATAGGAATTTTATTAATACTAGTGGCACGTAGTGGATATAACTGAATGTGTAGCACCGGTATCGAATAAAACGCAAGCAGCATGACCGTTCATAAAGAGGATGCCAATGATAGTAGCTGAAGACTTATTGGCTTGGTCCCTTGTGGTAGTATAGACACGCCCCGAAGCTGGTGAGCAACACTAGAAGTACCAGCATTATCTCCCTTCTTGCAGTCTTTAAACATGTGTCCTGGCAGTCCACACTTGAAACAGACGCTGGCAGACTTACGGCATGGTCCGGGATGTCTATGACTACAAGTCGTGTAGATGGGGTAGGTGTAACCTCCTGGAGGCACCCTTGCTACCTGAGAGCCTGTTTAAGAAAAGATGCATGAGGCATGATCATTTGGCATAAACATGACTACACTGAAGGTCTAAGGTAATTACTAGATGAAGACGAGCTGTTGAGCTGCTGACCCTTAGCATTTTGGTCATGCCCACTAGTAGAGTTCCTGTTTATGATGCTGACATGTTAGTATGTAAAACATACAGCAGTTTAACATAGAAAAGTTTAAGAATATAGGGACCTGTTGTTGTTGGACTAGCTGGCATGGTCACGATAATTGTCATTACCGTTTCGCTTGTTGGATCCATAACAGTCATTAGATTGAACGTGCCCCTTGTTGGCATTCTACTGAGTGGCTGGTTGGGACCCTTCTGTCTGGAAGATACAATTGAAATGGGAAGAGATATAAAATTGAACATAAAGATTGAAATGGAGTGATAAAGCTGGATGATTGAAATTTATACCTCTTCTCTGGACGAGCTGGTTCTTCGTAGTCATCACGCTCATGTAGCATTTCCAAGCTACGTGCTGCATAATTCACTTGTTCCACATTAGCATAAGTAGCACTAAGTAAACGATCTACTGTAGAGGCGTGCAGAGTCCGGTGAAAGTGCTTGGCTTTTTCTTCTGTAGTACCCGCAACATTGCCTAAGAATCCAACCAACCTAAGAAACCTCTGCATGAACTCAGTGCTAGTCTCTCCAGTTCTCTGAAGAATGGAATGATAGTCCCTCTTGAGTCCCTCTTGTTCAGATGTCGGAAAGAACTGACCATAAAAAAGAGTCTTGAACTGATCCCAAGTCAAGGCAGCTAACCATGCATCACCTCCATTTGCTAGCTTGTATGCCCTCCACCAATGCAAGGCATCTCCCTCAAACTTATAGCAAGCCAACCTCGCCTTGTAGACACAATCACATCCCATAGATCCAAAAATTTCTCCATATGTGAAATCCAGTTTTCCGCATTAGATGATATCTCAGCTTTCTCAAACGATCTAGGTTTATGCTTATTAAACCTCTCAAGCCAAGTGTGAAGAGTAACTAGTGGAGGAGGAGGAGAATTGTTGTTATTTGGAATGTTCTGGTATTCATTCCGGATCTGGTTCCTGATTTGGGGTAGCATGGCTTGCAGAGCTACTGCTAGCTCCTGTTCGCGTGTCATGACCATCTGACAATTTAAAAGAAATGAAAATGAAATGATTAATCTGATTAGAACATATGATAAACATAATAAAATGATGCATGAAACAGTATATGAAGGCATAGCCAATGAAATGATATGAACATGAGTGAACACCTATGGTTCGATTCACAAAACAAATGACATAACGAGGTGAACGCCTATGGGTCGGTTCACTAAACAAAAATGATTCAAATAAAAGCACATGAGACTAAATATTGCCAGTCCTGTACCAACCCTTACTGAGTCAAAACTCCTACAACAATAATACATAAAATGAATGCATGAAAACAACCTCCCAGTTTTAAGAAGACGCTGATGACTACCCACTAGTCACAGGTCAATTTAAGAGCCTACAGGTCGAAACATTGGCTCTGATACCGTAATTGTAACACCCCATTTGGATAAATAGACCGTTACGTAGTAATTATGGCGTGTCATCACAGCATGCAAGGTAAAGGTCTAAAATATTAAATGACCATAAAGAATCTGGAAATAAACATCGGATCCAAACATAATATCCACACACGAAATACATAGTATAGAATGTAAAGAAAAGGACTAAACAATGTCCAGCAAAGCAAAAGTATGTAAATGCATTAAAGAATGAAAGAAAACTGGCGCCTCATTCCATGTACGTACTCTTGATTTCCTAGCTTTGCCCTTTAGTACATGCTGTATTGGGACATAGAAAGAGAAATACGGTTGAGCAATACGCTCAATGTGCGGATATATAACATAGAATGTAAAGCATAAACATAAGTAAGTAATGGAATGAAGTGAATAGCAGCGGAATAAATGTATGTCCTGAACAACCTGGTTAAGATTATAAAACTAGTTTCATCTTACTGAAAACTTATGTTTAGTCTATTCTAAAAATATGTATTTTAATTATGCCCGGAGCTCATATAGGTCATGATATAACAACGTGCATGAATACTTAGAGGGGTGACCTCATCATGCAGTTAGAGGGGTTGCCTCTAATTAATTTATAAAATGAGTGGAGGGATCAGCTCCTGTAACCGATGTAAGGTACACACCACAGTTACCATGAAATCATACTACTTGTCCTAGGATGCAGCCATTCGCCCCACATAATAATAATAAAGGCCAAATACTGTAAAGGGACGCTGCAAGCAATCATTCTCACCACAGAAGAGTCATAATACCGGTGCCTCCAGTGCCATGGTTATGGAACCCCCACAACTAGGTGAAACTGGCATGCATGTATATAGCTTAGGGAAATCTAAATAATCATACATATACTGATGTGTTTAAGACACTTAAATTACTTGGAGAAAACAAATGGCTACATACGGGGAATCCTAAATGAAGGAAAGGAATCTCCTTACTGAAGGACGGAATATCCGTACCTTATGTCCAGTAAATGAAGATGAAAACAAACACGAAAGATCACTCCGACTTCACAATAGCTACATAATTTAATGGACATGAATAAGTACCTGTTTTACTTATACATTCTTGTTATTTGGTTTACTTTCACATGTTCATACTTATAATACTTGTTCTTGTCTTGTTTTATCATTTCATGCTTAATCATGTGTCTTCTTATTGTTTCATGTGTTTTAGATTCATGTATTTCATGTTTTAAGTGTTATAATACTCGTTATAACATCATAAGTAACTTTCTAAAAATATAAGGTTTCTATATATAGTAACTTTCTAAAAATAGTAAGTTCCCTTAAATAGTAAGTTTCCAAAAATATAAAGTTTCCAAAATTAGTAAGTTTCAAAAAATAGAAAGTTTCCATATTTAGCATGTTTCCATAAATAATATATTACCATATATATAGTACCTTTCCATGTTTATCATGTTGCCATAAATAATATAATTCCATAATTAACATATTTCCATAATTAAAAGTATGCTTAATTTATGTCATGTATAATTATATCATAAAGTTTAATAATTAATAAATAGTTAGCCTAACATATTATTATTAAATAATAATATTATGTCATGTTATTATTAGTTTATTATTAATTAATAATATTACATAATTCATGCTATTAAACTTTATCATAAAAGATATTAATTAATTTAATCTAAGTTTTAATTAATTAAATCCATGTTCATGAATAATTAAATAATTAATTATTATAACCTAAGTTTTTGTTTTTATTAAACCATACATTAATTAATAAAATTAATCAATTTAAAACATACATAACTTATTTTACATGTCGGTTTAATTTACGTGTTCTTGAAAAGTTAAGTTCCCGAGTCCCACCACGAGACCTGACAACCGAGCACAATAGCCCGAGGGCTACGGCCTCGCTGCCGTGACCCAAACCGAGCCACAACAACTCATCGAGAACCTACGACTCTCGGATCGTTGCTGCGCCGAACCAAACAGCCCCTCAGTCGAAGCTGGGGATCCTCGTGCCTACGTCTAGTACCCACCGAGAACCCCCCAATGGGTCTCGGTTCCCACCGCTAGGCCAAGATCTCAACTGTGGGTCTTGGTCCTTGCGGCTGCCAACCAAAATGCCACCACCGCTAGCATTTGCTTGCGGCTCGTGGTTCACGCGACACCACCGAGACCTTCATGGTCTCGGTTGGGCTGCGATCGAAACAACAAACACCCCCAAACCTTTATTTGTCTTTAGACTTGTTAAATCCATGATTTAATTACATGTTCTTGCATCTTTATAAATGTTCATACATAATTAAATTAAAAACAATTAAAGAAAAAGCGATTTGAGATACCGAATGCGTGGATTAAATAGGGATGAACACGAACACACTATCGTATAATTAATCAACCAAAAATCAACAATGGATCGTCCTTGTGTTCTTGGGTGATCCGCGACAAGGAGGAGACAAGACGGAGTTAGGGTTTTGATTTTCTGTAAAAAGTGATTATGAAATCCCCTGTGTTTTATTTATTGTTTAACAAAAATCTCATGGGTCGGGCTTGACCCATCTTGCCCTTTTCTCCTCTTCTAGCCGACGCACAAACACCCCCTATGGTTTTTATGTTTGTTTTTCTTGTTTAAATATTATCGTGTATGTTCATCGTGTTTTATTTCTTGAACGTTTTCTTAATATTATACGTACATACTTATCGTATATTAATATTCTTGTTTACATACATAATACTTATGATAATTAATTAATATACATAATAATCGTATTAAATATTCGTGATGCATGTGGTATATTAATTAATTACAATGTTTAAATTTAACCGTAACTTCGTGCATTTTATGATCATAGGATTTTAAAGCGGGTTTTACAACAGCAACATTTTTTTACCAATTATTTTCGAAAAAATGACAGTGATCTTCAACGGTAAAACAAAGAGTAATGGCGACATGAAAAGAAAAAAAACATTTATTGATTGTTAAATCAACATAATAGGAGATGTGTTATGACGGCTAGGGTTTTAGATGCTAGGGTTTATTGGATATAAAAGGCTAGTTATTGAATTTAATAAAGCAGAAGAAAATTAAGCGAGATCCCTCCGAATCATCGACGAGTAACCGATGACCGGAGGATAACAAATTTTTGATGGGTTGTATCTAAAGCTCTGATACCATGTAAGAATGATTAAAATCCCATAGGTGTTATCTATTATTCATCCACTATATATAGTGGTAAACACTTGATATCCTAAACCCGTAAATCGGGCTTGGGCCTATTTATTCACTAATACTCCCCCGTAGTCTGAGCGACGAAATCGCAAAAGCTCGGACTAAAGAAATAAAAAAACTAAGAAATTATTCATGCAGACCCAAAGTATATATGTCCGTCGAAGATGACAAACTCAACTTATATCTATCTGCGAAACGCGAGACTCAAGGTATATCTATCTGACAAGGATGGCATACTCAACATATATTTGTCGGTCGAACGTGACAAACTTAAGGTATATCTATTTGTCAAAAGATGATAGACTCAACCTATATCTATCTATCGAAACACGACTGACACGAGGTATATCTATCTGTCAAAGGATGACAAAATCAACCAATATCTATCGGCTGAAAACAAAAAAGTCGTCTTAGGGATACCCTAGGTTCAATACCAACAAAAGTCGTCTCAGGAATTGATACCGTAGGTTCAACTAACAAACTATCAAACAACTATAATAAAATAATAAACGTGACAAATATTTTTTTACAAATATATAACAAAACAAAACTGTATACCATTAAAGAAAGGGTAAAAGCTAAAAATAGCCACGTACTTTTAGTTTTTGTACCGATTTGACAAAAGGAACTATTTTATTCAATAGATTCAACCAACTTGTTTTTTATGTGTTAATGTTACCAAAATTACCTGCTATATTTCCATGTCATTTTCTAATATTTATGTGTACCTTAAAAATGCCACATGTGAAATTTTTGACCAAGTAGATTGACTAGTTCTCTTACCCTCCTTTCCTTATTTATAATTTTCTTAAAATCTTTATCAAAACCTAGAGTTTAATTCATCTTTACTAAAAAATAATTATTTTCATCATTACTTTAGATTGATCATCATCATAAAGTCATCGTCTTCAAACATGTAGAATATTGGTAATCTATGAACTAGAGTGAGGTTGATGGGTTTTTAGAGAAAAAGTAGAGAGAGAAAGTAAAGAAAAACTATGTAAAAATGTATTGAATAAATGAACCAACCAACACCCTCTCCATCAAAGGAGATGGTTTATATACCCAATTCCATAGTGGACTTAGGCCGTCGGCCCATGGACAAGCCCATGGGTCAATTTAGTTAACTAATATTTACATTTATCTAACTACGAGCTAGTAACGTTTAATAATATTGTTGGAGTGACCGATACTTCTAGTATACGCTAAAACTTATTTCCAACAATCTCCCCTAAGGGAGGTCACTCCAAATTACAAAGTCCTTAACCTAGCATACTATACTAGATCTTCGTTATTGAGCTCGTAGTCTATTCCCTTTTCTTATTTTCTTTTTCTTCGTTGTTGTGAGTATGTGTTGATACTCTTTAGGCTTTGGCTTGGAGCATGTTCTTTTGACCTTTGACTTGTTGTGTGGTTAGAGATCATCTTCACGTGCGATCTTCGCCTTCTTGTGATACTTGCATCCTCGTGACTTCATGTCCCACACACTTATACTTCATTGAGTTCTTGAAAGCTTCAGAGTTTGATACATCGGATGACTTTAGATTGAGATTTCTTGAATTTGCTAAAATATTTAGTGTAGAAAGTATAAGCATGTGAGGACGACTTCTTCTCGGACACCGCAACACCGCCGTCTTCAAATGCAGCAACATAAGTAGACACGAATGAAGTGATTTTGAAATTTCATTCTAATTCGGTAGCATTTTACCTCCGGTCGGTGAAGACCGTTGGACGATATTATATATCGTACTTATGACATGTAGATTTAATTAAAAATATCCTTGACAAGATTTCGCGGGTAAACTGTCACAAACGGGAATTTTCCAGGCTTTAAATAATAATGAATTATATTATTTATTAATCGATATTCGTTTTCGAGGGATATCAAGTTATTTGATTTAAAAATGTGAGTCATTTTACATATTGTAAAAGACTGCGTAAAATCTAAGAACTGACGCGGTACAAAAATTTAAAATTTTATTTAATTTTCCTAAGATATTTGATAAAAAGATTTCATAAATTATTTAATATTTTATTTTATTTTAATAATGTAAGATGAAATTGAGAATTTTGAGTTAAAAGCAAATTTTATTTGAACGAAACCGAATGAGATACTTGATAAATATTGATCATTTTAACAAAAAGATATATGTAAAAGTAAATAAAAAAAAGCAACAAGTGAAATGGATGTGTTGTAATTAGATCCTAAAACTATGGGCCTCTATAGAAATACCAGACGGTTTCAAATGTTAAAAGATAGATAGTACATACATTATTAAATAACCCACGTGATTTCCCCTGTAAGTCAAACCTCAAACTTTGTATCTTGTACCCCATCTGATATGAAACTGATACAAGAGGAAAAGAGGTACCATCGTGTCCCCTTAACCCCTCAATTTCTGAATAAATTCACTCGAATGGAACTAAGACATGTAACTAGATAGTTACGAACCCTCAATCCCCGATAAATACTACACTCCTCTCTTCAATAATTCATCACAGTTAAACACAAGCTTGCTCAAAATCCTTACTTACTTGATCCTCTTCTAAAAGCCTCTATGTTCTTTCTGAAGGTAGCACAAATAAATCTATAGCCTTACCTATTTTCCTTTCTTACCATTTGAAAACACATGAATACACTCCCTGGTGTTTTGGCAACACTACACAAAATAAAGCCTTAAACTTACTCCTCCGAGTTGCCTTTGTCTTCTAGTACTCGACACAAGCCAAAAACAACATTCGTGATATTCTTTTAGAGATCATCACATGGTATGAAACATTAACTAGTTTTCTTGTGGTCTCTGCCTGAGTCGACGCATGCTAGCAAACCAACATGCCCCTTGGTTCGTTGGTGATCACACCAGCCCAGAAGTGTGGCGAGGAGTGCCCCTTGGTTGTGTTCGTTTGGTTTTGTTTTATGGTTCGACATTGATGTCCTCTTTATAGAACGAACTTATGGTTCATGCGCCTTTGATTCGCGCCACTACTCCTTCCATTTTCTACTTTTCGAGACCTCAACCACAAGTTGGGAATAGCGTCAACAAATCCTGGATCTTGTTACCATAGCAAAACCTAGTATGATTAAAACCCTAATCCACCATCGCTCTTTTTACTTGGTGTTCGCCAACGAGTCTCAAGCGACAAACAACCCACATCACTTTGTGTGTTTCCACTGTTGGTGATTGCAAAGTGTACATGTATGGCGGGTGCGAAAGGAGTTAGCATTGAAAGTATATAGTTCGATTGGAATGGGCTTTGGTTTCGTCGTGTGTCTTGGGTGTTCGCGAGTTTGGGTTCCTCGGGTCGTCGAGATTCTTTCTCTTGTCATCAAAGGTGTTGTGAGTATTTCCTTTTGTTTATTATCATGCATACATATGAGCTATTGTCACCATGAAACTCATATCTGTCTTTTTAAAAACAAGCTAAAACATACTGTCGGTATAATAAATCACTTTGTGAAACACACACTTGAGAATATCATGGTCACCAAACGTGAATGCCATCATTTAGTTTACACCATAAGATATAGCATGGCCAAAAACTAAAGCCTACGAGGTTGATTTACTATCTCGAAAATGGAATTGAGATCTAGTACTATATTAATACAAAACTTCTGATGTAATACATAACCGTTGAGGAAACGACACATAAGATAGTCGCTCACCAAAAACACGAGTACTATAGCTTATATTACACCTTTAATAGTATTGTGGCCAAATTCGAGAGCAAACGAAACTCGTTTGCTAACTTTAACAAATGGTACATAATTGTGATTTTATGTGACAAGGGTGTAAATAAGCAAACTTGGGAGCTATAAAAGACCACTTTAGACTGTGTTCATGGGTCAGGACTGTGGTCCTAGGAATAGACGACCCAAAAAGCTAAATTTACCAAGTTGAATCACTTAAAACGGAGTTATAACGAAACGGGAAACTTAAAATGAAAATCAAGAATTTAAGCTAAAAACTGCCAGCTGTGCGAAAATATACCAAGTCTGGAAACGGGGTAGTCTGATGAGCCATGTTTAGGCTCAATTTCGAGCCTGTTAGAGGAGGAATGGGGAAATATTTCTCAAGGACAAAATGATTATATATCTGGCCTAGTTTTCAGAACATCAAACCGTTCGTTATAAGAATAAGTGAGCAGATAGTTACGTGACATCAAAGTTTCTGAAAAACCAACCCGTCTAGTATAAAACTGTCCAGAACTGTGATTTTGTAAGCTGTTTTTGAGCCGTTTAGAGTCCGAATCACGACTAGCTCAGGGAGACCATTTTTTTAGCCTACCTGGTGGGCTATACAAAGAAACTCGATTTAGGACATAACTCAATTGTATGCATAAGTTACGGGCTCTCAAAGTAGGCCCATTGGACACTTTTCAAAACTTGTAAAACATTGGTATTTGTGATAAAACCTGTTTAGACGTGGATAACTAGTTTACAAAATTGAAAGCACGACTTGGTTGATGGTGATATGAGTTTAAGTATTTGCATAAGCATTTGTACATTTATTCGCGTATTTAGTAAACGTATAATATTTACTTAGGTTGCGGATAATTGCTCGTGCATCGTTTCTGTGCCTCACCTTATGTGCTATTCTGTTTGCTACCGCTCTACAACGTTGAGGTGAGTTCATACCCCACCTTTTCTTGCTTTAAATTGAATTATAAATGTTTTATAATTACTCTTTGGGGGAGGTACATGCTTGGTCGTAAACCAGTTATAAACATACTTTGTTGTCAGGAACTATTTATAAACTTGTTTGGTTGTCATTAACTGTTTATAAGTTACTTGGTTGTCTTAAGCTAACTTTTAAGCTTACTTGGTTGGTCAGAAACTATACGAAAGGTCTTACTTGTTAAGTGCTCATATGTGAACTCTGTTAATTGTTTTAACACTTACTCATTCTTCTACTATATGATTGCTTGATTTAACGCATGAACACAAGTACACTTACTCGTTTGATTATTTGTCTAAGTCCCTGTTTAACCCAAGTTGCTTTTGGCCCACTTTCATGAACCGTTAATTTCGGACCGGATGACCGGTCGAAAGCGCGAATGTTATGGATAGATCTATCGGGACTGACATCCCTACCTAATTGTGGTTGTGTGGTCAAATTAGGTACACCTACATTTGAGTCTGTTACGTGTGTCGCGGGTTAGGCACTCGTTTGGGCTGCTTTGTATTATTTTCTCTCTGATATGTTAACGTTTTGGTGTCATGAACTTAGACAATAATAAATGCTTTATTTTATCTAGTGACTTTGTATTTGTTATATTGTCACTAGGTGGTTGAAAAATCTTGTGGTTCATAATCCATTATATTGTTATCGAAACCTCTATTATTTATCAGTAAGCTCTGTTTTTATCAGAAAACGCTATTTATTAGCTGTGAACTCTGTTTTATCTTAAAACTCTATTTATTTCATGTGAACTCTGTTTCTATCAGAAAGTGCGATTTATTATTTGTAAACCCTGTTTTATCAGAAAACTCTATTTATTTCCAGTGAACTCTATTTTGTCAGAAAACTCTATTTTATATCCAGTGAACTCTGTTTTATCAGAAAACTCTATTTATTTCAGTGAACTTTGTTTTTTTCTGTAAACTATATTTATTATCAGTAAACTCTGTTTTTATACAAACTCTGTCGTTATAAATAAACTTTAAAATTATCAAATAAAGCATATTTAACAAGAAACTATGATTTTTAAACTCTTATATTTTACTGCAAGGTGCAGTGGTCGGTAAAACTCTAATTTTTCATAAACGTTTTAAAACAAACTTATGAACTCACCAACTTTATGTTGACATTTTTAAGCATGTATTTTCAGGTACTTGACTGTATGGACTATTTGGAGTCTGCTATATGGTTTTGGCATGTAGAGGTCGTTCTCGGATCAAGCTCTCGAATACTCATGAAGTCACAGCCTCCAAAAGCCAATCTTCCGCTGCGGTGAATTTGGGGGTGTGACAGATTGGTATCAGAGCTTTGGTTATAGAGAACTAGGTTGCATTAGTAACTCTAGACTATAACCGGCTCTCGGTTTTATTTAGCAGTAACACTCATCACAACATACTTATTCCGCTGCTATATGAGTATTCGCAATACATGTTTGTTATTGCTTTATTGCCCGTCATGTTATTAGTGTTTACATGAGTTCGATTTAGGACATTAAGACATATACTATATTTTGATATATGAACGCTAGAATATTTATTAGGCATTGTGAGTCACACAATGGTCCCGCAGATCTTTTTATAATCGAATCTAGAGATGCGATTTTTAATTGAAGATTGATTGTGAGTAATCCCCAGGTTCGAGCTAATTCATTCAAAAAGGTTGAGAGGTGTAACAATACTTAACTATGCCTCAGTGGGCCTCATGTTTGATTGAGTGCGAGATGGAATTAAGTATGGAACGTTACACAGCCTATAATTTTTGATGAATTACCTCGGGATGGGTAAGACTTGTAGTCTTAGGCGTTAATGTGGAATGTGTTGTATTTTTAGAGTCGAGTTGGGTCATCAAAAAGTTGAGATGTGTAATAATTCATAACAAAACCCGAGGCCATTCTTTGTGAGTGAGTTTCGAAGTTGGGTTATGATAAGTTATTACTCAGCTTAGTGTTTGATGAGTCTTCCTCGATGATAGGAAAGACTTGTGTGATTGGATAATTGCTTATTTAGAACCGAGTACTATATAATTATCCTACTTATAACCGTGAGTTTGTTTACATGACATATGTCTACGATTGCTTTATCGCCTAACGACACGTATGTTCTTCGATATGGTACTTTTGAAACGTCTACTTATGGAAGATGACTTATTGTCAACTCGTACTCTTCGCTTTTTGTAATTTTGGATAATATTGTTTAGATATTTTAACGATTTTGAATTGGGTATTTTGTCGGTGACACTTAAGTAGGATGATTTATGACGTCTTTATTGAAATGGATTGGGACGCCTTTGCATTTGAATAAAGAAATCATAAATCACCGAACCATAAGTTTATAATGACATATTTGCATAGATTAGGACGCTTCTGTATGCAAATATGAGATTATAAACGAGTGGGCTTAAGAATATCCGACGTGACCCTGTACATTTATGGTATTGATTTAGTACTCCAGTTTTGGGAGGGTATTTTCTTTTGACACATGATACGTCCGTACGAGTTAATCGTTCTTTTACCTTGTTATCATTATCATTACAACGTTTGGAGAGTGCTTATTTAAGCTTCATTTAATTCACGAATTATTGCGCGAACTTTCTGAAAATACACTGATTGACGTGAACCTAACAAGCTGGTGGTGGTGAAACCTTGAACTTTTAAGAGCTGATGATTTTTCTAGACTCTTCGCTTCGAATTGTTTCCTCTTATCGTTCTATGAACGATGGCTGATTTGTCAGATTGACAGTAAGAACCGCTCAAATTTATTCCACTTCTATCTATTGTTTACCTAGTACCTATTGGTGGATAACACGATTTTAAAAGTTCAGACATAATTATCTGTGAGTAGATCTAAGTATATTCGGTAGAAAACTGAGTAGAACCTCAAAATCCTTTTTCTCTACACTTTTTAATTGGGTAACAACAACTGAGTTCGAGGACGAACTCAAAATAACACGTATTGAATGTCACAAACGGGAATTTTCCAGGATTTAAATAATAATGAATTATATTATTTATTAATCGATATTCGTTTTCGAGGGATATCAAGTTATTTGATTTAAAAATGAGAGTCATTTTACATATTGTAAAAGACTGCGTAAAATCTAAGAACTGACGCGGTACAAAAATTTAAAATTTTATTTAATTTTCCTAAGATATTTGATAAAAAGATTTCATAAATTATTTAATATTTTATTTTATTTTAATATTGTAAGATGAAATTGAGAATATTTGAGTTAAAAGCAAATTTTATATGAACGAAACCGAATGAGATACTTGATAAATATTGATCATTTTAACAAAAAGATATATGTAAAAGTAAATAAAAAAAAAGCAACAAGTGAAATGGATGTGTTGTAATTAGATCCTAAAACTATGGGCCTCTATAGAAATACCAGACGGTTTCAAATGTTAAAAGATAGATAGTACATACATTATTAAATAACCCACGTGATTTCCCCTGTAAGTCAAACCTCAAACTTTGTATCTTGTACCCCATCTGATATGAAACTGATACAAGAGGAAAAGAGGTACCATCGTGTCCCCTTAACCCCTCAATTTCTGAATAAATTCACTCGAATGGAACTAAGACATGTAACTAGATAGTTACGAACCCTCAATCCCCGATAAATACTACACTCCTCTCTTCAATAATTCATCACAGTTAAACACAAGCTTGCTCAAAATCCTTACTTACTTGATCCTCTTCTAAAAGCCTCTATGTTCTTTCTGAAGGTAGCACAAATAAATCTATATCCTTACCTATTTTCCTTTCTTACCATTTGAAAACACATGAATACACTCCCTGGTGTTTTGGCAACACTACACAAAATAAAGCCTTAAACTTACTCCTCCGAGTTGCCTTTGTCTTCTAGTACTCGACACAAGCCAAAAACAACATTCGTGATATTCTTTTAGAGATCGTCACATGGTATGAAACATTAACTAGTTTTCTTGTGGTCTCTGCCTGAGTCGACGCATGCTAGCAAACCAACATGCCCCTTGGTTCGTTGGTGATCACACCAGCCCAGAAGTGTGGCGAGGAGTGCCCCTTGGTTGTGTTCGTTTGGTTTTGTTTTATGGTTCGACATTGATGTCCTCTTTATAGAACGAACTTATGGTTCATGCGCCTTTGATTCGCGCCACTACTCCTTCCATTTTCTACTTTTCGAGACCTCAACCACAAGTTGGGAATAGCGTCAACAAATCCTGGATCTTGTTACCATAGCAAAACCTAGTATGATTAAAACCCTAATCCACCATCGCTCTTTTTACTTGGTGTTCGCCAACGAGTCTCAAGCGACAAACAACCCACATCACTTTGTGTGTTTCCACTGTTGGTGATTGCAAAGTGTACATGTATGGCGGGTGCGAAAGGAGTTAGCATTGAAAGTATATAGTTCGATTGGAATGGGCTTTGGTTTCGTCGTGTGTCTTGGGTGTTCGCGAGTTTGGGTTCCTCGGGTCGTCGAGATTCTTTCTCTTGTCATCAAAGGTGTTGTGAGTATTTCCTTTTGTTTATTATCATGCATACATATGAGCTATTGTCACCATGAAACTCATATCTGTCTTTTTAAAAACAAGCTAAAACATACTGTCGGTATAATAAATCACTTTGTGAAACACACACTTGAGAATATCATGGTCACCAAACGTGAATGCCATCATTTAGTTTACACCATAAGATATAGCATGGCCAAAAACTAAAGCCTACGAGGTTGATTTACTATCTCGAAAATGGAATTGAGATCTAGTACTATATTAATACAAAACTTCTGATGTAATACATAACCGTTGAGGAAACGACACATAAGATAGTCGCTCACCAAAAACACGAGTACTATAGCTTATATTACACCTTTAATAGTATTGTGGCCAAATTCGACAGCAAACGAAACTCGTTTGCTAACTTTAACAAATGGTACATAATTGTGATTTTATGTGACAAGGGTGTAAATAAGCAAACTTGGGAGCTATAAAAGACCACTTTAGACTGTGTTCATGGGTCAGGACTGTGGTCCTAGGAATAGACGACCCGAAAAGCTAAATTTACCAAGTTGAATCACTTAAAACGGAGTTATAACGAAACGGGAAACTTAAAATGAAAATCAAGAATTTAAGCTAAAAACTGCCAGCTGTGCGAAAATATACCAAGTCTGGAAACGGGGTAGTCTGATGAGCCATGTTTAGGCTCAATTTCGAGCCTGTTAGAGGACGAATGGGGAAATATTTCTCAAGGACAAAATGATTATATATCTGGCCTAGTTTTCAGAACATCAAACCGTTCGTTATAAGAATAAGTGAGCAGATAGTTACGTGACATCAAAGTTTCTGAAAAAACAACCCGTCTAGTATAAAACTGTCCAGAACCGTGATTTTGTAAGCTGTTTTTGAGCCGTTTAGAGTCCGAATCACGACTAGCTCAGGGAGACCATTGTTTTAGCCTACCTGGTGGGCTATACAAAGAAACTCGATTTAGGACATAAATCAATTGTATGCATAAGTTACGGGCTCTCAAAGTAGGCCCATTGGACACTTTTCAAAACTTATAAAACATTGGTATTTGTGATAAAACCTGTTTAAACGTGGATAACTAGTTTACAAAATTGAAAGCACGACTTGGTTGATGGTGATATGAGTTTAAGTATTTGCATACGCATTTGTACATTTATTCGCGTATTTAGTAAACGTATAATGTGCTATTCTGTTTGCTACCGCTCTACAACGTTGAGGTGAGTTCATACCCCACCTTTTCTTGCTTTAAGTTGAATTATAAATGTTTTATAATTACTCTTTGGGGGAGGTACATGCTTGGTCGTAAACCAGTTATAAACTTACTTTGTTGTCAGGAACTATTTATAAACTTGTTTGGTTGTCATTAACTGTTTATAAGTTACTTGGTTGTCTTAAGCTAACTTTTAAGCTTACTTGGTTGGTCAGAAACTATACGAAAGGTCTTACTTGTTAAGTGCTCATATGTGAACTCTGTTAATTGTTTTAACACTTACTCATTCTTCTACTATATGATTGCTTGATTTAACGCATGAACACAAGTATACTTACTCGTTTGATTATTTGTCTAAGTCCATGTTTAACCCAAGTTGCTTTTGGCCCACTTTCATGAACCGTTAATTTCGGACCGGATGACCGGTCGAAAGCGCGAATGTTATGGATAGATCTATCGGGACTGACATCCCTACCTAATTGTGGTTGTGTGGTCAAATTAGGTACACCTACATTTGAGTCTGTTACGTGTGTCGCGGGTTAGGCACTCGTTTGGGCTGCTTTGTATTATTTTCTCTCTGATATGTTAACGTTTCGGTGTCATGAACTTAGACAATAATAAATGCTTTATTTTATCTAGTGACTTTGTATTTGTTATATTGTCACTAGGTGGTTGAAAAATCTTGTGGTTCATAATCCATTATATTGTTATCGAAACCTCTATTATTTATCAGTAAGCTCTGTTTTTATCAGAAAACGCTATTTATTAGCTGTGAACTCTGTTTTATCTTAAAACTCTATTTATTTCATGTGAACTCTGTTTCTATCAGAAAGTGCGATTTATTATTTGTAAACCCTGTTTTATCAGAAAACTCTATTTATTTCCAGTGAACTCTATTTTGTCAGAAAACTCTATTTTATATCCAGTGAACTCTGTTTTATCAAAAAACTCTATTTATTTCAGTGAACTTTGTTTTTTTCTGTAAACTATATTTATTATCAGTAAACTCTGTTTTTATACAAACTCTGTCGTTATAAATAAACTTTAAAATTATCAAATAAAGCATATTTAACAAGAAACTATGATTTTTAAACTCTTATATTTTACTGCAAGGTGCAGTGGTCGGTAAAACTCTAATTTTTCATAAACGTTTTAAAACAAACTTATGAACTCACCAACTTTATGTTGACATTTTTAAGCATGTATTTTCAGGTACTTGACTGTATGGACTATTTGGAGTCTGCTATATGGTTTTGGCATGTAGAGGTCGTTCTCGGATCAAGCTCTCGAATACTCATGAAGTCACAGCCTCCAAAAGCCAGTCTTCCGCTGCGGTGAATTTGGGGGTGTGACAGATTGGTATAAGAGCTTTGGTTATAGAGAACTAGGTTGCATTAGTAACTCTAGACTATAACCGGCTCTCAGTTTTATTTAGCAGTAACACTCATCACAACATACTTATTCCGCTGCTATATGAGTATTTGCAATACATGTTTGTTATTGCTTTATTGCCCGTCATGTTATTAGTGTTTACATGAGTTCGATTTAGGACATTAAGACATATACTATATTTTGATATATGAACGCTAGAATATTTATTAGGCATTGTGAGTCACACAATGGTCCCGCAGATCTTTTTATAATCGAATCTAGAGATGCGATTTTTAATTGAAGATTGATTGTGAGTAATCCCCAGGTTCGAGCTAATTCATTCAAAAAGGTTGAGAGGTGTAACAATACTTAACTATGCCTCAGTGGGCCTCATGTTTGATTGAGTGCGAGATGGAATTAAGTATGAAACGTTACACAGCCTATAATTTTTGATGAATTACCTCAGGATGGGTAAGACTTGTAGTCTTAGGCGTTAATGTGGAATGTGTTGTATTTTTAGAGTCGAGTTGGGTCATCACAAAGTTGAGATGTGTAATAATTCATAACAAAAACCGAGGCCATTCTTTGTGAGTGAGTTTCGAAGTTGGGTTATGATAAGTTATTACTCAGCTTAGTGTTTGATGAGTCTTCCTCGATGATAGGAAAGACTTGTGTGATTGGATAATTGCTTATTTAGAACCGAGTACTATATAATTATCCTACTTATAACCGTGAGTTTGTTTACATGATATATGTCTACGATTGCTTTATCGCCTAACGACCGTATGTTCTTCGATATGGTACTTTTGAAACGTCTACTTATGGAATATGACTTATTGTCAACTCGTACTCTTCGCTTTTTGTAATTTTGGATAATATTGTTTAGATATTTTAACGATTTTGAATTGGGTATTTTGTCGGTGACACTTAAGTAGGATGATTTATGAAGTCTTTATTGAAATGGATTGGGACGCCTTTGCATTTGAATAAAGAAATCATAAATCACGGAACCATAAGTTTATAATGACATATTTGCATAGATTAGGACGCTTCTGTATGCAAATATGAGATTATAAACGAGTGGGCTTAAGGATATCCGACGTGACCCTGTACATTTATGGTATTGATTTAGTACTCCAGTTTTGGGAGGGTATTTTCTTTTGACACATGATACGTCCGTACGAGTTAATCGTTCTTTTACCTTGTTATCATTATCATTACAACGTTTGGAGAGTGCTTATTTAAGCTTCATTTAATTCAAGAATTATTGCGCGAACTTTCTGAAAATACACTGATTGACGTGAACCTAACAAGCTGGTGGTGGTGAAACCTTGAACTTTTAAGAGCTGATGATTTTTCTAGACTCTTCGCTTCGAATTGTTTCCTCTTATCGTTCTATGAACGATGGCGGATTTGTCAGATTGACAGTAAGAACCGCTCAGATTTATTCCACTTCTATCTATTGTTTACCTAGTACCTATTAGTGGATAACACGATTTCAAAAGTTCAGACATAATTATCTGTGAGTAGATCTAAGTATATTCGGTAGAAAACTGAGTAGAACCTCAAAATCCTTTTTCTCTACACTTTTTAATTGGGTAACAACAACTGAGTTCGAGGACGAACTCAAAATAACACGTATTGAATGTCACAAACGGGAATTTTCCAGGCTTATAATAATAATGAATTATATTATTTATTAATCGATATTCGTTTTCGAGGGATATCAAGTTATTTGATTTAAAAATGAGAGTCATTTTACATATTGTAAAAGACTGCGTAAAATCTAAGAACTGACGCGGTACAAAATTTTAAAATTTTATTTAATTTTCCTAAGATATTTGATAAAAAGATTTCATAAATTATTTAATATTTTATTTTATTTTAATAATGTAAGATGAAATTGAGAATATTTGAGTTAAAAGCAAATTTTATTTGAACGAAACCGAATGAGATACTTGATAAATATTGATCATTTTAACAAAAAGATATATGTAAAAGTAAATAAAAAAAAAGCAACAAGTGAAATGGATGTGTTGTAATTAGATCCTAAAACTATGGGCCTCTATAGAAATACCAGACGGTTTCAAATGTTAAAAGATAGATAGTACATACATTATTAAATAACCCACGTGATTTCCCCTGTAAGTCAAACCTCAAACTTTGTATCTTGTACCCCATCTGATATGAAACTGATACAAGAGGAAAAGAGGTACCATCGTGTCCCCTTAACCCCTCAATTTCTGAATAAATTCACTCGAATGGAACTAAGACATGTAACTAGATAGTTACGAACCCTCAATCCCCGATAAATACTACACTTCTCTCTTCAATAATTCATCACAGTTAAACACAAGCTTGCTCAAAATCCTTACTTACTTGATCCTCTTCTAAAAGCCTCTATGTTCTTTCTGAAGGTAGCACAAATAAATCTATAGCCTTACCTATTTTCCTTTCTTACCATTTGAAAACACATGAATACACTCCCTGGTGTTTTGGCAACACTACAAAAAATAAAGCCTTAAACTTACTCCTCCGAGTTGCCTTTGTCTTCTAGTACTCGACACAAGCCAAAAACAACATTCGTGATATTCTTTTAGAGATCGTCACATGGTATGAAACATTAACTAGTTTTCTTGTGGTCTCTGCCTGAGTCGACGCATGCTAGCAAACCAACATGCCCCTTGGTTCGTTGGTGATCACACCAGCCCAGAAGTGTGGCGAGGAGTGCCCCTTGGTTTTGTTCGTTTGGTTTTGTTTTATGGTTCGACATTGATGTCCTCTTTATAGAACGAACTTATGGTTCATGCGCCTTTGATTCGCGCCACTACTCCTTCCATTTTCTACTTTTCGAGACCTCAACCACAGGTTGGGAATAGCGTCAACAAATCCTGGATCTTGTTACCATAGCAAAACCTAGTATGATTAAAACCCTAATCCACCATCGCTCTTTTTACTTGGTGTTCGCCAACGAGTCTCAAGCGACAAACAACCCACATCACTTTGTGTGTTTCCACTGTTGGTGATTGCAAAGTGTACATGTATGGCGGGTGCGAAAGGAGTTAGCATTGAAAGTATATAGTTCGATTGGAATGGGCTTTGGTTTCGTCGTGTGTCTTGGGTGTTCGCGAGTTTGGGTTCCTCGGGTCGTCGAGATTCTTTCTCTTGTCATCAAAGGTGTTGTGAGTATTTCCTTTTGTTTATTATCATGCATACATATGAGCTATTGTCACCATGAAACTCATATCTGTCTTTTTAAAAACAAGCTAAAACATACTGTCGGTATAATACATCACTTTGTGAAACACACACTTGAGAATATCATGGTCACCAAACGTGAATGCCATCATTTAGTTTACACCATAAGATATAGCATGGCCAAAAACTAAAGCCTACGAGGTTGATTTACTATCTCGAAAATGGAATTGAGATCTAGTACTATATTAATACAAAACCTCTGATGTAATACATAACCGTTGAGGAAACGACACATAAGATAGTCGCTCACCAAAAACACGAGTACTATAGCTTATATTACACCTTTAATAGTATTGTGGCCAAATTCGAGAGCAAACGAAACTCGTTTGCTAACTTTAACAAATGGTACATAATTGTGATTTTATGTGACAAGGTTGTAAATAAGCAAACTTGGGAGCTATAAAAGACCACTTTAGACTGTGTTCATGGGTCAGGACTGTGGTCCTAGGAATAGACGACCCGAAAAGCTAAATTTACCAAGTTGATCACTTAAAACGGAGTTATAACGAAACGGGAAACTTAAAATGAAAATCAAGAATTTAAGCTAAAAACTGCCAGCTATGCGAAAATATACCAAGTCTGGAAACGGGGTAGTCTGATGAGCCATGTTTAGGCTCAATTTCGAGCCTGTTAGAGGACGAATGGGGAAATATTTCTCAAGGACAAAATGATTATATATCTGGCCTAGTTTTCAGAACATCAAACCGTTCGTTATAAGAATAAGTGAGCAGATAGTTACGTGACATCAAAGTTTCTGAAAAACCAACCCGTCTAGTATAAAACTGTCCAGAACCGTGATTTTGTAAGCTGTTTTTGAGCCGTTTAGAGTCTGAATCACGACTAGCTCAGGGAGACCATTGTTTTAGCCTACCTGGTGGGCTATACAAAGAAACTCGATTTAGGACATAACTCAATTGTATGCATAAGTTACGGGCTCTCAAAGTAGGCCCATTGGACACTTTACAAAACTTGTAAAACATTGGTATTTGTGATAAAACCTGTTTAAACGTGGATAACTAGTTTACAAAATTGAAAGCACGACTTGGTTGATGGTGATATGAGTTTAAGTATTTGCATACGCATTTGTACATTTATTCGCGTATTTAGTAAACGTATAATATTTACTTAGGTTGCGGATAATTGCTCGTGCATCGTTTCTGTGCCACGCCTTATGTGCTATTCTATTTGCTACCGCTCTACAACGTTGAGGTGAGTTCATACCCCACCTTTTCTTGCTTTAAATTGAATTATAAATGTTTTATAATTACTCTTTGGGGGAGGTACATGCTTGGTCGTAAACCAGTTATAAACTTACTTTGTTGTCAGGAATTATTTATAAACTTGTTTGGTTGTCATTAACTGTTTATAAGTTACTTGGTTGTCTTAAGCTAACTTTTAAGCTTACTTGGTTGGTCAGAAACTATACGAAAGGTCTTACTTGTTAAGTGCTCATATGTGAACTCTGTTAATTGTTTTAACACTTACTCATTCTTCTACTATATGATTGCTTGATTTAACGCATGAACACAAGTACACTTACTCGTTTGATTATTTGTCTAAGTCCCTGTTTAACCCAAGTTGCTTTTGGCCCACTTTCATGAACCGTTAATTTCGGACCGGATGACCGGTCGAAAGCGCGAATGTTATGGATATATCTATCGGGACTGACATCCCTACCTAATTGTGGTTGTGTGGTCAAATTAGGTACACCTACATTTGAGTCTGTTACGTGTGTCGCGGGTTAGGCACTCATTTGGGCTGCTTTGTATTATTTTCTCTCTGATATGTTAACGTTTCGGTGTCATGAACTTAGACAATAATAAATGCTTTATTTTATCTAGTGACTTTGTATTTGTTATATTGTCACTAGGTGGTTGGAAAATCTTGTGGTTCATAATCCATTATATTGTTATCGAAACCTCTATTATTTATCAATAAGCTCTGTTTTTATCAGAAAACGCTATTTATTAGCTGTGAACTCTGTTTTATCTTAAAACTCTATTTATTTCATGTGAACTCTGTTTCTATCAGAAAGTGCGATTTATTATTTGTAAACCCTGTTTTATCAGAAAACTCTATTTATTTCCAGTGAACTCTATTTTGTCAGAAAACTCTATTTTATATCCAGTGAACTCTGTTTTATCAGAAAACTCTATTTATTTCAGTGAACTTTGTTTTTTTCTGTAAACTATATTTATTATCAGTAAACTCTGTTTTTATACAAACTCTGTCGTTATAAATAAACTTTAAAATTATCAAATAAAGCATATTTAACAAGAAACTATGATTTTTAAACTCTTATATTTTACTGCAAGGTGCAGTGGTCGGTAAAACTCTAATTTTTCATAAACGTTTTAAAACAAACTTATGAACTCACCAACTTTATGTTGACATTTTTAAGCATGTATTTTCAGGTACTTGACTGTATGGACTATTTGGAGTCTGCTATATGGTTTTGGCATGTAGAGGTCGTTCTCGGATCAAACTCTCGAATACTCATGAAGTCACAGCCTCCAAAAGCCAGTCTTCCGCTGCGGTGAATTTGGGGGTGTGACATAAACCCGTTCTCTTTATTCGACCGTCCAAAATTGACTGCGAACATAAAGAGTGAATCATTCGGATAATAATATCCTCATGATTGAAGCCGTCAATTCATATGCCTAGAAAAAGTGAAATTCAATTAAGATTTCCACCATCTTTGCTTTCCAGTTGTCACGAGCTTGATTATAATAGAATCTTGATTGTCACCTATCGCAGTGTTGTTTGATGTCGACACTAGAAGGATTACCACTCATTACTGTGAACACTAAAGAGTGTCACTCTGATTTTTCTAGAAAGATCACTTAGATTTTGCATAGAGGCTCTAGAACAAGTTTGAATTCAATTAAGAATCAAACCATTGTTTCTTTCTAGTTATCACAAGATTGGTTACGTGTCACCTACCACGAGCTTGTTTGATATTGGCTCAAGCAGGATTTCCATCTTCATTGTAATACTTTCGTATCACTCAGATGTTCTAGCAATATTACAAGAACATTGCGTATGACTCATAAATTCTTTCTTACTTTTCATAGTGTGTGAAGAAGCAAGGAATAAATGGAAAGTGTCCTAATGAGACTTTTGATGATCTCGTGGCTCTAGACTCAATAGTGCGTTTTGATTTACTGAGCAGAGGCTGGAGAGGATTGCCATCTTTTTAATATCAACTTATTCAGAGTGAATAAACGGATAGATAATATGTTGAACTCCGTGACATTAAAACAAATATCTTTTAAGAGACATTTGAGCTAGCTAAGAGGGGTTGTGCATTGCATCACTGGGTCTATGACGTCTTATGTTCAATATCTTCATAATGCATTGACCCGCTTTCTGGCTAAGTTGTAAGGAGGGATTCTTTCTTTACACCTTTTATCTTTTCATTTCTTTTTCATTCTCCAGCCCCTTCAATGCTTACCAATACGTCATCACTAGCACCTTGTTGTGATTGTTCAATGCTGGCTTAAGTACTTGGTCGACATTCTGCTATGTTCACAATCGTTCCCCATCTTTTCTAAGGACTACTATTTCTAGCTATGGAATTGTCCTTGCGAAGATTCATCCAGTTCTAGAAGAAACATTGGACTTATACCTAATCCTACCACCCTTTTGTCACCACAACTGTCGTGAATTAAGTGTGTTTTGGGTAAGTATTCGCCATCATTAAAATTCCTTGAAAATCACTAAGGTACTTGTGATATAAATATCAAATGTTTTGTACCTTAGTTTTTTGTCATAAAAAATGCTCCCCCTTAACATGTGCAGGAAACATATTAAGTTGGTTTGTACATTAAGTCTTTTTAACCCTAGTCACATATATTTACATGTCTGCTTAATCCCATTTTCCTCGCTTATCCAAAATGTTAAACCTTGATATTTTGGATATCAATGGATTAACCGGTCTTGGGTTAAAAAATGAAATTCTTCTGTACATATGTACATCACAAAAGCCTATTATTCATATATGTACATATTTACAAAACGTTTGTATGGAGAGGACCTGAAAAGATACGAACAACACGTCAAGTGGCTCATTCTAGTAGCTTGTGGTGAACTCCATACGGTTTGCCACCTACGAACTGTTTTATACTCCTTATAAACCATCTTTCCCTCATCTTGGTTTCGATCTTGTTGATCATGAATCGAGCACTTTGCTGGTACCGTGTTTTCCATTCAACATCCACGTCGTCTAGCTTGTTCCCGGTATTAAGATGTAATAACTTGTCCCGAACATGTTAGAGAGTCCCGTCACTGAATTTGTGAAAGTTCAGTGATTCTCATAAATTTCATATTCTGGTTATTGTTCACGTAAAATGTGCCTTGAACCGGGTCGGATGTACTCATGTAAGGGTATTTATCATGATGCTGAGGAAGAATTGAGGTTTAAGGTCTGGTGAGATTCAATTTTCTTTGGTAGCTTTCCACGCCAAGTTGCAGATCTTTAACTCGTTTCTTGATCACAACCTTGCGTGTGTACAATCGAACAGCTAAAATTAATGTGATGATGACGTCAGGCTCCAAATGATCTAGCTTTTGTTGAACCATCAGAATCAACAGATCTTCAATATCTTCAAGACGAAGTAGCGATAGGTCTCCTTCACATATGGTGTAAGTTTTGTTGTCGGCTCGTTTATGTTTGATTTCCAACAGATAAGGATAACCAAACTGAGGTTCAATCTTTGCTCCCACAATATTTTAATGCGAATCTTGGAATAAACTTTGGCACCGGATTCGGCACAACAGATGAAGTTGTAGGCTAATCTTGTTCTTGGACCCCAGTGTGAAACACCCAATTCAGCATAGTTGTCATTTAGGGATGATTGTTTATCGCTAGAGCCGACCAACTTTTTCTTCAATCCATGGTGTATCATCCAAAAGCACCGCTTTAACAAAGGTTAATGAAGTAACATATTTTGTGGCACATTCGGTTAAATATTCATGATCATAATTGATAAAGTATTCAATTGGAATGTTTTTGAACCCTGAGATGTCTTTGGCCGTCAATGAAGTCTTGTCGGGTTTGCGATGACATTCTATCGATGTGTTCAGTGCTTTGAAGAGTTAATTTGAGTGATACTCGCATTTATATTGGCTTATCTTCATGCTGGCAAAGAAATTTGGATATTTGGATGCCTTCTTGAGTAGAGCAGGAGTCATATGAGAAGTTACATACTTATACATCATGAAACCTGAGAATTCGATGGTATTGTTGAGGATTTGAGTGAAATCAGCCTCATCTTTATCAGTTATTTGATGAAGAAGTGCAGCTTCCGTGACCCAAGGTTGCTCAGGTACAATCATATCTATATTGATTGAATCAACCCACTCCGGATCAGGTATGCTCGTGTCTTGTACCTCTGTTTGAAATCCACTAGAAGTAGCAACTACTGTTAGTGTAGAAGTTGCATGAGTTGAAGTCGAAATCGGTTCAGACTCTGGAATATCATGAGGTGCAGCCTGATCGTGTTCTGGGATTGGTGAATGTTGTTCTTCTCGGACCGGTGGATCATCTTCTAGAACATGTTCAGAGTGTTGAGTAGAATCTCAAACCTTTTGGTATAGAAGACATACATGTCTTAGGAGATGCGGTTGCTGGAGTGCTAAATTTGTCATGTAACTTGTTGGTACGGTGCTCCTTCCTGCCTGGACTAAACGGATTATTCTCATCGTCTGGAAGAACATCATCGTCATCATTATCATCATTTTTTATCATCATCGTCTTCATCGTCATCATCTTCAGCATCGTCTTTATTGTCATCGTCATCGTCTTCCTCATCATCATTATTCTCTTCATCATCATCGTCATCATCATTCTTTTTCTATAGTCATCGTTATTCTCTTCCTCATCTTCATCATTATCAGAATTTTCATTTTGATCATCATCATCAGATTCATCTTGATCATCAGAATCATTTTTCTTATTGGGCATCGTCATCATCGTCTGATTCATCATCCTAATCGTCATCTTCATTAGAATACACTCGTTTTCTTTATGTTTTGTAAGGAACCACACTGCCATGCTCTTTGAATGTTTGATTAAATTTTACAACTTTTATACGAACTCTATTTATGACGTCGTGTAAATATTAATCGACATTTGTAAGGCCGTAAATATTATCGTACTAAAAGACATGCCTTTTTTAAAATGAAAAATATTTTTGGATTTTGTTGATTTTACTTTTTATGGCTTTTGTATGTTTTATATTTTTTGTATTTTTCTTTTTGGTGTTTAAATATATACAATATATACATGATCAAGAAAAAGGATACTCGAGAATAGTTTACCATCACTATTATGCAGTTTCATATGCTAACTCTTTAAGAGTCTCGGGGGAAAAGGATTTCATGCCCAACTTGTCGGTTAAAAACTCGATTCGAACTCGATCTAAAGCCTTTGTTAAAAGATCCGCCAGCTAATACTCCGTGATGAAAAAATATAGCTCGATTACTCTGTTTTCCACTTGCTCCTTGATGAAATGGTAGCGTATGTCAATATGCTTTGACCTGGAGTGTTGAACATTGTTGCAACAAAGGGCGATGGCACTTTTGTTGTCACAATACATCGGGATCTTGTTGAATCGAAGACCGCCCGATTCAAAGTGGTATTTTTTCAAATATTCTAGAGCATATTTAGATTGATTAATGAAGATGCCTCTGGGATTTTGAGAAATTTATAACCCTAAAAAAATGAAAATTTTCCCATCATTGACATCTTAAAACGTGTGGACATTATTTTCTCAAAACGGTCGGACAATTGTTGGGTCGTGGCAGCAAATATTATATCATCAACATAAATTTGTACCAGTATCATGTCGTTTCCTTCCTTCAGACTGAACAATGTCAGATCCACCTTGCCTTTGGAGAAGCCTTCCGAGATGAGGTATGATAACAGTAGATCGTACCATGCGCGTGGAGCTTGTTTCAACCCATAAAGAGCCTTCTTTAGCTTGTACACATGAGTATGATGTTTTGAGTTCACAAATCTATTCGGCTGGCTGACATAGACTTTCTCTCTTAATTCACCATTTAGAAATGTCGTCTTAACATACATTTGATAGACGATCATGTTCATGTCAACGGCGTAAGAAAGTAATAGTCTAATTGATTCCAATCTTGCAACCGGGGCAAAGGATTCCTCAATGTCAATACCTAGTGCTTGTTTATAACCCCGAGCCACCAATCTTGCTTTGTTCTTCAATATGCCACCCATCTCATCGAGTTTGATCTTGTAGAACCATAACAAAGTAAGAACTTGTACATTGTTAGGTAGAGGAACAAGTTCCCATACTTTGAGTCTTTGAAATTCATTGAGTTCCTCTTGCATGGATTCAATCCAACACGATTGATATTTCTGTTTGGGTGATCCTTTGTCCACTTGGTGTTATGTGTTTCAATCCAGTGTAGTCTAGAGTAAACGATAGTAGGAGCTCCACTGATGTAGACGATTCGTGAGGGTGTTTGGGAATAGTCACACCAAAGTGTGGAAGTTCGTGTATATGAGCAAATTCCAAATCGTGATCGTTGTTATGCTCTTCAACATTATTAGGAACAAGTGAGGTTGATGATTCAAGTGTAGTTTGTGAATTACTGGGGGATAGTGCATCCAATTCATTGGTGATCGTAGATGCATCGAATTGAGATTCATTGTTTTGAGCAACAACTTCAGGAAACGGATCTATCACTGCAGGTGGTGGAGCTGTTGGGAATAAAAATAGCTAAGTCACTAGGACGCTGACAAGAGGAACTTGGACGCTGACAAGAGATAATGAGGCACTGACAACTGGACACTAACAAGAGATATTGAAGCGTTGACAAAGAGAAGTTCAACCACTGATAGAATACTTAGTCTACACGTTTTGTAGTTTTAGTAAAGATATGTTCTACATTGTATTTTCTATATTTATCTTTACCTAAAATAGCTGATACGTAGACTATTATACAAGGCCCCATAGTCTATAAAAGGAGGCCTTTAGGTTTTAGTTTGATACACGTTTTTACACTTTCATTGTACGCAAGTTCGATTATCAATCAAAGTGAAAGTTTGGTTTAATATTGTTTTGCATGTTCTTTGTTCTGAGTGTTAAATTCCGCATAGCACTTAGATTGTTTCATAACACAAAGTTTCTCTAAGTGTTAAACTTGATTCAATCTCGTTAACACAAAGCTAATCGATCTAAGTTTGGGATCAACAAGTGGTATTAGAACTTGTTAAGGAACTTTGATCTAAAAGAACATAAAACCCTAAAAACCCAAAATCGCCAAAAACCCTAAATCGACAAAAACCCTAAAAATCACATGGCTACCACAAAATCGTCTTCCTCATCCAGTCACAACCTCAAAATACCCATGCTCGACCCTAACAACTTTGAACAATGGAAGTTCAACTTTGAACAATATCTCCAAGTTCATGACCACACTCTTTGGGAAGTTATTCTTTATGGAAATCAATTCAATAAAGCAGCCAGGATTGTTGCTGCTATTGAAGCAAGAAGAAAAACTGATTCAACTGAAGAAGACCTTAAGGAAAGGCCTGAAGATGGAAGAGCTATCTCAGCTGCTGATATAATCTTGAGAAGGAATGACATGAAGACGTTGAACATTTGTAACACTCTCAAATTTCGTATCGGGTCAGCGGAAGGGTCAATAGAGTGTTACGGGATAGCACAATAACTCCAATCATAGATAACGCAAAAAAATGGTTGTACAAGGTTTAACATACGTTAATTTGAATAAAAGTTTTAAGTTTACAGCAGGTCCCTAAATACACAGTCATAAAGTTTACAAAACATAGATCGAATGAATAATTTTATTATGTGGGCCATCAGAGTCGATCTCCATCCAAGTTACCTTCAAGGACCTGAGATAAAACATGCAAAAATTATATCAGCGAATGCCGAGTGAATTCATAGAGTTTAATAAAATCCGTTATATAAAACAGTCATAGAAATCAGAACACAAGTATAATATCAGAAGTGAGTCCTCGTATTGCTAGTCAGGAAATATACATATATCAAGTCATGCCTCTTAAACCGTCCACGAGACCGTAGTCTCAATATTACCATTATAGGTAACATTATAATTTTAGATAATTGGATTATAGTGGATTGTATTTGATTACATTAGATTATTATTAGCCGCATGACATTGCTACCTTACTATAACACACAACGGGCCGCGAACCCGACAAACACATTTGCCCATCTAAGTTAGTGTGTCGTCACAAAAATCACGCTATGTAAATTGATAGGTGTGTAAACACCCATCCTTTTACCACTTAATTCTAGCTAAAACAAGACCAAAACACGTATTTAATATCATTTGTTTGGAATTATGCGTGGTTTTTGTATTTATTGTGATTTCAGAGCTAACCGGATGAATATTAAAGAAAACATGGGATTGCACGGGATTTACCAAGGAAAAAGACTCAAGACGAAGTCTATTGTCCAAGAGATGCAAAAGATTTGAAGTCACTAGGCCTATTCGAAGATTTATCGAAGAAAAGGACTAAAGACGGAAGATTTTCATAAATCGAAGAAACTCAAGTCTATTTAACAAAGAAATCAAAAGACGAGTTGGATTTAATCGACAACAAATCCCGAATCAGAATCGAAAACGTCAACTTTTCTGAAAAGACGAGAAGACAAGAAGAAGAGGAGAAAGCCCACTCACCAACCAACCACTAGGAGTATAAATAGAAACTCCCTTCACATTTTAGGGAGTTAGCTTCATTTTTTTCTTTCCCAGTTTCTTTGTAGTTCGTTCCATCACAAACTCCATTAGGGAGTTTGGTGATTTTCATCTTTTTCTTTCAATCTTGTAATCTTTAATCATTAACCTTGTTACTTTTTCATTAATCAATCCATTCCATCTTTCTATTCATCTTGTTCTTCATCATTTTTATTGCAAGTTTCTAAGTTTCTTATTTGATTCAAGTTTGATTTCAAAAAGTTGTTGATTTAGTGTTTTTATTGGTGGGATTTGTTTCTTATGGTATTTAGATGATTATTGGTTGATTTGGTGAAATCTTTTTGAGTATTTTGGTGTGTAGATTAAAAATCGTTTGACACTTGCTGTTACTGTTCTTCGTGTTTCTGATCTTTCCGAACGGTCAAGTTTTTATTCCCCTTATTCGGAATCCTGGGTATTCCGAATAGGGGTGTTTTTATTTCCATTACTCGGAATATTTCATATATTCCGCATAGTCCTAATTTTCCGAATAGAGCAATATTTTCCGAATGGTCCTTACCTTCCGAATAAAGCAGTTTTTCCGCATAACCATATTTTCCGCATAAGGAAGACTTTCCGCATAGACTCGTTTTTCCGAGTAGAGTAATCTTTCCGAATAGGCATGTTTTTCCGAATGAGAGTGTTTTCCGCATAGACAATATTTTCCGAATAGCCATCTTTCCACATAGAGTTTTATATTCCGAATAGCACTTAGTTTTCCGCATGAGGCAAGTTTTCCGAATAAGACAATTATTCCGCATAGATGCCAACATTCCGAATGGTGTGTTATTCCGCATAGGGTATTTTTCAGTAAGAGTTATTTTTCAGCTTATTATTTGTTGCTTGTTTTAAGTTTATTTCATTACTATTTTATTCACTTACCTGTTAGTAGAATAGAAAACCAAATCCACTTTTTGTCACCAAGAACAAATCATTCCACTTTTAACTGAGATCAATTTGAGAGGATTCCGAGAAATATTTTGAACCTAGCAAAATCCTTGTATCAAATGGCGCCGCTGCCGGCTCCTCTCGTTAAGATCAAAAGTTTTTTTGTAGAACTTGGATTTTGGGATCCGTTCCCCGTGAACGTTACTTTTTCATAAAAATTTTTCAAAAACACTAAAAAAATAAATTTTCAAAAATCCTAAAAATTAAAAAACAATAAAAACCAAAAATATTTCTGCTTTGTTTTTCTTTGTTCGTTCTTTTGCAGGTGTATGCGCACTCGATCCACGTCCTATCAAGAGCCCGAGTCTCTCGATAACTTAGACATGGCTGGTGTACAAAACAACAATAACATACCACCTCCGAACAACAATAATAACAACAACAACCCGCCTTTCAACAACATGCACAATAACAACAACAATGAGCACCTTCCGGATAATCGCCCAATGATTGAATTGCTGCAAGCTCATGTCGATGGCAACATGGATCCAATTGTTATTCCACCAATTGCCGCCAACAATTTCGAGTTAAAGTCAGGCTTTATCCAGATGGTCTCAGCTCAACCATTCTTTGGACGAACCATTGATGACCCACACGATCACATCAAGAGATTTCTACAACTCACGAACACGGTCAAGTTCAATGGCGTTCCACAAGAAGTAATAAGGTTACAACTTTTTCCCTTTTCTTTAGAGGGACAAGCCCGGCATTGGCTTGCTAAGGAACCGCCACAGAGTATTCTCTCATGGACGGATTTGGAAACAAAGTTTATCAACTACTTTTTTCCACCCTCGCGTACTACCGCTTTGCGGAATGAGATTATAACCTTTGAACAAAAGTACGACGAGTCATTCAGTGAATCTTGGGATCGCTTTAAAGATCTTTTAAGAAAATGCCCACAACATGGTTTTACCAAAGTTCATCAAATAAATACTTTTTACAATGGTTTAAGCATAAATGACCAAGATTCACTGAATAGTGCTTCGGGGGGTAATCTATTGGCTAAGACTTCCAATGCCGCTTGGGATATCATTGAGAACAAGTCTCGTGTGCAAACCAAGAGCATTAGGACCAATGTTGCTAGTGCTAGCACTAATGACAGCGACAAGCGATTAGACAAAATCACTACGCTTCTTGAATCGCTTGTCACCCACACCGTCAGCAACAACAACAGCAACAACGCTAAGAACGCACAAGTCAACGCTGTCAGCCAACCTTGTGAGATATGCGGTGGTCCCCACTCCTACACAACTTGTACCGCCACCCAAGATTACCCTGCTGAGAATGTGAATGCGGCATATGGCACCTACCAACAACCTGCTTATCAAGCTAAACCTCAAGGTGACCGTAACTTGCTTAGCTACCGCAACAACAACTATCTTTCACCACCTGGCTTCCCTCCTACCAACCCAAACCAACAACAAAACCTTAACCGCTCTCCTCAACAACAACAACAACCTCGACAACCATACATCCCACCTCACAAGCAGCAACAACCACCTCAACGTAACAATCAAGTCTACCAACAACCTGCTTACCAACCACCTGCATACAATGCTCCTCCCAACCAAGCCACCATTGCATTACACCAAGAGGTTGCAACCTACATGAGAACCAATGATGTGATAGTGGGAAATCTCTAAGAGGAAGTACGCAATTTGAAGGCTGATTTGGTAAAGCAAGGAAATGATTTGAGAGCTGACATGAGAAACACGTTGGATAGCCAGACTAATGATCTGAGGAACATGATGGCTAGTTTCTTCCAAAGTAGTCAACCCTCTTCTTCGGGTACTCTTCCGAGTAACACCGTTGCGAACCCAATAGGGGAGATGAAAGCAATCACCACTCGAAGTGGCAAAGGTACTACGGAACCCGAGCTTCCTATACCTCCACCGGTGGTTGTGACTAAGGAGAACGAGTCGCCTGCTCCTATTCCTCCTTCTTCTCCTTCCCCAATTTCTCCACCTCTTCTTTCAACCCCTCCTCCACCCGTGGTTGTGAGTGATCCTATTCCCTTAAAGCCTTCCTCTTCTTCCAATATACCTTATCCTTCAAGGTTGAGGAAAGAGAAGCAAAAGAGCAAGGATGATATTCAAGTTCCGAACTTCCTAAAAATGTTCAAGAAATTGAATTTCAATATCTCCTTCGCTGAGGCTCTCGCTCACATGCCCAAGTATGCCAAAATGTTTAAAGATCTTCTGAGCGACAAGGAAAAGCTCCTCGATCTCGCCAACACCCAACTTAATGAGAACTGCTCTGCAGTGCTCTTAAGGAAATTGCCACTCAAGCTTGGTGATCCGGGTCGTTTTCTTATTCCTTTCAATTTCCCGGGAGTAGAGAATTGCATGGCCCTAGCCGATCTAGGTGCCAGTATTAATCTCATGCCTCTAAGTGTTTGGAAGCAATTATCTCTCCCAGAGCTAGTCCCCACTAAAATGACATTGGAATTGGCCAACCGTACGGTTGCTTATCCAGTGGGGATAGCCGAAGATGTCATTGTAGGCGTCGACAAATTCACCTTTCCTGCTGATTTTGTTGTCGTCGACTACGAGATGGACCCCCGTGTGCCACTCATTGTTGGTCGTCCATTCTTGAGGACCAGTCGCACTCTCATTGATGTTGAAGCCGGTGAGCTTATCATGAGAGTGGGCGACGATAAAGTAGTCTTCAACATGGGAAAGTTATCTAAACAGCCTTCTTCTTCCGAGAGTGTTAATTGTATTGACGTTCTTGATGAGGCTTGTGAAGAACACTTCAAGGATGCTTGTAAAAACATTCCTACCTCTCTTCCCAATGTTGAGACCGTTTCCTCTATCGACTCATCACTATCTCTATTTGGAGAAAGTGATTTCCTTTGGAAAGATTTGGAAGCCACCTTCGAAGATGTGAAGCAAAACAATGATGATTCTACTGCCACTTGGGATGAAGACCTCAGTTTCATTGCAAATCTCCTCAAAGAAGACAACCCTTCTCCTCCATCTCCCACTATCATTGCTATCGATACTCCGACTTCGAATACGCCTCCCGTCGACAATCCTCCGGATTTGGAACTTAAGGAGTTGCCACCCCATCTTGAGTATGTATTCCTCGAAGAAGAGAAGAAGTCGCCAGTCATCATTGCTAAGGATTTGAAGGATGAAGAGAAAGCCCGACTTATCGCTGTGTTGAAGGCTCATAAGAAGGCTATCGCTTGGAAGATTTCCGATATTCGTGGAATTGATCCTCACTTCTGCACACACAAAATTCTCATGGAGGACGACTTCAAGCCCACTATTCAAAGCCAACGAAGGGTGAATCCAAAAATACATGAAGTCATCAAAACAGAGGTTATCAAACTTCTTGATGCAGGTATGATATACCCTATTTCGGATTCACCATGGGTAAGTCCAATCCATTGTGTGCCCAAGAAGGGCGGAATAACCGTTGTTCCCAATGAACACAACGAGTTGATTCCCACTCGTCTCGTTACTGGGTGGAGAGTTTGTATAGACTACCGCAAACTCAATGATGCCACGAGAAAGGATCATTTCCTTCTACCTTTCATGGACCAAATGCTTGAACGCTTAGCCGGTAATGAATATTACTGCTTTCTGGATGGTTTCTCGGGTTATTTTCAAATACCCATCGATCCCCAAGATAAAGAGAAGACTACATTCACTTGTCCCTATGGCACTTTCGCTTACAAAAGAATGCCTTTTGGCTTATGTAATGCGCCAGGGACTTTCCAAAGGTGTATGTTAGCTATCTTCCATGACATGGTTGAACAATCCATGGAAGTCTTCATGGATGATTTCTCGGTCTTCGGGGATTCCTTCTCTGCTTGCCTTGCCAATTTAGAACGTATGCTAAAGCGGTGCGAAGACACTCGCCTCGTTCTAAATTGGGAAAAATGTCATTTTATGGTAAAAGAAGGCGTCGTGCTTGGACATAAGATTTTGAAAGCCGGTCTTGAAGTAGACCGTGCTAAAGTCGATGTTATAGCTAAGTTGCCTCCACCTTCAACCGTGAAGGGTGTGAGAAGTTTCTTGGGTCATGCGGGCTTCTATCGTCGATTTATCAAAGATTTTTCTCAAATCGCTCGCCCGATGACCCACCTCTTGGAAAAAGATACTCCTTTTATCTTTTCCAAAGAGTGCCTTGAAGCCTTTAACTCACTTAAGGATAAGCTAACTAAGGCACCCGTCTTGGTTACCCCTAATTGGGAGCTGCCCTTTGAGTTGATGTGCGATGCTAGCGATTTTGCTATTGGAGCGGTTCTTGGACAAAGAGTGAACAAACACTTCCAACCGATCCATTACGCTAGCAAGACAATGACAGGGGCACAATTGCATTATACGACAACCGAAAAAGAGCTTTTAGCTGTTGTCTATGCTTTTGAAAAATTCCGCCCCTATCTTGTCCTTTCCACCACCATTGTGTACACCGATCATTCCGCGCTGAAGTACTTGTTAACAAAGCAAGATTCAAAACCAAGACTTCTTCGCTGGGTTTTACTGCTCCAGGAATTTAAAATCGACATCCGCGATAAAAAAGGAGCAGAAAACCTAGCCGCGGACCATCTTAGTAGACTTGAGGATCCATACCAAGGGGATCATCCGACCAAAGAAATCAATGATTCTTTTCCCTTGGAGACCTTAATGTCTATAAACTCGAAGCCGAATGAAACCCCGTGGTTTGCGGACTTTGCAAACTATTTGGCGGGTGGAATTCTCAAGGAAGGGTTGACGTCCCAGCAAAAGAAGAAGTTCTTAACCGATATCAAGACTTACTTTTGGGACGACCCTTACCTATTCAAACAATGTGCCGACCTGATTATCCGTCGATGTGTTGATGGACCGGCAGCGTCTGAAATCCTTGATGCTTGCCACAAAGGACCCACCGGTGGTCACTTTGGTCCCAACTACACCGCAAAGAAAGTGTTTGATTCGGGATTTTATTGGCCCTCCATATACCGTGACGCTCACGATATGGTCAAACGATGTGATGTTTGCCAAAAGCAAGGCAAAATCACACATAAAGACGAGACTCAGAATTTCATTCAAGAGTGTGAAATTTTTGATGTTTGGGGTATCGACTTTATGGGGCCATTCCCTTCATCTAAAGGTAACAAATTCATCCTTGTAGCTGTCGACTACGTTTCAAAGTGGGTTGAAGCCAAAGCTTTGCCTACTAATGACGCAAGGGTGGTTTGTAACTTTTTGAAAGCTCTATTCGCTCGCTTCGGTGTGCCTCGCGCCATTATTAGTGATCGTGGGACTCATTTCTGTAATGACCAATTTGCTAGAGTCATGGCTAAGTACGGTGTAAATCATCGTCTTTCCACAGCCTATCACCCACAAACTAATGGCCAGGCAGAAATATCAAACCGAGGGTTGAAGCGAATTCTGGAAAGAACCGTGGGAGAGCATCGTGCCGCATGGGCTGATAAACTCGATGATGCTTTGTGGGCTTTCCGTACTGCTTACAAGACCCCAATCGGCTGTACGCCTTATCGTCTTGTGTACGGGAAAGCGTGCCACCTCCCCATTGAGTTGGAGCACAAGGCTTATTGGGCCTTGAAGTGGGCTAATTTTGATATAAACAAAGCCGGTGACCTACGCAAGATCCAACTCAATGAGCTAAATGAACTCCGTAATGAAGCTTATGAAAATTCTTTGATCTATAAGGCAAGAACTAAGCTCATTCACGACTCCAAGATCAAAAACCGAGAGTTCCATGTTGGAGACAAAGTCTTACTTTTTAACACTCGGTTGAAAATCTTTTCGGGCAAGCTGAAATCTCGTTGGTCCGGCCCATTCACCATTGCCCAAATTTTTCCATATGGTACTCTCGAGCTCGCTCAACCTAATGGACCAAATTTTAAGGTGAATGGCCAACGAGTGAAGTTGTACTTTGGTGAGGACACCTCTAAGGAGGTGATTCCATCCCTCACCACGTTCCCCATGAACTAAATTTGGGTCGAGTCAGGCTCGTGACTCGGTTATCAAAAACAAGCGCTCCTCGGGAGGCAGCCCGAGTATCTATCCCTTTAACCCCCTAAGTGTAGGGGAGGACCTATTTTGGTCGTTTGTGTTTGTGTGGTGATGTGCTTACAGGGATAAATGCAATCTTGGAAATCTTTGAAGAACCGTGCTCCCGTGTAATCCGAAATCCGGTTCTATCTCTCAACTATCGTGATTCAATTTTCTTCATACTCACATTTGAAATTGATCACTTTAGTCGTCTCCTCCTTAACTTGAGTTAACCAACGTGCACAATGTCATAAGTGTAGGGGAGATTTTTCCCACATGCTTAAACATTGAGGACAATGTTTATCTTAAGTGTAGGGGAGACTTCTATCGAAGTTTTAAGTGGACTTTTCCATGAAAATGCCTTCATTTAACCAGAAAATCCTATTTTTCAACATTTTTCAAATTTTTTATTAACTTTGGCCATTTAGTTGTATTTTTCAAATTTTTATCGTTGCTTTCATATGTATATATCCCGTAATAAAGTCAAAAATATTAATAAAGTGTTGTAGCTAGTTTAGATATCTTTGACATATTAGGCCCGTTGCGTTTATTTTGACTCAACCCGAATAGACTTATCCAAGTTTATTCTAGCTAGTATCCTTAACCATATAGACCTTAATTGGTTTATTAGGCTAAGTATCCACGAGTCTCATTACTTGAGATTTTAAATTGTGGAGGACGAGAAATGATAGAGTCAATTATAAGTCGGTATTCTTGCGCAAGCTCACTTGGTGTAATTATTTGCCTATTCTCCCATCACTTGCTAATAATTTATCTGCAATAAGTAAGGTCTTACGATTTGAAAAGTTACTTAGCTTCTAGCTCAAGATCGTTTAAAAGTTGCTCGGTAATGATAAGAGTTCATAGCCAAGGCATAACTTATGAAGCGGGGCGCGAAGATTGGCGAATCCAAAAAGGCCCTAACAAGGCATGAGGATTCAATTTTATTGCTGAAGATCCAAAGTGATGTGAAAAGCATTATTCCTAAAGTCAATATGAAGGATCAAGACTCACGACGAAAAGCAATCAACTCCCGTTAAGATCATGGAGAAGTCTATCCGAAAAGACCCTAACAAGGTATGAGGATAAATAGATCCAAGTCCGAAAAGGAGGCGGATCGTTGTATCTCAAAATCCCAATTAGAGATTAAAGAAATAATCATGAAGTCGTGGTCAACAAAGTTGGAGTACCCCTCAAAAGTCTCCAAGTGAAGAAACTCTATTATGATGAGAAGACCATTATCTCAAGAACGTCTCTCGAAGATATGAAGTATGAAGTACATATCAAATATCGGCCCGAGAAAGGTCTCAAATCGTGAACCAAGTTATGCCAAGATATGAACTTTTTGATATCCCGAGAAGCAGTTTTAAGAGATTTTGTCCTTTAGCTAACTATTGATCAAATCGTCCTACTTTGCTTTCAGCCTTAATAAACTATCGAAATAAGTCCAAAAATGCATCTTCATGATCATTCTAAGACAAAAATAAAATATAAGAGATACACCTAGGAATAAGGGAGTTTAAGCATTTAATTAAGCCATGTGTGTAAGTGTTTGATTTACTAACTTATAATAACACTGATCTCGTTTTCAAGCTTAGTTTGGGGAACGTGAAACTTGAGGGTGATAAATCTTCGCAACACCAAAGCCCTAATGTAAGTCCTTGATTTCTTTACGAGTTATTTCCATCCTTTTGTTTATTTTAAAGTTTTAAGTTCTCTTAGTATTTTAATTGTTGTTTAGTAGAATTTAAATAAGGCCAAGGTTGATTGATTAAGAGAAAAATGTAAAATTGCTTTATCACTAAGCATTGCATGAGGGCATGGCAATGGTTAAGTGTAGGGGATTTGATAGGTGTGTAAACACCCATCCTTTTACCACTTAATTCTAGCTAAAACAAGACCAAAACACGTATTTAATATCATTTGTTTGGAATTATGCGTGGTTTTTGTATTTATTGTGATTTCAGAGCTAACCGGATGAATATTAAAGAAAACATGGGATTGCACGGGATTTACCAAGGAAAAAGACTCAAGACGAAGTCTATTGTCCAAGAGATGCAAAAGATTTGAAGTCACTAGGCCTATTCGAAGATTTATCGAAGAAAAGGACTAAAGACGGAAGATTTTCATAAATCGAAGAAACTCAAGTCTATTTAACAAAGAAATCAAAAGACGAGTTGGATTTAATCGACAACAAATCCCGAATCAGAATCGAAAACGTCAACTTTTCTGAAAAGACGAGAAGACAAGAAGAAGAGGAGAAAGCCCACTCACCAACCAACCACTAGGAGTATAAATAGAAACTCCCTTCACATTTTAGGGAGTTAGCTTCATTTTTTTCTTTCCCAGTTTCTTTGTAGTTCGTTCCATCACAAACTCCATTAGGGAGTTTGGTGATTTTCATCTTTTTCTTTCAATCTTGTAATCTTTAATCATTAACCTTGTTACTTTTTCATTAATCAATCCATTCCATCTTTCTATTCATCTTGTTCTTCATCATTTTTATTGCAAGTTTCTAAGTTTCTTATTTGATTCAAGTTTTATTTCAAAAAGTTGTTGATTTAGTGTTTTTATTGGTGGGATTTGTTTCTTATGGTATTTAGATGATTATTGGTTGATTTGGTGAAATCTTTTTGAGTATTTTGGTGTGTAGATTAAAAATCGTTTGACACTTGCTGTTACTGTTCTTCGTGTTTCTGATCTTTCCGAACGGTCAAGTTTTTATTCCCCTTATTCGGAATCCTGGGTATTCCGAATAGGGGTGTTTTTATTTCCATTACTCGGAATATTTCATATATTCCGCATAGTCCTAATTTTCCGAATAGAGCAATATTTTCCGAATGGTCCTTACTTTCCGAATAAAGCAGTTTTTCCGCATAACCATATTTTCCGCATAAGGAAGACTTTCCGCATAGACTCGTTTTTCCGAGTAGAGTAATCTTTCCGAATAGGCATGTTTTTCCGAATGAGAGTGTTTTCCGCATAGACAATATTTTCCGAATAGCCATCTTTCCGCATAGAGTTTTATATTCCGAATAGCACTTAGTTTTCCGCATGAGGCAAGTTTTCCGAATAAGACAATTATTCCGCATAGATGCCAACATTCCGAATGGTGTGTTATTCCGCATAGGGTATTTTTCAGTAAGAGTTATTTTTCAGCTTATTATTTGTTGCTTGTTTTAAGTTTATTTCATTACTATTTTATTCACTTACCTGTTAGTAGAATAGAAAACCAAATCCACTTTTTGTCACCAAGAACAAATCATTCCACTTTTAACTGAGATCAATTCGAGAGGATTCCGAGAAATATTTTGAACCTAGCAAAATCCTTGTATCATAAATCTTCTCATACATAAATTCGCATACCAATCAATGTGGCACGACGAGAATCAACCGTCAAGGCGCGAACTGGGGTGATCTTCCCCAAATAGTACTATTATATGCATAAGCGTCTACCAAATCCCGGTAGTTCACAATTCATGCTAATGGGACTTTAAGTGACATAACCTAACTATTAATAATCCATTTCATCTCATTCATTGGGTCGTAGCATCATTCGGGTCCATATCAATAAGCATACCATCGGGACTACTTGTGTTCTATTTTATCGAAACTAGCATGTTATCTCCCTCGCGGGTTTACAAAATATTTAAAAGAGTGCGAGGCTATGAACTCACGTTGATTAAGAGATGCGGGTTATCGGTGACGGTGCGTGCTTCAATCACGGAAACCTATATAAATAATACTCGGTCTTAGACTTTTGTCCAATGACTTTATAAAAATAATGACTATGTATACGATGATATTATAAGTATGATGATGATCAAGTGAGATTTTATCTCTTTATTCAACATTATAGTGTTATGTGTAAGTAAATTTTTAGTCTAGTTATACTAGTTTTAACTTGTTTACATATTAAGGTCCAATAAGCCCATTAAAATCTCAATACATCTTATTAGTCCATTTTATACTTTTAATAGAAGGCCTATACTCATATGTTGGGCCCAAGTGGTTTAAGCCCATGAGTAAGTCCATTAGTGTTTAGCCAAACTAGTTGGGTTAATAGTCCAATAAGGCTACTTTGGCCCGTTAATGTCCATATGTTATAAATCTCAGGTTTTTTCGATTTTTACTTGTAAAATGTACTTACATATCAGTAGATGAGTTATAAAAAGTTTACATTAGATGGGTCCGACCGTCTAAGTTTTATTTGACGAAAACGTTAATCTTTCGGTTTTAACCGAAAAGACGTAAAATATATATATATATAGTTTTATAACTTAGAAAAATATCAAATTGGTAATTTTATAAAATTTCATAATTATTTATCAAGTATAAAACTTATTTTATAAGTATTATCTTAAGCTAGTGGGTTTTACATATGTATTTTATAATAGTATACTTGAGTGCTTATTTTATATTATATACTTTTATTTCCAAATCTGATTATCAAACTCACTTTCACCATTTTTGTCATATCTTGAGTTTTACAAGGAGATAGAAGCTCAAATTTAGGCAGAACAAACTAAATAATATGTGCTACAATTAACTCCTTTTTAGCTACTACTCATTCATCCTCTAAGTGTCCCTAATAATTCGTCCAAAACAGACTATACAGATTTGAACCTTAATAGTATTTTGATCATATCTTGCTCATTTTATCGATTCCATTGAGTGGACAACTCTCCACATATGTAAAAATCATATATCTTACTGTATATTCAATAATACAAGTCATTTTATCAGTTTATCATATGGTTACTTACAGTTTTATACAGCTTCTAAATTTAATCAAGATTTTAACATCTTTACATGTAGATTTTAATCTTTTCAACCAAATTTATCAACACAAGATCCCCACATAATACTTTGATCATCATTTATCATCATATATATATACATTTATAAAAAAATACGAAATTACATTTACAAAATAACAAGGTAATGGAAGAAATGATCTTGTTACCAACCAAGATAGTGAAAGTTAAGAACAAGGCTTGGTTTTTGATGACCAATCTTATGATAAACCAAGACCACCTTCAAGATCACACAACTATACGAACACCTTGAGAAAAATCAGCCCTAGACTCCAAGGAAACTTCTTTGTAGATGTTAGGATCAGCTCCAATCAACAAGACTTCAAACGGCTTTCATCTTGTGGAAGTTTAACACAAGATTCATGGTTAAATTTTGATCAAATGGTGATTTATGGTGGTGAATAGGAAGGCAAGGAGAGAGTTGAGAGTGAGAGTGTGGGAGTTGTTTTGCATGTAACAAATGAGTAGCTAGTTTATGATTAGTAGTTTTAAGAGTTGAATGGTTTTGGTGAAAACTAAGGACAAGTGTCCTTAGTTTTATTATTAAGTTGACACATCAAAGGGGTGTTGGCTAAGTCTTGGCCGTCCCTTTGTGGGGGCGGGGCAAGTGTTATCTTGTCTCATCCCCACTAATTTACGGGTACTCCTCGATTCTAGTTTCCTCGATTTGCGTGCCCTCGGGTCGTTTTACGAAAAACGTTTTTATAAATTATTAATCAACGGCACAAAACGAATCTAATAAAAATTGTCTCATCAAAAACGTAAATACGTAAACCTAGGGTTTCAGGTTTAGTCATAAAGGACGTTTAATTATGCACGTATGCCCTAATTTCAACCCGTAAGTTGTGAGTTCATCAACCAACACAAAAATAAGTTTCAAAATAATATACGAGAAAATAATTTACTACCCAAAAATGTTAGATTGTCACAACATTTCCTCCTAAAAGGGATCAACATCCTCGTGATCCATTTCATTTTGATGTCTGTTTCTTATTGAAATCAAAGAGGTGTGGGTATTTCTTCCACATTTCATCCTCTCGTTCCCAAGTAAATTCTGGTCCATGCTTTGAATTCCACCAGATTTTGACGATAGGTATCCGACTTTGTTTAAGTTGCTTTACCTCACGATCCATAACCTCTACGGGTTCTTCGATAAAATGCAACTTCTCATCAATTTGGACCTTATCCAACGAGATTTTCTCATCACACACTGCTAAACATTTCTTCAGATTAGATACATGCAATGTATTGTGAACACTATGAAGTTCTTTGTGACACCCTAGGAAAATCCCACATCGGTTGTGGCCAGGAGAGATCCATGGTTCATAATATAACAATCGCCTTCTCATGACACAACGCGTTTTGTGGTCTACTGCAAGTGGAGTTCTTAGGAACTGACAGTTAAGTGTGCTCATGTCAGAGTAGTACTAGGTTGGGTGACCAGCCGGGAAGTACTTGAAAGAGGCCCGCTGTGACAATCCGTCAATTTATGGTTGATATTTTATTCTCAAATATTAATTAAAAATATTATTTTAATGTTATATTATGAACTCACTTATTTTTGGGAAGTAATTTGGATTTACGTCTTGAAGTAGCATCGACTACGTCTAAACCGGAGGATTCAACGTTACGTGCTTACGTTTACATACACCGTTTTGGTGACAGTCCGACATTTCAGAAAATAAATTTGTCCGTGAATATTATTTTGAGATTTTAAATTTGTGTTGGTTCATAAACTCACAAATTTACGAGAAGAGATTAGGACGTACGATTTTAATTTAACGTCCTTTACGACTAAAGCGGAAACCTTAGGATTACGTATTTACGTTTTCGAACTCCGTTTTTGATGAGAAAATTTTTATTAGATTCGTTTTGTTCAGTTGATTCATAATTTGTAAAAATGTTTTTCGTAAAACGATCCGAGGGCACGCAAATCGAGGAAACTAGAATCGATAAGTACCCGTAAATTAGTGGAGATGAGACAAGTGGGACACTTGTCCCACCCCCACTATAAGCTATACACATCCACCATCTCACCCCTTTGTTGTCAAAGTTTTAAGTGTCTTAGAGACACTTGTCTCATTTATTTACAAACCACTAGCACCAAAACCATGTAACTCTCTCTCTCATTTCACACATACATGCAAACAAGCTAAAAGTTCATCAATCTATCTTCCTCTCTCCCCTTGAACGTACAACACCACCATTATATCACCATTTTCATCAAATTTTAACCATAAACAAAGGCTATAATCAACATATGTTGAAGCCTACTTGAAAAGATGAAGATTGGAGGTGATTATAACATGTGAAAAGGAGTTTTCATGGAGGTCTTTGGGATGATTTTCAAGAAGGAGTTTAGGACTGATTTCATGGAGGTGTTCATCCATTTTATGGACTCAAGAAGTTTCCTTGCTAAAGTTGAAGATTTGGTAACAAGGAACCAAGCCTTGTTCATCAAAATCCCATCTTTTCATCATCTTGGTGGTATAGAGATTATTTCTCCCTATTATCTTGTTATTTTGAATATGTAATCTTGTATTTTCTTCATTTATGTATATGTATATGATGATAAATGATGATCAAAATATTATTTCTGGATTTGGTGTTGATAGATTTGATAAACATGGGTAAAAAGATGGAAAAACCACATGTAAAAATGGTTAAATCATGGCTAAATTAGGAGGCTGTATAAAACAGTGAATACTCTTTTGATAAACTGATAAAATGGCTTGGATAAATTAATTTACAGTAAGTATAAGATATCATACACATGTGAGAGTTGGTCATGCAATGGAATCATTATAATGAGTGAGATATGATCAAAACAAGTTTAGAGTACCAATCTGAATAGTCAGTTTTTGACGGACTGTTAAGGATATATAGATTTGGATTGAGCAGTAGCTAAAACTAAGTTAATTGTAGCACATATCATGTAGTTTATGGTGTCCAAAAATGAGCTTCTATATCCTTGTAGAACTCAAGATATGGTAAAAATGGTGAAAGTGAAAGTAAAAATCAGATTTTGGGAAATTAAAGTATAATAGTATTATATAAGCACTCAAATAAATATAGTATAAAATGTGAATTAAAACCCACTAACTTATATATTACATTTATATAAGTATGTATAATGATAAATAAATGATACATTTTATAAAAATGGTAATTTGATAAGTTTTATAAGTTATAAAACTATAAACATGATTTTTACGTCTTTTCGGCTAATACCGTAAAATTAACGTTTTTGCCAAATAAAACTTAGACGGCCGGACCCGTCTAATGTAAACTTTTATAAACTCACATACTGATATATATAAACATATATAACAAGTAAAAACCGATAAAACCCGAACTATATAACATACGGACACTAACGGGCTAAGTTAACGTTATTGGACTAATAATACAACAAAATGGGTTAAAACACTTATAAACTTATTTATTGGGCTTAACCCATTTGGGCTCAACATGTAAAGTTTGATACTGATAATAAAATTATAATTGGGCTAATATAATATATTGGGCTTGTAATGGGACTATTGGGCCTAAAACATGTAAATAGGTAAAACTAGTAAACTAGTATAAAAGTTATCAACACATAACACTAAAACGAGTAAATGAGAATATGTAAACCCATTTTATCATCATACATATAAAATCATCATATGTATACATAATTTTTGTTTTTGTAAAGTCACTGGACACAAGTCTAAGACGAGTATTATTTGTCTAGGTTTCCGGAATTGAAGCACGTACCGTACGTCCGAGTTGCCGATAACCCGCTTTCCCACATCAACGTGAGTTCATAGCCTCGCACTCTTTTAAATGTTTTTATGAAATGTTTTATAAACCCGCGAGGGAGATAACATGTTAGTTTTGATAAAATAGGACACCATTTGTCCCAATTGTTTGTTTGTTGATTTGGACCCGAATGATTGTATGACCTGATGAATGATTAAATGACCCGATAGATGAAATGAAATGGATTATTAAAGTTAGGTTATGTCACTAAATGTCCCATTAGCATGAATTGTGAACTACCGGGATTTGGTAGAACCTTATGCATATAATAGTACTATTTGGGGACGATCACCCCAGTTCGCGCCTTGACGGTTGATCCCCGTCGTGCCACCTTGATTGGTAAGCGAATTTATGTATGAGAAGATTTACACAAGCGTGATTATTGTGACGACACGCTAATTTAGATGGGCAAATGAGTTTCGGGCTAGCTACCCGTTATTTGTTGTAGTAAGGTAACAGTGTCATGTGGCTTATAATAATCCAATTAACGAAATACTGCTATACGCACCGAATTACGATATATTGCTTGACTAGAAATATGGGGTCATATTATTGATATTATGTTTGTGTTTTGGTTTTATATAACCATATTCATATAACGGTTTTTATTTAATCTATACAACGTTATAAAATGTATTGTATGATGTTTTATACGACAATGGTTCGTATAATGATTTCTAAGGCAAATGCCTATACTATGATTTTTGATAAGGATTTGTATAAAATGACTTTGGCTATTTTATGGCCTATTATAAAGATTTGTACAAAATGATTTTCGGTAATAATTATATACCGATGATATATTGATGGTTTTTATTAAACTCTATGAATTCACTCGGCGTTTTCGCTGACCTTTTCTTTTAACATGTTTTATCTTAGGTACTTGAAGGTAATTCTCGGGAAGACATCAAGAATTCATGGCCCGCACTTAAATATTAATTTCTATTCAAATGCTTTGTAAAACCTGTATAAAATAAAATGACTTGGGACCTATGTAACTTTGATATTTATGAATGGAAATGCTTTACTATTAAACAACGCGATTTTTAAGCGTTGTCTATGATGTGAGTAATGTGCTATCCCGTAACACCAACGAGTCTTCCGCTGTATTGAATCGTATATATTTGGGGGTGTTACAGTTTGGTACCAGAGCTCTCGTTATAGAGAACGAAAGATTTTTAAAACCAAGGTTTTGAATAAATCATTTCAAAATCTTTTAACTATAAACATTTTTCTAAAAATGTCTAAAAATCTTTTGACTATAACGGTGCCGAAGAATTCCCGAGTTACCGACAAGGCCAGACTGAGAAGTGTTATTTTAATATATATATAACATGGATTATATATATACATATATATGATGTAATTTTATTACATGATTGTTTGATGATTATTTTTATATTTATACGAGGTATTTATACGACGTAGATTGTCACAAGGAACCTTAAATCCCCTATTAAATTAATCGAAGCTATTTTCGTAGGAATTCTAGCTATTCTAGATCAAAACCAAGTTGTGGATATTTATGATCCCAACACAATGGTTGATATTCGTAGAAATGTTGATATTAGTTGATTGTGATCTTGAAGAAGAATTGACGAGATTAAATCTGATATCGATGTCATGACGATCTTTCCTTATTGAGTGGAGTCTGACAAAACGTTACCACCTAGAAAAATGTCGTCTGATTCGTTGTCATCCAATTCTTAAATTAAAATCGAAAGGGTGAATGTTGCACTTGAGGCTGTCATTGGAACCATTACCCAAAAGCCTCATGCCACTAGTACCTTTCCGAGAAGTCTAATTGAATGTGTGAGTCATTTCATACTAGAGACTCATTTGATAACTATTGATGAAAGAGCTATAGGATTAGAAATTAAGTGTTATTCATATCGAGCTTTTATTGCCCTATTAATGTCTAAGAATAAGGTTGAAAGTATTGGCGAATGAGGTAGGATATCGCATTGAGTATGATTTGGTTGAAACTTGAATGAAATAAAATTTAACCCATATGGAATATGAGATTGATAAGAGGAAGTCGTTAAGTCCTGTGATTGAATTATAAGGTTTTAAATGATTGTTAGTTCGTGTTAAGGGTTGTTCCTAGGCCATTGTCCACCGACGAGGATGCCTAGTGTCCAATAAATAAATTGAAGAAATCTTCTTCTATATTAGGACCGATGGATCTTCCGGGACATGTGGAACACCTAATGACTCTTGTAGATTAGTATTCATTGTGGAATCTTTTAAAAATCCCTAACTTAACTGAGATATCAGTTGGTAGGATGAGTTTTGGAAATTGTATGATATAGCGACACGTAATGTGTTACGGTACAATTTGACTTGTTTGTGATTAATGAAAAAACTACCTTTGATTGCTAAATTCTACATGTATCGATGATATCTATCTTTTATTGCTTCATCCTAATGTTCGCATTAGTGATGCAACCATTGAACAAGTACTCATCTCAAATTGAGTTACGTTGTGGATTATTCTTTTTGAGTGCCATCGAGGTCATGCACCTTATGATTATTTAGCTTAGCTCATTTCCTATTATATTGTAGTTAGTTCTTGGTGAACAACTTTTCATCATTCTTTTGCAGATCACTAATTGTTTTTATAAGTTAAAACAGTATCCCTTGAGAAAAATTGGGTTTTCATCACCATATGGATTATTTAAAGTGAGACTTATAAATAATCGTTATCGAAATGAAGTTGTTTATAAAACACCTTGGAAAACCTAATTGTTTTCATAAAAAAGAAAATCTTTGTAAATTTATTTTTGATTCTTATTTAAGAATTAAGCATGAAAATGTATTTATTATAAACATGATGATAAAATTTTGACGAACTGAGTATTGCATTGTTAATCTTGGAATTGTATATAGTTGCACGCCTACATACAATTTCGAATGGACCATGCAAGGCTGATTAGTAGTCACTATAAAACTGATTAATAAACACTACATTTTCTTTAAAGATTGTGAAAGATTAAATTTTATGAGATCTGCAAGAAGTGAAAAATAGGGACATAGTGTTAGGGACACCTACATATGTGCCTGTAGCATCTATTCTCCTGAGTCGAATTTACTCATCTGTGGAAATTGTCTTATTTGAAAATTGACAATTCTCTCTTGTCCAATTCTCCCGTAGTGAGATTCTTAGGAAAAGTATCTGATTACCGAGTGTTGATACCCGACTGGATGTATCGACGTTCTTATAATTTCTTTTGATTTGATTTCATTTGAATGACCTGGGTAACGATCCGAGGAGCTTTCGAATGCGTACTCAAATTATGAAAACATGGGATATTCATATTCATTAAATGTTTTCGTCTGTATCTGATTTGAAATTCTCTCGTGTAGATTATGCGTTGACCTTAATCTTTTAAAGTTAGTTATGTCTCCATATATCCTTGAATTTGTGAAGGATTATGAGTTATTATTAGTCTTTTGAGAAGTTCACATCTTATCGACGACAATAAAACTGAAAAGTTGATAGTGCCAGTAGAATGGATTGATTGATTATGACATGACGACATTGTCTTAATTGATGGGAACTCGAGTAGAATTCCCCTGAATGATAAGATGTTGATTATCAAAAGTGATCTAAATGATTCTTGGTGGATGACGATATCCTGTATTTAGACTTAAAATTATACCATGAATGATTGTGAAGTAGTCATAGATATTATAATCTAGAAAGAACTTAAAAGTGAATGTATTAAAAGATGCTTCCGTTATCTGAAACTTTAGGAGGTATTTTTTGATGAATTACCTAGACTTTCGCCACTAAGGCAAGTTGAATTTGGTATTGATTATATTTCCGGTGCTGTACCTGTGGCGTGTGCACTGTACGTCAGCACCATCTAAATTAAAGGAATTACCGTACAACTAAAAGAGTTGTCGGAGAAAGCTTTTATTCTACCAAGCTCGTCGTTATGAAGAGATATGGTGTTATCATTCCTTATATTTATTTATTGAATTACCGTGAACTAAGTAAATTGACGATTAAAATCTCTATCCACTACCCAAGATGATAGATTGTTCGATCATTTACAAGGTTCTAGCGTTTGTTCTAAATATTTGATCCACGGCATGGTTATCATCAATTTCGCGTCCGCGAAAAAGATTATCAATTCCAATCACTACATCCAGAACTTGTAATGAACATTATGAGTTTCATGTTATGTCGTTTGGATTGACCAATGCACATGTAGCATTCATAAATTGGGTGAATCACGTGTGTAGGCTGTAATTTGATAAATTCATGCTTGTGATCATTAAGGACCATTTGTTTGTTTCTAAGAATAGGAAGGAGTTAATAATTATTTATAGACTGCCCTAAATTGGCCGAACAATGAAAACTTGTACCTTGAGTATTTAACATGTGATTAACGGCTTAATCCTTTACATTATTTGACCGTGTAATTAATAAGATAATGGAATCTATATTGACTCTTCAAAAATTAAGATCCCTTTTAGGACTGTGGATTTTACTAAAAAGAAATGGAAATATGTTTTGACAGATATTTTATCAAAGAAATTTTTAAGGGATTATTTCCTTATACACAAATCACTTAACTAAACTTCTGTTTAGGGGTAAATGTTTGTGTATACTTCTAGACAACCTAAGAAGAATTGAGGAAACTATATAACTTATTACTTGAAATTTGAAACGACAATTTTTGCTTTTCAACTAAGAAAATTTTGACCAAAGTATAAACAAAGATTTTTCGAACATTTACGGATCTTACTAATTATTTTAATTATTTTTGATAAATCAACCAAAATCTTGTTAATTAAATTCAAATTTATTTTGAACATTTTTATATAATTGGTCGAACTAAGAGATTTAAAATTTTTACGTTTACGTTTCATAAAAATTGAATATTTATTATTTAGTTACTTGTAATATGTATCGACGCTTTAAACGTCAGATTGAGCAAAACTGATAAAAATGATAGTTGAGACGAAACTAAAATTTAGAAAATATGAAGAAAGAAATTTTGAATGAATACGGTCATGATAATTATTTCATCAGGGAAGATGAATGTAGATACTGAGACATAATATAGAAAGGATAAAGAATCAATTAGGATTGTGTTCCTTAATAATGACGGTGCAAAATAAATTGCCAAACAATATAAAAATAAACGATGTTTGTAAAAAGGGGTTCGCGGTTAATATGAACCATTAGAATTGAGAAGCCGATTGTGTTAAATATATAAAAGGCCACTTATGGTGTCCTAAATATTGAGATGTAGTTATGTTGGAATCTCGTAGGATTAATTATTATATTCATATCATTTCTGATTTAATGTATCTTTATCTGGAGAAGTTGTACTGATGGCAAATTATGAAGGCAGACACCGCCTCATACATTAGTAAACGTCTAACTATTGCAAAGGTCATCATCTGAATTTGATTCGATTTGGGTCATCGTCGACAGACTGACCAAATCTTCTAATATCATTCATGTTAATGATAGATTCACGATAAAGAAATTGACTCTTTTATAATTAAAGGAGTTGTGTAAACATGGTGTGCCTGTATCGATCATATCTATCAAGATCCTCGCTTCGCATCGAATTTATAGAGATTTGCTCAGAAGTCATTGAGAACGAATCTTGATGAGAGTACTGTACCACCCCAATCGAAGGGACGAGGTAAAGTAACGATACAAAATACTATAAGTGCTGTTTTATGCTTGAATGATTGACCTTTGGTAATGAACCGTATAATCATTTTCCTTTGGAGAGATTATCATTGATAATTATCGTGTTAGGATCGAGATCGAATCTTGTTAAGATTTATATATTAGAGCATCTGTAAGCAGGAGTTGAGATGAAGACACCCGACATACACCCATTGTGAGTTGGACATGTCTTTTAGGTTTAAGGTTTCTTATGATGGCGAACCTAACCTTACAAAATACACGACCCGCGAGACCTGAAATGATTGTTGAAATTAGGATTTGATTAATGACTGCCGGTAGTGGGCAAGAGGTTATGTGAATATGAAATGTAGATCCTGAAGTGCAGAATGGCTAGCGAAGTTATGCCAAAAATTTTAACCTTGGAAAAATGAATTAATGATCTGAAAGATCATGGGAAGTAAGTCCCCGTTGTATGGGACCATTAAGATGATATAAAAGATTGGTTTGAAAAGCATATAAGTTGGATCTACCCTAGGACTTCAAGAGCTGCGTGAATTATGTTTCGTATATCGAACTTGATGAAATGTCTATCAAGTGAGAATCTGAATTCTTCTTGATAAAGTTTAGATCGGCCAAAAGTTGCATTCATCAGAAACCAGTGAACATCATGGATAGAGAAAGTAAGTCAACATTAAGCCTGATCTTATTCCTGTAGTTATGTTTGATGAAACTCGCGTATTGTAATGGATTACACTTGTGAGAAAAGACCGAATGTGGAGGACATACCCACATGGCTTTAACTCTATAAGAAGCGAGCAGTAAGGTAAGATGATCTTTGAGGACAAAGATCCTGTTTAGGGGTAAATGCTGTGACAATCCGTCAATTTATGGTTGATATTTTATTCTCAAATATTAATTAAAAATACTATTTTAATGTTATATTATGAACTCACTTATTTTTGGGAAGTAATTTGGATTTACGTCTTGAAGTAGCATCGACTACGTCTAAACCGGAGGATTCAACGTTACGTGCTTACGTTTACATACACCGTTTTGGTGACAGTCCGACATTTCAGAAAATAAATTTGTCCGTGAATATTATTTTAAGATTTAAAATTTGTGTTGGTTCATAAACTCACAAATTTACGAGAAGAGATTAGGACTTACGATTTTAATTTAATGTCCTTTACGACTAAACCGGAAACCTTAGGATTACGTATTTACGTTTTCGAACTCCGTTTTTTATGAGACAATTTTTATTAGATTCGTTTTGTTCCGTTGATTCATAATTTGTAAAAACGTTTTTCGTAAAACGACCCGAGGGCACGCAAATCGAGGAAACTAGAATCGATAAGTACCCGTAAATTAGTGGAGATGAGACAAGTGGGACACTTGTCCCACCCCCACTATAAGCTATACACATCCACCACCTCACCCCTTTGTTGTCTAAGTTTTAAGTGTCTTAGAGACACTTGTCTCATTTATTTACAAACCACTAGCACCAAAACCATGTAACTCTCTCTCTCATTTCACACATACATGCAAACAAGCTAAAAGTTCATCAATCTATCTTCCTCTCTCCCCTTGAACTTACAACACCACGATTATATCACCATTTTCATCAAATTTTAACCATAAACAAAGGCTATAATCAACATATGTTGAAGCCTACTTGAAAAGATGAAGATTGGAGGTGATTATAACATGTGAAAAGGAGTTTTCATTGAGGTCTTTGGGATGATTTTCAAGAAGGAGTTTAGGGCTGATTTCATGGAGGTGTTCATCCATTTTATGGACTCAAGAAGTTGCCTTGCTAAAGTTGAAGATTTGGTAACAAGGAACCAAGCCTTGTTCATCAAAATCCCATCTTTTCATCATCTTGGTGGTATAGAGATTATTTCTCCCTATCATCTTGTTATTTTGAATATGTAATCTTGTATTTTCTTCATTTATGTATATGTATATGATGATGAATGATGATCAAAATATTATTTCGGGATTTGGTGTTGATAGATTTGATAAACATGGGTAAAAAGATGGAAAAACCACATGTAAAAATGGTTAAATCATGGCTAAAATAGGAGGCTGTATAAAACAGTGAATACTCTTATGATAAACTGATAAAATGGCTTGTATAAATTAATTTACAGTAAGTATAAGATATCATACACATGTGAGAGTTGGCCATGCAATGGAATCATTATAATGAGTGAGATATGATCAAAACAAGTTTAGAGTACCAATCTGAATAGTCAGTTTTGGACGGACTGTTAAGGATATTTAGATTTGGATTGAGTAGTAGCTAAATGTAAGTTAATTGTAGCAAATATCATGTAGTTTATGGTGTCCAAAAATGAGCTTCTATATCCTTGTAGAACTCAAGATATGGTAAAAATGGTGAAAGTGAAAGTAAAAATCAGATTTTGGAAAATTAAAGTATAATAGTATTATATAAGCACTCAAATAAATATAGTATAAAATGTGAATTAAAACCCACTAACTTATATATTATATTTATATAAGTATGTACAATGATAAATAAATGATAAATTTTATAAAAATGGTAATTTGATAAGTTTTATAAGTTATAAAACTATAAACATGATTTTTACGTCTTTTCGGCTAATACCGTAAAATTAACGTTTTTGCCAAATAAAACTTAGACGGTCGGACCCGTCTAATGTAAACTTTTATAAACTCACATACTGATATATAAACATATATAACAAGTAAAAACCGATAAAATCCGAACTATATAACATACGGACACTAACGGGCTAAGTTAACGTTATTGGACTAATAATAAAACAAAATGGGCTAAAACACTTATAAACTTATTTATTGGGCTTAACCCATTTGGGCCCAAAATGTATAGTGTGATACTGATAATAAAAGTATAATTGGGCTAATATAATATATTGGTCTTGTAATGGGACTATTGGGCCTAAAACATGTAAATAGGTAAAACTAGTAAACTAGTATAAAAGTTATCAACACATAACACTAAAATGAGTAAATGAGAATATGTAAACCCATTTGATCATCATACATATAAAATCTTCATATGTGTACATAATTGTTATATTTGTAAAGTCATTGGACAAAAGTCTAAGACGAGTATTATTTGTCTAGGTTTCCGCGATTAAAGCACGTACTGTACGTCCGAGTTGCCGATAACCCGCTTTCCCACATCAACGTGAGTTGATAACCTCACACTCTTTTAAATGTTTTTATGAAATGTTTTATAAACCCGCGAGGGAGATAACATGTTAGTTTTGATAAAATAGGACACCATTTGTCCCAATTGTTTGTTTGTTGATTTGGACCCGAATGATTGTATGACCCGATGAATGATTAAATGACCCGATAGATGAAATGAAATGGATTATTAAAGTTAGGTTATGTCACTAAAAGTCCCATTAGCATGAATTGTGAACTACCGGGATTTGGTAGACGCTTATGCATATAATAGTACTATTTGGGGACGATCACCCCAGTTCGCGCCTTGACGGTTGATCCCCGTCGTGCCACCTTGATTGGTAAGCGAATTTATGTATGAGAAGATTTTACACAAGCGTGATTATTGTGACGACACGCTAATTTAGATGGGAAAATGAGTTTCAGGCTAGCTACCCATTATTTGTTGTAGTAAGGTAACAATGTCATGCGGCTTATAATAATCCAATTAACGAAATACTGCTATACGCACCGAATTATGATATATTGCCTGACTAGCAATATGGGGTCATATTATTGATATTATGTTTGTGTTTTGGTTTTATATAACCATATTCATATAACGGTTTTTATTTAATCTATACAACGTTATAAAACGTATTGTATGATGTTTTTTACGACAATGGTTCGTATAATGATTTCTAAGGCAAATGCCTATATTATGATTTTTGATAAGGATTTGTATAAAATGACTTTGGCTATTTTATGGCCTATTATTAAGATTTGTACAAAATGATTTTCGGTAATAATTATATACCGATGATATATTGATGGACTTTATTAAACTCTATGAATTCACTCGGCGTTTTCGCTGACCTTTTCTTTTAACATGTTTTATCTCAGGTACTTGAAGGTAATTCTCGGGAAGACATCAAGAATTCATGGCCGCACTTAAATATTAATTTCCATTCAAATGCTTTGTAAAACCTGTATAAAATAAAATGACTTGGGACCTATGTAACTTTGATATTTATGAATGGATATGCTTTACTATTAAACAACGCGATTTTTAAGCGTTGTCTATGCTGTGAGTAATGTGCTATCCCGTAACACCAACGAGTCTTCCACTGTATTGAATCGTATAAATTTGGGGGTGTTACAGCCACAAAGCAAATCCGTGAGCCTACGGGCAAAGCGGACAATATTGTAGTCTGAGTATACGGGATGTTACAAGTGGTATTAGAGCCTGGTTCATAAGATAACAATCGCCTTCTCATGACACAACGCGTTTTGTGGTCTACTGCAAGTGGAGTTCTTAGGAACTGGCAGTTAAGCGTGCTCATGTCAGAGTAGTACTAGGTTGGGTGACCGGCCGGGAAGTACTTACAAGAGGGCCACAAAGCAAAGCCGTGAGCCTGCGGGCAAAGCCGACAATATTGTAGTCTGAGTATGTGGGATGTTACATTCTTGGGGTAACTCTAATTTGTAAGCCACCGGACCTACTCTAGATAAAATCTTTAAAGGTCCAATATAGCGGGGATTCAATTTCCCTCGCTTTCCAAATCTTATGACGCCTTTCCATGGCGATACTTTCAACATTACACAGTCACCCACTTTAAACTCCATCGGTTTTAACCGCACATCCGCGTAACTTTTCTGTCTACTTCGGGCAGTCAACAGTCGGTTCTTAATCTGAACTATCATCTCCGTAGTCTCTCGGATAAATTCCGGTCCTGTGAGCTGGGTATCCCTAACTTCACTCCAACATACAGGAGATCTACACTTCCTACCATACAAAGCTTCAAACGGTGCAGCCTTAATACTAGCATGATAACTATTGTTATACGAAAACTCTGCTATAGGCAAATGTTTATCCCAATTCTTACCAAAATCTATCACACAAGCTCTCAACATATCTTCCAGTGTTTGTATCGTTCTTTCACTCTACCCATCAGTTTGGGGGTGATAAGCAGTTCTCATGTTGAGATTCATTCCCAAAGATCTTTGAAGGGATTTCCAAAAATTCGATGCGAATCTAGGATCTCGATCCAAAATGATCGATACAGGCACTCCATGCTTAAATACACCATTCTCAAGATAAATACGAGTCAGCTTCTCCAGTGAGAACTTCTCTTTAACCGGAATGAAGTGAGCTAATTTGGTCAGTCTGTCGACAATGACCCAAATCGAGTTATTTCCAGATGATGTTCTAGGAAGCTTGGTGATAAAGTCCATTGTGATTCACTCCCACTTCCATTCAAGAATCTCTGGTTGTTGAAGTAGTCATGATGGCTTTTGATGTTCAGCTTTGAGTCTTGCACAAGTCAAACATTGAAGAACATACATAGCAATATCAGCTTTCATATTCGGCCACCAGTAGAACTTCTTCAAATCATGATACATTTTATCAGATCCAGGATGAATGGAATATTTAGATTTATGGGATTCCATCATGATTAAATCTCTTAAGCCTCCAAACTTAGGTATCCATATACGACCTCTTAAGCATTTCACTCCATCAGCTCTAACCTCTAAAGGATCTCCTTCACCTCGAAACCCTTCATTATCAAGATTTTCTTTCTTACAGGCTTCTATTTGCGCATTTCTAATTTGTTCAGGAAAATTATTGTGCACAGTCAAGACTAGAGAACATACCCTGATAGGGTCTCTATCCTTTCTACTTAATGCATCGGCAACAACATTTGCTTTTCCCGGGTGATATTTTATATCACAATCATAATCACTTAACAGTTCTATCCATCTTCGTTTCCTCATTGCTAATTCCTTTTGATCGAGAATATACTGTAGGCTTTTATGATCAGTGAATACCGTACACTTGGTGCCATACAGATAATGTCTCCAAAACCTAAGAGCAAAGACTACAACTCCTAACTCAAGATCATGAGTAGTATAATTCTCCTCATTATTCCCTAATTGCCTAGAAGCATAAGCTATCACCTTTTCTCGCTGCATCAAGACACCTCCATAACCTCTAAGAGATGCATCACAAAATATTACAAAATCTTCGCTTCCGTCGGGTAATGATAGAATTGGTGCACTACATAATTTTTGCTTCAATATCTGAAATGCGCCATCTTCTTCACTTCCCCAAACGAACGGTTTATTTTTCTGAGTTAGCTTGGTCAGGGGTTTAGCTACTAAATAAAATTATTTAATGAATCGTCTATAATAGCCAGCCAATCCTAAAAATTATCGCACCTCCGTTGGCATTGTCGGTGCAGACCAATTCTTAATGGCTTCAACCTTTGCAGGATCAACATGACATTTCAAAAACTTAGCATACAACTTTTCATCCTTTAACAGGTTCAAGATAATCCTTAAGTATTCTCCATGTTCCTCTTTATTCTTAGAATAGATTAGAATATCATCAATAAACACGATCACAAATTTGTCCAAATAGGGTTTGCACACTCGATTCATTAGATCCATGAAGACCGCAGGTGCGTTAGTTAACCCAAATGGCATTACTTGAAATTCATAGTGTCAATAACGAGTTCTAAATGCAGTTATTGGAATATCATCTTCACGAACGCGAAGTTGGTGATATCCATACCGCAAATCTATCTTAGAATACACACTAGATCCTTGTAGTTGATCAAATGAATCATCAATCCTTGGTAAAGGATATCGATTATTAATCGTCAACTTATTCAGTTCCCGATAATCGATGCACATACGGAAAGATCCATCCTTCTTCTTAACGAACAAGACTGGAGCTCCCCAAGGCGAAGAGCTCGGTCGAATAAAACCTTTATCAGACAACTCTTTGAGTTGTTCGCATAATTCCTTTAATTAATCGGTAAGGCGCACGTGCCATCGGTGAAGCACCAGGAATTAGATCGATTCAAAACTCGACTTGCCTTATCAGCTGATGTCCGGGTAAATCATTGGGAAATACCTCAGGAAATTCACAGATAATAGGTACATCTTCCAATCGTTTCTCCTTAGACTCATTCCCAGTCACTTGAGCTAAGAATTGCTCGCAACCGTTCATGATGTACTTTTGGACTTTAATACATGAAAAGATTTTCAAACGGGATTCACCTCGATTTCCATCAATTACTAACGTCCTATTCCTAAGAGGAATCTTAACCTTCTTTTCTCCACATAAAATAGTATCATTATTCAACGATAACCAATCCATACCAATGATAATATCAAAACTACCTAGTTCTATCAACATCAAATCAATCAGAAAGGAATAGTTTAAGAGATTTAGAGAGCATCCTTTTAACAGCTTATTAGTTTTTACTAATTTACCATCAGCCAATTCCACTTCGTAACTGGTATTTATCTCAACAGGTTCAATGTCAATAAGGGCACTAAATTTAGTGGATACAAAGCTCCGATCAGCACCCGAATCAAATAAAGCAACAACATAATGATTGTTGAGTAAAAACGTACCAGTAACGACATTCGGATCCTCTTTCTTAGCCTCAACAATTCCAAGTTGATAAGCACCCTAGGGGTTTCTTCCAGGTCCAATCCTTTTCAACTTGGGGCAATCCAATTTCTTATGACCCTCTTCATTACAGTTAAAGCAAAAAACTCCCCTTTACACTTTTTCACCTTGTGTCCTAACTTTCCGCAATTTCGGCACTTCTAGCAGTCGCCAACATGCCTCTTATTACCACACTTAGGACACTTTTCATCATTGCGCGGTGTGTTGTTGGTTAGAGCATTTGCATTCCCCCTTCTTTGGTTTTGACGACGATTAAAATTCTGCCTATTGTCACCTCGACCTCCACGATCGCCATCTCCCTTTCTTTTCTCACCAGTATGTGCTTCATCCTCCCTATCCTAAATTATTTTCCCAATGAGTTGGTAAGCCACTCGAACAACATCATCAATGTTAAATGGTTTTGATGATGTCACATCCCCTCAGATATTCTTGGTCAACCCTTTGATGTATTGTTCAATTCGGATCTCTTCGGGTTCCACCAATCGAGGACAAAGCAAGGCCAACTCACGGAATCGGTTTGTGTAGCTATCAATGCCCACATCTTTCATTCTAAGATGAACCAACTCTTGTTCCAACCTAATGATCACACTATGGGGACAGAACTCCAGAGTCATCCACTTTTTAATTTCAGCCCAAGGAGTTGCATTAGCAACATCACTCCCCATGAAAGCAATTCTCCTATTCCACCAAGTCAACGCACGACCTTTAAGAGTATCCTAGCAAAAGTCACCTTATCTTCCTCCTTACACTTACTAATCTGAAACACCAACTCAATCTTCTCAATCCACTGGCTTAATCCTACAACACCTTCAGTTCCATTAAAAGGGAGAGGTTCACACTTCATGAACGTCACATACGTACAACCACCGACTTCAGGCGCATTAGTTCCAAGTCCTCCTATATTTCCTCCAGCATTAGCATTCACATTATTAGCATTCACATTCACATTAGTACCACCAATTCCACTACCGCTAGCTCCACTACAGCCTGCTCCACTACCGCCAGCTCCACTACTGCCAGCTCCATTTCTAGCATTTGCCATAAATTCAGTCATAGATGCGGCAACTTGCTCCGTAATGATCCTACGTACATCATCCTCAGTCACAGCTTTCTTGGGCGACATGGTTCTATAATTTCACAATTATATTAAGCATTCACCCAACAAGGGATTCATATAAGATGGATTAAATTCATAATCAAAATACAAATAAGGCACGATATGGAATTCAAGACAAAGATACATATTTCATTGGATTAGAAACAACCACATTGTCTTAATTTACATTCCACATCAATGTTTCTAGCACTATACAGGCCCAAAATTCGTGCCAGATCTACTAGCTAATACGTCAGTTTAATTAAAGTTACAAAAGATACAAAAGATACTAAGATAACTACTAAAGATAGACTGGTCTACTGAGAACTGCTAGATGGTCCATCATCCATCATCTTCGGTATCTTCCTCGGACGATCACAAGACACATCTTCAGCTGGGCGCTTACGAATCACTCCTTTCTCAACCATCTTAGTATAAAACCTATTGTTCCAACCAACATATATATTCAACTCTTTCTCTGCTTTCTCACGCATCGCACGAGTTACACTCAACTGAATCTCCATTGTATTCACCTTTTTCTTCATCTCGGCATACTCACCACTTTCCAACACAGACAATCACTTAAACGCCTCATTCAAACCACGCTCCACATCAGTCAATCCCAAATCAAGTAGCTCTCGCTCTTTCTCACCAATCTTAGTCTTCGACTCCAAATAAGCAACATGAGTCTGAACAACACCTAAACCAATCTCTGTAATACTACCTTGAACACCGGAAGCATATAAATGACGTCTCAAGGCCCAAGGTGCAAGTCCATCAATTTGTGTAGCCTCTCGAACCCTAGACGACTATCCTATCACATGCCTACGAGTAGGAATCCCATCAGTACCATCAGGTGCATCATCATCCTCATCATCCTCTGACTCAGAATCAGATTCAGACAATTCATTTCTAAGTAACTCAAACTCAGAATCAGACCAATCAACTAGAGGGGGTAAGGGCTCACCCTCCTCTACATCATAAGGGAAAATAAGCTCAGCCTCATCATCATCATCAACCTCGTCATCTATACCTACCTCCTCCTCGACATCCTCATCGTTATCCTCATTACCTACATCATCTATCCCAATCTCATCATCATCCTCAATACCAACATTATCATTATCATTCTCTACAACATCAACCTGAGGGGCAATCTGATCTCCTAGTCCTATCTTGGGCTCGAGATCCTCAAACGGTCCCTCCTCTTCATCATCCATATCCTCATCTACATTATAATCCACTAGGTCTAAATAAGGGTTGTCATTTATGTTAGGTTCGGGGATAGCATGGTTCTCTACAGGAAAATTAGGGTCTACCATGACAATCTGCATTAATAATATATCTCGTATTAGCATAAAAATAATTATTGAACAGTTACATACTGAATTCACGATATATACATATATATAAATTAAATTATATATATCAAAATATATATCTTCTCAATAAGGCATGTTGGTAACGTCGGAGATCTTTGGCACCGTTATAGTCAAAAGATTTTTCAAACAGAAAATGTGTATAGTTAAAAGATTTTGAAATGTTTTATTCAAAACCTTGGTTTTAAAAATATTTCGTTTTCTATAACGAGAGCTCTGATACCAAACTGTAACACTCTCAAATTTCGTATCGGGTCAGCGGAAGGGTCAATAGAGTGTTACGGGATAGCACAATAACTCCAATCATAGATAACGCATAAAAATGGTTGTACAAGGATTAACATACATTCATTCGAATAAAAGTTTTAAGTTTACAGCAGATCCCCAAAATACACAGTCATAAAGTTAACAAAACATAGATCGAATGAATAATTTTATTATGTGGGCCATCAGAGTCGATCTCCATCCAAGTTACCTTCAAGGACCTGAGATAAAACATGCGAAATTATATCAGCGAATGCCGAGTGAATTCATATAGTTTAATAAAATCCGTTATATAAAACAGTCATAGAAATCAGAACACAAGTATAATATCAGAAGTGAGTCCTCATATTGCTAGTCAGGCAATATACATATATCAAGTCATACATCTTAAACCGCCACGAGACCGTAGTCTCAATATTGCCATTATAGGTAACATTATTATTTTAGATAACTGGATTATAGTGGATTGTATTTGATTACATTATATTACTATTAGCCGCATGACATTGCTACCTTACTATAACAAACAATAGGCCGCGAACCGATAAACAGTTTTCCCATCTAAGTTAGCGTGTCGTCACAAAAATCGCGCTATGTAAATCTTCTCATACATAAATTCGGTTACCAATCAATGTGGCACGACGGGGATCAAGCGTCAAGGAACGAACTGGGGTGATCTTCCCCAAATAGTACTATTATATGCATAAGCATCTACCAAATCCCGATAGTTCACAATTCATGCTAATGGGACTTTAAGTGACATAACCTAACTATTAATAATCCATTTCATCTCATTCATTGGGTCGTAGAATCATTCGGTTCCATATCAATAAGCATACCATCGGGACTACTTGTGTTCTATTTTATCAAAACTAGCATGTTATCTCCCTCGCGGGTTTACAAAACATTTTATAAAACATTTAAAAGAGTGCGAGGCTATGAACTCACGTTGATTAAGAGAGGCGGGTTATCGGCGATGGTTCGTGCTTCAATCACGGAAACCTATATAAATAATATCGGTCTTAAACTTTTGCCCAATGACTTTATAAAAATAATGGCTATGTATATATACGATGATATTATAAGTATGATGATGATCAAGTGAGATTTTATCTCTTTATTCAACATTATAGTCTTATGTGTTAGTAAATTTTTAGTCTAGTTATACTAGTTTTAACTTGTTTACATATTAAGGCCCAATAAGCCCATTAAAAGCCCAATACATTTTATTAGTCCATTTTATACTTTTAATACCAGACCTATACTCATATGTTGGGCCCAAGTGGGTTAAGCCCAGTAAGTCCATTAGTGTTTAGCCAAACTAGTTGGGTTAATAGTCCAATAAGGCTACTTTGGCCCGTTAATGTCCATACGTTATAAAGCTCGGGTTTTTTCGATATTTACTTGTAAAATGTACTTACATATCAGTAGATGAGTTATAAAAAGTTTACATTATACGGGTCCGACCGTCTAAGTTTTATTTGACGAAAACGTTAATCTTTCAGTTTTATCCGAAAAGACGTAAAATTTATATATATAGTTTTATAACTTAGAAAACATATCAAATTGGTAATTTTATAAAATGTCATACTTATTTATCAAGTATAAAAATTATTTTATAAGTATTATCATAAGTTAGTGGGTTTTACATATGTATTTTATAATAGTATTACTTGAGTGCTTATTTTATATTATATAGTTTTATTTACAAATCTGATTATCAAACTCACTTTCACCATTTTTGCTATATATTGAGTTCTACAAGGAGCTAGAAGCTCAAATTTGGGCAGCACAAACTAAATAATATGTGCTACAATTAACTCTTTATTAGCTACTGCTCATTCATCTTCTGAGTGTCCCTGCAATTCGTCCAAAACAGACTATACAGATTTGAACCTTAATAGTAATTTGATCATATCTTGCTCATTTTATTGATTCCATTGAGTGGCCAACTCTCCACATATGTAAAAATCATATATCTTACTGTATATTCAATAATCCAAGTCATTTTATCAGGTTATCATATGGTTACTTACTGTTTTATACAGCCTCTAAATTTAATCAAGATTTTAACATCTTTACATGTAGATTTTAATCTTTTCAACCAAATTTATCAACACAAGATCCCCACATAATACTTTGATCATCATTTATCATCATATACATATACATTGAAAATACAAAATTACATTTACAAAATAACAAGGTAATGGAAAAAATGATCTTGTTAGCAACCAAGATAGTGAAAGTTAAGAACAAGGCTTTGTTTTTGATTACCAATCTTATGATAAACCAAGACCACCTTCAAGATCACCCAACTATATGAACACCTTGAGAAAAATCAGCCCTAGACTCCAAGGAAACTTCTTTGTAGATGTTAGGATCACCTCCAATCAACAAGACTTCATGAGGCTTTCATCTTGTGCAAGTTTAACACAAGATTAATGGTTAAATTTTGATCAAATGGTGATTTATTGTGGTGAATGGGACGGCAAGGAGAGAGTTGAGAGAGAGAGAGAGAGTGGGAGTCGTTTTGCATGTAACAAATGAGTAGCTAGTATATGGTTAGTAGTTTTAAGAGTTGAATGGTTTTGGTGAAAACTAAGGACAACTGTCCTTAGTTTTATTATTATGTTGACACATCAAAGGGGTGTTGGCTAAGTCTTGGCCGTCCTTTTGTGGGGGTGGGGCAAGTGTTATCTTGTCTCATCCCCACTAATTTACGGGTACTCCTTGATTCTAGTTTCCTCGATTTGCGTATCCTCGGGTCGTTTTACGAAAAACGTTTTTAAATTATGAATCAACGACACAAAACGAATCTAATAAAAATTGTCTCATCAAAAACGAAGTTCAAAAACGTAAATACGTAAACCTAGGGTTTCCGGTTTAGACGTAAGGGACGTTAAATTATGCACGTAAGCCCTAATTTCAACCCGTAAATTGTGAGTTCATCAACCAACACAAAAATAAGTTTCAAAATAATATACGAGAAAATAATTTACTACCTGAAAATGTTAGATTGTCACAACATTCTTAAACGTTCTTCGGGCTCAAAGAATCAACACAAATACAGGATTTTTGAATCTGCTAAAAATCTTTGGGCTGCTCTTGAAGTTACCTATGGTGGCAATGAAGAAACTAACAAAGAAAGGAAAAAGCAACTTTTGAGTGAGTATGCTGTATTCAAGGCTCATCCCAATGAGAAATTGAGTGAAGTAAGAAGTAGGCTTCTTGACATCACTAGCAAGTTTTCCTTTATGGGAACAACACATGAAGACGTTGATATTAGTGCTTCGTTTCTTAAAAGTCATGGTGATGCATGGAAAATTGAAGCCAGATCAATTTTTGCTACCAATGCCCATAAGAGTGCTTCTTTTGATGACATCTACAATAAGCTAAAGATCTTGGAGAATGAGTTTCTACCTAACAGTGGAAAGAAGTCAACATCTGGGAACATGGCGTTCATCCCACATAGTGAATCTAATGGACTGAATGTGCACCCTGTTACTGGATCACCCTTTGTCAGCGTTGGATCAACAAGTGTCAGCGGGTCACCTTTTGACGCTAACACATACAACGTTGGTTCACAAAATCTTAAGCCTGCTGGCATTGACTTGGATACATTATGTGCATACATTGCTTCATTACCCAATGGTTCTCTAATTACATATGAGGATCTTGATCAAATCAGCGATGAGAATTTAGAAGAGATGGATATCAAGTGGAATATGGCACTTGCAAGCATAAGGGACAATAGATGGAACAAGAGGTTTGGAAGGAAGATGACTTTTAATGCTAAAGACACAGATAGATTTGATAAATCCAAGGTTGAATGCTATAATTGTCATAGGATGGGACACTTCATGAGAGAGTGTAGATCTCCAAGGAATGATGATGCTGGGAGGAAGTCAAGACAAGTTTTTCCTTTTGGGAACACTGAGCCAAAAGCTATGGTCGCCATGTAAGACATTGATGGCATTGGGTAGGACAGGAGCTTCATGGAAAAGGATGTGGTAGAGAATCAAGCTTTGATTGCTGAGAAGGAAGAAGAAGAGTATGTTCACTTTTCTCTCATGGCCAACTCCTCATCTTCTTCAGACAATGAGGTATATAATGATGCTTTTTGTAGCAAAGGGTGCAGGTTAAACACTGAAAAACTTAACAAAGATTACTTAAAGTTAAGATCAGATAGTATATAGACATAAGCACTAGACCTGCCCCTGTTGTTGTTTCCCGAGTTGCTATTGGGTCGAACCGGGTAACAACATTTGCTTGACATTCACGAGCAAAATGGCCTTGTTGGCCGCACTTGTAGCATCCCTGACATTGACCTCCAACAACATGGTGATAGTTGCACTTTGGACACTTAGGCTTGGAACCTGAGTAGTTCTTGGTGCTGGTTGTGGGAGTAGTATCATAGGTTTGCCCAACGTCTTATCTTTTGGGAGGCTGTTGGTGCTGGCTACGGGAGCTTTCATCCGACTTTATCTTGTTCTCCGTTTGCCTTTCAGACAAATTCTGGGCTCGTTTGTTGATCAGCTCAGTCGCGAATTCCATAGCACTTCCACGGTAGTGGGTCGTGATGCTAGCACACTGTCATGAATGTTGTCAGGGAGTCCACTTACATACTTCTCAATCTTGTCGCTTCTTTGAGGGAACATTTTGGTACACATCAAGCTTAACTCTTGAAATCTTTGGTTGTACCAAAGGATGTCATTGTTTCTGCATTTAAGATCCCACGATTCAATTTCCAACCTCTTCATTTCTCCTTTGGGATAGTACTTCTCAATCATCCTCTCCTTAAGGTTGGCCCAGGTAAGAGTATAAGCGGTGTCATGTCCAAGGGTAGCTAAAACAGAGTTCCACCAGGTAAGGGCGCTCTTGAGTAGTGTGCAGGTGGCAAACTTGACTTTGTTCTCTTCAGCACAACCGCCCGATGCGGAAAACAGTCTCTAGTCTTTCAAACCATTGCATCAATTCAACAACTCCTTCCTTTCCTCGGTAGTATGAGGGTTTTCACTTCAAGAAGCCGGGGTAAGAACAACCTCTATTGGTGTTTTTTCTGCGCATATTGAGGTTTGGATCATTGTTCACATTTGGATCAGCTTCTCTGGCTGTCATAGCTGCTATGATGCCCTCATTTATCATTTCCCTGAGTTGAGCAGCAGTGACATTTTGAGTAGCTCCAAGAGGTTCAGTATTAGTGGCGTTTGAAGTGGTTGCATTATTAGGATTTGATCTAGTAATCACCATTTGTCTATAATCATACACAAAATGAGATCATTAGTTTAAGCGTTAGTACAGTTTTTATATTATTTGCACGGGGAAATTCCATGCATTGATTTCATAACAAATTGGATAACCTGTCAAGATTTCAGAATATAATACATTGCACAACATATATAATAAAAGAAAGTGATTACATGCCATTTCCATAAGAATTTTAACATTCATCTAGCATAACAAAATCCAAGTCATAGGCTTGTCAGGCCCTGTCCAGGGTAGTGGTACACACAGTCTTTAATACATTACATCCAAAAGCAAAAGTTCGAAAAGGAAAGGTACAGTACAGGGATAGATCACAAAAGCTGGAAAGAAATAAAAGTACAAAAGTCCTATACCATGATAGCTGGGATGCAAACCGTATGCTTATCATGATGTACAAGAAATCTAGTACATCTATACTAACCCTTTTGGGAGGTCAAATTCCCATGATAGAGGAGGGCAGAATGGAACCCTTATCAGCTATGGAATTGATGGTGGTTTGTATGCGCTTGCAAAAGCAAAATGCAGACCTTGTACAGGTTGTCAAAGCACGAGGCCTTGAACTCAATTCATTGAGGGAGAGGTTGATTACATTGGAAACTGCCAACATAAGGAGAAGGCAGACTAGAGTCCACTCTTTTGGGGAGGATTCTTACAAAGGGGAGGAAGTACCTACAGACTCATTTCATGCGAGTGATAAAGGCTCACAAGAAGGTGCTTCCTATGGAGTTAGTTTTCAGGTAGCTGAAGCATTGACAGGTTTAAAGGAGAACCCAACTTTTGATGTTTCTTTGGTTACTCCTACAAGGCTATCTTTTATCGAGATGATGAATCAAGTCATAGAGTCAGCCGCTGGCATTCAGACTTTAAACGCTGACAAGAACAAATCAGGCGCTGTCACTCAGCTTTTGGACGCTGACAGACCTGCAGGTATAGTTGGTGTATCCCAGTCATCAGCTATCATTAAAGATGTCTCTACACAGGTACCATCAACTCCTTCACCATCTATTGGTGCATTAGATAAAGGCAAAGGGGTTATGGTAGAAGCATAGTTACCCAAGGATGCAGCCCAAATACATTTTGATTCAGTATTGGCTGCACAACTAGAGGAACAAGGTAAGAAGAAGACTACCATTGAGTCATAAATTATTACTACTTCTGAAAGAAATAAAGAGGGCAGTGATGATGAGAGTTCTGATTCTAGTGTAATGATTATTGAGGAACTAGAAAGGTTAGAATATGGGTAGGATGAATTGGCCAAGGCAAAGCTTACTGAGTTGAAGATGCAGGTAGATTTTGATATGCCTGAGGTGGTGACTATGTATTTTTCCTGGTAATCCAAATATGAAGAGAATCCAAACATGTCCATTTCTGATCAAATTTGGGGTTTGGAGATTCTCTTAAGAGTTCAGAAGGATTGCAAGGTCATCTTGAAGCACAAAGCAAGCAAAATCTTTTCTGAGCTGAAGAGGGATATGAGAGAGCTCTATTACATGCTCCTTAGGTGTTCATCAACCAGGATAGACCCATACCGAATTGAGAAAACTTTCCTTTGAAGAATTGGAGTATTTTGCATATCCAATTTGGATGGAAGTACAAAAGGAGAATACGTATAGGCTTCGGTCTGATGAGAGAAAAGAAGAAATTGAAGAGGAGATGCAGATCCAGAAAGCATCTATAGTTCCAAGGCCATTGAAGAAGGGCTTGCGGATTGCATTTCCAGAGTTTGATCAATTAAATCCAAGTGAAGGTGTTATAAGGAAAACTATCAAGCTTTCACCATTAGAAGTTTCAGATATTGCACAGGTGATACCCTTAGACTCTAGAAACCCTATAATCGAGTATGAGGAAGATGCAAGTGGTTTCTGGGTGGTCACTAGATACGATGGCAAGTTACACACATTAACTTCTTTGATTTCTATGTTTGCAAGTATGGATAGGGAGTATTTGGTAGATTTGTGGGCCTTGATGATGGCTAAGTATGAAGCTGAAGAACCTACTTCAGTTAATGGAATAAAGATCTGGACAACATTCAAAAGAATGATTGTTCCAGATGAAGCCGATCCAATATGGTTGGATTTGGATGACCTCAGTGGTTTAAAGTGGCGTTTGTTTTCAACTGCTGGTGTATATCATCTTAGTACTAAGAATTTTGCAGAGTATCTTTTGGTTGATGCTAAATATCCTCTGTCTCAAGATGTTTTGAAGATGATGGTGTCCACTAGGTTAGAGGTTGACTATACCAGTGATGTTAGTGGGGACTTGGTTAGATTTATTTATTCTCAAATTCAAAATTAGTTTGTATTTGTAAGAATCCTCTTTGTATTTAGTTTTTATTCTAAAACTTGATTACTAGAGTAGATATCAAGTTTAGGGGAGGATTGTTGGGAATAAAAATAGCTAAGTCACTAGGATGCTGACAAGAGGAAATTGGACGCTGACAAGAGATAATGAGGCACTGACAACTGGACGCTGACAAGAGATATTGAAGCGTTGACAAAGAGAAGTTCAACCACTGATAGAGTACTTAGTCTACACGTTTTGTATTTTTAGTAAAGATATGTTTGACATTGTATTTTATATATTTATCTTTACCTAAAATAGCTGATACGTAGACTATTATACAAGGCTCCTTAGTCTATAAAAGGAGGCATTTAGGTTTTAGTTTAATACACATTTTTACACTTTCATTCTACGCAAGTTCGATTATCAATCAAAGTGAAAGTTTGATTTAATATTGTTTTGCTTGTTCTTTGTTCTAAGTGTTAAATTCCGCATAGCACTTAGATTGTTTCATAACACAAAGTTTCTCTAAGTGTTAAACTTGATTCAATCTCGTTAATATAAAGCTAATCGATCTAAGGTTGGGATCAACAGGAGCATCATCACTTGGGGGATCAAAAGATTCATCAAACATCGGTTGAAATAATTCATCCCACTCGGGCCTTGTAGGTGTTGTAAATGATGGCGAAGTAGGGAGCCAATCCGGAACTAATAGTACCGGGTCCCATCTCATGAAACACGGGTTCAGAGTTGCGTTGCTCAAATGCCATTGCTGTCAACTCATCAAAAATGACATTCATCGTTTCTATTATCTTACCAAGACGACGGTTATAAATTTGGTATGCTTTCTTTGCGGATGAGTAACCAATAAAAATTTCTATATCAGCTTTCGGTTGAAGTTTTCCCAAATTCTCTATAACACTCTCAAATTTTGTATCGGGTCAGCGGAAGAGTCAATAGAGTGTTACGGGATAGCACAATAACTCCAATCATAGACAACGCATAAAAATGGTTGTACAAGGTTTAACATACATTCATTCGAAAAAAGTTTTAAGTTTACAGCAGGTCCCCAAATTACACAGTCATAAAGTTTACAAAACATAGATCGAATGAATAATTTTTATTATGTGGGCCATCAGAGTCCATCTCCATCCAAGTTACCTTCAAGCACCTGAGATAAAACATGCGAAAATCATATCAGCGAATGCCGAGTGAATTCATAATATCAGAATTAATTCCTCGTATTGCTAGTCAGGCAATATATATAAATCAAGTCATACATCTTATACCGTCCATGAAACTGTAGTCTCAATATTATCGTTATTTACATCGTATCATATTAGATATTTGGATTACATTGGATTATTACTAGCCGCATGACATTGTTACCTTACTATAACAAACAACGGGCCGCGAACCCGACAAACAATTTGCCCATCTAAGTTAGCGTGTCGTCACAAAAATCACGCTATGCAAATCTTCTCATACATAAATTCTCTTACCAATCAATGTGGCACGACGGGGATCAACCGTCAAGGCGTGAACTTGGGTGATCTTCCCTAAATAGTACTATTATATGCATAAGCGTCTACCAAATCCCGGTAGTTTACAATTCATGCTAATGAGACTTTAAATGACATAACCTAACTATAATAATCCTTTACATCTCATTTATTGGGTCATAGCATCATTCGGGTCCATATCATTAAGCATACCATCGAGACTACTTGTGTTCTATCTTTATCAAAACTATCATGTTATCTCCCTCGCGGGTTTACAAAACATTTTATAAAACATTTAAAGAGTGCGAGGCTATGAACTCACGTTGATTCAGAAAGGCGGGTTATCAGCGACGGGCGTGCTTCAATCACGAAAACCGATATAAATAATACTCGGTCTTAGACTTTTGTCCAATGACTTTATAAAAATAATGGCTATGTATATATATGATGATTTTATAAGTATGATGATGATCAAGTGGGATTTTATATCTTTATTTAATATTATAGTGTTATGTGTTGGTAAATTTTGGACTAGTTATACTAGTTTAACTTGTTTACATGTTGAGGCCCAATAAGCCCATTATAAGCCCAATACATTTTATTAGCCCATTTTATACTTTAAATACCTGGCCTCTACTCATATGTTGGGCCCAAGTGGGTTAAGCCCAATGAGTAAGTCCATTAGTGTTTTAGCCAAATTAGTTGGGTTAATAGTCCAATAAGGCTACTTTGGCCTGTTAATGTCCATAAGTTATAAAGCTTGGGTTTTATCGGTTTTTACTTGTAAAGTTTAATTATACATCAGTAGATGAGTTATAAAAAGTTTACATTAGACGGGTCCGACCGTTTAAGTTTTATTTAACGAAAACGTTAATCTTTCGGTTTTAGCCGAAAAGACGTCAAACTTATGTATATAGTTTTATAACTTATAAAACATATCAATTTGTAATTTTATAAAATGTCACATTTACTTATCAAAGTATATAACTTATTTATAAGTATTATATAAGTTAGTGGGTTTTAGGTATGTATTTTATATTAGTTTTACTTGAGTGCTTATTTTATAATATATACTTTCATTTTCCAAATCTGATTATGAAACTCACTTTCACCATTTTTACCATATATTGAGTTCTACAAGGAGATAGAAGCTCAATTTTGGGCAGAACAAACTACATAACATGTGCTACAATTAACTCCATTTTAGATACTGCTCATTCATCCTCTAAGTGTTCCTAATAATTCGTCCAAAACAGACTATACAGATTTGAACTTTAATAATATTTTGATCATATCTTACTCATTTTATGGATTCCATTGAGTGGTCAACTCTCACATATGTAAAAATCATATACCTTACTGTATATTCAATAATCCAAGTCGTTTTAATAAGTTATCATATGGTGCTTTACTGTTTTATATAGCCTACAATTTTATTCATGATTTCAACATCTTTACATGTAGATTTTAATCATTTTAACCAAATTTATCAACACAAGATCCCCCCATAAAACTTTGATCATCATTTATCATCATATACATATATATTTATAAAGAAAATACAAAATTACATTTACAAAATAACAAGAAAATGGAAGAATGATCTTGTTACCAACCAAGATAGTGAAAGTTATGAACAAGGCTTGGTTTTTGATGACAAATCTTGTGATAAACCAAGAACACCTTCAAGATCACCCAACTATATGAACACCTTGTGAAAAAACAGCCCTAGACTCCAAGGAAACTCCTTTGTAGATGTTAGTATCACCTCCAATCAACAAGACTTCAAAATGCCTTCATCTTATGCAAGATTAACACAAGATTTATGGTTGAATTTAGATCAAATGGGGGTGTTTATGGTGAAAGTTGGACGGCAAGAGGGAGAGAGTGAGAGAGAGTTGAATTGTTTTTCATGTCACAAATGAGTAGCTAGTTTGATGTTTAGTTGTTTTATGAGGTAAATGGTTTTGATGCAAAACTAGGACAAGTGTCCTAGTTTTAACTAGAAAATGGACACACATTGTGGTGTGTTGGTGAAGTTTTTTCCGTCCCATGGTGGGGGTGGGGCAAGAGTTATCTTATCTCGTCCCCATTAATTTACGGGTACTCCTCGATTCTAGTTTCCTCGATTTGCGTGCCCTCGGGTCGTTTTACGAAAAACGTTTTTATAAATTATGAATCAACTGTTGATCCCAAACTTAGATCGATTTAGCTTGTGTAAACGAGATTAAATCAAGTTAATCACGTAGAGAAACTTTGTTGTGTATGAAACAATTCAAGTATTATGCGGAATTAATACTCAAACAAGAACACACAAATAATATAAACCAAACTTTCAATTTGATTAATAATATCAAACTTGCGTACAATGAAAGTGTAAAAAACGTATATTAAACTAAAACCTAAAGGCCTCCGTTTATAGATTAAGGAACCTTGTACAAGAGTCTACGTATCAGCTATTCTTGGTAAAGATAAACATAAGAAATACATTGTCGATCATATCTTTACTAGAAACATAAAACGTGTAGACTAAGTCTTCTATCAGTGCTTGACTTCTTCTTATCAACGCTTGACTTCTTCCTGTCAACGCTTGTCTTGTCAACGCTTGATTTCTTCCTATCAACGTCCAAATTGCTCTTGTCAACGTCCAAGTGTTCTGGCTATATTTTATTCCCAATAATCCTCCCCTAAACTTGATATCTACTCTAGTAATCAAGTTTCTGAATAAAAACTAAGAACTAGGAGGATTCTTACAAATTGGATTATATTGGAAATAAATATATCTAATAAAATCTTTGGCCACATCACTTGAGTAGTCAATTTCCAGCTGTGTTGTCATCATTTTCTCCAAAACTTCTTTGGACATAGGATACTCAGCATCCACAAGAAGATACTCAGAAAACTTTGTAGTACTTAAATGATACACACCAGCTGCTGAATATAAACGCCATTGAAGTCCACTGATATCATCAAGATCCTTCAAAACTGGATCTTCTTCATCTGGTGCACACATCCTCTTGAATGTTGACTAAATCTTTATTCCATTGACTGAAGTAGGTGCTTCAGTCTCATACTTGGCCTGCATCAACCTCCAAAGGTCTGCCAAGTCTTCCATATCCAAGCTTGCAAACAAAGACATAAGAGTAGTAAAAGTATGTACCTCTTTCCCATATCTGCCAATCATCCAGAACCCACTTGCATCTTATTCATAGCTAACTATAGGGTTTCTGGAATCATAAGGTAATACTTCCACCATATGTGAAACTTCCAAGGATGATAGCTTAATACTCCTTCTAATAATAGCTTCACTAGGATTCAATCTATCCATATTTCCTGGGAACTCAAGTGGAACTCCCTTCTTCTTAGGTCTTGGTGTAATTAAAGCCTATTGAATCTGCATCTCTTCTGCAAGCTCTTCCTTTCTTTCATCTGAAAGAAGTCTGATAGTGTTCATCTCTTGCACTCTTGCCCAAATAGGGTAAGCTTTATACTCCAATTCATCAAAGTACAATCCCTGCAACTTCTGAAAAGTCGAACCTCCTTGATGACATCTAAGAAACATATAATAAAGCTCCCTTCTATCCCTCTTAGATTGTGAGAAAACATTGTTGGCCTTATACTTTAGGATTACCTGAAAATCCCTTTGAATCCTGAGTAGAATCTCCAACCCCCAAATCTAATCTGATAAAGACATATCTAGATTCTCCATGATTTTATTCTCCCATGCAAAGTACATCTGGGCAACTTCTGGCATATCATAATCCACCTTCATCTTCAACTCTGCAAGTTTTTCCCTTGCCAACACATCACCATGTTCAAGTCTTTCAGGTTCTTCAATAATCATGACACTTGAATCTGTGCTCTCTTCATTACTTCCTTCTTGTTCCTCAGAAGTTACCACAAATGGTGACTCAACAACCTTCTTCTTTTCTTGTTCCATAAGTTGTGCAGCCAACATCGAATAAAATTTTACTTGAGTTGCATCCTTGGGAACCTCTGTTTCAACCATAATTCCTTTACCTTTATCTAATATATCTATGATGGGTAAAGATGATGATGGTACCTATGTAGACACTTCTTTGATGATGACTGATGACTAGGATACATCAACCATATCTGCATGTTTATCAATGTCCAAATCCTGTGTGTCAACGCCTGTCTTACTCCTATCAGCGTGAAAAATCTGCTTGTCAACGCTCAACTTACTCTTATCAACACTTTGCTTGGTGAACTGCTCCATCATTTCTGTAAAGGATAAATAATAATTTGTAGGGGTAACCAAAGACACATCAAAACCTGGTTGCCTCTTCAAATTTGTAAGAGCTTCAGCCACACCCAAAGATTCTCCATCATGTGAGCCTTTGTCACTCAAATTAATTGGCTCCATAGCAGCTTCATGTGAGCCTTTGTCACTCAAATTAATTGGCTCTGTAGCAGCTTCCTCCCCTTTGTAAGAATCCTCCCCTGATGAAAGGACTCTTGTCTGCCTTCTCCTAGTTTCAGCAGCTTCCAAAACAACAATCCTTTCCCTCAATTGCTAGAGTTCAAGGCCTTGGGTAGAGACAGTATGTACAAGGTCTGCATTTTGCTTTTGCAAGCTAATGCAAACAACCGCCAATTCCAACATTGTATATGGTTCCAATATGCCCTCCTCTAGAATGGGGATTTGACTTCCTAAAATAGAGTCATGGGGCATAGATGAGGTCTTAATGATGTTAGGAATGGCTTGTCTTGCATCTAAGCGAGTACCAATAGTCCTAGCCTCACCCATGTCACCAACCACACTTGTGGTGGTGGTTCTATCTGCAACATGGCTAGGAACACTAGAGGAGAACACTCCAATGGTCCTTTGGCGTTTTTCCATCCTAAAGTCTAGGGGTGAAGAAGATGATGTGGATTGGGTATCAGTTTGAAGGTTAAGGGGTGTTTGGGTGTGTTGTAACAGGGTGTCAACGTTTGGATTAGACGTATCAATGCCAACATTTAATGTGTCAGCGTCGAAGGGATCTTGGTCAAGTTCCATATGTTAAGGTGAAGGTGATGGTTCAGGTAATGGGTCAAGTTGTGGTTGTAGGTCAGGTTGAGGTTGTGATGTTGCGATAACAGCAAGCATGGCGTGGGTAAGAGGTAAGTCTCTGTGAGGGGGTAAATTCATCTTACTAAAAAATGCTTTCTTTTGCACAGGGATCATATAAAAATCATCATGATCCCTAGTGCAATACCGTTGTTCATCAAAAACCATTTGTAAAAATCTTGGGTAAGCCAAAGTCATCTTACTACCCTTATTTTTACACATGCCATCAAAAATCATTTTAGAAAAATAATTGTTTTGCCCTGTAGCAATACACACAATGGCACTGCCAATTGATCTGTTAATGCAGTACATTTGGGACTTAAACATTGAAAGATAACATGTATTTAAAGTACCCTCTTCGGGGAAAGGATAACCCAAAGCTTGAAGTCCATGTTCTATCTCACCAATGGGTAGAGTGGTTATACCATCTGCATCATTAAGATGCAAAGCCTGGCGAACCAAGGCTTCAGTAACCACCCATGGACGCCCATGGACAGTAGCCGTTAATGTAGTCACATTATTAAGCGTTGAGGAACTAACAGTGTTCCAAAACTGTTTAATATGAGTGACAGGGATAAGAGGAGCATGGGAAAGTGCATACCGTAGTGGGGATGCATTCAAATACGCCACCATCTGAGTATATTGAGGAAACAGAGCATCATCAGCCTCCAAATAGGCAACCATGTTATGTTGACTTCTGAATCCCAATACCAAGTCACTCAGTTTAAACTTAGGCGCCATTGATGTAGAAAGCTGTGTGAAAGGTTTTGAATGATGAATATAGGAGAAAAATTTGTTAGACAAGAATATGCGATTTCCCTGTTTAAAAAGAAGGAGCCAAATATATAGGAGAGGTAGGCACATGTGATTGGTCAAAAATTAGGCAGTTATTTTCAAAATATAATGATGAAAATCTTGAAAAGAAAATAACTTATCTTGTGTATTAATTAACAAGTTACCAACTCCCTAAATTACGGCCTTATTTTCCGTAAAAAATAACAACTTTGTAGGACCCAATGAGTGTCAACGGTCAAAAATAACCTATCAACCCCAACGGCTATATTCTTTTCAGTGTTTGAAAAAGTCATGTCAACGTCAAAATTGGTCTTAACAACGTTTGGAAATAAATCTGTCAACGTCCAAAAATAAAAATAATAAGAATGAAAAAGGACCTTAACAAAGTAATTTATCCTAATCAAGATAACCTATAGACTGAAAATCACCATAGGGTGGCAAGCACTGTCCAATCATGCACACTTGCTTAAACAAGATAGACATAATTGTCCTCAAGTGTCCCTTGCTAACCAAGATTCTTAACAGTGAAGTTACCTTATAAAATCCTTTGTAGCATCCCAGGTAAGCCCAATAAAATCATACCCAAGTCTCCCAACATACCACATCCAATTCTAGGCCAAAGAGTCTTGGCAGCGTGCATAGTATATCAACTTTGCATGCTACAGTGTCTCATGAGTTAGTAAACTAATTCATACTTACCAGTGGACACAATCTAGAATTGTGATAAGAGTATTATATGAATACCCAAAAAGTCCTAAAGGTTTCCTAAACCTCCCCTTAAACTAAGACACATAAGTTACCAAATAAAATGCATGTATTAAAAATTTATGTCAAGATAGGAATATAAATATTCCAACCATCATCCATAAACTGAAACATGCTCCAATAATGCTCCAAAAATCCATAAGCAACTCTGTATCCATTTGTACAATGCTAACAACGCCTGCATAATTAGATCAAAAACCACAAAACTAGCATGTTGCTTACAACGTCAATTTAACACTTGTCAGCGTTAAAATAACCTTTGTCAACGTTAGACAAATAAAGTGGAAAAACTAATTTATGTCAGGACCAATAACAATGCATAGCTTGTACATACTTTTACAAACTGTCCTTAAAACACATATTAAGTAAGATTGATCATTCCAATACTTGTTACCAAGTATTGAAATCTCCCAGCATCAAAAGGTTTAGTTAATAAATCAACCACATTTTCCTCTGTGTCAACCCTATCTGGTTGTATTAAACTTTTTTCAAAACAATCTCTTATAAAATGATGTCTAATTTCTATGTGTTTTGTTTTAAAATGATGTACATGATTTTTAATAATGCATAAAGTAATGTTATTGTCTACAAAAATCTTCGTATGCATGAAATTATACCCATAATCAACAACTGGTTCTGAATCCATAAGACTTTTCCACAACAAGCAGCTGTAGCTACATATTCTGCTTCAGATGTAGAGTTGGCCACCACTGTTTGTTTCTTGCATTGCCAAGATATCAACCTACTCCCAAGAAATTGGCATCCACCAGTTGTGGATTTTCTATCAAACTTATCACCTCTATAGTCACTGTCTGAATATCCAATAAGATCCAAAGGAGAATCCTTTGGATACCATAATCCCAAATCTGGATAGCATCTAAGATATCTAAAAATTCTCTTGACAGCATGAAGATGACACTCTTTGGGAGTCACCTGATGGCGTGCACATGCACACACAACAAACATAATGTCAAGTCTTGAAGCTGTGAGATACATCAATGATCCAATCATTGACCTATAATGCCTGACATCCACCTCTTTTCCATCTCCAATATTTCCCCAAGGGTGTTCTCTATCCATAGGTGTATTAGCCCCTTTTTCATGAGGAGAAAAACCAAACTTCTTCAAGATCTTTGCTACATATTTGTCTTGAAAGATGAATATCCCATCTTCTTTCTGCGAAACCTGCAACCCTAGAAAGAAATTCATCTCTCCCATTGCACTCATCTTGAACATGTCTGTCATGAGCTTGGAAAAGTCTTCACTCAACTTTGGATTAGAATAACCAAAGATGATATCATCCACATAGACCTGTACAAGTAATAAATCCTTACCAGTCTTCTTTGTAAACAAAGTCTGATCTATGGTGCCCCTCTTGAATCTAGTTTCCACCAGATAGGTGGACAATGTGCCATACCATGCTTTTGGGTCTTGATGAAGTCCATACATAGCTTTCTTCACTCTATACACCTTGTATGGATGTTCAGAATCCTCAAAACCAGGAGGCTGCATTACATAAAATTCCTCTATAATTGTTCCATAAAGGAAAGCACTCTTCACATCCATTTGATAAACTGTGAAGCTCATGCAAGAAGCATAGGATAGGAAAATCCTTATTGCTTCAATCCTTACAACATGTGCAAAAACCTCTTCATATTCTATCCCTTCCTCTTGTGTATGACCTTGAGCAACTAAACGTGCCTTGTTTCTGACCATAATGCCTCTCTCATCCTTTTTATTTCTAAAGACCCATCTTGTCCCAATAGGGCTGACAAGTCTGGGACAATCAACTAACTCCCAAACATCCTGAATAGCAAATTGGTGAAGCTCATCTTGCATTGCTTCCACCCAACTTGGTTCTTTGAGAGCATCAAAAATCTTCTTGGGTTCCTGTTGTGATAGAAAACAGGCTAACAAACATGCTTGAACAAGAGGGGTATCAACCTTCTTGTGAATATTAGCAATAAATCCTCCATTATTCTGATGAGACCTTCTAGTTTTCAAAGGAGTCATCACATCACCTATGATCAAATCAGAAGGATGATTCTTCATGGTAGATGTAAGTACTCCGCTTCCATGATTGTGTTGTCATCAATTTCACTATCTAGATTGCCAATATCCTCTTCAGACTCTCTCTCATCATCACCTAAATGAACCTCTTCATGAATTATAGAAGGTCCACCTTGTTCAAAATTATTGGAAGAGAAAAGATGGTCAAAAGAACTGTCAACGCTTGAACCAAAGCTGTCAACGTTTGAGCCATCAACGCCTGAATTTGTCTTATCAGCGCCAGAATTTCCTTTGTCACCGCTTGAGGATGCATTCATGTTTTCATTAACTGGTGTGACTTGTGGACCACCATTTTCCTTTCCAGCAGCAGCAAATGCATCTGTCCAAATAGGAATAGAAACATACTCAAGTATGGGTTCCTGCTTGTCTGCTTGTGATCCAACCTCCTTATCAACCTATATACCTGAAATTTCAAAATCTGGTTCTTCTACAACATTTGAAGTTACCTTCACAATGTTTGGATTAGTAACAGGCATATAATTCAAGGTTCTAGATAGAGGTTCTAAGTCAAATAACCAATTTGGTCGACTTTCAGGGTCACTAGGTTTACTTTCCAAAAATCTAACATGTATTCTTTCAACAATACGTTTTTCTTTCTTAAGATAGACCCTATACCCTCTACTCTGCACAGAATAACCAATAAAGTAGCGTTCATCATCATTAGCACTAAACTTACCTAAGGCATCACTAGTATCCAAAACAACTACATGACATCCAAAAGGTTTAAGAAAACAAATATTAGGTTTCCTGCCCCAAAATAGCTCATAAGGTGTTTTGTTCTGAATCTTGTTGATTAATGCCCTATTCTAAACATAACAAGCTGTATTTACAGCCTCAGCCCAAAATGCTATGGGAAAGTGAGCATCAACCAACATAGTCCTAGCTGCTTCTATGAGTGTTCTATTCTTCCTCTCAGCTACCCCATTCTGTTGTGGGGTTCTAGCTATACTAAACTGTCTAGTAATCCCTTTCTTGGCACAAAAGTCATCTAACAACTTATTTCTAAACTCACCACCGTTATCACTTCTAAGTATCTTAACCTTATTCCCAGTCTTTTTCTCTAACTAAGTAATAAAGTTAATCAAAATATCAGCAGTTTCACTCTTCAAAGCTAAAAAGAAAGTCCAAGTAAATCTAGAAAAATCACCAGTGATGACAAAATAGTAGGATTTACCATTTAAGCTTTCTATATTAGTTGGACCAAACAAGTCCATATGCAGCAAGTGAAGTGGTTTAGAACTAGAGTGCACAGGTTTAGACTTAAATGAGACCTTGTGTTGTTTGCCTTTAAGGCATGCAACACAAGAATGGTCATTGTGGAAAGCCTTTTCAGGCAAACCATCAACCAAACCATGTCTCACAAGTCTATTTATATTTTTGAAATTAATGTGCCCTAATCTCCTTTGCCAAAGATTACTCTCATCAAATGAAGCCTTAGCATAAAAACATGACAAATTATTATTGATCTTAATTCCATTAAGATCCTCATTATAAATGTCCTTATGCCTAGGTGTTCTATAATCAATGAATTTATCCTTACGTATTTTAAAATCCTTGCTTAACACCAAGCATTCAGTATCTGTGAAAAGAACCTTATTTTTGTTATCACACACCTGTGATACACTAAACAAATTATAGTCAATTTCTTTTACCAAAAACACGTTCTCAAAACGCAAATTGTTAGTGATAAGAGTTCCTTTGCCAGTGATAGTTCCATATCCGCCTCCAAAGTAAACTTTGTCACCATCTTTAATGGGAGTGAATTTTGTTAAGTAGTCCTCCTTCCCTGTCATGTGCCTAGAGCATCCACTATCCCAATATCGATAATCATTAACCTATTTATGAATGCCCTGCACATAAAGAAAACAAATTAGTTTTGTTTGGGAACCCAAGCCTGAGGAGACTTGGATTCATTTGGTTGTTCAACAAGAACAATCTTAGTCCTTATGACAACCCCTTGTTCATCCCTTTTTGGATGAAACATCTAGTTAACCCCAATTGGTTTAGTTATGACCTTTGAAATATAATGAAATATGTTACAGGTCATATAAATCCCATCTGAATTAGGGTTTTGGTCTTGTTTAGGTCTCCATGTCAAGCTAGAAGAAGCTTTAGACCCATTTCCCTTTGGTTGCAAATATTTGACATTACTTGGTCTAGCAACGTTCCTGTCAGTGTTTAATTTGTTCTTGTCAATGCTGAAATTACCCTTATGAGAGTTGAACCTAGGGTTTGCTACAGGAACCCATTGTCTGTTAGACCACGTATTGGTCTTCTAAAAAGGTCTTTGTCCATAAGTATTAGACACTTTAGTGAAGAATGGGGCTGGTCTAACAACTTGTGGACTTTGTTGTACAAAGGGTTTGGGTTTGACCATGGTTGACTTTCTGTCAGCGTTGACCTTTGAAGCATTGACACACTTATAAGCTAAATGTGAAAAACTTCCACAAGTGTAACAGGCTTTTCTAGACATAGCTCTAGGTCTAGATGAAAAGAAACCTGTCCCATTATCACTAATTTGACTTTTTGGTGACCTAGGTTTTCTATACATTTCTACATATTTAATAATAGGTTTTCTATCAACGTTTAAGACAAGGTCAACAGTCTTGCCAGTAGTAGGATTGGTCAAATATTATGGGTGTAGACTCATTTGGGCTATCATTAAGCATGCCACCCTTAACAAACAAAGTAGGGTTCGCTTTCTTCCATTCGTCCAAATCAGTCAATCTCTGCTTGTATTTCTAAGAAATTGCACAGAATCCAACCAAAAATCACATTTTGAAAACTTAGCATACAACTTTTCATCCTTTAACAAAATCAAGATAATCCTTAAATGTTATCCATGTTACTCTTTATTCTTAGAATAGAGTAGAATATCGTCAATAAACACGATCACAAATTTGTCCAAATAGGGTTTGTACACTCGGTTCATTAGATCCATGAAGACCGCAGGTGCGTTAGCTAACCCAAATGGCATTACTTGAAATTCAGTGTCCATAACGAGTTCTAAATGCAGTTATAGGAATATCTTCTTCATGGACGCGAAGTTGGTGATATCCAGACCGTAAATCTATCTTAGAATACATACTAGATCCTTGTAGTTGATCAAATAAATCATCAATCCTTGGTAAAGGATATCGATTTTTAATCGTCAACTTATCCAGTTCCCGATAATCAATGCACATACGGAAAGATCCATCCTTCTTCTCAACGAACAAGACTGGAGCTCCCCAAGGTGACAAGCTCGGTCGAATAAAACCTTTATCAGACAACTCTTTAAGTTGTTCGGATAATTCCTTTAATTCAGAAGGTGCTAATCGGTAAGGCGCACGTGCCACCGGTGCAACACCAGGAATTAAATCGATTCAAAACTCGACTTGCCTTATCATCAGAAGTACGGGTAAATCATTAGGAAATACCTCTAGAAAATCACAGATAATAGGTACATCTTCCAATCGTTTCTCCTTAAACTCATTCCCGGTCACTTGAGCTAAGAATAGCTCGCAACCGTTCCTGATATACTTTTGGACTTTATTACATGAAACGATTTTCAAACGGGATTCACCTCGATTACCATCATTTACTAACGTCCTATTCCTAAGAGGAATCTTAACCTTATTTTCTCCACATAAAATAGTAGCATTATTCAACGATTACCAATCCATACCAATAATATTATCAAAACTACCTAGTTCTATCAACATCAAATCAATCGGAAATGAATAGTTTAAGAGATTTAGAGAGCATCCTTTTAATAGTTTATTAGTTTTCACTAAATTACCATCAACGAATTCCACTTCGTAACTGGTATTTATCTCAACAGGTTCAATGTCAATAAGGGCACTAAATTTAGTGGATACAAAGCTCCTATCAGCACCCGAATCAAATAAAGCAACAACATAATGATTGTTTAGTAAAAACGTACCAATAACGACATTCGGATCCTCTTTCTTAACCTCGACCGTTCCAAGTTGATAAGCACCACCCTGGGGTTTCTTCCAGGTCCAATCGCTTTCAACTTAGGGAAATCCGATTTCTTATGACCTTCTTCATTACAGTTGAAGCAAATAACTCCCCTCTTACACTTTTCCACTTTGTGTCCAAGCTTTCCGCAATTTAGGCACTTCCAGCAGTCGCAGGCATGCCTCTTATTATCACACTTAGGACACATTTCATCATTACGCGGTGTGTTGTTGGTAAGAGCATTTGCATTCCCCCTTCTTTGGTTTTGACGGCGATTGAAATTCTGCCTATTATCACCTCGACCTCCACGATCGCCATCACCCTTTCTTTTCTCACCAGCATGTGCTTCATCCTCCTTATCCTGAATTATTTGCCCAATGAGTTGGTAAGCCATTCGAACAACATCATCAATGGTCAATGGTTTTGATGATGTCACGTCCCCTCAGATATTCTTGGTCAACCCTTTAATGTATTGTTCAATTCGGATCTCTTCGGGTTCCACCAATCGAGGACACAGCAACGCCAACTCATGAAATCGGTTTGTGTAGCTATCAATGTCCACACCTTTCATTCTAAGATGAATCAACTCTTGCTCCAACCAAATTATCACACTACGGGGACAGAACTCCAGAGTCATCCACTTTTTAATTTCAGCCCAAGGAGTAGCATTAGAAACATCAATACCCATGAAAGCAATTCTCCCATTCCACCAAGTCAACGCACGACCTTTAAGAGTAGCCATAGCAAAAGTCACTTTATCCTCCTCCTTACACTTACTAATCTGAAACACCGACTGAATCTTCTCAATCCACTAGCTTAATCCTACAGCACCTTTAGTCCATTAAAAGGAAGAGGTTCACACTTCATGAACATCACATAAGTACAACCACCGACTTCAAGCGCATTAGGTCCAAGTCCTCCTACATTTCCTCCAACATTAGCATTCACATTATTAGCATTCACATTCACATTAGTACCACAAATTACACTACCGCCAGCTCCACTACCGCCAGCTCCTCTACCGGAAGCTCCACTACCGCCACCTCCACTACCGCTAGCTCCATTTCTAGCATTTGCCATAAATTCAGTCGTAGATGCGGCAACTTGCTCCGCAATGATCCTACGTACATCATCCTCAGTCACATCTTTCTTGGGCGGGATGGTTATATAATTTCACAATTTCAAAGTACATTAAGCATTCACCCAACGAGGGATTCATATAAGATGGATTGAATTCATAATCAAGATACAAATAAGGCACGATATGGAATTCAAGACAAAGATACATATTTCATTGAATTAGAAACAACCACATTGTCTTAATTTACATTCCAGATCAAAGTTTCTAGCACTATACAGGCCCAAAATTCATGCCAGATCTACTAACTAATAAGTTGGTTTAGTTAAAGTTTACAAAAGATACAAAAGATAACTACTAAAGATAGACTGGTCTACTGAGAACTGCTAGATGGTCCATCATCCATCGTCTTCGGTATCTTCTTTGGATGGTCACAAGACACATCTTCAGCTGGGCGCTTACGAATCACTCCTTTCTCAACCATCTCAATATAAAACATACTGTTCCAACCAACAGATATATTCAACTCTTTTTCAGCCTTCTCACACATCGCACGAGCTACACTCAACTGAATCTCCATAGTATTCACATTCTCTTCATCTCGGCATACTCACCACTTTCTAACACAGATAATCTCCTAAACACCTCATTCAAACCACACTCCACATCAGTCAAATCCAAATTAAGCAATTCCCGCTCTTTCTCACCAATCTTAGTCTTCGACACTAATAAGCAACCTGAGTCTGAACAACACCTAAACCAACCTCTATCATACTACCTCGAACACGGGAAGCATCTAAATCAAGTCTCAAGGACCAAGGTGCAAGTCCATCAATATGAGTAGCCTCTCGAACCCTAGACGACTCTCCTATCACATGCCTACGAGTAGCAATCCCATCAGTACCATCAGGTGCATAATCATCCTCATCATCCTCTAATTCAGAATCAGATTTAGACGATTCAAACAATTCATCTCTAAGTAACTCAAACTCAGAATCGGACCAATCAACTGGAGGGGGTAAGGGCTCACCCTCCTCTACATCATAAAGGAAAATAAGCTTAGCCTCATCATCCTCATCATCCTCATCAACCTCTTCATCTATTCCTATCTCCTCCTCGACATCCTCGTCGTCATCTTCATTACCTACATTATCTATCCCAATCTCATCATCATTCTCAATACCAACATTATCATTATCATCTTCTAGAACATCAACCTGAGGGGTAATCTGATCTCCTAGTCCTATCTCGGGCTCGGGATCCTCAAATGGTTACTCCTCTTGATCATCCATATCCTCATCTACATTATAATCCACTAATTCTAAATAAGGTTTGTCATCTACATTAGGTTCGGGAATAGCATGGTTCTCTACAGGAATATTAGGGTCTGCCATGACAATCTGCATTTATAATATATCTCGTATTAGCATAAAAATAATTATTAAACAATTACATACGGAATTCACGATATATACGTATATATATAAATTAAATTATATATATCAAAATATATATCTTCTCAATATGGCTTGTTGGAAACGTCGGAGATATTTGGCACCGTTATAGTGAAAAGATTTTTTTTCAAACATTTTAAGAAAATGTGTATAGTTAAAAGATTTTGAAATGTTTTATTCAAAACCATGGTTTTAAAAATCTTTCGTTCTCTATAACGAGAGCTCTGGTACCAAACTATGACACTCTCAAATTTCGTATCCGGTCAACGAAAGAGTCAATAGAGTGTTACGGGATAGCACAATAACTCCAATCATAGACAACGCATAAAAAGGGTTGTACAAGGTTTAACATACATTCATTCGAATAAAAGTTTTAAGTTTATAGCAGGTTCCCAAATTACACAGTCATAAAGTTTACAAAACATAGATCGAATGAATAATTTTTATTTTGTGGGCCATTAGAGTCGATCTCCATCCAAGTTACCTTCAAGCACCTGAGGTAAAACATGCGAAAATCATATCAGCGAATGCCGAGTGAATTCATAGAGTTTAATAGAACCATTACATAAAACAGTCATAGAAATCAGAACACAAGTATAATATCAAAAGTAAGTCCTCGTATTGCTAGTCAGGCAATATATATAAATCAAGTCATACATCTTATATCGTCCATGAAACCGTAGTCTCAATATTATCGCTATTTACATCGTATCATATTGGATATTTGGATTACATTGGATTATTACTAGCCGCATGACATTGTTACCTTACTATAAAAACAACGGGCCGCGAACCCGAAACACAATTTACCCATCTAAGTTAGCATGTCGTCACAAAAGTCACGCTATGTAAATCTTCTCATACATAAATTCGCTTACCAATCAATGTGGCACGACGGGGATCAACCGTCAAGGCGCGAACTGGGGTGATCTTCCCCAAATAGTACTATTATATGCATAAGCGTCTACCAAATCCCGGTAGTTCACAATTCATGCTAATGGGGCTTTAAGTGACATAACCTAACTATAATAATCCTTTAGATCTCATTTATTGGGTCATAGCATAATTCGGGTTCATATCATTAAACATACCATCGGGACTACTTGTGTTCTATTTTTTATCAAAACTAGCATGTTATCTCCCTCGTGGGTTTACAAAACATATTATAAAACATTTAAAGAGTGTGAGGCTATGAACTCACGTTGATTAAGAAAGGCGGGTTATCGGCGATGGGCGTGCTTCAATCACGGAAACCTATATAAATAATACTCGGTCTTAGACTTTTGTCCAATGACTTTGCAAAAATAATTGCTATGTATATATATGATAATTTTATAAGTATGATGATGATCAAGTGGGATTTTATATCTTTATTCAACATTATAGTGTTATGTATTGGTAAATTTTGGACTAGTTATACTAGTTTAACTTGTTTACATGTTGAGGCCCAATAAGCCCATTATAAGCCCAATACATTTTATTAGCCCATTTTATACTTTTAATACCAGGCCTATACTCATATGTTGGGCCCAAGTGGGTTAAGCCCAATGAGTAAGTCCATTAGTGTTTTAGCCAAATTAGTTGGGTTAATAGTCCAATAAGGCTACTTTGGCCCGTTAATGTCCATAAGTTATAAAGCTAGGGTTTTATCGGTTTTTACTTGTAAAATTTACTTATACATCAGTAGATGAGTTATAAAAGTTTACATTAGACGGGTCTGACCGTCTAAGTTTTATTTAACGAAAGTGTTAATCTTTCGGTTTTAGCCGAAAAGACGAAAAACTTATGTATATAGTTTAATAACTTAGAAAACATATCAATTTATAATTTTATAAAATGTCAGATTTACTTTTCAAAGTATATAACTTATTTATAAGTATTATATAAGTTAGTGGGTTTTAGGTATGTATTTTATATTAGTTTTACTTGAGTGCTTATTTTATAATAGACACTTTTATTTTCCAAATCTGATTATGAAACTCACTTTCACCATTTTTACCATATCTTTAGTTCTACAAGGAGATAGAAGCTCAATTCTGGGCAACACAAACTACATAATATGTGCTACAATTAACTCCTTCTACTGCTCATTCATCCTCTATGTGTCCCTAATAATTCGTCCAAAACAGACTATACAGATTTGAACTTTAATAATGTTTTGATCATATCGTACTCATTTTATGGATTCCATTGAGTGGTAAACTCTCACATATATAAAAATCATATACCTTACAGTATATTAAATAATCCAAGTCATTTTAACAAGTTATCATATGGTTTTTTACTGTTTTATACAGCCTATAATTTTAGTCATGATTTCAACATCTTTACATGTAGATTTTAATCATTTTAACCAAATTTATCAACACAAGATCCCCACATAATACTTTGATCATCATTTATCATCATATACATATACATTTATAAATAAAATACAAAATTAGATTTACAAAATAACAAGGAAATAGAAGAAATGATCTTGTTACCAACCAAGATAGTGAAAGTTATGAACAAGGCTTGGCTTTTGATGACAAATCTTGTGATAAACCAGGACCACCTTCAAGATCACCCAACTATATGAACACCTTGTGAAAAATCAGCCCTAGACTCCAAGGAAACTCCTTTGTAGCTTTTAGTATCACCTCCAATCAACAAGACTTCGAAAGGCCTTCATCTTATGCAAGATTAACACAAGATTTATGGTTGAATTTAGATCAAATGAGGGTGTTTATGGTGAAGGTTGGACGAAAAGAGGGAGAGAGTGAGAGAGAGTTGAATTTTTTTCCATGTCACAAATGAGTAGCTAGTTTGATGTTTAGTTGTTTTATGAGGTAAATGGTTTTGATGCAAAACTAGGACAAGTGCCCTAGTTTTAACTAGAAAATGGACACATAGTATGGTGTGTTGGTGAAGTTTTAGACGTCCCATGGTGGGGGGTGGGGCATGAGTTATCTTGTCTCATCCCCATTAATTTACGGGTACTCCTCGATTCTAGTTTCCTCGATTTGCGTGCCCTCGGTTTGTTTTACGAAAAACGTTTTTATAAATTATGAATCAACGACACAAAACGAATCTAATAAAAATTGTCTCATCAAAAACGGAGTTTAAAAACATAAATACGTAATCCTAGGGTTTCCGGTTTAGTCGTAAAGGACGTTAAATTATGCACGTGAGCCCAAATTTCAACCCGTAAATTGTGAGTTCATCAACCAACACAAAAATAATTTTCAAAATAATATACGAGAAAATAATTTACTACCTTAAAATGTTAGATTGTCGCATACTCACTATTAATGGTCAGGTAACAGAGTGCACCAAACACATGAAGGAATGATAAGTCGGGTTTTCATTCATGAAGAAGCTCATACGGTGTTTTTCCATAGCGCTTACGAATGATAGAGCGGTTTTGGGTATAACATGCGGTTGACACAGCTTCTGCCGATAAGAATAAAAGAGCCTTTGCGTAAATCAACATAGTTCTAGCAGCTTCCATAAGAGTACGATTACGTATTTCCACGACACCGTTTTGTTGTGGAGTGCGAGCAAAATATGTTTAATGAGAGATGCCAACCTCTTGATAATAATTACTAAGAGTCTGATTAACAAACTCAGTTCCATTATCGGTACGAACACGACGGATAGTAGCATTTAAACGTACTTGAATCATTTTGAGGAACTTGATGATGTAGTTTGGTGCCTCATCCTTGGTACGTAGAAGTTTTACCCATGTAAACCTAGAATAATCATCCACAATAACGAGGATATATTTTCTACCACTCACACTTTCAGTACGCATTGGCCCGCAAAGATCCATGTGTAAAAGATACAATATTTCCTGGTTGGTGTCTTCGGCTTTAGGTTTGTAAGATTTCTTGGTGCTTTTCCCTAATGAACACGCGAAACATAAATGATCCTTGTTAAACTTTAGCTTTGGAAGACCATGAACAAGTTTGTTTTTAGCCAAGTGAATAATAGAATCAAAATTAAGGTGAGATAAACGTCGATGCCATAACCATGACTTAGTCTTAGATGCTTTGGAGAGAAAATATACGGGAGAAGCGACCATAATATCTTGTTACAACAATGTGTAGAGATTATCCCCTCGAGAACCTTTTAAAAAATCTTTTCCTTCCAAATTACGGATGAAGCAGGTATGTTGTCGAAAAGCAACCTCATGGTTTGAATCACAAAACTATCCCACTAAGAATATATTTTGACCAAGTCCTTCCACATAATACACACAAGAAACTGTAACATTCCCAATCTGATATTCACCATAACCCATGATCTTTGCAATGTGATCATTACCAAATTTAACCGTTCCTAGAAACATGCTGACGAAATTTTTAAGCATCGAGCGATCTCCGGTCATGTGCTTGGAGCAGCCAAGTCCAAATACCATAGGATGCTTTGGACCACCTGAAAATATCAGCAAACAAAGACGATGTATCAAAGTCTAGTTGTTCCTTTGTGTTAGCAGCTACAGATATAATTATCTTAGATTGCTACAATAAGGTCTCTTAGATTTCCAAATTTTCTTCCTCGATGTCGGCTTAGATTCTAGATGTCTAAGATCTTGAGGTATTTCTTCACTGGTAGGCACTAGTGTAGGGGCATGCCTAGTTAAAGGGAGCTTTTTCCATACTTTAGTGTTGTTGTTCCTATTTAAAGGACACTCAGACCTAAGTTGAGTGGATTTTTTCCTAGTTAAAGGGCAGTTAGTTCCATTTCTAGTGAAGGTCCTACCAGTGGAACGCCATTGCCATCCAACTTGGGTACGAGTTTTCCCAGTTGGCCTCCATTTAAGGTTGTTCTTAAGGGAATACATTTCATTCACGTGATCAACAAGGCATAAATCATGACGCTGAGAAAACATACATTCATTACAATTCCTATAGAAGGAAGCAGGGGAACATTAGTATTGGATTTTAAGTTTTCCTTAATGGTTGAACCTAGTATTTGAGATGGTTTAGCTCATGGGGTCTTGTTGAATAGAGTGATGGCAATTATCTTGGTGGGTGCGGGCGCTACAGAACCCGGATGAAGTATAAATTCCAAATAAGCCAAGCAGTCTTAAATTCGATCGACGTACATGCAAAGCTTGTAAAGTGCATGACTTGAGGTATCTGAAGTACACATTTCATCAATAACGTCCATAGCAAGCTCAACATGTTCTAAGGCATTCCTCATATAGGTGGTGAATTTAGCTAGAATACTCTTAAGTAGTGGGTTCTGAAATAGCACACGTGGGTTGGGTTTGCATGCACTAGAGGACGGTGCAGAGATGGTAGCTGCGTTATCAACAACTTCTTTTCCTTTGAGTCGAAGTGTTTCCTTTAATTCACCTAGAACCACATTTTTGTCAATAAGTTAAATTTTTAAATCATAGATTTCCATAGACTTTCGATTCAGATTGTCAACAAGTGACTTATGTTGTGCTTCATTCGAAGCGAATATTTGTTCTATTGAATCGTAAAGTTGTGTACATCCCTGTTTTTCTCGTTCAAACTCCCCTAGAAGATAGACGATTCTATTTTCTAAGGCATGGTTTTTGTTAATGCAATGATGCCTAAAAACGTTACTTGCATTTTTCGGTCTCGTTTTGTTTTGATTACGACAATATGTAAAAACAAGCATTTACAAAAACAATGAAAACCGAATTATTGAGTTCAAGTATTTTTAATTTCAACCATTATCACTTAAGGTATGAACAAACAAGTACTGTGACAATCCGTCAATTTCATGTCGATATTTTAATCTCGACTATTAAGTATTATATGTTTACTATAATGAGAATTTTAAATTTTCGGTTAACCGAGAAGGTTATGACTTGAAACTTAACGTAAGAATGTCGTTTCGATGAAAACTGACAAGAAATACATTAAGTATCGATATTATATTCTCAAATTATCATATAAATGATTTTATTGTATTTATCTTTATTTCTCGTGTTTTACGTTTTAACGAATGACGAGAACTACTAATGATCGCGATACCGACGGATGCCCAAATATTTATGTTTTGTTATCGATTTTCTCGATATTTTATATTTTCGATGTTTTCGATTTAATTACGTTATAAATCGTGTCGAAGCTTTATTGTTATTTTTATGAAGCGTTTTAACTTTTAAAAAGTATTTTTACGAAACCCGAGTCCCGTAAATGTTTTAAATTTAAAATTTACATTTTCTACCCTTACAACTATTTAATTACTTTTTGATCTAAAACTATACAACTTTGGAAAAATTAGTCCCTCCACCACTACTATATATATATTTTCCACTTACAAACACACTCACAAAATCATTTTAAAAATAAAATTACCCACCTCTATCTTCTCCCTTGTTTTTGTCGTACACCCCAACACAAAAACCCTTCCAAATTTTTGATTTTGACTTTGATTCATTAAAAACTAATCAATGACCCATTAATTGTTTTGAAAGAGGATCATTATGGTATAAATTTTTCCCACATGCATTCACTTCATTTTTCTTTTTAATTTTTGATGAAGAACATGTGTTTGATCCATTTTTATGGTTATGATTGTTGTTATTATTATATTTGAGTGGGGTTGTTGTTGCATGCAAGGTTTTATATATTTGATTTTTGTTAGATTGAATTTGAGGTTGTTAGGAGTTGTATACATGTGTTATGATGATATTAGGGTGATATTAGGAGTGTATAAATTGTTAAAATGGTTTGAAAAATTGTTTTAGTATGATTTTAAAAGAGTTAATTTTGGGCAGTAACTTTAAGGATATTTTTGAATTACTTACTGTGATAAACTTGTTAAACTAATGAGATAGGGTCGTAGAGAATTTCGTTAGCCTCGATTTTATATAAAATAGAGCTTCTAGCTCCAAACGAGCGAAAAGTTATGCTAGTTTTAGTATTTGTGTACCGGGAGACGAGTATCGGCACAATCCGAAAATTGTTGTCGATATTTGGATCGAATCTCGGGGACTATAGAATGAGTTTTAAAAATATTCAAGGATTGATGTTAAAGTCTAAACCCCAGGTCATGAGTCTATTTTCAAACCCGAGTGTCGGTTTTATAAATGGAGTTGTTTAGATACGTCAAAATGGTTTTACAAGTAAAAGGCGTAAGACTGTCCGGTTTTTATAACACGAAGGTGTGTCGGGCAGAAGGTCTTAGAAATAATATTTTTGAATGAAACTTGAACTGAGTCTTCTTCATATTATGTGTGAGTTTGTGACCAAGTTTCGTCAAAATCGGACAAGTCTAGATAGGGTAGATTGGTGTGTACATTTGGAGTGTACATGCTGATTGGTATTTTGGACATGTAGTTCAATAATTATGTGGCGTGAGTTGAGTATTCGCCATTGGACATGGTGATTTACTCAAGTGTTAAGTCATTATATAAATGACTTAGCTACTGGTCCGAGGGAAGTAAAATGATAATTTGACTTGTGTTGACTTGGCGTCTTAAGACGGGTCAATATCGTGAGTGCAAGTGTTTAGAAGAATAATGTTGAATAAAAGGGTATAGTAATAACACTTGTATTATTAAATTTTTCGGGATTGTTTTGGTTTTGTAATTTTGATTTTATATTATTTAAGTATGATTTATACTTAAGTCGATTATTAACAAACGCGCCTTATTTGGTAGGTTGCGGTTTTCGTGTTTTAACGGGCATCACTAATCGTCGGCGATCGTCTCATTACCGCTATTGGCTAAGGTGAGTCTATAGCCTCACTTTTAACATGTTTTCTTGTTTTATAAAACCCGCGAGGGGGATAACATGCTTGTTTTATTAAAATAAAAGGGTACAACGAGAAGTTGTGGAAACCCTACTTATTGGAAAAGTATGGGTGCAACGAGAAGTTGTGGGAACCCTATTTACTTGAAAAGTATTTATTGAAATTGAAATGTACAACTATATGTTGTGGTAAACTCATGATTGTTTTAAAATTAAACACAAAGAACTTAAGTGTATGTTTAGATGAAAGTTATTACATAAGTTTGTTTAGCCTTAAAAGACCCATGAATCGTGAATTGTTAATCGAGATAACGCTAATGCTATGGATAGATCTATCGGGGTGACGCCCAGTCCGGTCGCGACTAGCTCTCGCGTGGTGTTGTGATGCACTAGTAATGAAACATCGGATGCATTGTATAAGAGAAATATACGCACTTGGCTAGGTGTGTTGGGCTGAATTAATATATGTTAACGTTCAATGTCACGAGACTTATGTAATGACACGATAATTATGTCCGTACAACATAATTGTCTTTGATAAATTATTAACCATGGAAGGTTATTTTGAATACTTGTGTTCTCTTTACTTAAATTAAACTCTATAGATTCACTCGGCAAATTTTGCTGACTTTTTAACATGTTTTATCTCAGGTCCATATAGAAGGCACTCGAGGAAGGCGGTTTCGTGAAGCTTGCTTATTGAAATGTTTTGGCCCGCTTTTATAAATTATATCCATTCAAATAATTTTTAACATTTACTAAGTTTTGTAAACTTGCAGTTAATTGGGACCATGTATGAAATTGTACTTTCATTTAATGAAAATGAATGGATGTTTTTTAAAACGACTTATTTTGAGCCGTTATCTATGATTATGAGATTGAACCATGATAGTAACACCCAATGACCCTTCCGCTGTTATGACCGAAATTTGGGGGTGTTACAGATTGGCATCAAAGCTCAAGTTATAGAGAACGAAAAGATTTTCCAAAAATGAATTTTTGAAATCTTTTAACTATAACTGTTGCAAGCGAAACCTCTGAGTTGCCAATGGACGAGAATGAAAGTATTTATATATATGGCATTATATATATGTTGTTGTAATCTTTATCGATTATTTGAACTTGTGAATTACAAGGTATGTTTTCATTTATTTAATTATAAATAATATTAACTAGGTTGTGGATATACATGATCCCAACGAAATAGTTAATATTCTTACTGATATTCTTTTAGTTATGAGGATTTTGATTTCCCTGGTTCTTATTCTTGATTTATCGATTCGTTCATTTCGTTTAGCAAATTTAATTTACATTTTCATTTATCTTCGACATTATACTGTTTCGATAAAAACAAGTTTGTCCGAGATGGTACTATTGATTGTTAGGAATTGAGATTGATTTGTATGGTATTCACATGCCAACCAAGATTCCATATCATATCACTGATCATTTTCTGTTAAATCAGTTTCTCATTTGTTACGATCTTGATCTTTTGCGTTGAGCTGGTGATGCTTGAATAAAGTGATTTATAATCGTTGAAATAAATTGGCCATTTATTTGAACAAGGAAATTATAAGTTGTTGAACTACAAATTTCTGAATCTTATTCGGAAGGACTTGATCAATCCATGGAAATAATGATTCATAAAGGTGTGGGCTTAAGCATATAGCATCTGCGCAATTAAACTCTTATTGAATTGTAATTCGTTTGCTCGATTCATTCTTTGATTTTGTTCTTCTAATTCTTTGATCGTGAAATGGTTGTATTGAGATTGTTCCAAAAGCACCAATTGAGGAGGATATCAAGCGTCTCTGAAAGACATTGAAGAAATCTTCTTCTTGTGGGACCGAGGAGCTTTCTTAGCCATGTGAAATACCTAGTAACTCTTGTAGATTAGTTTATCAATTGTAGTACCTTCTTATTAATCCCTGACTAAACTGTGACAACAGTTAGTAGGACTAGTCTTTTAAGTTGTATGGCATCAGACGATGATTATCTATAATGTTTGACAATACGACTTGTACTAGTTTGTGATCAATGGAATGACTATCTTTTGATTCCTAATTCTACATCGTTCTATTTTTATCTTTCTTGGCTTTTCTCTTGTAAATTCTTGTGGTATAACGCAATCACTTAATGAATACTCATTATGATTTGATTTGCGTTACACAAGACTCATGCAGTCAATGAAAGCTATGACTGAAGCACGAATGCGCCAAGTTATTAGTGAATAAGTTTTTGTATCTTTAGTTAAATTCATGGCCAACATGAATGATGGGTCTGGATCTGGAGCTGAAGCTACAACTGGTGGAACTGGAACCGGTGGAGCTGATGCTGGAGCCGATAATGTTCGTGGTACGGATGGAACAAATGTGCCCGAAATTAGAAGCTGTAACTACACTTCATTCGTTAATTGCAAACCGTAGACTTTTAGGGGACTAAAGATGATGGCGGATTGTGTCAGTTGTTGAAAAGCTGGCGTCAGTCTTTCGAATCAGTGACCCTAATCAGGAGGATAAGGTGCAGTTTGAAATCGCTACTCTCCAAGGTCGTGCATTAATTTGATGGAATGGCAGACTTGCTTCCATAGGTATCGTTACTTATGGGACACTATGGACTAAGGTGAGGAAACGGTTAACTGAGGAGCTTGTCCTCGAAGTATTTCCAAAGTATGGAGCAAGTGTTGTACAATCTGAAACTGAAGGGAACTAACATTGGTAGATATATCAAGTGTTTCCACAAGTTGACTCCTTTATGTCCAAGAATTTTTGGAACCCGAACCGTCAAGGTTAAGCAGTATATTAACGGCTGACCAAGAATATATGCGGTGATGTGACTTCTTCTAAGCCAATTGCTTTTGTGAAGCTGTCTGCATGGCTTATTAGCTCATGGGACACATAATTCAAGGCAAGCCTGACAAGGTCACTGAAGGGAAAAATAATTCCAAATTGAAAATTCTTTTCGTGCATTAGAGCTCGTAAGTATTTCGAAAGAGGTTGTGGATTATTCATGGCTTAGGTATCGTAGAAGGAATCGTAAGAGAAGTAAGTAGAATAACTCTAGTCATTTGTGACTATCCCGAAGTGTTTCTGGAAGTTTTGCCAAGGCTTCCGCCTCCAAGGCAACTAGAATTCTTAATTGATCTCATTTCTACAACTGTGGCACATGAGCCATATTCATTAGCAACCTCTGAGTTGAAGTAATTATATTTGCAGCATTAATAACTATCTGATAGAGGTTTTAGTCGATCGAGCTTGTCAGTTTGTAGAACTCCTATTATATTCGCTAAGAAGAAATATGATTCATTTCGTATGTGTATCGATTACCGAGAGCTGGATAAGCTAACGACCAAGAATCGTTACCCGCTTCTATGAATTGATGATCTATTTGATCAACTTCAAAACTCTCGTGTTTTCTCCAAAATTCTGGCGTTTTCTCTAAGATTGATCTTTGTTTTGCTTATCATCAACTTCGCATACACGAGGAAGATATTCCTATTACGGCGTTTAGAACTTGTGATGATCATTATGAGTTTGGGGGTTATGCCTTCTGGTTTGACCAATACACCTTTGTATTCATTGACTTAATGAATTGTATGTGTAAGTTGTATCTTGATAAATTCGTGATTGTTTTCATTTATGATATTCTCATCTGCTCTACGAGCGAGAAAGAACATGCCGAACACTTAGAGATTATCTTGAACTTGTTAAAGAACAAAAAGATGTACCCAAATTTTGAAAGTGTGATTTTTGGCTTTGTTCTGTGCAACTTCTCTGTCATGTGATTAACAAAAGTGACATACATGTTGATTCTGCGAAAATTGAAGCCATCGATGATTTGAATGTTACAACTATTCCAACTGAAGTACGACAAATTCTAGGTTTGGCTAGTTATTACTGAAGGTTTATTGAAGTATTCCCTTTGATATCAAAACCATTAACTAAGCTAACTCAGAGAATGAACCGTACGTGTGTGGCATTGATGAAGAGAAACATTTTCAAACAATGAAAAAAAAACTCTGCAGCACGCCGATCTTATCGTTACTTGAAGGAAGTAAAGATTTTTTTGTTTATTGTGATGCATCTATGAAGGATTTAGAGCTGTTTGATTTGTATATGCTTGTAGGAAACCTAGGAAGAGTGAGGAAACTGCACAACCCATGACTTGTAGTTGGGTGCGGTGATTTTACTCTTCGTCTATTGAGACATTAACTGTATGGCACTAAGGTACGGTATCCACCAATAGTAAGAGCCTACAATGTATTCTGGAATAAAAGAGGTAACTAAGCTTTTAAGTGATTACGATTGTGTTATTCGTTATCATTTGTGAAGTTGGAGAAAATTACAATGGATGCATTGTTAAGCTCTCGAAAACTCAGTCTGAATATGACTCGATTTCCGTCAATGTTGATTGATTGACTCTGCTCATTTTGTTTCGATAAATAAATCGATCGTGCTAATTAAGAATCGTTTGTTATCTGCTCGTAGTAGACATAGAAGTTATGACGATGTGAAGCGAAAACATTTGGAAATCGAGGTAGGTGGAAAAGTTATGCCAAAGCTATCACCCTGAAAAGGTGTTGTGTATTTTGGAAAACGTGGGAAGTAAAGTCCCCGTTAGTCTGGACCATTCGAGCTGATATCGAGAGTAGGTCCGGTGGCATGAAAACTTAAATTACCTCGAGAGCTACAAGGAATTCACAATACTTTTCATATGTCGAACTTAAAGAAATTTCTTTCTGACGAAGATCTTATTATCTCTCTTGATGAAGTATGAATCGACGGTAAGTTGCATTTCATCAAAGTACTTGTTGATATCATCGATAAGGAAGTTAGGCAGCCGAAGCAAAGTCGTATTCCTATTGTCTGATCTAATGGAACTCTAGACGAGGACCCAAAATACGTTTAACTCTTTCATTTAAACGAGCGATCGAGGAAGACCGCAAGTTGATCTTCGGGACGAAGATCCCAATTTGGTGGGGATAATGTGAAAATCCGTCAATTTCATGTCGATATTTTAATCTCGACTATTAAGTATTATATGTTTACTATAATGAGAATTTTAAATTTTCGGTTAACCGAGAAGGTTATGACTTGAAACTTAACGTAAGAATATCGTTTCGATGAAACTGACAAGAAATACATTAAGTATCGATATTATATTCTCAAATTATCATATAAAAGTATTTATCTTTATTTCTCGTGTTTTACGTTTTAACGAATGACGAGAACTACTAATGATCGCGATACCGACAGATGCCCAAATATTTATGTTTTGTTATCGATTGTTTCGATATTTTATATTTTCGATGTTTTCGATTTAATTACGTTTTAAATCGTGTCGAAGCTTTATTGTTATTTTAATGAAGCGTTTTAACTTTTAAAAAGTATTTTTACGAAACCCGAGTCCCGTAAATGTTTTAAATTTACAATTTACATTTTCTACCCATACAACTATTTAATTACTTTTTGATCCAAAACTATACAACTTTGGCAAAATTAGTCCCTCCACCACTACTATATATATATTTTACACTTACAAACACACTCACAAAATCATTTTAAAAATAAAATCACCCACCTCTCTCTTCTCCCTTGTTTTTGTCGTACACCCCAACACAAAAACTCTTCCAAATTTTTGATTTTGACTTTGATTCATTAAAAACTAATCAATGACCCATTAATGGTTTTGAAAGAGGATCATTATGGTATAAATTTTTCCCACATGTATTCACTTCATTTTTCTTTTTAATTTTTGGTGAAGAACATGTGTTTGATCCATGTTTATAGTTATGATTGTTGTTATTATTATTATACTTGAGTGGGGTTGTTGTTGCATGTAAGGTTTTATATATTTGATTTTTGTTAGATTGAATTTGAGGTTGTTAGGAGTTATATACATGTGTTATGATGATATTAGGGTGATATTAGGAGAGTATAAATTGTTAAAATGGGTTGAAAAATTGTTTTAGTATGATTTTTAAAGAGTTAATTTTGGGCAGTAACTTTAAGGCCATTTTTGAATTACTTACTTTAATAAACATGTTAAACTAATAAGACAGGGTCGTATAGAATTTCGTTAGCTTCGATTTGATATAAGATAGAGCTTCTAGCTCCAAACGAGCGAAAAGTTATGCTAGTTTTATTATTTGTGTACCAGGAGACGAGTATCGGCACAATCCGAAAATTGTTGTCGATATTTGGATCGAATCTCGGGGACTATAGAATGAGTTTTAAAAATGTTCAAGGACTGATGTTAAAGTCTAAACCTCAGGTCATGAGTCTATTTTCAAACCCGAGTGTCGGTTTTATAAATGGAGTTGTTTAGATACGTCAAAATGGTTTTACAAGTAAAAGGCGTAAAACTGTCCGGTTTTTATAACACCAAGGTGTGTCGGGCAGAAGGTCTTAGAAGTAATATTTTTGAATGAAACTTGAACTGAGTCTTCTTCATATTATGTGTGAGTTTGTGACCAAGTTTTGTCGAAATCGGACAAGTCTAGATAGGGTAGATTGGTGTGTACATTTGGAGTGTACATGTTGATTGGTATTTTGGACATGTAGTTCAATAATTATGTGGCATGTGTTGAGTATTCGCCATTGGACATGGTGATTTACTCAAGTGTTAAGTCATTATATAAATGACTTAGCTACTGGTCCGAGGGAAGTAAAATGATAATTTGACTTGCGTTGACTTGGCGTCTTAAGACGGGTCAATTTTGTGAGTGCAAGTGTTTAAAAGAATAGTGTTGAATAAAAGGGTATAGTAATAACACTTGTATTATTAATTTTTTCGGGATTGTTTTGGTTTTGTAATTTTGATTTTATATTATTTAAGTATGATTTATACTTAAGTAGATTATTAACGAACGCGCCTTATTTGGTAGGTTGCAGTTTTCGTGTTTTAACGGGCATCACTAATCGTCGGCGATCGTCTCATTACTGCTATTGGCTAAGGTGAGTCTATAGCCTCTCTTTTAACATGTTTTCTTTTTTTATAAAACCCGCGAGGGGGATAACATGCTTGTTTTACTAAAATAAAAGGGTACAACGAGAAGTTGTGGAAACCCTACTTATTGGAAAAGTATGGGTGCAACGAGAAGTTGTGGGAACCCTATTTACTTGAAAAGTATTTATTGAAATTGAAATGTACAACTATATGTTGTGGTAAACTCATGATTGTTTTAAAATTGAACACAAAGAACTTAAGTGTATGTTTAGATCAAAGTTATTACATAAGTTTGTTTAGCCTTAAAAGACCCATGAATCGTGAATTGTTAATCGAGATAACGCTAATGCTATGGATAGATATATCGGGGTGACGCCCAGTCCGGTCGCGACTAGCTCTTGCGTGGTGTTGTGATGCACTAGTAATGAAACATCGGATGCATTGTATAAGAGAAATATACGCACTTGGCTAGGTGTGTTGGGCTGAAATAATATATGTTAACGTTCAATGTCACGAGACTTATGTAATGACACGATAATTATGTCCGTACAACATAATTGTCTTTGATAAATTATTAACCATGGAAGGTTATTTTGAATACTTTTGTTCTCTTTACTTAAATTAAACTCTATAGATTCACTCGGAAAATTTTGCTGACTTTTTAACATGTTTTATCTCAGGTCCATATAGAAGGCACTCGAGGAATGCGGTTTTCTGAAGCTTGCATATTGAAATGTTTTGGCCCGCTTTTATAAATTATATCCATTCAAATAATTTTTAACATTTACTAAGTTTTGTAAACTTGCAGTTAATTGGGACCGTGTATGAAATTGTACTTTTATTTAATGAAAATGAATGGATGTTTATTAAAACGACTTGTTTTGAGCCGTTATCTATGATTATGAGATTGAACCATGATAGTAACACTTAATGACCCTTCCGCTGTTATGACCAGAATTTGGGGGTGTTACAAGTACTTATCCTAATTAAGTGATCAAGGATTTAATCTTTTCATAAAACTCACTTTTTATTAAGTGTGACAAAGTTTTTTTTAAACTTTCTTTTTAAGAAAATGTTTTATTATATTAATTATTTGAAAATTTTAAAATTTGAAAATGGCATATTCTATCTTGGTTTGGAATATCCTTTCAGGATATTTTTATCCCCAGATTTGAACCAATCCACTAAAAGACAAAAAGGAGCGGAGTATATGCAGGTGGTTCCTTAGCACCTATAGCGGTTCCTTATCGATATGGAATCGCGGTCTCCAATAAGGAACCGCGTGCAGATATAGCTGTTGGATGTTTGTCTTATAAATAGCGGACCATTCTCAGACTTTCAAAGCACCTCTTTTGCACATACATTTCCAGATTCTTTCATACTTCTTAAATCACTCAAATCCTTGATCATTTGTTTGATTACTACTTGTTTAGAAGTGAATCTTTCTCCTCTCATCTTTTCCTCTCAATGTGAAAAGAGAAGAACACTATCATCCTTGAAGTGTTGTGTCTACCTCAAGGATCCATTGAAGATCCAAACTTATTCATTAATTGTTGTGTCATTGTTGTGAAGATCCATGTAGTTGTGTCTATTTGAAAGTTGTGTATGTATTAAGGTTAATACTTAGTCCTTAAAGTATATTGGTGTAGATTGGTCCTAGCTAAGATTAGGGCTTGACTTTTAGCTTAGAGTCGGAAATTGGTTAAGCGACGTTGTGTACGGTTTCTCCACCTTAAGGAGCTTGTTGATTAGTGAACTCTCGAGTAAGGTGTACTCGAGGAGTGGAGTAGGAACGAGGAGTGAGCTTCGTTTCCGAACCACTATAAATCCTTGGTGTTTGGTTTGATCTTTCCTTCCCTTATCTCTTTACATTCATTATTCTTTATACTTGTGATTATTAGTTTAGTTGCACTATACCTTGTTCATATTGTGTATAAGAAGGTTTCACATAAATACTCCAACTTAAGTTTTTGAAAAAGGATTTTTATAAGCCAATATTTAACAAGTAATTTTTAAGAAACTCTTCAACCCCCCTTCTAGTTTCTACAATTGGTATCAGAGCGTGGTTGCTCAAGACTTTTTAAAATATATTTTTAACACCCCCAAATTTACACGCAGCGGAATACATCTTTGGGTGCTAAACAATGATACTACAACACATAATTTATAAAGAACGACTCAAAAAGAGACGTTTTAGATTTATCGTTCCTAAAACATTTGTCAGAGTAGCGTAGTCCCAAGTAATCGTTACCAAAAGATAAGTTAAAACAACATATTAGTTTGTTTTAAAAATGGAACGATAAATAAATCAAAGAGTTTTAAACAACATAGTAGTGCACAACTTCATTCTCGTGACCTCCAAGCTTCCACTTCTTGATTACCTGAAATACATGTGAGTAAAACAATCAGCAAAAATTGCCGAGTGAATCTATAGGTTTATGAAATCAATTTGAACACAAGCAAAGATTATAAGTTTGTGGCATGCTTATAAGCATCAAATAATAATTTGCATCAACAATGATAATTGTATATAGCATAAATTGCAATAAGCTCATGGAACCGAGCCCTTAGACACTCCCATATCAGTCTAATAAGACGAGAGATTTATTAATTGCCGGTTACCTCCAGATTATTGGTACATTGACGTATACCTGACTTCTCAATACAATATGCTCAAACAGTGTGGAGGTCGGGCCTAAGCTTCTATGACAAGTCCACAAAAACTGAACCGGGGCGGCTTCCCCCATAGATCTATTAATTGTACTAGCGGTTAACCCATCATAGGTTAATTAACGGTCCATAATTGAGGTTTTAACAAAGGCAATCACTTAATGCAATTTAAAGGCAACCACGGGTCCATTCATAGAGGGACAAAGCATACCATAAAAATCTTGTGTTCTAAGTTTATAAAACATGTATTCCCCCTCGCGGGTTTAAAATCATTCAATAACTAGTATAAAGCGAGGCTATAGACTCACGTTGATAATGAAAGGTGGATTATCGGCTACGGGCGTGCTTCAGTCACGGAAACCTATATAAATAATAATCGGTCTTAGACTCTTGTCCAATGACTTTTATCAAAATAACAATATACATATGATGATTTTGTACATATGATGATGATCAAGTGGGTTTATATATCCTTGTTTACTCATTTTAGTGTTTACGTATTGGTAACTTTTTACTAGTTTACTAGTTTTACCTATTTACCTATTTTGAGTCCAATAAGCTTAGTATAAGTTCTTTAACTTGTTTTAATCCATTTTATACCTATATTATCAGTATCTATACTTTCCATGTTAGGCCCAAATGGGTTAAGCCCAATAAGTTCTTTTTATAAGTGTTTATCTTATTTAGTCCAATTATTAGTCCAATATGCTTATTTAGCTCGTTAATGTCCGTATGTCCTATAGTTCGGGTTTTATCGGTTTTTACTTGTATTAGTTACTTATATATCAGTATATGACTTTTATAAACTTTACATTAGACGGGTTTGATCGTCTAAGTTTTATTTGGCGAAAAACGTAAATTTTACGGTAATAGCCGAAAAAGTCGTAAAAATCAAGTTTATAGTTTTTATTACTTATAAGTATTATTCCACAACCATTTATATAATTCATCCATTTAATTAACCTTTTACATATTTATATAAATAAGTTTCATAAGTTAGTGGGTTTTTATTTTACATTTTATACAATAAAATTTGAGTGCTTATATAATAATAATAAACATTAATTCTCAAAATCTGATTTTTATTTTCATCTTCACCATTTTTATCATATCTAGAGTTCTATAATGAAATAGAAGCTCATTTTTGGGTGGCATGTTCTTCATATTATGTGCTACATTTAACTTAGTTATAGCTACTGCTCATTTTAAGTTTATCTTGCCTTAACAGTCCCTACAAAACTGCTTATTCAGATTAGAACACCCAACTTGTTTTGATCATATCTCACTCATTATATTGATTCCATTACATGGCCAACTCTCACATGTGTATAACATCTTGTACTTACTGTAAATGGATCATACCATGAAATTTTATCAGTTCAAGTTTTAGTTATATACTGTTTTTATACAGCCAAATAAATAAGCATGATTTTAGCCTTATTTCTTATAGTTATTAACCTTTTTAAGCATATTTATCAACACTTGATCCCCACACAACATTTTTATCATCATATATACATCATATACATATACAATAATAAAGAAAATACATTTGTTCTTTACAAAAATAACAAGAGAAAATGGAGAGGATGATCTTCTTTACCAACCAAGTGTATTTCTTGTTTTTGGAAGACAAGAACTTGATGAACACCACAAGTAATCCAAGATCATCAAACACCAAGAACAATAGTTGAGAAATCAGCCCTAGGACACAAGCAAATCACCTCCAATGTTGTTAATATGGCCACCAAATGATCAAGGCTTCAAGATAACTCCATGATAGAGCTAGTAAACATGTATTTCATGGCTAGAAAAGATCAAAAGGGGTGTTTGTAGCTTGAAAGTGGATGGCAAGGGTGGAGTATTTGAGAGGATTTGTGTTGGTTTGCATGTAAGTAAAATGGTGTGTGTGAAAGTTGCTAGTGGTTTTGACTAGGTAGTGGAAAGTTGTAAGCTTAAAGAGTAAGCTTACTTACACTTGTAAACACTTAGCTAACATGATGCCACATATGGTTGTGGTGTCATGTTAGTGCCATCCCATATAAGCTAGTGGGGTGGGACAATGTATTTTGTCCCATCTCACTAGTTTACGGGTATTCCTCGATTCTAGTTTTCTCGATTTGCGTGCCCTCGGGTCGTTTCACGAAAAACGTTTTTATAAATTATGAATCAACGTCACAAAACGAATCCAATAAAAATTGTCTCATCAAAAACGGAGTTCAAAAACGTAAATACGTAATCCTAAGGTTTCCGGTTTAGTCGTAAGGGACGCTAAATTATGCACGTAAGCCCAAATTTAAATCCGTAAATTGTGAGTTCGTCAACCAACACAAAAATAAGTTTCAAAATATTATACGAGAAAATATTTCACTACCTGAAAATGTTAGATTGTACTTTATAAAAGTTTAAACGCACACGAAAAATAATAATATAACGACTCGATACCCAATTGAAACGATATCGTCGAAAGTATTAAATATTGAAACTATCGATAATAAAATATAAAATTTTTGGCATCCGTCGGTATCGCGATCACTAGAAGTCCTCGTTGCTCGTCAAAATATTAAAATATAATATTTTATATTGGTTTCAACTTAAACCGTTAAACATAATAATATTTAACGTTATAAAATACTTCAAAATAATTGAAAATAGAATTAAATTATGACCTTATTTTTACGGGTTTTACATCCTCACCACCTTAAGGGAGCGACGTCCCGGCGCTCAACTCGCCTCACTTTCGCCAACGCGCATTAAAGTCTCAATAAATATCGTCGTTGAAAGTCAAAAAGATATTACATAATATATGTTCTACATGATCGGACGTCATCGGATGATGCCGTCTCAAGTTCTCACAACTTACGATCATTTGACTAGATCACATACCACATAAGTACATAAAAATAAAAGGTCGAACATAAACATCGAATATAGATCTCCACCGTTAATCATCGAGAAAACCTTGAACGAACCCTTGATAATAGCCACTTGATCTCAAGAGTCTTTCCACTTGCGGTGTCGGCTTCTACATACTCCTCGAGGTCGTAATAAATTTATTAACTCCATTCATTAAGAGATTAGGTCCTCAATCATTCCACAAGTACACGCATAAATCCTGGTGACACTTATCGTTTCTTCTTATACACTGCTTCCCGAGATTTATATTAAACTCAGAATAAAATAGTGATATTCAATACGAGGAACAGAACGAGATAAAAATAAATTCAATAAACGCATAAATGGACAAGATGTGGTAAAATGATTTAAGGTTACCGATCAACGAGGGATCTCGAATCACGTAACCGTAAAACATAATAATTCACAATACTAGAAAAATGAAGGCGAAGAATGAATTAAATATTAATATAAAAATAACGTTTGTCACAGTTATCCGTCCCGGATTTGTATTACCTTAAAACTCAGTTGAGGTACTTTCTTGATAAAGATGATACATCAAAAATAGAAGTAAAATAGTTTCAAAATTTATTTGGTCGTCTTAAGAAACTTTGAAAGAAAGACATGAATTTATTATTTATACTCATATTGATGGTTACAATTAGAAAATATAATTTCTAAATTAAATCATTGTTAGGAATATAAATTAAACCGGTAATTTTCATTACATTAAAAGTAAAGTATGATAAGTCAATTAGTTCAAAAGATAGAGCATAATTTTATTTTAAACATTAGTTTTAGTTATACAAAATATGGTGTATAAATTTGACCTTTTACTTGTGATGGTTATTTCGATAATTGAAAATCATTAGAAAATGTAGACAAGTTCCATAATTTTTTTATTATAATACTTTGTAGGAATACATAAAGGTGTTTATCATTCTAAAATAAATATGGGTTACATTCGGGTTTCGAAATGTGACAAGATAACAAACGAATACGAATGGTAATAATGTCAACAATTAGTACGAAATCAACAGTACAAAAGAGGACGAAGCAAATGTCGTATGAATTCTTAAAGAGAATAATAAAATAAAGGCGTTGATGGTAAGACGATAAGAAATAATAGATTAAATAAGTTGTCAATTTTGTTAGTGCGGTTGATGGTTCACCAATATCAGCTCGTTAACTTAGCGGTGGTCGATACATGATCGGAAAGAAGATCCATAAAAAAAATTTAATAATTAAAATTCCTAATAATCACTTGTAATTAAATCAAATCAAATGAACGATGTTAGTGTTTAAAGAGAGAAGTCAAAGCACGGTTCACAAGAGTGGATTTCGAGACAAACGAGAGTGACGGACGTCATCCCGGATATGCGGAAATCACTCTAGTGATTATTCATTATTCACGTGCGGAGCATTCCAAAGATCTACCTAGTCGCATAAAGAAGATTGGACGAGAAGGAAGGATAAAACATCGAGACTTTCAAGTCATTTATCAACAGCCAGTAATTAAACGAACGGTCAAAAGAAATCAGTTATAAGACAAAATGAAGTAACAAGTGGAAAAACGATTGTCGAGTAAAAACATGTTCGTAAGCGCGTAATTCGTTCAAGAAAAGGTAAGAAAACGTATGCGGATGCATAGAAATTGCGCTACTTGCATAAGATATAAAGGTTTTCAAAACTTCTTTTCACTTTATTTCATTTTATTTATCTTTATCTTAAATACAAGTAAAAAGTTGATTATTATCAAAATTTTTAAGGTGACTACTATTCAGCCTAGCATGGCTCCTTCTAAATTAGACATAGGTGATCAGGCCATGTATAATTTAGGGCTAGCAATGCAGTGCTTCATTTCGTCGAAAAGTATTACGTTTCTTATGTTTATATAAACCATGCCATTTGTAAAATGGAATTTAAAAATAGTTTATGAATTTATAGGATACAAGTAATTTGTGAGATACTCAATAAGCAACTTTTAATGTTACGAAAAGTATTTTATAAGATCAAAGTAAAAATAATTGGTGAAAATAATCGTAAAACAATATCAGATTTATTTATAATATGACATTATGACAACATATAAAGTAGTCAAAGTTTTGCAAAAAGTGGCAAATAGTAGCTCATAAAACAACCAATGAAATGGTTACAAGTTGTTAAGGTTTCAAAAGGTTATAAGGTTTAGACGAAAACGCCATGAGACACGTGATGAGAATATCGACGAAGAATGTGAAGTCAAAACTTCAAAACTCAACCCAAATCAGTTAAAGGTTAGAAGAAAACGAAAATAAAATAACATCGAATGACAAATGAGTCATATATATGAAAAGAATAAAACAATCCACATGTGTATTCTTTGTAAGATACTCGACACAACATGCTTTTAAGAAAGTATGTTATTCGTTTTTAAATTACACCATTAATCTGGTAATTGCTAATCCTGTAATGTTTCTATTTTTAATCATTTTCACATGCAACTAGTATTCGTTAGATGTAAAATAATATTTGTTAAAATTTTACGATCTCAAATGAAATAAAAACAGCTTAGAAACATTTAAAACTCATGTTCTGAATTTTCTATCAGATTTAACTTTTAAATATGAGCCGATTAATTGACCCGATAAACGACATCTCCAAGACTCAGAGTCTAAAGCATTTTGATGCAAAACGACGCTTCAGACGACTTTCTAGTTTTACCCGAGACCTGAAACCCAATGTAAAATGACCAAAATACCCCTGCAAGTTCTGTGCAGGTTTGACTATTTTATTTTAAAAACGCAGGTTTTACTTTTATGTTTTGACCTGTTATACTGCCCCTGCAGTTTCTACAAAAAATGTATTTTTCGACACTTCTTAACGGCTCAAAATATATACATATATACACACATGTCTTGTGGATTTTATAACAACGAAAAATAAATCTCGTAATGAGCATCAAATAAAATATAGCATGATGAATGACAGAAAATTCTTCAAGGTATTCAACACGAAATTTAGGAAGCAAGACGGTGAAAGACGTTCGTAATTTAGATTTCAAAATGCAATGTAGGCAAATCTCCTTGGTGCCACGATTGTCAAAAACACAAAACATAACAAGAAAAGAATGGAACATTCATAGGTTGCGTTCCAAGAGCAAGAAGGTTAATGAAAAACAAATGATACAATTTTATAGAAGTAAAATCGTATTCCAATCTAGCGCCATAATCTAGACGATGATTTATAAAATGACGATGACGTTACCGAGATATAAGTGAACAATACACTTCGGAGTCGATACATATAAATGTCAATAAGTTAAATCTTTGCATGCCGTGTAAAACGATAATAAAAATCAACAAAATATTATGAAAAACCATGATATTATTCAACACGATTATAGGAAATGTTTCAAAATGTGTGACTCAGACGATAGTGGTTAGTCTATTCCAAAGACACATTGAGCTACACAATGGTCTAGAAATTACGTTTCAAGACGTCCAAGCACAAATAGCCGGAAGACTATTTGGATATCTACGTAGATATCTCAAAGGGTCAAATAATGAAAGTAACGCGCGCAGATGAAGGTATGTAAGGTCATAATATAAAATTTTTGCAATAAAATCAATTTAAATACTTCAAAAATATATACAGAAAGATCTTGAAAATTCATTGTATTTATTTAAGTTAATCATTAATATATGATAAACTTTTATCGAAAAGTTTAACGACATAAATATATATCGATAAATGATTATAGTATTTATTTAGAAATACTTAGCAATAAGGCATACATAATAATGTATACTAAAGTGGTAATCCAAGAAGTAGCTTGAACCTGAAGTCACGCGAAGTCCTGTGCACCGACTCTTTGAAAAATAAAAACCGACAGTTATAGTTTAGGTTTTTTTTATAAAGACCTAGTTCTCTATAACTCATGGCTCTGGTACCAATCTTTAACACCCCCAAATTTACACGCAGCGGAATACATCTTTGGGTGCTAAACAATGATACTACAACACATAATTTATAAAGAACGACTCAAAAAGAGACGTTTTAGATTTATCGTTCCTAAAACATTTGTCAGAGTAGCGTAGTCCCAAGTAATCGTTACCAAAAGATAAGTTAAAACAACATATTAGTTTGTTTTAAAAATGGAACGATAAATAAATCAAAGAGTTTTAAACAACATAGTAGTGCACAACTTCATTCTCGTGACCTCCAAGCTTCCACTTCTTGATTACCTGAAATACATGTGAGTAAAACAATCAGCAAAAATTGCCGAGTGAATCTATAGGTTTATGAAATCAATTTGAACACAAGCAAAGATTATAAGTTTGTGGCATGCTTATAAGCATCAAATAATAATTTGCATCAACAATGATAATTGTATATAGCATAAATTGCAATAAGCTCATGGAACCGAGCCCTTAGACACTCCCATATCAGTCTAATAAGACGAGAGATTTATTAATTGCCGGTTACCTCCAGATTATTGGTACATTGCCGTATACCTGACTTCTCAATACAATATGCTCAAACAGTGTGGAGGTCGGGCCTAAGCTTCTATGACAAGTCCACAAAAACTGAACCGGGGCGGCTTCCCCCATAGATCTATTAATTGTACTAGCGGTTAACCCATCATAGGTTAATTAACGGTCCATAATTGAGGTTTTAACAAAGGCAATCACTTAATGCAATTTAAAGGCAACCACGGGTCCATTCATAGAGGGACAAAGCATACCATAAAAATCTTGTGTTCTAAGTTTATAAAACATGTATTCCCCCTCGCGGGTTTAAAATCATTCAATAACTAGTATAAAGCGAGGCTATAGACTCACGTTGATAATGAAAGGTGGATTATCGGCTACGGGCGTGCTTCGGTCACGGAAACCTATATAAATAATAATCGGTCTTAGACTCTTGTCCAATGACTTTTATCAAAATAACAATATACATATGATGATTTTGTACATATGATGATGATCAAGTGGGTTTATATATCCTTGTTTACTCATTTTAGTGTTTACGTATTGGTAACTTTTTACTAGTTTACTAGTTTTACCTATTTACCTATTTTGAGTCCAATAAGCTTAGTATAAGTTCTTTAACTTGTTTTAATCCATTTTATACCTATATTATCAGTATCTATACTTTCCATGTTAGGCCCAAATGGGTTAAGCCTAATAAGTTCTTTTTATAAGTGTTTATCTTATTTAGTCCAATTATTAGTCCAATATGCTTATTTAGCTCGTTAATGTCCGTATGTCCTATAGTTCGGGTTTTATCGGTTTTTACTTGTATTAGTTACTTATATATCAGTATATGACTTTTATAAACTTTACATTAGACGGGTTTGATCGTCTAAGTTTTATTTGGCGAAAAACGTAAATTTTACGGTAATAGCCGAAAAAGTCGTAAAAATCAAGTTTATAGTTTTTATTACTTATAAGTATTATTCCACAACCATTTATATAATTCATCCATTTAATTAACCTTTTACATATTTATATAAATAAGTTTCATAAGTTAGTGGGTTTTTATTTTACATTTTATACAATAAAATTTGAGTGCTTATATAATAATAATAAACATTAATTCTCAAAATCTGATTTTTATTTTCATCTTCACCATTTTTATCATATCTAGAGTTCTATAATGAAATAGAAGCTCATTTTTGGGTGGCATGTTCTTCATATTATGTGCTACATTTAACTTAGTTATAGCTACTGCTCATTTTAAGTTTATCTTGCCTTAACAGTCCCTACAAAACTGCTTATTCAGATTAGAACACCCAACTTGTTTTGATCATATCTCACTCATTATATTGATTCCATTACATGGCCAACTCTCACATGTGTATAACATCTTGTACTTACTGTAAATGGATCATACCATGAAATTTTATCAGTTCAAGATTTAGTTATATACTGTTTTTATACAGCCAAATAAATAAGCATGATTTTAGCCTTATTTCTTATAGTTATTAACCTTTTTAAGCATATTTATCAACACTTGATCCCCACACAACATTTTTATCATCATATATACATCATATACATATACAATAATAAAGAAAATACATTTGTTCTTTACAAAAATAACAAGAGAAAATGGAGAGGATGATCTTCTTTACCAACCAAGTGTATTTCTTGTTTTTGGAAGACAAGAACTTGATGAACACCACAAGTAACTCCAAGATCATCAAACACCAAGAACAATAGTTGAGAAATCAGCCCTAGGACACAAGCAAATCACCTCCAATGTTGTTAATATGGCCACCAAATGATCAAGGCTTCAAGATAACTCCATGATAGAGCTAGTAAACATGTATTTCATGGCTAGAAAAGATCAAAAGGGGTGTTTGTAGCTTGAAAGTGGATGGCAAGGGTGGAGTATTTGAGAGGATTTGTGTTGGTTTGCATGTAAGTAAAATGGTGTGTGTGAAAGTTGCTAGTGGTTTTGACTAGGTAGTGGAAAGTTGTAAGCTTAAAGAGTAAGCTTACTTACACTTGTAAACACTTAGCTAACATGATGCCACATATGGTTGTGGTGTCATGTTAGTGCCATCCCATATAAGCTAGTGGGGTGGGACAATGTATTTTGTCCCATCTCACTAGTTTACGGGTATTCCTTGATTCTAGTTTTCTCGATTTGCGTGCCCTCGGGTCGTTTCACGAAAAACGTTTTTATAAATTATGAATCAACGTCACAAAACGAATCCAATAAAAATTGTCTCATCAAAAACGGAGTTCAAAAACGTAAATACGTAATCCTAAGGTTTCCGGTTTAGTCGTAAGGGACGCTAAATTATGCACGTAAGCCCAAATTTAAATCCGTAAATTGTGAGTTCGTCAACCAACACAAAAATAAGTTTCAAAATATTATACGAGAAAATATTTCACTACCTGAAAATGTTAGATTGTACTTTATAAAAGTTTAAACGCACACGAAAAATAATAATATAACGACTCGATACCCAATTGAAACGATATCGTCGAAAGTATTAAATATTGAAACTATCGATAATAAAATATAAAATTTTTGGCATCCGTCGGTATCGCGATCACTAGTAGTCCTCGTTGCTCGTCAAAATATTAAAATATAATATTTTATATTGGTTTCAACTTAAACCGTTAAACATAATAATATTTAACGTTATAAAATACTTCAAAATAATTGAAAATAGAATTAAATTATGACCTTATTTTTACGGGTTTTACAATATTATATTTAAAACTTGAATCGATCTATGGATTCCAACAAGTATCTAGAAGGGCAATCCATGCAAAGACCATCTCTTTTTGAAACCGATAGTTTTATTTATTGGAAAAATAGGTTTGAGACTTATGTGAAATCAAAAGATTTAGATCTTTGGCATGTTATTACCAATGGTGATTTTTTACCATTTTAATATAATGAAGTTTCTAAAATTAAAGAGATAGTCACTTTTGACAAAGCTAATGATGATACTAAAAGGAAACTTGCTAAAAATAATGACGCTAAAATGGTGATTTATATTGCTTTACCAAAGAAATAGTACGAAAGGATTTTTATGTGTGAAACGGCTAAATACATTTGGAACACTCTTTTAGTAACCCACCAAGGTAATAGCCAAGTCAAAGAACGTAAAATCGATCTTCTTGTTCAAAAATATGAACAATTTTTCATCTTAGAAGATGAAACTATTGATAGTGCATTTGCTATATTTAACACTATTATTACTAGTCTAAAAGCACTTGATGAAGGTTTTTCTAGAAAGAACAATGTTAGGAAGTTTCTTTGGGCGTTGCATCCCAAATGGAGAACTAAAGTCACGTCGATTGAAGAGTCAAAAGATCTCGCCAAATTATCACTCGATGAACATATTGGTAATTTGAAGGTTCATGAGATGATAATTTTGAAAGACTCGGAAATGGTGAAAACTAAGAGTGAAAGAAAGTCTCTTGCACTCAAAGCCAAGAAGACGCAAAGTTACCATGAAAGCTCCTCAGATAGTGATGATGAGGAATATTCCTTGGCGGTTAGAGACTTTAAGAAGTTCTTCAAAAGACGAGGTCAATACGTGAGGCAACCAAACAACGACAAGAAATCCTTCTCCAAAAACCGATTTGCTAAAGATGATAAAGGTGATAGGAAATGTTTATATGTGGTGATCCGAATCATTTCATCGGTGATTGTCCTAAGCCTTCACCCGACAAAAACCACACGGCGTTTGTTGGAGGTTCATGGAGCGATAGCGGTGAAGATTTTGATGACAACCCCAAAGATGAGAAATGTCTTATGGCTCACACTTCTGAAGAGGTACATTCTGAAACCGAATATTATAGCAATGATAGTTCTTCTCTAGATGTTAATGAATTAGAAGGTCAATACAATAATTTACATAAACTTAGCATTAAATTAATCGAAAAGAACAAAGTGCTAAAATCAACTAGAACTAAGCTTGAAAATGAGATTAGTGAGCTAAAAGAGAGATTAGCTAAGCTTGAGAAATAAATAAAGAGGTTGATTTAGGTTGTGTAAATTGTGAAAACCTTAGACAAGATAATGAAGATCTCAAGAGTACCTCCATTAAATTAGAAAAGTTCATGAAAGGTACTAGTGCTCTTGATGATATGTTGAAGAAACAAATTCATTCTAAGGAAAGACTTGGCTTAGGATATGACACTAATGAAGCATCAACTAGTGAACCAAAACAAGTTAGATTTTTAGAAAAACGTACCCCTGTACGCGGTTCTCCAGTATACTGCGCGGTTCTTTATGACTATGGAACCGCGGGTGGAGCTAAAGAACCGCGGACAGAGGATGATTATTGTGAAAATCCAGAACTTTTTGAAAAGTATATCTTAGGTGAAGGGCCAAAACATCTTCTTGTTAACAAGGTTAAAGTAACTATCCTTGATAAAAATACCCTTGGTAAATTTTATAAGCCTTCAAGTAGACTTTTAATGGGAACTAGAAACTTATCTAGACAAACACCTAGAAGTTGAACACCTACACCATAAAGAGATGATCAAGCTAAGTCACGACCTTGAAGTAAAACTCCAACACCTAGGAGGAATAACAATAATTCTAGATCAAGGTCAAAGACACCTAGGAGAAAATATGGACAATAAAATGGCCATATAAATTGGAATAATTTTCAACAACAATACTTTTCACCATGGGGAATGTCTCCTTCATTCATGCATCCCAATCAAATTCAAGGGATGTTTGGAACTAACAACTTTGGACCCATGAGATATTGGGGACCTAATGTTTGATCTTGTGTGTTGTTACCTAGATATGCTTGGGAATCGATCTAGAGCCCGAAGAGTGGATTAAGGATAGTGGTTGTTCTAAACACATGACGAGTAATCGAAGTTTATCCTCACACTACAAAGAATACGATAGAGGTAACGTTACATTCGCAAGTAATCGACGTGGTAATATCACTGGAAAAGGTACGGTCTCTCTTGACTCTATGACTATAGAAAATGTATAGCACGTAGATAACTTAGGTTTTAACCTTCTAAGTATAGGTCAAATTTGTGACAATAAGTGTAAGGTCATCTTTTAGGAATATGATAGTAAAATCGCAAAAGACGGAAAGGTCATTGGAAAGGGTGTTAGAAATCATTGGCTTTATGTCATGAAGGTCAATAGGAAGTCAAAGGACAACTTATGTCTAGAAACTTTAGATTATAGTTCTACTCTTTTGCATAGGAGATTAGGTCACACTAATATGCGTTTAATTCAATCTTTAGTCTCTAAGGAGTTGGTAAGACATCTCCCCAAGATGAAGTTTGATAGTTACTTTTGTGATGCTTGCAAAATTGGGAAGCAAGTTCACTCAAGTCACAAAGCCAAGAATTTGGTTTCGACCTCTAGGTGTTTAGAGCTCCTACATATGGATCTCTTTGGACCTTCCGCCATACGAAGTTATGGAGGTAACCTTTATACCCTAGTTATAGTGGACGACTATTCTAGATTCACTTGGACTTGATTTTTGGCATCTAAGAATGAAGCTTTCGATCACTTCGAAACCTTTAGTCGAAGAATTCAAAATCAACTAGGATGTTCAGTTGTCTCTATTAGGACGGATAATGTTAGGGAATTTTATAATGAAGTACAATTCAGTGCCTTTTGTGAAGCTCATAGTATTACCCATAACTTCTCGGCTCCTCGCACTCCACAATCAAATGGGGTAGTCCAAAGGAAGAATAGGACCATCCAAGAGATGAGTAGGACGATGTTAAATGAGCAATCTTTGCCTCAAAAGTTTTGGTGCAATGCCGTGGACACATCAACCTACATTCTCAATCGAATTCTTATTCGACCTTTTCTGGGAAGGATCTCCTGTGAGATTCTTAAAGGTAAGAAGCCCTCATTGGAATACTTTAGGGTGTTTGGAAGCAAGTGATCCATTCTCAACACCAAAGATTACCTTACAAAGTTTGACCCAAAGTCTTATGAATGTATCTTTTTAGGTTATTCTCAAACTAGCAAAGCCAACATAGTCCTCAATAGAACCTCAGGTGTAATTCAAGAATCACTTAACGTAACATTTGATGAAACCCCTCCTTCATCTAAGACACCACCTTTGGTAGATGACGACTTAGATGAAATAGACATAGTTAATGCCAAAAAATGTTAGAAGCATATGAATTGAAGATCTTAGTGTTGAAAAGGGAGTAAACATTAAGGAGTCTAAGGATCATGCTCTTGATAACTGATATGAGTGAATTCTTATATCATTTATATCATAAATAACCCTAGAAACACAAAGCAAAATACTTGATTTTGATTCATAAAAGCAGTATTATGGGTATGCTTTGTTGTTTGTGCTTGTGTAGGTAAAAATATACAATTTTGAAGCAAACTAGTGAATCAAGCCTTTATTGATGAAGAAAAGTCAAAAGGAGGATGAAAAGTGACAAGCCAATCAAAGTGAAAGGACCTTTCTTGACAACTTTCAAAATTGAAGGACTAAAATTGGAAATATGAGAAAGTCAAGAACAAAGTAAAACATGGTCAAGGTATCAAGTCAACAAGTCAAGGGGCTTATTATGGTCAATCATGAAGTTCAAGGGCCTAAAATGACAAAACAATAAAGTTCCTAGCCTTATACAAGAATCTGCCAAGTCCAAGGACTAATTTTGCCAACTTTGAAAGTATAATTCATATTCAATCCATGTGAAGTCTAATGGAACAATCAAGGGGAGTTATTTGTGTCACCCGGATTGACAAATCAGCATAATTAAAGAAGAAAGAGAAGAATATCCACTCAGTCCACTAACCAATACAAAATCACTTTTAAGATAGTGATCCGTGTGACTCACCCTCAACGGATACAAACACGCCACGTGGCCAAGACTTATGCATATCGAAGAAGAAGATTTATCTAGTTTTAAAAGAAGTTTTCTACATCGAAGATGATCGTTACTATGAGGCGAAGTCAACCCAACAATCTAATTAGCATTTCATTCAGTGAATAATTTTCCCCTAAATCTGTTCTTCATCTACAAAATATAATTGGTAGATTTATGACACATGGAAGATGGGGATTGGTTCCCACGCGTCACTCATCCCCAACTAACTCTAATTTTCTTCTATAAGAACGAGTTGTATCTCATTTGTGTATTGTCGGAAATACGTTTTACACATTAGAAAGGATCGGTCACTCCAACAATATATGTAGCTCGTAGTCTAGTTCACTAAATATTAAACAAACAAGGCCAAGCCAAGCCTACAACATGTGTAGGCCGGCGGCCCAATGTAAGCACAAGCCCATCTCATGGGCTTGGGTATATAAACCCTCTCCTTAGTTGGAGAGGGTGTTGGTTCACATAATTTACACATAGTTAAGTGTGTTTTTCTACACGTTCTCTATCAAAGTGTGTGTGTGTGTGTGTGCTTGGTTTAAAAATGTGCGCATCATTGCGCAAATTGCACGCATTAATGCATTGCATTTAAAATTTCGCAACGAGGTGCCTAATGCATTTCCATCCCATATTGCGCTCGCATTAAACCGCAATTTACCGCATTTGTGTAATGCTAGAAGTGGTAGCAATTGTCGCAATCTAGTACTTAGGTCATTTTTGTAAAATTTTAAGCATATAAAAGATACCTACATATTTTAATGGATCTTTAAAGATAAAACTTATTAAAAAAACATCTAAAACAAACACAATAACGAAAATTTAGTACCATGCGTTTACTAAGTGTTTTTTTCAAGCTTTACTTTTGACTTATTTGTGTTACAAAGGGATTATAGGACGAATCTCAATATGTTAGTAACTTATTTTGTAATTTTATTTCACATACTTCGTACTTGATAGACTATACTATTTCTAAATAATTTTTTACTTTATTTTATACTAAACGCATCGCATCCAAATTGCGCTCGCAATCGCATCACGCATTACGCAATAGCTTTTGGGACCTTTTGCGCAATGGATCGTAAAACGCATTTTTAAACCAAGTGTGTGTGTTCTTACCATCTTTCTATCTCTTTCTCTCTCTAGACTAAGCATAGATCTACAATATCCTACAAATGGTATCAAGAGCCATGGGATGATTATATTGTTTATGTGTTTGTGTTCTTGATTTTTTGTGCCTACTTTGATCTATTTCATACGAACTAATTTTTTTTTGTGTTTTTATGGTTTAATCTTGATAAAAATCATCTACATACTTGTGGTAGTGATTTGGTATTGTTAGTTTGGTTAAAAACACAAATTTTTTGGGTGTTTGGATCATTTGTTGGCTTAAAATATCGGCGTGGTTGTGTTTTGTCCGAGAAAAGTGGTACTTGTGCTCACGTATTCCGATCGCAAAAACCTAAGGGTTTCAACATTGCGATCACATATTGTGATCAAGCATTGTGATCACATACTGCGATCAACATTGTGATCAACATTGCGATCACATATTGCGATCAACATTGCAATCAACATTGCGATCACATATTGCGATCAACATTGCGATCAACATTGCGATCACATATTGCGATCAACATTGTGATCACATATTGCGATCACATATTGCAATCAACATTGCGATCAGTATTGTGAATTGCTGATAACTATTGCGATCACATTGCGATCACTATTGTGATCACTATTACGATCACATTGCGATCAGTATTGCGATCACATTGCAATCAATATTGCGATCACATTGCGTAAGACATTCCGATCACATTGCGATACAACGACAAGTATTCCAAGATTTTTTTCAAAAACCTGTTTTTGAAATGGAGTAATTTTGTCTTGGAATTTTTGGTTTATCGAGAACAATTATTAGGAGATTTCAACATTATTTCTCGAATTCAACACACAACAACAAACACATTTACTTTCTCTCATTGTTCGATCAACGTTTGTAAATCTTAACTTAACGAAATGGAGTACATATCTCTTACGGATAAGTCCATTCTCGGGTATGGATAATCGCCCACCAATGTTTGAGAAAACCATGTACGAGGATTGGGCTTCCCTAATGGAACTTTATATGTTAAACAAAGATAATGGACATCTCATTTGGGCATCGGTGCTTAATGGACCATTGGTATATGGTACTATGACGGAAGGTGCTGTTACTCGTCCTCGCACAACGGGTGAGTTAACTGGAGATGCTAAGATTCAAGACAAGTGTGATAAACAAGCAACTAACATCATTCTCCAAGCCCTTCCTCCAGATGTCTACAAACTTGTGAGTAAACATAAAGTTGTCAAAGAGTTATGGGATAGAATTCGTGTTTTGATGCAAGGTACCTCGTTAACTAAACAAGAACGAGAGTGTAAGCTATATGATATGTTTGATAAGTTTGCCTATGTCCCCGGGAAGACTCTCAATAATTACTATTTGAGATTCACTCTTTTGATGAATGAGCTTAACATATATGGCCTATCAATTCCTATGTTTCAATTAAACACCAATTATTTGAACACTCTCCCTTCTGAATGGAGCAAGTACATGATGGCTGTTAAATTAGCTAAGGATTTGCATCAAATCAACGTGGATCAACTTCAAGCTTTTCTTCAACAACAAGAATGCCATGTGATCGAGGCTCGGTTGTCTACACCACAAGTTCGTGATCCACTTGCCGTGTACGCTTCTTAACAAACGACTCCCCAACAAAACATGGCTTACACTTATCAAAAACCATCATAAAATGAAAGTTATAAACTAAAGATGTCTTAAAACCCTAATTTTGTATTTTACATAAAATCATGAGCAAAAACCCTTTTCAAAAGCTATAATTCTAGTAAAATGTTGTTATTATGATTATAAATGTGTTCCTAAACTTTGTTTTCAAATTTTAGATCATTTGATACATTTTTGAAGAAGTTATATGATTTTTACAAGTATAGGGACTAAAACTTTCATTTTTGAAAATATTTATCATTTTGTGCAAAAAGTGTGATTTTGTGAAAGTTGAAACTATAATAATAAATATTGGAAAGTTTGAGACCCTAAGGTTAAATAATAAAGGATTAAATTGCAATATAATGAAACTATATACTTAAGGGGTTAAAAGTGTAATTGTGCCAAAATATAACTAAACGGACTAATTTTTGCCAATATTGAAATTAAAACTTATAATTTAATTAAATATATTGTGTCATGTTATTAGAGAGCTTTGTACAAAGATGTTCCATCTCGATATTACGTTATGACTGAGGGGTTTACGATTTAAAGTGACCTCGCTCCTCAAACGTTTATAGAATGTCTTCCGAGTACGATGGCCCGAACAATGATACTATTAATCCAAAATAATTCAATCAAAGAATATGTATAGAAAATACTATATGAAAAGATTGAAATTAGATTTTATGACTTGATATATGTATATATATATATATATATATATATATATATATATATATATATATATATATATATATATATGTATATATATATATATATATATATATATATATATATATATATATATATATATATATATATATATATATATATATATATATATATATATATATATATATATATATATATATATATATATATATATATATTGTTTGTCAGTTCAAATTCGGTGAGAAGGTTGTAATTGGTTAGAGCAAGATAAATCAAGACTCTATAGGCTAAGGTGAGTTTATAGCCTCACTTTTGAAATTTTATAAATGATTGGAAAACCCATAAGGGGGATATATGCTAAAACTAGAATACAAATGTTTTTGTATGCTACCTGTATGATTATTAGCACTACGTTTACTTGTTGCCATTAACTCCCTTTTTAATCGTGGATCGCTAATCCTTTAATGAGCGTGAATATTGTTAATAGTACTACTGGAGTGTAAAACCCGCATGCTTTTACCATGAATAGTACCCTTATGATCATACGTACATGATTAGAACTTTCCTTATTTAGCACGTTTACGTTCACGAATAGGAATTTCAAGTTTTACGTACGTGTTATTACACGATAAGTATTTATTACGTATTAAGACACGATAATTATTATCCATAATAATTATAATCACGAACATGAAAATCATGAACGTAATAATCACGAACCTAATATTCTGTATTTATGTATATTTATTACGATTGCGTATAAATATATTTTACGATACGAACGATAATAATTAAATTACGTAAACACGACACGAAAACACGTAAATAAATAGAACCCGGAAAAACCACGGGTTTCCCTATGTGGTCCCTTATAGCCGTGGCATAGACACCAAGGTGGGCCAAGCCCACTTTAAAATTTAACTCAAAAGGAAAAAGAAGGAAACAGATTTTCATATTACAGAATAATTAGAAAATCAAAAACCCTGCTCCTCCTTTTCTTCCTCTTGGCCGCCGCATATAATCACCACAAGGGAGGTAATTGTTGACTTTGGTAGATCCAATTTATTGCTAGATAGTTCGTGTTAGTATTTCCCTTTTGATCCAGGAATCGGTAATTCTCTTAAACTTTTTATTTTTAATTGTTTATTAGATCTAAACACATGAAATCATGAGGTTATTAAAAACAAGTTAATAAACATCTAGATCTAATCAAGGGGTATTAAAATACATGGTTTAAGGGTGTTTGGTTCAGCTAGTAGGTAACGAGAGCAAGGCTCTCGGTGGTTGTGTGATCACCACCAACCGAGACCACAAGGTCTCGGTTTGGTTGGGGTGTTTCGGCTGCAAGCAACCAAGGGACCCCGACGCATGTCGGGGTTAGCCTTGGTGGTCTAGGGGGTCTAGGCTAAAAACCACACGCACCTACGGTTTAGGCCGGTGGCGGTTTTCCATGGTTAAGAGTGTGGATCCGGTTCAAGGGTTAAACTGGTCCGGTTCACGACATGTTTAAAATTAAAACACGGGTTCGGTTCATGGTTTATTTTTACAAGTTAATTATTTATTTTTACAAGTTAAATAATTACAAGGTTTAATTAAGTTAATTTAACATGGTATGTAATTATTTAATTCAGACATGATTTAGGTTATTTATTATTAATAATAATACATGATTTTAACCTAAATATTTTATGATTTAATTTTAGACTAAAGTATTAATTAATTATTAAAACATGACTTATAATTAATTAATCTCCATAACTTAGGTTATATTAATAATGAATATTAATACATGTTTTAACCTAAGTATTATTACCTTTTATTTATTAAATCATGTTATATTTAATTAAATCTTATAACCTCCCCTATAGTTTATTTATTGTACATGTAATAATTAGTAAACTATACTTTATATCACATGACTTAGAATATTAATCAGTAAAACTTAAGCTTATATTATTAGCTTAATAATCCAGCTTATTTCTAATTATGGAAACTTTCTATTTTTAGAAACTTATTTAATTAAGGCAGCTAATCTATTTATGGAAACTTTATATTTTTAGAGACTTATTTAATTAAGGAAGCTAATCAATTTATGGAAACTTTCTATTTTTAGAAACTTTCTATTTTTGGAAACTTCCTATTTTGGAAACTTTCTATTTTTGGAAAGCTGCTATTTTTAGAAAGTTACATATTATTAAACAACAAGTATAATAATACAAGAATTACAAGTAATACTTAATCAGAATAGACAGAATACATGATAAACACAGCATAACGATAAAATCAGTAAAACATGACATGAACATATAAAACAAGCTTAGACATGATATAAAACCAGTTACGTACTCAGTAATCAGAATGCTTATACACGTATATTATTTATGTAGCATTAGTGATATCGAAGTAGGACTATCTTCCGTTCGTCTTCTTCGTTCACTGGACACAAGGTACGGATTCTCCGTCCTTTCAGTATGGACATTCTTTCCTTATTAGGATTTCCCCGTATGCAGCCAACTGTTTTCCCCAGTATATGTTTTATATGTTTTGATTGCTTATGTTTAATTAAATGCCTAAAGCCATATACATGCATGACCAGTTTCACCTAGTTATGGAGGTACCATAACCATAACACTGGAGGCACCAGTGTTATGACTTCACCACGGCAGAGTGATATCTCGTGGCGTCCCTTCAGCTTTTGGCCAGGGTGCATCCTAGGTTACATGTTTTTACTGATTATTCGGGTGAATGTGGTGTGTGCCTTGCATCCTTCACAAGGAGCTAATCCCTCCTACCCAAAAACTTATATTAATTAGATGCAGCCCCTCTAATTGCATGACGAGGTCACCCCTCCAAGTATTCATGCACGTTGATATTTCATGACCTATATTGGCTAAGGGTAAACATGTTAAACAATTTTTATAAGATAAACATAAGGCTTTTCAAACTATAAAACCAGTTTTACTAAGATATCTCTGGTTATCCAGGACTTAGTCTTTTTCGCTGCTATATGCTTATATGCTTATATTGTTCATTCTATACTTGTATATCCGTGCACTGAGCATTTTATATTGTTCATGCTATAATTGTATATCCGTGCACTGAGCGTTATGCTCAGTCGTTTTTCCTTTCATGTTCCCAAAACGGCAGGTACTCAGGGACACTCGTAGACTTTAACCGTACGTGCATATGGACTGGAAGCTTCCTAGCCTTCATTACTTTATGCATTTCTACATACTTTGATACTCATTTCTATTGACATTGTTTAGTCCTTTTCATTTACAGTACTTATGTTTGTGTGTGATGAGCCTTACTTTAGGGTACCGATGTTTGTTTCCGGTACTTCCTTTGTGGTCATGTGATGTTTAATACATTTTTCCTTGTATGCTTTGTTGACACGCCATAATCACGCGTGACATTCCATTTACCAAAATGGGGTGTTACAATTATGGTATCAGAGCCAAGGCTTCGACCTGTAGGCTCATAAAACACGACCGGTGATTAGTGGGTAGTCACTATGGTCTTCCTAGAACTGACAGTCGGTTTTCATGCATTCATTGTTTTCATGCATACATATATATGTCATTGTCGCAGGTTTATGACTAAGTAATGGTTGGTACAAGACTGGCCCTATTTAGTCGCATGTGTTTTATCGAAACTTTTAACTTTGGGACCGACCCATTGGCGTCCCCTCGCCATGTCTTTTGTTTTGGGTGAACTGACCATAGGCGTTCATTCTCGCGCATATAAAAGTTTTCATAAAACTGCATCATGCATTCATGTACTGGTTTTTCTGCATAAAAAATTTCTCATGATTTATTGGTATAAATTTTTTCATGTATATAGTTTATGTTTTGATCAGTTAATCATGTATTTTTATGTTATACTGTCAGATGGTTCTCACACGCGAACATGAACAACTCAATGCAGCAGTCCAAGCTGCAATGCAAGCTATGCGTCCTCAGCTGAGGAACGAAATCAGGGCTGAGGTGCAGGCTGCCAACAATCAGCAGCAGCACCCTGTTGGGAATAAATTAAGGCCAGATCACTTGAGCGCTGACAAGAGTAAATCAAGCGTTGACGGGAGCAAAACAAGCGCTGACAGCTCAAGCGTTGACAAGACAAAGTCAAGCGTTGATACATTGAAGACAAGCACTGATGGGAAGATATACTCTACGCATTTATTGTATTCTAGATTATTTCTAGTAAAGATAGGAACAACAGTGTATTTTTTATATTTATCTTTACCTAGAATAGCTGATACGTAGATTATTGTACAAGGCTTCTTATGTCTATAAAAGAAGACCTTTAGGTTAATTTTTGATATAGGTTTTCATTCGTAAACTACTTTCATTGTAAGAAAGTTTGATATCATTAATCAAAGTGAAAGTTTGTTTATATCATTGTGTGTTCTTGTTTAAGTGTTAATTTCGCATAACACTTAGATTCTCCTAAACATATACAAAGGTTTCTCTAAGTGTATTACTTGATCTAATCTCGTATACATAAAGCTAAATCGATCTAAGTTTGGGATCAACAAGTGGTATCAGAGCCTGGTTGAGGAACTTTTGATCTTAAAGAACACAAGAACCCTAAAAATCACCAAAACCCTAATTTTTTCAAAAACCCTCACAACATCATGTCAGAAAAAATAACCTCCTCCTCCTCACCTTTACCAAACATCAAGATTCCCATGCTTGATGCAACCAACTTTGAATTGTGGAAATTCAACTTTGAACAATATCTAGGGATCTATGACTACACACTCTCGGAGATCATTGAATATGGAAACACATTCGATAAAGCCCAAAAGATTGCTGATGCTATTACTCAAAGATCAGCTGTTGCTGGATGTTCTAAAGAAGATAAGAAAGAAAAACCTGAAGATGGTAGAGCTGTGTCTGCTGATGACATAGCAAAGAAAAGGGTTGACATGAAAACCCTAAATATTCTGAAAGTCTCTTTGGGACAAGATAACCATCATAAATACAGAGGTTATGATTCTGCTAAAGACCTTTGGGCAGCTCTTGAAGTTGCATATGGTGGCAATGCAGATACCAGGGAAGAAAAGAAGAAACAGCTCATGCATGATTATGCTGTTTTCAAACCTCAACCCAATGAGAAGCTGAGTAGTGTAAGAAGCAGATTGCTTGACATTACAAGCAAATTGTCCTTCATGGGGACACAACTTGGTGATGCTGACATTAATGCTACCTTTCATAAAAGTCTTGGTGAGGCGTGGAAGATTGAGGCAAGATCTATTCTTGCCAATAATACTTACAAAAGTTCCATGTTTGATGATATCTACAACAAACTGAGGCTGTTGGAAGATGAAACTCTTTTAGAGCATGGAAGCAAGTCCACCAACAGTAACATGGCCTTCTTCTCTCATAGTAAAGGTCAATTCAATCAGAAGGACTCTTACATGCATCCAGTTACTGGATCATCATGTGTCAGCGCTGGAACAAGTCCTGTTAACGTCTCCTTTTCAGACGCTGACACATTCAAAAGTGACTCCCCAAGAGTTAAACCTGCTGGTTTGGATTTGGATAATGTATGTGCTTATATTGCTTCTTTGCCCAATGGTTCAGTGATTACATATGAGGACCTTGAGCAGATAAGTGATGAGCACTTGGAAGAGATGGACATTAAGTGGAACACGGCTCTTGCTAGTATAAGAGCAAACAGGTGGAACAGAAGGTTTAAGAAGAAGATGACCTTCAATGCAAAAGACACAGCTGGATTTGATAAATCCAAAGTTGAATGCTACAACTGTCATCGTATGGGACACTTCATGAGGGAATGCAGATCTCTTAGAAGATCTGATGCTGGTAAACCCTCAAGTTAAGTTGTTAAAGCTCAAGATCCTAAAGCCATGGTTGCAGTTCAAGGAATTGATGGTATGGGATGGGATTGGAGCTATCTGGCTAAGAATGTGGAAGAGGATAAAGCTTTGGTTGCTGAGGTTGAAGAAGAAGAGCATGTTGAATATGCTCTCATGGCACACTCCTCCTCTTCATCTGATAATGAGGTATACAATGATGCTTTTTGTAGTAAAGGTTTTAGGTTAAACACTAAGAAACTTAACAAAGAAGTGTTAAGATTATTAAGTGATGTGAGTACTGAAAAGTGCAAACTGTCTAATTACCAACTAGCTCTCACTCAAACTGAGAAAACAGTTTCTGAGTACAAGAAAATGGAATTTGACTTAAAAGATAAAATAAATATCTTAAAACATGAGTTAAATGCTAGTATGGATATTAGAAACATCATGGAAAGGGTTAATGGTGAGTTACAGGCTAAATTAGATGAGGCCATTAAGAATAAAGACAATGTTGGCCTTAAAATTCAAAGATTTGATAGAGACACTCAAACCCTAGGAGACTGTGTGGGTAAACAAAGGGATCCTAAGGACATGACTGGGATTGGGATGAAAGACTACTCTATGGTTCCACCACCAGCTGGTGACTTCTATGGTGTCCAACAAAAGGACCTATCTTGGACTGGTTTGCCAGAACTCCAAGAGGAGGAATTCATTCCTCCACCAAGAGTTGTCACTCTAGTTGAAGAGTATCAACAAAAGTTAACTGACCTGAATGAATGGAAGAAAGCTAACCCTACATTATTTGTTAAGGGTGGCTTCCTATGTGAAAGTCCTAATGAGTCAAATCCCATTAAGGTTACAAACCCAATCACTGGTAAAGCTGTTGACCTAGGCTCAAACACTGTTAGAAAACCTAGCATTAAGTATGCAGAGATGTATATGAATACTAGGTCATCTAAGAGCCAGGTTAGTAATGATGGAACAGGCTTCTTCTCCTCTAGACCTAGGGTTGTGTTTAGAAAAGCCTATTACACTTGTGGTAGCTTTTCACACTTGGCATATAAGTGTGTCAACGCTCCCAAAGCCAGCGCTGACAGGAACAATTTCAGCGATGACAGGAACAAAGTCAACGTAGTTAGGAAGTCAAACGTTGTCAGACCCAAACCTTGTGTGCAGCAAAGTACACAAGTGATTAGACCTGCCCCATTCTTTACTAAAGGGTCTAACACTCATGGACAAAGACCATTTCAAAAGACAAATACTTGGTCTAATAGGCAATGGGTTTCTGTAGCAAACCCTAGGTTCAACACTGACAAGGGTATTTTCAGCGTTGACAAGACCAATTCCAACGCTGACAAAAACATGACCAGACCTAAATATTTGCAACCACAGGGTAAGGGGTCTAAAGCTTCTTCAAGCTTAACATGGAGACCCAAGAAAGATCAAAACCCTAATGATAATGGGATTTCAATGATCTGCAACAGATTTAATTACATTTCAAAGGTCATTACAAAACCTATTGGGGTCAACTGGGTATTTCATCCTAAGAAGGATGAAAATAGGGTTGTTATGAGAACTAAGTCTGTTCTTATTGAACAACCAGATGAATCCAAGTCTTCTAAGGCTTGGGTTCCCAAAGAAAACTAATTTGTTTTCTTTATGTGCAGGGCATTCAAAGACAGGTCAATGATTATGGATATTGGGATAGTGGATGCTCAAGGCACATGACAGGGAAGGAAGACTATTTGACCAACTTCACTGCCATTAAGGATGGTGATAAGGTTTACTTTGGAGGCGGATATGGTACTATCACAGGCAAAGGAACCCTTCTCACCAAGAACTTGCGTTTTGAAAACGTATTTCTGGTAAAAGAACTTGATTACAATCTTTTTAGTGTATCACAAGTTTGTGATAACAAGAATAAAGTTCTGTTTACTGATACTGAGTGTTTGGTGTTAAGCAAGGATTATAAGATCCCTGATGAGAAATATATTGAATATAGAACACCTAGGCATAAAGACATATACAATGTGAATCTGAATGGGATTAAAATGAATAATAATATGTCTTTTTTTATTCTAAAGCTTCAGTAGATGAGAGTAATTTGTGGCACAATAGACTAGGGTACATAAATTTTAAAAATATAAATAGGCTTGTGAGACTTGGCTTGGTTGATGGTTTGCCTGAAAAGGCCTTCCATAATGACCACTCTTGTGTTGCATGTCTTAAAGGCAAGCAACACAAGGTCTCATTCAAGTCCAAACAGGTGCATACTAGTTCTAGACCTCTTCATTTGCTTCACATGGACCTCTTTGGTCCAACCAATATAGAAAGTTTGAATGGTAAGTCCTATTTCTTTGTTATCACAGATGACTTTTCTAGGTTTACTTGGACATTCTTTTTAGCTATGAAGAGTGACACAACTGTTATTCTAATTGATTTTATCACTCAGATTGAGAAGAAGTCTGGCAATGAAGTTAAAATACTTAGGAGTGATAATGGTGGTGAATTCAGGAATAAAAAGCTAGATGATTTCTGTGTCAGGAATGGAATTACCAGGCAATTTAGTATTGCTAGAACCCCATAGCAAAATAGGGTTGCTGAGAGGAAAAATAGAACCCTAATTGAAGCAGCCAGAACAATGTTGGCTGATGCTCATTTTCCTATAGCCTTTTGGGCTGAGGCTGTTAATACAGCTTGCTATGTTCAAAATAGAGCATTGGTTAACAAAATTCAGAACAAAACACCTTATGAGTTACTTTGGGGAAGAAAACCTAATATTGGTTTTCTCAGACCTTTTGGTTGTCATGTAGTAGTTTTAGATACTAGTGATGCCTTAGGGAAATTTAGTGCAAAAGGTGATGAAGGCTACTTCATGGGGTATTAAGTGAAGAGCAAGGGATATAGGGTTTATCTTAAAGAAGAAAAACGTATACTTGAAAGGGTACATGTTAGGTTTTTAGAGAATAAACCTAGTGATCCTGAAAGTGGTCCTAATTGGTTGTTTGACTTGGAACCTTTATCTAGAGCTTTAAATTATATGCCTGTCACTAATCCAGACATTGTGAAGGTAACTTCAAATGTTGTGGAGGAACAAGTTTTTGATGTTTCAGGTACACAGGTTCATGAAAAGGTTGGATCACAAGCAGAAAAGACATCTCCTATACAAGAATATGTTACAATTCCCATTTGGACAGATGCTTTTGCTGCTGCTGCTGCTGTTGGTAAAGATAATGGTGGTCTCCAAGTACCACCAGATACAAACATGCATGGTCCTTCAGGCGCTAATAAAGGCACATCTAGCGCTGACAAGACCAATTCAGACGTTGATGGTTCAGACGTTGACAACAACAGTTCAAGCGTTGTTAGCCCAAGCGCTGACAAACAAGGTTCAAGCGTTGACAACACTTCTGCACATCTTTTCTCTTCCATTTTTGAACAAGGTGAACCTTCTAATATATATGAAGAGGTTCATCCTCATGTTGATGAAAGAGAGTCTGATGAAGAAGATATTGGCAACATGGAGAATGAGGTTGAGGACACCAGATTTTTTGAAGGAGGAGTTCTCACTTCCACTATGAAGAATCACCCTACTTCTCAAATCATTGGTGATATTATGACTCCAGTTCAGACTCGAAGATCTCATCAAGGTCTTGGTGGTTTTATTGCCAATATACACAAGAAGGTTGATACCCCTCTTGTGCAAGCATGTTTGTTTGCCTGTTTTCTGTCACAACAGGAACCCAAGAAAATATTTGATGCTCTCAAGGAACCAAGTTGGGTGGAAGCAATGCAGGATGAGCTTCACCAATTTCTAATTCAGGATGTTTGGGAGCTGGTTGATTGTCCCAGATATGTCAGACCTATAGGGACAAGATGGGTTCTAAGAAACAAGAGAGATGAAAGAGGAATTGTGGTCAGAAACAAGGCAATATTAGTGGCTCAAGGATATACACAAGAGGAGGGGATAGACTATGAGGAAGTCTTTGCACCAGTTGCAAGGATTGAAGCTATCAGGATCTTTTTAGCCTATGCATCCTGCATGGGTTTCACTGTCTATCAAATGGATGTCAAGAGTGCCTTCCTCTATGGAACTATTGTTGAAGAGGTATATGTGATGCAACCTCCTGGTTTTGAGGATCCAGAGAATCCAGACAAGGTGTATAGAGTCAAAAAGGCTATGTATGGACTTCATCAAGCCCCTAGAGCATGGTATGGTACTTTGTCTACCTACTTGGTGGACAATGGATTCAAAAGGGGCACCATAGATCAGACACTATTTACAAAGAAGAAAGGCAAGGACGTGTTGCTTGTCTAGGTCTATGTTGATGACATCATTTTTGGGTCTACTGATCCAAAGATGAGTGAGGATTTCTCCAAGCTTATGACAGACAAATTCAAAATGAGTGCTATGGGGGAGATGAACTTCTTTCTTGGTTTACAAGTTCTGCAGAAAGAAGATGGTATCTTCATCTCCCAGGATAAATATGTGGCTGGGATCTTGAAGAAGTTTTGCTTCTCTCCACATGAAAAGAGGGCTACTACTCCTATGGATAGAGAACACCCTTGGGGAAAGATTGGAGATGGGAAAGATGTTGATGTCAGGCACTATAGGTCCATGATTGGATCATTGATGTACCTTACAGCCTCCAGACCTGACATCATGTTTGTTGTGTGTGCTTGTACACGCCATCAAGTGACTCCCAAAGAATGTCACCTTTATGCTGTGAAGAGGATCTTTAGGTACCTAATCTGCTATACTAGTCTTGGTTTGTGGTACCCAAAGGATTCACCATTGGAGCTGATTGCATATTCAGATAGTGACTATGGAGGTGATAAATTTGATAGGAAATCCACAACTGGTGGATGTCAGTTTCTTGGGAGCAGGTTGATATCTTGGCAGTGCAAGAAACAAACAGTGGTGGCTAATTCTACAATTGAAGCTGAGTATGTTGCTGCAGATGCTTGTTGTGGACAAGTTTTGTGGATTCAGAACCAGCTGTTGGGCTATGGGTATAATTTCATGCATACCAAGATATTTGTTGACAATAACAGCACCTTATGCATCATTAAGAATCCTGTACATTATTCTAAAACTAAACACATAGAAATTAGACACCATTTTATAAGAGATTGTTTTGAAAAAGGTTTAATACAACCAGATAGGGTTGACACTGAGGAAAATGTGTTAGATTTACTAACTAAACCTTTTGATGCTGGGAGGTTTCAATACTTGGTAACAAGTATTGGAATGATCAATCTCACATAATATGTGTTTTGGAGTCTTTTTGTAAAAGTATGTGCCGGATGATGCATTGTTATTAGTCTTATTGATGATTTAGATTCTCCACTATATTTTTCTAACACTGACAAAGGTTGCTTGAACGCTGATAAGTGTTTTTGTAACGTTGTCAGCAATATAATTGTCTAACGCTGACAAAAGCTTCCCTCAACGCTGTCATGTGTTATCGGGATGTTGTCAGCAACAATGTTAGTTTTGTGGTTTTCAATCTAAATGTGCAGATGGTGTTAGTAGTATACCATTGGATACAGAGTTGCTTATAGATTAATGGAGAAGAATGTGTACCAGTTTTTTTTTATGGATGATGGTTGGATTTTTTAATTCCTATATTGACATAAATTTTTATGTTCATGCATGTTTTTAGCAACTTATGTATCATAGTTTAAGGGGAGGTTTTAGGAACCTTTAGGATGTTTGGGTATCCATATGATACTCTTATCACAATTCTAGATTGTGTCCACAGGTGAGTATGAGTTAGTTTTACTAAATCATGAGGCACTGTAGCATGCAAAGTTGATATACTATGCATGCTGCCAATACATTTTTGGCCTAGAATTGGTTGTGGTCTGTTGGGAGACTTGGGAATAATTTTGTTATGGGATTTACCTTGGAGTAACAAGGAATTTTATAAGGTAACTTGGTTGTTAAGAGTTTTGGTTCGCAAGGGACACTAGAGGACTGTTATGTCTATCTTGCTTAAGCAAGTGTGCATAACTGGACAGTGCTTGCCGCCCTATAATAATTATCAGCTTTTTGGTTATCTTCTCTAGGATAAATTAATTTGTTAAGGTCATTTTTCATTTTTAAACATTTTTATTTTTGGACGCTGACAAGTATATTTTCAAGCGTTGTTGTGACCAATTTAGACGCTGACATGGCTATAGGCAAACGTTGACAAGATTATAGCCGTTGGGCGTTGATAGGTTATTTTTGACCGTTGACACTCAATGGGTCCTACCCAGTTGTTACTTTTTGACATATTTTTAGGCCGTAATTTTGGGAGTTGATAGACTTCATTTAATGCATGAGATAAAATTATTCTTTTTCAATCTTTTCATGATTGTGTTTTTGAAAATACTTGCTTATTTTTGGGCCAATCACATGCATTTTCTTCTCCTATAAATTTTGCTCCTATTTTTAAACATGGTATCTATAATTCTTGTCTAACACAATTTTTCTCTTATCAACTTCATCTTCATCAATCAATTTTAACACTTTCAACAATGGCACCAAAGTTTAAACCATCAGAATTGGAATTGGGGTTCAGAAGCCAACACAACATGATCGCGTATCTTGAAGCTGATGATGCTCTGTTTCCCCAATACACACAAATGGTGGCGTATTTGAACGCATCTCCTATTAGGTATGCTCTTTCTCATGCACTACTCATTCCAGTCACACATATTAAACAGTTTTGGAACACTGTTAGTTCCTCAACAGTTAATAGAGTGACTACATTAACTTCTATTGTTCATGGGAGACCTTGGGTGGATACTGAGGCTTTGGTACGCCAAGCCTTGCATCTTGATGATGCTGATGGTATAGCCACCCTTCCCATTAGAGAAATAGAACAAGGACTAAGGGCTTTGGGTTATCCTTTTCCTGATGAAGGAACATTAAACAAATATCATAAACAGGAGTTTCCCCCAGCCTGGAAGTACCTCATACATGTCCTCCTACAATGTTTGAGTCCCAAATGCACTTCACACAATGAGATCAATAGATCTATTGCAAGTGCTATTGTGTGCATTGCAACTGGGCAAAAATTTAATTATTCTAAAATGATTTTTGAGGGCATGTGTAAAAATAAGGGGAACAAAATGACTTTAGCTTATCCCCGATTTTTATAAATGGTTTTTGATGTTCAAGGATACTGCACAGGGGATCATAATGATTTTTATGAGATCCCTGTGCAAAAGAAAGCTATTTTTATGAAGATGAACTCACCCCCCCCCATCGTGACCTACCCTTAACCCAAGCTATGCTTGCTGTCATTGCAGCAGCTCAACCCCAACCAGAACTCCAACCTCAAATTGACCCAATACCTGAACCATTACCTTCACCTGAACGTATGCAAATTGACCAAGAACCCTTCAACGCTGACACGTTAAATTTTGGCGTTGATGTGCCTATTTCCAACGTTGCCACACAACCTTCACAAACACAAACACCCCTTAACCAACCCACATCCACCCAATCCACGTCATCTTCTACACCCCCTGAATATAGGTTGATGAAACGCCAAAGGACTACTGGAGTGTTCTCCTCTGGTGGTCCTAGCCATGTAGCAGAGAGAACCACCACCACAAGTGTGGTTGGTGATATGGATGAGGCTGGGACTATTGGTTCTGGCTTAGAAGCTTGCCAAGGCAGTCCCACCATCATTAAGTCCTCATCCATGCCCAATGAATCTGACTTGGGAGGTAAAATCCCCATTTTAGAAGAGGGCAGATTGGAACCAATGACCCTAATTGAATTGACGGCCGTGTGCATGAGCTTGCAAAAGCAAAATGCAGACTTAGTACAAGTTGTCAGCTCACAAGGCCTTGAACTCAAGCAATTGAGGGAGAGGATTTTTGTTTTGGAGACTGCAAGTGCAAGGAGAGGGATGGAGGAATCTTCCAAAGAGGAGGAAGATCCAATAAATGTGAGTGATAAGGGCAGCCATGATGGTCAATCTTTGGATGTTGCTGAGGCCCTTACAAGTTTGAAGAAACAGACAGGTTTTGATACGTCCTTAGTCTCTCCAATAAACTTAAATTTATCATTTACATCCATGTTGGAGGAAATTGCAAAAGGCGCTGAGGCAGGAAATTTGGGCGTTGACAAGGAGAATTTGTACGATGGCAGAAATATTTTGGGCATTGACACAACAAAACTAGGCGTTGACAGACCTGCACATGAGGGTGATGTATCCCAGTCATCATCCATCATCAAGGAGGTTTCTTCACAGGTATCACCATCTACCTTACCAACAATTTCTCCATTAGATAAGGGTAAGGGTATTATGGTAAAAGAGGTTGTTCCAAAGGATGCAGCTCAAGTTGAGTTTGATAGAAGGTTGGCTACACAAATCATGGAACAAGATAGAAAGGAGGTGAAAGAGTCACCATTTGTTGTTACTTTAGAAGAAGGAAGTGATGGAGCTAGCTCAGACTCAAGTGTTATGATTATAGAACCAGAAAGACTTGAGTATGGAGATGAGTTGGTCAAGGAGAAATTAAGATAGTTGAAATTGCAGGTTGACTTTGATAAGCCAGAGGTGGTTCAAATGTATAATGCTTGGGAAGAAAGATGTATAGAGAATCCACACTTGACCATTTCAGATCAGATATGGGGATTGGAGATTCTCCTCAGGGTACAAAAAGACTGCCAGGTTATTTTGAAACACAAGGAAAGCAATATTCTCTCAGAGTTGAAAAGGGATAGAAGGGAGCTATACTGCATGTTGCTCAGATGTCATGGAGTAGGATGGACATATCAGAAATTGAGGGCATTGACATTTGATGAGTTGGAATGCAAAGCTTATACCATCTGGGTTAGAATGCAGGAAGCAAACACTCTAAGACTTCTTTCTGATGAAAGGAAAGAAGAACTTGCAGAAGAAATGGAGCTCAAGAAAGCAATGTTTGTTCCCAGACCAGTGAAAAAGGGATTTTCTCTTGAGTTTCCCAAAGATATGGATCCATTGTATCCAAGTGAAGCTGTCATAAGAAAGAGCCTCAAGCTCTCACCATTAGAAGCTTCAGATATGGTACACACTTTTACCACTCTCATATCTTTGTTTACAAGTTGTGATAGAGAAGACTTGGTAGACCTATGGAGGTTGCTAGAGACCAAGTATGAGGCTGAAGCACCAACTTCAGCTAATGGAATAAAACTGTGGTCCACATTCAAGAGAATGTGTGGACCAAAAGATGAGGATCCTACTATTTGGAAGGATCTTGAAGATGACCTCAATGGTCTTCAATGGAGATTATATTCAGCTGCTGGTGTTTACCATTTGAGTTCTACAAAGTTTGCTGAGTATCTACTTGTGGATGGTCAGTATTTCATATCCAAGGATATCTTGGAAAAGATGAAGAACACTCAGCTGGAAATTGATTATTCAAGTGACGTGGCAAAAGACTTGATCAGATTTATTTATTACCAATATGAGAAGGTTTGTAAGATTCCTCCTAGTCCTTAGTGTTTATTCAGAAACTTGATCATAAGAGTGGATATCAAGTTTAGGGGAGGATTGTTGGGAATAAATTAAGGCCAGATCACTTGAGCGCTGACAAGAGTAAATCAAGCGTTGACAGGAGCAAAACAAGCGCTGACAGCTCAAGCGTTGACAAGACAAAGTCAAGCGTTGATACATTGAAGACAAACACTGATGGGAAGATATACTCTACGCGTTTATTGTATTCTAGATTACTTCTAGTAAAGATAGGAACACCAATGTATTTTTTATATTTATCTTTACCTAGAATAGCTGATACGTAGATTATTGTACAAGGCTTCTTATATCTATAACAGAAGACCTTTAGGTTAATGTTTGATATAGGTTTTCATTCGTAAACTACTTTCATTGTAAGCAAGTTTGATATCATTAATCAAAGTGAAAGTTTGTTTATATCATTGTGTGTTCTTGTTTAAGTGTTAATTCCGCATAACACTTAGATTCTCATAAACATATACAAAGGTTTCTCTAAGTGTATTACTTGATCTAAACTCGTATACATAAAGCTAAATGATCTAACTTTGGGATCAACACACCCAATACCTCCTCCTCCAGCAACATTGGCCTCATGGCTGGAGAGATTAAATAAGTTACGCCCTAGAGCTTTCGAGAGAATAGATAGCCCAAGTGAAGCTGAAAGCTGGTTGGCTCACATTAAGAAGATCTTCGATTCCATGGGCTATGACCCCGTCTTCAAGTCGATGTTGGCCTGTTACCGGTTCGAAGGTGATGTGCTATCATGGTGGAAGGCACTGAAGCAGTATGAGGGAGGTAATAATTGGGTGGCTTGTTTGACTTGTGTCACACCCCACCATGGCGGAATATGGGGTACGACGTATGGATATCATCACAACAATTGCGTGTCTATAGAGATAACTAAATGAAATGTAAATATCATAAATGGTGACACAATGTCATGAAGATATCTCAAACAATGCAGGCGTCTAGGTAAGTAGGTAACAGGTCTACCTCTTACCAAAGACATACAATTAACAAATAACAAACATATAGGTGTCTACAAAGTATCACTTATTCAAACATAAATAAAGACTAAGAGGAAAGGGGGTTCCTCCAAATGCAAACCTAAGCCTTCCAGCTAGCCATTCCTATTATTACGCTTAACCACACTCTCACCTGAAAGAGACACTAAAACACGTCAACATAAAGTTGGTGAGAGTCATAGGTTTAAACTCCAACGCCAAATCAGTTATAAGCTGTGAATAACAACCATTAACAAAAGAACATATGGAAAATGCGCTACAATTATATATTAACAACTAGCATTCAATATTAACCAAACACTACAAATCCAAGGCTCCAAGCCTTACCAAAAACCGTAATTCTAAGGCTCCAAGCCTTACCAATCACCATGGTCCCATAGGCGCCCATACACCTATGAACCAATCTCAAGGCCCCGCCTTGTCAACATCCCCTTGGTACCAAGTCAAACCACAATAACTGAGACGGTACGCGTCCCCCGATCTAAATCATAAACATAATCAAGAATCACATAGCAGTTAATCACATAAGTGCACACACAAGTCCATCACAAACCATAAAAACATTCACATCATTCTTTACAAAACCATACAGTGTCTCTTCCATCCCATTTGGAAATCAAATCATAAAAAGACACAGGACTATGAAACTCACCTGAACAAGCTTCTCCAAGTACCCGCCTCTAGCATAAATCTAAACACACAAGCGTATACAATCAAGACATGAACCACATACCAAACTGGCTCATCAATCTATGATGGATATCTAACCTTCTCCTATAACTTAACCCCATTTATATGCCATAATCATCTCATTACACCACTCTATAAAGCCCTTAACTTAGTTTAGTTCATAATTCGTCCTGTTAACATTTAACCCAAAACAGTCCCATTTTTAAACACTCCGTATTATGAGCCAAACGTCCACCAAACCTAAACCATATTCCTTGCAATGAAAATCCCATAAACTTATATGTGTTATCTAAAGTATCAGCCCTTGCCCCAACACGAAAGCTAATCTTAAGTCCCCGATATACAACTTATACTTTCGCCTATCCATATTTTACCGATTTTGAACATATGAAATGTTTGTTATGACCAGAGGGTCTTACCCTATCCCATTTGCTTATCCCTTCTCCAGATCTTTGATTTAATATATAATCTAAATCTCATGTTCATTTGAAGCTCCAATTATAACCCTAAGTACCCCAAAGAATTCAAAACATAAAATGAAAACAGGCTGATCCAAAAACTGTTTTGACACCCGACTGATGTAACCTGTTTTTGACCCACTTCCCGACCTTCAATTTAGTTATAGTTTCTTTCATTTAAAAGATAATTCAATTAAATTTCCGTGTTCATAAGATTCGAAATTTAAAAGATTGTAGAACTCTAGATATGATCAAAACAATGGACCAAAAATTCTGCCCAATTTTTAAAAACGAATTTAATCATGATTAAACCCTAATTACGATCACTAATCTTCATAATAACCAAAGTAATCAATTCATATGAACCCTAATCTCACTAATCTCAGAAAACTCTCAAACCCTAATCCATCATAAGATCAATTACATGATTAAATTGATTAAAATCATTAATAGAACAAGGGTTTTGAAGGTTTTACCTTAGAAATCAATGGAAGATCTTTATTTTTGAAACCCTAATTGGCCACCATTGTTGAATTTCGGCTAGGAGCTGTTATGGAGGTTAAAAATCTGATTATTTTCGTTATGGGTTGGGTTTGGTTAAGTCCTAAAGGCTCCCTAATCCCATTACAAGTCCATTGGGCCTGTTTTGGGCTTTTCCTTCTTTCTTTCTTTTAGCCGTCCAACCCAAAGCCCAAAACCCCTATTTGGCCAACTTTTATACTCAACCTACTGTTATTTATTCGTAACTAAACTTAGTGGTACCCTCGGGTTACCTCCGGGCCAAAGCCCGAAAGCCTTACGTTATCTTTTCGTCTTCTTACGCGATTACTGTAAAATACATAATTTTATGGAAACACTTAAAATAAGTTAGTGACTTAATAAAGAAGTCTAAAATAACCTAAATCTAACATGTAAATTACTCTTGAAACTAAATCCTTAGTCCGAGAGCTCTAAACGCTAAACCATCGCATCGTAAATATACGATTTACTATAATACATATACGTATATATAAAAACTTAAAATAACACTATTTCATTTCATAGTCACTACCACGTGAGCTCATGAACATGAAATAACCACACATCGTTTCACTTACAGCATACCCCGTGCCCGTAAACGATGTCCAAACCACACTATATTCACACCAATTAACACATAAACACATAAAGACACATAATTTCACGAAATATGCATAAAATAAAACTAAGTGATGAACCTCAAAACCGCGGTTGTCACATCACTCCCTCCTAATAGAAATCTCGCCCCGAGAATTACTCCTTAGGATCAAACACACAAACAACAAATCACATGAGGATACTTGTTCAAAATGAACTCTTCTCATTTCCATGTGTACCTTAGTTCATGACTCAATATATCACATATACTAACCAACAATATTTAAATTCATTCCCAAACTCTTTACCTCACAGCCAATAAATCTCACAAATGACTCTTTGATAGAACGAAGACTCTTATTAACACAAATCTCGAATAACCATACATGCAAATACGCATTCTCAAACAACATTTACCAATCTTAATACATGAAATATATCATGTATACAATTCAGTTTCCTAGGTAATTCTATACCTATAAGATACTGGTCCAATCTTTCCAAATATTATAAATGGACCTACAAAACTCGTCATCAAATTTTCTCATTTACCAAAACATGCCGCCCGTTACTATGGGTGAAACTTCCTACGTAACTTTGTCACTAATCTATAGTGGTTTCCTCCTTTTCAACATATCATCTCTTATCGCTCGCATCCATTCCACATACACCATTATTATATTAGTAGCCTCTTTCAACAATTCTGGTCCACAATAGGGACAACTCACCCTATCCTTCCATATAGTGCCTCAAATGGCAGTTATCGACTTCTAGTATGATAACTATCATTATATGAAAACTCAGCCATTGTTAACGAGTTTCCTAACTCCCTCTAAATCAATCACTCATGCCCTCACTGTAACTCCTAAGGTTGTAAAAATCTCTCACTTGCCCATCCTTTTCCAATTAGCTGGATATACTCATATCCAATCATGTTCATCAACTCCCTTTAGTCCGTACCCTAAACTACTTAAAAATTCCAATTTCCTTACAAAAGTGACCTATGACGATCTTTCACATATCCATTAGTTCATGACAACAAGGCTCTTCCAATCCAGATCAACTTATGATCTATACACATCACCAAAAGGATGGTTATCTCAGTTAGTCCAAGCCCTTCGTCTCCCATGACACCTCCCATCTATAACTCCTCATCCATTCGATTATCGATACCAAGCCTCCATTCAAACAGTAGAGGTCAGTGCCATTCCCTTTTCCACACTACAACAATATTAGCATGCTTTCTGCTTTAGTGTACCCATTAGGCTATACAAAAGTTTTACCTTCGGTTCCTATCTCGACCTATTTTATTCATGATTTGCATCTATCAACACTTCTTTCTTCTTCCTCAACTCATTCCATACATCACGATGTGATGCTTCCCGTCTATCAAGTCGTCTACACGCCCAAATTACCTAAGTAACTTCACTTGTTTTTCTTACGACCAATACTCCTACTCCCTCCTAATAGGGATAGTTTAGAGTTTCTCGTGATTTCACTCGGATAACACACTCATCTAAAACCCATATTAGTTTTCATTGTCTAAACCAAGCCATATTATAAATTCTTACATAGGTCTCATAACTCTCTTCTTGACATTGCACCTAGCATGTGGTACTTCAATCATCAACTTCTAGGGATACTTGGTTCTATCCTTCGAAGGTTCTCCCTAATTCCTTCACTATCATATACAACCAAAATTTCATACTCAATTCATCAACTCTATGGAAATCGTTAGTGCATTGGATAATGTATAACAGTCTCTTCCAAAGATCCTTCATAAACACCTTCACTAGAGTGACTGTCTAATCAATTCTCCACGAACTTATTCAGCTCAGCTTCACTGCTCATCCCTCGATATTGATTGCCACGAAATTCTATATTTGTGTAGTCACTCGATTCCCCTTGTTACTTCCACGAGTTCTTAATCTCCCATGTTATGTAGTCACTCTATTGGTTCAGCTCTTTGTAACTCCACTCCGGTACTCGATCTGTCTTTCTTCGTCACGAACCATACGAAGATTCCCATCATAGTGCTTGTCACCTTTCTAGTCCTTGCAACTTTTGTGACTCATTAGAAATCTCTTGCAATCTTCTTGCAGCCGACACGTAGTCCTTTCGGCTCCTTGCTTCACGATGTAGCTCTTCACGCACTCCTTCTCGTCTCCATGATGTTACCTAGGAACTTAACACTACACAGTAACTTCTAACTTCAACTCATCTACCACAATATTTCTAAAGGTACTTCAACCCCTCAATGGCTCACTCTTCCTTACTTGTTGTACTTCACCATTAATCAGCCTCCTACCAATCATTCTTTCACCTCCATGTTTTCCCTCACGCGTCTACTACTACCTTCCCTCCATAACTATACCAATTCCCTTGTGTGTTATTTGCCCCATCTTTCCATTACTAGAAACTTTCTACTCTACCCTCACATCCGCTAGTGCTTTCATCAATCTCCTAATGGTACTTCAGCCAACTTCTCATAGCATGACATCTCGTTCCCATGACCAGTCAACTAACTTTACTTACTCCTTTATTCCCATAACCAACCTAAGTTTCAAAACTCCACAAATCTTAATCATTCCTTCAACACAACCTTTAAACCAAAACACATCTCTGCATTCTAATATCTAACCATAAGTAATACTACCCAACTCTATCCTCTCATCCTAACGTTTCCACAACCGCATAACTAAATCAACCATGACGTGTACCAAAAGAATTCCAAACGATCGCGTCCCATAATAAATATAGGGTAAATCGAAAGACCAACCATAATGAATCCTAGCCAAAACAACTGAAAACGAAACAATGTAATCTAAAAGACTCAATGGAGTGTGCCAACAACGAAAAATTAGACTCGTCACGGTTAGTTTTACCAAATTTTGATACCTCAGAAAATTTTAAACTTTCATCTCAATTAGTTACTTCACATTAGGACCATCTTTTAACACTAATAAATGAAATCATAGTCATATTTTACCATCTTCGTTACTATCAAACGGCATAACTCAGTTAGTGTACTAAAACTCACTTTATCTATCATCTCCTTTAAGAATAAAATCATCTTTTATCTTCATTATTTTATCAAAGGTATCCACTAGTTAGTATAGTATAACGTTATTCTTACTATTATCTTGTTTACTCACATTAAACTCATTTCACTTGTTATTATGAAACCAATACATGTTTATAAAATACATTGTTTTTATTCATTTTATTCTATATTATAATTATTTTATATAATCCGTTTAGGCTTGTTATAACTAACTATTACACGAGGTGTGGTGTTATTATTATCATTATTATAATAAAATCTTCCTTTTTACTCTTTCCGTCTATTTAAATACTTCTAAAATTTTAACTCCACTTTTAAGAAAATTATCGTAAAATTTCTTTACCCTTTATATGTACTATCACATGTTACCTAGAAAACTAATCCATTCATTGTCAATATTTTTTTTAACTTATTACCAATAAACTTAAAGAAAAGATATGTAAGTCAGGATATCATACCGTACACTTACAAAGTATTTTCAAAAGCATTTTCCTTTAATTAGCTTGACTCCTTTGCAAGAAAATTTAGTAGTTCTCATTAATTAAAATACATACCCAAATGTAGACACACATCAAAAGACACAAAACATCGTTGGAACTCAAACAGACTCCAGCACCATAAAACACGAGCAAACACAAGGTACGCTCAAGTTATAATAACTACTGAACGACCATATATCATAACTTCACACATACAAGAATATATACATCCGCATAAATATACCTGTTAAATCACCCAAAACATACTCATTACCATACATGTTAGATCAATCAATCACGTCATACACTCGTTTTTCCATACGAGTAATCACCATCTTACCTCAAGGCATAAAACCCATCGCTAAAACCAGTCCATATCGTGTGACCCCATAATCACACAACATGAGTATAACCCAAAACATATAACACACTAAAAAATAGCCATATAGTAGACAACCGTTACATAAAACCATATATTATAAATATACCAAAAAATCCACATATCATCATATACAAGCATGTACTAACCCTCTTTCGTGCAATCAAACTTGAGAACCCATTGAAGTTGTGGTACTTGTATAACTATGTTGGCCACCATTCTTATACAATTACCCTTTCCTTAATGCACTCCCTCCTATGATGACACTTATAACAACCAATACAACATATAACAAATAAATCCATCTACTCACATAAGCTCATAACCACATAAACAATAAGGTCCAAAACTCCATCAATTAAAATAATATAGTCAAACTCTTGGAATACATAAATCCATAGTCTAGCTAAAACAGCATAGACAAACTCCAACACAACATCATAATCAGTTATAAGTCATGTCGCCCATAAGAGTAGAAACAACTTAAAATCCTTCCTATCCACCTACTCCTAGTAACTCGAATCACCAAACGATTCTTAGGGAACATGAGTTAAACATCAAAAGAAAAATACTATACATTAGGTACACCAAATAACTTACTATGATGAAAGTAATTTATATATCAAAAGCAAAACAGAAATTAACAGGTGACTAAGTATGGGCAACTACAATTCGACTCATACTAGTCAAAATTCACAAAAATAAAATATAGGAAAATACAATCAAGACCACACGTAATCCTATGACGCCTATATGTAGGGATCCTTAAGCTATAGACTAGGCTAGGCAACCTAATTCTCTATAACCATTGTCTCTAATACCATTCTGTCACACCCCACCATGGCGGAATATGGGGTACGACGTATGGATATCATCACAACAATCGCGTGTCTATAGAAATGGAAATATCATAAATGGTGACACAATGTCATGAAGATATCTCAAACAATGCAGGCGTCTAGGTAAGTAGGTAACAGGTCTACCTCTTACCAAAGACATACAATTAACAAATAACAAACATATAGGTGTCTACAAACTATCACTTATTCAAACATAAATAAAGACTAAGAGGAAATAAGGTTCCTCTAAATGCAATCCTAAGCATTCCAGCTAGCCACACTTATTCTCACGCTTAACCACATTCTCACCTGAAATCGACACTAAAACAGGTCAACATAAAGTTGGTGAGAGTCATAGGTTTAGACTCCAACTCCAAATTAATTATAAGTTGTGAATAACAACCACTAACAAAAGAACATATGGACAATGTGCTACAATTATATATTAACAACTAGCATTCAAGATTAACCAATCACTACAAATCCAAGGCTCCAAGCATTACCAATAACTGTAATTCCAAGGCTCCAAGCCTTACGAATCACCATGGTCCCATAGGCGCCCATACACCTATGAACCAATCCAAAGGCCCCGCCTTGTCAACATCCCCTTGGTACCAAGTCAAACCACAATAACTGAGACGGTACGTGTCCCCCGATCCAAATCATAAACATAATCAAGAATCACATAGCAGTTAATGACATATGTGCACAACAAGTCCATCACAAACCATAAAAACATTCACAACATTCTTTACAAAACCATACAGTGTCTCTTCCATCCCATCTGGAAATCAAATCATAAAAAGACACGGGACTATGAAACTCACCTGAACAAGCTTCTCCAAGTACCCGCGCTCTAGCAGAAATCTAAACACACAAGCGTATACAATCAAGACATGAACCACATACCAAAATGGCTCATCAATCTATGATGGATATCTAACCTTCTCCTATAACTTAACCCCATTTATATGCTATAAGAATCTGATTACACCACTCTAATAAGCCCTTAACTTAGTTTGTTCATAATTCGTCCTGTTAACATTTAACCCAAAACAGTCCCGTTTTTAAACACTCCGTATTATGAGCCAAACGTCCACCAAACCTAAACCATATTCCTTGCAATGAAAATCCCATAAACTTATGATGTAATGGTTTTACACACCTTTAGGAAAAGGAGGTAAGTAGGGCAAGCGTTAACAAGTGATTTAGGAAAACCACAAGTTATGACCCAAAGTGGGGATCGTTCTCAAGGAGGCTTGGTGTGTGTGTAATGAAATGATTAGTGATGTGATTATATGATTATGAGAAAGAAAATAGAAATGGGATAAGAAGAGAATGACGGTTACGATGACCGATTACACTAAGACGAAAAGGTCATACACGTAAAACCGTAAAAGCACCAACTTTAAAAATTTACTCTAAAAATTCCAAAAAAATTGAAATAAATCCTAAATAATGTATTAAGAGTTTAAAAAAAATCAAATATCACTCAAACCTTTTATTTAATTAAATAATGATTTTTTGATGCTAATTAAAGCCCTAATAATCAATTTAATTAACGAAAAGCCCAAAATGAGTTTTATCACTTTGTAAACCTCTAAAATACCCTAACTTAATTTAAAACTATTTTTGAATATTTTAAAACTAATTAAAAACAATTAAAAACAATTAAAAACTATTAAAACTTAAAATAATTCTAGAAAATAACTGAAAGACCCTAAAAATAATTGGAAAGTTGTAAAACTCCTAATTAAGTTTCAAGAATCTAGAAAAAATATAAAAACTTAGAAAATCAGACTTTTAATATTTAATAATAAAATAATATTAAAATATTAATAAAAATCCAAAAATCCTAAAAAATTCTAAAAAGTTGCAAACTAGCTAATTTTAACCTAAATAACTCAGAAATGAACTTGAAATTACCTAAATACCCTTAATGGGCCTAGAACATAGGCTAAACCCAAAACAGTCACCTTAATGGGCCAAATTAAGCCCAATAAGAAACAAGTTTGTAAAAATGGCCCAAAAAGCATCACTTGACTCAAAATTTGATTCTGAACAACTTTTTCCAAAGGCCCAAAAGCTGAAAATGTGAAATAAGCAAGCTTATACCAAACAACTTATTGTTAATGGGCTTTTTGGCCCATTAAGCTATAAGCTAATGCCATAAGCTCAAATTAGACACACAAGCTTCTTTTGAGCTAAATAAGACTTCTGTAAAAAGAAATTTTAAATAAGCCAAAGGAATAAGCCTGAAAATGCAAAAAGCAATCTACAGAAAATGACAAAATAGTCGTTTTTGAGTTCTAGGCTATCCCAAGAGCTGATTAAAATTGAAAAATCTTTTAAATGACTTAAATAAGCTATTTCAACAAAAAGTTTTCAAATAAGCTGACTCAATAAGCTGGAAAAAGCAAATAAGCACTTATGAAAAAGTCAAATAAGTTGGTTTTCTAGCAAAAAGTCAAAGTCAATGTCCAATAAGCTCCAGTTTAATCAAATGGGTCAAATAATGAAGATCTATCACAAAAAAAAAGTTGTTGCAGGTCTGGATAAGCCAAAATGGCTTATTGATTAGCTGAAAGCAAATTAACACTAGCAAGGGCTAGTTTTGAGTGTTGAGCAGTGGAAACTTTTTCCACTGCTTGACTTGTTGACTTTTTTGTCTTTAGTGACTTTTTTCGGAGATTCAAGTTTCCCAAAGGCACCCAATTGATCAGTGGATCAAGAGGAGTCAATAACAAACAAAAAATCACAATCAACAACAGCCAAATGATACAGTTAATTCAAACAATCACTAGATCTGACATAGACATGAACAAATAAGCAGTTGAGGTTCAAAATGCACATATAGCACAATTCAGCCAGCCAAACTTAACCAAATGCATACACAAGCAATATTAAACTTAAATAAGCAAGTCTAAACAGGTTTCATGCAATGATTCAAAGTATTAAGAAAGATTCAAGCACCTTAAGTTACTGATGAACACAAACACATGTAGTTTTATACTTTGCTGATGCAATTGACCAACAAGCCAGATTCAAACCTCCAAATCTATCACATAGGTTATAATAATGATATTTAAACAAATTTTAACCCTAAGCATGCATAAACTCTAGATTATACCAAAATCTTAGGTCAAAAACAGTTAAAATCAAGTAGTTATAGCACAATGTATGATTTGAGGTTTCAAACTCAAAAACTTGCAGCAAAATACTCTCAACCAAGCATATATCAGATAACAAGCACAAACACAAACTTCGAACAACTCAATACCAAGTTATGAATCAAAGCAGGTATTCCCAAACACCCTTTTATCTTTTTAATCCAAAAATTAAACAAGTATAAGTGTGATTCAGTTCACCAAATGACTAATCTAGCATACTAATAACATTAACATGCAAGATTAAGCAGATTGAAGCCAAGAAAACAACAAGAACACAAGTAGAGCACAAATCCACCAAAAATCAAAATTTTATCAGATTTTCAAGGTTTTAAGACAAACCTCATGGATGTACATCCACACCCACGAATTTTAGAGCTTATGTGCTAGCAAGAACAAACACAAGCTTCCTTAAACAACCCTGCTAAGATTCAACAAAGTTAGAAGCAAAATAGTAAAATCAGAAAAGTGAAAAGCCTTGATTAATGCAACTCTTGTCCTCCACACTTGATTATCCCCAAGTTATAAGCTTCACCACACCTTGATAACACAATATCAGGATGCTATGATCAGCCCTATAGCCCAAGAATTCCAAGATAGACCAAGAACTTAGCAAAATATAAAGCTTGAAAGGAAATGTGCAAACTTTTGCACACTCCTTGAAAACGGGTTTTGAGAATTAAGAATAACAAACTAAGAACAATAATAAGCAAATATAAATGATGGCACTTGAGCTTTCTTCAACATTTCAAACACATTTCATTAATACTAAAAATGGATTTATAGAAAAGTGAACCAAGGAAAATTCAAGAGCAAGTTTACATGTAATGAACTAAGGCCTTTATATAGGCATACAATGAACTACTAAGTGCATAAAAACATAACCCTAAGCTTGATGAAGTCCCCAAATTGCCTTTTGCAGATTTTGAACTTTAAAGAACATGTGACTTGGAATTGGCGTTTTGTGGAGGTGGCATGTGTGAAAAGTTGATCAAAGGGTCCAAATATTGCTTAGGATGAAAGCTGGATTGTGAGCTGTAGATTCTCTGCCATTGTTTTGTCTTCTTGTTCAAAGGTGTAGCAGGGCACCTTTCATGTGCACTCTTAGGTGATGTGGCACAAGAGTTTAAGGTGGGGTTGGGTTTATTGTCACCTTAATCACAAATCTGGAGTGAATTAAGGTTTGATGTCAAGTTTTAAGAAAATACCCAATTTTCTTAAGAACACCAAGAACACTTCATTTGATCTGTTTTCACTTTTAAAAATGGTGTTAGGCGCGTATTTAACTAATCAGTTAGATTAGTTAATTAAATAGGGTGAGTGGATTGTGAGGTGGCACAATGGGAAGAGCTGATTGGTTGAAGGGGTTGAGTGGGACACGTGTAAGGTGATGGTAGATTAAGGTAACTTTCTTGTCTGGCCAGCTTAAACCCCTTATCTTTCTTCTTTCTTTCATTTGCAAATAAACAGATCCAAAACACGAATCCTTTGTTAATGAAATTTGCCTTTTCACACTTTTGCCCCAAAATATTTTGTAAAGTAAATTCAAGGGTATTTCTTGCCATTTTGTGATTCTTGAAGGAATGATTTGGCATTTTCTTGATTGATAATGGTCTTGACTTGTATGATTGACCTTTTGGAGGACTAAAGTTTCCAAGTCATGATTGATGAGGGACCATTTTTGCCATTTCTTCAAAGTCAAGGGTCCTTTTGGTAATTTTGATATTTTCAAAGGACCAAACTTGTAATTCTTGTAACTTGGAGTCCTTCTTGGTATGTTTGACTTTGAGGATGATAAATATTGACATTTTAGTTTTGATGAGGGACTAAAATTGTCAATTCTTCAAAGTGGAGGGCCCTTTTTGCAATATTGACAAACTTTAGGGACCAAACTTGTAATTATGAGGATACAATGGTATAAAGTGTCAATTATTCCATATTGGAGGACCCTTCTTCATAATTCTTCAAGTCTTCAAGGGTTTGTCTTGGGAAAATCTTCTTTAGGGCTTGGTTCAATGTGTGGCTTCATTTCCCGTGTTTGTTTTTGCATGATTCTTGTGATCTTTTGTCATTTTCTCAATATCCGTACCTAAAATACACAAGTAACAAACACAAGCATATATATGGGTATTTTGATGATATTTAATGCATTTTAAGCCCTTTTTGGACGATGAGACTATGTATAAAAGCAGTCTCATCACTCCCCCATACTAAACCATTGTCGTGCCCTCACGCAATGCTAGAATAAAGTATCGTAGCACCTCCAAAATTCATTTTTATTCACTTTATTGAACGATAAAGTAGCTACACTTCTACTATTACTACTACTACTTGTGTTATAGACATAATGTATGATTTTCATCGCAAAATGGGACGTTTAGGTTCATAGAATAAGAACATGTTAATGCTTCGTTAGAAATAATCTCATCGTCCTCGATTTTCACCCCAATTCCATGCCAAGCGTGCAACGACATCATTGTCATTATAAGTTAGTAATGCTAACACTACTCATATGCCCTAATCACGTACTTATCCTCCCAATTTTCCTAAGTTGTATCTCTTATATTTTATTTTGTCTTGAATGTTTCACGAGGATACATTGTTTGACTTATGCGATAATAGGGATTTAGGTCTAAAAATAGAGTCCTAACGGTGTAACCAAGACCATCAAATCAATAACCCCTCCTAATAGACAACGATGTCAAAAAATTAAGTCAACAAGAAGGATCGATAAACACGGTTTTATAACGGTTTTGAACATGAGACTTATTACCAAGACTTTTATACGTCCCCTAACGGAAGGGCCTTATTATCTTTGGTTTACCTCCATCTTTTATTCAACTTCGCCATGAAGCTTTTATTATGACTTCGGTCTTGCCTTGCCTTTTATTATCCACCTCATCGGTAGTTTTATTAGCCAAAGACGTATATCCTCACGCTAAGGCGAATTTTGGATCTTTAAAGCTTCAAAGATTAAGGGTTGATTCACTTTCAATTTTGCATAGATTTTTCAGCCTTGTGGGGCTTTAAATTGTTTGCTTGATTTAGCTGAGCACTTGAAATCTTATTATTGGGTGAAGCTTTTGATAATTTGGGTGCCAATACTTCAAAACCGTGACGCTGGCGATACCTTAATGTCTTCCCAATTTAATTACACGGAAGCTACTAGAAAAGACTAGAAACCCAACAATCAAGACTAAATCGCTAAGTCAATATTTATTAAGCAAAAAATATTTACATGCGAAGGGAGAATAAGCAAACAACGTGAACACATGAGTTTTTGAAAGAATACGAGTACTCTACGTTTAGCATAGTAACTTATAATTAACCCTATCATTTCTCGTCCTCATTTAAGAGACTTAGCCTAATGTGAAGTTAATGAATCAAAGTTAAGTGCTCAACACGCACGGTCGAGTCAAAAATTACTCTTGTTCTCTCCATCGGAAAACCTACATTCGTGTCTTCAAACACTTATAAAATATGAGAAATTTTTTCAAAATTTGGCCATTTTTAGCCTTATTTTGCAACAAAATGATAAAGAAAAAGATGAACTTTGGAAAGCGTGAAGGTTTGGCAAGGTAAGTATCTATTCACCCCCCATACTAAAGTTAAACATTGTCCTCAATGTTTCGAGTCTAGGGGTGCAAACACCCCCATACTAGAGACGTAGTCGAATGCCTAATCTAGCATGGAAAGGGTGTAACCGTTAAATTTAAAGCCGTTTATGAAGTGTGCTAAAAACCTAAGGTTAGAACATCAAAGGATATATCATGGATATTGAAAAAGTCTTCAAAGCAAACGATCGAGTGCTCCCATAAAACGAACACGAGAGGCTCCAATCGTGAAGATCATGATCATATAAAATCCGCAATTCACAAACAACCACGAAACAAAGGTTGGAAGGGCACAAATCCCCACACGTTAACTACATTAGAAAGCGATAATATGTACATAGGATAAGCATGGGACTCCCCCACGAGGCACCTCATTTTTTATTACCGAGTCAAGAGCTCGAATCGATCCCCTCAATACTAATTATTATTGGGGAAGGTGATTTGGTCGAGGTAGTTCAAGGATGGAACTTCCCCGCCAAATTAGTGCTTCAACCTATGTCCATTCACCTTGAAATCGGGGCCATCGTTTTGAGCTAGCTCAATGGTCCCATATGGAAATACTTGAGTTACGGTGAATGGACCGCACCAACGGGATTTCAACTTTTCGGAAAAGATTTTCAAACGAGAATTAAAAAGCAAAACTTGATCCCCAATGTTAAAAACCCGGTTTTTAATTTTAGAATCATGCAACTTTTTAGTCTTTTCTTTATAAATCAATGAATTTTCATAAGCAATATCCCTTAATTCATCCAATTCATTTAATTGCATTTTCCGGTGTCTTCCCGCGGTCTCCATGTCATCATTACAATGCTTTAGGGCCCAATAAGCCTTGTTTTCCAATTCAATTGGCAAATGACAATTTTTCCCATACACAAGTTTATAGGGAGTGCACCCAATGGGCGTCTTATGAGCGGTCCTAAAGGCCCATAAAGCATCGTCCAACTTATCCGACCAAGATTGTCGGTTTTCCCCAATGGATCTCTCCAAGATCCTTTTCAACGCTCGGTTTGAAACTTCGACTTGCCCACTCGTTTGTGGGTGATAAGTCGTAGAAAGCCGATGTGTAACCCCATATTTCCTTAGGACCCTTTCGAATTGGTCGTTACAAAAATGGGTTCCACGATCGCTTATGATCGCACGAGGGGTTCCAAACCGAGAAAACAAGCTTTTCAAAAACTTGACTACCACACGAGCATCATTGGTGGGCAATGCCTTAGCTTCCACCCACTTAGATAGGTAGTCAACCGCGACAAGGATGTACTTATTACCACGAGATGATGGGAATGGCCCCATAAAGTCGATGCCCCAAACGTCAAATATCTCACACACTTGGATGATATTTTGTGGCATTTCATCTTTTTGTGAGGCTTTTCCTTGTCGTTGGCATGAGTCACAAGACTTCACAAGTTCATGTGCATCTCGGTAAATAGTAGGCCAAAAGAAGCCGGCATCAAACACCTTCTTAGCCGTGAGATTAGCACCATGGTGACCACCCATGGGTCCCTCGTGACAAGCTCTAAGGATATTAGAAGCTTCGGTGCCAAATACACAACGTCGGATGATTTGATCCGCACAAGTTCGAAACAAGTGATGGTCGTTCCAAAAGTAGAACTTGACGTCACGAAATAATTTTCGTTTTTCTTGAGTCGTCATACCCTTGATGATGAAGTTGCCCGCATGGTAATTTGCAATGTCCGCAAACCATGGGGTGGATGAATCAAGCTTAGAATTCACTACACCAAGTGTCTCGAGCGGAAATGTTTCGGTGATTTCCTTGGGCTCGTAAACACTTTGGTGAGGATCTTCCAAACGAGAAAGATGATCGATCGCTAGATTCTCGGCTCCTTTTTTGTCAACAATTTTGTGATCAAATTCTTGAAGGAGGAGAATCCAATGAAGTAATCTTGGCTTTGCATCTTGTTTAGCCATAAGATACTTGATAGCCGAATGATCCGTATACACTATGAATTTTGTCAAAACGAGATAAGGTCGAAATTTCTCAAATGCATACACCACGGCAAGGAACTCCTTCTCCGTTGTAGTGTATTTTAGTTGAGCCTCGGTCATCGTCTTGCTAGCATACTGAATAGGCAAGAAGTGCTTTTCATGACGTTTCCCCAATACGGCCCCAATAGCGTAGTCACTAGCATCACACATGAGCTCAAAGGGGAGGTTTCAATTGGGAGCAACAAGAATGGGAACTTCGGTAAGTTTCTTCTTAAGGATTTCAAAGGCTCGTACACAATCTTCGTCAAAGACAAAACGTGCCTCTTTTTCAAGAAGATGTCTAATAGGTCGAGAGATCTTTGAAAAATCCTTGATGAATCGACGATAAAAGCCCGCGTGGCCTAGGAAACTCCTAACTCCCTTAACGGTTTTGGGATGAGGTAATTTGGCGATGACGTCTACCTTAGCTTGATCTACCTCAATCCCCGCTTTCGAGACCTTGTGCCCTAAGACGATTCCACTTTTAACCATAAAATGACATTTTTCCCAATTGAGCACAAGGTTGGTTTCCTCACAACGCTTCAACATTCTCTCAAGATTCGATAAACACGAAGTGAACGAATTACCAAACACGGAAAAGTCATCCATGAAGACTTCCATCGTCTTCTCGATCATATCATGAAAAATAGCCATCATGCACCTTTGAAAGGTTCCCGGTGCATTACAAAGTCCGAATGGCATTCTACGATAGGCAAACGTTCCATATGGACACGTAAACGTAGTTTTTTCTTGATCACGAGGATCGATGGGGATTTGGATGTAACCGGAAAAATCATCTAAAAAGCAATAGAAATCGTTTCCCGCAAGACGCTCCAACATTTGGTCCATGAAGGGCAAGGGAAAATGGTCTTTTCGAGTGGCTTCATTCAACTTACGATAGCCAATGCACACTCTCCATCCGGTCACGAGTCTAGTGGGAATTAACTCGTTGGCATCGTTTGGCACAACGGTCATTCCTCCCTTTTTAGGGACACAATGAATAGGACTCACCCAAGGGCTATTGGAAATAGGGTAAATCATTCCCGCATCAAGGAGTTTAAGGACTTCCTTTTTGATGACGTCGTGAATTTTGGGGTTCACCCTCCTTTGACATTAGATTGCGGACTTGTAATCCTCCTCCATTAAGATTTTGTGGGTACAAAATTTGGGATCGATCTCCTTAATGTCGGATAACTTCCACGTAATTGCCCCTTTGTGATCCTTTAGAACATCGACAAGTGCGGTTTTTTCATCATCCAAATGTTCCTTCGTAATAATAACCGACAACTTGTCGCCCTCCTCCAAATAGACATATTCGAGATGAGGAGGTAAGTCTTTCAACTTGAGGATAGGTGGTTCCTCAATTGAAGATTTGGGCTCGATACTCATAACCTCCTCGGGTGGAGGAAATGGGAAATCGTTAAGGAAATCCTTGATAATCGAGAAGTCCTCATCGTTGTTGAGGTCTTCGTTACAAGTACGTGGAACATCGAATTCTTCCAACGTAAAACAACCACCTTCAAATGGAGTGAAGGTTGGTGTCGAGATATCAAGGATAGGATATAACATAGTGGGATTGACACTATTTTCATCATCACCAAAACCTAGAACTTCTTGTGAAAATTCCTCGCAAACCACGTCAATCATATCAACGAGGTTTATGGTTGCAACAGAATAAACATGAGAAATTTGAGAGTTTTGAGTTGCGTTTATAACAAGCTCCTCGTCGTTGAAACGTAAGGTGATCTTTCTAGCATGAACATCGATCAAATCCATAAACGTATCTAAAAACGAACGACCTAAAATGAGAGGAACTTGAGGATCCGTGGGAATATCGACAACGATAAAGTCTACGGGATAGTAGAACTTTCCCACTTTCACAAAAACGTCTTCCGCCAATCCACATTCGAGAATCGTGGAATGGTCGGCCAACTCGATAGACATTAGTGAAGGAGTAAGATTAGGAAGATTGAGCGACCTGAAGATTGCAAGTGGCATCAAGTTAATGCTAGCACCAAGATCGGCCAAGGCAAAGTATTCTTCCATATCATGGATTGCACAAGGGATCAAAAATTTACCGGGATCATCACTTTTTGAGGTATGCGATTAAGATAAACCGATGAACAACTAGACAATTGGTGCAATTTCTCCTTGTTGTTCAACATACTCTTAAAGTTAGCGACAAATCGAGGCATCATGACCAAAGCATCGGCGAAACTCACATTAAAGTGCAAATCACAAAACATTTTCATAAAAAGCTCAAATTGGTAATTGTCGCGCTCTTGACGTTTCTCCTTTCTAAGTCTCGATGGATAGGGCAAAGGTGGTGTGGGTTGAGGCATAGGCATAGCCTTTGGAATCTCGGGTTCCAATGTTGGTAATGGGTCAACCGTAGGTGTGGCATGAGCGGTACTTCGTGGGATTGGGACATGCTCCTTTTGGACCACCACCTCGGGTTCTTCCTTAATTGCTTCCTCCGTAGGAGCAATTGGTTGAGGAGTCGGTTCCTCAAGTGTCTTACCACTACGTGTGGTAATCACTTTCATCTCACCCTTAGGGTTTGATACGGTGTTTCTAGGAAGACTACTCGAAGACGGTTTACACATAATTGCCTCAAACATAGATGAAATTTTATCTTCAAACATTGATTGCCTCTTCTCGGATTTAATCATTTCTTGCTTAATTTAATGTTTCCCTTGTTCCATTTTTTGTTGGTTTTGTTGTAACCTTGTTACATTTACTTCCATTTTGTTTGTATGGATTTTAAGCTCATTTGCTAACTCATTTTTCAACTCTTTCTTCAAGTCGTTCTTAAACTCGGATCTTAGGCTAATGATTTCTCTTTGAATGTTGTCAAACCTAGCATCGTTCCCATTAGCGTATTCAACAAATTCATTTGGAAGATCTTTCAATGTCTGCAAACTTTTGTTGTTTTGAAAATCATTTTGATTTTTGTTTGAAACTTCATTATTAGCCCCTTGATTACCATAGTTTCCCTTGTTGTAATTGTTTTTGAAACCAACTTGATTGTTTCGATAGTTGTTGTTAGAATTTTGATTTGAACCAAAACCCGGTGGAGTCAATTGATTAGAGCGGGTAACTTGACCGTTTTGGTTGTAAGTTCCCGTCGCCGCGTAGGCACTCGAAGTGTTACCACCGTTGGTAATGCACTCGGAGAAATCATGACCTCCACCACAATACATGCATGAAACCTCAACCGCTTTAGCCGCAGCGGGAGCACTTGGTTCTCCAACTTTGAACTCTTTCAAAAGACCCTTAAGCTTATCAAAGATTTTGTTTTCCAAGTTTGCCTCAATTTGGCAAGCATCGATGGTAGTAGACAAAGAAGGTGAAGCCGAAGACGAAGCCTTACGAACACTAGACGTGCTACGAGGACTATGCACCTTTCTCAATTATCACCAAAGCTTTCTCAACCGTTTTACACAAAAAATTACCACCCGCGGCGGCATTAAGATAATCTCTTTCATGATCATTAAGTCCATTGTAAAACGTGTCAATTTGATGCAAGTCGGGAAAACCGTGATGAGGACATTCATGTAACATTTCCTTAAACCTATTCCAAGCCGTTGAAAAACTTTCATTAAACTCTTGTGAAAATTTTGAAATCTCGTTTTTCAAATGCGTAGTCTTAGAGGGCGGAAAAAATGGGTTCACAAACTTAGACACGAGATCCTTCCACGTCAATATAGAATTGGTTGGCTCTTTCTCTAACCAAATTTTAGCGGGCCCCGCTAAGGAATACGGAAAAAGCATCATCTTAATCGAGTCATTAGAGACATCCTTAAACTTGCAAGTGACGGTAAGACGATTGAATTGGTGGATATGGTTGTGAGGATTGTCCTTCTCATCACCACGGAATTTGTTGTTTTGGATCATCGACAACAAACCTGCTTTCACTTCAAAATTCTCCGCAAGGATAGCGGGAATCACAATAGCCTCTCCATAACCCTCGGTGGGTGCTTGAAGTAACTCCATCATAGTACGATTCGCCATGGTTGGTTCCTTCTCTACAATGGGTTCAACAATGGGAGATTCTTCACTAGAAGATGTTTGGTTTCCTTCTTTTTGATGACGTTTACGTGCACGTCTTGCTTTGGAGCGCGTTTCCATAAACGTCACGTACAACGAGGGGATGAGCAAATAAGATTCTTTTTGGTGTTTTGTATTTTTCCAATTTTTTTCTTGTTTTTTCTTGTTTTTACTTTTTTGGATTTTTGTGATTGTATTAAGTAGACCAAAATCTACAAATCTCCTCCTTAATCAAATCTCTTGATTAAAGAAGCCTCAAGGAATGGAAACGATCACGTGAAGTGAACGCCTTCGATGACTTTAGAACGTTGGTGGAACACCAAAACGTTCAAGAGGGTTTAATCAAATGAAACCAAGAAAGTATATATGATACTTAGTAATACTTTGGGCGGCAAAACCCTCGATTAGCTCTCAAAATCTAATACTCACAAGCAAGCGGGGAAACGAGGCGTCGCAAAGCACTTAAGAGCCTTTTTCCTTAGGATATATTTTATAATATCCGCCTTATACCCACCTTATAGTTTGTATATTTCAAAATTGAGCTTCTCGAAAGTATTTATCTATTTTTGCCTTTTTCTTTGGTTTGAGATTCGAATACAATGATTGGGTAATGACCTCCCAAGTCAAGGTTGTGATTTCTCACTTTTGGAGTACTTGTGTATTTATTGTTCTATGTATACAATATAGTAATAATATTCACACAAAAAACGAAAAAAAACCGATAATACGTATTAGTAGAGTGGTACTAATACAATAGATATTATGGCTATATATAAAAACAACAATGTCCAAATAAAAACACAACACGCCTCCCCGACAGCGGCGCCAAAATGATGTAATGGTTTTACACACCTTTAGGAAAAGGAGGTAAGTAGGGCAAGCGTTAACAAGTGATTTAGGAAAACCACGAGTTATGACCCAAAGTGGGGATCGTTCTCAAGGAGGCTTGGTGTGTGTGTAATTAAATGATTAGTGATGTGATTATATGATTATGAGAAAGAAAATAGAAATGGGATAAGAAGAGAATGACGGTTACGATGACGGATTACACTAATACGAAAAGGTCATAGACGTAAAACTGTAAAAGCACCAAATTTAAAAATTTACTCTAAAAATTCCTAAAAAGTTACAATAAATCCTAAATAATGTATTAAGAGTTTACAAAAATCAAAAATCACTCAAACCTTTTATTTAATTAAATAATGATTTTTTAATGCTAATTAAAGCCCTAAAAATCAATTTAATTAACGAAAGGCCCAAAATGAGTTTTATCACTTTGTAAACCTCTAAAATACCCTAACTTAATTTAAAACTATTTTTGAAAATTTTAAAATTAATGAAAACTATTTAAAAACAATTAAAAACTATTAAAATTAAAATAATTCTAGAAAATAATTCAAAGACCCTAAATATATTTGGAAAGTTGTAAAATTCCTAATTAAGTGTCTAGAATCTAGGAAAAATATAAAAACTTAAAAAATCAAACTTTTAATTTTTAATAATAATAATATTAAAATATTAATAAAAATCCAAAAATCCTAAAAAATTCTAAAAAGTTGCAAACTAGCTAATTTTAACCTAAATAACTCAGAAATGAACTTAAAATTACCTAAATACCCTTAATGGGCCTAGAAAATGGGCTAAACCCAAAACAGTCACCTTAATGGGCCAAATTGAGCCCAATAAGAAAAAAGTTGGTAAAAATGGCCCAAAAAGCACTACTTGACTCAAAATTTGATTCTGATCAACTTTTTCCAAAGGCCCAAAAGCTGAAAATGTGAAATAAGCAAGCTTATACAAAACAGCTTATTCTTAATGGGCTTTTTGGCCCATTAAGCTATAAGCTAATGCCATAAGCTCAAATTAAGCACACAAGCTTCTTTTGAGCTAAATAAGACTTCTGTAAAAAGAAATTTGAAAAAAGACAAAGGAATAAGCCTGAAAATACAAAAAGCAATCTACAGAAAACGACAAAATAGTCGTTTTTGAGTTCTAGGCTATCCCAAGAGCTGATTCAAATTGCAAAAGCTTTTAAATGTCTTAAATAAGCTATTTCAACAAAAAGTTTTCAAATAAGCTGACTCAATAAGCTGGAAAAAGCAAATAAGCATTTATGAAAAAGTCAAATAAGTTGGTTTTCTAGCAAAAAGTTAAAGTCAAAGTCCAATAAGCTCCAGTTCAATCAAATGGGTCAAATAATGAAGATCTATCACAAAAAAAAAGTTGTTGCAGGTCTGGATAAGCCAAAATGGCTTATTGATAAGCTGAAAGCAAATTAACACTAGCAGGGGCTAGTTTTGAGTGTTGAGCAGTGGAAACTTTTTCCACTGCTTGACTTGTTGACTTTTTTGTCTTTAGTGACTTTTTTTGGAGATTCAAGTTTCACAAAGGCACCCAATTGATCAGTGGATCAAGAGGAGTCAATAACAATCAAAAAATCACAATCAACAACAGCCAAATGATACAGTTAATTCAAACAATCACCAGATCTGACGCAGACATGAACAAATAAGCAGTTGAGGTTCAAAAAGCACTTATAGCACAATTCAGCCAGCCAAACTTAACTAAATGCATACACAAGCAATATTAAACTTAAATAAGCAAGTCTAAACAGGTTTCATGCAATGATTCAAAGTATTAAGGAAGATGCAAGCACCTTAAGTTACTGATGAACACAAACACATGCAGTTTTATACTTTGCTGATGCAATTGACCAACAAGCCAGATTCCAACCTCCAAATCTATCACATAGGTTATAATAATGATATTTAAACAACTTTTAACCCTAAGCATGCATAAACTCTAGATTATACCAAAATATTAGGTCAAAAACAGTTAAAATCAAGTAGTTATAGCACAATGTATGATTTGGGGTTTCAAACTCAAAAACTTGCAGGAAAATACTCTCAACCAAGCATATATCAGATAACAAGCACAAACACAAACTTCTAACAACTCAATACCAAGTTATGATTCAAAGCAGGTAATCCCAAACACCCTTTTATCTTTTTAATCCAAAAATTAAACAAGTATAAGTGTGATTCAGTTCACCAAATGACTAATCTAGCATACTAACAACATTAACATGCAAGATTAAGTAGATTCAAGCCAAGAAAACAACAAGAACACAAGTAGAGCACAAATCCACCAAAAATCCAAATTTTATCAGATTTTCAAGGTTTTAAGACAAACCTAATGGATGTACATCCACACCCACGATTTTTAGAGCTTATCTGCTAGCAAGAACAAGCACAAGCTTCCTTAAACAACCCTTCTGAGATTCAACAAAGTTAGAAGCAAAATAGTAAAATCAGAAAAGTGAAAAGCCTTAATTAATGAAACTCTCCACACTTGATTATCCCCAAGTTATAAGCTTCACCACACCTTGATAACACCATATCAGGATGCTATGATAAACCCTATAGCCCAAGAATTCCAAGATAGACCAAGAACTTAGCAAAATATCAAGCTTGAAAGGAAATGTGCAAATTTTGCACACTCCTTGAAAACAGGTTTTGAGAATTAAGAATAGCAAACTAAAAACAATAATAAGTAGATATAAATGATGGCACATAAGCTTTCTTCAACATTTCAAACACGTTTCATTAATACTGAAAATGGATATACAAAAAAGTGAACCAAGGAAAATTCAAGAGCAAGTTTACATGTAATGACCTAAGGCCTTTATATAGGCTTACAATGAACTACTAAGTGCATAAAAACGTAACCCTAAGCTTGATGAAGTCCCCAAATTGCCCTTTGCAGATTTTGAACTTTGAAGAACATGTGATTTGGAATTGGCGTTTTGTGGAGGTGGCATGTGTGAATAGTTGATCAAAGGGTCCAAATATTGCTTAGGATGAAAGCTGGATTATGAGCTGTAGATTCTCTACCATTGTTTTGTCTTCTTGTTCAAAGGTGTAGCAGGGCACCTTTCATGTGCACTCTTGGGTGATGTGGCACAAGAGTTTAAGGTGGGGTTGGGTTTATTGTCACCTTAATCACAATTCTGGAGTGAATTAAGGTTTGATATCAAGTTTTAAGAAAATACCCAATTTTCTTAAGAACGCCAAGAACACTTCATTTGATCTGTTTTCACTTTTAAAAATGGTGTTAGGCGCGTATTTAACTAATCAGTTAGATTAGTTAATTAAATGGGGTGAGTGGATTGTGAGGTGGCACAATGGGAAGAGCTGATTGGTTGAAGGGGTTGAGTGGGACACGTGTAAGGTGATGGTAAGTTAAGGTAACTTTCTTGTCTGGCCAGCTTAAACCCCTTATCTTTCTTCTTTCTTTCATTTGCAAATAAACAGCTCCAAAACACGAATCCTTTGTTAATGAAGTTTGCTTTTTCAATCATTTGCCCCAAAATATTTTGTAAAGTAAATTCAGTGGTATTTCTTGCCATTTTGTGATTCTTAAAGGATTGATTTGGCATTTTGTTGATTGATAATGGTCTTGACTTGTATGATTGACCTTTTGGAGTACTAAATATGCCAAGTCCTGATTGATGAGGGACCATTTTTGCCATTTCTTCAAAGTCAAGGGTCCTTTTGGTAATTTTGATATTTTCAAAGGACCAAACTTGTAATTCTTGTAACTTGGAGTCCTTCTTGGTATGTTTGACTTTGAGGATGATAAATATTGACATTTTAGTTTTGATCAGGGACTAAAATTGTCAATTCTTCAAAGTGGAGGGCCCTTTTTGCAATATAGACAAACTTTAGGGACCAAACTTGTAATTATGAGGATACAAGGGTATAAAGTGTCATTTCTTCCATATTAGAGGACCCTTCTTCATAATTCTTCATGTCTTAAAGGGTTTTTCTTGGGAAAATCTTCATTAGGGCTTGGTTCAATGTGTGGCTTCGTTTCCCGTGTTCGTTTTTGCATGATTCTTGTGATCTTTTGTCATTTTCTCAATATCCGTACCTAAAATACACAAGTAACAAACACAAACATATATATGGGTATTTTGATGATATTTAATGCATTTTAAGCCCTTTTTGGATGATGAGACTATGTATAAAAGCAGTCTCATCACATGTTCATAAGATTCAAAATTTAAAAGTTTGTAGAACTCTAGATATGATCAAAACAATGGACCAAAAATTCTGCCGAGTTTTTAAAAACGAATTTAAACATGATTAAACCCTAATTACGATGACTAATCTTCATAATAACCAAAGTAATCAATTCATATGAACCCTAATATCACTAATCTCATAAAACTCACAAACCCTAATCCATCATAAGATCAATTACATGATTTAATTGATTAAAATCATTAATAGAACAAGGGTTTTGAAGGTTTTACATTAGAAATCAATGGAAGATCTTTATTTTTGAAACCCTAATTGGCCACCATTGTTGAATTTCGGCTAGGAGCTGTTATGGAGGTAAAAAATCTGATTATTTTGGTTATGGGTTGGGTTTGGTTAAGTCCTAAAGGCTCCCTAATCCCATTACAAGTCCATTGGGCCTGTTTTGGGCTTTTCCTTCTTTCTTTCTTTTAGCCGTCCAACCCAAAGCCCAAAACCCTTATTTGGCCGACTTTTATACTTCACCTACTATTATTTATTCGTAACTAAACTTAGTGGTACCCTCGGGATACCTCCGGGCCAAAGCCCGAAAGCCTTACGTTAATTTTTCGTCTTCTTACGCGATTACCGTAAAATACATAATTTTATGGAAACACTTAAAATAAGTTAGTGATTTAATAAATAAGTCTAAAATAACCTAAATCTAACACGTAAATTACTCTCGAAACTAAATCCTTAGTCCGAGACCTCTAAACGATAAACCATCGCATCGTAAATATACGATTTACTATAATACATATACGTATATATGAAAACTTAAAATAACACTATTTCATTTCATAGTCACTACCACGTGAACTCATGAACATGAAATAACCACATACTGTTTCACTTACAGCGTACCCCGTGCCCGTAAACGATGTCCAAACCACACTATATTCACACCAATTAACACATAAACACATAAAGACACATAATTTCACGAAATATGCACAAAATAAAACTAAGTGATGAACCTCAAAACCGCGGTTGTCACAACTTGGGCTTAGTTCAGGGTTTGGTGATGGGACAGTTCTTTCGCAAGGATGAGCAAGACAAGTTGAAGAGAGAGTACCACGGAATCCGACAGAGAGCAGGGGAGAACAGCAACGAGTTCATGCAGCGTTTTCTCCGTTTGGCTGGTTTTCTTGGTGCAACAGCAGGTACTCTCGAAGAGTAAGCATACCACTTCCAGTGGGCTCTTCGTACATCAGTCGTAGACAACTTGGTCTGTGCTACGTTCAACACAGTGGCACAAGTGGCCGATGCAACACGTAAGCTGGAGATGCTGCAGGAAAGAGAAGAGTTCGGGGAAGCAGAGAGACCTGAGAAGAGGTAAACATTTGTTATTCAGCGGTGACCAAACCGTATTCTTTTCAGCATATATCAATATTTACATATCTTTAAAACTGTATCTTCCAAGCAGAAGACTAGGGACCGGTCTCAGCCGGCTACTCAGCAACAGCCTACTCAGCCTAAGGGAAACGGTCAGACTCACGACCGTTCTGCTACGAATAGGCGTGGCGGTAATGATAATTACTGTAACAACGCTGGAAACTCCAACAACAGTAGGTCCTTATACTTACTCATTTTTCTTATGATTACATGCTATAGTTCTTAATTTTGACACATTAGAGAATCTTCTACCAGGAATCATGGTAACGGGAGGGAACAGAACCAGAGAGGTTCACAGTTTACGAAATATCCGCATTCTCCTTTGTACCTATTATCATGTCTCATGTATATTGTTCTTATCAGGCTCTCAGCCAGCAAGGACACCTGCTAGAGGATATACTCATCCTCTTTACACTACCTGCAACCGTAGGCACCCAGGGCCATGTCGCCGCGACAGTGACGCATGCTTCAAGTGTGGTCTTCCTAGCCATCGCATGAAGGACTGCCACAAGGGCGAGATGGAGGGCACATCGGGACATGCTGATACCAAGCCGCCTCCTACTAGTGGACGCGTTTACACGACATCTCGCGATCAGGCCAACAAGTCTACAAGTACCATCACTGGAGTCTTGTATATGTATGGTCAAGCTGCATGTGTTCTATTTGACACGGGTGCTACTCACTCAGTCATTTCTACTACTTATGCTAAGAATATTAGGATACTCCCCATGCCACTAGATAATATACTGAATATTTCCATGCCTTTAAGAGACTCTGTACGCATAACCCATGTGTACAAGAGCCTTCCCCTAGAGTTTGATGACAAGATTCGTCCTGTTGACGCACTTCCGCTGGACCTGAAGGATTTTGACATGATATTGGGCATGGATTGGCTATCCAAGCATCATGCTACCATAGACTGCCATTCATATCGAGTCATCTTCGGTGATGTTAATGCACCAGAGTACATTCACAACGGGTTCCTACCCGGAAGGCCTTTACAAATCATATCAACTCTGTAAGCACGTGCATTACTGTCACATGGTTGCGAGGGCTATCTAGCTACTGTTCATGACATGGATGCTGAATCTCCATTAATACAGAATCAACCGATAGTGTCAGAATTTCCAGATGTATTTCCAGAAGAACTTCCGGGCATACCACCTGCACGTGAAGTAGAATTTAATATCGAGCTCATCCCAGGAGCTGAGCCGATTTCCAAGGCTCCTTATCGCATGGCTCCCATAGAGTTGAAGGAGCTAAAGGATCAATTGCAAGAACTTATAGAACGAGGCTTCATTCGACCGAGCGCATCTCCATGGGGCGCACCGGTCTTATTCGTTCAGAAGAAGGATGGTAGTATGCGTCTTTGCATAGACTATCGCGAGCTCAACAAGATTACCATCAGGAATAGGTATCCTCTACCACGTATAGATGATCTGTTTGACCAACTCCAAGGGGCCAAACATTTCTCCAAGATTGATCTAAGGTCGGGCTATCATCAGCTACGGGTTAAAGAGCAGGACATCACTAAGACTGCTTTCCGTACATGCTATGGCCACTACGAATTTGTAGTCATGCCATTTGGCCTTAACAATGCTCTAGCAGTGTTCATGGATTTGATGAACAGAATCTTCCATGAATTTCTGGACAAGTTCGTCATTGTCTTCATTGACGACATCCTGATATTCTCTAAGTCTAAGGAGGAACACGAAGACCATCTTCGTACAGTATTGCAGATTCTTCGCCAGAAGCAGTTGTATGCTAAATTCTCAAAGTGTGAGTTCTGGTTAGACAAGATGGCATTCTTAGGTCACATTGTATCAGCAAAAGGAATCACTATGGATCCAGCAAAGGTTGAGGCTATTACCAAATGGCCAAGACCGACATTAGTGATTGAAGTTCGTAGTTTCCTAGGCTTAGCTGGTTACTACCGTAGGTTCATGGAGAACTTTTCCTTTAGCACTACCATTGACCAAACTGATGCGGAAAGGGGAGAAATTCGTCTGGACTGAAGAAAGAGAGAAGAGCTTTGATGACCTAAAGCAGTAGTTAGTATCTACACCGATTCTTACTCTCCCATCTGGTACAGGTGGATTTCAGATCTACAATGATGCATCGGGGAAGGGACTTGGCTGTGTTCTCATGCAACATGGGAAATTGATCGCGTACGCTTCACGACAACTTAAGCCTTATGAGGAAAATGACCATACGCATGACTTGGAACTTGCAGCAGTTGTGTTTGCATTGAAGATATGGAGGCACTACTTGTATGCAGAATCATGTGACATTTTCACAGACCACAAGAGCTTGAAGTACATCTTCACTCAACGTGAATTGAACATGAGACAGAGGAGATGGTTAGACCTGATGAAGGATTATGAAATTAATCTGCAGTATCATCCCGACAAGGTGAATGTAGTGGCAGATGCACTTAGCAGAAAGTCCGGAATGATAAACGGCATTAAAATTAAGGATGAAATTATAAGGGACTTGGAGCGACTAGACACTTAGATCATGGTACGTGGACAACACGGTTACTGGGCTAATCTTAGAGTGGAACCCGAGTTACTCTCTAGGATCAAGGAAGCTCAGAAAGATGATGGTGAAATCTGGGCGATAATTCAAAATTTGGAGAAGCAGACAATATTAGAGTAGATGCAAATTGTATCTTATGGCAGGGCACGAGAGTTTGTGTTCCTGATGATCAAGAACTACGGGAAGCATGGTTACCTGAGGCTCATAGCTCCCCATTCTCTATTCATCCTGGTTCGACCAAGATGTACCTTGACATCAAGCAATACTTTTGGTGGAGTGGTATGAAACAGGATGTTGCGACTTACGTCTCCAAATGTCTTACCTGCCAGCAGGTTAAGATCGAGCATCAGCGATCTGGCGGTCTTCTTCAACCGTTAGATATTCCAGAGTGGAAGTGGGACAAAATCACCATGGATTTTGTTACCGGTCTTTCGCCGACAAAGAGGAAGCACGATGCGATTTGGGTTATCATTGATCGACTTACCAAGTCAGCTCATTTCTTACCGATCCGCAAGGAAGATTCGGTCAGTAAACTCGCCGATACTTACAAGAAGGAGATCATAAGACTTCATGGTGCTCCATCCAGCATCGTCTCAGATAGAGATCCTCGTTTCACTTCGCGATTCTGGAGAAGTCTGTAGAAAGCTTGGGGTACAAAACATAACTTAGCACGTCTTTTCATCCAAAAACAGACGCGCAATCGGAGCGAATGATTCAGACATTAGAATACATGTTGAGGGCATGTGCGTTGGAATGGACGGGAGATTGGGACGATTACATCTGTTTGGTAGAGTTTGCATACAACAACAGTTGGCATGCAAGTATCAAGTGTGCTCCGTTCGAGATGTTGTATGGCAGAAAGTGTCGCGCCCCAATATGTTGGGATCAGGTTGGTGAGCGAACACTTGAAGGACCACAAATGATAGAGTTGACCAACGAGAAGGTCACAGTAGCTAAGCAGAAACTGCAAGAAGCACGGTCACGTCAAAAGAGTTATGTCGAAAAGCATCGTAGGGACTTACACTTTAACGTAAGAGATCAGGTTTTTCTTAAGGTATCACCGACACGTGGTGTTAGACGTTTTGGAATCAAAGGGAAGCTCAGTCCTCGATTCATCGGACCGTTTGATGTCATTGAGCGAGTCGGTAAAGTATCTTATCATTTAGCATTACCTCCGCAGCTTTCTCATGTTCACGATGTTTTCCATGTGTCCTTACTCAGAGGGTACAAGTATCATCCCCTTCACATGGTTCGGTATCCACTTGAACAGATTCGTGAAGATCTAACTTTCATAGAAGAACCCGAACAAGTTCTTGACAGACAAGAATGAGTCATGAGGAGGAAGACGATTCCATTCATCAAAATCCTTCGGAGGGATCATACCGAGCGGGAAGCCACTTGGGAAACAGAGGAGTCTATCCGGGCTTCTTACCCTTATTTCATATTTTGAATTCGGGTATGTTCTTCTTTTCTAGTTTACATTATCTATAATTCGGGGACGAATTATTCTTTTTAGGGGGGAAGAGTTGTAAAACCCGCATGCTTTTACCATAAATAGTACCCATATGATCGTACGTACATGATTAGAACTTTCCTTATTTAGCACGTTTACGTTCACGAATAGGAATTTCAAGTATTACGTATGTGTTATTACACGATAAGTATTTATTACGTATTAAGACACGATAATTATTATCCATAATAATTATAATCACGAACATGAAAATCATGAACGTAATAATCACGAACCTAATATTATGTATTTACGTATATTTATTACGATTAAGTATAAATATCTTTTACGACATGAACGATAATACTTAAATCACGTAAACACGACACGACAACACGTAAATAAATAGAACACGGAAAAACAACGGGTTTCCCCATGTGGGCCCTTATAGCCGCGGCATAGACACCAAGGTGGGCCAAACCCGCTTTAAAATTTAACTAAAAAGGAAAAATAAGGAAACAGATTTTCATATTACAGAATAATTAGAAAATCAAAAACCCTGATCCTCCTTTTCTTACTCTTGGCCGCATATAATCACCACAAGGGAGGTGATTGTTGATTTTGGTATATCCAATTTATTGCTAGATGGTTCGTGTTAGTATTTTCCTTTTGATCCACGAATCGGTAGTTCTCTTAAACCTTTTCTTTTTAATTGTTTATAAGATCTAAACACATGAAATCATGAGGTTATTAAAAACAAGTTAATAAACATCAAGATCTAATCAAGGGGTATTAAAAATACATGGTTTAAGGGTGTTTGGTTCGGGTAATGGGTAAACCGAGAGCAAGGCTCTTGGTGGTTGTGTGATCACCACCAACCGAGACCACAAGGTCTCGGTTTGGTTGGGGTGTTTCGGCCGCAAGCAACCAAGGACCCCGACGTATGTTGGGGTTAGCCTTGGTGGTCTAGGGGGTCTCGGCTAAAAACCACACGCACCACCGGTTTAGGCCAGTGGCGGTTTGCTATGGTTAAGGGTGTGGATCCAGTTCAAGGGTTAAACCGGTCCGGTTCACGACATGTTTAGAATTAAAACACGGGTTCGGTTCATGGTTTATTTTTACAAGTTAATTATTTATTTTTACAAGTTAAATAATTACAAGGTTTAATTAAGTTAATTTAACATGCTATGTAATTAATTTAATTTAGACATGACTTAGGTTATTTATTATTAATAATAATACATGATTTTAACCTAAGTATTTTATGATTTAATTTTAGACTAAAGTATTAATTAATTATTAACACATGACTTATAATTAATTAATCTCCATGACTTAGGTTATATTAATAATAAATATTAATACATGTTTTAACCTAAGTACTATTACCTTTTATTTAATTAAATCATGTTATATTTAATTAAATCTTATAACCTATAGTTTATTTAATTTACATGTAATAATTAATAAACTATACTTTATATCACATGACTTAGAATATTAATCAGTAAAACTTAAGCTTAAATTATTAGCTTAATAATCCAGCTTATTTCTATTTATGGAAACTTTCTATCTTTAGAAACTTATTTAATTAAGGCAGCTAATCTGTTTATGGAAACTTTCTACTTTTAGAAACTCACTACTAGAAAAACAGCTTTTACCCACAACAAGTTATGTGGGAAATCCAGTGGGAAAGGGCCCTTACCCACGGATTTCCCACGGAATCATTCCGTTTGTAAAAACATCGTGGGTAAATATTTTCCCACGGAATTTCCCACAGAGCGTTGACCATTTTCCCACGGATTTCCCACGGTTTTTATCACCCATTTTTAACATTCAAGGATTCGTTTTTTTCCCACGGATTTCCCACAAACTTTTTTCCCACAAATTACCCACATACATTTTCCCACAGATTTCCCATGGGCATATTCCCACAGATTTCCCACAATATTTAGTAACCATATATTCCCACGGATTTCCCACGGACATATTCTCACGGATTTCCCACGGACATATTCCCACGGATTTCCCACAATATTCATTAACCATGTATTCCCACAGATTTCCCACAATTATTTCCCACGGATTTCCCGCAATTTATAGCAACAATTAATCCGTGGGAAACACCTGGCTAAATTCCGTAATATCCGTATTTCCCGGATTCAAAATTCTAAAAATATGAAAAAATGACATTTGAAACAATAAAAGTCATTTATAAATCACCAAATCGCTTACAAATCGAGTTCCCAAAATGCATTAATGTGTCGTCCGATAATCCAAAAGACATAAGCTAGTTATAGTTATAACACAAAAACTAAAGCCTATACAACCTATCATCGAGTGTTTTATGCCGAGCCCGTTTGTCCGCTGCTCTTTTATCGTCCGCAGCTACCCTCTCATCTTCCATCTTTTTCTTTAGATCCTCTTTTCTTTTTTCAGAATACGTCCTGTTACATCCAATTACACGTTACTCTGTTAAAACAAGATGGGCACACCCGCGCTTCGCTGCGAGGAAAACTTCGTTTGCATAAACATCGTTGTACAAAAGGGTAACTTAGTGTTCTGTTACATAGAAGCATTTATGCCTAGAACTTGGCAGTTATACAAAATGTTTTGCGGGGTTCCAGGTATGCATTTTAGTTTTCATCATATGCAGCCGTTTCTGTTATAGGTGGTCTTAGTATGCGGGAAGAAGTAATGAAAAATAAAATATCCAAAAGATACTACTGTATGTCAATCATCTTGGTAAAAAATGTTTTGAAAAGTACCTGAAGAATAACAGTTTACATTTGTTTATAAAATAGCATACATAGAAGAAAACATATGTTTTTCGTGTATGGGCTAACTCTCCGAATTATGTTTCGTACCTTTAGTATCACGAGCTTAACCATTGGATCATTCTCGTACGCTTCCAATTTCTCGTACATTTTATGGACCTGTAATTTTTATGATACAAGTAAGATGAAATACACGCGAGTAACAATTTTGGATTATAGATTTTGTGTTTGTAGCGTACCATTTCATAGTTGAGACTGTTTTGTTTCCTTGGTCTGTTTAGAATCACTTTGGCTGCTCCCAAAGTTTCTTCAAAAATCACCTGCAAAATATGATACGTTAGTTATATTCGACACCTTATGCTCCCATAGGATTTGCGTTATACAAGACAACGACAAACACATCTAGACAACAAATCCATAATTTGTTAAGTTACATAGGTTACATGCACGTTATAGTGTGTATATATGTCACAAACTTATACTCATATTTTTATCGGCTCTTGCAGTCTGTAACTCATTTGTAATCTTATAACATTGTTAGTCTACAACGGTTTCCGATCTCTATGCATAGAAAGGAACAGAGGTGGTACCTGACCGACTACATTCTGGATGGAGAGAGCCATGTATGAAACTTGCAATGAGCTACAAACCTTAATTTGACCCCACATCATTGTGTAGTATCCAATTGCAGTCACCGCCGAGGCCATTAGACTGCAGTGACAGCTTGAAAGTTAGCACTTACTTATAAAAATGATAGATTAGTATGTTAGATCTAACGTCAGAATTATATATATACCTTCCGTAATGAAAAGTGTCAGCAAAGAAGATGGAACCGAACATGCCGGTAATAGGAACTCCGAGAGGCTTGAACATTGTCACGTAAAACTGGCTTTACACCACATATGTACATTGCTTTTTACTAGACTTCCAAATATTGCCTATTTTGAGAAAACTAGTAGTTAGACATTATAATCGCTTCTTGTAAAGCTGTACTAGATTGCGCAGTGTTAAACTTGCAGTTTTATTAAGTTTGCTTACCGTTGCGACAATGATAAGGAGACCCATGTCAAATTCCAACTTCCAGGCACTAGGATCTCTTTCTATTATTAGTGCAAGCAAAGTAGATTGAAGTGTCCCAAATAAGCTATAACTAGAAGCAACTGTCATCACTTGTGGACATTTTTCAAGAGTTTCTACCTGCCCAAAAATGAATATGAGTATTTTCTAAGAGGGAAAATTTAAATGACTTATATTCAAGAAATCTAGTAACCATATTGCAGTCCTTAGCGAAGGTTGTTACTTGTTAGGTTTTTTCTGGTGTCGAAATATACCTGAATAATATTCCAAACTGAGAAAGCCAAAGACGCTCCTGCGAAAAGAGCACAACCAAGAACCCAGTTTTCATGCGTGGATAAGAAAAAAAACAGCCTAGGAGCTCCTGAAAATTAAAGATGCGACGAATTGTCCCTGACGACTGGACCTCTATACAGTATTAGCAACGCAGCTCCAGCGGTTGATATCAAGGTGCCCGCCAACTTTGTTCGACTACTTGAGCTTCCTAAATCCACGTTTGTCTTTCTATAAGCCATAAAGTTACATGTTATTCATTGTATAAAAGTATATTACTAGACAACATAAATTTAAGACTAGGTATCAATACGAGGTAGATTTATGAACACATGATGCTTTAGGAGCCACCAGTTCTGAATCTACTAGGTAGATATAAATAAATAAACTTTGACTTGTCATCATGTATGTATACAATCTAAGTATTTTATTACTACAAAGTACAAATGACCTTTTGAATCATATTTAGATCCCTAATCGAGTATGAACAACAATAATTTTATTATTTGAAAAATATTTAAGGCTAGCTAGCTTGATCTAACAGGGTCAAGTACTATATACAACTATATACAAAACAAAACTTGATACATAATAGATGAATTATGAAAATATGAGTTCTTGAGTGACCCAATTATTGTATAAAGAGTACTTTTTAGGTGATTCGAAGAAAAGTGTAGTCATGCAGTGTTATAATATCAAACTGATGCAGTTTGATTGTTTTAGATTAATAGCAAAACAGATAAATAAATGAAGCTACCAAATTTTTTTTACTAAAAAAATCATATTGAATTACCTTTTACATCATCGTCGTCAGAATCACGAAATCATCAGTAAACTATGTGTTGTATACCACATATACTAAACATAAGAGTATCAGTATCGTCGAATAACTGATGGATCTAATTTTGAGGATAACTTAGTTGTGAGATTAAGAAATCAGTAGATGTGAGATCTGATTTTGAGGCTGTGAGGAGAGATGAAAAGATAAGAGATATGGTTTTGGGGGATAGAGCTTTTTTAGGAATTTAGTTTTTGGGATTTGAATTTTGGTAAAAAAAAATAGGCGGTATATGTGAGAAGATAAGGGGAAGTTTTATTTGGGAAAAAAAATATTTTTTTTTGAAATACGTGGGAAATCAGTGGGAAATTACCCACGATTTTCTCACGGTTATTAATTTGTAATTATGATAAAGTTAGGTAAGTACCTACGATTTTCCCACGAAATTATTATATCCGTGGGAAATCTATGGGAAATTACTCACGGCTTTACTACGGATATTTTTTGTGGGAAATCTGTGGGTAATTTACCTACAAATTTCCCACGGATTTATCATGTCCGTGGGAAATCTGTGAGAAATTACCCACAATTTTCCCACGGATATGGTTATTTCTCTTTAATTTTTTGATATAGTTAACCAATCACACATGCCGACATAAAATACATCAATAGCCATAATAAATTTTAACGGAGTAGTCGATAGCGTATCGTCGTTGTATACGAGATGTTTAAAGGAGTAGTAGATAGGATATTGTTGTACACGAGATGTTCAAAAGAATATTCGATAGGGTATCGTTGTATACGAGATGTTCAAATGAGTAGTCGATAGGGTATCGTTGTATACGAGATGTTCAAATGAGTAGCTGATAGGGTATCGTTGTATACTAGATGTTCAAAGGAGTATTCGATAAGGTATCGTTGTATATGAGATGTTCAAAGGAGTGGTCGATAGGGTATCGTTGTATACGAGATGTTCAAAGGAGTATTCGATAAGGTATCGGTGTATACGAGATGTTCAAAGGAGTGGTCATTGGGATATCGTTCTATACGATATGTTCAAACGAGTAGTCGATAGGGTGTCGTTGTATACGAGATGTTCAAATGAGTAGTCGATAGGGTATCGTTGTATACGAGATGTTCAAATGAGTGGTCGATAGGGTATCGTTTTATACGAGATGTTTAAAGGAGTATTCGATAAGGTATCGGTGTATACGAGATGTTCAAAGGAGTGGTCGTTGGGGTATCGTTCTATACGAGATGTTCAAATGAGTAGTCGATAGGGTATTGTTGTATATTACATGTTCAAAGGAGTATTCGATAAGGTATCGTTGTATACGAGATGTCCAAATGAGTGGTCGATAGGGTATCGTTGTATACGAGATGTTCAAATGAGTAGTCGACAGGGTATCGTTGTATACTAGATGTTCAAAGAAGTATTCGATAAGGTATCGTTGTATACGAGATGTTCAAATGAGTGGTCGATAGGGTATCGTTGTATACGAGATGTTCAAATGAGTAGTCGATAGGGTATCGTTGTATACTAGATGTTCAAATGAGTATTCGATAAGGTATCGGTGCATACGAGATGTTCACAGGAGTGGTCGATAGGGTATCATTGTATATGAGATGTTTAAATGAGTAGTTGATAGGGTATCGTTGTATACGAGATGTTCAAAGGAGTGGTCGATACGAGATGTTCAAGGGGTATCATTGTATATGAGATGTTTAAAGGAGTAGTCGATAGGGTATTGTTGTACACGAGATGTACAAAGGAGTAGTCAACAAGGTATTGTCGTATACGAGATGTTCAAAGGAGTAGTCGATAGGGTATCGTCATATACGATATGTTCAAAGGGTATCGTTGTATACGAGATGTTCAAAAGAATAGTCGATACTAGATGTTCATATGAGCAGTCGATAGCGCTAGCGTATCGTTGTACACATGATGTTCAAATGAGTAGTCGATAGGGTATTGTTGTACACGATATTTTGAAATAAGTAGTCGATAGGGTATCGTTGTACACGAGATGTTCAAAATAGTAGTCGATAGGGTATCGTTGTATACGAGATGTTCAAAGGAGTAGTCGATACGAGATGTTCAAAGGAGTAGTCGATAGGATGTCGTTGTACACGAGATGTTCAAAGGAGTGGTCGATAGGGTATCATTATACACGAGATGTTCAAAGGAGTGGTCGATAGGGTATCGTTGTACACGAGATGTTTAAAGGAGTGGTCGATAGGGTATCGTTGTACACGAGATGTTTAAAGTAATGTTCGATAGGGTATCGTTGTATACGAAATGTTCAAAGGAGTAGTCGATACGAGATGTTCAAAGGAATGGTCGATAGGGTATCGTTGTACACGAGAAGTTTAAAGGAGTGGTCGATAGGTTATCGTTGTAGACGAGATGTTCAAATGAGTAGTCGATAGGGTATCATTGTATATGAGATGTTTAAATGAGTAGTCGATAGGGTATCGTTGTACACGAGATGTTCAAAGGAGTAGTCGATAGGGTATCGTCGTATACGAGATGTTCAAATGAGTAGTCAATAGGGTATCGTTGTACACGAGATGTTCAAATGAGTAGTCGATAGGGTATCGTTGTACACGAGATGGCTGAATGAGTAGTCGATAGGGTATCGTTGTGTACGAGATGTTCAAATGAGTAGTCGATAAGGTATCGTTGTATACGAGATGTTCAAATGAGTAGTCGATAGGGTATCGTTGTACACGAGATGTTCAAATGAGTAGTCGATAAGGTATCGTTGTACACGAGATGTTGAAATGAGTAGTCGATAAGGTATCGTTGTACACGAGATGTTCAAATTAGTAGTCGATAGGGTATCGTTGTACACGAGATGTTCAAATTAGTAGTCGATAAGGTATTGTTGTATACGAGATGTTCAAATTAGTAGTCGATGAGGTACCGTTGTACACGAGATGGCTGAATGAGTAGTCGATAGGGTATCGTTGTGCACGATATGTTCAAATGAGTAGTCGATAAGGTATCGTTGTATACGAGATGTTTAAATGAGTAGTCGATAGGGTATCGTTGTACACGAGATGTTCAAATGAGTAGTCGATAAGGTATCGTTGTACACGAGATGTTGAAATGAGTAGTCGATAAGGTATCGTTGTACATGAGATGTTCAAATTAGTAGTCGATAGGGTATCGTTGTACACGAGATGTTCAAATTAGTAGTCGATAAGGTATCGTTGTATACGAGATGTTCAAATTAGTAGTCGATGAGGTACCGTTGTACATGAGATGTTCAAATTAGTAGTCGAAAGGGTATCGTTGTACACGAGATGTATGCAGAGTGTGCAAACTGCAAGTTCTTGACTACAAAGCTAAATATACTCGAGGCAACAATGGAAACACAAATGCATCCCGAGCACCACATAATGAATTCAAATGCACTACTACATGAGCTTTACAATAGCGTGGGGAACATTAGTTTGCGGTAGTTTGTCATTTAGTCAAATTAGCATCTCGACTTCGTAATGTAATTCGTATGTTTTATCTACTACGTAATGTAATTTGTATGTTTTATCGACTTTGTAATATAATTCGTATTTTTTATCATCTTTTTAAATGTAATTCGTATGTTTTTTCGACTTTGTAATATAATTCGTATGTTTTTTCGACTTCGTAATATAATTCCTATGTTTTATTGTTTAAATTTTTATCGACTTTATAATATAATTTGTATGTTTTATTGAATAAACTATTATCAACTATCTCACGGATGTATAAATCACAAAATATTGGTAGTCCGTGGGAAATATGTGGGTAATATGTGGGAAATCCGTGGGAAATCAGTGGGAAATCCGTAATCCGAGGGAAATCCGTGGGTAATTTACCCATACATTTCCCACGGATATATAAATAATAAAATAATGTGTTTTCCGTGGGAAATCCGTGGGAAAGTTGCGTGGGAAATCAGTGGGTAAATTACCCACGGATTTCCCACAGATGTATAATTAATAAAATATTATGAGTTACGTGGGAAATCCGTGGGTAAATTACCCGCGGATTTCCCACGGATGGATAAATAATAAAATAATACGTTATCCGTGGGAAATCCGTGGGTAAATTACCCACGGATTTCCCACGGATGTATAATTAATAAAATATTATGAGTTCCGTGGGAAATCCGTGGGTAATTTACCCACGGGTTTCCCACGGATGGATAAATAATAAAATAATATGTTGTCCGTGGGAAATCCGTGGGTAAATTACCCACGAATTTCCCACGTATAGATAAATAATAATAATAATGTGTATACCGTGGGAAATCCGTGGGTAATTTGCCACAACTTTCCCACGGATGTGTAAAATAACAAAAATAGTTTTGTACTCCGTGGGAAATCCGTGGGTAATTTGAAATCCGTGGGAAGTCCGTGGGTAATTTGTCACGACTTTCCCACGACTTTCCCACGGAAACCTTGGTAAATTCTTTTGTGGGAAATCCGTGGGTAATTTCCCACGGATTTCCCACGGAATATTTTTTTGTCATTTCTGTGGGAAATCTGTGGGAATACCGTGTGAAATTTCCCACGGTTTTTGTTCCGTGGGAAAAATTTCGTGGGTAAAGACTGTTTGTGTAGTAGTGACTTATTTATTTAAGGCAACTAATCTATTTATGGAAACTTTCAATTTTTGTAAACTTTCTATTTTGGAAACATTCAATTTTTGGAAACTTTCAATTTTTGGAAACTTTTTCTTTTGGAAACCTGCTATTTTTAGAAAGTTATTTATAGTTAAACAAAATACATGATAAACACAATATAACGATAAAATCAGTAAAACATGACATGAACATATAAAACAAGCTAAGACATTATATAAAACCAGTTACGTACTCAGTAATCAGAATGCTTATACACGTATATTATTTATGTAGCATTAGTGATATCGAAGTAGGACTCTCTTCCATTCGTCTTCTTCGTTCACTGGACACAAGGTACGGATTCTCCGTCCTTTTAGTATGGACATTCTTTCCTTATTAGGATTTCCCCGTATGCAGCCAACTGTTTTTCCCAATATATATTTTATATGTTTTGATTTCTTATGTTTAATTAAATGCCTAAAGACATATACATGCTCGACCAGTTTCACCTAGTTATGGAGGTACCATAACCATAACACTCGAGGCACCAGTGTTATGACTTCACCACGGCGGAGTGATAGCTCGTGGCGTCCCTTCAGCTTTTGGCCATATTATTATAATCATGTGGGGCGTATGGGTGCATCCTAGGTTACATGTTTTTACAGATTATTCAGGTGAATGTGGTGTGTGCCTTGCATCCTTCATAAGGATCTGATCCCTCCTACCAAAAAACTTATATTAATTAGAGGCAGCCCCTCTAATTGCATGACGAGGTCACCCCGCCAAGTATTCTAGCAGCTTCCATAAGAGTATGATTACGTCTTTTGATAGGTGTGTAAACACCTATCCTTTTTACCACTTAATTACAATAATAACCGAGCTAAAACGTGTATTTTATGTCTTTTATGTCGGAATTATGCGTGGTTTGTGTTTTTGTTGTGATTTAGGACGAAATTGTGAAAAGTGGAGAAAACACGGGCATTTACGGGCTTTTATTGAAGAAAAAGATGAAAGATGAAGTCGAGAAGTCAAGAGTGCAAAAAGAACGGAAGTCCAAGACCAATTCTGAAGATTTATCGAAGAAAAAGTCAAACGACGGAAGTTTACTTAAAGCCGAAGAACTCAAGTCTATTTTATTGAAGAATTAAAAGACGAGTTCCAAGAAATCCCGAGCCAAAAGTCATTAAAGTCCAAGATTAAAGAAGATTTAAAGGCTTAAGGACTAATGGAGCAATTAAAAAAGAGATTAAGAAGGAAGGGCCTAATGATGCAATTAAGAGAAAAGGAAAGAGGGGAGGAAGCTTACTAAGCATTCCTTAATCCTCCCCTATATATATAGATTAGTTGTTAATCATCTTTCTTTGTTGGGTGGCTTGACAAACTATTTCTTCCACTTTAAATTTATGCACATTTAATTTCATGTCCATTTACATTAATTGTCTTGCACCTTAATTACCATTTAATTTCAAGTAAGTGTTCTTTTAATTCTTGTTAATCTTTATCTTTATTGTTTGATCTCATCCTACCTTTCTTTAATTACCATTTGATCAAAGTGGGTTTTGATTATTGTGATTAGTTTTGTTAGTTTTATTGATTTGGATAGTTTGTTTATGATTATTGGATGTTTTGTTATTAGTTTGGTTTAATCTTGTGTTTGATTTTGCTTAAGTTTGGATTAGATTCATGTATATTGTGCTCCCTGTTCTTCGGTGTGTTTGTTTCTGTGACTGATCTTTTCCCAGGCAAGTTCCGAACCAACTTCTTGTTCAGTCAGAATTTCTTCCGAACCAAGAAGTTCCGAACCAAAAACTTCCGAACCAAAGAAGATCCGGATCAACATCTTGTTCATTCGGAAGAGTTCCAAACCAAAAAACTTCCGGATCAAGAAGTTCCGAACCAGAGAGTTGTTCATTCGGAAATATTCCGATCCGATTGAAGTTCCGAACGAATTGATCACTCTTTCATTCGGAACATTCAGTTCCGAACCAAGAAGTTCCGAACCAGGAGTTGTTCATTCGGAAGTACTCCGAACCAAACTTTTGGTAAGGTTCCGAATCAAGGCTTGTTTGAGAAGTTCCGATCCAGTTGAGTTCCGAATCAGTAAAGTTCCGAACGAAGGATTGTTCTGGATAAGTGACATATTCAGAATAGAAAATTTGTTCCGGATCAAGGATTTTGGTAAATATTCCGAGTGAAGAAGAATCATTCCGAACGAAGGTGACATTCCGGATGAGTGATTGTTCCGAACGAAGGATTATTCCGAATGAGCTGTTTTCAGGTTCTTTCTAGTTTTTGTTTTTGATTTTTAATTTCAAGCTTTATTTTTCCCGCCTTTTTCCTTAGTCACACTTTAAGTTTATTTTGCCTTAGATTTATTTTAGCCTTGCCTTAGTTTAAGTTTTAGTTGCGTTTTAAGTTTGCCTTAGATAGTTTTAAGTTTGCGTTATTTACTTTAGTGCCTTTTAATTCTCGTCACACTTTTAAATACTTGCGCTTTTACTTTAAGTTAGAATTAGATTTACTTACCCGCTCATTTACATTAATTGTTCTACACATTTATTTTAAAAACAACCAAAAATATTTGTTTCACCAAAAACAATAGAGTCATACTTTAAGCCGGAAATCAATTCGTTAAGATACCGAGAACAACAATTGAACCTAACAAAATCAATGCATTATCTTTCCACGACACCGTTTTGTTGTGGAGTGCGAGCAACAGATGTTTCAGGTAGAACAATGATAATCTTTGTATTTCAAGAGGGTTGATGTTTTTTTCTAGAAAGAGAAACAAGAGAGAGAAGTGAAAGAAACTATGTGTATTACTTTAGAGAAATAAACAACCAACACCTCTTTCGATGATGTAAAGCGGTTAATATACCCAAGTCCTTAATGGACCTGGGCCTCCGGCCCATGAACATGCTCATGGGTCGGGCTATTCAATAAATGTTACTTAAACACTACTACGAGCCTATAACTATATTGTTGGAGTGACCGAGACTTTCTTTATACGAAAAACATATTTCCAACAATCTCCCCCCAAGGGAGGTCACTCCAAATTTACAAAGTCATAATCTAGCATGTTAGATCTTGTTCTTGAGCTCGTAGTCCACTTTTTCTTTCTTTCTTTAACTTTTCTTCTTTTTGTGAATATGTGTTGAATAATATCAGCCTTTTCCTTGGAACACGTTCTTTTGGCCTTTCACGTTTAATCTTTATCTTCTTGTGATGTTCACCTCTTCGTGACTTCATGTCCCACACACTTATCCTTTGTTGAATTCTTGAAAGTTTCAGAGTCGATACAGCGGAAGACTTTTAGGTCATACTTTCTTGAATTTTGAGAAATGTTTGATGCAGAAGGAATAAGTATGTGAGGACGACTTCAACAGGGACACCGCAACACCACCATCTTCGAATGCAGCAACATAATAAGACACGAATAAAATGGCTTTGACATTTTATTCTAATTCGGTAGGATTTTACCTCCGGTCGATGAAGACCGTTGGACGATATTAGATATCGTACCTGTGACGGATAGTTTTAATTAAGTAACTTCCTGACCGGATTTCGCGGGTAAACCCGTTCTCTTTATTCGACCGTCCAAAGCTGACTGCGAAAATAAAGAGTGAATCATTTAGATTAAAAATCCTTATGATTGAATCTGTAAATTCATGAGACCTGGAACAAGTGAATTTCAATTAAGATTTTCACCATCGTTGCTTTCCAGTTGTCACGAGCTTGATTCAATAGAATCTTGCTCGTCACCTACCAAGTGCTGTTTGATGTTAACACTATAAGGATTTCCACTCGTCACTGTGAACACTAAACAGTGTCACTCGGAGTGTTCTGGCAAGATCATACGATAATGCCTAGAGGCCTGGAACGAGTTTAAATTCAATTAAGAATTAAACTACTGTTTCTTTCCAGTTTTCACAAGATTGGTTCTTAAAGAATCGCACGTGTCACCAACCATGAGCTTGTTTGATGTTGGCTCAAGCAGGATTTCCATCTTCATTGTAATACTTGCGTATCACTCGGATGTTCTGACAATATTACAAGAATACTACGTAGGACTCATAAAGATCTCTTACTTTTCACAGTGTCTGAAGAAGCAAGGAATAAATGGAAGGTGTCCTAATGAGACTTTTGATAATCTCGTGGCTCTAGACTCGATAGTGCATTTTGATTTAGTGAGCGATGGCTAGAGAGGATTGCCACCTATTCAATATCAGCCTATTCGGAGTGAATAAACCAATAGATAACGTGTTGAACTCCGTGTGATTAAAACAAATATCTTTTGAGAGATATTTGAGTTACCTGGGATGGGTTTTGCATTGCATCACTGGGTCCATGATGTTTATCTTCTATATCGAGAATCAGTAAAAAATGATCTCAATAGCATATGTATTGACCCGGTTTCTGCCTAAGGTTGTAAGGAGGGCTTCTTTCTTTACACCCTTTATCTTTACAATTCTTTTTCATTCTTCAACCCCTTCAATGCTTACCAATACGTCATAACTAGCACCTTGTTGTGATTGTTCCAGTGCTAGCTTAAGTACTTGGTCGGCATTCACCTACGTTCACAATCTTTCTCCATCTTTCCTAGGACTTCTAATTCTATCTAGGGAATTGTCCTTGGGAAGATTCCATCGGTTCTGATGAATCATTGGACTAATACCTAATCCCACCACCCTTTTGTCACCACGTTCGTCGTGAATATAAGTGTGATTTGGGTAAGTATTGTCACCATGATAAATCCTTGAAAATCACTTAAAGCACTTGTGATATTATAATCAAAGTTTTTGTGCATTAAGTGTTTTGTTCATAAACAACGCTCCCCCTTAACATGTGCATTACACATATTAAGTTGGTTTATCTTTTAAGCCTTTTTCATTGTTTAGCCAAGTATCATTAAGTCTCTTTAATCCCATTTTCTCTCCTTTCCAAAATGTTAACCATCAATATTTTAGATATTAATGGATTAACCGGTCTTTGGGTAATAAAATGAAATTAGATGCTGGCCAAAGAACATATTAATGCTCCCCCTCAAATTAATGAGGGTTAGTTGTAGTGCTCGAGTACGATATGTTTGAAAGATTTAGAATCTCGAGAGAAATTCTTGAAAAATATCATACTTTTACACTACAACATGCCACAAAAGCTGATTATACAAAAATTAACATATTCACAGTAATAGACATATGGAGTTGACATGTTATAATACGATTCATAATTAAATGGATCGTTCCGTGAACCTATGGTGAGCTCCATATGGCCTCCCACCTACGAATCGTTCCACACTTCGTAGCAACTGGCGCTTCCTTAAAAGTTCCTCGATCTTTTTGATCTCGTACTTTGATCCCTTTTTGCACTGGCTTGTCCAGGTGTACTTGACTGCTGGAAGCGGTAAGTCGGCATTGAGAACCGTCAGATCATCTCGAACATGCTTGATCGTACCATCACTGAATTTGTGCAATTCGGAGAATCGCATAAACTACATGACTCCAGTCTCATTTGGATAAAATATCCCTGCTTCCGGTGTCGTGGTCCCCATGTACGGCTTCTTTTTCTTGTGAAAATTACTGAGCAGGGTTGTATGGGGACGTTGCAAGTTTAGCTGTTTCTAATAGCTCTCCACTCCAAGTTGAAAATCTTCCACCCGGTTTTGAATGACGATCTTTCTTGCATATTGACGAAGGTTGGAGCTCAAGGCAATGACTATCTCATGAATCAAATGGTCGACTTTTTCCTGAGCCAATAACAATAGAAGATCTTTGATGTCTTCAAGTTTAAGGTACTGGAGATCACTTTCGTCAATTCAGTATTCTTTTTCATCAGTACGTTTGAACACGATTACATTCAAGTAATCATAACCGAATACACTCTGACTGGTTTCTCCTTGAATGCTGTCGACGTACAGTCGGTATTCGGCCCGGCCCAACAGGCCCGCGACCCACACACACCTAAATTATCCTTCAAGAAACCCTAAGCCTATATAAACAGGGGTAGGGGTCTCATTATAATCAGGTTCTCTCTCATAACTACACCTCTTATACAACATATTCATCCGATACTAACTTGACCGTCGGAGGTGGACCCCGGGGCTCCGGCCTCGGGTCTACGTCTAACCGGTTTACCTTTGTTTGCAGCATTACTCAGGACCCGGGAAGATGACGAACGACCCAGGAGAGTCGTCGAACCGGCCCAGCCAAACTATGCTCCAACAAGTTGGCGCCATCCGTGGGACCATGACTAAACTATGTCTCGTGGTCTCGCACTACCGAAAAGCAATGATCCATGTCGAAAATCGGTAACTCTAAAACTTTTGCATTTTTGTCTTTAGATCATCGCATTCTTGCCTGTGTTAAGAGTTGATATAATAAGTGAACAAGAATCGATCTGTAATATCATAAACCGATATGTCATACGGAGCCGTTTCAATAATTATTTGGTATATTATTATGACATATCAGTATACTATATCGTAATGACATACGGCGCACATGTTTTTCATATATGGCGCATGGATGTCTTTTTCTAATGATATCACATGATATATATGATAGTGTTATATGAGTATCTTTATTTGATATTCTTAAACAGTAAACACCATTGTTTTTTTATAGCATTAAAAACTGTATCAGTACATGTGCCTATGGTAACTTAACAATAGGGGTTACAAATTAGCAAATGTATTCGCATAACTAAGTTTTGCGGTTATAATCCAATCTGTGTCGTACTTTTTCGAAGTCGGTTTGAGGCATGCTGATTCCAGGGAAAATAATATGAGCTAACTTGGAATAGTGATAACGTGTATCATTTGAATTGATAAGAGATATTATTAATATTTTTTAAAATTGTTAAAAGATTTACCAATTTATTTTCTAAGTTAATAGAGATATCATGTATATCGTTTATTTATTAATAAAATATTGCAAATATATTTTTCAAGGATGTCTTGTTCTCACACTACGACAATTCAAAGATCGGTTTAAATTGGTAAGTCCAAATCCTATTCCATTATCGCATACGGAAAATATGTTGTCATATTTTGACTAAAATATATTTTCTTATACAAGTAAGAATTTGTCAAATATTCTGAGACACATGTAAATATATAAAAATCAACGTATATCGGATGAAGTACATTCGCTATTTTTCTATTTTCTTTATCCATGGTCGCAAAATTCGTCCTTTTGCCATGGTCCGCACTCTCGGATCTATTGTTTATATTATTAAAGGATATTATACTTATTTTTTCAATTAATAAAAAATATTATTTATATCTTTTTCAAGAGGTAACAGGATATTGCCTATACTTTTTTAATATGCTAATAGATATTTTCTATATCTTTTATTAAAAAAAAATCATGATATTTATATTAATAAGATATTATGTATATCTCTTAACTTGGTAACAAGATATTATATATATCTTTTAAAATTGGCAAAAGAGATATTTCTTTTGATTTCATTAAATATACTTTTTTTAATGTCGCGACCCGACCCAGTAACATCGTGATTCACGGTCATGACTCGCCATCCGCATTCATCTGCACATTCAGCAATTATTCCATTTTTTATCTGCGGCCGTGGTATGTCCAGCCGTGCTCGTCTATATGTTCGGTAATATTTTTTTTTTTTTACTACGGTCATGAGTCGCGTCTTCCGTAATTAATCCGTAAGTTCGAGTATATTGTTTATATTAAAATGGATATTACATATATCATTTAAATTACTACAAGTTATTATTTATCTTTTTTTATTCGGATATGATATATTATGATATTATTAATTTATAAAAGATATTATATATCTTTTATATCAGTAAGATATTACATATATTTTCTTTAAATAATATATTTTATTGGTCATTCGCGGTCATGGTACGTCCATCCGTGCTAGTCCGTACACTCGGATATCTTCTGCCTACGGGCGTACATGTACACATCGTTCCCAGGTGGAATAAGAGGATTGAGTGAACCTAATAATTCAACTTGTCGTGTAAGAGGGATGCAACCCCAACGACCATGGATCATGTATCCTTGTTAGACACCTTACTATCAAGACGTTGTAGTAAGTTACGCAAACCACATGACTCATGATGGACTTGCAAAAGACACACTGTGCACGTCTAACAAAATTTTGTCAAAACTTTGACCGTCCTTATGGTAGTAACGGTACGCCGCATGTAATAGCATAACGCATCCCATAAGTTAGTTAAGATACGTCTTATACTATGTGACAATTCGCGGTTATGGCAAGATCCATCCGCGTTGGTTTGCACGTTCGAACCTAATCTCTATCTTTTGTACGCGGCTATGGTACGTCCATTCGCGTTGGTCTACACGACCGTAATTTTTTTGAATACTTGATTAAGTATAATACTACTAATCTAGTGTAGCACCATTAAACTTGGAGGGCTACTAGGGTATAATAATACCACTATTTATGTGCACGTCACACAAATGTCTTTAGATATATTTCTTTGCCGCATAAGTCCGCCTTCTGCCGGGATATTCTTTACCACGGAAGTATCTCTTCTGTTGGCTTATTCATGCGCCGTGGAAGTATTCTTCCACGTGCTCGTTATCTTTCTCCGTGGAAGTATTCTTCCACGTGCTCGTTATCTTCGCCGTGGAAGTAATCTTCCACGTGCTTCTTATCTTCGCCGTGGAAGTATCTCTTCCACGTGCTTATTATCTTCGCCGTGGAAGTATCTCTTCCACGTGCTTATATTCTTCGCCGTGGAAGTATCTCTTCCACGTGTTTATTATCTTCGCCGTGGAGGTATCTCTTCCACGTGCTTATTGTCTTCGCCGTGGAGGTCCTCCTTCCACTGGCTTATTGTCTTCGCCGTGGAAGTACTCCTTCCACTGGCTTATTGCCTTCACCGTGGAAGTATCTCTTCCACGTGCTTCTTATCTTCGCCATGGAAGTATCTCTTCCATGTGCTTATTATCTTCGCCGTGGAAGTATCTCTTCCACATGCTTATTATCTTCGCCGTGGGAGTATTCCTTCCACGTGCTTATTATCTTTGCAATGGAAGTATCTCTTCCACGTGCTCATTATCCTTCGCCGTGGAAGTATCTCTTCCACGTGCTCATTATCCTTCGCCGTGGAAGTATCTCTTCCACGTGCTTATTGTCTTCGCCGTGGAAGTCCTCCTTCCACTGGCTTATTGTCTTCGCCGTGGAAGTACTCCTTCCACTGGCTTATTGCCTTCACCGTGGAAGTATCTCTTCCACGTGCTTCTTATCTTCGCCGTGGAAGTATATCTTCCACGTGCTTATTATCTTCGCCGTGGAAGTATCTCTTCCACATGCTTATTATCTTCGCCGTGGAAGTATCTCTTCCACGTGCTTATTGTCTTCGCCGTGGAAGTATTCCTTCCACGTGCTTATTATCTTTGCCGTGGAAGTATCTCTTCCACGTGCTCATTATCCTTCGCCGTGGAAGTATCTCTTCCACGTGCTCATTATCCTTCGCCGTGGAAGTATCTCTTCCACGTGCTTTTTGTCTTCGTCGTGGAAGTCCTCCTTCCACTGGCTTATTGTCTTGGCCGTGGAAGTACTCCTTCCACTGGCTTATTGCCTTCACCGTGGAAGTATCTCTTCCACGTGGTTCTTATCTTCGCCGTGGAAGTATCTCTTCCACGTGCTTATTGTCTTCGCCGTGGAAGTCCTCCTTCCACTGGCTTATTGTCTTCGTCGTGGAAGTCCTCCTTCCACAGGCTTATAGTATTCGCTGTGGAAGTACTCCTTCCACTGGCTTATTATCTTCGCCGTGGAAGTATCTCTTCCACATGCTTATTATCTCCGCCGTGGAAGTATCTCTTCCACGTGCTTATTGTCTTCGCCGTGGAAGTATTCCTTCCACGTGCTTATTATCTTTGCCGTGGAAGTATCTCTTCCACGTGCTCATTATCCTTCGCCGTGGAAGTATCTCTTCCACGTGCTCATTATCCTTCGCCGTGGAAGTATCTCTTCCACGTGCTTTTTGTCTTCGCCGTGGAAGTCCTCCTTCCACTGGCTTATTGTCTTCGCCGTGGAAGTACTCCTTGCACTGGCTTATTGCCTTCACCGTGGAAGTATCTCTTCCACGTGCTTCTTATCTTCGCCGTGGAAGTATCTCTTCCACGTGCTTATTGTATTCGTCGTGGAAGTCCTCCTTCCACTGGCTTATTGTCTTCGTCGTGGAAGTCCTCCTTCCACAGGCTTATAGTATTCGCTGTGGAAGTACTCCTTCCACTGGCTTATTATCTTCGCCGTGGAAGTATCTCTTCCACATGCTTATTATCTTCGCCGTGGAAGTATCTCTTCCACGTGCTTATTGTCTTCGCCGTGGAAGTCCTCCTTCCACTGGCTTATTGTCTTCGCCGTGGAAGTACTCCTTCCACTGGCTTATTGCCTTCACCGTAGAAGTATCTCTTCCACGTGCTTCTTATCTTCGCCGTGGAAGTATCTCTTCCACGTGCTTATTATCTTCGCCGTGTAAGTATCTCTTCCACATGCTTATTATCTTCGCCGTGGAAGTATCTCTTCCACGTGCTTATTGTCTTCGCCGTGGAAGTATTCCTTCCACGTGCTTATTATCTTTGCCGTGGAAGTATCTCTTCCACGTGCTCATTATCCTTCGCCGTGGAAGTATCTCTTCCACGTGCTCATTATCCTTCGCCGTGGAAGTATCTCTTCCACGTGCTCATTATCCTTTGCCGTGGAAGTATCTCTTCCACGTGCTTTTTGTCTTCGCCGTGGAAGTCCTCCTTCTACTAGCTTATTGTCTTCTCCGTGGAAGTACTCCTTCCACTGGCTTATTGCCTTCACCGTGGAAGTATCTCTTCCACGTGCTTCTTATCTTCGCCGTGGAAGTATCTCTTCCACGTGCTTATTGTCTTCGTCGTGGAAGTCCTCCTTCCACTGGCTTATTGTCTTCGCCGTGGAAGTCCTCCTTCCATAGGCTTATAGTATTCGCCGTGGAAGTACTCCTTCCACTGGCTTATTATCTTCACCGTGGAAGTATCTCTTCCACATGCTTATTATCTTCGCCGTAGAAGTATCTCTTCCACGTGCTTATTGTCTTCGCCGTGGAAGTCCTCCTTCCACTGGCTTATTGTCTTCGCCGTGGAAGTACTCCTTCCACTGGCTTATTGACTTAACCGTGGAAGTATCTCTTCCACGTGCTTCTTATCTTCGCCGTGGAAGTATCTGTTCCACGTGCTTATTATCTTCGCCGTGGAAGTATCTCTTCCACATGCTTATTATCTTCGCCATGGAAGTATCTCTTACACGTGCTTATTGTCTTCGCCGTGGAAGTATTCCTTCCACGTGCTTATTATCTTTGCCGTGGAAGTATCTCTTCCACGTGCTCATTATCCTTCGCCGTGGAAGTATCTGTTCCACGTGCTCATTATCCTTCGCCGTGGAAGTATCTCTTCCACGTGCTTTTTGTCTTCGCCGTGGAGGTCCTCCTTCCACTGGCTTATTTTCTTCGCCGTGGAAGTACTCCTTCCACTGGCTTATTGCCTTCACCGTGGAAGTATCTCTTCCACGTGCTTCTTATCTTCGCCGTGGAAGTATCTCTTCCACGTGTTTATTGTCTTCGCCGTGGAATTCCTCCTTCCACTGGCTTATTGTCTTCGCCGTGGAAGTCCTCCTTCCACAGGCTTATAGTATTCGCCGTGGAAGTACTCCTTCCACTGGCTTATTGTCTTCGCCGTGCTTCTTCCATGGTCTCATTATCTTTCGCCGTGGAAGTATTCTTCCACGGCCTCATTATCTTTCGCCGTGGAAGTATTCTTCCATGGTCTCATTATCTTTCGTCGTGGAAGTATTATTCCACGGGCTCATTATCTTTCGTCGTGGAAGTATTCTTCCACGGCCTCATTATCATTTGCCGTGGAAGTACTCTTCCATGGGGTCATTATCTTTCGCCGTGGAAGTACTCTTCAACGGGCTCATATCTTTCGCCGTGGAAGTATTCTTCCACGGGCTCATTATCTTTCGCCGTGGAAGTATTCTTCCACGGCCTCATTATCATTCCCCGTGGAAGTACTCTTCCACGGGGTCATTATCTTTCGCCGTGGAAGTACTCTTCCACGGGCTCATATCTTTCGCCGTGGATGTATTCTTCCACGGGCTCATTATCTTTCGCCGTGGAAGTATTCTTCCACGGCCTCATTATCATTCGCCGTGGAAGTACTCTTCCACGGGGTCATTATCTTTCGCCGTGAAAGTACTCTTCCACGGGCTCATAATCTTTCGCCGTAGAAGTACTCTTCCACGGGCTCATTATCTTTCGTCGTGGAAGTATTCTTCCACGGGCTCATTATCTTTCGCCATGGAAGTATTCTTCCACGGCCTCATTATCTTTCGCCGTGGAAGTATTCTTCCACGGGCTCATTATCTTTCTCCGTGGAAGTATTCTTCCACGGCCTCCTTATCTTTCGCCGTGGAAGTATTCTTCCACGGCCTCCTTATCTTTCGTCGTGGAAGTATTCTTCCACGGCCTCCTTATCTTTCGTCGTGGAAGTATTCTTCCACGGCCTCCTTATCTTTGGCCGTGGAAGTGTTCTTCCACGGCCTCTTATCTTTCACTGTGGAAGTATTCTTCCACGACCTCCTTATCGTTCGCCGTGGAAGTATTCTTCCACGGGCTCATTCTCCTTCATCGTGGAAGTACTCTTCCACTGGCGCCTTATTTTAGCCGTGGAAGTATTCCTTCCATGGGCTCGTTGTCTTCGTCATGGAAATACGTCTTCCACTCTCTTGTTACCTTTTCCGCAGAAGTACGCCTTCCACTGACTCATTCTGCCACAGAAGTACGTCTTCTGTTGGTTCATATCTTTGTTACGGAAGTACATCTTCTGCGACGAATTACTTTGCCCGACCATGGAGTGATGTTTCCAAAATATACATTGTTTATACTTAATTAGATGGAGCTTGATCAACTATGTTTAATCTAGGAAAAACTGTGACAAATTTTGTAAGTCATTCTCGGATGTCGGGGCCGTAAGACGGATGTAATATCCGCATCACTTTTCCACAAAGGTACGTCTTCTGTTGGCTTTAAGACGAATGACACATTCGCATTATGTTGCATCATTAGTGGGTATAAGAAGTACGCCTTCAAATGTTCACGATGCAGCATACGGGTTCCACCTCCACCTTCACAAAATCTTCTTATCATCCTCACAATGGAGATGAATAAGAACGATACCTTGCCAATGCCAGTGTTACCCCGACTATAGAACACGTTTTCTTCTTACGGGGTCCTTACCGTCTAATCACGGGAAACCAAGCATTCGAGCACAACCACCCGTCTTACGTATACATGTTTTCCCATATTCTTTCGATGTGGATATGCTTACAGGTAGCAGATATGGTGTAAAGTCTAGTAACCTCGGTGACAACCTCGCATACTAGACTGGGGGGACATGATGGCGTATAGTGGCTATGCTCACTATTCGCAATCCCAGCCCATCATCTTTTTGCTAAAGGAAGCCCATTACGAGTGGAGCCATATGTTACGGACGACCCACGAGGATGTCCTAGCAGCAAGTCGCACGTGGTTGTTTAGTGAGCATGATACATGAATGAGTCTAGCATAACATGATCATGGACCATATCATACTAGACTGGGGAACATGTCGACGTACATTCGGTATTCGGCCCGGCCCAACAGGCCCGCGGCCCACACACACCTAACTTATCCTTCAAGAAACACTAAGCCTATATAAACAGGGGTAGGGGTCTCATAATAATCAGGTTCTCTCTCATAACTACACCTCTTATACAACATATTCATCCGATACTAACTTGACCGTCGGAGGTGGACCCTGGGGCTCCGGCCTCGGGTCCACGTCTAACCGGTTTACCTTTGTTTGCAGCATTACTCAGGACCCGGGAAGACGACGAACGGCCCAGGAGAGTCGTCGAACCGGCCCAGCCAAACTATGATTCAACAAATGCTTTTAATTTTGTGAGCTGAGACAATAGAAGAACCTCTCTTTGGACGATGGAAGTGATTGTAAGGTAACCTTTTCTTTGCATTCCAGTAAGAGATGCCAAGTGATGCAAAAGTATCATAATACTTGAGCAGTTTCCTTCTCCATAATGCATCAGGTTCTTTATCTTTGATCCATGGAACGTTCTCCAGATTAACAGCCTTGAGCATAGTAAGTGATGTGGCATATTTCTTGGCGCCTTTTTCAAGATACTCGAGATCGTGAGATACAAAATGCTCTATTGGGATCGTTGAAGAACCGACGATCAATGTGGGTGTAAGAGGTCATAACACTAGAGTCTGAATTCCCGTAGTCGTCGCTCTTATTTCCTTTGTAAGCTCATTTAAGTGATATTCTGCCTCATTATGGCTGATCTTCAAAGTATCAAAGAAGTCCACATTTGCGGCTGCCATTTCGATAAGATCCGGAGTCATCGTCAGTTTCCCATGTGAATACCTTAGAAAGGCCGAGAAATCGATAGGATTGTTTAGGAATTGAGTCAGCTCCATTTCAGTTGCTGTGGCGAAAGGATGTTGTGGTGCTGCATTTGTAAGCCAGAGTTGCTCCTATACCGTGTCATCGATAATAAGAGATTTAGTAAACGTTGGTTCTGGCTTATTTAAGTCATCAACTTCCATATCAGAGATGTGTTGATCTTCAGATGGTGTTGAAGGTTGTTCTTGTGTCAGCGGTATATCATCATTTAGCATAGAGACTGGAATTTCGTCTTCTAGCATTGACCCTGTGGGTTCTTCTTGTTGCGTAGACACAATAATTTCATCTTCTTGCATATGTTCTACAGATTCATTGTGAGAATCAGTAGTAAAAACTGGTTTAGTAGATATACCTGTGTCAATATGCTGAGATTCTGGTACAGTAGACTCCACCGTCTTTTCTATGGTTTCAGCAACGCTTTCTATAACTTCCTTAATACCTTTCTCAGTTGCCTTATCACCTTCATCCTTATTTGACTCTTCGGCATTAGTACCCGTTTTGTCATTTTTATCACCCTTGTTGGTTCAATTTCCGTCGTCATTATCATCATCATCATCCTCATCCTCATCTGTATCATCGTCCTCATCTTCATCTTCATCCTTATCCTTTTCTTCCTCATCCTCTTCTTCCTCATCATTTCCTTCCTTATCCTCTTCCTCATTTTGATCATTTTCACCATCATCCTCATCACCGTTACCCTCATTATCTTCCTCCTCTAGCTCGTCTTCATTGTCAGACTCAGAGTCGGTAGTATCTATAGGTGTATCTTCAATAATTGCTTTGTTGAGATATTTTAGAACTTTTCGTTTATTTTTTGATTTATGAGCCCTCATATCTTTCAGTCGTGTCTGCAACAATGTCATTAGTTTAAGGGTAGATAAACCAGTACTGAAAAGAGTTGATAGCTCCTGATCAACGTATGTTTTACTTCTCGTCGAATGATCTTGGTCATCTTCTCATTAATTGACCCAAGAAAGGCAGCATTCTCTTTGTCACAAGTTTTTTTCTCTCCAAGAAATGTTTTGTGTTGTTCTCTAAGTTTAGACATGTTGTCGGATATTTTCTTAAGTGTAGGCTCATCAGGTTGCGGTTCCTTAAGAGGTTGTGTGTCCGGAGTGGTGAATCTTTCAGTCAGTGCAGCTATTTGTTTAGCTTGAGTCTCCAGCTGTTGTTGAAGAGACTGTATCAGTGGATCACTGACTGTGAGGAATGGGTTGGAGGTGGATGATACATGTTGTACTGATGGTGGAGGTGTAACCATGACTGTTAAAGTGGTGGTGGATGATACGGGCTGTTCAAGGATAGGTGATGGTGTAGATTCAGTGATTGAGGCGGTAGTTGATACAGGTTGTTCAGCTATTGATAACGGTGTAGATTCAGTCGTTGGGGTGGTAGTTTATACCGGTTGTTCAACAAGTGCTGGTGTGATAGATGGTGTTATGACATCAGGGATGACCGGGGTGGATAATGGTGGAATGGTTGTTGATGTAATAGAAGTTATAGGAACATCCACCATGTTTTCATTTTTCGATGGATCAGTATTTGTAACCTCGACACCCTCCCCTTCCAAATGAAGATATTTCATAACATCGTCAGAGCCGGAAGTAGACTTACTTTGAAGTTGAGTTTTTGGTATGAAAGTTGCATGAGCATCGTCGTTTATCACCGCGTACAAAAAATTTGTATCAGTGTTTTCACTGCTAACACCCTCTTCACTCTGCTCACGACTTTCAAAATGGAAGTTATCAGCATCTTCATAAGCATCTTCATCGTTAGGATCTTCATAAAAGGTCATATCGGCATCGGGATCACCAAAATCCGCTAAGTCCTCAAACAGTCTTGAGCCTTATCCTGTGGATGTTGCAAAAGCCTCCTCTCTGCTTTGTTGAAGAATAATACGTAGTCGTTTGGCTTAAGAAATAGTTTGTTGAGCTGGTTCATCTGAAGCAACACTTGCTTCTTTACCTTTTGTTTGCTTTGCTTTCTTTGGCCTTCTGAGTGGTACTTCTTCTTCCTGTTCATTCTCAGTATGGATCATCTCATCTTCATCATCATCTTCATCAACTATTTGCATTTTCCCTGTGCCTTTATCTTTGGAGGAAGCAGTCGATTGTCGCTTTGAAATTCTTTTCTTTCGTTTACCTTTTTGCTTCTCTAAGGGAAGTGAATTTGCTCGCCGAAACTGTGTGTCAATATCGTTAAGCATCTCTTGATATTTATCACTTTCCTTGATTCCTTCATTGATAATTGTGTTAGGTACTAGGGCTGGACTTAATGAATACTTTGTGGAGTGAGTATCTGCATTCATTTGTAGGATCACATAGTCATCATCTTTTGTGTGGTAGAAGAAATTCCCGCGAGTGTTAATGGTTGGGTCACTCTTCATAAAGTGGTTGATGATGAGCTTGGTGAATCTTGGGAATGGAAGATGCACGGATTTCTTCTTGGTTCCAGTAAACTGATAACAAAATTCTTGCCAGATAAGTAGTGCACAGTCTACTTTAGATGCCGTGTAAAGTACCCAAAATATGTGAGCCTGAGGTGGTCTCATTACGTCGGAGCCTCGAGTCTTTCTAGTAAGACATTTGACAATGATTGTGATAAGTGCTTTCCAGGGTTGCCCTATGTGTGATGTATTGAACTGGGATAGGTTGTGGATTTCACCTTCATAATTCAGAGCACGAATGACTCGAAACAATTCATCGGTGTTTGGGTTAGCCACAAATTGTTCTCCTTGTGCTAACTTACGAAATTTAAACAGTTGCCGAAAGATGCTCAAGTTAACTACCATTGGCGTTTTGTTTAGTTAGAATGAGATAGTCTTTTTAGAAAGTGTTGCAGTGGTCCAAAACTCGTGCATGTAGACTTCGGGAACAGAGGCAGTACGTCTGAATGCATCTTTGATAGGTGACATGTCAAGGATATCCGTGGCGATCTTGAAAGTTGTTAAAGACGGATCAAAATCCTCTTGTCAACGAGAGTTGTTCTCAGCATATGGTAGCTTGTTGCTGAGTGAAACAAGTTCGAGATCACGTTGCCACTGTTGTTCTTCTGTGATCGACATCTTCCTGCTTTGATGACATAAACACAAATGATATACACAAAACATATATATCTTAAACCTATGTTAAGTTGTAGCATTTGCAGAAACACACGACAATCATTAGCCTATTAAATTTATAGAACAACAATAACTTGATCACGACACAAGTCTATAGGTGCCACCTAACATAATACTAGCATGACAATCCTATTACTCATCACAATCTTATAGTGTTAATATAAGACTATAAGCTATCACAATGTATGCCAAAACAACTCATCGCAATCTTTCAAGTGATCGGAATAAAAAATGCATCACAATCCTAAATCCATCGCAATCTTACAACCATCCATCGGAATCCAACAAACATCAGAATGTTTAAGCATCGCAATCCTATCGCAATCTTACACCTATCACAATGTGAAACCATCACAATCCTATCGCATTCACAAAGTCATCACAATATCTAAGTTCCATCGTAATAAGTGTGTTTCCATCACAATGTTTAAAAAATGATCGCAATATGTCCCCATCGCAATACCATTACAATGCCATCGCAATATTGCATCGGAATGCACCATCGCAATATCCCATCGCAATGCGTCATCTTAATGACCCATCACAATGAGCCATCGCAATGAGCCATCGGAATGACCCATCGCAATAACCCATCGCAATGAGCCATCGGAATGAATCATCGCAATGACTATGCATCGCAATGTGGTGTCGCAATGATCATCGCAATCTGAGACTGGGATTCGATCTTAACTTTGACTTCACGATTCCTGGTTTTTGGCAATGTTTTAAGTAAAACTGGGCAAGACCTATGTGTATCTAGGCAATCTAAGCATATCCACTAATCAATTAACATTTTCAACACAAAAATTTCGAAACCCTAATTTTGATTAATTATGATCTCGGGTTGTTTGTGTCAGTTTTAAGATGAGAAAACTGATACCAGTTAAAGCATGAAACAATACCTAGATGAGATGGACTGATTGCAAGCAGAAAAAATCAAAGTGGTAAGATGAAGGTCAACAATGGCGGGGAGTAAGTTGTGTTTGTGTTTTTGCGATGGAAAAGAAAAAGAAACGGGGAGGGGGAGTATTATGTTGACTTGGTCAACTTTTTTTATCAAAGTTACACATGACACCCCTTATTTGCAACATTTACAAAAATAGTCCCCCAGTTAGTAGCATTTGTTAAGATAATTAGGATTAACCAAATAACTTAACGAAGTACTAACCCGCACACAAACACGAACATTTAAACTTAACGCATAATTGCAAATTACCTATTCTTCAAACCATATACCACACAAAGCACACAAAGCATATAATGATGATGATTAACGGTTTATATTTTCTGAAAAATCCTTTTTGAAGATCAATTTTAATTCAAAAATGATTTAATATTTGCTCCCCCTTAAACACGGACCCGTTTTCTATTTAAAGAGCTGTAGTCAATGATTTTAAAGAAGCAAATATCCATGAATACTTTTTCCGGTTTAGTGAATGTTTGGAACAATTCTGGTGGCAATAAGATTTCTCTTATTTTAACAAAGTAAGTGCACTGAAATGTACACGAATTTGTGTTAGACCAAGTTATAAAGTAAACTTAGTCCCTTACAAGGGTTTAAAGTAACCCTTGCCCGAGAAAATTAACTCCCGTTGTGAGCCAACGTTTTCAAAAGAAATACGTGACTTTAATGCGAAAAGCGGGTTGTAGTCTGAAATAACTACAATCCATATGGGCATGTTTTAAAATATGTACAACTTTTATACGGACTCTATTTATGGCGCCGTGTCAATTTTAATCGACATTTCTAAGGCCGTAAATATTACCGTACTAAAAGACATGATGACGTATAGTCCCCAGCCGGGTCATGAACCCGGCCCATGGGTACTACCCATATCCGGCCCATCACAGATGGGTGGAATAATGTCATTAAGGCTTATGGGCTTAGATGAACAGTGACCGCACACATGTGTGCGGCCCACGGCCCGGTGCGGCCGACATAGGGTTAGAGAGAATCGTATTCTGTCTAGGAATATCTTTATCCCAATGGAGGAGGATATTCACTACCAAAATTAGAAGATAACAATCATTCTAATTCTGATAGTTATCCTTTCCTTGGGGCCGAAGTATCAAGTGGTAGCCCACTAGGGTTCCACTGCCTATAAAAGGAACCCCCAAGGGTTCCACAAAGGTATTACGTTCTATACTCTCAACTCACATAAACCCTAATCGATTACTTACTCTCACACTGGAGTCTAATCGTGGGAAACATTCCCACGGTAAGCCTAACGCGTGTTGTTTAGTGTGTAGGATCCCAACCAAACGATTCACTTGGTGCAGGAGCCGGAACCCAGCCAACCCGAATTAAGCCTAATTCGGGTCTAGCAAGGATCACCCAACTTTTGCATCAACAAGTTGGCGCCATCCGTGGGACCCATTACACTAAGCTAGAACAAAAACCTCATTCTGAATTTTCAATGACGAAGGGACATCAGCAAGCCAACCCCAGGAATACGAATCCTGGAAATCGGAAGTCCTAAGGAGAAGGGATACTGATCCCGAATGAATCACCTAGCCGCCTTGCAGGCGGACCTGGTAACCGTGGCGGATTTCAGCCCTTGGGGGTGACGAGCACGATCTCCATGACACCCCCACCTACTTCAACCCTGGACAACCCTGACCCAGGGAGTGCGCCCAACCCTCCTAACAAGGAGCCGCACAGACCATCGGTAGAGGAAGAAGTAGAGATCCTACCACTCAGCGAGGAGACTCTTACTCGAGTTCTCACGCAGAACTTCGATAGGATCGTCCCGGGGATCGCGTCAAGGTTGAATCTGGGGAGGAACCTCCAATCCAGACTTAACTTTGGTGACACCAGACCAATCACCTCTTCCCAAAATCAGAGGAAAAGGAGAGCTCGGCCTCAGGAGCAGAGCATCTTTGAGGAAACCCCTCAACCCAGGAATATGTTTGAGCGCATAGGAGATCGCCTCATACAGGAACTAATGCAGTCTTGAGAAGGAGGAGATAAGTCGGATGGTTCACCCGAGCGGCCAGATCGAGAGTTGGCCAGAACCGCTCGTCGCACGAGCGTGTGGGACAGGATGAACACTGGGAAGAAGGCTTCCGGTTCATCCCAAAAAAGTGGTCCCTACCCATAGGATGGGGCACCACCACCGTCTCCAGACCCGTCAGGAGAAGACTCAGATGACCATCCGCCTAAGCGTCGCCGACCTAGGCGCACCCCTCCACCACCACCAAACAATGATGGGTATTATGGTGGCCCTTATTATCGTGATCCAGATACAGAGGATCTTTCGCGTCCATGGTGTGAACCATGGGATGACCCTAGGCTCACTCGGCCATGGGCGGATCCCAGGGAAGACCCGTTCACCCTCCGCATACGGAACTATTCTGAGGACACCAAACGTCGCATGCCGGCGTGTGTCAAGACCTATGATGGGACTGGTGATCCGGTTGATCACCTTAAAATATTCGATACGCAGGCTAAAATTGAGCGATGACCCATGCCTATATGGTGACAAATGTTCAATTCAACTTTGATCGGAAATGCCCGTGACTGGTTTGAGGCACTCCCCCCATGGAGCATTGATAGTTTCACGGACTTACGTACTGCGTTTGAGAACAATTATACTCAGAGGAAGAAGTATAATAGGGATCCGGTCTCATTGGAAACTGTCAAACAACGGCCGGGGGAGTCCACAGAAGCCTTCACTAAACGCTTCAATGATGAGTGCACGCGCACAAAAACAATGTCGGAGCTCCTGAAAATCTCTGACTACATGTACGCCATAACAGACAGGGAGTTGATCAGGCGCCTCAATGACAAGCGTCCAGAGAGATATGATGACCTTATGGAAAGGGTCAGAAATTTCATAGAAGGAGAAACAGCTGTTGCCGCGGCCTACCAATCCCGAGGAAATGGGTACCGGTCAAATGACCAGTCCCGGAGATAATCGGGCGGTCAAGGCAATCAGAACAATAGCAATGGCTCAGACTATAAGATCCAGATCAAAGGAGGACGGCCGGACGATAAGTTCACCCCCCTAAAGATGTCCTACCGGGAGATCTTGCTGACGGAAGGGGTGAACTTTCCAAGGCCTCCCCCAATGACCACTCCGCCGGAACGTCGGCAAGGAAATCGCTTCTGCGAATTCCATAATGACAAAGGCCACGGTACGGAGGAGTGTATCCAGCTCAAGAAGCATATTGAGTCGCTGATCAAATCAGGTAAACTCAAGCACCTAGTTAAGGATTGGAAGGATGGAAAAGACAACAACAAGAAGTACGATAAGAAGGATCCCCAAAAGGACAAGCCTTTGACCATATACATGATCCAATCCAGACAACGCCGCACGAGGCAGAAAGTTGGCCAAAAATTTTCATGCGGCAGGGAAATCTCGTTCCCTCCCATCACAGCAAGCGATGTGACTGATGCGCCTCTCACCATTGAGATAAGCATTGGAACACACAATGTTCGTCGCATGTATGTGGATGGAGGATCGTCAGCAGAGGTACTGTATGAACATTGTTTTGTGCAGTTATGCCCAGAAATAAGAAGCCAATTAGTACCGGCCACGGCGCCGCTCACCGGCTTTAGTGGAGACACTATCTGGCCGATAGGGCAACTACGGCTGCTTGTAACCATTGGGAATGAGGAACACTCCACTATGGCGTGGATGAACTTCATGGTGATATGCTCACATTCTCCGTACAATGGGATCATAGGCAGACCAGGTATTTTGGCTATACGGGCGGTACCCTCCACGGCACACGGAATGATCAAATTCCCCGTTGAGGGGGGAATTGTTACCATTTACAACACAATCGTGCCGGCATCCGAGTGTCACACAGTGACAACACCGGCTCCACCTGTTCCACCCAAGGATGGAGCACCACCTCCCAATTGGAAAGTAGCAATTCACCCTGAATATCCGGAACAGGAGGTATCCATAGGAGGGGCGCTCTCGGATAGCGGCAAAAGGGCCATGTGCTCTCTTTTAAGTGCAAACTTAGACATATTCGCATGGGAGCTAAAGCATATGACAGGCGTGCCACGTGCGATAGCAGAGCATAAGCTCCAGATCCACCAAGGGTACCAACCTGTCAAGCAAAAGAAGCGCGGCCAGGCGCCTGAGCGCAGCCAAGTGATATTGGATGAAGTACGGAAACTAGTGGACGCAGGTATCATGCGCGAGGTATACTACCACGAGTGGTTATCCAATCCGGACATGGTCAAAAAACATGACGGAAGTTGGCGCATGTGTGTGGATTTTACGGATCTGAACAAGGCATGCCCACAGGATTGTTACCCGTTACCGGAAATCGACTGGAAGGTGGAATCCCTATGTGGGTATCCTTTTAAATGATTCTTGGATGCATATAAAGGATATCACCAGATCCAGATGGCGGAGGAGGATGCAGAAAAAACGGCGTTCCATACGAGTCAGGGCGTATATTGCTATACGAAAATGCCGTTTGGACTGAAGAACGCCGGTGCTACATATCAACGGCTTATGGACAAAGCTTTTGAATCACAGATAGGCCGCAACTTGGAGGTCTATGTGGATGACTTGGTTATAAAAAGTCACACGGAGGAGGCACTTCTCCGGGATGTCCAAGAGACATTTGACACACTGAGAAGGATTAACATGAAGTTAAATCCAAAAAAATGTACGTTAGGGGCAACGGAGGGAATGTTCCTTGGATATTTGATTGACCCAAACGGCATCAAACCTTTCCCAGAGAAGACGGACGCAGTAATACAACTGCCGTCCCCTCAGACACTGAAGGAGGTGCAATCCTTGAATGGGAAACTAGCTGGGCTGAATAGGTTCTTATCCAAATCCGCAGAGAAGTCATTACCCCTATTTAAGACACTCAAGAAGTGCATTAGGAAGGGAGATTTCCGGTGGACGAAGGAAGCCGAGGAAGCTTTCGGCCAGCTCAAACAGCATCTCGCGTCTCTCCCTATGCTAGTAGCTCCTCGGCCAAAGGAGGAACTTATTATGTATCTCTCAGCCACTCATGGCGCAATAAGCGCGGTACTCATGACAGATAGAGATACAGTGCAAACTCTGGTCTACTTTATAAGTAGAACACTACAAGGGCCGGAGCTGAATTACTCCTCTATGGAAAAATTGGTGTTAGCACTAGTGTTTGCTACAAAGCGGCTGCGCTGGTACTTTCAGGCGCACCCAATTGTGGTCATTACGGATCAGCCAATCAAGCAGGTTATTTCTAGACCGGACGTGGCAGGGAGGCTACAAAAATGGAGCATCTTAATGGGGGAGCACAATATATCTTATAGGCCAAGGACGGCTGTGAAAGGCTAGATCTTGGCAGATTTCCTGATCGAGAAGCCGGATGAGGAAGGGCCAATAGTTAAACAAGACGAGATCCCAACAGAACCATGGGTGTTATTCACGGACGGATCTTCGTGTACAGACGGGTCCGGAGCTGGTCTCATCCTCACAAATCCAGAAGGAATTGAATTCACGTACGCCCTCCGATTTGAGTTCACGACCACTAACAACGAAGCGGAATATGAAGCATTAATTGCGGGTTTATAAAAATCGCCGCTAGAATGGGAGTCCGCAACCTTGAGGCCTACGTGGAGTCACGGCTTGTCGCGAACCATATTCTAGGTGGATATGTGGCTAAGGAGGACAACATGGTCAGGTACTTGGAAAAAGTCAAGTCGCTAATCGCGACTTTTAGTAAGTTTTCCATCAAGCAGGTGCCAAGGGGCGAGAACAAGAAGGCGGACGCTCTTAGCAAGATCGCATCCACAAGCTTCGCTCACTTGTCTAAACAAGTCTTGGTGGAAATACTCAAGGAGAAATCTATAACGGAAGGGGAGGTTGCTGCTATAGTTGAGGAGGATGGACCTACATGGATGACCCCGATCATCAACTATTTGACTAGTGAGACCCTTCAAGACGAGGAAAAAGCAGCACGGCGCATCAGAAGGAAGTCGCAGCATTTCGAACTTCGAGAAGGCATCCTTTACAAGCGCTCTTTCTTGCAGCCGTGGCTGCGGTGTTTTGGACCACGTCAGGCCGCTTACATAATCAGTGACATACACGAAGGGTTGTGCGGCATGCATGCGGGTCCACGATCCGTGGTAGCTAGAGCCTTACGAACAGGATATTATTGGCCTACGATGCACAGAGACGCGCGCGACATGATTCGCAAGTGTAGTGATTGCCAAGTGCATAGGCCAGTACCGCGGCACCCGCAGCAGGAGCTTACACCTATCACGTCCCCATGGCCATTCTATAAGTGGGGAATCGACATTGCAGGACCATTTCCTGTAGCTGCGGGGGGAGTTAAATTCTTGATTGTTGCGATAGACTACTTCACACGATGGATAGAGGCCAAGGCAGTCAAGTCTATCACAGGCAAACAAGTTAAGAAGTTTGTTTGGGAACATATTGTGTGCCGTTTTGGTCTACCAGGGGAAATCATCTCGGACAACGGCAAGCAGTTCACGGACAACCCATTCAAAGATTGGTGTGCATCATTGAACATCAAACGGCGCTTCGCATCTGTTAAGCATCCGTAGACAAATGGCCTTGTCGAACGGGCAAATAGAAGCTTGGGGAATGGCATCAAGGTGCGTTTGGACGAACGAAGTGGCAAATGGGTTGATGAGTTATCACATGTGCTGTGGGCACATAGGACTATGATCAAAACAGCCAACGGAGATACTCCATTTGCATTGGCTTACGGCACTGAAGCTGTTATACCAGCAGAAATAGGAATGCCTACCATCCACACGGCGGAAGTTAATGTCGTCACGAACGATGAGCAGCTGCGAATCAACCTGGATCTGTTGGAGGAAAAAAGGGAAATAGCAGCCATCAATGAGGCTAAGTCCAAGGCTAAAATGAAAGCTTATTATGACGCCAAGGTCAAAGGTGTTTCTTTTCGACCGGGAGACTATGTCTATCGTGCTAATGAAGCGATTCGAGCAGAGAATACAGGAAAACTGGGCCCTAAGTGGGAAGGACCGTATGAAGTCACGGAAGCCTTGGGACGAGGCGCTACAAGTTACGTGACATGGATGGCCGCAACCTAGAGCGCACATGGAACATTTCCAATCTCAAAAGGCGACATCTTTGAAAGCTACGGCTTCCGCATGGGTGCTTCGCTATATGTGGCTTTAATGAAGAACCATGCGGTCTATCTGTTTTGTTTTTCTTATGTTTGTTTAGTTTCCTTTCTTGTTTTTAGGACTTGTCATTATTGTTCAAACAAAAGTGTAAATGTTTTAATAAAATGCCGTGGTGCCTAGCTAGCCCCACGGCTTTTTTGTGCAAATCATTTTTAAATTTTTTGTTAGTCGTATGAATTTTACTTATATTATAATATGCCATGTTTCATTCATATGCATTCTTTCAAATTACTGTACATGTACTATACGCCTCCAGGCGGGGTAAGAGGATTAAGTGAACCTACTAATTCAACTTGCCGCGTAAGAGGGATGCAACCCCAGCCGCACGGATCATGTATCCTTACTAGACACCTTACTCACAAGACGTTGGGGTAAGTTTCATATGCCGTAGTCACACAGTGATCCGCATAGTAAAGACGCACGTCGTATGTCTAGTAAATTATAGACTTGTATGTATTTTCTTTCTTTGTGTGTAAAACGTGACATATCATGCAGTATTGATGTACAATATTTAACACAGTAAAAATACACAAGTTTCCAAATAGATAACAAAATTGCCGTGGTCAATCACGGACTTACATACAAAATACAAATGTTGTTAGCCGTGTACATGCACGGACGAATAGAAACAACAAATATTCAGCGGTTACAAACCAGAGTGTCTGAAATGGATCATAAAGTAGGAGCATCCTACATAGGGGGGAAAAACTTACCTATTTCCACTTGTTCCTCGACCAGACACGACAACCACTCACTACTTTCTTTCCGCTTCTGGGCTTGAGCCGCATTCCTCTCCAGCACCACACTTAAGGGTTCTTCATCAAGCACGATCCTGGTTACGTCCTCATATATGGGGAGCGTCAGGTGGCTGGGTGATGGAGTGAAGGAAGCACGGGAGTGACTCTCACCTTGGGAGAACGCACTAAGACTTAGCCTTTCCATGAGTTCCATATTTGATGCATCTTTGGTGGCCTCCAGCTCATCCAGGAATGGATAATGCAGATCCCGCATCGCGGCCATGGAAGCAGTCATCTTGTTAGCAGCTTCAGGATTGAAAAAGGCATGTTTGGTGAAGTTTTCCGCTTTCTTGATCAGCTCTATGGCCTCGACCATTCCCTCATGACGTCCGTGGTCAATGCCATCGGACACAAGGCTTGCAAACTATTGCACAAATTCAGGGGCCTCTAGTACCTTTGTGACGGCCAAGCGTGCTCCATGCCCTACCATCCACCTACGGCCGACAATAGACGCTAGTAGTTGGGGGCATAGCACGTCGTCACGCTCGGGGGTGAGGGCATCAATCATCAAATCTTTTTGGGCAAACGCCTCTTTCAGCTCTTAGGTGACAACCCTCTCATCAGCAAGCTCCCCTTGTACCTTCTCCATGCTTTGGACGGCCAGGTGCGCGTCTTCTAGTTTCTTGTTAAGCACGTATACCTGGCTGGAGTACGACTGGGCAGACGCTTCCGCTGTGGCTACCTATAAGAGATGAAATGTTAGAATATATTTCTTTTAGAAAATGGGTGGTGCGGCACGGATATGTACCTTGGTGGTCGCGGCATCTAGTTTTGACTCAAGGTTGGCCACTTGTTGGTCGTATTCATTCGCGCGGGCCGATTGCTTTTTTATGGTCGCCTCGGCGCTAGCCAGTTGGGATTGGAGGTCTGCAATTTGAGTTTCATTATCCACGATCATCTTCTCCCTCCGTCCAACCTTCCTCTTATGCGATTCCACAAGCACAAGAGCGGCTTCAAACCTTACCCTCATCGAGGTGCCCATCGCCATTTGGTGTACCAAGGCACCATTATACTCATCCGCCAAATCCGCATGGCTGAGCGCGTTCACCTCTCGCACCAAGCCTGGTGGTATGCAGTTGTTGAGGTACTCACGGCATTCGTCAGCATCCCTCATTCGTGATGCAGTTGTGATATTCCATATGGGGTTGAACGATTGAGGGGGGCCGGACGTTGGGAGGTCTTGGGAGGCTGTGGGTGAACCTTCTTCAAAAACAGGGCCGGACTTTGTGGCGGCCGTGTGAAGCATGGGGTTTCTTTCCACTTCTTTTCCTTTTCCCTTCTCCATTTGGGTGTCAGGGGGAGGCACGGCACCAGTTTGTTCATCCCTGTGAAACAAGTATTGGGAAACATATTAAGTGTTGCTTACAAGGAACTTTGTCATTCTTACGTGTTAGGATGGAGTCTTACATGTCATTTCTTGCTAATTCCGATGCGGTTGGGGCAATCTGAGTGACGGGATCGACATGTGCGGCCCAGATAGTCTCGGAACCCTGGGTAGTACTCCCAACAGATTGGTACAAGGGGTGGTCTTCTCGAAGTTTCTTAGGAGGGGCGTTGTGTTCGCCAATCTCGGCTGAAGCAGCTTTCCTCACTCGTTTGTTTCTTTTACGGGTACGCCTGGCGACAGGCTGAGCTGTTGCTTCTTCAGTCTCCTCCTCGGCTTCTTTTTCCACTTCTTCATCTTCCTCTGAGTCCAGATTGACTTGTTGTACTTCTTCATCATCATCGCCCATCATCCGGCGAAGGCTGGAGGTGGTTAAGTCAATATTATCTCCCTGCTCTTCCCTATGTGGTGAGGAGGGCCCGGCTCCTCCTTCCCTCATCCTGTTATCACCACCCTCATTGTCTCCTTGCTCTCCCTCGTCCGAGTGTGGATCTGGCACGGCTTCAAGAGAAACCGTCACGTTTCGGGTATGCTCCAGAAGGGGTAGTTCATTCTCACGAAGGGGACGGGAACCCTCCGGTACGAGCTTCGGGTCGCCCTGGCGTAAAAGTCCAAAGAATTTCATTTCTGCCCAACACAAAACAAAATATGTTAGCCATTTATCAAATGATTGAATAAATTTTTGCGTACGGATGTTAGCCTACCTTCACCCTGCCTTCTCCAAAACACATGATACCTATTGGACGGGCCAAAGTAATTGCGGATAATCCCTAGCAAACATAAGAATGACTCGGGAAGACTTCTATGGAACCCGGTCCTATTCAGATCTAATTCTTGGGAGTGTCGGGGGTTGTATGTACTTGTGTGCGGCTTGAGGTCGTGGGGTATCCTATTTCTAAAGGTGTAATCAGCCGGCCATACTACTGCGTCAATGAAAAAGTAGTGGTCATACCAGTTTTTCAACGAATCCATTGGCTTATTGTGCGATTGGGGACTGTTAGGGGATCATTTCTTAAAAGATACCCAACCATTTACTATGTTGGGAACATAAAAGAGCCGGAATAATTCTACGGTTGGGGGGATTCTCCTAGCACGACAGAGGATCTCGAATTGACTAATCTTACAGGCACCTATACAGTGGAGCTAACTAATATGTACATCATAGTATCCTAACAGATCTACAAGGAAATGGGTGAAGGGAATGCGGTAATTGGCCGCATCAAAGAGGCGAGTGTACAGGCCAATCTTACCCGCTGGAGCCTCAGTTATGAGATCTCCGGCACCAGGAAGTGAGGGGTGTAGGTTGGTAGGGATGAAATAGTTTGTACAAAAGTGGTTTAATTGGTCTTGGGTCATTACATTCAACACGGATCCAATGGTAGGGTTGTTTCTGTGAGCCATTACGAAATAAAAGTGTAAGGACGTGGTGTTCTAACCTGCGTGTGAAGGGATCCGTGCGTAATTGGTTCGAGCTAAGAGGAAAGCTTTAATGGCAGAAATGGAGGTTATAACTGTGTGTTTCACACAACCGTAGGGGTGGCTTATTTATAGGGTTGCCTCGTGGGTCATGACCTGTTGGATATGTGACACGTGTCTGCCACTATTCTTGATCGTGTGGTTAGGGGGCAAGTGGCAAGTGAAACGTCAGGCGGGACCCACGCGTCACTTCTGACTCAAACGTTTGCACTGCTCAAGGTTCTGACTGTCTGCACTTTTTTCAGTCAACATGTCAGGTGAACAGTTGTTAATGTCGGGATATGCGGCTCTTACGTAAGACTTGACATTTAATGCTATATTTAATTTGTTTCGGTCGCCATATGCGGCTGAGATACTGATGGAATAACTTCCTAAGTCAGGTTGCCACGTGCGGCCAATACAAATTCTTGGACAACTTATCATTCCCTATTTTTTCCTTGGTACGTCCAAGGAGCATCTTGGTAGTCTAGAGGTTACGCCTATGGTTGTAACAACTAGACTGGGGGGACATGATGACGTATAGTCCCCAGCCGGGTCATGAACCCAGCCCATGGGTACTACCCGTATCCGGCCCATCACAGATGGGTGGAATAATGTCATTCAGGCTTATGGGCTTGGATGAACAGTGACCGCACATATGTGTGCGGCCCAGGCCCGGTGCGGCCGACATAGGGTTAGACAGAATCGTATTCTGTCTAGGAATATCTTTATCCCAATGGAGAAGGATATTCACTACCAAAATTAGAAGATAACAATCATTCTAATTCTGATAGTTATCCTTTCCTTAGGGCCGAAGTATCAAGTGGTAGCCCACTAGGGTTCCACTGCCTATAAAAGGAACCCCCAAGGGTTCCACAAAGGTATTACGTTCTATACTCTCAACTCACATAAACCCTAGTCGATTACTTACTCTCACGCTGGAGTCTAATCGTGGGAAACATTCCCACGGTAAGCCTAACGCGTGTTGTTTAGTGTGCAGGATCCCAACCAAACGATTCACTTGGTGCAGGAGCCGGAACCCAGCCAACCCGAATTAAGCCTAATTAGGGTCTAGCAAGGATCACCCAACTTTTGCATCAACAAGACATACCCGTTTTAAAATTAAAAATATTTTTGGATTTTCTTGATTTTATATTTTTCTGGTTTTTGTATGTTTTATATTTTTGTATTTTTCTTTTGGTGGTTTAAATATCTACGATAATATACAATATCACGATCAAAGGATACTCTAGAATAGTTTACCACCACTATTCTTCAGATTCTTCTGCCAACTCCTTAAGTGTCGCTGGTGAAAATGATTTCATGCCTAGCTTTTCGATCAAAAACTTGATACGTCCTCGATCTAAGGCCTTTGTGAATATATCTTCCAGTTGATACCCAGTGTTGACGAAGTACAGTTCGATCACTCCATTTTCCACTTGCTCTTTGATGAAGTGGTATCGTATGTCAATGTGCTTCGCCCGGGAATGTTGAACGTAGTTGCAGCATAGAGCAATTGCACTTTTGTTATCACAGTACATCGTGATTTTGTTGAATCCAATACCGTAGTCAGTTAATTGTGATCTCATCCAAAGAACTTGAGCACAACAACCGGACATAGCAATGTATTCAGCCTCTCTACTTGATATTGCAACGCTTTTCTGCCTTTTAGATGCCCAACGAACAAGTCTATCTCCAAGAAGTTGCACACTACCAGAAGTGCTACGTCTAGTATCTTGACACCCAGCATAATCCGCATCTGCATATGAGATTAGTGCGATAGAGGAATCCTTCGGATACCACAGACCACGATTAAGTGTTCCTTTAAGATACCGAAAGAACCTTTTCACAACATGTAAGTGCTTTTCGGTAGGCCGAGACTGATACCGGGCACACATGCATATAGAAAATTGCAAATACGGCCTGCTAGCAGTCAGACAGAGAAGGGTGTCGATCATTCCACGGTAAAGTTTAGGATCGACAACTATCCCTTCCTTATCTTCATCTAACTTGGATCTCTCCACCATTGGAGTATCCAACAGGTCATAATTTTCAAAATGATATTTCTTTAATGATTCAAGAGCAAAATTGGATTGATTAATGAAGATGCATCTTGGATTTTGAGAAATTTGAAACCCTAAGAAAAATGAAAATTTTCCCATCATCGACATCTTAAAACGTGTGGACATAATTTTCTCAAAATGGTCAGACAGTCTTTGATTAGTAGCAGCAAATATTATATCATCAACATAAATTTGTACCAGTATCATGTCGTTGTCCTCCTTAAGAATAAATAATGTTGGGTCCACTTTGCCTTTGGAGAAGCCTTTCGAGATGAGATACGACGATAGGAGATCGTACCACGCGCGTGGAGCTTGTTTCAACCCGTAAAGAGCCTTCTTGAGCTTGTACACGTGATTAGGATACTCCGAGTTGATGAATCCATTCGGTTGGCTTACGTAGACATCTTCCCTTAATTCACCATTAAGAAATGCCGTCTTAACATCCATTTGGTAGACGATCATGTTCATGTGATCAGCATAAGAAAGGAATAGTCTAATTGTCTCCAATCGTGCCACAGGAGCAAAGGATTCTTCAAAGTCAATAACTAAAGCTTGTTTGTAACCTCTAACAACCAATCTAGCTTTGTTCTTTAGCACTCCACCTAACTCATCGAATTTAACCTTATATACCCACAACAATGTAAGGATTTCAACGTTGCTGGGTAAAGAAACTAATTCCCACACTTCAAGACGTTGAAATTCATTAAGTTCCTCTTGCATGGCTTCAATCCAAGATGATTTTGTCATGGCTTGTTGCCAATTTTTAGGTTCAGTATCGGAAAGAAATGCATCAAAGTAGCAATATAATGCATGTTCTTGGATTTGGTGGCGTGTTAAGACTGGTAGATTGATGTCACCAATAATATTGCGGATTGGGTGATCCTTTGTCCATTTTGTGTTGTGAGTTTCAATCCGCGATGGTCGGGAGTGAACGATTGCAGGAGCTTCCTCTAAGGTGGACGCACCGTTAGGGTCTTCAGGTATTTGTGAACCAACGAAAGGAAGCTCTTATAAGTGAGCAAATTCCAAATCATGATCATAGTGATCCTCTTCAACATCATTAGGAACAAGTGGGGGTGATGATTCAGGTGTAGTTTGTGAATTGGTGGGGGATGGGACATCTGGTTCAATAGTAACAGTAGATGTCTCGGATTGATTTCCATTATCTTGAGCAACAACTTCGGGAATCGGAGCGACTGCTGCAGGTGCTGGAGAATCATTACTAGTTGGATCAATGAATTCATCAAACATCGGTTGAAATAACTCATCCCACTTATGTAACAATCGCAAAATTTCGACTTGTTTAAGTTATTTAAATTTGAGTTAGCGGGTTAGACCTGTATGTCTATTGAATTTTCCCCCGTTTATTTTTATGCAGAATGGTGTACATACATATGTGATGACTAAATGAATATCATTTAGATCGTCTTCATCATTGCGTCTATATTTGTACGAGCCATAAATATTATACACATACGATATTTGCATGTGCATCAATTACATGGGATTACAAATTAAACAAACTTGAAAACTCATGACCACGACTCACGTATTTCATTTGTTGTTACCGTTCTATTTAAACCCTAGGTATCATTCGTACTACTCACCAACAAGCACCTTTAACAATATTTGCATCTCTTTCTTATCCCCTTTGCCGCCGAATCATGGTGATCCAAATTGGTACCATGTCAAGTCTTAGCCATCTTTAGAAGCACATAAGTCCCGTCCTTGGAACATACGATTATACTAAACTTCATTTATTTAAGAAAATATTCAAACACATTACTTGTAGCTAAAAGTAAATGTCCATTTCTTCACTTGTGGCTAAACCATTTACCAACATTTCCCCACTTGTTGTTGCCATCCAACGTCTCTTCCTATCACTTGAGCATCCAAATGTTAGTCTTTTCCCTATCATGTATGTGTGGCTAAACATAAGAGTCCAACACACATCCCACCATTTCTTAAATAGACCACACCAATACTACACTTTGAGGATGCACTAGTCAAAGTTACCTATCTATAAACAATCCCATTGGTACAAATTTTACACATGCACAAACATAGAACAACTCCCTTCCCTGTCTCCAAAACGTGACTCCCCTCAAATGTCCTTTCTCCATCACCTTTCTCTGCCGTTTGTCTATTTACTTCTTTTGCTTTCTACAAACCAAAAGAAGCATGAATAAGGCATTGCAAAGTCACGTGAAGGAGGGATTTGACAACTCAACATACTTTAACCGTGGATATGTAAAGAAGCTTGTAAACTATACACTCACCATCTTCAAACAACAGCAAACACTCACAACCCTTTAAGTCTTTGGTTACTAGTTTTCAGCTAGCAGCAGATACCAAACAAGACCACGAAGGCCCCAAATATTTAAAACATGTACACGTTCTAATACCTTTTCTTTGGTTACTCTTTCTTCACACCAGAAAACAACAAGACCCAAGTATCATCTTCTTCAATATAAACCTAAACCCTTTAATCTAGACACTAAATATCAAAAGCACAAACATAGACCAAGACTTCTTTCTTTGTGTTCTGGCCTGGTATACAACGAGCAGTAGCATGCAAACAAACAACCCTTTTTCTTACTGGTGGTGAACACGAATAGTTAAAGACTAATAACAAGTGTTAGTTTCTAGTGTGTTTTGTCCCATTGGTGATCGGTTGTTGTAGTTCGTTCGATTTGGATTTTGGTTCGTGTATATATGCGGCGTGGGTATTATTCGGTTGGGATTTATGACTCCGCGAGGGGTAACATGAGGGCCTCGTTTAGATTACTGTTGTGAGAACTAGGGCCGCGTTCATCTATCATCACCATCTTACACACCTCGCTGTAAGCACTCGTATTATCCCGTCACTTGTTGCATGTTCATACTAGCTTGTGTCACCGTAACACTCTGCGTTTGTAAAATGAATAAAACGATACCTATTTCTATATACGAGTATGCATGTTTTTATGAACTAAAATTTGATTTTTCCATATTATGTAAACTTAAATAGGGTGACACCAAAATGTAGAGAGATCATGTATTATAGATAAAGCATTGGTAGGATTACAAAAGAGTAAAACTTGGTACCCATATACCTTAACTCGTTGGCATGCGAACTGAAGAAACACGCTATTCAAACAGATACATTTTACTTAAGATTCATAAACTAGACTTGGATACGAAACCGTATCCGCTTAAATCACCTAAAACGGAGTTAAAACGACTAAGATATGACAAGAACGAGTTTCACATAAAATCATAAAAATCTGTCAAAAACTGTGAAATTATTCTAAGTCTGGGGGAATGACGATTCTGGGTAGGCAGGTTCGAGGCACGTTTTGAGGCAAATAGAGTCTGTTTAGCGAAAATGGCCACAAAGAGTAACTTATTTTCCTCCCTGTCTTGTTTTAAAAATGGGCAGCCAAGACTCTTGGGGAGTTGTGGGCGTCAAGTTATGTGGCTTAGAAAACGGTAGAAAAACCTGCAGCACTAGTGTAATTTGGAAGAATTGTTAATGTTCGAGGCTGTTTTCAATGACTTTAGAGGATGAATTGACTAAACGTTCAGAATAAGAACTTGTAGAGGGCCGTGAGATCTACAAGCACGTGTTGGTTTTGAACCTTAATAATAAACGACGAGCGAGATATGAGTCGCTAAAGAAGGGCGTTCGGCTTGTTTTAGAAATCTTAAAAATGGTTTATTTTTAACGTAAATTATGTGTAAAATATAAAACTTGTTTATAAATCAATGTTTTTGGCTTAAATTATCAAAACACGAGTTTCTTTGATGGTGACACGAGTCTAGGTGTTTGCATACGCAGTTACGTTTTTATTTCATAGTTAGTAAACATGCATTATTTATATCTAGGTCGCGGATAGGGTTTGGAATTGTTTTGTGTGCTCCATTCCATGCCTATACATTGTGGGCATCTTTGCTTGTACATTCAGGTGAATTTCATAGCCCCACTTTTTACTTGTTTCGTATACTTTTGGGGTGAGAACATTGCTTGTTTTAAACGGATGAACATAAGTGTTAAAACTTCATACGTTTGCCTACATGATGTCTAAGTAGAGATATCCCTAGAAGCTTTAGCCCACTATCGTGAACCGTTAATTATTTTGTGTAAGCGCGAATGTTATGGATAGATCTATTGGGATTGACCTCCCTATCTAATGTTGGTTGTGTGACCAAATTTGATACACTTACATTTGAGGTCATTACGAATGGTTTGGGATAGGCATTTGCTCGGGCTCTCGCATTATCTAGTCAGTACGGTTAACGCTTCGGTGTCATGAGCTTAGATGTAGGGCAATGTAAACGTATGCTATTTGATTATAATCTTGTATTTGTTATAAGATTATATGCCGGTTGCCTGACTAAAATCTTATGGTTCATCACACTATTTAAACTTAAACCTATGAACTCACCAACCTTTGGGTTTACGCTTTAGCGATGTTTTTCTCAGGTATCAAGACAGAGGAGTGACTTGGTTGTGCCATGGGAGATAATAAATTTGTGACTATCAATTGGTGTTTGAGCTTTTTCATATGTTACAGAAAACTCTGATTTAATTTATGTTGTTGTACAAAAATGCTTCCGAATAATGTTTTATACTTATAATCATTTAAATCAACTAAAACGACTTATTTAAATGTCGTTCTTTATTATTATGTCTTATGATAGTCATGATAGTCATACCCAAGTGTATTCACATACATTGGTAATTTGAAGGTGTGACAGATTGGTATCAGAGACATGGTTATAGAGAACTAGGTTACTTTTATAAAAATCATTTTTACAAATGTTTTGGTCAAAAATGAAATTTTGGAAAAAGAGTAATACTAGAATATAACCGCTTCTCCATCTCCATGGGCCACTTCACTCCACGTCTTTGATACAAGTATGTTGTGACTGAAATAGGTTATGAATTTTGTCATGCTAAGTTTTGAACTTGATTGCTACGTGTTATTCGCATTATGCATCCCGTTTCGTTGTCAGAATGATATAGTTATACGATATATGTTAAAAGGACTTTTATTTTGAAGCAAAATACATAACATCCTTGTTTGGATTGTTATGCTACTGAAATGGTTTGTGCCATGCGTATTCGAACTAGATGGTTTGTGCCATGGCTAGTTGGACAAAAATGGTTTGTGCCATATTTATTTGGATTAAAACGTACACATGATTTTGCTATTTCATACTTCGATTTAAATAGTCCATTGGACTACTATCGACTATCGAAACATTTGTGTGTTTCCATAAGTACCCTATATCGATATACACCTAATTAAAAATGTCGCCGTGCTTCATAGAACCAAAAGCTATATGAATGTCTCTACATACCATGTGTGTGGTATTATTAAGGTTAATTAGTAGTAATGCTTTAATCAAACGGTGCTATTATAAAAGTCGAGAGGAGCAACCATTTATTGGGTCCGGTAAATTGTTACTCCACTAAACATTTATAATAGACTCGGTTGAGAAAAAGTGACCTACTTAATTAACGGTTTGGAAAGTGAGATTGGATGCGTAAATTATTGTATCAAATTATTGTTTCGCTCATTTTGAGCACGACCGAGGACCGACAACGTTGTCACTATTTAAGACGACATATGACGATAAAACATTGTATACAAGTATTACTCCTGTAATGCTCCGAAAAGCACAATAATTCAAAGAACGAATTATATTTCACCATATGATGACTATCTATAAATACGCCGACGCGTAAGTCGAGTGCTTGCCGAAGAGAAATTCCATTTGAGATAAATTAAGTAAAGATGAATTTAAAAAGTTCTAGTCCATTGGTTTGCGACTAATTTACTATAACATTACGATGTCGATATAACAACTAAGACTAAGGGAAAGAACCCAAAAACGTAAAGATTATTCCGGTTTATAAATCAAATGGACTATCGCGTGTCGCGAAGTTGAGAATCCTAGATTTGAAATGTGGCTACCTATTGCAAATTTTAATTTCGGAATGGTTGATGATGAGTCATGAGTGAACCCAAAACCAAGACAAATCATCAAATATGTTAAGAGGTATAACTATACTTAACAAGTATCAAGACTGCTCTTGTTTCATTGGATTACGAGACTAAGTTAAATGCTATTCGTTACACAACTTAGGGCCTCTAATGAGTTTTTCTTGAGGATGGGTAAGACTCATGAATCTACATGTTGCGTAATAAGTTTGATCTTTAAGTTATGACATAATTGATGAGTTTTGTGTGGGTTTAATCGATTTTAAATTGCATGAGTAATACTTAAACGCGAGTAAAACGCAAAGAAGAGAACAAAATAAATGAAACACTTGTGATATAATACATCATAATCAAAACTAAGAGAAATTCTTGTGATGGAATTAAGTAATTGATTAGGTTAAAAACAATGACAATGTACAGAATAACAATCCTAAGTTATGGAAATAGAAAAGACGAACATAAAGAACTAGAAACGGCTATGGTATACCCATAATTCGACTAAACTTCGAAGACATACTTGTTCATCCGGGTTACAAGTAGTAGATGGTTAGCAAGAAATATTGCCAAAAACTAATATTGGAGAGCACCTAAATTTATGAGGAATGGAATATTGATTTAAGGATAATTGTTTTTATTTATACACGATTTATGACTAATAAGTGAAAGTACAAACGTAAGTGTGCATAAGAGCATGTTAGAAGACTCTAACTTTCCGCAATCACCCTAGATTTCCGTTTAAGGACTACTTGGACATTTAAGTAAGCCTAGGGAACGATTGTATAATAACTTTAAAAAAAAAGGGTCATTGATTGGTTTGAATGAGAACATTGCACTCTGATCTTCAAAACTATGTATGGAACGAAACTCAAGAATGAAATGAACAAATCTTTATAATATGATCCCTCGAAAGTTGTATTAAAATAATTGTGAGAAAAGCCCAGTCAAATTTGAAGGATTGTTAAATTGATCACCGTGAAAGAACTAACAAGAATATACATTGTTTGTTCGCTAATTGTACAAAGAAATTTTGAAATGACGGAACAAAGATGCAAAAATCTAAAGGAGTCATTAGGGCCGTTGATGCGTTTTTGTCAACACCAAAATGCCATTAGGGCCGTTGATGCGTTTGAGGCTAGTATCCGCATGGTCGACCGAACTATGGATCTTAATGTTTACTAAAAAGCTAAGAAAATGAGTATTACACCGGTTAGCACTTTTGGATCTCGAAAAAAACCCTTTCGAAAACTCAATCAACATTTTACACCGGGTGTCATTCGAGAAAGACGCACCAGAAATCTTCAAGTAACAACCTAAGGGTTTATACTCTCGTCCTGGATAGAGTGTGGAAATCCATGTATTATAAAATTCTTTACTTTCATGCAAATTAAGTGACTCGACGTCCGTCGATGTTACCACCAACAAAACTTAATTATGTAACCGTATTTTAAGTTTTTAATTTAATTGTGTTGTCTTATTTTTGAAATATTTCGGTTACATAACCAGTACCGAAATATTCTGTTTGGAGAAAAATTTACCCAACAAAATTTTACTTATTAAAAAGTTTGTACAATATATGTTCTTTTTCTGTCAAGAAAAATGTATCGACTAAACTTTACCTAAAAGGGTTTTATAAAATATTTTTAAAACATTATGAATTTTTTTTTACTATAAGAAATCACCACCGAGAACTTTATTAGTGGGAATGAAACAATCGTGATAGACTAATTTGGAAATTAGTAAAGGTATTACTGTTGATCCCAAACTTAGATCGATTTAGCTTTATGTATACGAGATTAGATCAAGTAATACACTTCGAGAAACCTTTGTATATGTTTATAACAATCTAAGTGTTATGCGGAATTAACACTTAAACAAGAACACACAAGATATAAACAAACTTTCACTTTGATTAATGATATCAAACTTGCTTACAATGAAAGTAGGTTACGAATGAAAACTTATATGAAACATTAACCTAAAAGTCTTATTTTATAGACATAAGAAGCCTTGTACAATAATCTACGTATCAGCTATTCTTGGTAAAGATAAATATAGAAAATACATTGTTGTTCCTATCTTTACTAGAAGTAATCTAGAATACAATAAACACGTAGAGTATCTCTTCCCATCAGTGCTTGTCTTCAATGTATCAACGCTTGACTTTATCTTGTCAACGCTTAGGCTGTCAGCGTTTGTTTTACTCTTGTCAGCGCTCAAGTGAACTGGCCATAATTTATTCCCAACAATCCTCCCCTAAACTTGATATCTACTCTTATGATCAAGTTTCTGAATAAACATTAAGGACTAGGAGGAATCTTACAAACCTTCTCATATTGGTAATAAATAAATCTGATCAAGTCTTTTGCCACATCACTTGAATAATCAATTTCCAGCTGAGTGTTCTTCATCTTCTCCAAGATATCATTGGACATGAAATACTGACCATCCACAAGTAGATACTCAGCAAACTTTGTAGCACTCAAGTAATAAACACTAGCAGCTGAATATAATCTCCATTAAAGACCACTGAGGTCATCTTCAAGATCCTTCCAAATAGTAGGATCCTCATCTTTTGGTCCACACATTCTCTTGAATATGGACCACAGTTTTATTCCATTAGCTGAAGTTGGTGCTTCAGCCTCATACTTGGTCTCCAACAACCTCCACAGGGCTACCAAGTCTTCTCTATCACAACTTGCAAACAAAGATACAAGAGTGGTGAAAGTGTGTACCTCTTTTCCATATCTGCCAATCTTCCAAAATCCACATTCATGTTCTTCATAGCTGACAATTAGATTTCTGGAATCTAGTGGTAACACTTGTACCATATCTGAAGCTTCTAATGGTGAGAGCTTGAGGCTCCTTCTTATGACAGCTTCACTTGGATACAATGGATCCATATCTTTGGGAAACTCAAGAGAAACTCCCCTTTTCACTGGTCTGGGAACAAACATTTCTTTCTTGAGGTCCATTTCTTCTGCAAGTTCTTCTTTCCTTTCATCAGAAAGAAGTCTTAGAGTGTTTGCCTCCTGCACTCTAACCCAAATGGGATAAGCTTTGCATTCAAACTCATCAAATGTCAATGCCTCAATTTCTGATAAATCCATCCTACTCCATGACATCTGAGCAACATGCAGTATAGCTCCCTTCTATCCCTTTTCAACTCTAAGAGAATATTGCTTGCCTCGTGTTTCAAAATAACCTGGCAGTCTTTTTGTACTCTGAGGAGAATCTCAAAACCCTATATCTGATCTGAAATGTTCAAGTGTGGATTCTCCATACATCTTTCTTCCCAAGCATGATACATTTGAACCACCTCTGGCATATCAAAGTCAACCTGCAATTTCAACTCTCTCAATTTCTCCTTGGCCAACTCATCTCCATACTCAAGTCTTTCTGGCTGTTCTATGATCATGACACTTGAGTCTGAGCTAGCTTCATCACTTCCTTCTCTCTCTTCTGAAGTGATAACAAATGGTGACTCTTTCACCTCTTTTCTATCTTGTTCCATGATTTGTGCAGCCAATCTTCTATCAAACTCAACTTGAGCTGCATTCTTTGGAACAACCTCTTCCACCATAATGCCCTTACCCTTATCTAATGGATCAATTGTTGGTAAGGTAGATGGTGATACCTGTGAAGAAACCTCCTTGATGATGGATGATGACTGGGATACATCACCCTCATGTGCAGGTCTGTCAACGCCCAATTTTGCTGTGTCAGCGCCCAAAATATTCCTGTCAACGTCCAAATTCTCCTTGTCAACGCCCAAATTTCCTGCCTCAGCGCCTTTTGCAATTTCCTCCAACATGGCTGTAAATGATAAATTTAGGTTTGTCGGAGAGACTAAGGACGTATCAAAACCTGTCTGTTTCTTCAAACTTGTAAGGGCCTCAGCAACATCCAAAGATTGACCATCATGGCTGCCCTTATCACTCACATTTATTGGATCTTCCTCCCCTTTGGAAGATTCCTCCATCCCTCTCCTTGCACTTGCAGTCTCCAAAACAACAATCCTCTCCCTCAATTGCTTGAGTTCAAGGCCTTGTGAGCTGACAACTTGTACCAAGTCTGCATTTTGCTTTTGCAAGCACATGCAGACTACCGTCAATTCAAGTAGGGTCATTGGTTCCAGTCTGCCCTCTTCTAAAATAGGGATTTGACCTCCCAAGTCAGATTCATTGGGCATGGATGAGGACTTAATGATGGTGGGACTGCCTTGGACGGCTTCTAAGCCAGAACCAATAGTCCCAGCCTCATCCATAGCACCAACCACACTTGTGGTGGTGGTTCTCTCTGCTACATGGCTAGGACCACCAGAGAAGAACACTCTAGTAGTCCATTGGCGTTTAATCAACCAATATTCAGGGGGTGTAGAAGATGATGTGGATTGGGTGGATGTGGGTTGGTTAAGGGGTGTTTGGGTTTGTGAAGGTTGTGTGTCAACGTTGGAAATAGGCACATCAACGCAAACATTTAATGTGTCAGCGTTGAAGGGTTCTTTGTCAATTTGCATATGTTCAGGTGAAGGTAAGGGTTCAGGTATTGGATCAATTTGGGGTTGGGGGTCTGGTTGGGGTTGAGCTGCTGCAATGACAGCAAACATAGCTTGGGTTAAGGGTAGGTCTCGATGGGGGGTGAGTTCATCTTCATAAAAATCGCTTTCTTTTGCACAGGGATCTCATAAAAATCATTATGATCCCTTGTGCAGTATCCTTGAACATCAAAAACCATTTGTAAAAATCGGGGATAAGCTAAAGTCATTTTGTTCCCCTTATTTTTACACATGCCCTCAAAAATCATTTTAGAATAATTAAATTTTTACCCGTTTGCAATGCAAACAATAGCACTAGCAATAGACCTATTGATCTCATTGTGTGCAGTGCATTTGGGACTCAAACATTGAAGGAGAACATGTATTAGGTACTTCCAGGCTAGGGGAAACTCCTGTTTATGATATTTGTTTAAAGTTCCTTCATCAGGAAAGGATAACCCAAATCCCTTAGTCCTTGTTCTATTTCACTAATGGGAAGGGTGGCTCTACCATCAGCATCATCAAGATGCAAGGCTTGGCGTACCAAAGCCTCAGTAACCACCCAAGGTCTCCCATGAACAATAGAAGTTAATGTAGTCACTCTATTAACTGTTGAGGAACTAACAGTGTTCCAAAACTGTTTAATATGTGTGTGACTGGAATGAGTGATGCATGAGAAAGAGCATACCTAATAGGAGATGCGTTCAAATACGCCACCATTTGTGTGTATTGAGGAAACAGAGCATCATCAACTTCAAGATACGCAATCATGTTGTGTTGGCTTCTGAACCCCAATTCCAATTCTGATGGTTTAAACTTTGGTGCCATTGTGGAAAGCTTGTTAAAAATGAGTGATGAAGATGAAGTTGATAAGAGAAAATTACGTTAGACAAGAATTATAGGTATCCTGTTTAAAAATAGGAGCCAAATTTATAGAAGAAGAAGATGCATGTGATTGGTCCAAAAAGAGGCAAGTATTTTCAAAACACAATCATGAAAATATTGAAAAAGTATAGTTTTATCTCATGCATTAAATGAAGTTTATCTGCTCCCAAAATTACGGCCTAAAAATATGTCAAAAAGTAACAACTGGGTAGGACCCATTGAGTGTCAACGGTCAAAAATAACCTATCAACGCCCAACGGCTATAATCTTGTCAACGTTTTCCTATAGCCATGTCAGCGTCTAAATTGGTCACAACAACGCTTGAAAACATACTTGTCAGCGTCCAAAAAAAAATGTTTTAAAATGAAAAATGACCTTAACAAAGTAATTTATCCTAGAGAAGATAACCAAAAAGCTGATAATTATTATAGGGCGGCAAGCACTGTCCAGTTATGCACACTTGCTTAAGCAAGATAGACATAATAGTCCTCTAGTGTCCCTTGCTAACCAAAACTCTTAACAACCAAGTTACCTAATAAAATTCCTTGTTACTCCCAGGTAAATCCCATAACAAAATTATTCCCAAGTCTCCCAACATACCACAACCAATTCTAGGCCAAAAATATCTTGGTAGCATGCATAGTATATCAACTTCGCATGCTACAGTGCCTCATGATTTAGTAAAACTAACTCATACTCACCTGTGGACACAATCTAGAATTGTGATAAGAGTATCATATGGATACCTAAACACCCTAAAGGTTCCTAAAACCTCCCCTTAAACTATGATACATAAGTTGCTAAAAAAATATGCATGAACATAAAAATTTATGTCAAGATAGGAATTAAAAATTCCAACCATCATCCATAAATAAAAATTGTCCAAATGCTTCTCCATTGATCCATAAGCAACTCTGTATCCAATGGTATACTGCTAACACCACCTGCACATTTAGATTGAAAACCACAAAACTAACATTTGTTGCTGACAACGCCCCGATAACACATGACAGCGTTGAGGGAAGCTTTGTCAGCGTTAGACAATTATATTGCTGACAACGTTACAAAAACACTTATCATCTTTCAAGCAACCTTTGTTAGTGTTACAAAAATATAGTGGAAAATCTAAATCATCCATAAGACCAATAACAATGCATCATCCTGTGCATACTTTTACAAAAAGACTCCAAAACACATATTATGTGAGATTGATCATTCCAATACTTGTTACCAAGTATTGAAACCTCCTAGCATCAAAAGGTTTAGTTAGTAAATCTGACACATTTTCCTCAGTGTCAACCCTATCTGGTTGTATTCAACCTTTTTCAAAACAATCTCTTATAAAATGGTGTCTAATTTCTATGTGTTTAGTTTTATAATGATGTACAGGATTCTTAATGATGCATAAAGTGCTGTTATTGTCAACAAATATCTTGGTATGCATGAAATTATACCCATAGTCCAACAGCTAGTTCTGAATCCACAAAACTTGTCCACAACAAGCAGCTGCAGCCACATACTCAGCTTCAGTTGTAGAATTAGCCACCACTGTTTGTTTCTTGCATTGCCAAGATATCAACCTGCTCCCAAGAAACTGACATTCACCAGTTGTGGATTTCCTATCAAACTTATCACCTCCATAGTCACTGTCTGAATATGCAATCAACTCCAATGGTGAATCCTTTAGGTACCACAAACCAAGACTAGGATAGCATCTTAGGTACCTAAAGATCCTCTTCACAGCATAAAGGTGACATTCTTTGGGAGTCACTTGATGGAGTGCACAAGCACCCACAGCAAACATGATATCAGGTCTGGAGGCTGTAAGGTACATCAATGATCCAATCATGGACCTATAGTACCTGACATCAACATCTTTCCCATCTCCAATCTTTCCCCAAGGGTGTTCTCTATCCATAGGAGTAGTAGCCCTCTTTTCATGTGAAGAAAAGCCAAACTTCTTCAAGATCTCAGCCACATATTTATCCTGGGAGATGAAGATACCATCTTCTTTCTGCTGAACTTGTAAACCAAGAAAGAAGTTCATCTCCCCCATAACACTCATCTTGAATTTGTCTGTCATAAGCTTGGAGAAATCCTCACTCATCTTTAGATCAGTAGACCCAAAAATGATGTCATCAACATAGACCTGAACAAGCAACACATCCTTACCTTTCTTCTTTATAAATAGTGTCTGATCTATGGTGCCCCTTTTGAATCCATTGTCCACTAAGTAAGTAGACAAAGTACCATACCATGCTCTTGGGGCTTGATGAAGTCCATACATAGCCTTCTTGACTCTATACACTTTGTCTGGATTCTCTGGATCCTCAAAACCAGGAAGTTGCATCACATATACCTCCTCAACAATTGTACCATAGAGGAAGGCACTCTTGACATCCATTTGATAGACAGTGAAGCCCATGCAGGATGCATAGGCTAAAAATATACTTATAGCTTCAATCCTTACAACTTGTGCAAAGACTTCCTCATAGTCTATCCCCTCCTCTTGTGTATATCCATGAGCCACTAACCGTGCCTTGTTTCTGACCACAATTCCTCTTTCATCTCTCTTATTTCTTAGAACCCATCTTGTCCCTATAGGTCTGACATATCTGGGACAATCAACCAGCTCCCAAAAATCCTGAATTACAAATTGGTGAAGCTCATCCTGCATTGCTTCCACCCAACTTGGTTCTTTGAGAGCATCAAGTATTTTCTTGGGTTCCTGTTGTGACAGAAAACAGGCAAACAAACATGCTTGCACAAGAGGGGTATCAACCTTCTTGTGTATATTGGCAATAAACCCACCAAGACCTTGATGAGATCTTCTAGTCTGAACTGGAGTCATAATATCACCAATGATTTGAGAAGTGGGGTGATTCTTCATAGTGGAAGTGAGAACTCCTCCTTCAAAAAGTCTGGTGTCATCAACCTCATTCTCCATGTTGCCAATATCTTCTTCATCAGACTCCCTCTCATCAATATGAGGATGAACCTCTTCATATAAGTTGGAAGGTTCTCCTTGTTCAAAATGGAAGAGAAAAGATGTGCAGAAGTGTTGTCAACGCCTGAACCTTGTTTGTCAGCGCTTGGGCTAACAACGCTTGAACTTTTGTTGTCAACGTTTGAGCCATCAAAGTCTGAATTGGTCTTGTCAGCGCTAGATTTTCCTTTGTCAGCGCCTGAAGGACCATGCATGTTTGTATCTGGTGGTACTTGCAAACCACCATTATCTTTACCAGCAGCAGCAGTAGCAGCAAAAGCATCTGTCCAAATGGGAATTGTAACATATTCTTGTATAGGAGATGTCTTTTCTGCTTGTGATCCAACCTTTTCATGAACCTGTGTACCTGAAACATCAACAACTTGTTCCTCCACAACATTTGAAGTTACCTTCACAATGTCTGGATTAGTGACAGGCATATAATTTAAAGTTCTATATAAAGGTTCCAAGTCAAACAACCAATTTGGACCACTTTCAGGATCACTAGGTTTATTCTCTAAAAACCTAACATGTACTCTATCAAGTATACATTTTTCTTCTTTAAGATAAACCCTATATCCCTTGCTCTGCACTGAATACCCCATGAAGTAGCCTTCATCACCTTTTGCACTAAATTTACCTAAGGCATCACTAGTGTCTAAAACTACTACATGACAACCAAAAGGTCTGAGAAAACCAATATTAGGTTTTCTACCCCAAAGTAACCTTCTGAATTTTGTTAACCAATGCTCTATTTTGAACATAACAAGCTGTATTAACAGCCTCAGCCCAAAAGGCTATAGGAAAATGAGCATCAGCCAACATTGTTCTGGCTGCTTCAATTAGGGTTCTATTTTTCCTCTCAGCAACCCCATTTTGCTGTGGAGTTCTTGCAATACTAAATTGCCTAGTAATTCCTTTCCTGGCACAGAAATCATCTAGCTTCTTGTTCCTAAATTCACCACCATTATCACTCCTAAGCATCTTAACTTCATTGCCAGATTTCTTCTCAATCTGAGTGATAAAATCAATTAGAATATCAGCTGTGTCACTCTTCATAGCTAGAAAGAATGTCCAAGTAAACCTAGAAAAGTCATCTGTGATAACAAAGCAATAGGACTTTCCATTCAAGCTTTCTATATTAGTTGGACCAAAGAGGTCCATGTGAAGAAAATGAATAGGTCTAGAACTAGAATGCACCTGTTTGGACTTAATGAGACCTTGTGCTGCTTGCCTTTAAGACATGCAACACAAGAGTGGTCATTGTAGAAGGCCTTCTCAGGCAAACCATCAACCAAGCCAAGTCTCACAAGCCTATTAATATTCTTAAAATTTATGTGCCCAAGTCTCCTGTGCCACAAATTACTCTCATCTACTGAAGCTTTAGCATAAAAACAAGACATATTGTTATTCATTCTTATCCCATTCAGATTCACATTGTATATGTCTTTATGCCTAGGTGTTCTATACTCAATATATTTCTCATCAGGGATCTTATAATCCTTGCTTAACACCAAACACTCAGTATCAGTAAACATAACCTTATTTTTGTTATCACAAACTTGTGATACACTAAAAAGATTGTAATCAAGTTCTTTTACCAAAAATACGTTTTCAAAACGCAAATTCTTGGTGAGAAGGGTTCCTTTGCCTTTGATAGTACCATATCCTCCTCCAAAGTAAACCTTATCACCATCCTTAATGGGAGTGAAGTTCGTCAAATAGTCTTCCTTCCCAGTCATGTGCCTTGAGCATCCACTATCCTAATATCCATAATCATTGATCTGTTTTTGAATGCCCTGCACATAAAGAAAACAAATTAGTTTTCTTTGGGAACCCAAGCCTTAGAAGACTTAGATTCATCAGGTTGTTCAATAAGAACAGACTTAGTTCTCATAACAACCCCATTTTCATCCTTCTTAGGATGAAATACCCAGTTAACCCTAATAGGTTTGTAATGACCTTTGAAATGTAATTAAATCTGTTGTAGGTCATTGAAATACCATTATCATTAGGGTTTTGATCATTCTTGGGTCTCCATGTTAAGCTTGAAGAAGCTTTAGACCCCTTACCTTGTGGTTGCAAATATTTAGGTCTGGTCACATTTCTGTCAGCGTTGGAATTGGTCTTGTCAACGCTGAAATTACCCTTGTCAGCGTTGAACCTAGGGTTTGCTACAGAAACCCATTGCCTATTAGACTAAGTGTTTGTCTTTTGAAATGGTCTTTGTCCATGAGTGTTAGACCCTCTAGTGAAGAATGGGGCAGGTCTAACAACTTGTGGACTTTGCTGCACACAAGGTTTGGGTCTGACAACGTTTGACTTCCTAACAACGTTGACTTTGTTCCTGTCAGCGCTGAAATTCTCCCTGTCAGCGCTGGCTTTGGGAGCGTTGACACACTTATATGCCAAGTGTGAAAAACTACCACAAGTGTAACAAGCTTTTCTAGACTCAACCCTAGGTCTAGAAGAGAAGAAGCCTGTTCCATCATTTCTAACCTGGCTCTTAGGTGACCTAGTATTCCTATACATCTCTGCATACTTAATGCTAGGTTTTCTAACAGTGTTTGAGCCTAGGTCAACAGTTTTACCACTGATTGGGTTAGTAACCTTAATAGGAGTTGACTCATTAGGACTTTCACATAGCAAGCCACCTTTAACAAATAATGTAGGGTTAGCTTTCTTCCATTCATTCAAGTCAGTCAACTTTTGATAATACTCCTCAACTGGGGTGACAACTCTTGGTGGAGGAATGAATTCCTCCTCTTGGAGTTCTGGCAAACCAGTCCAAGATAGGTCCTTTTGTTGGACACCATAGAAGTCACCAGCTGGTGGTGGAACCACAGAGTAATCTTTCATCCCAATCCTAGTCATGTCCTTAGGATCCCTTTGTTTACCCACACAGTCTCCTAGGGTTTGAGTGGCTCTATCAAATCTTTGAATTTTAAGGCCAACATTGTCTTTATTCTTAATGGCCTTATCTAATTTAGCCTGTAACTCACCATTAACCCTTTCCATGATGTTTCTAATATCCATACTAGCATTTAACTCATGTTTTAAGATATTTATTTTATCTTTTAAGTCAAATTCCATTTTCTTGTATTCAGAAACTGTTTTCTCAATTTGAGTGAGAGCTAGTTGGTAATTAGACAGTTTGCACTTTTTAGTACTCACATCACTTAATAATTTTAACACCTCTTTGTTAAGCTTCTCAGTGTCTAACCTACAACCTTTACTACAGAAAGCATCATTGTATACCTCATTATCAGATGAAGAGGAGGAGTGTGCCATGAGAGCATATTCAACATGCTCTTCTTCTTCAACTTCAGCAACCAAAGCTTTATCCTCTTCCACATCCTTAGCCAGATAGCTCCAATCCCATCCCATAACATCAATTCCTTGAACTGCAACCATGGCTTTAGGATCTTGAGCTTTAACAATTTGACTTGAGGGTTTACCAGCATCAGATCATCTAGGAGATATGCATTCCCTCATGAAGTGCCCCATACGATGATAGTTGTAGCATTCAACTTTGGATTTATCAAATCCAGCTGTGTCTTTTGCATTGAATGTCATCTTCTTCTTAAACCTTCTGTTCCACCTGTTTGCTCTTATACTAGCAAGAGCCATGTTCCACTTAATGTCCATTGATAGGTGTGAAAACACCAATCCTTTTACCACTTAATTCTGGCTAAAACGAGACCAAAACACGTATTTAATATCATTTGTTTGGAATTATGCGTGGTTTTTGTGTTTATTGTGTTTTCAGAGTCAACCGGATGAATATTGAAGAAAACATGGGATTTAACGGGTTTTATCGAGGAAAAAGACTCAAGACGAAGTCTATTGTCCAAGAGATGCAAAAGATTTCAAGTCATTGTGCCTATTTGAAGATTTATCGAAGAATAGAGCCAAAGATGGAAGATTCATATATGTCGAAGAACTCGAGTCTATTAAACAAAAGATTATAAGACGAGTTGGAATTATTCATCGACACTTCTAAAAATCCAAAGTCGGAAACGTTTATTTAAAGAAGCGTGAAGACTAAAGAAGAAAGAAGAAAAGAAGCCCGATACCAGAGCCCATTCACAAGCCCATATCACACGCCTATATAAAGTTTCCACTTCACAATTTGAGAGAGCTTTAGTCTTTAGTTTAGTTTTTTAGTTTTCATTTTTTCTCTAGTTTTAGAGAGAGAAAGTTCCAAACTTTCTCTCACTAAACTTTTTCTTTGTTTTCATCTTTTAAATTTAAGCTTTTTTAATCTTTGTACTTGAGATTTCATTAATCTTATTCAAGTTAAGCTTTAGAGTTCTTCAATCTTCTTCTAATTTTCTTAGTTTACCTAAATCCTTGATCCGATTGTTAAATTTCATACGGTTTGGATTTGTGGATGAGTTCGTGATCAAAGTTCAATCTTTCTTGTTTCTTTTCAAGCTTTCACACGTATAAGTTATAGGCCTTCTATGCTTATTGTCTTATTGCTTGTTTTAGCTTATTGAATTTCGGATTTCATCAATGTTTTATTCCTTCAAAAGTTCCTTTCATAAAGTTTAAGGTTTACGTTTTTCAAAAGGTGTCTAATTTAATCTTTTTGAAGAAGTTTAAGTCCTTTTAAGATAGCTTATTGTATGTGCTTATCCAAGTTTCAGCTTATTATCATTCTCGGATTGCTTTGGTTTCTATCGCAATATAAGGGTTTATACATATTCCGACGGTTTTCTGATTTTTATCGCAATAACCCAAGTGTGGGTTCTACTTTGCGATAGGTTGGTAATTCCCCCTTATTCCGATTTGGGATTGCGATCGCTTATTGCGATCGCACATTCCGACGGGATTCAGGTCCTTTTTAAGTCGAAACTCTGGCCAATTTTTATTTACCTTATTCCGATCTGACATTGCGACAAAGGGTTCTTAGATATTCCGATCTGACTTTCCGATAAGACATCATTCCGACAGCTTGATCTTAATTATTCCGATGGGTTGTTTTAGTTATATTTCGATGCTTATGTCTTTGATGCATTCCGATAGAAATAATTTTCAATATTCCGATAGAACAAGTTTTTAAGTATTAGTTCAATTAAGTTTTCAAAGTATTTGTCTAATCTTTTCTTCACGTTTTCAAGCATTCAGTTTTAAACTTGTCAATCTAGTTTAATTTTTTAAAAGCTTTAATTTTACTCTTCGACACTTACTTATTTGTCATTAGTTCAAAATAGATAAACAAACCAAAACCTTTTTATTAACCAAGAACAAATTATTCCACTTAGAACCGTGATCAATTCGAGGAGATACCGAGAACAATCTAGAACCCATAGCAAACCAGTGTATCAAATGTGGACTTCTATCGAAGTTTTAAGTGGACTTTTCCATTAAAATGCCTTCATTTAACCGGAAAATCATCTTTTTCAACATTTTTCAAATTTTTTATTAACTTTGGCCATGTAGTCGTAATTTTTAAATTTTTATCGTTGCTTTCATATGTATATATCCCGCAATAAAGTCAAAAATATTAATAAAGTGGTGTAGCTAGATTAGAAATCTTTGACATATTAGGCCCGTTGCGATTATTTTCACTCAACCCGAATAGACTTATCCAAGTTTACTCTAGCTAGTATCCTTAACCATGTAGACCTTAATTGGTTTATTAGGCTAAGCATCCACGAGTCTCATTACTTGAGATTTTAAATTGTGGAGGACGAGAAATGATAGAGTCGATTATAAGTCGGTATTCTTGCACAAGCTCACTTGGTGTAATTATTTGCCTATTCTCCCATCACTTGCTAATAATTTATCTGCAATAAGTAAGGTCGTACGATTTGAAAAGTTACTTAGCTTCTAGCCCAAGATCGTTTAAAAGTTGCTCGGTAATGATAAGAGTTCATAGCCAAGGCATAACTTATGAAGCGGGGCGCGGAGATTGGCGAGTCCGAAAAGGCCCTAACAAGGCATGAGGATTCCATTTTATTGCTGAAGATCCAAAGTGATGTGAAAAGCATTATTCCCAAAATAAATATGAAGGATCAAGACTCACGACGAAAAGCAATAAACTCCCATAAAGATCATGGAGAAGTCTATCCGAAAAGACCCTAACAAGGTATGAGGATAAATAGATCCAAGTCCGTAAAGGAGGAGGATCGTTGTATCTCAAAATCCCAATTAGAGAGTGAAGAAATAATCATGAAGTCGTGGTCAACAAAGTTGGAGTACCCCTCAAAAGTCTCCAAGTGAAGAAACTCTAGTAACGATGAGAAGACCATTATCTCAAGCACGTCTTTCAAGATATGAAGTATGAAGTACATGCCAAATATCGGCCCGAGAAAGGTCTCAAATCGTGAACCGAGTTATGCCAAGATATGAACTTTTTGATATCCCAAGAAGCAGTTTTAAGAGATTTTGTCCTTTAGCTAACTATTGATCAGATCGTCCTACTTTGCTTTCAGCCTAAATAAACTATTGGAATAAGTCCAAAAATGCATCTTCATGATCATTCTAAGACAAAAATAAAATATAAGAGATACACCTAGGAATAAGGGAGTTTAAGCATTTAATTAAGCCATGTGTGTAAGTGTTTGATATGCTAACTTATAATAACAATGATCTCGTTTTTAAGCTTAGTTTGGGGAACGTGAAACTTGAGGGTGATAAATCTTCGCAACACCAAAGCCCTATTGTAAGTCCTTGATCTCTTTGCAAGTTATTTCCATCCTTTTGTTTACTCTAAAGATTTGATTTCTCTTAGTACTCTAATTTTTGTTTAGTAGTATATTAATAAGGCCAAGGTTGATTGATTATGAGAAAAGTGTAAATTGGCTTTATCACTAAGCATTGCATGAGGGCATGGCAATGGTTAAGTGTAGGGGATTTGATAGGTATGAAAACACCCATCCTTTTACCACTTAATTCTGGCTAAAACGAGACCAAAACACGTATTTAATATCATTTGTTTGGAATTATGCGTGGTGTTTGTGTTTATTGTGTTTTCAGAGTCAATTGGATGAATATTGAAGAAAACATGGGATTGCACGGGTTTTATCGAGGAAAAAGACTCAAGACGAAGTCTATTGTCCAAGAGATGCAAAAGATTTCAAGTCATTGTGCCTATTTGAAGATTTATCGAAGAATAGAGCCAAAGATGGAAGATTCATATATGTCGAAGAACTCGAGTCTATTAAACAAAATATTATAAGACGAGTTGGAATTATTCATCGACACTTCTAAAAATCCAAAGTCGGAAACATTTATTTAAAGAAGCGTGAAGACTAAAGAAGAAAGAAGAAAAGTAGCCCGATAGCAGAGCCCATTCACAAGCCCATATCACACGCCTATATAAAGTTTCCACTTCACAATTTGAGAGAGCTTTATTCTTTAGTTTAGTTTTTTAGTTTTTATTTTTTCTCTAGTTTTAGAGAGAGAAAGTTCAAAACTTTCTCTCACTAAACTTTTTCTTTGTTTTCATCTTTTAAATTTAAGCTTTCTTTAATCTTTGTACTTGAGATTTCATTAATCTTATTCAAGTTAAGCTTTTGAGTTCTTCAATCTTCTTCTACTTTTCTTAGTTTACCTAAATCCTTGATCCGATTGTTAAATTTCATACGGTTTGGATTTGTGGATGAGTTCGTGATCAAAGTTCAATCTTTATTGTTTCTTTTCAAGCTTTCACACGTATAAGTTATAGGCCTTCTATGCTTATTGGCTTATTGCTTGTTTTAGCTTATTGAATTTCGGATTTCATCAATGTTTTAGTCCTTCAAAAGTTCCTTTCATAAAGTTTAAGGTTTACGTTTTTCAAAAGTTGTCTAATTTAATCTTCTTGAAGAAGTTTAAGTATGTTAAGATAGCTTATTGTATGTGCTTATCCAAGTTTCAGCTTATTATCATTCTCGGATTGATTTGGTTTCCATCGCAATATAAGGGTTTATACATATTCCGACGGTTTTCTGATTTGTATCGCAATAACCCAAGTGTGGGTTTGCGATAGGTTGGTAATTCCCCCTTATTCCGATTTGGGATTGCGATCGCTTATTGCGATCGCACATTCCGACGGGATTAAGGTCCTTTTTAAGTCGAAACTCTGGCAAATTCTTATTTACCTTATTCCGATCTGACATTGCGACAAAGGGTTCTTAGATATTCCGATCTGACTTTCCGATAAGACATCATTCCGACAGCTTGATCTTAATTATTCCGATGGTAACAAACATGAACATTCCGATGGACTCCACTTTGACATTCCGATGGGTTGTTTTAGTTATATTCCGATGCTTATGTCTTTGATGCATTCCGATAGAGATAATTTTCAATATTCCGATAGAACAAGTTTTTAAGTATTAGTTCAATTAAGTTTTCAAAGTATTTGTCTAATCTTTTCTTCACGTTTTCAAGCATTCAGTTTTAAACTTGTCAATCTAGTTTAATCTTTTAAAAGCTTTAATTTTACTCTTCGACACTTACTTATTTGTCATTAGTTCAAAATAGATAAACAAACCAAAACCTTTTTATTAACCAAGAACAAATTATTCCACTTAGAACCGTGATCAATTCGAGGAGATACCGAGAACAATCTAGAACCCATAGCAAACCAGTGTATCAAATGGCGCCGCTGCCGGCTCTTCTCGTTAAGATCAACAGTTTTTTGTGAGAACTTGGATTTTGGGATCCGTTCCTCGTGAACGTTACTTTTTCATAAGATTTTTCAAAAATCCTAAAAAATATAAAATTTTCAAAAAATTTTAAAAAAAAAATATTTTAAAAACATAAAAACCAAAAATATTTCTGCTTTGTTTTTGCTTTGTTAGTTCTTTTGCAGGTGCATGCGTACACGATCAACGTCTTATCAAGAGCCCGAGCCTCTCGAAGACTTAGACATGGCCGGTGTACAAAACAACAACAATAACCCACCTCAAAACAATAATTATAACAATAACAATCCACCTTTCAACAACAATAATAACAACAACAATGAGCCTCTACCGGATAATCGCCCGATGATTGAACTTCTGCAAGCACATGTAGATGGTAACAATGATCCAATTTTCATACCCGCGATTGCAGCCAACAACTTTGAGCTCAAATCCGGCTTTATCCATATGGTCTCTGCTCAACCATTCTTGGGGCGTACCATTGATGATCCACATGACCACATCAAGAGATTCTTGCAACTCACTAATACGGTCAAATTCAATGGTGTTCCACAAGAGGTAATCCGTTTACAACTTTTTCCCTTTTCTTTAGAGGGACAAGCCCGGCATTGGCTTGCTAAGGAACCGCCACAGAGTATTCTTACGTGGACGGATTTGGAGACCAAGTTTATCAACTACTTTTTCCCACCATCTCGTACTACCGCTTTGTGGAATGAAATCATTAATTTTGAACAAAAGTACGATTTGTCTTTTAGTGAATCTTGGGACCGTTTCAAAGACCTTTTAAGAAAATGCCCACAACATGGTTTTACCAAAGTGCACCAAATGAACACTTTTTATAATGGTTTAAGCATGAATGACCAAGATTCACTAAACAGTGCCTCCGGGGGTAATATTTTGGCTAAGACTTCCAATGCTGCTTGGGATATCATTGAGAATAAGTCTCGTGTGTAAACCAAGAGTGTGCGGACCAATGTCGCTAGTGCCAGTACTAGTGACAGCGATAAGCTACTTGACAAAATCACTGCGCTTCTTGAATCGCTCGCTACCCAAACCGCCAGCAACACCAGCAGCATCAAACGCTAAAAACGCTAAAGACGCTCAAGTCAATGTTGTTAGCCAACCATGTGAGATATGCGGGGGTCCTCACTCTTACACCACTTGTAACGCCACCCAAGACTACCCTTCTGAAAATGTGAATGCAGCATACGGTACCTATCCTCCGGCCGCTTATCAAGCTCGTACTCAAGGTGACCGCAACCTGCTTAGCTACCGCTCCAACAACTATCTCTCACCACTCGGTTTTACTCCTAACAACCAAAACCAACAATAAAACGTCAACCGCCCTCCTAAAAAACAACAACAATCTCGTGGACCATACATACCACCTCACAAACAACAACATCCACCTCAAAGAAACAACCAAGTTTACCAGCAACCTGCTTATCAACCACCCGCATACAATGCTCCTACCAACCAACCCACCGCTTTACACCAAGAAGTGGAAACCTACATGAGGACTAACGATATGATCGTTGGAAATCTTCAGCGGGAAGTGCTCAACTTGAAAGCAGACCTGGTGAAACAAGGGAACGATCTAAGAGCTGATATGAGAAACACTTTGGATAGTCAAACGAATGACTTAAAGAACATGATGACTAGTTTCTTCCAAGGTAATCAACCCTCTTCTTCGGGTACTCTTCCGAGTAACACCGTTACGAATCCAAGAGGGGAGATGAAAGCAATCACCACTCGCAGTGGCAAAGGTACCAAGGAACCCGAGCTTCCTATACCTCCACCGGTGATTGTGACTAAGGAAAACGAGTCACCTGCTCCTATTCCTCATCCTTCTACTTCCCTAATTTCTCCACCTCTTACTTCTACCTCTCCTCCACCCAAGGATGTGAGTGATCCTATTCTCCCAAAGCCTTCCTCTTCTTCCGATATACCTTATCCATCAAGGTTGAGGAAAGAGAAGCTCAAAAGCAAGGACGATATTCAAGTTTCGAACTTTCTCAAAATGTTTAAACAATTGAATTTTAACATCTCCTTCGCTGAGGCTCTCGCTCACATGCCTAAGTATGCGAAAATGTTCAAAGATCTTCTTAGCGACAAGGAGAAGCTTCTTGATATTGCTAACACCAAACTTAATGAGAATTGCTCTGCAGTGCTCTTAAGGAAATTGCCAACCAAGCTTGGTGATCCGGGTCGTTTCTTAATCCCTTGTAACTTCCCGGGAGTAGAGAATTGCATGGCCCTAGCCGATCTAGGTGCCAGTATTTACTTAATGCCTCTAAGCGTGTGGAAGCAATTATCTCTCCCTGAGCTAGTCCCCACCAAAATGACTCTGGAATTAGCTAACCGTACGGTTGCTTATCCAGTGGGGATAGCCGAAGACGTCTTTGTAGGAGTCGACAAATTCACTTTTCCTGCCGATTTCGTCGTCGTCGACTACGAGATGGACCCTCGTGTGCCATTAATTGTTGGTCATCCATTCCTGAGGACCGGTCGCACTCTCATCGATGTTGAAGCCGGTGAGCTTATCATGAGAGTGGGTGACGATAAAATCGTTTTCAACATGGGAAAGTTGTCTAAACAGCCTTATTCTAACGAGAGTGTTAATTGTATTGACGTTCTTGATGAGGCTTGTGAAGAACACTTCAAAGATGCTTGCAAAAGTATTCCTACCTCTCTTCCCAATGTTGAGACCGTTTCCTCTATCGATTCATCACTATCTCTATTTGGAGAAAGTGATTTCCTTTGGAAAGATTTGGAAGCCACCATGGGAGATGTGAACTTAGAACATGCCGATTCTCCCACCGATTGGGATGAAGATCTTCGCCTCATTGAGAACCTTCTTAAAGAAGACAATATTTCTCCACCATCTCCCACGGTTATTGCTATCGATGCTCCGACTTTGAAAACGCCTCCCATTGAAAATCCTCCGGATTTAGAACTTAAGGAGTTGTCGCACCATCTCGAGTACGTGTTCCTTGAAGAAAAGAAGAAGTCGCCCGTCATCATTGCTAAAGACTTGAAAGAAGAAGAAAAATCTCGCCTCATCGCCGTGCTTAAAGATCATAAGAAGGCAATTGCTTGGAAAATTTCCGATATCCGCGGAATTGATCCGAACTTTTGTACTCACAAGATTCTCATGGAAGATGACTTTAAACCCGCAATCCAGAGCCAAAGAAGGGTTAATCCTCGCATTCATGACGTCATCAAACAAGAGGTTATCAAACTTCTAGATGCCGGCTTGATTTACCTTATCTCGGATTCGACATGGGTAAGTCCCGTCCATTGTGTGCCCAATAAGGGCGGAATAACCGTTGTTTCCAATGAACACAACGAGTTGATTCCCACTCGTCTCGTTACTGGGTGGAGAGTTTGTATTGATTACCGCAAGCTCAATGATGCCACGAGAAAAGATCACTTTCCTCTTCCCTTCATGGATCAAATGCTCGAGCGTCTAGCTGGTAATGACTATTACGGCTTCTTAGACGGTTTCTCCGGGTATTTTCAAATTCCCATCGATCCCAAGGACCAAGAAAAGACCACATTCACTTGTCCCTATGGAACATTTGCTTACAAACGTATGCCTTTTGGTTTATGCAATGCTCCTGGGACGTTCCAAAGGTGTATGATGGCTATCTTCCATGACATGGTGGAAGACACTATGGAAGTATTCATGGATGATTTCTCGGTTTATGGCGATTCTTTCTCTGCTTGCCTCGCCAATTTAGAACGTATGCTTCAGGGATGTGAAGACACTCGCCTTGTTCTTAATTGGGACAAATGCCATTTAATGGTAAAAGAGGGCATCGTGCTAGGACACAAGATCTCCAAAGCCGGTCTTGAAGTAGACCGTGCTAAAGTCGATGTTATCGCTAAGTTGCCTCCACCTTCAACCGTGAAGGGTGTGAGAAGTTTCCTGGGTCATGCGGGCTTCTACCGTCGATTCATCAAAGATTTTTCCCAAATCGCTCGCCCGATGACCCACCTCTTGGAAAAAGACACTCCTTTTATCTTTTCCAAAGAGTGTCTTGAAGCATTCAACTTGCTTAAGGATAAGCTAACTAAGGCACCCGTCTTGGTTACCCCTAATTGGGAGCTTCCCTTTGAGTTGATGTGCGATGCTAGTGACTTTGCTATTGGTGCGGTTCTGGGCCAAAGAGTGAACAAACACTTCCAACCGATCCATTACGCTAGCAAGACAATGACGGGGGCTCAATTGCATTACACGACAACCGAAAAAGAGCTTTTAGCTGTTGTCTATGCCTTTGAAAAGTTCCGCCCCTATCTTGTCCTTTCCATCACAATCGTTTACACCGATCATTCCGCGTTGAAGTACTTGTTGACCAAGCAAGATTCTAAACCAAGACTTCTTCGCTGGGTTTTGCTACTCCAAGAATTTAAAATCGAAATTCGCGATAAAAAAGGAGCTGAACACCTAGCCGCGGATCATCTCAGTAGACTTCAGGATCCTTACCAGGGGGATCATCCGAACAAAGAAATCAATGATTCTTTTCCCCTGGAGGCCTTAATGTCTATCAACTCGACTTCTTATGAAACCCCGTGGTTTGCGGACATTGCAAACTACTTGGCGGGTGGAATTCTCGTTAACGGGCTAACATCCCAGCAAAAAAAGAAGTTCTTCAAAGACATTAAGACTTACTTTTGGGATGACCCGTACCTATTCAAACAATGTGCGGACTTGATTATTCGCTGATGTGTTGATGGACCGGCAGCTTTAGAAATCCTTAACGCTTGCCACAAAGGACCCACCGGTGGTCACTTTGGTCCCAACTACACCGCCAAAAAAGTGTTTGACTCGGGATTTTATTGGCCCACCATCTATCGTGACGCTCACGAGATGGTTAAACATTGTGATGCTTGCCAAAAACAAGGCAAGATCACACATAAAGACGAGATGCCTCAGAATTTCATTCAAGAATGTGAAATCTTTGATGTTTGGGGTATCGACTTTATGGGCCATTTCCTTCATCTAAAGGAAAAAAATACATCCTTGTAGCCGTTGACTACGTTTCAAAGTGGGTTGAAGCCAAAGCTTTACCTACTAATGACGCAAGGGTGGTTTATAACTTTTTGAAATCTCTATTCACTAGATTCGGTGTGCCTCGTGCCATTATTAGTGATCGCGGGACTCATTTTTGCAATGACCAATTTGCTAGAGTCATGGCTAAGTACGGTGTAAATCATCGTCTTTCCACCGCCTACCACCCACAAACTAATGGCCAGGCTGAAATATCCAACCGAGGATTAAAGCGAATTCTCGAAAGAACCGTGGGAGAGCATCGTGCCTCATGGGCTGATAAATTTGAAGATGCTTTGTGGGCTTTTCGTACAGCTTACAAGACTCCGATTGGTTGTACACCATATCGTCTCGTGTACGGAAAAGCCTGCCACCTCCCCCATTGAGTTGGAGCACAAGGCTTACTGGGCTTTGAAGTGGGCTAATTTTGATATCAACAAAGCCGGTGACCTACGCAAGATCCAACTCAATGAGCTCAATGAACTCCGTAATGAGGCTTATGAAAATTCTTTGATCTATAAGGAGAAGACTAATCTCATTCACGACTCTAAGATTAAGAACCGAGAGTTCCAAGTTGGAGACAAAGTTTTTCTCTTTAGCTCTCGGTTGAAAATATTTTCAGGCAAGCTGAAATCTCGTTGGTCCAGCCCATTCACCATTGCCCAAATTTTTCCATATGGTACTCTCGAGCTCGCTCAACCTAATGGACCTAATCTTAAGGTGTATGGCCAACGAGTGAAGTTGTACTTTGGTGAGGACATCTCTCACGAGATGATTCCATCCCTCACCACGTTCCCCATGAACTAATTTTGGGTCGAGTCAGGCTCGTGACTCGGTTATCAAAAACAAGCGCTCCTCGAGAGGCAGCCCGAGTATCTATCCTTTTCTGTTTTAACCTCCTAAGTGTAGGGGGACCTATATAGGTGTTTGTGTTTGTGTGGTGATGTGATTACAGGGATGAATTCACTTTTGGAACCTTTGAAGAACCGTGCTCTCGTGTTATCCGAAATCCGGTTCTATCTCTCAACTATCGTGATTCAATTTTCTTCATACTTGCATTTTGAAATTGATCACTTTAGTCGTCTCTTCCTTAGCTTGATTTAACCAACGTGCACAATGTCATAAGTGTAGGGGAGACTTTTCCCACATGCTTAAACATTGAGGACAATGTTTATCTTAAGTGTAGGGGGGACTTCTATCGAAGTTTTAAGTGGACTTTTCTATTAAAATGCCTTCATTTAACCGGAAAATCATCTTTTTCAACATTTTTCAAATTTTTTATTAACTTTGGCCATGTAGTCGTAATTTTTAAATTTTTATCGTTGCTTTCATATGTATATATCCCGCAATAAAGTCAAAAATATTAATAAAGTGGTGTACCTAGTTTAGAAATCTTTGACATATTAGGCCCGTTGCGATTATTTTGACTCAACCCGAGTAGACTTATCCAAGTTTATTCTAGCTAGTATCCTTAACCATGTAGACCTTAATTGGTTTATTAGGCTAAGCATCCACGAGTCTCATTACTTGAGATTTTAAATTGTGGAGGACGAGAAATGATAGAGTCGATTATAAGTCGGTATTCTTGCACAAGCTCACTTGGTGTAATTATTTGCCTATTCTCCCATCACTTGCTAATAATTTATCTGCAATAAGTAAGGTCGTACGATTCGAAAAGTTACTTAGCTTCTAGCCCAAGATCATTTAAAAGTTGCTCGGTAATGATAAGAGTTCATAGCCAAGGCATAACTTATGAAGCGGGGCGCAGAGATTGGTGAGTCCGAAAAGGCCCTAACAAGGCATGAGGATTCCATTTTATTGCTGAAGATCCAAAGTGATGTGAAAAGCATTATTCCCAAAATCAATATGAAGGATCAAGACTCACGACGAAAAGCAATCAACTCCCATAAAGATCATTGAGAAGTCTATCCGAAAAGACCCTTTAAGGTATGAGGATAAATAGATCCAAGTCCGAAAAGGAGGCGGATCGTTGTATCTCAAAATCCCAATTAGAGATTGAAGAAATAATCATGAAGTCGTGGTCAACAAAGTTGGAGTACCCCTCAAAAGTCTCCAAGTGAAGAAACTCTAGTAACGATGAGAAGACCATTATCTCAAGCACGTCTTTTAAGATATGAAGTATGAAGTACATGCCAAATATCGGCCCGAGAAAGGTCTCAAATCGTGAACCGAGTTATGCCAAGATATGAACTTTTTGATATCCCGAGAAGCAGTTTTAAGAGATTTTGTCCTTTAGCCAACTATTGATCAAATCGTCCTACTTTGCTTTCAGGCTAAATAAACTATCGAAATAAGTCCAAAAATGCATCTTCATGATCATTCTAAGACAAAAATAAAATATAAGAGATACACCTAGGAATAAGGGAGTTTAATCATTTAATTAAGCCATGTGTTTAAGTGTTTGATATGCTAACTTATAATAACAATGATCTCATTTTTAAGCTTAGTTTGGGGAACGTGAAACTTGAGGGTGATAAATCTTCGCAGCACCAAAGCCCTAATGTAAGTCCTTGATCTCTTTGCAAGTTATTTCCATCCTTTTGTTTACTCTAAAGATTTGATTTCTCTTAGTACTCTAATTTTTGTTTAGTAGTATATTAATAAGGCCAAGGTTGATTGATTATGAGAAAAGTGTAAATTGGCTTTATCACTAAGCATTGCATGAGGGCATGGCAATGGTTAAGTGTAGGGGATTTGATAGGTGTGAAAACACCCATCCTTTTACCACTTAATTCATGCTAAAACGAGACCAAAACACGTATTTAATATCATTTGTTTGGAATTATGCGTGGTTTTTGTGTTTATTGTGTTTTCAGAGTCAATCGGATGAATATTGAAGAAAACATGGGATTGCACGGGTTTTATCGAGGAAAAAGACTCAAGACGAAGTCTATTGTCCAAGAGATGCAAAAGATTTCAAGTCATTGTGCCTATTTGAAGATTTATCGAAGAATAGAGCCAAAGATGGAAGATTCATATATGTCGAAGAACTCGAGTCTATTAAACAAAAGATTATAAGACGAGTTGGAATTATTCATCGACACTTCTAAAAATCCAAAGTCGGAAACGTTTATTTAAAGAAGCGTGAAGACTAAAGAAGAAAGAAGAAAAGAAGCCCGATACCAGAGCCCATTCACAAGCCCATATCACACGCCTATATAAAGTTTCCACTTCACAATTTGAGAGAGCTTTAGTCTTTAGTTTAGTTTTTTAGTTTTTATTTTTTCTCTAGTTTTAGAGAGAGAAAGTTCCAAACTTTCTCTCACTAAACTTTTTCTTTGTTTTCATCTTTTAAATTTAAGCTTTCTTTAATCTTTGTACTTGAGATTTCATTAATCTTATTCAAGTTAAGCTTTTGAGTTCTTCAATCTTCTTCTACTTTTCTTAGTTTACCTAAATCCTTGATCCGATTGTTAAATTTCATACGGTTTGGATTTGTGGATGAGTTCGTGATCAAAGTTCAATCTTTCTTGTTTCTTTTTAAGCTTTCACACGTATAAGTTATAGGCCTTCTATGCTTATTGGCTTATTGCTTGTTTTAGCTTATTGAATTTCGGATTTCATCAATGTTTTAGTCCTTTAAAAGTTCCTTTCATAAAGTTTAAGGTTTACGTTTTTCAAAAGGTGTCTAATTTAATCTTTTTGAAGAAGTTTAAGTCCTGTTAAGATAGCTTATTGTATGTGCTTATCCAAGTTTCAGCTTATTATCATTCTCGGATTGATTTGGTTTCCATCGCAATATAAGGGTTTATACATATTCTGACGGTTTTCTGATTTGTATCGCAATAACCCAAGTGTGGGTTCTACTTTGCGATAGGTTGGTAATTCTCCCTTATTCCGATTTGGGATTGCGATCGCACATTCCGACGGGATTAAGGTCCGTTTTAAGTCGAAACTCTGGCCAATTTTTATTTACCTTATTCCGATCTGACATTGCGACAAAGGGTTCTTAGATATTCCGATCTGACTTTCCGATAAGACATCATTCTGACAGCTTGATCTTAATTATTCCGATGGTAACAAACATGAACATTCCGATGGACTCCACTTTGACATTCCGATGGGTTGTTTTAGTTATATTCCGATGCTTATGTCTTTGATGCATTCCGATAGAAATAATTTTCAATATTCCGATAGAAAAAGTTTTTAAATATTAGTTCAATTAAGTTTTCAAAGTATTTGTCTAATCTTTTCTTCACGTTTTCAAGCATTCAGTTTTAAACTTGTCAATCTAGTTTAATCTTTTAAAAGCTTTAATTTTACTCTTCGACACTTACTTATGTGTCATTAGTTCAAAATAGATAAACAAACCAAAACCTTTTTATTAACCAAGAACAAATTATTCCACTTAGAACCGTGATCAATTCGAGGAGATACCGAGAACAATCTAGAACCCATAGCAAACCAGTGTATCTGTTCCAAGTGCTCATCACTTATCTGCTCAAGGTCCTCATATCTAATCACTGAACCATTGGGAAAAGAAGCAATATAAGCACATACAGTATCCAAATCCAAACCAGCAGGTTTAACTCTTGGGGAGTCACTTTTGAATGTGTCAGCGTCTGAAAAGGAGACGTTGACAGGACTTGTTCCAGCGCTGACACATGATGATCCAATAACTGGATGCATGTAAGAGTCCTTCTGATTGAATTGACCTTCACTATGAGAGAAGAAGGCCATGTTACTGTTGGTAGACTTGCTTCCATGCTCTAAAAGAGTTTCATCTTCCAACAACCTTAGTTTGTTGTAGATGTCATCAAACGAGGAATTTTTGTAAGTATTATTGGCAAGAATAGATCTTGCCTCAATCTTCCACGCCTCACCAAGACTTTTAAGAAAGGTAGCATTAATGTCAACATCACCAAGTTGTGTCCCCATGAAGGACAACTTGCTAGTAATGTCAAGCAATCTGCTTCTCACACTACTCAGCTTCTCACTGGGTTGAGCTTTGAAAACAGCATAATCATGCATGAGTTGTTTCTTCTTTTCTTTCCTGGTATCTGCATTGCCACCATATGTAACTTCAAGAGCTGCCCAAAGGTCTTTAGCAGAATCATAACCTCTGTATTTATGCTGGTTCTCTTGTCCCAAAGAATCTTTCAGAATATTTATGGTTTTCATGTCAACCCTTTTCTTTGCTATGTCTTCAGTAGACACAGCTCTACCATCTTCAGGTTTTTCTTTCTTATCTTCTTCAAAACATCCAGCAACAGCTGATCTTTGAGTAATAGCATCGGTAATCTTTTGGGCTTTATCGAATGTGTTTCCATATTCAATGATCTCCCAAAGTGTGTAGTCATAGATCCCTAGATATTGCTCAAAGTTGAATTTCCACAATTCAAAGTTGGTTGCATCAAGCATAGGAATCTTGATGTTTGGTAAAGGTGAGGAGGAGGAGGAGGTTATTTCTGACATGATGTTGTTTGGGTTTTTGAGAAAATTAGGGTTTTGGTGATTTTTAGGGTTCTTGTGTTCTTTAAGATCAAAAGTTCCTCAACAAGCTCTGATACCACTTGTTGATCCCAAACTTAGATCGATTTAGCTTTATGTATACGAGATTAGATCAAGTAATACACTTAGAGAAACCTTTGTATATGTTTATAACAATCTAAGTGTTATGCGGAATTAACACTTAAACAAGAACACACAAGATATAAACAAACTTTCACTTTGGTTAATGATATCAAACTTGCTTACAATGAAAGTAGTTTACGAATGAAAACTTATATGAAACATTAACCTAAAAGTCTTCTTTTATAGACATAAGAAGCCTTGTACAATAATCTACGTATCAGCTATTCTTGGTAAAGATAAATATAGAAAATACATTGTTGTTCCTATCTTTACTAGAAGTTATCTAGAATACAATAAACGCGTAGAGTATATCTTCCCATCAGTGCTTGTCTTCAATGTATCAACGCTTGACTTTATCTTGTCAACGCTTAGGCTGTCAGCGTTTGTTTTACTCTTGTCAGCGCTCAAGTGAACTGGCCATAATTTATTCCCAACAATCCTCCCCTAAACTTGATATCCACTCTTATGATCAAGTTTCTGAATAAACATTAAGGACTAGGAGGAATCTTACAAACCTTCTCATATTGGTAATAAATAAATCTGATCAAGTCTTTTGCCACATCACTTGAATAATCTATTTACAGCTGAGTGTTCTTCATCTTCTCCAAGATATCATTGGACATGAAATACTGACCATCCACAAGTAGATACTCAGCAAACTTTGTAGCACTCAAGTAATAAACACCAGCAGCTGAATATAATCTCCATTGAAGACCAATGAGGTCATCTTCAAGATCCTTCTAAATAGCATGATCCTCATCTTTTGGTCCACACATTCTCTTGAATGTGGACCACAGTTTTATTCCATTAGCTGAAGTTGGTGCTTCAGCCTCATACTTGGTCTCCAACAACCTCCATAGGTCTACCAAGTCTTCTCTATCACAACTTGCAAACAAAGATACAAGAGTGGTGAAAGTGTGTACCTCTTTTCCATATCTGCCAATCTTCCAAAATCCACATTCATCTTCTTCATAGCTGACAATTGGATTTCTGGAATCTAGTGGTAACACTTGTACCATATCTGAGGCTTCTAATGGTGAGAGCTTGAGGCTCCTTCTTATGAGAGCTTCACTTGGATACAATGGATCCATATCTTTGGGAAACTCAAGAGAAACTCCCTTTTTCACTGGTCTGGGAACAAACATTGCTTTCTTGAGCTCCATTTCTTCTACAAGTTCTTCTTTCCTGTCATCAGAAAGAAGTCTTAGAGTGTTTGCCTCCTGCACTCTAACCCAAATGGGATAATCTTTGCATTCCAACTCATCAAATGTCAATGCCCTCAATTTCTGATAAATCCATCCTACTCCATGACATCTGAGCAACATGCAGTATAGCTCCCTTCTATCCCTTTTCAACTCTGAGAGAATATTGCTTGCCTTGTGTTTCAAAATAACCTGGCAGTCTTTTTGTACTCTGAGGAGAATCTCCAAACCCCATATCTGATCTGAAATGGTCAAGTATGGATTCTCCATACATCTTTCTTCCCAAGCATGATACATTTGAACCACCTCTGGCATATCAAAGTCAACCTGCAATTTCAACTCTCTCAATTTCTCCTTGGCCAACTCATCTCCATACTCAAGTCTTTTTGGCTGTTCTATGATCATGACACTTGAGTCTGAGCTAGCTTCATCACTTCCTTCTCTCTCTTCTGAAGTGACAACAAATGGTGACTCTTTCACCTCCTTTCTATCTTGTTCCATGATTTGTGCAGCCAATCTTCTATCAAACTCAACTTGAGCTGCATTCTTTGGAACAACCTCTTCCACCATAATGCCCTTACCCTTATCTAATGGATCAATTGTTGGTAAGGTAGATGGTGATACCTGTGAAGAAACCTCCTTGATGATGGATGATGACTGGGATACATCACCCTCATGTGCAGGTCTGTCAACGCCCAATTTTGTTGTGTCAGCGCCCAAAATATTCCTGTCAGCGTCCAAATTCTCCTTGTCAACGCCCAAATTTCCTGCCTCAGCGCCTTTTGCAATTTCCTCCAACATGGCTGTAAATGATAAATTTAAGTTTGTAGGAGAGACTAAGGACGTATCAAAACCTGTCTGTTTCTTCAAACTTGTAAGGGCCTCAGCAACATCCAAAGATTGACCATCATGGCTGCCCTTATCACTCACATTTATTGGATCTTCCTCCCCTTTGGAAGATTCCTCCATCCCTCTCCTTGCACTTGCAGTCTCCAAAACAACAATCCTCTCCCTCAATTGCTTGTGTTCAAGGCCTTGTGAGCTGACAACTTGTACCAAGTCTGCATTTTTCTTTTGGAAGCTCATGCAGACTGCCGTCAACTCAAGTAGGGTCATTGGTTCCAGTCTGCCCTCTTCTAAAATGGAGATTTGACCTCCCAAGTCAGATTCATTGGGCATGGATGAGGACTTAATGATGGTGGGACTGCCTTGGCCAGCTTCTAAGCCAGAACCAATAGTCCCAGCCTCATCCATAGCACCAACCACACTTGTGGTGGTGGTTCTCTCTGCTCCATGGCTAGGACCACTAGAGGAGAACACTCCAGTAGTCCTTTGGCGTTTAATCAACCTATATTTAGGGGGTGTAGAAGATGATGTGGATTGGGTGTTTGGGTTTGTGAAGGTTGTGTGTCAACGTTGGAAATAGGCACATCAACGCCAACATTTAATGTGTTAGCGTTAAAGGGTTCTTGGTCAATTTGCATATGTTCATCTGAAGGTAAGGGTTCAGGTATTGGATCAATTTGGGGTTGGGGGTTTGGTTGGGGTTGAGCTGCTGCAATGACAGCAAGCATAGCTTGGGTTAAGGGTAGGTCACGATGGGGGGTGAGTTCATCTTCATAAAAATCGCTTTCTTTTGCACAGGGATCTCATAAAAATCATTATGATCCCTTGTGCAGTTTCCTTGAACATCAAAAACCATTTGTAAAAATCGGGGATAAGCTAAAGTCATTTTGTTCCCCTTATTTTTACACATGCCCTCAAAAATCATTTTAGAATAATTAAATTTTTGCCCATTTGCAATGCACACAATAGCTCTAGCAATAGACCTATTGATCTCATTGTGTGCAGTGCATTTGGGACTCAAACATTGAAGGAGAACATGTATTAGGTACTTCCAGGCTGGGGGAAACTCTTGTTTATGATATTTGTTTAAAGTTCCTTCATCAGGAAAAGGATAACCCAAAGCCCTTAGTCCTTCTTCTATTTCACTAATGGGAAGGGTGGCTATATCATCAGCATCATCAAGATGCAAGGCTTGGCGTACCAAAGCCTCAGTAACCACCCAAGGTCTCCTATGAACAATAGAAGTTAATGTAGTCACTCTATTAACTGTTGAGGAACTAACAGTGTTCCAAAACTGTTCAATATGTGTGTGACTGGAATGAGTGGTGCATGAGAAAGAGCATACCTAATAGGAGATGCGTTCAAATACGCCACCATTTGTGTGTATTGAGGGAACAGAGCATCAGCAGCTTGAAGATACGCAATCATGTTGTGTTGGCTTCTGAACCCCAATTCCAATTCTGATGGTTTAAACTTTGGTACCATTGTGGAAAGCTTGTTAAAAATGAGTGATGAAGATGAAGTTGATAAGAGAAAATTGTGTTAGACAAGAATTATAGGTATCCTGTTTAAAAATAGGAGCCAAATTTATAGGAGAAGAAGATGCATGTGATTGGTCCAAAAAGAGGCAAGTATTTTCAAAACACAATCATGAAAATATTGAAAAAGTATTGTTTTATCTCATGCATTAAATGAAGTTTATCTTCTCCCAAAATTACGGCCTAAAAATATGTCAAAAAGTAACAACTGGGTAGGACCCATTGAGTGTCAACGGTCAAAAATAACCTATCAACGCCCAACGGCTATAATCTTGTCAACGTTTGCCTATAGCCATGTCAGCGTCTAAATTGGTCACAACAACGCTTGAAAAATACTTGTCAGCGTCCAAAAATAAAAATGTTTAAAAATGAAAAATGACCTTAACAAAGTAATTTATCCTAGAGAAGATAACCAAAAAGCTGATAATTATTATAGGGCGGCAAGCACTGTCCAGTTATGCACACTTGCTTAAGCAAGATAGACATAACAGTCCTCTAGTGTCCCTTGCTAACCAAAACTCTTAACAACCAAGTTACCTTATAAAATTCCTTGTTACTCCCAGGTAAATCCCATAATAAAATTATTCCCAAGTCTCCCAACAGACCACAACCAATTCTAGGCCAAAAATGTCTTGGCAGCATGCATAGTATATCAACTTTGCATGCTACAGTGCCTCATGATTTAGTAAAACTAACTCATACTCACCTGTGGACACAATCTAGAATTGTGATAAGAGTATCATATGGATACCTAAACATCCTAAAGGTTCCTAAAACCTCCCCTTAAACTATGATACATAAGTTAATGTACGATTGGAAGAAACTTTTATTCGATCAAAAGTTAAACTAGTTACAACATATGTTCATGTACGATTGGAAGAAACTTTTATTCGATCAAAAGTTAAACTAGTTACAATAAATTTAACTTCATGAAAAAAACTGTGGGAAGCGCAAACTTCGAACAACCACAAGCAAAGTTGTACACACATACAAAAATTCAATAGTTCTTACTCTTTTGATTCGTCAGACGACATGGACGTTTGAGTTTCAGGAGAAACTCAGTTCAACGGGTATCGAATGTAACAATCGCAAAATTTTGACTTGTTTAAGTTATTTAAATTTTAGTTAGCGGGTTAGACCTGTATGTCTATTGAATTTTCCCCCGTTTATTTTTATGCAAAATGGTGTACATACATATTTTATGACTAAATGAATATCATTTAGATCGTCTTCATCATTGCGTCTATATTTGAACGTGCCAAAAATATTATACACATACGATATTTGCATGTGCATCAATTACATGGGATTACAAACTAAACAAACTTGAAAACTCATGACCACGACTCACGTATTTCATTTGTTGTTACCGTTCTATTTAAACCCTAGGTATCATTCGTACTACTCACCAACAAACACCTTTAACGAGATTTGCATCTCTTTCTTATCCCCTTTGTCGCTGAATCATGGTGATCCAAATTGGTACCATGTCAAGTCTTAGCCATCTTTAGAAGCACATAAGTCCCGTCCTTGGAACATACGATTATACTAAACTTCATTTATTTAATAAAATATTCAAACACATTACTTGTAGCTAAAAGTAAATGTCCATTTCTTCACTTATGGCTAAACCATTTACCAACATTTCCCCACTTGCTGTTGCCATCCAACGTCTCTTCCTATTACTTGAGCATCCTAATGTTAGTCTTTTCCCTATCATGTATGTGTGGCTAAACATAAGAGTCCAACACACATCCCACCATTTCTAAAATAGACCACACCGATACTACACTTTGAGGATGCACTAGTCAAAGTTACCTATCTATAAACAATCCCCTTGGTATAACTTTTACACATGCACAAACATAGAACAACTCCCTTCCCTCTCTCCAAAACGTGACTCCCCTCACATGTCCTTTCTCCATCACCTTTCTCTGCCGTTTGTCTATTTACTTCTTTTGCTTTCCACAAACCAAAACAAGCATGAATAAGGCATTGCAAAGTCACGTGAAGGAGGGATTTGACCACTCAACATACTTTAACCTTGGATATGTAAAGAAGCTTGTAAACTATACACTCACCATCTTCAAAAAACAGAAAACACTCACAACCCTTTAAGTCTTTGGTTACTAGTTTTCGGCTAGCAGCAGATACCAAACAATACCATGAAGACCCCAAATATTTATAACATGTACACCTTCTAATACCTTTTCTTTGGTTACTGGTTCTTCACACCAGAAAACAACAAGACCCAAGTATCATCTTCTTCAATACCCTTTAATCTAGACATTAAATATCAAAAGCACAAACATAGAGCAAGACTTCTTTCTTTGTGTTCTGGCATGGTATACAACAAGCAGTAGCATGCAAACAAACAACCCTTTTTCTTACTGGTGGTGAACACGAATAGTTAAAGACTAATAACAAGTGTTGGTTTCTAGTGTGTTTTGTCCCGTTGGTGATCGGTTGTTGTAGTTCGTTCGATTTGGATTTTGGTTCGTGTATATATGCGGCGTGGGTATTATTCGGTTGGGATTTATGACTCCGCGAGGGGTAACATGAGGGCCTCGTTTAGATTACGGTTGTGAGAACTAGGGCCGCGTTCATCTATCATCACCATCTTATATACCTCGCTGTAAGAACTCGTATTATCCCGTCACTTGTTGCATGTTCATACTAGCTTGTGTCACCGTAACACTCTCTGTTTGTAAAATGAATAAAACGATACCTATTTCTATATACGAGTATGCATGTTTTTATGAACTAAAATTTGATTTTTCCATATTATGTAAACTTAAATAGGGTGACACCAAAATGTAGAGAGATCATGTATTATAGATAAAGCATTGGTAGGATTACAGAAGAGTAAAACTTGGTACCCATATACCTTATCTCGTTGGCATGCAAACTGAAGAAACACGCTGTTCAAACAGATACATTTACTTAAGATTCATAAACTAGACTTGGATACGAAACCGTAGCCGCTTAAATCACCTAAAACGGAGTTAAAACGACTAAGATATGACAAGAACGATTTTCACATAAAATCATAAAAATCTGTCAAAAACTGTGAAATAATTCTAAGTCTGGGGAAATGACGATTCTGGGTAGGCAGGTTCGAGGCAAGTTTTGAGGCAGATATAGTCTGTTTAGCGAAAACGTCCAGAAAGAGTAACTTATTTTCCTCCCTGTCTAGTTTTCAAAATGGGCAGCCAAGACTCTTGGGGAGCTGTGAGCGTAAAGTTATGTGGCTTAGAAAACGGTAGAAAAACCTGCAGCACTAGTGTAATTTGGCAGAATTGTTAATGTTCGAGGCTGTTTTCGATGACTTTAGAGGATGAATTGACTAAACGTTCAGTAATAAGAACTTGTAGAGGACCGTGAGATCTAGAAGCACGTGTTGGTTTTGAACCTTAATAATAAACGACGAGTGAGATATGAGTCGCTAAAGAAGGGCGTTCGACTTGTTTTGGAAATCTTAAAAATCGTTTATTTTTAACGTAAATTATTTGTAAAATATAAAACTTGTTTATAAATCAATGTTTTTTTCTTAAACTATCAAAACACGAGTTTGGTTGATGGTGACACGAGTCTAGGTGTTTGCATACGCAGTTACGTTTTTATTTCATAGTTAGTAAACATGCATTATTTATATCTAGGTCGCGGATAGGGTTTGGCATTGTTTTGTGTGCTCCATTCCGTGCCTATACATTGTGGGCATCTTTGCTTGTACATCCAGGTGAGTTTCATAGCCCCACTTTTTACTTGTTTCGTATAATTTTGGGGTGAGAACATTGCTTGTTTTAAACGGATGAACAGAAGTGCTTAAACTTGATATGTTTGCCTACATGATGTCTAAGTAGTGATATCCCTAGATGCTTTAGCCCACTATCGTGGACCGTTAATTACTTTGTGTAAGCGCGAATGTTATGGATAGATCTATTGGGATTGACCTCCCTATCTAATGTTGGTTGTGTGACCAAATTAGATACACTTACATTTAAGGTCGTTACGAATGCTTTGGGATAGGCATTTGCTCAAGCTCTCACATTATATGGTCAGTAAGGTGAACGCTTCGGTGTCACGAGCTTAGATGTAGGGCAATGTAAACGTATGCTATTTGATTATAATCTTGTATTTGTTATAAGATTATATGCTGGTTGCCTGACTAAAATCTTATGGTTCATCACACTATTTAAACTTAAACCTATGAACTCACCGACCTTTGTGTTGAAGCTTTAGCAATGTTTTTCTCATGTATCAAGACGGAGGAGTGACTTGGTTGTGCCATGGGAGATAAAAAATTTGTGACTATCAATTGGTGTTTGAGCTTTTTCTTATGTTACAGAAAACTCTGATTTAATTTATGTTGTTGTACAAAAATGCTTCCGGATAATGTTTTATACTTATAATCATTTAAATCAACTAAAACGACTTATTTAAATGTCGTTCTTTATTATTATGTCTTATGATAGTCATGATAGTCACACCCAAGTGTATTCACATACATTGGTAATTTGAGGGTGTGACAACTTAGGCCTTGTAGGTGGTATAAATGATGGAGAAGTAGGATTGTTGGGAGTTAATCCGGAACTAATCGTACCGGTTTCCATCTCATGTAATGCGGGTTCAGAGCTGTGTTGCTCAGAAGCAATCGCTGTCAGCTCATCAAAATCGGCATCCAAGGTTTCTACAATCTTGCCAAGACGACGGTTATAAATTCGGTAAGCTTTCTTTACAGGTGAGTAACCAATGAAAATTCCAATGTCAGCCTTCGGTTGAAGTTTGCCCAAATTCTCACTATTTGTATTTTGATAACACGGTGCACCAAACACATGAAGAAATGAAATATCGGGTTTGTGTCCATGAAGTAGCTCATATGGAGTTTTACCATGGTGTTTATGAATGATGGAGCGGTTTTGGGTATAAATGCGGTTGCCACTACTTCAGCCCATAAGAATAAAGGAGCATTCGTATAAATCAACATAGTTCTAGCAGCTTCCATTAGTGTGCCGTTACGTCTTTCCACGAAACCGTTTTGTTGTGGAGTGCGAGCAACAGAAGTTTCATGTGAAATACCGACCTCTTCATAATAGTCTCGTAGAGTTTGATTAACGAACTCAGTTCCATTATCAGTGCGAATGCGGCGAACAGTAGCATTAAGACGTATTTGGATCATCTTAAAGAAATTAATAATATACTTTGGTGCTTGATCCTTGGATGCTAAAAATTTTACCCATGTAAACCTTGAGAAATCATCCACCATGATGAGGATGTATTTTCTACCACTCACACTAGCCGTACGCATTGGCCCACAAAGATCCATGTGCAAAAGATACAGTGGTTCTTGGTTGGTGTCTTCAGATTTAGGTTTGTATGATTTTTTGGTGCTTTTCCCCAAAGAACACGCGTAACATAAATGATCCTTGTCGAACTTAAGTTTTGGAAGACCACGAACAAGTTCGTTTTTACCCAAATGGTTTATAGCATCAAAGTTAAGATGAGATAACCGGCGATGCCACAACCATGACTTGGTCTTGGATGCTTTGGAGAGAAGGCATATAGGAGAGGCAGCCATCATGTTTTGAATGGACAGTGTGTAGAGATTATCCCCTCGATAACCCTTTAACAAATCATTTCCTACAAGATCGCGAATAAAGCAAGTATGTTGTCGAAAAGCCACCTCAAGGTTTGAATCGCAAAATTGTCCCACTGAAAATAGATTGTGACCAAGTCCCTCCACATAATATACCCTTGAAATCGTAACATTCCCAATTCGGTATTCACCATAACCCATGATCTTCGCAATATGGTCGTTGCCGAATTTAACCGTTCCTAGAAACTTGCTGACGAAATTTCTGAGCATCGAGCGATCTCCGGTCATATGCTTTGAGCATCCAGAGTCCAAGTACTAGAGGATGATTTGGACCACCTGAAAATATCACCAGACAAAGATGATGTATCGGAATCTAGTAGTTCCTCTGTGTTAGTAGGTACAAATATATTTATCTTAGATTTGCTAACCGAAGAATGCTTAGGTTTCCAAACTTGCTTCCTATATGTCGGCTTAGCTTCTAGTTGTCTTAGATCCAGGGGTACTTCTTCACTGGTAAGCACAATAGTGGGGGCAGACCCAGTTAAAGGGTGCTTTTTCCATTTCTTAGTGCTAGTGTTCCTAGTTAAAGGACGCTGAGACCTAACTTCCGTGGATGTGATCCTAGTTAAAGGGCACGTACTTCCATTAGCAGTGAAGGTCCTACCAGTGGGTTTCCATTGCCAACCAACTTGAATTTCTTCCAAGTTGGAATCCATTCAAGATTGTTCCTAATAACATACATTTCATTCACGTGATCAACAAGACATAAATCATGATGCTGAGAAAACATGCATTCATTACAATTCCAACATCGTAAATTCGAATTCACATTTTGCTTAGGCTTCTGCAAAGAGGCAGATCCTTTTGTCTTAGATACATGATTCTTTTTTCTTGGCAGTCCTACTAGTGTAAGGCTTGATCCTATATTTCTTGTCTTGAGATCCTTTAGCCTTAGTAGACATAATTACTCATGTAGAAGCCATGGGAACATTAGTGACATATTTTGATTTAGCCTTGATGGGTGTGTTTAAAATAGGCTTGGATCTTGGATTCTTATTAAATGGAGTAATGGCAATGGTGGGGGTTTGTTGTTTAGGTGGTGTAGAACCCGGTTGTCCTATGTACTTCAAGTTCTCTAATCATTGTTGTACCCTCTTAATGTAAGCATGAGGAGAGTAATAGTGACTATTCATAGGATCAATTTCATAGTAATCATCTACCACATCCCTAGCAAGCTCTGCGTGCTTAACTGCATCTTCCATATACCACTTATATGATAGTGAGTTGTTCTTATTGTACGGGTTCTTAATGATCACCACCTTGTTGGTTTTTGGATCACTAGAGGTCGGGGTAGAGATTGTAGCTGGATTATCAACAACTTCTTGTCCTTTGAGTTGAAGTGTCTCCTTTAATTCAGCCAAAACCATGTTTTTGTCGATGAGTTGAATATTTAAGTCAGAGATTTCCTCGCACTTACGGTTCAGTTGGTCAACGAGTGACTTTTTCTCTGCCGCATTAAAAGCAAAGCGATCTTCTAATGAACAATAATTTTGTGAAAAACCCAGCTTTACTTTATCAAAATCCCCTAGCATAGAATTAATTCTATCTTCTAGGGCATGATTTTTAATTTTTGCAGCCTTTAGTTCCAATTTCTCTTCTACGGATTCTCTCTTAAGTCTCATAATTTCTTCCTCTAATGCCTGAACCACCTGAATCATCTTGTCACTTGTCTCAACGGAGTTTTCACAATCATTTATTTTTGAAAGAGTTTCATTTTTAGATTGATTTTCAATTTCAAGAGATATACAATGTTGTTGAAGCTCATTAAAACTTTTTGAAAGTGTGTTATAAGAATCTTGAAGCTATAAAAATTCAGCGTTAGATTCATGACAAGAATGATTTTCTACATTAATCACAGGCTCAACAATATTCACAGATATATCATGCACATCATCATATTTATTCACAGTAGATGAAATCTCATGAGCATATTTAATAGTAATAACTTGCATCCTTCGAGAGACACTATATGTTCTATGAATCGGTCATATTCGAATAAAATCTTTTCTTTCTCCATTAAATGTTGTTCATAAACATCATCCATTTCATAGAAAACTTTTTGAACTTCACCCATTTCAAAACTTAGATTTCCCGCGAGATAATAGACTCCATTTTTAATATTGTTTACAAACGGAACGATCTCTTTCTCAAACACCGTTTTCATGTGTTCGAAAGCCCATTCTCCAACGGTTTGAGCCATTGAAGTCGTACATTCCAGGATGACCTTGTCAAACTCGGTAAGGTATCGCTCAATCTCTTCCATGACCTTAACGACTGACTCATTTTCTTTAAGTTCTTTCGAAAGATTTGCTCTTAAACTCTTAATTTCTAGCAAATTATCCATTTGGACTTGCCTAAACCTATCAAATTCAGGATTGGTTAAGGTAGTGGACATTGGAGTTAATTCCAAGGTTTTAACCTTTTCCTTATGCAAAGCAAGCTCGGCAGATAAAGTCTGATTAACACTGAGGGTTTCAAGGACCGCATTATTCATTTGGCTAAGCATAGATGCCGAGACCATAACCAAATCAGGTTGAGCAAACGAATTTGTAGTCGTAATAGCTCCCGGTTATGGTTCACTCAAAGTCTGGGGACTTGCATTGATATTGCTATCATTGTTTGTCTCCTCGATTGAGTTACTAACCACCGGAGGCTATTCCGGATACTTAGACACTTGCTCAACTTGATAAGGTACAATACTAGTATCCGTAGCAGTATTTGGTACCTCAGAAATTGTGTTAGCTCCATAAAGTGAAAGATTTGCCATGAGAGCTACTTTGGCGGTATTGAGATCATCACAGTCAGAGTGGTATGCATCCAAATCATCACATTGATATGCGGCATTGTTGGTGTGACAACCCTGGTTTTGAGGTTTGTCACTTAGTTTTATTTTGTGCTAGTTACGTGTCTTTACGTGTTTATGTGCTTATTGGTGTGTATAGATTGTGGTTTGGATATCGTTTTCGGTACGGGGTACCTTGTGAGTGAAACGATGTGTGATGATTTCATGTTCATGAGTTCACATGGTAGTGACTATGAAGTGAGATGGTGTTATTTAGTGGTTTTACGTATACGTATATGTATTATAGAAAATCGTATTTTTACGATTTACGGTTTAGCATTTGGAGGTCTCGGATGAGGTAATTAGTCATATGGATATTTTTCGGGATGGTTTTAAGTCATTTAGGACTTAGTTATAAAGTTTATTTCAAAATTTGAGAGTTTTTATAAAAGTGTATATTTTACGTCTTTTACGGTAAAACGCGTAAATTTGACTAGTTTTACGGTTTTGTGGTTTTGGAAGCTTTAGGAGCTGAAATAAATTAAGGAAAATTAAAGTAATATTAATAACATAATATTAAATAATGAAAATAAAAAAAACGAATTTAGGGGTGTTTGGGTCGGTTTAGACGCACCAAAGAAGAAAGAAAGAAGGGAAAAACCCAAAACAGACCCAATGGACATGTAATGGGATTAGGGTGTTGGGAATAAATTAAGGCCAGATCACTTGAACGCTGACAAGAACAACTCAAGCGTTGACAAGAACAAAGTGAGCGCTGACAGCTCTAGCGTTGACAAGTTAAAGTCAAGCGTTGATGGATTGAAGACAAGCACTGATGGAAGATATAAGCTACACGTTTATTATGTTCTAGAATACTTCTAGTAAGGATAGAAACGACAATGTATTTTCTATGTTTATCTTTATTTTGAATAGTTGATACGTAGCTTATTGTACAAGGCTTCTTAGTCTATAAAAGAAGGCTTTTAGGTTAATGTTTAGAATCAAGTTTTATATAAGTTTTCATTCGTAAACATCTTTCATTGTAAGCAAGTTTGACATTCATAATAAAAGTGAAAGTTTTGTTTACATCTTGTGTTCTTGTTTAAGTATTAAATTCCGCATAATACTTAGATTCACAAAGCATATAACAAAGGTTTCTCTACGTGTTATACTTGATCTAATCTCGTATACACAAAGCTAATTGATCTAAGTTTGGGATCAACAAGTGGTATCAGAGCTTGTTGAGGAACTTTTGATCTTTGAAGAACACCAGAACGATTTACGAACACCAAAACCCTAATTTCCTCAAAACCCTAAAAATATCATGTCTGAAGCAATAACCTCCTCCTCTTCACCATTACCAAACATCAAGATTCCCATGCTTGATGCAACCAACTTTGACTTATGGAGGTTCAACTTTGAACAATATCTGGGGATCTTTGATTACACACTCTGGGAGATTATTGAATATGGAAACTCATTCAATAAGGCTCAAAAGATTCAGGATGCCATTAATGCAAGATCAGCTGTTGAGGGATGTCCTGATGAAGATAAGAAAGAAAAACCTGGAGATGGTAGAGCTGTAAGTGCTGAAGATATTGCAAAGAAAAGGGTTGACATGAAAGCCCTAAATATTCTGAAGGTCTCTTTGGGACAAGAAAATCAGCACAAATATAGAGGCTATGAATCTGCTAAGGATCTTTGGGAAGCAATTGAAGTTGCATATGGTGGTAATGCAGACACTAAGGAAGAAAAGAAAAAGCAACTTCTGCATGATTATGCTGTCTTCAAAGCTCAGCCCAATGAGAAACTGAGTAGTGTGAGAAGCAGATTGCTTGACATCACAAGCAAGTTGTCCTTCATGGGGACACAAGTTGGTGATGTTGACACCAATGCTACCTTTCTGAAAAGTCTTGGTGAGGCATGGAAGATTGAGGCAAGATCTATTCTTGCCAATAATACTTACAAGAGCTCTTCGTTTGATGACATCTACAACAAACTAAGACTGTTGGAAGATGAAACTCTTTCAGCACATGGAAGCAAAGCTAGCACCAGCAACATGGCCTTCTTCTCTCATAGTGAAGGTCAATTCAATCAGAAGGACTCTTTTATGCATCCACTTACTGGATCATCATTTGTCAGCGCTGGAACAAGTCCTATCAACGTCTCCTTTTCAGACGCTGACACATTCATGAATGACTCCCCAAGAGTTAAACCTGCTGGTTTAGATTTGGATACTGTGTGTGCTTACATTGCTTCTTTGCCCAATGGTTCAGTGATTACATATGAGGATCTTGAGCAGATAAGTGATGAACACTTGGAAGAGATGGACATCAAGTGGAACATGGCTCTTGCTAGTATAAGAGCAAATAGGTGGAATAGAAGGTTCAAGAAGAAGATGACCTTCAATGCTAAAGACACTGCTGGATTTGATAAATCCAAAGTTGAGTGCTACAACTGTCATCGCATGGGGCACTTCATGAGGGAATGCAGATCTCCTAGAAGATCTGATGCTGGTAAACCCTCAAGTCAGGTTGTTAAAGCTCAAGACTCCAAAGCCATGGTTGCAGTTCAAGGAATTGATGGTACTGGATGGGATTGGAGCTATCTGGCTAAGGATGCTGAAGAGGACAAAGCCTTGATTGCTGATATTGAAGAAGAAGAGCATGTTGAATATGCTCTCATGACACACTCCTCCTCTTCATCTGATAATGAGGTATATGATGATGCTTTTTGTAGCAAAGGTTGTAGGTTAAACACTGACAAACTTAACAAAGAGGTGTTAAAACTAAAAGAAGATACGAGCACTGAAAGGTGTAAATTATCCAATTACCAACTAGCTCTTACTGAAACTGAGAAAACCGTGTCTGAATACAAGAAAATGGATTTTGAGTTAAAAGATAAGATAAATATCTTAAAACATGAGCTAGAGGGTAGTATGGATATTAGAAATATCATGTCAAAGGTCAATAGAGACCTACAGGCTAAGTTAGATGAGGCAATTAAAAATAAAGATAATGTTGACCTTAAGATTCAAAGATTTGATAGAGCCACCCAAGCCATAGGAGACTGTGTAGCTAAACAAAGAGATCCTAAGGACATGACTGGGATTGGGATGAATGATTACTCTCTGGTTCCACCACCAGCTGGTGACTTCTATGGTGTCCTTAGAAAGGATTTAGCTTGGACTGGTATTCCAGAGTGCCAAGAAGAGGAATTCATTCCTCCACCAAGAGTTGTCACTCCAGTGGAAGAGTATCAACAAAAACTGACTGACCTAAATGAGTGGAAGAAAGCTAACCCTACTTTATTTGTTAGGGGAGGTTTGCTATGTGAAAGTCCCAATGAATCTCCACCCATTAAGGTTACTCACCCAGTTACTGGTGAAGTTGTTGACCAGGGCTCCAACACTATTAGAAGACCTACCATTAAATATGCAGAGATGTATAGGAATAATAGGTCACCCAAGAGCCAAGTTAACAATCATGGAACAGGTTTCTTCTCTTCTAGACCTAAGAATGTGTCTAAGAAAGCCTGTTATACTTGTGGTAGCTTTTCACATTTGGCGTACAAGTGTGTCAACGCTCCCAGAGCCAACGCTGATAGGAACAATGTCAGCGCTGATAGGAAGAAAGTCAACGTTGTTAGGAAGTCAAATGTTGTCAGACCCAGACCTTGTGTGCAGCAAAGTCCACAAGTGATTAGACCTGCCCCATTCTTCTCTAGAAGGTCTAACACTCATGGACAAAGACCTTTTCAAAAGACAAACACCTGGTCAAATAGGAAATGGGTTCCTGTAGCAAACCCTAGGTTCAACGCTGACAAGGGTAATTTCAGCGTTGACAGGAGAAAATCCAACGCTGACAGAAACGTGACCAGACCTAAGTATTTGCAGCCACAAGGTAAGCGGTCAAAAGCTTCTTCAAGCTTAACATGGAGACCCAAGAAAGATCAAAACCCTGATAATAATGGAATTTCAATGACTTGCAATAGGTTTAATTACATTTCAAAGGTCATTACAAAACCAATTGGGGTTAACTGGGTTTTTCATCCTAAAAAGGATGATAATGGGGTTGTTGTGAGAACTAAGTCTGTTCTTATTGGACAACCAGATGAATCCAAGTCTTCTGAGACTTGGGTTCCCAAAGAAAACTAATTTGTTTTCTTTATGTGCAGGGCATTCAGAGACAGATCAATGATTATGGATATTAGGATAGTGGATGCTCAAGGCACATGACAGGAAAGGAAGACTATCTGACAAACTTCACTCCTATTCAAGATGGTGATAAGGTATACTTTGGAGGGGGCTACGGCACCATTACAGGCAAAGGAACCCTTCTCACCAACAATCTACGTTTTGAGAATGTCTTCCTGGTAAAAGAACTGGATTATAATCTGTTTAGTGTATCACAAGTATGTGATAACAAAAATAAGGTTCTTTTCACTGATACTGAGTGTTTGGTGTTAAGCAAGGATTTTAAGATCCCTGATGAGAAGTACATTGAGTATAGAACACCTAGGCATAAGGACATATATAATGTGAATTTAAATGGGATTAAAGTGAATGCAAATATGTCTTGTTTTTATGCTAAGGCCTCAGTAGATGAAAGTAATTTGTGGCACAGGAGACTAGGGCACATAAATTTTAAAAATATAAATAGACTTATGAGGCTTGGTTTAGTTGATGGTTTGCCTGAGAAGGCCTTCGACAATGATCACTCTTGTGTTGCATGTCTTAAAGGCAAGCAGCACAAGGTCTCATTCAAGTCCAAGCAGGTGCATACTAGTTCTAGACCTCTTCATATGCTTCACATGGACCTCTTTGGTCCAACTAATATAGAAAGTTTGAATGGCAAGTCATATTGTTTTGTTGTCACTGATGACTTTTCTAGGTTTACTTGGACATTCTTTCTAGCTATGAAGGGTGACACAGCTGATGTTCTTATTGAATTTATCACTCAAATTGAGAAAAGGTCTGGCAATGAGGTTAAGATGCTTAGGAGTGATAATGGTGGAGAATTTAGGAACAAGAAGCTAGATGATTTTTGTGCCAGGAAGGGAATTACTAGGCAATTCAGTATTGCTAGAACCCCACAACAAAATGGGGTTGCTGAAAGGAAAAATAGAACCCTAATTGAAGCAGCCAGAACAATGTTGGCTGATGCTCACTTTCCTATAGCCTTTTGGGCTGAGGCTGTTAATACAGCATGCTATGTGCAAAATAGAGCATTGGTTAACAAAATTCAGAACAAGACACCTTATGAGTTACTTTGGGGAAGAAAACCTAATATTGGTTTTCTCAGACCTTTTGGATGTCATATAGTAGTCTTAGACACTAGTGATGCCTTAGGGAAATTTAGTGCAAAAGGTGATGAAGGTTACTTCATGGGGTATTCAGTGCAGAGCAAGGGTTATAGGGTTTATCTTAAGGAGGACAAACGTATTGTTGAGAGAGTACATGTTAGGTTCTTAGAAAATAAACCTAGTGATCCTGAAAGTGGTCCTAATTGGTTGTTTGATTTGGAACCCTTATCTAGAACTTTAAATTATATGCCTGTCACTAATCCAGACATTGTGAAGGTAACTTCAAATGTTGTGGAAGAACAAATGGTTAATGTTTCAGGTACACAGGTTGATGAGAGGGTTGGATCACAAGCAGAAAAGGCATCTCCTACATTTGAATATGTCACAATTCCCATGTGGACAGATGCTTTTGCTGCTGCTGCTGCTGCTGGACAAGATAATGGTGGTCTCCAAATACCACCAGATACAAACATGCATGGATCTTCAGGCGCTGACAAAGGCAAATCTAGCGCTGATAAGACCAATTCAGACGTTGATGGCTCAGACGTTGACAATAACAGTTCAAGCGTTGTTAGCCCAAGCGCTGACAAACAAGGTTCAGACGTTGACAACACCTTTGCACATCTTTTCTCTTCCACTTTTGAACAAGGAGAACCTTCCAGGGTTTATGAAGAGATTCCTGTTGATCAAAGAGAGTCTGATGAAGAAGACATTGGCAATATGGAGCATGAGGTTGAGGACACCAGACTTTTTGAAGGAGGGGTTCTCACTTCTACAATGAAGAATCACCCCCCATCTCAGATCATTGGTGATGTTATGACTCCAGTTCAGACAAGAAGATCCCATCAAGGTCTTGGTGGATTTATTGCTAATATACACAAGAAGGTTGATACCCCTCTTGTGCAAGCATGTTTGTTTGCATGTTTTCTGTCACAAGAAGAACCCAAGAAGATATTTGATGCTCTCAAAGAACCAAGTTGGGTGGAAGCAATGCAGGATGAGCTTCACCAATTTGCTATTCAGGATGTTTGGGAGCTGGTTGATTGTCCTAGATATGTCAGACCTATAGGGACAAGATGGGTTCTCAGGAACAAAAGAGATGAAAGAGGTATTGTGGTCAGAAACAAGGCAAGGTTAGTGGCTCAAGGTTATACATAAGAGGAGGGGATAGACTATGAGGAAGTCTTTGCACCAGTTGCAAGGATTGAAGCTATTAGGATTTTCCTAGCTTATGCATCTTGCATGGGCTTCACAGTCTATCAAATGGATGTGAAGAGTGCATTCTTGTATGGCACTATTGTTGAGGAAGTTTATGTCATGCAACCTCCTGGTTTTGAGGATCCTGAGCATCCAGATAAAGTGTATAGAGTCAAAAAGGCTATGTATGGCCTTCATCAAGCCCCTAGAGCATGGTATGGTACTTTGTCTACATATTTGGTGGACAATGGATTCAAGAGGGGCACCATAGATCAGACACTATTTACAAAGAAGAAAGGCCAAGATGTGTTGCTTGTGCAGGTCTATGTTGATGATATCATTTTTGGGTCTACTGATCCAAAGATGAGTGAGGATTTCTCCAAGCTTATGACAGACAAATTCAAGATGAGTGCTATGGGGGAGATGAACTTCTTTCTTGGTTTACAAGTTCAGCAGAAAGAAGATGGTATCTTCATCTCTCAGGATAAATATGTTGCTGAAATCTTGAAGAAGTTTGGCTTTTCGCCACATGAAAAGAGGGCTTCTACTCCTATGGATAGAGAACACCCTTGGGGAAAGATTGGAGATGGGAAAGATGTTTATGTCAGGCATTATAGATCCATGATTGGATCCTTGATGTATCTTACTGCTTCCAGACCTGATATCATGTTTGCTGTATGTGCTTGTGCACGTCATCAAGTGACTCCCAAAGAATGTCACCTTTATGCTGTGAAGAGGATCTTTAGGTACCTAAGATGTTTCCCTAATCTTGGTTTGTGGTACCCAAAGGATTCACCATTGGAGCTGATTGCATATTCAGATAGTGATTATGGAGGTGACAAGTTTGATAGGAAATCCACAACTGGTGGATGTCAATTTCTTGGGAGCAAATTAATATCTTGGCAATGCAAGAAACAAACAGTGGTGGCTAACTCTACAACTGAAGCAGAGTATGTGGCTGCAGCAGCATGTTGTGGTCAAGTGTTGTGGATTCAGAACCAGCTGTTAGATTATGGGTATAATTTCATGCATACTAAGATATTTGTTGACAATAATAGTACTTTATGCATCATTAAGAATCCTGTGCATCATTCTAAAACTAAACACATAGAAATTAGACACCATTTTATAAGAGATTGCTTTGAGAAAGGTTTAATACAACCAGATAGGGTTGACACTGAGGAAAATGTGTCAGATTTATTAACTAAACCTTTTGATACTGGAAGATTTCAATACTTGGTAACAAGTATTGGAATGGTTAATCTCACTTAAATATGTGTTTTGGATTCTTTTTGTAAAAGTATGTACAGGATGATGCATTATTATTATTGATCTTCTTGATGATTTAGATTTTCCACTATATTTTTCTAACACTGACAAAGGTTGTTTGAACACTGATAAGTGTTTTTGCAACGTTGTCAGCAATATAATTGTCTAACGCTGACAAAGCTTCCTTCAACGCTGTTATGTGTTATCGGGGCGTTGTGAGCAACAATGTTAGTTTTGTGGTTTTCAATCTAAATGTGCAGATGGTGTTAGCAGTATACCATTGGATACAGAGTTGCTTATGGATCAAAGGAGAAGCATTTGGACAATTTTTATTTATGGATGATGGTTGGAATGTTTCATTCCTATCTTGACATAAATTTTTATGTTCATGCATGATTTTAGCAAACTCTTTGTATCTTAGTTTAAGGGGAGGTTTTAGGAACCTTTAGGATTTTTGGGTATCCATATGATACTCTTATCACAATTCTAGATTGTGTCCACAGGTGAGTATGGGTTAGTTTTACTAAACCATGAGGCACTGTAGCATGCATAGTATATCAACTTTGCATGCTGCCAAGACATTTTTGGCCTAGAATTGGTTGTGGTCTGTTGGGAGACTTGGGAATGCTTTTGATATGGGATTTACCTGGGAATAACAAGGATTTTATAAGGTAACTTGGTTGTTAAGAATTTTGGTTAGCAAGGGACACTAGAGGACTGTTATGTCTATCTTGCTTATGCAAGTGTGCATAACTGGACAGTGCTTGCCGCCCTATAATCATTATCAGCTTTTGGTTATCTTCTCTAGGATAAATTACTGGTTAAGGTCATTTTTCACTTTTTAAAACAATTTTATTTTTGGACGCTAACAAGAAATTTCCAAGCGTTGTTGTGACCAAATTGGACGCTGACATGGCTTTAGGCGAACGTTGACAAGATTATAGCCGTTGGGCGTTGATAGGTTATATTTGACCGTTGACACTCAATGGGACCTACCCAGTTGTTACTTTTTGACATATTTTCAAGCCGTAATTTTAGGAGTTGTTACTTTCATTAAATGCATGAGATAACTTATAACTTTTTCAATCTTTTCATGATTAGTTTTTGAAAATCTTTGCCTATTTTTGGGCCAATCACAGCATTCTTTATCTCCTATAAATTTGGCTCCTATTTTAAAATAGGGTATCTATAATTCTTGTCTAACACTTTTCTCTTATCAACCTTCATCTTCTATACTTCAAATTAACAGCTTTCATCAATGGCACCAAGATTTAACTCAGCAGAATTGGATTTGGGGTTCAAGTCTCAACACAACATGATTGCTTATCTTGTTGCTGATAATACTTTGTTCCCTCAATACACACAAATGGTGGCGTATTTGAACGCATCTCCCTTAAGGTATGCTCTTTCTCATGCACCACTCATTCCAGTCACACACATTAAGCAGTTTTGGAACACTGTTAGTTCCTTAACAGTTAATGGAGTGACCACATTAACTTCTATTGTTCATGGGAGGTCTTGGGTGGTTACTGAGGCCTTGGTACGCCAGGCCTTGCATCTTGATGATGCTGATGGTATAACCATCCTTCCCATAACTGAAATAGAACAAGGGCTTAGGGCTTTGGGATATCCAATTCCTGATGAAGGTACTCTTAATAAGTATCATAAGCAGGAATTTCCCCCATCCTGGAAGTACCTCATTCACATTCTCCTTCAATGTTTGAGTCCCAAATGTACTGCACACAATGAGATCAATAGATCCATTGCAACTGCTATTGTGTGCATTGCAACAGGGCAAAAATATAACTATTCTAAAATGATTTTTGAAGGGATGTGTAAAAACAAGGGGACAAAAATGACTTTGGCTTATCCCCGTTTTCTGCAAATGATTTTTGATGATAAAAGATATTGTTCAAGGGATCACAATGATTTTTATAAAATCCCTGAACAAAAGAAAGCTATTTTTACAAAGATGAATTCACCACCTCATAGAGACTTACCTTTAACCCTAGCCATGCTTGCTGTTATTGCAGCAGCACAACCCCAACCAGACCCCCAACCTCAAATTGACCCTCACCCACAACTTGAACCTATTCCTGAACCTTTTCCCTCACCTGAACAAATGCAAATAGACCAAGAACCCTTTAACGCTGACACATCAAATGTTGGCGTTGATGTGCCTATTTCCAACGCTGACACCCAACCATCACAATCCCAAACACCCCTTAACCAACCCACATCTACCCATTCTTCCACACCATCTTCCACACCACCTGAATATAGGTTGATCAAACGCCAAAGGACTACTGGAGTGTTCTCCTCTGGTGGTCTTAGCCATGAAGCAGAGAGAACCACCACCACAAGTGTGGCTGGTGACTTGGATGAGGCTGGGACTATTGGTTCTGGCTTAGAAGCTGGCCAAGACAGTCCCACCATAATTAAGTCCTCATCCATGCCCAATGAACCTGACTTGGGAGGTCAAATCCCCATTTCAGAAGAGGGCAGACTGGAACCAATGACTATTTTGGAATTGACGGCAGTCTGCATTAGCTTGCAAAAGCAAAATGCAGACTTAGTACAAATTGTCAGCAAACAAGGCCTTGAACTCAAGGAATTGAGGGAGAGGATTGTTGTTTTGGAGAATGATCATGCAAGGAGAGGTATGGAGGAGTCTTCCAAAGGGGAGGAAGATCAAAGAAATCTGAGTGATAAGAGCAGTCAAGATGGTCGATCAATGGATGTTGCTGAAGCTCTTACTACTTTGAAGGAACAAACAGGTTTTGATACGTCCTTAATCTCTCCAACCAATCTAAATTTATCATTTACAGCTATGTTGAGAGAAGTTACACAAGGCGCTGAGGGAAAATATTTGAGCATTGACAAGACAAATTTGGACGCTGATAGAAGTATTTTGGGTGCTGATAGAGGAAATTTGGGCGTTGACAGATCTGCATATGAAGGTGATGTATTCCAGTCATCATCTATCATCAAGGATGTTCCTACTCAGGTATTACCATCTACCTTACCAACCATTGCACCATCAGATAAGGGTAAGGGTATATTGGTAGAAGAAATTGTTCCAAAGGATGCAGCCCAAGTTGAATTTGATAGAAGATTGGCTGAGCAAATGATGGAACAAGGTGAAAAGGAAAAGTCACCATTTGTTGTGACTTCTGAAGAAGAAAGTGATGGAGCTAGCTCAGACTCAAGTGTGATGGTTATTGAACCAGAAAGGCTTGAGTATGGTGATGAGCTTGCTAGGGAAAAGCTGAGAGATTTAAAGTTGCAGATTGACTTTGACATGCCAGAGGTGGTTCAGATGTACAATTCTTGGGAAGAAAGTTGCATGGATAATCCAGACTTGACCATTTCAGATCAAATATGGGGTTTGGAGCTTCTTCTTAGAGTTCAGAAGGATTGTAAGGTGATTTTGAAGCACAAGGCAAGCAACATTCTCTCTGAGTTGAAAAGGGATAGAAGGAAGCTCTACTTTATGTTGCTCAGATGTCATGGAGTTGGATGGACATATCAGAAGTTGAAGGCTTTGACATTTGATGAGTTGGAACATAGGGCTTATCCTATTTGGGTGAAAGTGCAGGAAGAAAACACTTTCAGACTTCTTTCAGATGAAAGAAAGGAGCAACTTGCAGAAGAGATGGAAATCAAGAAAGCTATGATAGTTCCCAGGCCAGTGAAGAAGGGATTTACACTTGAGTTTCCAAAAGATATGAATCAACTATATCCAAGTGAAGCAGTTATTAGAAAGAGCCTCAAGCTCTCCCCATTAGAAGCTTCAGATATGGTGCAGGTGTTACCATTAGATTCCAGGAATCCAATTGTGAGTTATGATGAGGATGAATGTGGATTCTGGAAGATTGGAAGATATGGCAAGGAGGTACACACTTTTACCACTCTCATATCTTTATTTGCAAGTTGTGATAGAGAAGACTTGGTGGACCTTTGGAGGTTGCTGGAGACCAAGTATGAGGCTGAAGCACCAACTTCAGCTAATGGAATAAAACTTTGGACCACATTCAAAAGAATGTGTGGGACAAATGAGGAAGATCCTGAAATATGGAAGGATCTTGAAGATGACCTCAGTGGTCTTCAATGGAGGTTATATTCAGCTGCTGGTGTATATTATTTGAGTTCTACTAAGTTTGCTGAGTATCTACTTGTGGATGCTCAATATTTCATATCCAAGGCTGTTTTGGAAAAGATGAAGGACACCCAGTTGGAGATAGATTATACAAGTGACGTGGCAAAGAATTTGATTAGATTTATTTATTACCAATATGATAAGGTTTGTCAGACTCCTCCAAGTTCTTAATGATTATTCAGAAACTTGATCATAAGAGTGGATATCAAGTTTAGGGGAGGATTGTTGGGAATAAATTAAGGCCAGATCACTTGAACGCTGACAAGAACAACTCAAGCGTTGACAAGAACAAAGTGAGCGCTGACAGCTCTAGCGTTGACAAGTTAAAGTCAAGCGTTGATGGATTGAAGACAAGCACTGATGGAAGATATAAGCTACACGTTTATTATGTTCTAGAATACTTCTAGTAAGGATAGAAACGACAATGTATTTTCTATGTTTATCTTTATTTTGAATAGTTGATACGTAGCTTATTGTACAAGGCTTCTTAGTCTATAAAAGAAGGCTTTTAGGTTAATGTTTAGAATCAAGTTTTATATAAGTTTTCATTCGTAAACATCTTTCATTGTAAGCAAGTTCGACATTCATAATAAAAGTGAAAGTTTTGTTTACATCTTGTGTTCTTGTTTAAGTATTAAATTCCGCATAATACTTAGATTCACAAAGCATATAACAAAGGTTTCTCTACGTGTTATACTTGATCTAATCTCGTATACACAAAGCTAATCGATCTAAGTTTGGGATCAACATAGGGGGCCTTTAGGACTTAACCAAACCCAACTCATAAGAATAATAATCAGGTTTTTAACCTCCATAACATCTCCTAGCCGAAATTCATCAATGGTGGCCAGTTAGGGTTCTTCAAAAATTAGGTTTTCTTCATCTTCTATTAATTCAAAGGTAAAACCTTCTTAACCCTTTTTAATTTAATTATTTTTAATGTTTATATGATCATATTATGATGGATTTAGGTTAGGGTTTTAATAAAAATCTGTATTTTAATGAGTTCATAATGATTGGATGGTTTAGGGCTTGTAATTAGTGGGATTAAGGTTAATTAATGAGGTTAATTTAGTTAAACCCGTTTTTAAAAACTGGGCAGAATTTTGAATCTATTGTTTTGATCATATCTAGAGTTCTAGGAACATTCAAGATGCGATCAAACTAGCCCTGGATACGTAATTGAGTTGGCTTTCTAAATCAAGAAGCGAGAACTGAATTGGAGGTCGGGAAGTGGGTCAAAAACAGGTTACAACAGTCGGAGGTCAAAACAGTTTTGAATTCAGCCTGTTTTCTTTTTAAGTTTTGAGTTGTTGGGGTACTTAGGGTTGCATTGGGATCTTCTCACGAACATGAGAGATGGTTTATATATTGTATTAAGTATCTGCACTTGGGCTAAGGTTGTGGTTTAGGGTAAGACCCCTTAATTGTAACAAACTTTTAGTATGTTTAAAATCAGGAAATCTGGAATGACAAAAGTATATATATATATATATATATATATATATATATATATATATATATATATATATATATATATATATATATATATATATATATATATATATATATATATATATATATATATATATATATATATATATATATATATATATATATATATATATATATATATCGGGGCCTTAACAGTAGCTTTAAGGTTAGGGAAAGTGGGAGGTGTTAGCTAACATATGTAAGGGTATGAATATTCCTTTTACAGAAACCATGGGTATGTTTAAGTGGACGTTTGACTTAAAGTTTTGAGACCTAAAAACTGGGACTATTTTGTGTAAAATATGAACGGGATAATTATTAAACTTAACCAAGTTAAGGACTTGTTAGGGAAGGGCAATGGGGTGATTAGAGCTTATCAATGAGGTATTTATATGGTAATAGGATAGATGTCCATCATAGGTTGATGAGCCATCTTGGTGATTGGTTCGTGTATTGATTATATGTTTTTGGTTTGTTAGCTTTTGCTAGTGCGCGGACTTTTGGAGAAGCTCAATCAGGTGAGTTTCATAGTCCCATGTTTACTATTGATTTTGACTTCCAGATGGGATGGAAGAGACACTGTGTTGAGTTATTTATAAATTGATGTTGTGAATGTTTTTAAGGTTTGAGATGGACTTGTGTGTACATTATGTGATTAACTGCTATGTGATTCTTGTTTGTGTATGATTTGAAATTGGAAATTATGGTTGTTGGTAGGGCGTGATGCCTTGGAAATTGTTGTTGTTGGTAAGGCGTGATGCCTTGGAATTGTGATGATTGATTGAACTTGAATGCTAGTTGTTAATACATAATTGTAGCGCATTGACTATACTTATTGTGTTGATGGTTGTTATTCACAGCTTATAACTGTTTTGGTGTTGGAGTCTAAACCTATGACTCTCACCAACTTTATGCTGACGTGTTTTAGTGTCTCTTTCAGGTGATGCTATGGGTAGGCATGAGAACTTAAGTGGCTAGGATTTGGAGAGCGTAGGAATGCATATAGAAGGATATCCCCGTTTCCTTCTTAGTTTTTATTTGTTCATTTAATAAGTGTTACAGTGGCACACATATGTTTGTTTTGGTTATGTTACTTGTTTGTCTTGGGTAAGAGGTAGGACCGTTACCTACTTACCTAGACTCATGCATTTGATGAGATATTGTCATGAATTTTGTGTCACCATTTTATGACATTTCTTATTTGATATAGTTATCTCTATAGACACGCCATGTTGTGATGATATCTATACGTCGCGCCCCATATTCCGCCATGGTGGGGTGTGACAGAATGGTATCAGAGACCAATGGTTATAGAGAATTAGGTTGCCTAGTCGCGTAGCCTAGTCTATAGCTTAAGGGTCCCTGCATATAGGCGTCATAGGAGTATGTGTGCATTTTATAATAATTGATGTGTTTGGATGTTATTTATTACGATGTTTTGACTAGTATGAATTGAACCGTAGTATGTTCATACTTAGTCACATGTTATTTTCTTTTCGGGTTTGTGACTAGTGCGGGTTGAACCATAATCGTCCACGCTAGTCACTGTTGTATTTTGCTTAAATTGTACGTTATAGTACATAATTTAGTACAAGGTAGTTTCTATCTTATATCGAGTTATCTTACATACCTGAGGTATGTTATTTTTCTTTTGATGTTTAAGTCATGTTCCCTAAGAATCGTGTGGTGGTTCGAGTTACTAGGAGTAGGTGGATAGGAAGGGTTTTAAGCTGTTTCCACTCTTACGGGCAACATGACTTATAACTGATTATGTTTTCATTTTGGATTTAGTCTAGGCTGTTTTAGCTAGACTATGGATTTCTGTATTCCAAGAGTTTCATTATGTTATTTTTATAGTTGGAGTTTTGGACCTTATTGGTTATGTGGTTATGAGCTTATGTGAGTAGATGGATTTATGTGTTATATGTTGTATTGATTCTTATAAGTGTAATCATAGGAGGGAGTGCATCGGGGGAAGGGTAATTGTATAAGTATGGTGGCCAAAATAGTTATACAAGTACCACAACTTCAATGGGTTCTCAAGTATGATGAGATGTAGAAGTTGGGTATACGTATAATATATGGGTTTATGTAATGGCTGCCTATGATATCGCTACTGTTCTTTTTGTGTTATATGTTTTGGGTGATAGTTGTGTTGTGTGATTTTGGGGTCACACGATATGGTTTGGTTTTGGAGGTGGGCATTATGCCTTGTTGTGGTACGGTGAGATGGTGATTACTCGTATGAAAAAACGAGCGTATAAAGAGATTGATTGACTTACGTGTATGATAACGAGTATGTTTGGGGGATTCAATAGGTATACATATGCGGATGTGTATATACTGATAGATGTTATGTTATGATTTATGGTCGTTCACTAGTTATTATAACTTGAACGTACCTTGTGTTTGTTCGTGTTTTATGGTGCTGGAGTTTGATGGAGTTTCAACGACGTTTTGAATCTTTTGAATCGTGTCTTGTAGTGTATTCTTTGAGTTCGTATTTCACGTGTACGTTTTAAAATAGTGTTCTTGGTTTTAAGTTTGTTGAAATAAATTGAGATTTCTTTTGGGATAATGAAATCTTTTGGGTTGAGTCTTACATTTCTTTTGATTGGTGTATGGAAAAAAAGGGGGACTTGGAAATTTACTATAGAGTTAGATAGTTGGTGGTATTCGGTAAAATAAGGGTAAGGTGTTGGAGTCGTGTTTCAAACAAGATGTAACGTAAGATTTCTTTTAATCAACACTTATTTATTTCAAATTTTAAAAGACTTTCTTTGAAATAAAGCGAAGTAAAAATTTCTTTCTACCTACATAGTTTATATAATTGAGTTTGACCGATTTATGTCATTTTTAATTATTTATACAAGGTTAAATTGAGTTTATGAAGATTTCACATACAATCATATCTGTCATGTAAAAGGATTGCATTAATCACTAAGTTTATTCTTTACTTTTTAAAACAACTAGTATAAAATTGTTTTGGTCATAACTTGTTCGTTTTTAGAGCTTTTTGAGTGATTCAAAAGCCAAAAATTATGTACTCGGAACGTACTTTTCAAATATTCAGAATGTATAGTCATGGGAGGTCAGTATCTTGGCCGGAATTATTGTATAAGTGTCGGGTTAAAGGTTGAGTTTGAATAGTAGTTTATTTTTATGATTTGGGATGCACGGGATACCTAGTTTTTGAGTTGAGTTTTGAGTTCGTCAAAAGGGTTGTTTGTAGATTCTTTGAGTCACATAGATGTAGGAGGTAATAATAAATAGATAAAAAAAAGGATATATATTCGTTTGGAAAGGTCGGTCTTTTGCACGGTTTAAATAATATGTCGCGGGGCGTAATATGTTTTGGTTGCTATTGGTTGTTTCTTGGATTATTTTTCGTTGTCATGGTTCATTTTGAATTGATACACGTTTTGGGTTTGAGTTTTCTTTTGAGTCTCGTGGTTTTTGACTTGTTTTAACTGGTGCACGTGAAATGTCGTTAGTTATCCGTGGGTTGATTCGTTGATAGTATCTGATGGATTCAGGATGTAGTTTTGGTTTTGTATTGTTCGGGAGCGTTGAGGTAGTCATATGAAAGACTTGGTCGCGCCTACACACTTAAGTAGGTGACCATGAGAGAACGGTCAGAATACCCTTAGTGGGGAGGAAAGAGGTTCGTAGACGAACTAATGTGGTCATGAGGTCTAATAGGAGTGCCAAGGGAGATGAATTGAGATTTGTGAAATGTATAGATATTAGCACAAGTAACGCGCCATAGAGAGTGTTGGAAGGGGATATTGTTCGTAAGGCATGTATGTTCTCTAAAAAACTTCCTGAAAGTTAGTAGGTTTGCCTATTATTTTGTGGTAGAACCATAAATAGAGAAAGTAGGACAAGTGAGAGGAGTTGTAGTTAGTGCCTTTCCAAGGCAAATTGTTGATGGAATGATTTAAAAACAAGAGTTATTAGAAAATGCAATGGATGCAAGGTAAAAGTTGAGTTGCTTAGTAGTAGATTGGATGTGGAAAGCGGTTGAGTGGTCTGATGAGAGGAAGCATTGGTCTTTTAAAATGCGTACATAATTTTGCAAGTAGAACGAGGTAAGAATTTATTCGTATTTCCGCTAAGAGAGGGTGCAAGGAGGAAATAGTTGAAATTGCTAAGGATGTTGTATGAACGCTTTGGGTTTACGGTTATGCATTTGCCTTCACCAAAGCACTAGCGGATTACATGGAGTCAATGAAGCGAGTGTGCCTGAACGTATATAAATGAGTGGTCATCGGGAGTATCGACGACATCTTGATCTACTCAAAGTCTAAGAAGGAGAGTGAGGCGAAGTATGTGTTGGTTTTGAAGTGGAATTATACTGGAGATTTTCAAGTGTGAGTTTTAGTATTAAGTCTACCATGATGAGTAGTTAGAGATGATGGCATATCATGGAACCAGCAAGGGGCGAAGTGAAGAATGATGAGGAATCATTTTGGAGGCTGAAGAGGTGGACTGGATAATGAGCCGATCTTGGCATTATCGGAAGGACTGCATGAATTCGCGAAGCATGAGGATACGTGGAGCAAGGATTTGGACGCGTACGAGGACGACAAAGAAAGGCGATCGCTTATACGTTGCAGGAACTGAAGATTTGGAAGAACTGGATAGACTTAGTTAGTGGAGCTGGGCTGTTATATCTAACTAGAATGCTAGAGGCATTTGGGTGTACGAGACATGGAGAATGATCTATACGGATCATGAACGTCTCCAACACATATTCAATCATCTTGATTAAACATTTGTCAAAAGTGATGGGTGGAGTTAATTGACGAAATAAAAATTGCTAGGCCAAATACCATCTGGGAAAGGCAAGCATGATTGATAAGACATGGAATAAGAAGAATGAAGTGAATCTGAGACGAACTTAAACTATAGGGATGACGTATTAGGGTGGTTTGGATGAAGGATGTAGGTTGCGCGAGTTGAGTTGTCTAAAGCAGTGAACGCGTCAACATGTATGTTGCGTGGCTTGTACAATCATGTGGAGAAAAGGGACGTAGACTATACTTCCTACATAGATAGGAGTAGCTTAGAAAGGGGCGATGTAAGGACGAAGTTGGTGGAAGGGATACATAATGCGGTGGAGGAATAAGTACGACGAGAGTTGGGTGATAGTCGATAGACAGACTAATTCATCTCACATTTCAAGAGGAATGAGAAGTCACGTAGTTGAGAAGTTGGAAGGATTGCGTACGGATGTGATGGAATAGAGTGTTTTGCGTAAAAGTTATCTTGATATGTATGGAATGCCTTATGAGGGATTATGGCAAGGGAAGAAACGATGGGAAGCATCACATAGTGATGTATGGTATGAGTTAAGGAGGAAGAAGGAAGTGTGTATAGAAGCGAAGCATAAATGAAATAGGTCGAGATAGGAACCGAAGGTAGAACTTTGGTAGAGCCTAATGAGTAGAATAAAGCACAAAGCAGGCTACTAATGTGGTAATGGTGTTTGTGGACGGGATGAGATCAGCAAGGGATGCTATGTAGAAAATGAGGAAACCACTAGATTTAGTGACAATGTTATGTAGGGAAGTTTCACCCATAGTAACGGGTGGTACGTTTTGGTAAAATGGAAGAGTTGATGTAGAGTTTTGTAGGTCCATTTATGATCTTTGGAAAGATCGGACCAGTAGCTTATGAGCGTAGAATTACCTGGGGGAAACGAGTGGTATACATGTTATATTTCGTGTATTAAGATTGGTAAAGGTTGTTTGAGAATGCATTTTGCATGTACGGTTATCTGGGACTTGTCTTAATAAGAGTCTTTGTTTCATCAAAGATCATTTGTGAGATTTATTGACTGTGAGGTCAAGAGTTTGGCAATGAGTTTAATTATTTTTGGTTTGTATATGTGGTATTTTGAAACTTGAACTAAAGTTCACGTGGAAATGAGGGGAGTTCGTTTAGAACAAGTATCCTCATGTGATTTGTTGTTTGTGTGTTTGATCCTAAGGAGTAAATCTCGGGACGATATTTCTATTAGGAGGGATTGATATAACAACCCTGGTTTTGAGGTTCGACACTTAGTTTTATTTTGTGCTAGTTACGTGTCTTTACATGTTTATGTGCTTATTGGTGTGTATAGATTGTGGTTTGGATATCGTTTTCGGTACGGGGTACCTTGTGAGTGAAACGATGTGTGATGATTTCATGTTCATGAGTTTACATGGTAGTGACTATGAAGTGAGATGGTGTTATTTAGTGGTTTTACGTATACGTATATGTATTATAGAAAATCGTATTTTTACGATTTACGGTTTAGCATTTGGAGGTCTCGGATGAGGTAATTAGTCATATGGATATTTTTCGGGATGGTTTTAAGTCATTTAGGACTTAGTTATAAAGTTTATTTCAAAATTTGAGAGTTTTTATAAAAGTGTATATTTTATGTCTTTTACGGTAAAACGCGTAAATTTGACTAGTTTTACGGTTTTGTGGTTTTGGAAGCTTTAGGAGCTGAAATAAATTAAGGAAAATTAAAGTAATATTAATAACATAATATTAAATAATAAAAATAAAAAAAAAAGGAATTTAGGGGTGTTTGGGTCGGTTTAGACGCACCAAAAAAGAAAGAAAGAAGGGAAAAACCCAAAACAGGCCCAATGGACTTGTAATGAGATTAGGGGCCTTTAGGACTTAACCAAACCCAACTCATAACCATAATAATCAGGTTTTTAACCTCCATAACATCTCCTAGCCGAAATTCATCAATGGTGGCCAATTAGGGTTCTTCAAAAATTAGGTTTTCTTCATCTTCTATTAATTCAAAGGTAAAACCTTCTTAACCCTTTTTAATTTAATTATTTTTAATGTTTATATGATCATCTTATGATGGATTTAGGTTAGGGTTTTAATAAAAATATGTATTTTAATGAGTTCATAATGATTGGATAGTTTAGGGCTTGTAATTAGTGGGATTAGGGTTAATTAATGAGGTTAATTTAGTTAAACCCGTTTTTAAAAACTGGGCAAAATTTTGAGTCTATTGTTTTGATCATATCTAGAGTTCTAGGAACATTCAAGATGCGATCAAACTAGCCCTGGATACGTAATTTAGTTGGCTTTCTAAATCAAGAAACGAGAACTGAATTGGATGTCGGGAAGTGGGTCAAAAACAGGTTACAACAGTCGGAGGTCAAAACAGTTTTGAATTCAGCCTGTTTTCTTTTTATGTTTTGAGTTGTTTGGGGTACTTAGGGTTGCATTGGGATCTTCTCACGAACATGTGAGATGGTTTATATATTTTATTAAGTATCTGAACTTGGGCTAAGGTTGTGGTTTAGGGTAAGACCCCTTAATTGTAACAAACTTTTAGTATGTTTAAAATCAGGAAATCTGGAATGACAAAAGTATATATATATATATATCGGGGCCTTAACAGTAGCTTTAAGGTTAGGGAAAGTGGGAGGTGTTAGCTAACATATGTAAGGGTATGAATATTCCTTTTACAGAAACCATGGGTATGTTTAAGTGGACGTTTTACTTAAAGTTTTGAGACCTAAAAACTGAGACTGTTTTGTGTAAAATATGAACGGGATAATTATTAAACTTAACCAAGTTAAGGACTTGTTAGGGAAGGGAAATGGGGTGATTAGAGCTTATCAATGAGGTATTTATATGGTAATAGGCTAGATGTCCATCATAGGTTGATGAGCCATCTTGGTGATTGGTTCGTGTATTGATTATGTGTTTTTGGTTTGTTAGCTTTTGCTAATGCGCAGACTTTTGGAGAAGCTCAATCAGGTGAGTTTCATAGTCCCATGTTTACTATTGATTTTGACTTCCAGATGGGATGGAAGAGATACTGTGTTGAGTTATTTATAAATTGATGTTGTGAATGTTTTTAAGGTTTGAGATGGACTTTTGTGTACATTATGTGATTAACTGCTATGTGATTCTTGTTTGTGTATGATTTGAAATTGGAAATTATGGTTGTTGGTAGGGCGTGATGCCTTGGAAATTGTGGTTGTTGGTAAGGCGTGATGCCTTGGAATTGCGATGATTGATTGAACTTGAATGCTAGTTGTTAATACATAATTGTAGCGCATTGTCCATACGTTATTGTGTTGATGGTTATTATTCACAGCTTATAACTGTTTTGGCGTTGGAGTCTAAACCTATGACTCTCACCAACTTTATGCTGACGTGTTTTAGTGTGTCTTTTAGGTGATGCTATGGGTAGGCATGAGAACTTAAGTGGATAGGATTCGGAGAGCGTATGAATGCATATAGAAGGATATCCCCGTTTCCTTCTTAGTTTTTATTTGTTCATTTAATAAGTGTTACAGTGGCACACATATGTTTGTTTTGGTTATGTTACTTGTTTGTCTTGGGTAAGAGGTAGGAGCGTTACCTACTTACCTAGACTCATGCATTTGATGAGATATTGTCATGACTTTTGTGTCACCATTTTATGACATTTCTTATTTCATATAGTTATCTCTATAGACACGCCATGTTGTGATGATATCTATACGTTGCGCCCCATATTCCGCCATGATGGGGTGTGACAGTTGGTGATGGCTTCTTTGAGATCGTAAGTGTCCGCGACTCCCGGATCTGCGAGAAATGCCAACTCTTCTTCATCGAGCTCACGTCCTTGGGCTTGAGCATTCACCAAGTAGATCTTCTCCTGAAACCATGTGTTACCCCTTTTCCTCTTGGGCTGCTTACACTCTCGGGCCATGTGCCCTTCCCCTTTGCAGTTGTAACATATAATCATCTTCATTTTTCTAGTGATATTACCCCTTGTAGCAGCAGTGTTAGATGAACGTGCACCAGCAGTAGATGAATTGGGTCTCCCCTGAAGTGATTGCACCATTACTCTGCCATCCTGAATTGTAGCTTGTTGTCGAGAGTTAGAAGAGTTCCTTAACTGATTGTTTATTGTAGCTGGTCCTCTATAACCTCGTTTGTTTAATGTTTGAGTGACATAGGCAGACATTTGAGCAAGTATATTAATAGGTATATCCCCTTGTCTAAACTCAGGGACAGGAATCTCATCATCACAATAGAATGCTGGTGTTGATTGAGCTACAAGCTGATTTGAGGGAACACTAACTTGTTGTTAGTAATGGGGTTGAGGAGCCTCAAGTTTTTGATAGGTAATAGCAGGGTTTTTTGGAGGTGGATAAGGTGAATACTGTTGTGAAGCATAAGGTAACTGATGTGAATCTCCTTGTGATGATGTTGCTTGTTGCTTGTATTTTTGGTGATAAGATGTAGGTGGTTCTGGCAAGATTGAATACTGTGGGAAACTTGGTGTTTGATACAATGGTTGATAGGAATATTGGTGTCCCAAAGCCAACGGAGAGTTGTGATATGACAATGTTGGATGGTTTGCCATTAATGCTAATGGTTCTTGATAAGATCCCTGAGAGATGCGTTTTTGGATCACGTGCTTCTCGTGTTGTTGCAAGAAGGCATAGAGTTGATCTAAATTTGAGTTGTGCAAATCTCAAATCATCTTATCATCGGTGACATACTGACTCCATTCTTGGGGTAACGTGTTTAAGAACTTTGTGTTTAGTTGAAACTGAGCAATCCTTAGATTATACACGTTCATATCATTCATCAAAGTAGTGAAATGCCAGTAGTAATCGTGAAGAGTCTCCCCTGGAATGTATGTAAACCTATCAAACAAGTCATACAATTGACACTCTCGTTCTTGCTTAGTTAGAGAGGTCCCTTGTAACAAAACAACTAATCGATCCCAAAGATCCTTTGTCACTGTGTGTTCACTTACCATTCTATAGATATCGGGTGGAAGGGCTTGAAGTATTGTCTGGACGGCCCTTTCATCTACATCGGCAATTATTTTGTTAGCATCGGTTAACTCATGATGCAACCTTTCCCGCGTCACATTGTTGACGGTAACTTCTCCCCATTCTAGTGGACTCAATTGATTGAAGCATAAGTCTACCATTGGGTTTGCCTATGATGTAAGTTTTCATGCGACCTTGCCATGCTTCAAATAAATCTTTGATGAGAAAAGGCGGGCGAGTGTCGGTACCCGAGATGATTGAGATATCGGTAAGCGAAGTCATGGTTGGCATGTATGAATTTGAATTCATTTTATGATCATTTGAAAAAAGATTATCAAAAATGATCGAGCAATGAAATAAGGTTATGTGTTTTTGTATTGTTGAATGAAAGATGTTGTTATCTTTTTATTATGTGTGTTCTTGAAAATTACCAAATTAATGCACAATAGAAAAATCCTCTAAGTTATGGGACTTTTATCCAAAAAGCAAATTCTATCGGAATGTGTTAAGTGTCGGAATGTAGATTCTGTCGGAATACCCCTTCTATCAGAATGTGGCAAGTATCGGAGTGTTGGTTCTGTCAGAATACTTTTTCTATCTGAATGTCTCAACTATCAGAATATTGGTTCTATCAGAATATCCTTCTATCTGAAAGTCCTTCTATCTGAATGTGCTTCTATCAGAATGGAGGATCTGTCGGAATGCAATAAGTATCGTAATGTGATACTATCAGAATCCTGATTGCAATATGGCTAAAAATATTTGGACAGAGTAACGTCTCAATAACCCTTAAAAACCATCGCAATCCTCGATCGCAATGAGCGATCGAAATAGTCATCGGAATAAGGTGTCAGAATCCTTGTGATCACAAAGTAAAACCCTTGGGTTATTGTGATCGAGCCTTACTTTCTTGTACTTTCCAATGGAATAAGTTGCAAGAATTTCGGAAAGTTGAAAACAAGAGAATACTTAACTTTTGAACCAAAAGATTTGTGTTTTCACCAATCCAAGATACTCAAATCACTAATACACGAATAAAGAAGGTATACGACTTAAGAACACTAAAAAACACGAAAATTTTTTGAAGCTTTGGTAAAAAACAATCAAAAACTCACGTTATTCTTAAATAAGCATGAACAACACAAAGACCAACCTATATTTCATCCCATGCTCTTGATACCAATTGTAGATTTGCTATTTGGTATGATCTGGTGGTCTAGGGTGGTGGTGGAAGATGAATGCCATGGTGGAGAGAGATAGAGGGTTGTGTGTGTAAAAGAAAGAAAAACTTTATAAAATGAAAGATGAAAACACAAGCAACACCCCTCCTTGGAAGCCTTGGAGGGGTATATATAGTCACACACCACACTTAACTATACATTGTTTCCTAGTCTAGTCTAAGCGTGTGTGACTATGATAACTAATGAGAATTCTTAAATGTCGTCACATAAAGTGAATTTCCAACAGTTACGGTTCTTGTGTGTATTATGTGGAAGGACTTGGTAAAAATTTATTCTTAGTGGGATAGTTTTGTGATTCAAACCATGAGGTTGCTTTTCGACAACATACATGCTTCATCCGTAATTTGGAAGGAAAAGATTTGTTAAATGGTTCTCTAGGGGATAATCTCTACGCATTGTTGTAACAAGATATTATGGTCGCTTCTCCCGTATATTTTCTCTCCAAAGCTTCTAAGACTAAGTCATGGTTATGGCATCGACGTTTATCTCACCTTAATTTTGATGCTATTAATCACTTGGCTAAAAACAAACTTGTTCATGGTCTTCCAAAGCTCAAGTTTAACAAGGATCGTTTATGTTTCGCGTGTTCATTAGGGAAAAGCACCAAGAAATCTTACAAACCTAAAGCCGAAGACACCAACCAGGAAATATTGTATCTTTTGCACATGGATATTTGCGGGCCAATGCGTACTAAAAGTGTGAGTGGTAGAAAATATATCCTCGTTATTGTGGATGATTATTCTAGGTTTACATGGGTAAAATTTCTACGTACCAAGGTTGAGGCACCAAACTACATCATCAAGTTCCTCAAAATGATTCAAGTACGTTTAAATGCTACTATCTATCGTGTTCGTACCGATAATGGAACTGAGTTTGTTAATCAGACTGTTAGTAATTATTATCAAGAGGTTGGCATCTCTCATGAAATGTTGGAAATACGTTTTTCGTATAAAGAAAGTCTCGGTCACTCCAACAATATAGTTACAGGCTCGTAGTAGTGTTTAAGTAACATTTATTAAATAGCCCGACCCATGAGCATGTTCATGGGCCGGAGGCCCAAGTCCATTAAGGACTTGGGTATATCAACCTCTTTCCACCATGGAAAGAGGAGTTGGTTGTTTATTTCTTTAAGTAATACATATAGTTTCTTTCACTTCTCTCTTGTTTCTCTTTCTAGAAAAACATCAACCCTCTTGAAATACAAAGATTATCATTGTTCTTCAATTGGTATCAGAGCCTCGGTTCAATCCTTGGATCGTGTTTTTGTTTTTGATTTGGTGATCTAAAAATTTTTTTTGGTCCGATTTGTTAATTTTTTTGTCACGTTGGTCAGATTTTTTTTTGTCATAATCTGTTTTTCTTTGTTACTCAGTCCATATCAGTTAATATACTCAGTCCACTTTATTGGTTTATCATTTCTGGTCTAACTTTTATACTGATTGGTCCATTATCATAAATTTCACATCTGGTTTGCATTTTTGGTTTCTGGGTAAATGTGTCACATACTTTTATCATCTGGCCTTAAATCTGTCCTCAAATATATTATTTTTTCGGATCTGAAATGGCCTATAAACAGCTTTAACATTGTTTTATGGTCATTGAATTTTTCTGGTATTTTTTTTGAAGATGAGAAGATAAAAACAGATCTAGAAAACCGAGATCCGCAATTCAAGAAAAAAAAGTACTATGGATAAGATTTTCAGATGGTCACATTCAGATCAGAATATTGCAATCGCATAAACCAGCGGTTTCTACTTGCGTTCGAATATTCCGATAGATCACATTCCGATGGATATATTCCGACGGATATATTCCGACGGATTTTTTCCGACGGATTTTTTCACATTCCGATGGGACTTACTCATATTCCGATGGATTTGAAGATATTCCGATGGAATGTATTGACACAAAACATTGCGATGCCTCACTGTTTGTTTTCAGAAACCACTTTGACCAGTTTAACAAAACCTGAAGACCATGTTGTTTAAAAACATTCGACACATAAACCATCACCCTTATAACTCCATTAAATCCAACAACATCTATCCTAAACCCGTCGACACCTAACCCCATCTACGACTGATTAATTAGATCTCGAATCTGACTCAAAACAAGTAAAACAAAAAATTAATTGATCTTAGTTTATTCTTTTTCGTGTGATATATCAATATCATATATCTTTTTAGATCTACGCACAAACAAGACATCCATCACAGACCCATGTTTGGCTTTTACCCAATGTTAATATACGAAATTAAAATAAGATTAATAACAAACTTATTAGTATCCTTATTTTGTTTCGATTTTTTAATCAAAAATCAACATGCTGTCACGAATTTATAACCTACCCGAGATCTTGTATTGCAAGACCTTGTGGCTGCGAACATCTTGGATATCAGCAATGATTGATCAAAGTTATGTGATTGGTTTGATTTGTATATTAGAAATGATTCAGTAATGATTCATCTGAAAGGGGCATGTTGTTTGTTTGATTCGTTCCGATTTGAGTTATGTCTTGGTTGTAATGATTATTTTTGATAATCAAAAGAGAAGATGTCGATCGATTGGAGATTTGATGAGATTGAGTTTTGGTAACTAAGATAAGAATTTGGTATGGACGGAGGTTTCTATGTGAGAAAACGGCTGAGTTATTTGATAAGAATGAGATTAGGGTTAGGAGTGAGGATTATTAGGGTTATTGGTCTTTTATACTACCCTAATTTTTAGAGTATTTTCTATGGACCGGGTATTTCCTCAAATGTGAAGTTGGACAGATGGTCTTTATTGATTAGTTAATCCGGGCAAAACAAAATGTTGGTTAAATATTATTCTGTTTGGGCCCATGAACAACAAAGACTTTCTTTCATACTATAAGATTTACAGCATGTGTTTGCTTTCACTTTTGAAAATGTGATAAAATGATACCCGTAGGGTACTCTACACATATTGTGATTGTCAAAATCGCATATATACTTCTTTTCATATGGTGTGGGCATGTAATTCATGTATGGTGTGCATATGTTCAATGTCAACTTTGCTTTCTTAGAATAAACAACATTAAAGTTTGTTTGGAATAAGCAATTTTTTAAGATTGTGATACTCGCATTTGTTTAAAAGTAATTCGATGTTGAAGATTATGATAAAAAATATTTCGGATTGAGCCGCCATTTATGAATGTCGAGTGTTAAAACAATGTGGTTTGAAAAAGTGACGGAACAAAGTGACGAAATTATTTGACGTGAAAAAATGGCTATATTTTTAGTGGCTACGGATATTTTGATCGGGTATTCTTATTTGAAGTTGAAGACAGATTTTTCGAAGCCGTGCACTTATTTTATCTTTGAAAGATAACTTGTTCGTGCTTAATCTTAGAATGAAGACTTGTTTATCTAGTTTCTGGGTTCGGGGTGGCTGGTTGATGACTCAGATAACTATCACTTAAAGGGGTTACATTGTTGTACTCAGTGTCACGCGCTTAGTCGACGTGGATAATTTCAAGAGGTGTTATGCGTATATACTTCTTCAGTGATGTATTGGGTACTTAGAGATTTCTCCACCGTTCCTCATTCAACAATTGTGCAAGCTTAAGTCACAAGATCGAAGGATTTTTATTCAGTTTCACGTTTGATGTATCTGGTTCATTCTATCAGTGGTCACTTCAAATTGCTTACAATGGGGTTGGCAAAGATGGCCATGGAGAGTTTGTGAGTAGAGAATTTCGATCAGCAGGTGATTCTCACAAAATATGTAACTCATCTTATTTATTATTCTCACGAGATTTCAGGTACATGTGAGTACGTTTTATTGCTGGTTCCGAGTTTCGAAACCATCAAGGGGGAAGAAGAAGACACATTAAACGCACAACGAGTACACGTGATGAACTTCATTCCTTCTTTTGATTTGAAGACTGTTGGAAATACGTTTTACGTATTTATGAAGGATCGGTCGCTCCAACGATAATTATGTAATGGGCTCGTGATCCATTTAGTTTATGTATAGTCCATATAGCCCACACGTAGGGTGGGCTATATATATCCCCTCCTAGCATGTTAGGAGGGGTTGTTGGTTGTTCATTTCACACATTAATCATTCTATCTTTACTTTCTCTCTCAACTTCTCTCCCTTCTCTCCTTTCTCTCTCTACTCCATCATCTCCCTCCTTCATCTTTCTTATTTTTATCTAATTAATCAACCATCCATATACATCAAATCCATCAAATCCATCATGTAGAATAGGCTAATGATTTCGTAGACCTTCAATTGGTATCAAGAGCCAAGGTTTGATTGGTTTATTTTTGCTTTTATTTTTAATTGATTTTTGTGGATTTTGATTTAATCAAGCTTTTATATTAAAAAGTTTGTATTTTTTTATATATAAAGTTTATGTTTTTATATTTTAAATCATAAAAAGTTTGTATTTTTCATATAAAGTTTGTGTTTTTATGTTTTAGTTCATAATTAAATCGTTGATTTACTTATTTTATATAAAAATCACAAATTTTTTATTCAAAAATCAATGTTTTTATAGATAATCAGTCTCTTCTTTAATTTTTTATTGTTAATTTTTCTTTTATCAGTTTTTCATATTCAGTTTTTTTTATTTTTTTTATTTTTTATATATAATCAGTTTTCTATATAACATTAGTTTTATCCTATCTGGATTTTTTTTTTCTTTTTCTTTCTGGTAAATTAGTTAAAGTTATTTTCAGTTCTTTGTTTTTTCTTGTTTGGTCAACTGTCGAAAGTATCGCGGATCTAAAATCATACATCATTTTTCTGTCCAATTCATCGTATCTCAATCTCATCAAGTTTCGAACCTGTTTCTACTGATCCTAAAGTTCCGAATCAAACCCAAAAGTTCCGAATCAAACCCAAAAGTTTCGAATCAAACTCAAAGTTCCGAATCAAACTCAAAGTTCCGGACGAAAAAGTTTCGGACGAAGAAACTTCCGAACGAAATAAATCAAACCCAAAAGTTCCGAATGAAACTCAAAGTTCCAAATCAAACTCAAAGTTCCGGACGAAAAAGTTCCGGACGAAGAAACTTCCGAACGAAATACTTCCGAACGAAATCTTCCGAACGAATGACACTTCCGAATGAATGAAAAGTTCCGAACGAATGACACTTCCGAATGAATGAAAAGTTCCGAACGAAGCATCTAATTCAAACATAACGGACAACCAAACTGACACCCTCACAATTCTCTCGACCTGACAATCCTCTCGAACCAACAAAAACCAAAAGACCCTCGAAAACTCTCACTCGACATCAAAACAAAACAACCTCTCGACTCCAACTCTGACATCTCCCTTGACTCCTTTTCACACTCTCCCTCACACTCTCGACTTACAAACACCGACACACACTCAACACAGCCCCCACAAATCATTTACAACACCCTCGACTCGAAAAACTTTTCTTTCCAGACTCTCAAATACTTCGACCCACCCTAGACTCGCCTAACACACACAACTTAAGAATCAACCTGGTTTCAAATCACAACTCAACACAAAGTCTCGACTTGACTCAAAATTGTAAGCTCTTTTTGACTAGGACTCCAACCAACAAAACCACTCGAACCCCTCCAGACTCGGACACCAGACTCGCCAGACTCAGACATCAGACTCGGACACCCTCACCAGACTTGGACACCACTCACATCACTCCCATATCACAACCCACTCGCCACAACCCATCACAACTCTCACACCTGCTACATCGACCCATCACAACTCTGGCATCCAAACAAAACACACCCTCGACTACAGCCCTCACAACCCTCACAGACAACACAACAAGAAAGAGGCTACCGATGATAGAAAGACTCGAAAAACATTAAAAGAACACCTACCCAAGACCTTATCAAATGTCTTGAAGATTCACCTTTATTTAGTTATCAATTGTAGTTGGGATTCGTGGATGAGATGAGTTTTGGTTTGACTCATAACTAATTTTTTCAGTAGTGAGATTAGTTTTTGGTTCTCTGTGAGAGAGAGGCGGTTTGAGAAAACTAGAGAGATTGTAGTGAATGAGAAGAACAGACGGAGGATTCTAGGGTGTTTGAGGAGATAGAGAGAAATTAGGGAAAAGAAAAACAGAGTGTTAGATTTATTTTTGCAAAGTCAAAGTATGATTAAATAATGGGGCGGAGTTCACAATGTTTTATCAAACACGTGTCTGGTGATTTTGTGGATGTTAAGCATAGCCACGTTTTACCATTTAGGACCATTACACGTTGGGACACGTTTTATTTAAACAAAGACTTTTATTTTTTAAAGATCAGATTTTTTATTTTATTTTATTTCCCATTTTAATTAAGTAAGATTTTATTTTTTTTTTAGTTCAAGTTTATTTTTTTATATTTTTAGATTTTAAAAGTTAATTTTAAAAGTTTATTTATTTTTGGCAAATCGTGTTAAGGCGGGTATTTTTTAAAGTTACCGTGAATTTTTTTTTTACGGGTTATAGTGACGAGTTATAGTGACGGGTTAAAAGTTTTGTGGCCGGCTTTGAAGACAAAAGTAACGAGTTATAGTGACGGGATTTATTTTTGAAGTGAGCCGAGTTTAAATTGGACCTATTAGTATCCGGTTTAATCTATAATCGCTTGAGCCGACAACATTTTTTGAGCCGAGTCGAATTGTAAAAACCCGACTACAACAACATCCACATCATTTTTCTTTATCTTTCCTCGATTTTCAATGGATTCGTTCAATTCGACACTTAAAGAGGGAGACTTGCATCGAATGCAAGACAAAGATCGAGAAAGTGGTATAAATTCATTTCAAATGCTCCAGTCTCATCTTGTCACTCTTTCGGGGATTCAAGGAGGGAGCGAATTTGTGACAATCTTTAGACAAGATCGTCATATATTCATCGACTCAATTTTTATCACTTTGACCCAACTCGCCGAGCAACTCAACCATGGAAACTTTAATCACTCTGCATCGGCACTTGCCTATAAGGATCTTGTGACACAACTCACGCCTTTCCTCCAATTCAATATCATTAAGCCTGAAAGTTCTGTGATTTGCCAATCATTTCTTCGAGATACACATACCGAGCTTCGTGTTTTCCGTGATACAATATTGAAACTCATGACATCGGTCTCGTCTTCGATTTATCAAAGATCACAACTTCAGCAAACGTATGATAATGGAGTGCAAGAATCAATGACGCAGATGTAAGAGGAGAATGGTCATACGGTTGACAACTTGGAGCATAAAAATGGTAAGAGCACGGAATCAGGAAGACAACATGATACCAGTGACACGTCAGGGAATGTTCACGCGATCTCTCTTGATGACTCCTTACCTGTTTATGACGAAGAGCCTGCAAACTTGGTAAAATGTAATGTCGTTTATGATGTCTATGCTGATGATATGCCGCATATTGAGCATTCTGAACCTAATTATGACAAACATGGGATGGAAAAGAGTGATAGCAATACCACTTCTGATTCATCCGATGTAAGTCATAATGGGGGAGAGATTGTTCAGAATGCTATAGTACATCATGATACTTGTATTATAACTGCTTCATTGACTACTTCTGATTCCAAGATTAGAGAGCTCGAAACGATTGTAGCTCAACAATCAAAAGATCTTGAGGATGCCAAACTTGAATTTTCTAAGAAAACGGTCAAATTTGAAACATACTTTGAAAAACTTGAAAAGTCAAACGTTGTTCTTGAAAGAAAATTGGATCAAACTGTTTTAGATTCTAAAGCTGAAAAGGATAATCTTTTGAAACAAATTCAACTGCTTGAATCTAAGTTGGCATCCCAAGATAACTTGCTAAAAGAGAATGAGACTTTAAAGGCCCAAGTACAGGAAAAGGTTTTTGCTATAGCTGCGTTGAAAAACGAGTTAAGGAAAACTAGAGGACCTAGTGTGGACACTAAGCTTGAAAAACCATCAATCTTGGGGAAACCGCCTACAAATCAGTTCGTCAGACAACCGATTGTCAGACAACCTACTGCATTTATATCCGAGCGACCACAATCCTCGAGACCGCGGTTTGCCTCCCAAGTTGATTTGGGTCATATTTCTAGAACAGTCACCCCACCAACTAGGCCTAATGTGACTAAATCAGTTTTAGCAAGACCTCATCACATGATTGCCCCTAGTTTCTTTAAAAATAGTTCAATGAACACGTCTAGAACTAGTTTAACTGATGTGCGCCATGATTCTGGTCAAAGGGAAGCTATTCAAAAGACACATGTAAGAGATAGCAATGTCCAACCTAGTCAGATGCCTTCTAGATTACCCAACACTGCTAACCGTAGCATGTCATCTCCTAGGAGCATCGATCAATCATCTAGGAATTACTCGGACATTAAATATGCTACTTGTAAAACATGTAGAAAATGTGTCTTTACGGCTAATCATGATTCCTGTATCAAGAAACTACTTAATGAGGTGAACTCCCGTGCTAGACTTAAATCCCAGTGGGTCGCTAAAATCAAACCCATTGGTAAAATGTGGCGCCCCACTGGTAGAACTTTCACTCTTGTAGGAAACGAGTGCCCTTTAACTAGGATAGTCTCTGATTCTACGAAGACTACTAGGGAGGAAATTGCAAAGGATGATACATCACTTAAGCCTGAACTTAAGGTTTTCTTTAAAAGGAAACGTTTGCCAACTAAGACAAGTGAATCATCCCCTCAGGCCACCTCTGACACAAGAAAAGAAAACCGTGAACCCCCACGTGCTTCTAAAATAGATATCTCTAATATACAAACTCCTAATGAGAATGCAGGTACCAAAGTTGATGTTCCAAAAGAACGAAGCGGTCCAATCATTGTATACCGTTCAACTAAAGACACTCTTAGAGTTTGGTTGCTGAAGAAGCAGATATCAGAGAAACTAGTATCTCAGGGGATTCATGGTTAAAGTGAACAAGGACTTATAGTCACATCACAGACTATAACTCGATCTTCAAAGAAAGGAAAGTTTATCGCCGATGATAAACTTATCCTAAAAACGAGAAATTCATTTTTCTCGGGCATGAGCTATATCAAAAACATTCCAAGTTTTTACGCTCATGCACTATGACTTACAGTTAAATGTCAGACTGTAACTCGAACTTTAAATAAAGGAAAGATCATCTTTTATGATAACTTATCCTCTTAACGAGAAATTCACCTTTCTCGGTCATGAGCTTGTATTAAAACATTCGAAGTTTTAAGCTCAGAAAGGAAAGTGTATCTTTTAAATAAGAGAACTTTTCCTCGTAACGAGAAATTAACCTTTCTCGGTCATGAGCTTTCCGTTAAAATAGTCAAAGTTTTCAAGCTCATGAACACGACTTCTAAGTAAATGTCAGCTTAGAACTCGTCCTTCAGATAAAAGGAAAGTTTATCGCCGATGGTAACTTATCCTTAACAACGAGAAGTTTACAACTTCTCGTACTTAAGCTCGCTTTGTAAGATATTCAACATCTTAAGCTCAAGTAATTGGTTTTTCAAAACTTTGAACACAATTTTTCGAGAATTTCTCAAAAGGTTTTTCTAAATCTTTCAAAATTGTGTGTTCAAAAATGTTTTGATAAAAAGAGCATGTCTTCTGGAATAGATAATATTTATGATACTAGAAATGTCATTCAATAATGACACGGGGTTGTAAATAAAGTTCGATCAGAAGTTCAAACTTTTAAAACATGCTCAAAATGGTTTGCTATTATTTCAGATAGCAACCCGCTTTTCATAATCAAGTCAAGCATTTCACCGGAAAGCTTTGACTCAACAACGGGAATTAATTTTCTCGGGGACGTGACGAGGTGACCAACATTCGTGAACAAGAACCATGTGAATCTTTCATATGATGTTCTCCATCATTCAGGTTCTACCTCGTAAATTGTTAATCTTGTGAATTCATTATCATATATGATCTTTGCACGTGATAAATACCTTACACTTGTGTTTAAAAGGTATTTAGTTTACGTTTCAGCACACCCTCATTAATTTGAGGGGGAGCTTGTGTAATTCATGAAGATAATTGGACTTGCATTTTTCTTCCAAAATTTTCTTAAAATGCTATTAAATCAATTGATATTAAAAACATCGATTGGGTTAATATTTTTAATATGGGGGAGAAAATGTGATTTAATATGGGATATGATCAATCATAAATGGTTTGACTTAACGTGATAGCTTATCCCGACATGTGCAAAATGTTTTCGGATATCGTGGCATATGATAAGGGGAGCAAAATGTATTTGCACTTCAAAGTGGATTTCATGGTGACATACACTTACCCAAAAGCATCTCTATTCACGACGGTGACGATTGTGGTGACATAAGGATGGTAGGATAGGTTAAAGTCCAATGATTTCTCTAGAACCGGAGGAATCTTCCCAAGGACATTCCATAGCTAGAAATAGTAGTTCTTAGGAAAGATGGAGAAAGATTGTGAACGTAGCTGAATGCCGACCAAGTACTTAAGTTAGCACTGGAACAATCACAACAAGGTGCTAGTGATGATGTATTGGTAAGCATTGAAGGGGTTGAAGAATGAAAAAGAATTGTAAAGATAAAGGGTGTAAAGAAAGAAGCCCTCCTTACAACTTAGGCAGAAACCGGGTCAATTCATATGCTATTTAGATCATTTTAATGATTCTTGATATTGAAGATAGACATCATGGACCCAGTGATGCAAGGCACAACCCATCCCAGCTAACTCAGATATCTCTTAAAAGATATTTGTTTTAATCACACGGAGACGACACATTATCTATTGATTTATTCACTCCGAATAAATTGGTATTGAAAAGGTGGCACTCCTCTCCAGCCTCCGATCACTAAAAATCCAAAATGTACGATCGAGTCTAGAGCCATTTGAGATCATCAAATATCTCATTAGGACACACTTTCATATTTCCTTGCTTCTTCACACACTGTGAAAAGTAAGAAAGATCTTAAGAGTCCTACGCAAAATCTTTATGATCTTGCCTGAACATCCGAGTAATACGAAAGTATTTACAATGAAGATGGAAATCCTTCTTGAGCGAATATCAAAAAGCTCATGGTAGGTGACTTGTGCGATTCTTTATGAATCAAACTTGTGATAACTGGAAAGCAACAGTGGTTTAATTCTTAAATGAATTTAAACACGTTCCAGGCCTCTACGCAATATCATAGTGATCTTGCCAGAACATTCAGAGTAATACTATTAAGTATTTACAGTGACAAATGGAAATCCTTCTAGTGTTAACATCAAACAGCACTTGGTGGGTAACTTGCAAGATTCTATATGAATCAAGCTAGTGACAACTGGAAAGCAACGATGGTGCGGTTCTTAATTGAACTTCACTTGTTCCAGGAACATGAATTGACGGCTTCAAATCATGCGGATAATATTATCCAAATGATCCACTCTTTACGTTCGCAGTCAGCTTTGGACGGTCGAGTAAAGAGAACGGGTTTACCCGCGAAATCTTGTCAAGGAGGTTCTTTATTGAAACTACCTGCCACAAGTACGATATTTAATATCGTCCAACGGTCTTCACCGACCGGAGGTAAATTGCTACTGAATTAGAATGAAATGTTCAAGGCCATTTCATCCGTGTATATTGTTTTGTTGCTAACTGTCTTATGCAGCGTAACAAGAAGATGGCATTGCGGTGTACAATCCAGAAGAAGTCGTCACCACATGCTTATACTACATACAATTAGTACTTCAACAAATTCAAGAAAGCCTGAAGGTCAAGTCTTCCGCTGTATCAAACTCTGAAGCTTTCAAGAATTTAAAAGTATAAGTATGTGGAACATGAAGTCACAAAGAGGCAAATATCACAAGTGAAGAATGCACAAGGTCAAGGCAGGGAAACATGCTCAAGACTAAAGTCAAAGATCACATCAAGCATATTCACAAGAACAAGATCGAAGACTCAAGCATAGAAGCTAGGTTTAAGATTTTGTAAAAAGATGTGACCTCCCTTAGGGGGAGATTGTTGGAAATACGTTTTTCCCAATAAAGTCTTGGTCACATCTTAGTTAGCATAGATCACGAGTTATAGACTATTTAGAACTTTGTTTCTTGGAGCGACCTCCCTTAGGGGGAGATTGTTGGAAATACGTTTTACGTATTTATGAAGGATCGGTCGCTCCAACGATAATTATGTAATGGGCTCGTGATCCATTTAGTTGATGTATAGTCCATATAGCCCACATGTAGGGTGGGCTATATATATCCCCTCCTAGCATGTTAGGAGGGGTTGTTGGTTGTTCATTTCACACATTAATCATTCTATCTTTACTTTCTCTCTCAACTTCTCTTTCTTCTCTCCTTTCTCTCTCTACTCCATCATCTCCCTCCTTCATCTTTCTTATTTTTATCTAATTAATCAACCACCCATATACATCAAATCCATCAAATCCATCATGTAGAATAGGCTAATGATTTCGTAGACCTTCAAAGACATTCCGAGAAGACAATTGTCATAATCGTAGAGAAAATCAGTGTTTTAACTTGTGGCGTTATCAATCTCTAAACGATACACTACTGATTCGATGTTTAATTGTTTTGTTGTTGCAATTATTCATCATCATTATCCTATATGGAGAGATATGCACTTCCGGGACTTAATTTACTCTAGTGCATCTCCGGAAGAAGATATGTACATTTCCACGACTTAATTGACTCTGGTATTATGATGTCAACTTCATGAATGGGATAAAGTGTCTACTTCAGTATTTGAGCTTCATACTTGGGATTGGTTTATTTTCTTCAACTATGTGGGGGAAGAAATGTCTTGATTCTTTCTAGTATGCATAACTTGAACTCTCAGGGGAAGAAAAATTCAGAAGAATTATTTAAGTGTGAGAAGAGACGTTGTTGATCTACTTGGCGTGCCCCTTACTTTCAATCACTCGTAGTAACATTATCATGTTATATGATGGGGTTTGCTTTTTAAATTCCGCTGTGCGCTTAATCATTCTAAGCTTTATTGAAAGCTTTGAAGTTGCTTATGAGGATTGTCGGTTTAGGGGGAAGCTATTTAAAAGCTTCTACATCAAGAAGATGTGGCATGAATTAGGGGGAAGTTAATTCAGAAGATTCTCCTTAACCAGAAGTATATGGATTACTTAGCTCGTGCCGTTACACTATTTCTACTACAAGTTACTTTAAAGATGAGTCGTTTTAAAGTGAAGACTTGAAGTCAAAGGCCTCAGAAGACTTCATCAGCATTGGACACTTCATGAAAGCTTTTGTTCTTAATCATTATGTACTTGTTAGGAAAAATATTGTAAGGAATTCTACACGTCGTCCCATGGGGGAAGATTGTTGGAAATTCACTTTATGTAACAATATTTAAGAATTCCCATTAGTTATCATAGTCACACACGCTTAGACTAGACTAGGAAACAATGTATACTTAAGTGTGGTGTGTGACTATATATACCCCTGCAAGGCTTCCATGGAGGGGTGTTTCTTGTGTTTTCATCTTTCGTTTTATAATGTTTTTCTTTCTTTTACACATACAACCCTCTATCTCTCTCCACCATGGCATTCATCTTCCACCACCACCCTAGACCACCAGATCATACCAAATAGCAAATCCACAGTAACATTCCCAATTTGATATTCACCATAACCCATGATCTTTGCAATGTGATCATTACCAAATTTAACTGTTCCTAGAAACATGCTAACGAAATTTTGAGCATCGAGCGATCTCCGGTCATGTGCTTGGAGCAGCCAAGTCTAAATACCATAGGATGCTTTGGACCACCTGAAAATAACAGCAAAGAAAGACGATGTATCGGAGTCTAGTTGTTCCTTTGTGTTAGCAGGTACAGATATAATTATCTTAGATTGCTACCATAAGGTCTCTTAGATTTCCAAATTTTCTTCCTCGACGTCGGCTTAGATTCTAGTTGTCTAAGATCTTGAGGTATTTCTTCAATAGTATGCACTAGTTTAGGGGCATGCCTAGTTAAAGGGAGCTTTTTCCATACTTTAGTGTTGTTGTTCCTATTTAAAGGACGCTCAGACCTAAGTTGAGTGGATTTTTTCCTAGTTAAAGGACAGTTAGTTCCATTTCTAGTGAAGGTCCTACCAGTGGAACGCCATTTCCATCCAACTTGGGTACGAGTTTTCCCAGTTGGCCTCCATTAAAGGTTGTTCTTAAGGGCATACATTTCATTCACGTGATCAACAAGACATAAATCTTGACGCTGAGAAAACATACATTCATTACAATTCCAACATCTTAAATCAGAATTCATTTTGCGCTTAGGCTGTTGCACAACCGCAACACCTTTTATTTTAGATACATGATTCATTTTATTCAAATCTAAAATAACATTCCTAGGGTGAACTTATACTTTCTTCTTCATAGTTCTACTAGTGGAAGGCTTGATCCTATCTTTCTTGACTTGTGATCCTTTAGCTCTAGTAGAAACATTTATTCCTGTAGAAGGCAGAAGGGGAACATTAGTATTGGATTTTAAGTTTTCCTTAATGGTTGAACCTAGTATTTGAGATGGTTTAGCTCATGGGGTCTTGTTGAATAGAGTGATGGAAATTAGCTTGGTGGGTGTGGGTGCTACAGAACCCGGATGAACTATAAATTCCAAGTAAGCCAAGCAGTCTTAAATTCATCAACGTACATGCAAAGCATGTAAATTGTATGACTTGAGGGATCTGAAGTACACATTTCATCAATAACGTCCATAGCAAGCTCAGCATGTTCTAAGGTATTCCTAATATAGGTGGTGAATTTAGCTGGAATACTCTTAAGTAGTGGGTTCTGAAATAGCACACGTGGGTTGGGTTTAGAGGCACTAGAGGATGATGCAGAGATGGTAGCTGTGTTATCAACAACTTCTTTTCCTTTGAGTCGAAGTTTTTCCTTTAATTCAGCTAGAACCATGTTTTTGTCAATAAGTTAAATTTTTAAATCATAGATTTCCACAGTCTTTCGATTCAGATCGTCAACAAGTGACTTATGTTGTGCTTCATTCGAAGCGAATATTTGTTCTATTGATTCGTAAAGTTGTGTACATCCCTGTTTTGCTCGTTCAAACTCCCCTAGAAGATAGACGATTCTATTTTCTAAGGCATGGTTTTTATTAATGCAATGATGCCTAAAAACGTTCCATGCATTTTTCGGTCTCGCTTTGTTTTGATTACGACAATATATAAAAACAAGCATTTACAAAAACAATGAAAACCGAATTCTTGAGTTCAAGTATTTTTTATTTCAACCATTATCACTTAAGGTATGAACAAACAAGTAATTATCCTAATTAAGTGATCAAGGATTTAATCTTTTCTTAAAACTCACTTTTTATTAAATGTGACAAAGTTTTTTATTAAACTTTCTTTTTAAGAAAATGTTTTATTAAATTAATTATTTGAAAATTTGAAATTTGAAAATGGCATATGATACAAGGCTTTTGACACCCCGTATAAAAATTAAAGTTCAAGTTCTCGATATCTTAACGAATTGATTGTTGGTTCTATGTGTGACTCTATTGATTTTGGTAAAACAAATATTTTTGGTTGATTTTAAAATTAAATGTGCAAAGACTTAAAAGTAAATGTCGTTAAAGTAAAATGGCGTTAACGTAAAAGGCGTTAAAATAAATCTAAGTCTAATTAAACGAAAGGGTGCAATATTTAAAAACTTGACGGAAAAGTAAAATAATTAAATGACCAAAAATAAAAGCGTGACGGAAATTCAAGTTAGACAAGAATTAAAATGAGAATGTAAAAATTAAACAAGACAAAACATGAAAAATACCCCAGATCGGAATATATTCCGATCAGGCTCACCGTCGGAATGTACTCACCCCCTGACCGGAATAAGGAATGGGTCTGATCAGAATAACTGTCACCTTTCCAATCGGAATACCACACTTACCCTGATCGGAATAAGTACTTACCTTTGGTCGGAATGTGGATCGGAACCCTTGATCGGAATATAGCTTGGAATACCAATCGGAATATGTCACCTTTTCACTGATCGGAATAACTAAGCTAGAACCCAGATCGGAATGTAACTACTTACCTTGATCGGAATGATCTAAACCCTTTTCCGACCAAACCAAGGAGCTATGTCGGAATGTGAAACCCTTTTCCGATTTACCAGATCGGAATACGGAGGAAAAAGCACAAATTAAGCTAAACAAATAAGCTATAATTCTAATAAGCACAAGACGAAAATTCTAAGGCAATCTGTATAAAAATAAGCTTCTAAACTGAAATTTAAGGACTTTTAAAACACGAAAAGTAAAATGTTTACGAAAAACAATCTTTTATATAAAAATAACTTTTATAAAAACTTTAAAAACTTAAAGATTATAACAAATAAACTATAAGAATCAATGATCTAAAACAATCACAAGCATAAAAACACAATCTCTAATCAAATAAGCAAGACAATAAGCATGTAAACAACAAGATCAAGCAAGAAAGAAAGGTAGAATGAGAGATAAAAGCAAGAAAATTAAAGAACACTTACTTGGAAATTAAATGTATTAAAAGTGCAAGACATGTATTTAATTTTGACATGAAAGGTAAATGACAAGAAATTAAAATGGAAGAGCTAATTGTCACCTTATCCAACAAAGAAAAATGATTAACTAGCCTAATCTATATACAGGGGAGGATTAGGAAGCTTCCTCCCCTCCTTCATTTTCTCTAAATTGCATCATTAGGCCCTTCCTTCTTAATCTCTTTGTTAATTGCACCATTAGTCCTTAAGCCTTTAAATCTTCTTTAATCTTGGACTTATATGACTTTTGGCTCGGGATTTCTTTGAACTCGTCTTTTAATTCTTCAATAAAATGGACTTAAGTTCTTCGGTTTTAAGTAAACTTCCGTCTTTCCACTTTTTATTCGATAAATCTTCAGAATTGGTCTTGGACTTCCGTTCTTTATGCGCTCTTGACTTCTCGACTTCATCTTTCATCTTTTTCTTCAATAAAAGCCCGTAAATGCCGTGTTTTCCCCACTTTTCACAATTTCGTCCTAAATCACAACAAAAACACAAACCACGCATAATTCCGACATAAAAGACATAAAATACACGTTTTGGTCCGGTTATTATTGTAATTAAGTGGTAAAAAGGATGGATGTTTACACACCTATCAAATCCCCTACACTTGACCATTGCAATGTCCTCATGCAATGCATTAGTTACAAAGCAAGATTTCATTTTTCATCATAATCAATCCACGTTGGCCTTTATTAAAGAGATAGAAAATTAAAAGTAAAGAAAATTAAGAAATCAAAAACATACCTTGGGTTTTGGAAATGTCATGAATAATCATCATCCTCAAGTTTTCACTTTCTCCAAACCAAGCTTAAAAACGAGATCATTGTTATTATAAGTTAGCAGACTAACATGAACTCATGTGGGCCAATTATTCACTTAGACTTCCTTATTCCTAGGTGTATCTCTTATATTTTATTGTTGTCTTGAATGATCACGAGGATACATTGTTGACTTATTTCGATAGTTATTTAGTCTGAAAATAAAGTGAACAATTTAATCAATAGTTAGCTAAAGGACAAAATCTTTTAAAACTGCTTCTCCGGACCTCAAAAAGTTCATATCTTGGCATAACTCGCTTCGCGATTTGAGACCTTTCTCGGACCGATATTTGGCAGCGACTTCATACTTCAAACCTTGAGAGACGTTCATGAAATAATGGTCTTCTCTTCATAATGGAATTTCTTCACTTGAAGTTTTGAGAGATTCATACTTGGACCACGACTTCTTCATTTTTCTCCAATCATTATTTTGGACTTTGATATACAACGATCCGCCTCCTTTTATGACTTGGATCTATTTATCCTCATACCTTGTTAGGGTCTTTTCGGATACACTTCTCCATGACTTTTAGGGAGTTTTTTCTTTTCGTCGTGTGTCTATCCTTCATATTGATTTTCGATAAATGATTCTTCACATCACTTTGGATCTTTAGCAACAAAATATAGCCCTCATGCCTTTTTAGGGCCTTTTCGGACTCGCCAATCTTCGCATCCCGCTTCAATAAGTTATGCCTTGGCTATGAACTCTAATCCATACCGAGCAACTTTTAAACGATCTTGGGCTAGAAGCTAAGTAATTTTTCAAATCGTACAACCTTATTTATTGCAGATAAATTTATTAGCAGGCGATGGGAGAATAGGCTTATAATTAACTCACATAAATTCCCGAAAGAATACCGAACTTATAATTGGCTCTATCATATCTCATTCTCCACAGTTTAAAATCTCAAGGAATGAGACTCGTGGATGCTTAGCCTATTAAATCAAAGTTTTGGGTTTTCGAGTCGCCTATAGGATCTTGCAAACTCTTAGACTTTTTCATGTTTAGAAATCGCGTTTTAAAGTTCCCTTGATAAACGACTCTCTAGGATCAATTATAGGAACTTGCGAAAAGTTCTTGTTCTTAACCCGTGAGAGTTAAGACTTTCGCGTTTTATAGCTCCCTATATAAAAGCCTAGAAAAACTTGACTTAAACACGTTAAGGATACTAGCTAGAGTAACTTAGACAAGTAAACTCGGGTTGAGTCAAAAGATTCACAACGTTTGAAAATTAAAACCACTTTATTAAACATTTATTCTAATAAGGAAAGAAAATAACTATACAAAAGGCAAAACTAATAGGCCAAAATAGATCAAAAATTTTGAAAAATGTCAAAAAATTGATTTTCCGGTTAAAATGAGGACAAATACAAGGAAAAGGCCACTTAACTTCGATAGAAGTCCCCCCTACACTTAACATAAACATTGTCCTCAATGTTTAAGCATGTGGGAGTAAAATCTCCTACACTTAGGACATTGTGCACTTTTTTTAAATCTCGCTAAGGAAAGGACAACTAAAGAGATTCCTTTTTTAATATTGAAAAATATAAAATAGTGAATCGAAAAGAGTTTAGGATAGAACCGGGAAGAAGTGGACACGGAATCACGGGTCGTCAAGAATCATCAAGAGTGTATCATTGAAGCTCGAATCCCTGATTAAGAAGAGAGGAGAGGAAATAGCAAACCAACGGGTCTCCCCCTACACTTATGATAAAGAAAGCTAAAAGATAGATGCATAGGTTGCCTCCCAAGAAGCGCTTGATTTTTGATTACCGAGTCGTGAGCCCGACTCGACCTTGATCATCATAGGAAGAAGCATGAAACATATCCACCAAGATCAAAGACATAGTTTTCGTCCATCAAATAGCACAAGCTTAAGGCGAACAAGGCAAGCCAAAGAAGAATAGGCAAGGTTCCCTTAAGCAGTGATGGAGCACGGTGGGAGCAAGTATGGTGAGGTGCAAGCATGTCTTCAATATTTCCAAAGATTTTTCCTTTTATTTCATCAGGTGGATACTGAGATGGCTTAAAGATTTCAATACCGGGGTCGAACACCTTTTCCTTTAAGGGAAAATAGCACTCAGGCTCAGCAGAGTGTGAAGAAGATCCGCGAAGAAGCACAACCTCGTCCGCAGAAGGGGGACAAAGAGGTGTTAAATCATATGTGCTACGGATATCGGTGTCGATCGGTTTCTTCTCCTTTGAAAGAATGTTCTTCAAATCCAAAGTAGGATCAAGACGATAATCTTCAAAATCCAAAGGAGGAGCATCACTCTCATGAGGGAAGTAAGTGTTGAGAAACGTAGAGAAGTCTTCCTCAAATGAGTAATCGTCCAAAGTAGGATCGAGTGATGGCGGAGGATCTTCAGCATGGGAAGAATCGCTCGAAAGAGTATCAGCCTCATCAAAATCATCGTATGTGGGCATCTCGGGATACTCGGAAGTACAACATCAAAATCATCCGAATCTGAGCTAGAATCATCATCACAAGTATCAAAGACCGGTGGAGAGTCATAAATGGGAGAAGGTTCCAAATTGGGGTGAGAATCATCCACATCATCATGAAAGAGTGGATTATCAATGCAAGAGTCGAATAGAGGATTGTTGTAGACAACAAAGTCATCATGCACATTAATCATATTCACTGATTCTCGGCCTCCAAAGGATTTGCCTGTAAGCTTTCCCATTTTGAACACTTGTGCATCATCCCTGACTCGTAAGGTTAACTCACCTTCGGCCACATCCACTAAAGCTCGTCCAGTTCTCAAGAATGGCCGACCAAGTATTAAAGGAATACGAGGGTCCATTTCATAATCAACAACGACAAAATCGACCGGGAAAGTAAATGTGCCAACTTTAATGAACACGTCTTCGGCTATACCAACAGGGTAAGCGAGAGTGCGATTTTCAAGTTCAAGAGTCATCTTTGTTGGAGTGAGGTCGGGTAATGATAGTGTTTTCCAAACACTCAAAGGCATCAAATTAATACTGGCCCCGAGATCAGCAAGGGCAGTAAATTCTTCAGTTTTGTTGAACACGCAAGGCAACACAAAACGACCGGGATCTCCAAGCTTTTCTGGAAGTTCTTTAAGAATAACTGCAGAGCAGTTTTCATTTAAGCGTGTGTTGGCGAGTTCAATCAACTTCTCCTTCTTGTTAAGCAATTCCATAAATGCTTTAACAAATTTGGGCATGTGGACAAGTGCCTCAAGAAAGCTAATGTTGAAGTTCATTTGAGAGATCATCTTCACATAGCGGGACACTTCGGCGTCATCCTTGGTTAGCATTTTGGTCTTGCCTAAACGAGAGGGATAAGGGATAGTGGGTTTAGGTTGTGAAGGTGTAGGTGAAGGTAATGGTTGAGATGTTGAAGGGTCCTTCCTGGGTACATCGTCATGACGAGGCGGAGACGGTAATGGTGCACTAATACTAGGTGTAGGAGGAGTAGGGATAAATGGTGGTGGAGGAGGTGTGGATGATGGGGGCGGGATTGGTGGATCGACAATGGTAATTCCACTACGAGTAGTAATAGCACTCACATTTGCTCGCGGATTGGTGACGATGTTTGAAGGTAGAGAACTTGCAGTAGAAGGTTGAGCGGCGGGCAAGAAACTAGCAAGCATATTCTTCAGGTCATTCGTTTGATTGCTGAAGGAGGATTGAATGTTATCTCGAAGCTCGGATCTAATCTCATTTCCTTGCTTTGTGATATCTCCTTTCAGATTGATAATTTGGCTCTGCAGATTCTTGATTTGCTCACCGTGGGTTCTCATTATGGCTTCAACATCGGGGTTAATGGGTGGGGTTTGTTGAGTGGGTGGGTGATAAGGATTAGAAGCTCTTGGTGGGATTTGGTTGCTTCTATTGTAGTTGTTGGCAGGGTTTTGGCAGTTGTTTGACTGGTAGCTCAGCAAATTTCTATCCCCTTGAGGTCGAGCTTGGTAATTTTCCGGTGAGTAATTACCATAAGCTGCATACACATTTTCCGGATTTCCTTGTGTCGAAGGACAATCGGTGTATGAGTGAGGACTGCCACATGTTTCACAAGTATTAGCAACTGCTTTAACTTGTTGTTGTTGTTGTTGGTTTGAAGCGAGAAGTGTGATACTTTTGCTCATTTCAGTCATCATGCCTGTGAGTTCGGTCATATCAGGGTTTGCTGAAGTAGAAGAAACATTGACTCTTGGGTTGTTCCTTGAAGAAGCAGAGGAATCCCAGTTTTTGTGGTGAGTAGTCATGTTCTCAATTAGCTCTCTACACTCCTCGGGTCTCCTTTTCATGAATGTGCCACCGGCGGCTGCATTAATCGTATCACGATCTCGAAAAGTCAATCCGTTGTAGAAAGTATCAATCAATGTGACGGGAAGCATGTTGTGGTTTGGACAACGATCAATCAAGACATTATATCTTTCCCAAGCATCAAAAAGAGATTCATCGGGATCTTGCATGAAACCGCTGATTTGATTGCGAAGGCTTGTGACCATGGATGGTGGAAAGTAGCACGACAAAAAGCGTTGAGTCATGTCATCCCAAGTGTGAATAGAATTCTTCGGGAGACGATCAAACCATTTCTCGGCATGATGTGATAAAGTATGTGGGAAGAGTGCGTAGAACATCCATTGTGGCACCAGGCAACTTCATGCTTTGGGTGATTGTAATGAACTTGTCGAGGTGTTTGTTGGCATCATCATCAGGCATTCCGGCGAATGGGTTAGTTTGCACTTGCTGAATCATGTGGTGCTTCAACGAAAACTCAGGAGCGTTGATTTGCATCGGCGCAATCGGTCCTCCTCGTCCAAACATGGTAGGTTGACAAAGTTCCTCCATGGTCCGAAGATCGGGTTGTGGAAGAACATTGTTGTTATTATTGAGGTGCGGTGGATTATTATTGTTGTTAACACCTGACATAGCTAAATCTTCTTGAGTCTCGGGCTCTTGATAATTAGAAGATCTAGTACGCATACACCTGAAAATGCAAAAGAAAAAGAAACCAAACACAAAGACAATATATATACACAATAAAGATGAAATATTTTTGGATTTTTTGAAATTTTTAATTTTTATGGATTTTTATCAATTTTTTATTTTTATGATTTTTGAATTTTTTATGCAAGATAAATAACGCTCACAAGTGAATGGATCCCAAAAAGCAACGCCTCTCTCACAGAAAACCGTTAATCTTTACGAAAAGAGCCGGCAGCGGCGCCATTTGATACAAGGCTTTTGACACCCCGTATAAAAATTAAAGTTCAAGTTCTCGATATCTTAACGAATTGATTGTTGGTTCTATGTGTGACTCTATTGATTTTGGTAAAACAAATATTTTTGGTTGATTTTAAAATTAAATGTGCAAAGACTTAAAAGTAAATGTCGTTAAAGTAAAATGGCGTTAACGTAAAAGGCGTTAAAATAAATCTATGTCTAATTAAACGAAAGGGTGCAATATTTAAAAACTTGACGGAAAAGTAAAATAATTAAATGACCAAAAATAAAAGCGTGACGGAAATTCAAATTAGACAAGAATTAAAATGAGAATGTAAAAATTAAACAAGACAAAACATGAAAAATACCCCAGATCGGAATATATTCCGATCAGGCTCACCGTCGGAATGTACTCACCCCCTGATCGGAATAAGGAATGGGTCTGATCGGAATAACTGTCACCTTTCCAATCGGAATACCACACTTACCCTGATCGGAATAAGTACTTACCTTTGGTCGGAATGTGGATCGGAACCCTTGATCGGAATATAGCTTGGAATACCAATCGGAATATGTCACCTTTTCACTGATCGAAATAACTAAGCTAGAACCCAGATCGAAATGTAACTACTTACCTTGATCGGAATGATCTAAACCCTTTTCCGACCAAGCCAAGGAGCTATGGTCGGAATGTGAAACCCTTTTCCGATTTACCAGATCGGAATACAGAGGAAAAACCACAAATTAAGCTAAACAAATAAGCTATAATTCTAATAAGCACAAGACGAAAATTCTAAGGCAATCTGTATAAAAATAACCTTCTAAACTGAAATTTAAGGACTTTTAAAACACGAAAAGTAAAATGTTTACGAAAAATAATCTTTTATATAAAAATAACTTTTATAAAAACTTTAAAAACTTAAAGATTAAAACAAATAAACTATAAGAATCAATGATCTAAAACAATCACAAGCATAAAAACACAATCTCTAATCAAATAAGCAAGACAATAAGCATGTAAACAACAAGATCAAGCAAGAAAGAAAGGTAGAATGAGAGATAAAAGCAAGAAAACTAAAGAACACTTACTTGGAAATTAAATGTATTAAAAGTGCAAGACATGTATTTAAATTTGACATGAAAGGTAAATGACAAGAAATTAAAATAGAAGAGCTAATTGTAACCTTAGCCAACAAAGAAAAATGATTAACTAGCCAAATCTATATATAGGGGAGGATTAGGAAGCTTCCTCCCCTCCTTCATTTTCTCTAAATTTCATAATTAGGCCCTTCCTTCTTAATCTCTTTGTTAATTGCACCATTAGTCCTTAAGCCTTTAAATCTTCTTTAATCTTGGACTTATATGACTTTTGGCTCGGGATTTCATTGAACTCGTCTTTTAATTCTTCAATAAAATAGACTTAAGTTCTTCGGTTTTAAGTAAACTTCCGTCTTTCGACTTTTTCTTCGATAAATCTTCAGAATTGGTCTTGGACTTCCGTTCTTTATGCGCTCTTGACTTCTCGACTTCATCTTTCATCTTTTTCTTCAATAAAAGCCCGTAAATGCCGTGTTTTCCCCACTTTTCCCAATTTCGTCCTAAATCACAACAAAAACACAAACCACGCATAATTCCGACATAAAAGACATAAAATACACGTTTTGGTCCGGTTATTATTGTAATTAAGTGGTAAAAGGGATGGGTGTTTACACACCTATCAGCATATTCTATCTTTGTTTGGAATATCCTTTCAGGATATTTTTATCCCCAGATTCGAACCAATCCACTAAAAGACAAAAAGGAGCGGAGTCTATGCAGGCGGTTCCTTAGCACCTATAGCGGTTCCTTATCGATATGGAACCACGGGCTCCAATAAGGAACCGCGTGCAGATATAGCCGTTGGATGTTTGTCTTATAAATAGCGAACCATTCTCAGACTTTCAAAGCACCTCTTTTGCACATACATTTCCAGATTCTTTCATACTTCTTAAATCACTCAAATCCTTGATCATTTGTTTGATTACTACTTGTTTAGAAGTGAATCTTTCTCCTCTCAATGTGAAAAGAGAAGAACACTATCATCCTTGAAGTGTTGTGTCTACCTCAAGGATCCATTGAAGATCCAAACTTATTCATTAATTGTTGTGTCATTGTTGTGAAGATCCAAGTAGTTGTGTCCATTTGGAAGTTGTGTATGTATTAAGGTTAATACGTAGTCCTTAAAGTATATTGGTGTAGATTGGTCCTAGCTAAGATTAGGGCTTGACTTTTAGCTTAGAGTCGTGTTGATCCCAAACTTAGATCGATTTAGCTTTATGTATACGAGATTAGATCAAGTAATACACTTAGAGAAACCTTTGTATATGCTTATAATAATCTAAGTGTTATGTGGAATTAACACTTAAACAAGAACACACAATGATATAAACAAACTTTCACTTTGATTAATGATATCAAACTTGCTTACAATGAAAGTAGTTTATGAATGAAAACTTATATCAAACATTAACCTAAAGGTCTTCTTTTATAGACATAAGAAGCATTGTACAATAATCTACGTATCAGCTATTCTAGGTAAAGATAAATATAGAAAATACATTGTTGTTCCTATCTTTACTAGAAGTAATCTAGAATACAATAAACGCGTAGAGTATATCTTCCCATCAGTGCTTGTCTTCAATGTGTCAACGCTTGACTTTATCTTGTCAACGCTTGAGCTGTCACCGCTTGTTTTGTTCTTGTCAACGCTTGTTTTACTCTTGTCAGCGCTCAAGTGATTTGGCCTTAATTTATTCCCAACAATCCTCCCCTAAACTTGATATCCACTCTTATGATCAAGTTTCTGAATAAGCATTAAGGACTAGGAGGAATCTTACAAACCTTATCATATTGGAAATGAATAAATCTGATCAAATCTTTTGCCACGTCACTTGAATAATCAATTTCCAGCTGAGTGTCCTTCATCTTCTCTAAAATAGCCTTGGATATGAAATACTGACCATCCACAAGTAGATACTCAGCAAACTTTGTAGAACTCAAATGGTAAACACCAGCAGCTGAATATAATCTCCATTGAAGACCACTGAGGTCATCTTCAAGATCCTTCCAAATAGCAGGATCCTCATCTCTTGGTCCACACATTATTTTGAATGTGGACAACAGTTTTATTCCATTAGCTGAAGTTGGTGCTTCAGCCTCATACTTGGTCTCTAGCAACCTCCATAGATCAACCAAGTCTTCTCTATCACAACTTGCAAACAAAGATATGAGAGTGGTAAAAGTGTGTACCTCTTTACCATATCTGCCAATCTTCCAAAACCCACATTCGTCTTCTTCATAGCTCACAATTGGGTTCCTAGAATCTAATGGTAACACTTGCACCATATCTGAAGCTTCTAATGATGAGAGCTTGAGGTTCTTTCTTATGACAGCTTCACTTGGATATAGTAGATCCATATCTTTGGGAAAATCAAGAGAAATTCCCTTTTTCACTGGCCTGGGAACAAACATAGCTTTCTTGAGCTCCATTTCTTCTACAAGTTCTTCCTTTCTTTCATCAGAAAGAAGTCTGAGAGTGTTTGCTTCCTGCACTCTCACCCAAATGGGATAAGCCTTGCATTCCAACTCATCAAATGTCAATGCCCTCAATTTCTGATAAGTCCATCCAACTCCATGACATCTGAGCAACATGCAGTATAGCTCCCTTCTATCCCTTTTCAATTCTAAGAGAATATTGCTTGCCTTGTGTTTCAAAATTACCTGGCAATCCTTCTAAACTCTGAGAAGAATCTCCAAACCCCATATTTAATCTGAAATGGTCAAGTCTGGATTCTCCATACATCTTTATTCCCAAGCATTGTACATTTGAACCACCTCTGGCATGTCAAAGTCAACCTGCAATTTCAACTCTCTCAACTTCTCCTTAGCCAACTCATCTCCATACTTAAGTCTTTCTAGTTCTATAATCATCACACTTGAGTCTGAGCTAGCTCCATCACTTCCTTCTTCTGAAGTCACAACAAATGGTGACTCTTTCACCTCCTTTATATCTTGTTCCATGATTTGTGCAGCCAATCTTCTATCAAATTCAACTTGAGCTGCATCCTTTGGAACAATCTCTTCTACCATAATTCCCTTACCCTTATCTGATGGTGCAGTGGTTGGTAAGGTAGATAGTGATACCTGTGTAGAAACCTCCTTGATGATAGATGATGACTAGGATACATCACCTTCATGTGCAGTTCTGTCAACGCCCAATTTTGTTCTATCAGCGCCCAAAATATTTCTATCAGCGTCCAAATTCTCCTTGTCAACGCCCAAATATCCTGCCTCAGCGCCTTTTGTAACTTCTTCCAACATGGCTGTAAATGATAAATTCAAGTTGGTAGGAGAAACTAAGGACGTATCAAAACCTGTTTGTTTCTTCAAAGTTGTAAGGGCCTCAGCAACATCCAAAGATTGACCATCATGGCTGCCCTTATCACTCAGATTTATTGGATCTTCCTCCCCTTTGGAAGATTCCTCCATACCCCTCCTTGCACTAGCACTCTCCAAAACAACAATCCACTCCCTCAATTGCTTGAGTTCAAGGCCTTGTGAGCTGACAACTTGTACTAAGTCTGCATTTTGCTTTTGCAAGCTCATGCAGACTGCCGTCAATTCCATAAGAGTCATTGGTTCCAGTCTGCCCTCTTCTAAAATAGGGATTTGACCTCCCAAGTCAGATTCATTGGGCATGGATGAGGACTTAATGATGGTGGGACTGCCTTGGCCAACTTCTAAGCCAGAACCAATAGTCCCAGCCTCATCCAGGGCACCAGCCACACTTGTGGTGGTGGTTCTCTCTGCTACATGGCTAGGACCACCAGAGTAGAACACTCCAGTAGTCCTTTGGCGTTTCATCAACCTATATTCAGGGGGTGTGGAAGAATGGGTGGATCTGGGTTGGTTAAGGGGTGTTTGGGTTTGTGAAGGTTGTGTGTCAACGTTGGAAATAGACACATCAACACCAACATTTAATGTGTCAGCATTGAAGGGATCTTGGTCAAGTTGCATATGTTCAGGTGAAGGTAATGGTTCAGGTATTGGGTCAATTTGTGGTTGGGGGTCAATTTGGGGTTGAGGGTCTGGTTGGGGTTGTGCTGCTGCAATAACAGCAAGCATAGCTTGGGTTAAAGGTAGGTCACGATGGGGTGGTGAGTTCATCTTCATAAAAATAGCTTTCTTTTGCTCAGGGATCTTATAAAAATCATTATGATCCCTTGTGTAGTATCCTTGAACATCAAAAACCATTTGTAAAAATTAGGGATAAGCTAAAGTCATTTTGTTCCCCTTATTTTTACACATGCCCTCAAAAATCATTTTAGAATAATTAAATTTTTGCCCTGTTGCAATGCACACAATAGCACTAGCAATAGATCTATTGATCTCATTGTGTGCAGTGCATTTGGGACTCAAACATTGAAGGAGGACATGTATGAGGTACTTCCAGGCTGGGGGAAATTCCTGCTTATGATACTTGATTAAGGTACCTTCATCAGGAAAAGGATATCCCAAAGCCCTAAGCCCTTATTCTATTTCATTAATGGGAAGGGTGGCTATACCATCAGCATCATAAAGATGCAAGGATTGGCGTACCAAAGCCTCAGTAACCACCCAAGGTCTCCCATGAACAATAGAAGTCAATGTAGTCACTCTATTAACTGTTGAAGAACTAACAGTGTTCCAAAACTGTTTAATATGTGTGACTGGAATGAGTGGTGCATGAGAAAGAGCATACCTTAAGGGGGATGCGTTCAAATACGCCACCATTTGTGTGTATTGGGGAAACAGAGTATCATCAGCTTCAAGATACGCGATCATGTTATGTTGACTTCTGAACCCCAATTCCAAATCTGATGGTCTAAACTTTGGTGCCATTGATGAAAGCTGTTAAATTTGAGTGATGAAGATGAAGTTGATAAGAGAAAATTGTGTTAGACAAGAATTATAGATACCCTGTTTAAAAATAGGAGCCAAATTTATAGGAGAATTAAATGCATGTGATAGGCCCAAAAATAGGCAAGTATTTTCAAAAAGTAATCATGAAAATATTGAAAAATTATAAGTTTATCTCATGCATTAAATGAAAAGTAACAACTCCCAAAATTACGGCCTAAAAATATGTCAAAAAGTAACAACTGGGTAGGTCCCATTGAGTGTCAACGGTGAAAAATAACCTATCAACACCCAACGGCTATAATCTTGTCAACGTTTGCCTATAGCCATGTCAGCGTCTAATTTGGTCACAACAACGCTTGGAAAATTCTTGTCAGCGTCCAAAAATAAAAATGTTTAAAAATGAAAAATGACCTTAACAAGTAATTTATCCTAGAGAAGATAACAAAAAGAGCTGATAATTATTATAGGGCGGCAAGCACTGTCCAGTTATGCACACTTGCTTAAGCAAGATAGACATAACAGTCCTCTAGTGTCCCTTGCTAACCAAAACTCTTAACAACCAAGTTACCTTACAAAATTCCTTGTTACTCCCAGGTAAATCCCATAACAAAATTATTCCCAAGTCTCCCAACAAACCACAACCAATTCTAGGCCAAAAATGTCTTGGTAGCATGCATAGTATATCAACTTTGCATGCTACAGTGCCTCATGATTTAGTAAAACTAACTCATACTTACCTGTGGACACAATCTAGAATTGTGATAAGAGTATCATATGGATACCCAAACATCCTAAAGGTTCCTAAAACCTCTCCTTAAACTATGATACAGAAGTTGCCAAAAATATGCATGAACATAAAAAATTTATGTCAAGATAGGAATTTAAAATTCCAACCATCATCCATAAATAAAAACATGTCCAAATGCTTCTCCAATGATCCATAAGCAACTCTGTATCCAATGGTATACTGCTAACACCATCTGCACATTTAGATTGAAAACTACAAAACTAACATTGTTGCTGACAACGCCCCGATAACACATGTCAGCGTTGAGGGAAGCTTTGTCAGCGTTAGAAAATTATATTGCTGACAACGTTGCAAAAACATTTATCAGCGTTCAAGCAACCTTTGTCAGTGTTAGAAAAAGATAGTGGAAAATCTAAATCATAAGACCAATAACCATGCATCATCCTGTACATACTTTTACAAAAAGACTCCAAAACACATATTATGTGAGATTGACCATTCCAATACTTGTTACCAAGTATTGAAACCTCCCAGCATCAAAAGGTTTAGTTAGTAAATCTGACACATTTTCCTTAGTGTCAACCCTATCTGGTTGTATTAAACATTTTTCAAAGCAATCTCTTATAAAATGGTGTCTAATTTCTATGTGTTTAGTTTTAGAATGATGTACAGGATTCTTAATGATGCATAAAGTGCTGTTATTGTCAACAAATATCTTGGTATGCATGAAATTACACCCATAGTCCAACAGCTGGTTCTGAATCCACAAAACTTGTCCACAACAAGCAGCTGCAGCCACATACTCAGCTTCAGTTGTAGAATTAGCCACCACTGTTTGTTTCTTGCATTGCCAAGATATCAACCTGCTCCCAAGAAACTAACATCCACCAGTTGTGGATTTCCTATCAAATTTATCACCTCCATAATCACTATCTGAATATGCAATCAGCTCCAATGGTGAATCTTTTGGGTACCACAAACCAAGACCAGGATAGCATCTTAGGTACCTAAAGATCCTCTACACAGCATAAAGGTGACATTATTTAGGAGTCACTTGATGGCGTGAATAAGCACACACAGCAAACATGATGTCAGGTCTGGAGGCAGTAAGATACATCAAGGATCCCATCATGGATCTATAGTGCCTGACATCAACATCTTTCTTATCTCCAATCTTTCCCCAAGGGTGTTCTCTATCCATAGGAGTAGTAGCCCTCTTTTCATGTGGAGAGAAGCCAAACTTCTTCAAGACCCAAAAATGATATCATCAACATAGACCTGGACAAGCAACACATCTTTGCCTTTCTTCTTTGTAAATAGTGTCTGATCTATGGTGCCCCTCTTGAATCCATTGTCCACCAAATAGGTAGACAAAGTACCATACCATGCTCTAGGGGCTTGATGAAGGCCATACATAGCCTTTTTGACTCTATACACTTTATCTGGATTTTCTGGATCCTCAAAACCTTGAGGCTGCATCACATATACCTCCTCAACAATAGTTCCATAGAGGAAGGCACTCTTGACATCCATTTGATAGACAGTGAAGCCCATGCAGGATGCATAGGCTAGAAAAATCCTTATAGCTTCAATCCTTGCAACTGGTGCAAAGACTTCTTCATAGTCTATCCCTTCCTCTTGTGTATATCCCTAAGCCACTAACCTTGCCTTGTTTCTGACCACAATGCCTCTTTCATCTCTTTTGTTCCTTAGAACCCATCTTGTCTGTAACACCCCCAAATTTATACAATTCAATACAGCGGAAGACTAGTTGGTGTTACGGGATAGCACATTACTAACATCATAGACAACGCATAAAAATCGCGTCGTTTATTAATAAAGCATTTCCATTCATAAATATCAAAGTTACATAGGTCCCAAGTCATATTATTTCATACAAAGTTTACAAAGTATTTGAATGGAAATTATTGTTTAAGTGCGGGCCATGAATTCTTGTTGTCTTCCTGAGAATTACCTTCAAGTACCTGAGATAAAACATGTTAAAAAAAAGGTCAGCGATAACGCCGAGTGAATTCATAGAGTTTAATAAATTCCATCAATATAACTTTGGTATAAAATTATTACCAAAAATCATTTCGTACAAATCATTGTAATAGGCCATAAAATAGCCAAAGTCATTTTTATATAAATCCTTATCTAAAATCATAATATAGGCATTTGCCTTAAAATCATTATACGAGCCAATGGCGTAAAAACATCACACAATACGTCTTATGACGTTGTATAAAGTTAAATAAAAACCGTATATGAATATGGTTACGAAAATCAAAACACAAACATAATATCAATAGTATGACCCCGTATTGCTAGTCAGGCAATACATCGTAATTCGGAGCGTACAACAGTATTTCGTTAATTTGGATTATTATAAGCCGCATGACATTGTTACCTTACTACAACAAACAACGGGTAGCTAACCCGATACTCAATTTGCCCATCTAAATTAGCGTGTCGTCATAAAGTTCACGCTATGGAAATCTTCTCATACATAAATTCGCTTACCAATCAATGTGGCACGACGGGGATCAACCGTCAAGGCGCGAACTGGGGTGATCGTCCCCAAATAGTACTATTATATGCATAAGCGTCTACCAAATCCCGGTAGTTCACAATTCATGCTAATGGGACTTTTAGTGACATAACCTAACTTTAATAATCCATTTTATTTCATCTATCGGGTCCTTTAATCATTTATCGGGTCATACAATCGGGTCATACAATCGGGTCATACAATCATCCGGGTCCAAATCAATAAACAAACAATCGGGACAAATGGTGTCCTATTTTATAAAAACTAACATGTTATCTCCCTCGCGGGTTAATAAAACATTTATAAAAACATTTAAAAGAGTGCGAGGCTATGAACTCACGTTGGTGTGGGAAGGCGGGTTATCGGCAATTCGGACGTATTGTACGTGCTTCAATCACGGAAACCTAGACAAATAATACTCGTCTTAGACTCTTGTCCAATGAATTTATAAAAATAACAATTATGTATACATATGATGATTTTATATATATGATGATCAAGTGGGTTTATATATTCTCATTTACTCATTTTAGTGTTATGTGTTGGAAATTTTCAAGACTAGTTACACTAGTTCAATTTGTTTACATTTTGAAGCCCAATGGGCCTATTACAAGCCCAATACTATTCATTAGCCCAATTATAATTTTATTATCAATATTATACTGTACATGTTGGGCCGAAATGGGTTAAGCCCACTAAGTAATTTTTATAAGTGTTTTAACTTATTTAGTTAAATTATTAGTCCAAATATGCTAACTTAGCTCGTTAATGTCCGTATGTCCTATAGTTCGGGTTTTATCGGTTTTTACTTGTATTAAGTACTTATATATCAGTATATGACTTTCAAAAACATTACATTAGACGGGTTTGTTCGTCTAAGTTTTAATTGGCGAAAAACGTTAATTTTACGGTAATAACCGAAAAAGTCGTAAAAATCAAGTTTATAGTTTTTATTACTTATAAGTATTGTTCCACTACCATTCATATAATTTATCCATTTATCTAACCTTTTACATGTTTATATAAATAAAATTCATAAGTTAATGGGTTTTAATTTTACATTTTATACAATATAATTTTGAGTGCTTATATAATAATAATAAACATTAATTCTCAAAATCTGATTTTTATTTTCATCTTCACCATTTTTATCATATCTAGAGTTCTATAATGAATTAGAAGCTCATTTTTGGATGGCATGATCTTCATATTATGTGCTACATTTAACTTAGTTATAGCTACTGCTCATTTTAAGTTTATCTATGCTTAACAGTCCTTACAAAACAGGTTATTCAGATTAGCACACTCATCTTGTTTTGATCATATCTCACTCATTATAATGATTCCATTGCATGGCCAACTCTCTCATGTGTATAACATCTTGTACTTACTGTAAATGGATTCTACCATGCAAGTTTATCAGTTCAAGTTTTAGTTACATACTGTTTTTTACAGCCAACTAAATAAGCATGATTTTAGCCTTGTTTCTTATGGTTATTAACCTTTTTAAGCATATTTATCAACACCAAATCCCCACAAAATACTTTTATCATCATATAATCATCATATACATATACAATAGGAAATAAAATACATGATTGCATAATCAAAATAACAAGAAGATGGGGAGAACAATCTTTATACCAACATGATGATGTAGGTTGTGATCAAAACATGGATTTTGATGGAAGAACTTGTGATAGATAAACACCAATCTTCATGGCCATCAATACTTGTAAACTTCATGTAGAAATCAGCCCTTGAACATCACCAAATCTTATCCTTGGATGTTAAAATCACCACCAATCTATAGAGCTTCAAAAGGGCTTCATCATATGTGTGAATAACACATGATTTCATGGTTAAAATTGATCAAATGAGGGTGATTAGGGGTGGTTCTTGGACGAATTTTAGAGAGAGGAAGAGAGGATTTTGGTGGTTTGCATGAATGAAAATGAGAGCTAGTGGTATGGGTGGAATGGTTTTGTTTGGGTGTAGCTTACAAGTTAAGCTAGCTTAACAAGTGTAAGCAACTTGTGTAAAATGTCGACGTACAGTCGGTTAAGGGCCCAGCCCGACAGGCCCGCGGCCCACACACCTTAACTTATCCTTTAAAAAACCCTAAGCCTATATAAACAGGGGTAGGGGGTCTCATTCTACATCAGGTTTTCTCTCATAACTACACCTCTTATACCACATATTCATCCGATACTAACTTGACCGTCAGAGGTAGACCCCGGGGCTCCGGCCTCGAGTCCACGTCTAACCGTTCTTCTATTGTTTGCAGCATTACTCAGCATCCGGGAAGATGATTAACGGCCCAGGAGAATCGTCGAACCGGCCCAGCCAAACTATGCTCCAACAAGTTGGCGCCATCCGTGGGACATTGACTAAGCTATGTCTCGTGGTCTCATATTACCGTAAAAAAAAAGTCTATGACGAATGACGTACGGTAACTTTTAACCCTCGTGTTCTGTTTTTCGCATCATGTTAAGAGATTTGATTAGAATCTTATCAAATATCTTTGTGGTTCAAATATCAATTCTCTGCATTCACATTGAGAATGTTAATTATTTTTTTTTTTAAATATGCAACTAGTATGTCTGCCATATGCCAGATAGGCGGAAAACTATTTTTCCATTCAATGCGATAAATTAGTAACCTTTTTTTTTACGCTATCAAACACTCTGTCGTACGTAAAAACTTTGGTTGGCTCAATCTACGACGTTTACGTAACTTTATTATGGATCCAATAATTACCGAACAGTAAAGTATGGCAATTTAATATGACGTATTTGCTTTATTCTAAAAGAAAGATTTGACACTTTTTTTTTCAAACATAGAATATTGTACATGAATGTTGCATAATATCTTATATCAAATAGCCAGTCATATATTCTATGAGCTACTATCATGTTCTACGAGAATTGCATAAGAAGATTAGGTATATGAATACTGCTTCTTGGCGGAACTTAGTAAAATATATTATACGTTTTGCATATTATTCGATCACGTGGTCGATCACGCATCTTTTAGTAAAATAATCTAATTTTGATCTCTATATGAGATGATGGCAAATAAGATTCTCATATATTTTTTTTATTTTATTTAAAGACACTCTTTTGTCAAACATAAGATATTATCTATTTTTTAAAAGATATTATTTTACCGGACGATCATATCGATCACGTATCCGTCCGTGACCAAGTGGTTCATTTATGATAAATGTATACATTGCATTTTATTTACATCTGCGGTTATCTTCTATGGCATGGCCTATCCATTTATTATTATTATTATTATTATTATTATTATTATTATTATTTTACTGATATCACGTATATCTTTTAATTGACAAGATATTGCCTATATCTTCTAACAATTATCGATATTTTTTATACTAATAAAAAATATTATGTATATCATTTAAAAAGAGATATTACATCTATCTTTTAATTGGATTATTATATTTTCCGTATATGTCGCGACCCGATTGACTAATATTGTGTCGCGGCCCGACCTCTTTTTCCGCGGTCATGGTATGTCCATCTGCGTTGATCTAAACTTATTTTATGCGCGACTATGGTATATCTACCAGCACTCATTCATGTGTGTGGTCATATTTTAAGACTGCGGTCATGAGCCGTGTCTTCCGTATTAATCCGCATATCCTGATATATTATTTATATTAATAAAGGATATTACATATCACTTAAATTAATACAAGATATTATTTAAGATGTATTACGATATAATTAAATTATAAAGATATTATATATATTTTTTTTAATCGGTAAGATATATTACATTATTCGCATATTTTTTAATATAATATATTTTATTCATCATTCGCGGTCATGGTACGTCCATCCGCGCTAGTTCGTACACTCGATACCTTCTGCCTACGGGCGTACATGTACACATCGTTCCCAGGTGGAATAAGAGGATTGAGTGAACCTAATAATTCAACTTGTCGTGTAAGAGGGATGCAACCCCAACGACCACGGATCAAGTATCCTTGTTAGACACCTTGCTCACAAGACGTTGTAGTAAGTTACGCAAACCACATGACTCATGATGGACTTGCAAAAGACACACTGTGCGCGTCTAACAAAATTTTGTCAAAACTTTGACCGTCCTTATGGTAGTAGCGGTACGCCGCACGTAATGGCATAGCCCATCCAATAAGTTAGTTAAGATACGTCTTATACTATGTGACAATTCACGGTTATGGCAAGACCCATCCGCGTTGGTTCGCACGTTCGAACCCAATTTCTATTTTTTGTACGCGGTTATGGTACGTCCATTCGCGTTGGTCTACGCGACCGTATTTTTTTTGAATACTTGATTAAGTTTAATACTACTAATCGAGTTTAGCACCATTAAACTTGGGGGGCTAATAGGGTATAATAATACCACTATTTATGTGCACGTCACACAAATATCTTTGGATATATTTCTTTGCCGCAGAAGTCCGCCTTCTGCCGGGTTATTCCTTTTCCATGGAAGTATCTCTTCCATTGGCTTATTCCTTCGCCGCGGTAGTACTCCTTCCGCGTGCTTCTTCCTTTGCCATGGAAGTATCTCTTCCATTGGCTTATTCCTTCGCCGCGGTAGTACTCCTTCCGCGCGCTTCTTCCTTTACCATGGAAGTATCTCTTCCATTGGCTTATGGCTTCGCCACGGAAGTATCTCTTCCGTTGGCTTATTCATGCGCCGTGGAAGTATTCTTACACAAGCTCGTTATCTTTCGTCGTGGAAGTATTCTTCCACGTGCTCCTTATCTTTCGCCGTGGAAGTATTCTTCCACGGTCTCATTGTCTTTCGCCGTGGAAGTATTCTTCCACGGTCTTATTATCGTCGTCGTGGAAGTATCTCTTCCACGTGCTTATTATCTTCGCCGTGGAAGTATCTCTTCCACGTGCTTATTATCTTCGCCGTGGAAGTACTCCTTCCACTGGCTTATTATCTTCGCCGTGGAAGTACTCCTTCCACCGGCTCATTGTCTTTGCCGTGGAAGTATTCCTTCCACGTGCTTATTATCTTTGTCGTGGAAGTATCTCTTCCACGTGCTCATTATCCTTCGCCGTGGAGGTATCTCTTCCACGTGCTTATTGTCTTCGCCGTGGAAGTACTCCTTCCACTGGCCTATTGTCTTCACCGTGGAAGTATTCCTTCCACGTGCTTATTGTCTTTGCCATGGAAGTATTTCTTCCACGTGCTCCTTATCTTTCGCCGTGGAAGTATTCTTCCACGGTCTCATTATCTTTCGCCGTGGAAGTATTCTTCCACGGTCTCATTGTCTTTCGCCGTGGAAGTATTCTTCCACTGGCTTATTATCTTCGCCGTGGAAGTATTCCATCCACGTGCTTATTATCTTTGCCGTGGAAGTATCTCTTCCACGTGCTCATTATCCTTCGCCGTGGAAGTATCTCTTCCACGTGCTTATTGTTTTCGCCGTGGAAGTATCTCTTCCACGTGCTCATTATCCTTCGCCGTGGAAGTATCTCTTCCACGTGCTTATTGTCTTCGCCGTGGAATTACTCCTTCCACTGGCTTATTGTCTTCGCCGTGGAAGTATTCCTTCCACGTGCTTATTATCTTTGCTGTGGAAGTATCTCTTCCACGTGCTCATTATCCTTCGCCGTGGAAGTATCTCTTCCACGTGCTTATTGTCTTCGCCGTGGAAGTATTCCTTCCACTGGTTTATTGTCTTCGCCGTGGAAGTATTCCTTCCACGTGCTTATTATCTTTGCCGTGGAAGTAATTCTTCCACTAGCGTATTATATTTGCCGTGGAAGTATCTCTTCCACGTGCTCATTATCCTTCGCCGTGGAAGTACTCCTTCCACTGGCTTCTTATTTTTGCAACGGAAGTACTCCTTCCGTTGGCTCATTATCTTTTCCGTGGAAGTACTCCTTCCACTGGCTTCTTATTTTTGCAACGGAAGTACTCCTTCCGTTGGCTCATTATCTTTTCCGTGGAAGTACTCCTTCCATTGGCTCATTATCATTCGTCACGGAAGTACTACTTCTGTTGGCTCGCTGTCTTCGCCGCGTAAGTACGTATTTCGCCTGCTCGTTATTCATGTCACGGAAGTACGTCTTCTGTTGGTTCATATCTTTGTTATGGGAGTACGTCTTCCATGACGAGTAACTTGGCCCGGATAAAGAGTGAATTTCCAAAATTTATATCGTTTAAATCAGGAAAAACCATGACAAATTTTGGAAGTCGTTATCAAATGTCGTGGCCATAAGACGGATGTAATATCCGCATCACTTTGCCACAGAAGTACATGTTCTGTTGGCCTTAAGACGAATGCAATATTCGCACTATGCTGCATCATTAGTGTGTATAAGAAGTACGCCTTCAAATGTTCACGATGCAGCATACGGGTTCCACCTCCACCTTCACAAAACCTTCTTATCATCCTCACGTTAGAGATGCATAAGAATGATACCTTGCCAATGCTAGTGTTACCCCGGCTATAGAACACGCTTTCTTCTTACGGGGTCCTTACCGTCTAATCACGGGAAACCAAGCATTCGAGCACAACCACCCGTCTTACGTATACATGTTTTCCCAGTTCTTTTGGCGTGGATATTCTTACAAGTAACGGATATGGTATAAAGTCTAGTAACCTCGGTGACAACCTCGCATACTAGACTGGGGGGACATGATGACGTATAGTGGCTATGCTCACTATTCGCAATCCCAGCCCATCATCTTTTTGTTGAAAGGTAGCCCATTTACGAGTGGAGCCATATGTTACGGACGACCCATGAGGATGTCCTAGCAACAAGCCTCACGCGGTTGTTAGTGAGCATGATACACGAATGAGTCCAGCATAACATGATCATGAACCATATCATACTAGACTGGGGGACATGTCGACGTACAGTCGGTTAAGGGCCCAGCCCGACAGGCCCGCGGCCCACACACCTTAACTTATCCTTTAAAAAACCCTAAGCCTATATAAACAGGGGTAGGGGGTCTCATTCTACATCAGGTTTTCTCTCATAACTACACCTCTTATACCACATATTCATCCGATACTAACTTGACCGTCGGAGGTGGACCCCGGGGCTCCGGCCTCGAGTCCACGTCTAACCGGTTCTTCTATTGTTTGCAGCATTACTCAGCATCCGGGAAGACGATTAACGGCCCAGGAGAATCGTCGAACCGGCCCAACCCAACTATGATCCAACATAAAACTTGACACAAAGTTAGTGTGGTGTCACAATGTGGCCATCCCATGTGTGGGGGTGGGGCAAAACTTGGCTTTGTCTCATCCCCAATTATTTACGGGTACTCCTCGATTCTAGTTTCCTCGATTTGCGTGCCCTCGGGTCGTTTTACGAAAAACGTTTTTATAAATTATGAATCAACGACACAAAACAAATCTAATAAAAATTGTCTCATCAAAAACGGAGTTCGAAAACGTAAATACGTAATCCTAAGGTTTCCGGTTTAGTCGTAAAGGACGTTAAATTAAAATCGTAAGTCCTAATCTCTTCTCGTAAATTCGTGAGTATATGAACCAACTCAAAATTAAAATCCCAAAATAATATTCACGGATAAATTTATTTCCTGAAATGTCGGACTGTCACCAAAACGGTGTATGTAAATGTAAGCAGGTAACGTAGAATCCTCCGGTTTAGACGTAGTCGATGCTACTTCAAGACGTAAAATCCAAATTTCTTCCCATAAATGAGTGAGTTCATAATATAACATTAAAATAATGTTTTTAAATAATATTTGAGAATAAAATATCAACCATAAATTGACGGACTGTCACAGCATTTACCCCTAAACAGGATCTTTGTCCTCAAAGATCATCTTATCTTACTACTCGCTTCTTATAGAGTTAAAGCCATGTGGGTATTTCCTCCACATTCGGTCTTTTCTCACAAGTGTAATCCATTACAATACGCGAGTTTCATCAAACATAACTACGAGAATAAGATCAGGCTAAATGTTGACTTACTTTCTCTATCCATGATGTTCACGGGTTTCTGATGAATGCAACTTTTCGCCGATCTAAACTTTACTAAGAAACAATCATATTTTTACTTGATAGACATTTTATCAAGTTCGATATAGGAAACATAATTCACACAACTCTTGAAGTCCTAGGGTAAATCCAGCTTATATGCCTTTCAAACCAACTTTAACATTATCTCAGTGGTCCCATACAACGGGGACTTATTTCCCATGATCTTTCAGATCTTCAATTCATCTTTTTATGGTGAAAATTTTTGGCATAACTTCGCTACCCATCTGGCACTTCAAGATCTACATTTCATATTCACATAACCTCCTGCCCACTACCGGCAGTCAATAATCAGATCCAAATTTCAACAATCATTTCAGGTCTCGCGGGTCGAGTATTTTGTAAGGTTAGGTTCGCCATCATAAGAAACCTTAAACCTAAAAGACATGTCCAACTCACAATGGGTGTATGTCGGGTGTCTTCATCTCAACTCCTGCTTACAGATGATCTAACATATATCCTCACAAGATTCGATCTCGATCCTAATACGATAATTATCAATGATAATCTCTACAAAGGAAAGCGATTATACGGTTTATTACCAAAGGTCAATCATTCAAACATAAAACAAGACTTCTAGTGTTTTGTATTGTTACTTTACCTCGTCCCTTCGATTTGGGGTGGTAAACAGTACTCTCATCAAGGTTCGTTCCCAACGACTTCTGAGCAAGTCTCTAGAAATTCGATGCAAAGCGAGGATCTTGTTAGAGATGATCGATACAAGCACACTATGTTTACACGACTCCTTTAAAAATATAAAGATTCAATTTCTTCATCGAGAATCTATAATTAATGAGAATGATATTAGCAGATTTGGTCAGTCTGTCGACGATGACCCAAATCGAATCAAATTCAGATGATGACCTTTGCAATAGCTAGACGTTTACTAATGTATGAGGCGATCTCTGCCTTCATAATTTTCCATTAGTTCAACTTCTTTAGATAAGGATACATTAAATCAGAAATGACAAGAATAGAATACTTATACTTACAAGATTACAACATAACTATATCTCACAATCCTCCATATTTAGACAATCACAAGTGGCCTTTTTAATCATTTATCGCCATCAGCTTCTCAATTTTAATGGTTCAGATTAGCCACGAAACCTTTCACTATTTATATTATCCTTTTTACAAACATTGTTTGTTTTTATATCGTTCGGCAATTTATTTTGCACCTTCATTATTAAGGAACATGTCCTAACTGATTCTTTATTCTTTTTACATAATGTGTCGGTATCTAAATTCACCTCTCCTGATGATATAAATATCATATCCGTATTTATTCAAAGTTTATTTCTTCACATTTGCTAAGTCTTAGTTCTATCTCAACTATCATTTTTATCCGTTTTGCTTAATCCGATGTTTAAAGCGTCGATAATTATTACAACTAGTTAAATAATAAACAATTAATTTTTATGAAACATAACGTAAAAAATTTAATTTTCTTAGTTCGACCAATTATAAAAATGTTCAAAAATAAATTTGAATTTAATTAACAAGATTTTTGTTGATTTATCAAAAATAATTAATAGGATTCATAAATGTTGAGAAATCGCTGGTTATACGTTGGTCCAAATTTTCTTAGTTGAAAAGCAACAATTGTCGTTTCAAATTTTAAGTCATGGTTTAAATGGTTTCCTAAATCCTTCTTAAGTTATCTATAAGTACACATAAACATTTACCCCTAAACAGAAGTTTAGTTAAATGTCTTAGTTATAAGGAATGATTCCTTAAAAATCCTTTTTATAAAACATTTGTCAAACATTTTTGCACTTTTTCTTTTTAGTAATACTTAAAGTCTTAAAAAGGCTCTTAATTTTTGAAGAGTCAATATAGATTCCATTATCTATTACTCACACGGTCATTTAATATAAAGGATTTAGTCTTAAATCACATGTTATATATTCAAGGTACAAGTTTTCGTTGTTCGGCCAATTTAGGGCAGTCTATAAATGATTATTAACTCATTCTTATTCTTATAAACAAACAAATAGTCCTTAATGATCACGAGCATGAATTTATCAAATTACAGCCTACACACGTGATTTACCAATTTATGAATGCTACATGTGTATTAGTCAATCCAAACGACATCACGTGAAACTCATAATGTTCATTACAAGTACCAGATGTAGTGATTGGTATAGATAATCTTCTTCGCGGACGCGAAGTTGATAATAACCATGCCGTGGATCAAATCTTTAAAACATACGCTAGAACCTTGTAAATGATCGAACAAATCTTCTATTTCGAGTTATGGATATCGTTTTCGATTTTCAATTTACTCAGTTCACAGTAATCTATAAATATAAGGAATGATAACACCATAGCTCTTCATGATGATGAGCTCGGTAGAATAAAAGTCTTCTCCGACAACTCTCTCAGTTGTACGGTAATTCTTTTAATTTAGATGGTGCTGACGTACAGTGCACATGCCACAAGTGCAGCACCGGGAATATAATCAATACCACTTCCAACTTTCCTTAATGGCGAAAGTCTAGGTAAATAATCAGCAGATACCTCCTAAAGTTTCAGATAACACAAACATCTTTTAATACATTTATTTTAGGTTCTTTCTAGATTATAATATCTATGACTAATTCACAACCATTCACGGTATAATTTCAAGTCTAAATGCAGGATATGGTCATCCATCAAGAATTATTTAGATCACTTTTGATAATCAACATCTTATCATTTAGAGGAATTCTACTCGAGTTCCCATCAATTAAGACAATGTCGTCATGTCATAATCAATCAATCCATTCTACTGGCACTATCAACTTTCCAGTTTCATTACCATTGATAAGATGTGAACTTCTCAAAATACTAATAATAACTCATAATCCTTCACAAATTCCAGGACATATGGAGACACAACTACCATTAAAAGAGTAAGGTCAACGCCTAATCTACGCGAGAGAATTTCAAATCAGATACAAATGAAAACATTTAATGAATATGAATATATCCCATGTTTTCATAATTTGAGTACGCATTCGAAGGCTCCTTGGATCGTTACCCAGGTCATTCAAATGAAATCTAATCAAAAGAAATGATAGGAATGTCGATCCATCTAGTCGGGTATCAACACTCGGTAATCAGATACTTTTCCTAAGAATCTCACTACGGGAGAATTGGACAAGAAAGAATTGTCAATTGTCAAATAAGACAATTTCCACAGATGAGTAAATTCGACTCAGAAGAATAGATGCTACAGGCACATATGTAGGTGTCCCTAACATTATGTCCCTATTTTTCACTTCTTGCAGATCTCATACAATTTAATCTTTCACAATCTTCAAAGAAAATGTAGTGTTTATTCATTAGTTTTATGGTGACTACTAATCAGCCTTGCATGGTCCATTCCAAATTGTATGTAGGCGCGTAACTATATACAATTTCAAGATTAACGATGCAATACTCAGTTCGTCAAAATTTGTCATCATGTTTATAATAAAAACATTTTCGTGCTTAATTCTTAAATAAGAATCAAAATAAATTTACAAAGATTTTCTTTGTTATGAAAACAATTAAGTTTTCCAAAGTGTTTTATAAACAACTTCATTTCGATAACGATTATTTATAAGTCTCACTTTAAATAATCCATATGGTGATGAAAACCCAATTTTTCTCAAGGGATATTGTTTTAACTTATAAAAACAATGAGTGATCTGCAAAAGAGTGATGAAAAGTTGTTCACCAAGAACTAACTACAATATAATAGGAAATGAGCTTAGCCAAATAATCATGAGGTTCATGACCTCGATGGCACTCAAAAAGAATAATCCACAACGTAACTCAAATCGAGATGAGTACTTGTTCAATGGTTGCATCACTAATGCGAACATTAGGATGAAGCAATAAAACATAGATAACATCGATATATGTAAGATTTAGCAATCAAAGGTAGTCTTTTTCATTAATCACAAACAAGTCAAAATTGTACCGTAACACATTACGTGTCACTATGTCATACAATTCTCAGAACTCATCCTACCAACTGATATCTCAGTTAAGTTAGGGATTTTTAAAAGATACCACAATGAATACTAATCTACAAGAGTCATTAGGTGTTCCACATGTCCCGGAAGATCCATCGGTCTCAATTCAGAAGAAGATTTCTTCAATTAATTTCTTGGACACTGGGTATCCTCATTAGTGGACAATGGCCTAGAAACAATACTTAACACGAATCAATAATCAATTAAAACCTTATAATTCAATCACAGGACTTAACGACTTCCTCTTAACAATCTCATATTCTATACATGTTAAATTTTTACTTCATTCAAGTTTCAACCAATTTTATACTCAATTCAATATCCTACCTCATATTCCAATACTTTCAATCTTATTTATAAACCTTAATAGGGGGCAATAAAAGCTCGATATGTATCAACACTTAATTTCCAATCCTATATCTCTTACAACAGCAATTATCAAATGAGTCACTAGTATGAAACGACTCACACATTCAATCAGATTTCTCGGAAAGGTACTAGTGGCATGAGGCTTTTGGGTAATGGTTCCAAATGACAGCCTCAAGTGCAACGTTCACCCTTTCGATTTCAATTTAAGAATTGGATGACAATGAATCAGATGACATCTTTCTAGGTGGTAACGTTTTGTCAAACTCCACTCTATAAGAAAAGATTGTCATGACATCGATATCAATTTTATTCTCGCCAATTCTTCTTCAATATCACAATCAACAAATATCTACCTTTCTAAGAATATCAACCATTTGTTGAGATCATAAATATCCACAACTTGGTTTAGATCTATGATAGCTAGAATTCCTACGAGAATAGCTTCGATTAATTTACTAGGGGATTTAGGGTTTCTTGTGACAATCTACGTCGTATAAATACCTCGTATAATCAAAATAATCATCAAACAATCATGTAATAAAATTACATCATATATATATATATATATATAATCCAAGTTATATATATATTAAAATAACACTTCTCAGTCTGGCCTTGTCGGTAACTCGGGAATTCTTCGGCACCGTTATAGTCAAAAGGTTTTTAGACATTTTTAGAAAAATGTTTATAGTTAAAAGATTTTGAAATGTTTTATTCAAAACCTTGGTTTTAAAAATCTTTCGTTCTCTATAACGAGAGCTCTGGTACCAAACTGTAACACCCCCAAATTTATACAATTCAATACAGTGGAAGACTAGATGGTGTTACGGGATAGCAGATTACTAACATCATAGACAACGCATAAAAATCGCGTCGTTTATTAATAAAGAATTTCCATTCATAAATATCAAAGTTACATAGGTCCCAAGTCATATTATTTCATACAAAGTTTTACAAAGTATTTGAATGGAAATTATTGTTTAAGTGCGGGCCATGAATTCTTGTTGTCTTCTTGAGAATTACCTTCAAGTACCTGAGATAAAACATGTTAAAAAAAAGGTCAGCGATAACGCCGAGTGAATTCATAGAGTTTAATAAATTCCATCAATATAACTTTGGTATAAAATTATTACCAAAAATCATTTCGTACAAATCATTGTAATAGGCCATAAAATAGCCAAAGTCATTTTTATATAAATCCTTATCGAAAGTCATAATATAGGCATTTGCCTTAAAAATCATTATACGAGCCAATGCCGTAAAAACATCACACAATACGTCTTATGACGTTGTATAAAGTTAAATAAAAACCGTATATGAATATGGTTACGAAAATCAAAACACAAACATAATATCAATAGTATGACCCCGTATTGCTAGTCAGGCAATACATCGTAATTCGGAGCGTACAACAGTATTTCGTTAATTTGGATTATTATAAGCCGCATGACATTGTTACCTTACTACAACAAACAACGGGTAGCTAAACCGATACTCAATTTGCCCATCTAAATTAGCGTGTCGTCATAAAGTTCACGCTATGGAAATCTTCTCATACATAAATTCGCTTACCAATCAATGTGGCACGACGGGGATCAACCGTCAAGGCGCGAACTGGGGTGATCGTCCCCAAATAGTACTATTATATGCATAAGCGTCTACCAAATCCCGGTAGTTCACAATTCATGCTAATGGGACTTTTAGTGACATAACCTAACATTAATAATCCATTTTATTTCATCTATCGGGTCCTTTAATCATTTATCGGGTCATACAATCGGGTCATACAATCATCCGGGTCCAAATCAATAAACAAACAATCGGGACAAATGGTGTCCTATTTTATAAAAACTAACATGTTATCTCCCTCGCGGGCTTATAAAACATTTATAAAAACATTTAAAAGAGTGCGAGGCTATGAACTCACGTTGGTGTGGGAAGGCGGGTTATCGGCAATTCGGACGTACGGTACGTGCTTCAATCACGGAAACCTAGACAAATAATACTCGTCTTAGACTCTTGTCCAACGACTTTATAAAAATAACAATTATGTATACATATGATGATTTTATATATATGATGATCTAGTGGGTTTATATATTCTCATTTACTCATTTTAGTGTTATGTGTTGGAAATTTTCAAGACTAGTTACACTAGTTCAATTTGTTTACATTTTGAAGCCCAATGGGCCTATTACAAGCTCAATACTATTCATTAGCCTAATTATAATTTTATTATCAATATTATACTGTACATGTTGGGCCCAAATGGGTTAAGCCCACTAAGTAATTTTTATAAGTGTTTTAACTTTTTTAGTTAAATTATTAGTCCAAATATGCTAACTTAGCTCGTTAATGTCCGTATGTCCTATAGTTCGGGTTTTATCGGTTTTTACTTGTATTAAGTACTTATATATCAGTATATGACTTTCAAAAACTTTACATTAGACGGGTTTGTTCGTCTATGTTTTAATTGGCGAAAAACGTTAATTTTACGGTAATAGCCGAAAAAGTCTTAAAAATCAAGTTTATAGTTTTTATTACTTATAAGTATTGTTCCACTACCATTCATATAATTTATCCATTTATTTAACCTTTTACATATTTATATAAATAAAATTCATAAGTTAGTGGGTTTTAATTTTACATTTTATACAATATAATTTTGAGTGCTTATATAATAATAATAAACATTAATTCTCAAAATCTGATTTTTATTTTCATCTTCACCATTTTTATCATATCTAGAGTTCTATAATGAATTAGAAGCTCATTTTTGGATGGCATGATCTTCATATTATGTGCTACATTTAACTTAGCTATAGCTACTGCTCATTTTAAGTTTATCTATGCTTAACAGTCCTTACAAAAAAACTTATTCAGATTAGCACACTCATCTTGTTTTGATCATATCTCACTCATTATAATGATTCCATTGTATGGCCAACTCTCTCATGTGTATAACATCTTGTACTTACTGTAAATGGATTCTACCATGCAATTTTATCAGTTCAAGTTTTAGTTACATACTGTTTTTTTACAGCCAACTAAATAAGCATGATTTTAGCCTTGTTTCTTATGGTTATTAACCTTTTTAAGCATATTTATCAACACCAAATCCCCACAAAATACTTTTATCATCATATAATCATCATATAAATATACAATAGGAAATAAAATACATTATTACATAATCAAAATAACAAGAAGATGGGGAGAACAATCTTTATACCACCATGATGATGTAGGTTGTGATCAAAACATGGATTTTGATGGAAGAACTTGTGATAGATAAACACCAATCTTCATGGCCATCAATAATTGTAAACTTCATGTAGAAATCAGCCCTTGAACATCACCAAATCTTCTCCTTGGATGTTAAAATCACCACCAATCTATAGAGCTTCAAAAGGGCTTCATCATATGTGTGAATAACACATGATTTCATGGTTAAAATTGATCAAATGAGGGTGATTAGGGGTGGTTCTTGGACGAATTTTAAAGAGAGGAAGAGAGGATTTTGGTGGTTTGCATGAGTGAAAATGAGAGCTAGTGGTATGGGTGGAATGGTTTTGTTTTGGTGTAGCTTACAAGTTAAGCTAGCTTAACAAGTGTAAGCAACTTGTGTAAAACTTGACACAAAGTTAGTGTGGTGTCACAATGTGGCCATCCCATGTGTGGGGGTGGGGCAAAACTTGGTTTTGTCTCATCCCCAATTATTTACGGGTACTCCTCGATTCTAGTTTCCTCGATTTGCGTGCCCTCGGGTCGTTTTACGAAAAACGTTTTTATAAATTATGAATCAACGACACAAAACAAATCTAATAAAAATTGTCTCATCAAAAACGGAGTTCGAAAACGTAAATACGTAATCCTAAGGTTTCCGGTTTAGTCGTAAAGGACGTTAAATTAAAATCGTAAGTCCTAATCTCTTCTCGTAAATTCGTGAGTATATGAACCAACTCAAAATTAAAATCCCAAAATAATATTCACGGATAAATTTATTTCCTGAAATGTCGGACTGTCACCAAAACGGTGTATGTAAACGTAAGCAGGTAACGTAGAATCCTCCGGTTTAGACGTAGTCGATGCTACTTCAAGACGTAAATCCAAATTTCTTCCCATAAATGAGTGAGTTCATAATATAACATTAAAATAATGTTTTTAAATAATATTTGAGAATAAAATATCAACCATAAATTGACGGATTGTCACATTGTCCCTATAGGTCTGACATATCTGGGACAATCAACCAGCTCCCAAACATCTTGAATTGCAAATTGGTGAAGCTCATCTTGCATTGCTTCCACCCAACTTGGTTCTTTGAAAGCATCAAATATTTTCTTGGGTTCCTGTTGTGACAGAAAACAGGCAAACAAACATGCTTGCACAAGAGGGGTATCAACCTTCTTGTGTATATTGGCAATAAATCCACCAAGACCTTGATGAGATCTTCTAGTTTGAACTGGAGTCATAATATCACCAATGATCTGAGAAGTGGGTGATTCTTCATTGTGGAAGTGAGAACTCCTCCTTCAAAAAGTCTGGTGTCCTCAACCTCATGCTCCATGTTGCCAATATCTTCTTCCTCAGACTCTCTTTCATCAACATGAGGATGAACCTCTTCATATATATTGGAAGGTTCACCTTGTTCAAAAATGGAAGAGAAAAGATGTGCAGAATTGTTGTCAACGCCTGAATCTTGTTTGTCAGCGCTTGGGCTAACAACGCTTGAACTGTTGTTGTCAACGTCTGAACCATCAACGTCTGAATTGGTCTTGTCAGCGCTAGATTTGCGTTTGTCCGCGCCTGAAGGACCATGCATGTTTGTATCTGGTGGTGCTTGGAAACCAACATTATCTTTCCCAGCAGCAGCAGCAGCAAAAGCATCTGTCCAAATGGGAATTGTAACATATTCTTGGATAGGAGATGTCTTTTCTGCTTGTGATCCAACCTTTTCATGAACTTGAGTACCTGAAACATCAACAACTTGTTCCTCCATAACATTTAAAGTTACCTTCACAATGTCTGGATTAGTGACAGACATATAATTTAAAGTTCTAGATAAAGGTTCCAAGTCAAACAACCAATTAAGACCACTTTCAGGATCACTAGGCTTATTTTCTAAAAACCTAACATGTACTCTTTCAAGTATACATTTTTCTTCTTTAAGATAAACCCTATATCCCTTGCTCTGCACTGAATACCCCATGAAGTAACCCTCATCACCTTTTGCACTAAATTTCCCTAAGGCATCACTAGTATCTAAAACTACTACATGACAACAAAAAGGTCTGAGAAAACCAATATTAGGTTTTCTTCCCCAAAGTAACTCATAAGGTGTTTTGTTTTGAATTTTGTTAACTAATGCTCTATTTTGAACATAACAAGCTGTATTAACAGCCTCAGCCCAAAAGGCTATAGGGTTCTATTTTTCCTCTCAGCAACCCCATTTTGCTGTGGGGTTCTAGCAATACTAAATTGCCTAGTAATTCCTTTCCTGGCACAGAAATCATCTAGCTTCTTATTCCTAAATTCTCCACCATTATCACTCCTAAGCATTTTAACTTCATTGCCAGACCTCTTCTCAATCTGAGTGATAAAATCAATTACAATATCAGCTGTGTCACTCTTCATAGCTAGAAAGAATGTCCAAGTAAACCTAGATAAGTCATATGTGATGACAAAGCAATATGACTTACCATTCAAACTTTCTATATTGGTTGGACCAAAGAGGTCCATGTGTAGCATATGAAGAGGTCTAGAACTAGTATGCACCTGTTTGGACTTGAATGAGACCTTGTGCTGCTTGCCTTTAAGACATGCAACACAAGAGTGGTCATTGTGGAAGGCCTTCTCAGGCAAACCATCAACTAAACCAAGTCTCACAAGCCTATTTATATTTTTAAAATTTATGTGCCCTAGTCTCCTGTGCCACAAATTACTCTCATCTACTGAGGCTTTAGCATAAAAACAAGACATATTATTATTCATTTTAATCCCATTCAAATTCACAATATATATGTCCTTATGCCTAGGTGTTCTATACTAAATATATTTCTCATCAGGGATCTTATAATCCTTGCTTAACACCAAACACTCAGTACCAGTAAACAGAACTTTATTTTTGTTATCACAAACTTGTGATACACTGAAAAGGTTGTAATCAAGTTCTTTTACCAGAAAGACGTTCTCAAAACGCAAATTCTTGGTGAGAAGGGTTTCTTTGCCTGTGATAGTACCATATCCGCCTCCAAAGTATACCTTATCACCATCCTTAATGGGAGTGAAGTTGGTCAAGTAGTCTTCCTTCCCTGTTATGTGCCTTGAGCATCCACTATCCCAATATCCATAATCACTGACCTGTCTTTGAATGCCCTGCACATAAAGAAAACAAATTAGTTTTCTTTGGGAACCCAAGTCTTAAAAGACTTGGATTCATCTGGTTGTTCTATAAGAATAGACTTAGTTCTCACAACAACCCCATTCTCATCCTTCTTAGGATGAAATACCCAGTTAACCCCAATAGGTTTGGTAATGACCTTTGAAATGTATTAAATCTGTTGCAGGTCATTGAAATCCCATTATCATTAGGTTTTTGATCTTTCTTTGGTCTCCATGTTAAGCTTGAAGAAGCTTTAGACCCCTTACCATGTGGTTGCAAATATTTAGGTCTGGTCACATTTCTGTCAGCGTTGGAATTGGTCTTGTCAACGCGGAGATTACCCTTGTCAACGTTGTACCTAGGGTTTGCTACAGAAACCCATTGCCTATTTGACTAGGTGTTTGTCTTTTGAAATGGTCTTTGTCTATTAGTGTTAGACCCTCTAGTAAAGAATGGGGCAGGTCTAATCACTTATGGACTTTGATGCACACAAGGTCTAGGTCTGGCAACGTTTGACTTCCTAACAACGTTGACTTTGTTCCTGTTAGCGCTGAAATTGTTCCTGTCAGCTCTGGCTTTGGGAGCGTTGACACACTTGTATGCCAAGTGTGAAAAGCTACCACAAGTGTAACAAGCTTTTCTAGACACAACCTTAGGTCTAGTAGAGAAGAAGCCTGTTCCATTATTGCTAACTTGGCTCTTGGGTGACCTAGTATTCCTATACATCTCTGCATATTTAATGCTAGGTTTTCTATCAGTGTTTGAGCCTAGGTCAACAGCTTTACCAGTAACTGGGTTTGTAACTTTAATGGGAGTTGACTCATTGGGACTTTCACATAGCAAGCCGCCCTTAACAAACAAAGTAGGGTTAGCTTTCTTCCATTCATTCAGGTCAGTCAACTTTTGTTGGTACTCTTCAACTGGAGTGACAACTCTTGGTGGAGGAATGAATTCCTCCTCTTGGAATTCTGGCAAACCAGTCCAAGATAGGTCCTTTTGTTGGACACCATAGAAGTCACCAGCTGGTGGTGGAACCAAAGAGTAATCATTCATCCCAATCCCAGTCATGTCCTTAGGATCCCTTTGTTTACCCACACAGTCTCCTAGGGTTTGAGTGGCTCTATCAAATCTTTGAATTTTAAGGCCAATATTGTCTTTATTCTTAATGGCCTCATCTAATTTAGCCTGTAACTCACCATTAACCCTTTCCATGATGTTTCTAATATCCATACTAGCCTCTAACTCATGTTTTAAGATATTTATTTTGTCTTTTAAGTCAAATTCCATTTTCTTGTATTCAGAAACGGTTTTCTCAGTTTGAGTGAGGGCTACTTGGTAATTAGACAATTTGCACTTTTCAATACTCACATCACTCATTAATCTTAACACTTTTTGTTAAGTTTCTCAGTGTTTAACCTACAACCTTTACTACAAAAAGCATCATTGTATACCTCATTATCAGATGAAGAGGAGGAGTGTGCCATGAGAGCATATTCAACATGCTCTTCTTTCTCAACCTCATCAATCAAAGCTTTATCCTCTTCAACATTCTTAGCCAGATAGCTCCAATCCCATCCCATACCATCAATTCCTTAAACTGCAACCATGGCTTTGGAATCCTGAGCTTTAACAACCTGACTTGAGGGTTTACCAGCATCAGATCTTCTAGGAGATCTGCATTCCCTCATGAAGTGCCCCATACGATGACAGATGTAGCATTCAACTTTGGATTTGTCAAATCCAGCTGTGTCTTTAGCATTGAAGGTCATCTTCTTCTTAAACCTTCTGTTCCACCTATTTACTCTTTTACTAGCAAGAGCCATGTTCCACTTAATGTCCATCTCTTTCAAGTGCTCATCACTTATCTTCTCAAGGTCCTCATATGTAATCACTGAACCATTGGGCAAAGAAGCAATATAAGCACATACAGTATCCAAATCTAAACCAGCAGGTTTAACTCTTGGGGAGTCACTCTTGAATTTATCAGCGTCTGAATAGGAGACGTTGACAGGACTTGTTCCAGCGCTGACATATGATGATCTAGTAACTGGATGCGTGTAAGAGTCCTTCTGATTGAATTGACCTTCACTATGAGAGAAGAAGGCCATGTTACTGGTGGTAGACTTGCTTCCATGCTCTAAAAGAGTTTCATCTTCCAACAGCCTTAGTTTGTTGTAGATGTCATCAAACGAGGAACTTTTGTAGGTATTATTGGCAAGAATTGATCTTGCCTCAATCTTCCATGCCTCACCAAGACTTTTAAGAAAGGTAGCATTAATGTCGACATCACCAAGTTGTGTCCCCATGAAGGACAACTTGCTTGTAATGTCAAGCAATCTGCTTCTCACACTACTCAGTTTCTCATTGGGTTGAGCTTTGAAGACAACATAATCATGCATGAGTTGCTTTTTCTTCTCTTCCTTAGTGTCTGCATTGCCACCATATGCAACTTCAAGAGCTTCCCAAAGGTTTTTAGCAGATTCATAGCCTCTATATTTATGTTGGTTCTCTTGTCCCAAAGAGACTTTCAGAATATTTAGGGCTTTCATGTCGACCCTTTTCTTTGCTATGTCTTCAGCAGCCACAGCTCTACCATCTCCAGGTTTTTCTTTCTTATCCTCTTCAGAACATCCAGCAACAGCTGATCTTTGAGCAATAACATTAGCAATCTTTTGGGCTTTATCGAATGTGTTTCCATATTCAATAACCTCCCAGAGTGTGTAGTCATAGATTCCCAGATATTTCTCAAAGTTGAATTTCCACAGATCAAAGTTGGTTGCATCAAGCATGGGAATCTTGATGTTTGGTAAAGATGAGGAGGAGGAGGTTATTGCTTCAGACATGATGTTGTTAGGGTTTTTGAGAAAATTAGGGTTTTGGTGATTTTTAGGGTTCTTGTGTTCTTTAAGATCAAAAGTTCCTCAACAAGCTCTGATACCACTTGTTGATCCCAAACTTAGATCGATTTAGCTTTATGTATACGAGATTAGATCAAGTAATACACTTAGAGAAACCTTTTTATATGCTTATGATAATCTAAGTGTTATGCGGAATTAACACTTAAACAAGAACACACAATGATATAAACAAACTTTCACTTTGATTAATGATATCAAACTTGCTTACAATGAAAGTAGTTTATGAATGAAAACATATATCAAACATTAACCTAAAGGTCTTCTTTTATAGACATAAGAAGCCTTGTACAATAATCTACGAATCAGCTATTCTAGGTAAAGATAAATATAGAAAATACATTGTTGTTCCTATCTTTACTAGAAGTAATCTAGAATACAATAAACGCGTAGAGTATATCTTCCCATCAGTGCTTGTCTTCAATGTGTCAACGCTTGACTTTATCTTGTCAAAGCTTGAGTTGTCAGCGCTTGTTTTGTTCTTGTCAACGCTTGTTTTACTCTTGTCAGCGCTCAAGTGATCTGGTCTTAATTTATTCCCAACATGTCGGAAGTTGGTTAAGCGACGTTGTGTACGGTTTCTCCACCTTAAGGAGCTTGTTGATTAGTGAACTCTCGAGTAAGGTGTACTCGAGGAGTAGAGTAGGAACGAGGAGTGAGCTTTGTTGCCGAACCACTATAAATCCTTGGTGTTTGGTTTGATCTTTCTTTCCCTTATCTCTTTACATTCATTATTCTGTATACTTGTGATTATTAGTTTAGGTGCACTATACCTTGTTCATATTGTGTATAAGAAGGATTCACATAAATACTCAAGCTTAAGTTTTTGAAAAAGGATTTTTTTAACCCAATCTTTAACAAGTAATTTATAAGAAACTCTTCAACCCCCCTTCTAGTTTCTACAATTGGTATCAGAGCGTGGTTGTTCAAGGCTTTTTAAAATATATTGTATTTTAAAACTTGAATCGATCTATGGATTCCAACAAGTATCTAGAAGGGAAATCCATGCAAAGACCATCTCTTTTTGAAACCGATAGTTTTATTTATTGGAAAAATAGGTTTGAGACTTATGTGAAATTAAAAGATTTAGATCTTTGGCATGTTATTACCAATGGTGATTTTTTTACCATTTCAATTTAATGAAGTTTCTAAAAATAAAGAGATAGTCACTTTTGACAAAGCTAATGATTATACTAAAAGGAAACTTGCTAAAAATAGTGAGGCTAAAATGGTGATTTATAATGCTTTACCAAAGAAAGAGTACGAAAGGATTTTAATTATGAAACGGCTAAAGACATTTGGAACACTCTTTTAGTAACCCACCAAGGTAATATCCATGTCAAAGAAAGTAAAATCGATCTTCTTGTTTAACAATATGAACAATTTGTCATCTTAGAAGATGAAACTATTGATAGTGCATTTGCTAGATTTAACACTATTATTACTAGTCTAAAAGCACTTGATGAAGGTTTTTCTAGCAAGAACAATGTTAGGAAGTTTCTTAGGGCTTTGCATCCCAAATGGAGAGCTAAAGTCACGGCGATTGAAGAGTCAAAAGATCTCGCCAAATTATCACTCGATGAACATATTAGTAATTTGAAGGTTCATGAGATGATAATTTTGAAGGACTCGGAAATGGAGAAAACTAAGAGTGAAAGAAATTCTCTTGCACTCAACGCCAAGAAGACGCAAAGTGACCATGAAAGCTCCTCAGATAGTGATGATGAGGAATATTCCTTGGCGGTTAGAGACTTTAAGAAGTTCTTCAAAAGACGAGGTCAAATGGTGAGGCAACCAAACAACGACAAGAAATCCTTCTCCAAAAACCGATTTGCTAAAGAAGATAAAGGTGATAGGAAATGTTTTATATGTGGTGACCCGAATCATTTCATCGGTGATTGTCCTAAGCCTTCACCCGACAAAAACCACACGGCGTTTGTTGGAGGTTCATGGAGCGATAGTGGTGAAGATGTTGATGACAACCCCAAAGATGAGAAATGTCTTATGGCTCACACTTCTAAAGAGGTACATTTCGAAACCGAATATTATAGCAATGATAGTTCTTCTCTACATGTTAATGAATTAGAAGGTTAATACAATAATTTACATAAACTTAGCATTAAATTCATCGAAAAGAACAAAGTGCTAAAATCAACTCGAACTAAGCTTGAAAATGAGATTAGTGAGCTAAAAGAGAGATTAGCTAAGCTTGAGAAAAATAAAGAGGTTGATTTAGGTTGTGTAAATTGTGAAAACCTTAGACAAGAGAATGAAGATCTCAAGAGTACCTCTATTAAATTAGAAAAGTTCATGAAAGGTACTAGTGCTCTTGATGATATGTTGAACAAACAAATTCATTCTAAGGAAAGACTTGGGTTAGGATATGACACTAATGAAGCATCAACTAGTGAACCAAAACAAGTTATATTTTTAGAAAAACGTACCCCTATACGCGGTTCTCCAGTATACTGCGTGGTTCCTTATGACTGTGGAACCACGGGTGGAGCTAAAGAACCGCGAACAGAGGATGATTATTGTGAAGATCCTGAAATTTTTGAAAAGTATATCTTAGGTGAAGTGCCAAAACATCTTCTTGTTAACAAGGTTAAAGTACATATCCTTGATAAAAATACCCTTGGTAAATTTTATAAGCCTTCAAGTAAACCTTTAATGGGAACTAGAAACTTATCTAGACAAACATCTACTCTTCCAAGAGTACGAAATGATTCTAAACCTAGAAGTTGAACACCTACACCACAAAGAGATGATCAAGCTAAGTCACGACCTAGAAGTAAAACTCCAACACCTAGGAGGAATAACAATAATTCTAGATCAAGTTCAAAGACACCTAGGAGAAACTATGGACAACAAAATGGCCATATGAATTGGAATAATTTTCAAAAACAATACTTTTCCGCATGGGGAATGTCTCCTTCATTCATGCATCCCAATCAAATTCAAGGGATGTTTGGAACTAACAACTTTGGGCCCATGAGATATTGGGGACCTAATGTTTGATCTTGTGTGTTGTTACCTAGATATGCTTGGGAATCGATCTAGAGCCCGACGAGTAGATTAAGGATAGTAGTTGTTCTAAACACATGACGGGTAGTCGAAGTTAATTATCACACTACAAAGCATACGATAGAGGTAACTTTACATTCGCAAGTAATCGACGTGGTAATATCACTGGCAAAGGTACAGTCTCTCTTGACTATATGACTATAGAAAACGTAGAGCACGTAGATAACTTAGGTTTTAACCTCTAAGTATAGGTCAAATTTGTGACAATAAGTGTAAGGTCATCTTTTCGGAATATGATAGTGAAATCACAAAAGATGGAAAGTTCATTGGAAAGGGTGTTAGAAATAATGGGTTTTATGTCATGAAGGTCAATAGGAAGTCAAAGGACAACTTATGTCTAACAACTTTAGATGATAGTTCTACTCTTTGGCATAGGAGATTAGGTCACACTAATATGCGTTTAATTCAATCTTTAGTCTCTAAGGAGTTGGTAAGACATCTCCCTAAGATGAAGTTTGATAGTTACTTTTGTGATGCTTTCAAAATTGGGAAGCAAGTTTACTCAAGTCACAAAGCCAAGAATTTGGTTTCGACCTCTCGGTGTTTGGAGATTCTACATATGGATCTCTTTGGACCTTCCGCCATACGAAGTTATGGAGGTAACCTTTATACCCTAGTTATAGTGGATGACTATTGTAGATTCACTTGGACTTGATTTTTGGCATCTAAGAATGAAGCTTTCGATCACTTAGAAACCTTTAGTCAAAGAATTCAAAATCAACTAGGATGTTCAATTGTCTCTATTAGGACGGATAATGGTAGGGAATTTGATAATGAAGTGAAATTCGGTGCCTTTTGTGAAGCTCATGGTATTACCCATAACTTCTCGGCTCCTCGTAATCTACAATCAAATGGGGTAGTCGAAAAGAAGAATAGGACCATCCAAGAGATAAGTAAGACGATGTTAAATGAGCAATCTTTGCCTCAAAAGTTTTGGTGCAATGTCGTGGACACATCAACCTACATTCTCAACCGAATTCTTATTCGACCTTTTCTAGGAATGATCCCATATGAGATTCTTAAAGGTAAGAAGCCCTCATTAGAATACTTTAGGGTGTTTGGAAGCAAGTGCTTCATTCTCAACACAAAATATTACCTTACGAAGTTCGACCCAAAGTCTTACGAAGGTATCTTTTTAGGTTATTCTCAAACTAGCAAAGCCTACATAGTCCTCAATAGAACCTCATGTGTAATTGAAGAATCACTTAACGTGACATTTGATGAAACCCCTCCTTCATCTAAGACACCACCTTTGGTAGATGATGACTTAGATGAAATAGACATAGTCAATGCCAAAAAATGTTAGAAGCATATGAATTGAAGACCTTAGTGTTGAAAAGGGAGTAAACATCAAGGAGTGTAAGGATCATGCTCTTGATAACTGATATGAGGGAATTCTCATATCAGTTATATCATAAATAATCCTAGAAACACAAAGCAAAATACCTGATTTTGATTCATAAAAGTAGTATTATGGGTATGTTTTGTTGTTTGTGCTTGTGTAGGTAAAAATATACAATTTTGAAGCAAACAAGTGAATCAAGCCTTTATTGATGACGAAAAGACAAAAGGAGGATGAAAAGTGACAAGCCAATCAAAGTGAAAGGACGTTTCTTGACAACTTTCAAAGTTGAAGGACTAAAATTGCAAATTTGAGAAAGTCAAGAACAAAGTCAAACATGGTCAAGATATCAAGTCAACAAGTCAAGGGGCTTATTATGGTCAATCATCAAGTTCAAGGGCCTAAAATGACAAAACAATAAAGTTCCTAGCCTTATACAAGAATCTGCCAAGTCCAAGGACTAATTTTGCCAACTTTGAAAGTATAATTCATATTCAATCCATGTGAAGTCTAATGGACCAATCAAGGGGAGTTATTTGTGTCACTCGGATTGATAAATCAACATAATTAAAGAAGAAAGAGAATAATATCCACTCAGTCCACTAACCAATAGAAAATCACTTTTAAGATAGTGATCCGTGTGACTCACCCTCAACGAATACAAACACGCCACGTGGCCAAGACTTATGCAGATCGAAGAAGAATATTTATCCAATTTTAGAAGAAGTTTTCTACATCAAAGAGGATCGTTACTATGAGGCGAAGTCAACCCAACAATCTAATTAGCATTTCATTCAGTGAATAATTTTCCCCTAAATCTGTTCTTCATCTACAAAATCTAATTGGTAGATTTATGACACGTGGAAGCTGGGGATTGGTTCCCACACGTCACTCATCCCCAACTAACTCTAATTTTCTTCTATAAGACCCAATTGTATCTCATTTGTGTATTGTTGGAAATACGTTTTACGCATTAGAAAGGATCGGTCACTCCAACAATTGATTAAGTAGTACCTCGTAGTCTAGTTCACTAAATATTAAACAAACAAGGCCAAGCTAAGCCAACAATATGTGTAGGCTGGCGGCCCAATGTAAGCCCAAGCCCATCTCATGGGCTTGGGTATATAAACCCTCTCCTTAGTTGGAGAGGATGTTGGTTCACATAATTTACACATAATTAAGTGTGTTTTTCTACAGTTTCTCTCTCAAAGTGTGTGTGTGTGTTCTTACCATCTTTCTATCTCTTTCTCTCTCTAGACTAAGCATAGATTTACAATATCCTACAAATAGTATCAAGAGCCATGGGATGATTGTATTGTTTATGTGTTTGTGTTCTTGATTTTTTGTGCCTACTTTGATCTATTTCATACGAACTAATATTTTTTTTGTGTTTTTATGGTTTAATCTTGATACAAATCATCTACATACTTGTGGTAGTGATTTGGTATTGTTACTTTAACACCCCCAAATTTACACGCAGCGGAATACATCTTTGGGTGCTAAACAATGATACAATAACACATAATTTATAAAGAACGACTCGAAAAGAGACGTTTAAAATTTATTGTTCCTAAAACATTTATCAGAGTAGCGTAGTCCCAAGTAATCGTTACCAAAAGATAAGTTAAAACAACATATTAGTTTGTTTTAAAAATGGAACGATAAATAAATCAAAGAGTTTGAAAAACAAAAGCAGTGCACAACTTCATTCCCGTGACCTCCAAGCTTCCACTTCCTGATTACCTGAAATACATGTGAGTAAAACAATCAGCAAAAATGTCGAGTGAATCTATAGGTTTATGTAATCAATTTGAACACAAGCAAAGATTAAAAGTTTGTGGCATGCTTATAAGCATCAAATAATAATTTGCATCAACAATGATAATTGTATATAGCATAAATTGCAATAAGCTCATGGAACCGAGCCCTTAAACACTCCTTTTAGAGGTCTGATAAGACAGGAGATTTATTAATTGTCGTTACCTCCAGATTTTTGGTACATTGCCGTATACCTGACTTCTCAATACAATATGTCCAAACAGTGTGGAGGTCGGGCCTAAGCTTCTGTGACAAGTCCACACAAACTGAACCGGGGTGGCTTCCCCCATAGATCTATTAATTGTACTAGCGGTTAACCCATCATAGGTTAATTAACGGTCCATAATTGAGGCTTTAACAATGGCAATCACTTAATGCAATTTAAAGGCAACCACGGGTCCATTCATAGAGGGACAAAGCATACCATAAAAATCTTGTGTTCTAAGTTTATAAAACATGTATTCCCCCTCGCGGGTTTAAAATCATTTAATAACTAGTATAAAGCGAGGCTATAGACTCACCTTAGCCGATAGTGGTAATGAGACGATCGCCGACGATGGATGATGCCTTTCAAACACGAGAACCACAACCTATCAAATGAGGTGCGTTCATTAATAATAGACTCGAGAAATAAACCATACATATGAATATAAACTCGACTCATAAAATCACGACAAACACGAGAGAAAACGATACAAGTGTTGTTATTATACTCTCCTATATATTTATTTTATTGTTCTATGCCTTTAACAAAAATCTGCCGGAACATACCAAATGTCAAAGCCGTTTCCCCATACTTAGACACATCAAATTTTTATGATACTACTCAGAGAACTTACTTACTATATGTAGAAAGTCCTCCCAAGAGCCCATCAAAAGATTTTACTTCTAAAGTTACCTGCCCGACTCATCTTTGAATCACAAAATCCGGACAGTTTAGCGACCTTGACTTACGAAACCATTTTGACCATTCTAAACAACTCCATTTGTAAAAGCGCCACTTGATTCTAAAAATAGACTCAAAATACTAAACTTTGAGCCTGAGAACAGCCCTTGAATCATTTTGAAACTCATTTTATAGTCTCCGAGATTCGATCCAAATATCGACAACAATTTTCGGATTGTGTCAACACTCGTCTCCCGGTACACGAAAATCAAACTAGTGTATCTTCCACCTCGTTTGGAGTTGGAAGGCCTACCTTATATCAAATCGAAGCTAACGAAAATCTCTACGACATAATCTCATAATATCAATCTATATCCAGACTTAAGACCCTCGAAAATGGCCTTAAACCTACTGCCCAAAATTGACTATAAAAATCTCTTATAAAATCAAGTTTTTGATTAAAACCAATCATTTTTATCATCAACCTAACACCCTAATATCATCATAAACCAATCCTAACACTTGTAAATCACTTGCATGTACAAATCTAATAAATCAAACTCAAAAATTCAAACATGCAAACACCCCACTATGTAATATAATAATATTAACACCTATTTATTCTTTTAAAATGAATCAACCAAGCATAGTTCATCAAGAAAATAAATTTTGAAAAAAAAATGTTAATGCATGTTGAAGAAAATCATACCAATGTGATCACAAGATCAAAACTAAGATGGGTCTTGTTTTAGTTTAGCTCAAATCATCCTAAATCTTGAGTTAAATTGAAAATGGTATGGATTTGGGATGGGGTGTTGAAGTTTCGGCAAAATGGAGAAAGAAGAGAGAGAGAAAAAAAAAATTTTGGAAGTAAAAAGTGTGTGTGTGTGTGTATGTTTAGTTTATTTAATTTTTGTTAGTGGGGTGAGGACCAAATGGCAATTTGGCAAGAGTTTGGTTAAAATTTGTAAATAGCTAGTTTAAAAGGTGGGAAATTGTCACTAGTCAATTTTTGAAAATATTTACGGGACTCGGGTTTCGTAAAAATACTAAAAAGTTTAGACGCACACGAAAAATAATAATATAACGACTCGATACGTAATTAAAACGATATCGTCGAAAATATTAAATATCGAAACGATCGATAATAAAATATAAATTTTTGGCATCCGTCGGTATCGCGATCACTAGTAGTCCTCGTTACTCGTCAAAATATTAAAATATAATATTTAATATCGATTTCAACTTAAACCGTTAAACATAATAACATTTAACGTTATAAAATACTTCAAAATAATTGAAAGTAGAATTAAATTATGACCTTATTTTTACGGGTTTTACATCCTCACCACCTTAAGGGAGCGACGTCCCGACGCTCAACTCACCTCATACACGAGTTGATCACTACCCGGAAGGATGACGGCATTCCTTAATAAGAAGTCCTTACGTTCCCACGTGTATCTTGATCCACGATCTCCATTGGTTCTTTTACAAAACGCAACTTGTCGTCAAGTTGTATCTCACCAAAAAGGAATAAATAAATCCTTATCCACAAGTCACCCGTCAAGCTCGACACATGAAAATTTTATGAATCACACGAACCTCATTCGACGACAAGAATAGATGACAGGGTTTACGGGTAAGTCGAGTTAAAAAGAGAATGTTGCAAATTAAAGGATATCCATCGGCCGGATAGCCATGGACACACATCAAAAAGAACTAACAAGAAAAACATTTTCGTCACCGGAGGGTGCTCACACGCGGGTCCCTACTCAAAAGATAATACAAATACATCATCTCACTTTCGCCAACGCGCATTAAAGTCTTAATAAACATCGTCGTTGAAAGTCAAAAGGATATTACATAATATGTGTTCTACATGATCGGACGTCATCGGATGATTCCGTCTCAAGTCCTCACAACTTACGATCATTTTACTAGCCATATAAGTACATAAAAGAAAAGGTAGAACATAAACATCGAGTATAGATCTCCACCGTTAATCATCGAGAAAACCTTGAACGAACCCTTGATAATGACCACTTGATCTCCAGAGTCTTCTATGATCCTTCGATAGTAGCAAGTAAGATTACAAAAAAAACTTCATATCCATGATAAGTTTCCATTGATAACTCGGTCCTCATTCATTCCACAAGTACGCACATAAATCCTGGTGACACTTATCGTTTCATCTTATACACTGCTTCCCGAGATTTGTTTTAAACTCATAATAAAATAGTGATCTTCAATACGAGGAACAGAACGAGATAAAAATGAATTCAATAAACGCATAAACGGACAAGATATGGTAAAATGATTTAAGGTTGACGACCGACGAGGGATCTCGACTCACGTAACCATAAAACATAATAATTCGCAATACTAGAAAAATGAGAGCGAAGAATGAATTAAATATTAATATTAAAATAACGTTTGTCACAATTATCCGTCCCGGATTTGGTATTACCTTAAAATTCAGTTGAGGTACTTTCTTGATAAAGATGATATATTAAAAATAGAAGTTAAATAGCTTCATAATTTATTTTGGTTGTCTTAAGAAACTTTGAAAGAATGACATGAATTTTATAAATTAAACTCATATTGTTGGTTACAATTAGAAGATATAATTTTCAAATTAAATCATTATTAGGAATATAAATTAAACCGATAAGTTTATTACATTTAAAGTAAAGTATGATAAGTCAATTAGTTCAATATATAGAACATGATTTCATTTTTAAACATTAGTTTTAGTTATACAAAATATGATGTATAAATTTGACCTTTTTCTTGTGATAGTTATTTCGATAATTGAAAATCATTGGAAAATGTATAAAAGTTCCATAAGAATTTTATAATACGTTGTAGAAATACATAAAGGTGTTTATTATTTCCAAATAAATATGGGATATATTCGGGCTTCGAAAGGTGACAAGATAACAAAGAATACGAATGTAAATAATAGTCAACAATTAGTACGAAATCAACGGTACAAAAGAGAACGAAGCAAATGTCGTATGAATTCTTAAAGAGAATAATAAAATAAAGGCGTCGATGGTAAGACGATAAGAAACAGTAGATTAAACAAGTTGTTAATTCTGTTAGTGCGGTCGTTGGTTCACCAACATCAGCTCGTTAACTTAGCGGTGGTCGTTACACGATCGAAAATAAGATCCATACAAAAATTTTAATCAAAGAAAATTTCTAATAATCACTTGTAATTAAAACAAATCAAATGAACGATGTTAGTGTTTAAAGAGAGAAGTCAAAGCACGGTTCACAAGAGTGGATTTCAAGACAAACGAGAGTGACGGACGTCATCCCGGATATACGGAAATCACTCTAGCGATAATTCATTATTCACGTGCGGAGACATTCCAAAGATCTACCCAGTCGCATAGAGAAAATTGGACGAGAAGAAAGGATAAAACATCGAGACTTTCAAGTCATTTATTAATAGTCGGTAATTAGACGAACGGTCAAAAGAAATCAGTTACAAGACAAAATGAAGTAACGAGTGGAAAAACAATCATCGAGTAAAAACGTACTTATAATCACGTAATTCGTTTAACAAAAGGTAAGAAAACATATGCGGATGCATAGAAATTGTGCTACTGGCATAAAATATAAAGGTTTTCAAAACTTCTTTTCATTTTATTTCATTTTATTTATCTTTATCATAATTACAAGTAAAAAGTTGATTATCATCAAGATTTTTAAGGTGACTACTATTCAGCCTAGCATGGCTCCTTCTAAATTAGACATAGGTGATCAGGCCATGTATAATTTAGGGCTAGCAATGCAGTGCCCAGTTTCGTCGAAGAGTATTACGTTTCTTATATTTATATATAAACCATGCCATTTGTAAAATGGAATTTTAAAATAGTTTATAAATTTATAGGATACAAGTAATTTGCGAGATACTCAATAAGCAACTTTTAATGTTACAAAAAGTATTTTATAAGACCAAAGTAAAAACAATTGGTGAAAATAATCGTAAAACAATATCAGATTTATTTATAAGATGACATTATGACAACGTATAAAGTAGCCAAAGGTTTGCAAAAAGTGGCAAATAGTAGCTCATAAAACAACCAATGAAATGGTTACAAGTTTTTAAGGTTTGAAAAGGTTATAGGGTTTAGACGAAAACGCCATGAGACACGTGATAAAAAAATATCGATGAAGAATGTGAAGACAAAACTTCAAAACTCAACTCAAATCAGTGGAAGGTTAGAAGAAAAATAAAAATAATATCGAATGACAAAAGAGTCATATATATAAAAAGAATAAAACAATCCAAATGTGTATTCTATGTAAGATACTCGACACAACATGCTTTTAAGAAAATATATTATTCATTTTCAAATTACACCATTAATCCGGTAATTGCTAATCCTGTACTGTTTCTATTTTTAAATATTTTCACACTCAACTAGTATTCGTTAGTTGTAAAATAATATTTGTTAAAATTTTACGATCTCAAATGAAATCAAAACAGCTTAGAAACATTTAAAACTCATGTTCTGAATTTTCTATCAGATTTAACTTTTAAATATGAGCCGATTAATTGACCCGATAAACGACATCTCCAAGACTCAGAGTCTAATGCATTTTGATGCAAAACGACGTTTCAGAAGACTTTCTAGTTTTACCCGAGACCTGAAACCCAATGTAAAATGACCAAAATACCCCTGCAAGTTCTGTGCAGGTTTGACTGTTTTATTTTAAAAAAACGCAGGTTTTACTTTTATGTTTTGACCTGTTATACTGCCCCTGCAGTTTCTACAAAAATGTATTTTTCGACACTTCTTAACGGTTCAAAATATATACATATATACACACATGTCTTGTGGATTTTATAACAACGAAAAATAAATCTCGTAATGAGCATCAAATAAAATATAGCATGATGAATGACAGAAAATGCTTCAAGGTATTCAACACGAAATTTAGGAGGCAAGACGGTGAAAGACGTTCGTAATTTAGATTTCAAATGCAATGTAGGCATATCTCCTTGGTGCCACGATTGTCAAAAACACAAAACATAACAAGAAAAGAATGGAACATTCATAGGTTACGTTCCGAGAGTAAGAAGGTTAATGAAAGAGGATAATACAAGTTTATAGATGTAAAATCGTATTCCGATCTAGCGCCAAAATCTAGACGATGATTTATAAAATGACGATGACGTTACCGAGATATAAGCGAACAATACACTTCGAATTCGATACATATAAATGTCAACGAATTAAATCTTCGCATGTCGTGTAAAACGATAATAAAAATCAACAAAATATTATGAAAAACCATGGTATTATTCAACACTATTTTAAGAAATGTTTCAAAATGTATGACTCACACGATAGCGGTTAGTCTATTCCAAGGACACATTGCTACACAATGGTCTAGAGATTACGTTAAAAGACGTCCAAGCACAAATAGCCGGAAGACGATCTGAATATCTATATAGATATCACAAAAGGTTAAATAATAAAAGTAACGCGCGCAGATGAAGGTATGTAAGGTCATAATATAAAATTTGCAATAAAAGCAATTTAAATACTTCAAAAATAAATACAGAAAGATCTTAAAAATTCAATGTATTTATTTAAGTTAATCATTAATAAATGATAAACTTTTATCGAAAAGTTTAACGATATAAATATATATATATCGATTAAAGGGATCCTAGATATAAATATATATCCATAAATGGATCATAGTATTTATTTATAAATACTTGCCAATAAGGTATACGTAATAACGCATACTAAAGTTGTAATCTCAGAAGTAGCTTGAACCTGAAGTCACGCGAAGTCCGGTGCACCGACTCTTTGAAAAATAAAAACTGACAGTTATAGTTTAGGTTTTTAAAATAAAGACCTAGTTCTCTATAACTCATGGCTCTGATACCAATCTTTAACACCCCCAAATTTACACGCAGCGGAATACATCTTTGGGTGCTAAACAATGATACAATAACACATAATTTATAAAGAACGACTCGAAAAGAGACGTTTAAAATTTATCGTTCCTAAAACATTTATCAGAGTAGCGTAGTCCCAAGTAATCGTTACCAAAAGATAAGTTAAAACAACATATTAGTTTGTTTTAAAAATGGAACGATAAATAAATCAAAGAGTTTGAAAAACAAAAGCAGTGCACAACTTCATTCCCGTGACCTCCAAGCTTCCACTTCCTGATTACCTGAAATACATGTGAGTAAAACAATCAGCAAAAATGCCGAGTGAATCTATAGGTTTATGTAATCAATTTGAACACAAGCAAAGATTAAAAGTTTGTGGCATGCTTATAAGCATCAAATAATAATTTGCATCAACAATGATAATTGTATATAGCATAAATTGCAATAAGCTCATGGAACCGAGCCCTTAAACACTCCTTTTAGAGGTCTGATAAGACAGGAGATTTATTAATTGTCGTTACCTCCAGATTTTTGGTACATTGCCGTATACCTGACTTCTCAATACAATATGTCCAAACAGTGTGGAGGTCGGGCCTAAGCTTCTGTGACAAGTCCACACAAACTGAACCGGGGTGGCTTCCCCCATAGATCTATTAATTGTACTAGCGGTTAACCCATCATAGGTTAATTAACGGTCCATAATTGAGGCTTTAACAATGGCAATCACTTAATGCAATTTAAAGGCAACCACGGGTCCATTCATAGAGGGACAAAGCATACCATAAAAATCTTGTGTTCTAAGTTTATAAAACATGTATTCCCCCTCGCGGGTTTAAAATCATTTAATAACTAGTATAAAGCGAGGCTATAGACTCACCTTAGCCGATAGTGGTAATGAGACGATCGCCGACGATAGATGATGCCTTTCAAACACGAGAACCACAACCTATCAAATGAGGTGCGTTCATTAATAATAGACTCGAGAAATAAACCATACATATGAATATAAACTCGACTCATAAAATCACGACAAACACGAGAGAAAACGATACAAGTGTTGTTATTATACTCTCCTATATATTTATTTTATTGTTCTATGCCTTTAACAAAAATCTGCCGGAACATACCAAATGTCAAAGCCGTTTCCCCATACTTAGACACATCAAATTTTTATGATACTACTCAGAGAACTTACTTACTATATGTAGAAAGTCCTCCCAAGAGCCCATCAAAAGATTTTACTTCTAAAGTTCCCTGCCCGACTCATCTTTGAATCACAAAATCCGGACAGTTTAGCGATCTTGACTTACGAAACCTTTTGACCATTCTAAACAACTCCATTTGTAAAAGCGCCACTTGATTCTAAAAATAGACTCAAAATACTAAACTTTGAGCCTGAGAACAGCCCTTGAATCATTTTGAAACTCATTTTATAGTCTCCGAGATTCGATCCAAATATCGACAACAATTTTCGGATTGTGTCAACACTCGTCTCCCGGTACACGAAAATCAAACTAGTGTATCTTCCACCTCGTTTGGAGTTGGAAGGCCTACCTTATATCAAATCGAAGCTAACGAAAATCTCTACGACATAATCTCATAATATCAATCTATATCCAGACTTAAGACCCTCGAAAATGGCCTTAAACCTACTACCCAAAATTGACTATAAAAATCTCTTATAAAATCAAGTTTTTGATTAAAACCAATCATTTTTATCATCAACCTAACACCCTAATATCATCATAAACCAATCCTAACACTTGTAAATCACTTGCATGTACAAATCTAATAAATCAAACTCAAAAATTCAAACATGCAAACACCCCACTATGTAATATAATAATATTAACACCTATTTATTCTTTTAAAATGAATCAACCAAGCATAGTTCATCAAGAAAATAAATTTTGAAAAAAAATGTTAATGCATGTTGAAGAAAATCATACCAATGTGATCACAAGATCAAAACTAAGATGGGTCTTGTTTTAGTTTAGCTCAAATCATCCTAAATCTTGAGTTAAATTGAAAATGGTATGGATTTGGGATGGGGTGTTGAAGTTTCGGCAAAATGGAGAAAGAAGAGAGAGAGAAAAAAAAAATTTTGGAAGTAAAAAGTGTGTGTGTGTGTGTGTATGTTTAGTTTATTTAATTTTTGTTAGTGGGGTGAGGACCAAATGGCAATTTGGCAAGAGTTTGGTTAAAATTTGTAAATAGCTAGTTTAAAAGGTGGGAAATTGTCACTAGTCAATTTTTTAAAATATTTACGGGACTCGGGTTTCGTAAAAATACTAAAAAGTTTAGACGCACACGAAAAATAATAATATAACGACTCGATACGTAATTAAAACGATATCGTCGAAAATATTAAATATCGAAACGATCGATAATAAAATATAAATTTTTGGCATCCGTCGGTATCGCGATCACTAGTAGTCCTCGTTACTCGTCAAAATATTAAAATATAATATTTAATATCGATTTCAACTTAAACCGTTAAACATAATAACATTTAACGTTATAAAATACTTCAAAATAATTGAAAGTAGAATTAAATTATGACCTTATTTTTACGGGTTTTACAGTTACTTTGGTTAAAAACACAAAATTTTTGGGTGTTTGGATCATTTGTTGGCTTAAAATCTCGATTTGGTTGTGTTTTGTCCGAGAAAAGTGGTACCTGTGCTCACATATTCCGATCACAAAAACATAAGGGTTTCTACATTGCGATCACATATTGCGATGAAGCGTTGCGATCACATATTGCGATCAACATTGCGATCAACATTGAGATCACATATTGCGATCAACATTGCGATCACATATTGCGATCAAAATTGCGACCAACATTACGATCACATATTGCGATCAACATTGCGATCACATATTGCAATCACATATTGCAATCAACTTTGCGATCAGTATTGTGAATTGCGATAACTATTGCGATCACATTGTGATCACTATTGCGATCACTATTACGATCACATTGCGATCATTATTGCGATCACATTGCAATCAATATTGTGATAAGACATTCCGATCACATTGTGATACAGTGTCAAGTATTCCAAGATTTTTTTCAAAAACGTGTTTTTGAAATGGAGTAACTTTGTCTTGGAATTTTTGGTTTATCGAGAACAATTATTAGGGGATTTCAACATTATTTCTCGAATTCAACACACAACAACAAACACATTTACTTTCTCTCATTGTTCGATCAACGTTTGTAAATCTTAACTTAACGAAATAGAGTACATATATCTTACGGATATGTCCATCCTCTTGGGTACGGATAATCGCCCACCAATGTTTGAGAAAACCATGTACGAGGATTGGGCTTCCCTAATGGAACTTTATATGTTGAACAAAGATAATGGACATCTCATTTGGGCATCGATGTTCAATGGACCATTGGTATATTGTACTGTGACGGAAGGTGCTGTTACTCGTCCTCGCACAACGGGTGAGTTAACTGGAGATGCTAAGATTCAAGACAAGTTTGATAAACAAGCAACTAACATCATTCTCCAAGCCCTTCCTCCAAATGTCTACAAACTTGTGAGTAAACATAAAGTTCCCAAAGAGTTACGGGATAAAATTCGTGTTTTGATGCAAGGTACCTCGTTAACTAAACAAGAACGAGAGTGTAAGCTATATGATACGTTTGATAAGTTTGCCTATGTCCCCGGGAGACGCTCAATGATTACTATTTGAGATTCACTCTTTTGATGAATGAGCTTAACATATATGGCCTATCAATTCCTACGTTTCAATTAAACACCAAGTATTTGAACACTCTCCCTTCTGAATGGAGCAAGTACATGACGGCTGTTAAATTGGCTAAGGATTTGCATCAAACCAACGTGGATCAACTTCAAGCTTTTCTTCAACAACAAGAATGCCATGTGATCGAGGCTCGGTTGTCTACACCACAAGTTCGTGATCCACTTTCCATGTATGCTTCTCAACAAATGACTCCCCAACAAAACATGTCTTACACTTATAAACAACCATCATAAAATGAAAGTTATAAACTAAAGATGCTTAAAACCCTAATTTTGTATTTTACATAAAATCATGAGCAAAAACCCTTTTCAAAAGCTATAATTCTGGTAAAATGTTGTTATTATGAGTATATGTGTGTTCCTAAACTTTGTTTTCAAATTTTAGATCATATGGTACATTTTTGAAGAAGTTATATGATTTTTACAAGTATAGGGACTAAAACTTTAATTTTTGAAAATATTTATCATTTTGTGCAAAAAGTGTCATTTTGTGAAAGTTGAAACTATAATAATAAATATTGGAAAGTTTGAGACCCTAAGGTTAAATAATAAAGGATTAAATTGCAATATAATGAAACTATATACTTAAGGGGTTAAAAGTGTAATTATGCCAAAATATAACTAAAAGGACTAATTTTTGCCAATATTGAAACTAAAACTTAAAAATTAAATTAAATATATTGTGTCATGTTATTAGGGAGCTTTGTACAAAGATGTTCCATCTCGATATTACGTTCTGACTGAGTGGTTGGGTTTACGATTTAAAGTGCCCTCGCTCCTCAAACGTTTATAGAATGGCTTCCGAGTACGATGACCCGAACAATGATACTATTAATCCAAAATAATTAAATCAAACAATATTTATAGAAAATAATATATGAAAAGATTGAACTCGGAGATTATGACTTGATATATATATATATATATATATATATATATATATATATATATATATATATATATATATATATATATATATATATATATATATATATATATATATATATATATATATATATATATATATATATATATATATATAGAGTTAGGTTAATGTGGTGTAGTTGGTTAAAGTTGATAAAATAAGAAGTAACTTAAACCATTGGATTAATGATCATGAGTACAGATCAATTTAATTAAAGTGTGTGGTATAATTGTAATAAACATGATGAGCAATGGCATTATGTATTAATTTTTTCTTATTAGTTACTCCAAGTTACATAATTTATTAAAGAGCATGTCTTGAAGATTCGTTTTTTTTTTCTCTAGTTTTTTATATCTTTGACTTTTCTAAATTACTTTTGGTTCAATCATTACATTAATTCACAAATATGTACCAAACATTGCTACATGTGGTCTTTTTTGGTACAATCATTACATCAATTCACAAATATAGTTTTGGTACAGTCTTATAGTTTATTTTTAGTACGTATATTTTACACGAATTTTTCTGCAAGTGATACATTAATTCATATGTATAAAACATTGCTACATAGTCATTCAAATATTAATTTACAAATTTATTATTAAACTTTTACAATGGTTGATACATCATCCAAATAACTTATGAGAAACAAATAAATTAACATGGAAAATCCAAATTCGTTTATGAAGCTCGCCATATGATACATATGACAGTAAAATTAAAAGAAATTAAACAATACATTATCTATAAGCCTTATATTTCAAATTAGTAAAACACATTAGTAATCATTATTACTTCCAAATTTAATAATTCAAGTTGTATCACTACACCCTCCAACATGTATTCAATTGCTATGCCACTTAATTTATATCTTTAACCCAAGATGTATCATTTGCATGTTTTGATACACGTACATAGTATGAAGTACTGATTGCTAGATGGAAAAAGACCATAAGATTAGAGACATGTATCATTGCGCTATTGCTAAATGATGTCATAGCAGTTAGGCATTCATCGCCCAATACATAGAAACCAAACCCGATACATCACCGATTAACATACCCATGAAAATGTATCACTGGAAAAATGATACATCGACATAAGTTAAGTATCAACTTTCATATTATGAGTCAATCGAACCCAAACCCGAACTAATACATATAGGTAAAGCAACATCGAGTTGTCGTAAACAACAACAAACATCGCATACCCGATCTAAATGAACGTAAGCTTTTCACGGTACTACTACACCATATAAGCAGTAGCCATATTATCAACAAAAAAACCATATAAATATCACATACAGTAACTAAACAATATTATTATAGAGCAAGAAAATTATTACAACCATTTTGATTTAGCTATGAATCCTAATTTAGGTTAGACCTTCACTAAGAAAAAGAACAAAAGCTTGCATCTCGTCACCTGTTAGGACCGCACCATTCAGAACTGATATTGGTCAAGAGTAATCTATCAAAAAAAATTCTATCTATTTAGGTTTACCGCGTCCCAAATCTAGTGCTTAAATTATGATCTTTGGTCTTCCAGAAATCCTGATTATCGTTGTTCGCATCCTGTCAATATTTAAATCGTCTATTCGCACTTTTTTTAACAATGACAAAGCAACAAGTAGAAGTCTTGAACCTGTAAACAAAGATAAAGACTAAGTGACCTATTTTATAGTATAAACTTATTAGTCTAACATACACCAATTATCCACACAACACAAAAAAATAGAGAATGTGATGGTGATAAGTTCTAACAACTGCAACTATTACGACATTATAGTTATCAACCCAAACCAAAATTATAGCTACACTATTCAGACCTGCATTTTACTTTAATGGATAAAACATTCTGCTACGGTATTGGATCGCTAAAATCATCGTGAAAATTATTCAAAAAAATTGTTTCTTTAGTTGGTACACAAACAAACTCTTACAGATCACCAAAAACACTAGTAAAAATTAAATAGAAAAGAACTAATACATGTAAACAAACCAGAACGAAGTGTACACAACAAACTCATACACAATGGTGAACTCGAGCTTAGCCACGCATAACTCATAAACCAGACTCGTACACAACCAACTCGTACATCATGGGTGAATTCGAGCCTCGCCACGCATGATTTATAAATCACTGACTACGACCGTCAACCAGAGTCGTACACAGCCAACTCGTACATCATGTTGACCTCATATCCAATTCTGTTTGCGACCGTCAAAACATGTTCTCTCCTCCACAATTAGATCTAATTTTCTTGCGACAACATCGACGTCCTCTACAATATGAACATCACATCGACGTCATCTACGGTCATTTCGTTTGCTTGTAAATGTGATAACCATAATATATAGTAATGTCGACCACATAAATATAGGGTGACATTGGTTACGGAGTATGGAGAGTGAAAAGATGGGGCGTGAGTTTTAGGGTGAGAGAAAGATGAAGAGATATGGAAGCAACTAGGAGGCGTTTCTTTAATAACGTAATTATGAGGATACAATAGAGTGGTAACATACCTAAAGTGCCCCTAACTGTGTACAAAATTTTTATTTTTATTTTTCATTTGTAACTAATTATATTAATGCCATCTTAATCAGAATATTAAATCCAAAGGTCCAAAATACTTTTTATTTTAATAATTATAAGAGTGTACACTACTTTAACTAAAATCTATATATATATATATATATATATATATATATATATATATATATATATATATATATATATATATATATATATATATATATATATATATATATATATATATATATATATTGTTTGTCAGTTCAAATTCAGTGAGAAGGTTGTAATTGGTTAGAGCAGGATAAATCAAGACTTTATAGGCTAAGGTGAGTTTCTAGCCTCACTTTTGAAATTTTATAAATGATTAGAAAACCCATAAGGGGGATATATGCTAAAACTATAATACAAATGTTTTTGTATGCTGCCTGTATGATTATTGGCACTACGTTTACTTGTTGCCATTAAGTCCCTTTTTAATCATGGACCGCTAATCATTTAAGGAGCGCGAATATTATTAATAGTACTATTGGAGTGTAAAACCCGCATGCTTTTACCATGAATAGTGCCCTTATGATCGTACGTACATGATTAGAACTTTCCTATTTAGCACGTTTACGTTCACGAATAGGAATTTCAAGTATTACGTACGTGTTATTACACGATAAGTATTTATTACGTATTAAGAAACTGATAAATATTATCCATAATAATTATAATCACGAACATGAAAATCGTGAACGTAATAATCACGAACCAAATATTATGTATTTACGTATATTTATTACGATTACGTGTAAATATATTTTACGACACGAACGATAATTTTTAAATCACGTAAACACGACACGACAACACGTAAATAAATAGAACATGGAAAAACAACGGGTTCCCCATGTGGGCCCTTATAGCCGCGACATAGACACCAAGGTGGGCAAAGCCCACTTTAAAATTTAACTAAAAAGGAAAAAGAAGGAAACAAATTTTCATATTACAGAATAATTAGAAAATCAAAAGCCCTGCTCCTCCTTTTCTTCCTCTTGGCCGGCGCATATAATCACCACAAGGGAGGTGATTGTTGATTTTGGTAGATCTAGTTTATTGCTAGATCGTTCGTGTTAGTATTTTCCTTTTGATCCATGAATCGATAATTCTCTTATACCATTTCTTTTTAATTTTTATTAGATCTAAACACATGAAATCATGAGGTTATTAAAAACAAGTTAATAAACATCTAGATCTAATCAAGGGGTATTAAAAATACATGGTTTAAGGGTGTTTGGTTCGGCTAGTGGGTAAACCGAGAGCAAGGCTCTCGGTGGTTGTGTGATCACCACCTACCGAGACCACAAGGTCTCGGTTTGGTTGGGGTGCTTCGGCCGCAAGAAACCAAGGGACCCCGACGCATGTCGGGGTTAGCCTTGGTGGTCTAGGGGGTCTCGGCTAAAAACTACACGCACCACCGGTTTAGGCCGGTGGCGGTTTGCCATGGTTAAGGGTGTGGATCCGGTTCAAGGGTTAAACCGGTCCGGTTCACGACATGTTTAGAATTAAAACACGGGTTCGGTTCATGGTTTATTTTTAAAAGTTAATTATTTATTTTTACAAGTTAAATAATTACAAGGTTTAATTAAGTTAATTTAACATGCTATGTAATTAATTTAATTTAGACATGACTTAGGTTATTTATTATTAATAATAATACATGATTTTAACCTAAGTATTTTATGATTTAATTTAGACTAATAATAAATATTAATATTAATACATGACTTATAATTAATTAATCTCCATGAATTAGGTTAAATTAATAATAAATATTAATACATGTTTTAACCTAAGTATTATTACCTTTATTTTTAATTAAATCATGTTATATTTAATTAAATCTTATAACCTATAGTTTATTTAATTTACATGTAATAATTAATAAACTACACTTTATATCACATTGTGACAATCCGTCAATTTATGATTTATATTTTATTCTCAAATATTATTTAAAAACATTATTTTAATGTTATATTATGAACTCACTTATTTTTAGGAAGAAATTTGGATTTACGTCTTGAAGTAGCATCGACTACGTCTAAACCGGAGGATTCTACGTTACGTGCTTACGTTTACATACACCGTTTTGGTGACAGTCCGACATTTCAGAAAATAAATTTATCCGTGAATATTATTTTGAGATTTTAAATTTGTGTTGGTTCATAAACTCCCAAATTTACGAGAAGAGATTAGGACTTACGATTATAATTTAACGTCCTTTACGACTAAACCGGAAACCTTAGGATTACGTATTTACGTTTTCGAACTCCGTGTTTAATGAGACAATTTTTATTAGATTCGTTTTGTGTCGTTGATTCATAATTTATAAAAACATTTTTCGTAAAACGACCCGAGGGCACATAAATCGAGGAAACTAGAATCGAGGAATACCCGTAAATTAGTGGGATGAGACAAGATAAATCTTGCCCCATGATAGGTGTGTAAACACCCATCCTTTTACCACTTAATTCTGGCTAAAACGAGACCAAAACACGTATTTAATATCATTTGTTTGGAATTATGCGTGGTTTTTGTGTTTATTGTGTTTTTAGAGCCAACCGGATGGATAATGGAGAAAACATGGGATTGCACGGGATTTATCGAAGAAAAAAACTAAAGTTGAAGTCTATTGTCCAAGAGATGCAAAAGATTTGAAGTCACTGGGCCTATTCGAAGATTTATCGAAGAAAAAGACCAAAGATGGAAGATTTACAAAAGTCGAAGAAACTCAAGTCTATTAAACGAAGAAATAAAAAGACGAGTTGAATTTAATCGACAACAAATCCCGAATCAGAATCGAAAACGTCAACTTTTCTGAAAAGACGAGAAGACAAGAAGAAAGGGAGAAAGCCCACTCACCAACCAAAGGGAACACCTATATAAAGGGTTCCCCTCACACACTTTGCATTCAGTTTTTAGTTTTTCTTTCCCCACTTTTTTCTCCTTTCTGTTTCGTAGCATCACCAACACCACTAGGGTGTTTGGTGATTTTGATCTTTGATTTTCAATCTTGTAATTTCATTCTTGTTTTGTGATTGTTAAAACATTAATCATCAATACAAGTTCTTGTTTAATCTTTCCATTTCATCTTGTTCATCATCATCTTTTATTTCAAGTTCTTAAGTTCTTATTTGGTTGAGTTTTGATCTTCAAAATTTGTTGGAATTTATGTTTTTGTTGATGGGATTTGTAGCTTATGGTTAGTAGATGCTTAGTGATTAGTTTATTTAAGTTTTTGGTGAAAAACTTGGTTTTTTTTGGATTAAAATCGATTTTCCTTGTTCTTCGGGTAAGGTTTCTGTTCTTGAGTGTTCCCAGGTTCCGGATGAACAAAACTTCCGGATGAACACAAAAGTTCCGAATGAACACAAAAAGTTCCGCATGAAGCACTTTAGTTAAAACTTCTGAATGAACAAAACTTCCGAACGAACTGAAAGTTCCGTGTTGATTTGTAAATCTATGCTTATGTTTTTAGAGAGAGAAAGAGATAGAAAGATGGTGGATTTCACACTTCTAGAGAGAGAAAGTTAAGAACAACTATGTGTAAAATAATGAAAACCACACCCTCTCCATCAAAGGAGAGGGTTTATATACCCAAGCCTTGTAATGGGCTTGGGCTTACACTTTTGGGCCGGCCTACACATGTTGTAGGCTAGGCTTGGACTTGTTTGATAAGTAATGAAGATTAACTAAACTACGAGCTATTACATGGACTATTAATGGAGTGACCGATCCTTCTTAATACGTAAAACATATTTCCAACAATCTCCCCCTAAGGGAGGTCACTCCAAAAAAGGGCGTTACCCAAGTTACAATAATAAAATAAACCTAGCATACTATGCTTGTCTTGAGCTCGTAGTCTTCGTCTTTCTTTTTCTTTTTCTTTTCTGGTGAACATGCTGATGTGATCTTTGATATCAATCTTGAGCATTAATCTCTTGCCTTGATCTCGTGCATCCATCACTTGTGATCTTCGCATCCTCGTGACACCATGTCCCACATACTTATACCTTCGTAATTCTTGAAAGCTTCAGAGTTCGATACAGCGGAAGACTTAACTTTTAGGCTTTCTTGAATTAGATGAGGTATTAAGTGTATAAAGTATAAGCATGCGGGGACGACTTCTTCTCGGATTCCGCAACGCCACCGTCTTCAAATGCCGCAACATAAGTAGACACGAACGAAATGGCTTTGAACATTTCATTCTAAATCGGTAGCATTTTACCTCCGGTCGGTGAAGACCGTTGGATGATATTAGATATCGTACCCGTGACGGATAGTTTCAATTAAGTAACTTCCTGACAGGATTTCGCGGGTAAACCCGTTCTCTTTATTCGACCGTCCAAAGCTGACTGCGAACATAAAGAGTGAATCATTTGGATTATAATATCCGCATGATTTGAAGCCGTCAATTCATGTTCCTGGAACAAGTGTAATTCAATTAAGAACCGCACTATCGTTGCTTTCCAGTTGTCACGAGCTTGATTCGTATAGAATCTTGCAAGTTACCTACCAAGTGCTGTTTGAGGTTAACACTAGAAGGATTTTCACTCATCACTGTGAACACTAAGGTATCACTCTGAGTGTTCTGGCAAGATCACTAAGATATTGCGTAGAGGCCTGGAACGTGTTTAAATTAAACAGCCGTTGCTTTCCAGTTATCACAAGTTTGATTCATAAAGAATCGCACAAGTCACCTACCATGAGCTTTTTGATATTCGCTCAAGAAGGATTTCCATCTTCATTGTAAATACTTTCGTATTACTCGGATGTTCAGGCAAGATCATGAAGATTTTGCGTAAGACTCTTAAAATCTTTCTTACTTTTCACAGTGTGTGAAGAAGCAAGGAAATATGAAAGTGTGTCCTAATGAGATATTTGATGATCTCAAATGGCTCTAGACTCGATCGTGCATTTTAGATTTTAGTGATCGGAGGCTGGAGAGGAGTGCCACCTTTTCAATACCAATTTATTCGGAGTGAATAAATCAATAGATAACGTGTTGTCTCCGTGTGATTAAAACAAATATCTTTTAAGAGATATCTGAGTTAACTGGGATGGGTTGTGCATTGCATCACTGGGTCCATGATGTCTGTCTTCAATATCAAGAATCTTTAAAATGATCTCAATAGCATATGTGTTGACCCGGTTTCTGCCTAAAGTTGTAAGGAGGGCTTCTTTCTTTACACCCTTTATCTTTACAATTCTTTTTCATTCTTCAACCCCTTCAATGCTTACCAATACGTCATAACTAGCACCTTGTTGTGATTGTTCCAGTGCTAACTTAAGTACTTGGTCGGCATTCAGCTACGTTCACAATCTTTCCCCAACTTTCCTAAGGACTACTATTTCTAGCTATGGAATGTCCTTGGGAAGATTCCTCCGGTTCTGGAAGAATCATAGGACTTAACCTATCCTACCATCCTTATGTCACCACAATCTTCATCGTTGTGAAATAAATGGGTTTTGGGTAAGTATATGTCACCATGAAAATCCATTTTGATATAGAAAATCCGTTTTGCTCCCCCTTAACATATGCCACGATATTCGAAAACATTTCGCATATGTAGAGATGAGCCAGCACATTAAGTCAAACCATTTGTGATAATATCCCATATTAAATCACATTTTCTCCCCCATATTAAAAATATTAACCCAATCGATGTTTTTAATATCAATTGATTTAATGAAGTTTTAACAAAGGTTTTGGGAAGAAAAATGCGAGTCCGTTTTATCTTCATGACATCTATTTGTAACATGACCACATATTCACCATATTAGAAAAGAATTGACAAGGTTGGACCTGATAGATGAGAACATCACATGATAAGATCAAATGGTTCTTGGCAGCATATGTTGGTCGCCTCGTCACGTCTGAAGTCATCTCTTGACACCACATGTACGATTGGTATTGTTGTCTTGACACCAACTTGTGAACTTGACACGTTCGGCATCGAAGAGTCTGAATGCTTGACAATTGCTCCCCCTCAATTGTTGACCCGTGTTCTATTGAAAGAGCTGTAGTCGCCGTTTGAGTAGTCGCATCGTCGAGAATGTAGATACCAAATGTAGATAGCTATGGTTGTAAAGATGATAACTTCATAAAAACAAGACTTCTCTTGTTTTAACAAATAAATGCACTGAGGCGTACATAGATTTGTGTTAGACCAAGTTATAAAGTAAACTTGATCCCTTACAAGGTTTTAAAGTAAACCTTGCCCGAGAAAATTAATTCCCGTTGTTAGCCAAAGCTTTCATAAGAAATACTTGACTTTAATGTGAAAACCGGGTTGTAGTCTGAAATAACTACAAGCCATATAGGCATGTTTTATGAAATATTTACAACTTTTGTACGAACTCTATTTATGGCGCCGTGTCGATATTAATCAACATTTCTAAGGCCGTAAATATTATCGTACCAAAAGACATGCCTTTTAAAAATAAAGTTAAAATATTTTTGGATTTTTCTAGATTTTTCAATTTTTATGGTTTTTATATGGTTTTATATTTTTGTATTTTGCTTTTGTGGATAAAAATATAAACAATATATACAGATGATCAACAAGGATACGGAGAATAGTTTTACCACCACTATTCTTTCGCTTCATCTGCTAGTTCCTTTAGAGTCTCAGGCGAGAAAGTTCTCATTCCTAGCTTATCGGCCAAAAATTCAATTCGAGCGCGATCTAAAGCCTTCGTGAAAATATCCGCCAATTGATACTCAGATCGGACAAAGTAAAGCTCGATTACTCCATTTTCCACTTGCTCCTTGATGAAGTGGTAGCGAATGTCAATATGCTTCGACCGTGAGAATTGAACATTGTTGCAGCATAAGGCAATTGCACTCTTGTTGTCACAGTACATCGGAATCTTGTTGAAACCTAAACCATAGTCGGTTAATTGCGATCTCATCCAAAGAATTTGAGCACAGCAACCGGACATAGCTATGTATTCTGCTTCCGTACTTGAAATTGCAGCGCTTTTCTGCCTTTTCGATGCCCAACTAATTAGTCGATCTCCTAGTAGTTGCAAAGTTCCACTCGTGCTACGCCTTGTATCTTGACAACCCGCGTGATCCGCATCTGCATATGCCATTAGTGCAATAGAAGAGTCCTTCGAATACCAAAGTCCCCGATTAATGGTTCCTTTAAGATATCGAAAGATCCTTTTAACAGTAGCTAAGTGTAATTCAGTAGGCCTAGTTTGATACCTGGCACACATACATATAGCAAACTGAAGATCAGGTCGACTGGCTGTGATATACAGAAGAGTACCGATCATTCCACGATAAAGTGTCGGATCAACGGCAACTCCATGTGGATCTGCATCAAGCTTAGTTTTCTCCACCATTGGAGTGTCCACGGGGTCGCAAGATTCCATCTTATATTTCTTAAGCGATTCAAGGGCATACTTGGATTGATTGATAAAGATGCCTCTGGGACTCTGAGATATCTGAAGACCTAAGAAGAATGATACCTTGCCCATCATTGACATCTTAAACTTGGAAGACATGAGTGTCCCAAACTCATCCGATAAGGTTTGGGTCGAGGCTGCAAATATAATATCATCAACATATATTTGTACCATAATCATATCTTTACCTCGTTTCTGAATGAACAGCGTGGGATCCACCTTGCCTTTTGCGAAGCCTTGAGTAATGAGGAATTGTGACAATAGATCATACCATGCGCGTGGAGCTTGCTTCAACCCATAGAGAGCCTTCTTAAGCTTGTACACATGATTAGGATAATTAGGATTCACAAAACCATCCGGCTGTTGAACATAGACTTCTTCCTTGATTTCACCATTAAGAAATGCCGTCTTCACATCCATCTGATAGACGATCATATTCATATGGGCTGCATAAGCGAGGAATAGTCGAATAGCTTCCAAACGGGCAACAGGTGCAAAGGATTCCATAAAGTCGACGCCCAATAATTGCTTGTATCCACGAGCTACTAGTCGAGCTTTGTTTTTCAATATTCCGCCTAACTCATCGAGTTTCACCTTGTAAACCCATTTCAAAGTGAGTAACTGCACTTGATCCGGGCATGGGACAAGTTCCCATACGTCAAGACGTATAAACTCATTAAGTTCTTCTTGCATAGCTTCTATCCAACATGATTGAGTAAAAGCTTCTTTCCATGTCTTAGGTTTAATTTCAGTGAGAAAAGCATCAAAGTGACAAAACATTGCACTTTCTTGTAACTGACTTCGTGTGGATACCGGACGATTAGGGTCACCAATAATAGAATCTATAGGATGATCCTTTGTCCACTTGCTGTCATGTTCACGAATCCGTGGATTGGAGTAAACTGTAGAAGGAGCTTCCTCTGAGGTGGACGACCCGGCTTGATTAGGGTCGGGAATAGATACACCAAAGAATGGAAGTTCACGCATTTGAGCGAATTCCAAATCGTGATCATCATCATCCTCTTCATCATCAGTAGGCATGACATGGGTAGTTGTTACATGTGTTGGTTGAGAATTACTCGTTGAAGGTATATCTTGACCAATTATGGGTGCAGATGTGTCTGATTGTGCAACGATTGCTGGAGCGACAACTTCGGTTACCGGAGCTATTACCTCAGGTTCTGGAGCAACAATACTTGGAGGAGTAAAGAATTCATCAAAGAACGGTTGAAACAACGTATCCCATTCCTTCCTAGTAGGTGGTGTAAATGATGATGAAGTAGGGTTGTTTGGGACAAGACCAGAACTAATATTACTGGGTCCCATTTCATGAAGTGCGGGTTCAGAGCTGCTTTGCTCAGAAGCCAATGCTGTCAGCTCATCAAAATCAACATTCATAGTTTCAAGGATTTTGCGAGAGTTACGGTTGTAGATTCGGAATGCCTTCTTTGCGGGTGCGTAACCAATGAAAATACCAATATCAGCCTTTGGTTGAAGTTTTCCCAAATTGTCACCATCATTGTTTGGATAGCAAAGAGAACCAAATACATGAAGATATGATAAATCTGGTACTTTTCCATGGAGAAGCTCATAAGGTGTTTTACCATGGCGTTTACGAATTAGTGACCGGTTTTGGGTGTACACTGCTGTAGATACTGCTTCTGCCCATAAAAATAATGGAGCCTTTGCGTAAATTAACATCGTTCGAGCAGCTTCCATAAGTGTGCGATTTCGCCTTTCAACGACACCGTTTTGTTGTGGAGTGCGTGCAACGGATGTTTCATGAGATATGCCAACTTCTTCATAATAATCACGCAAAATTTGATTCACAAATTCGGTTCCATTATCTGTACGAATGCGTCGGACAGTAGTGTTGAGACGCACTTGAATCATCTTGAGAAATCTGATGATGAATTTAGGTGCCTCATTTTTTGCTTTAAGAAATTTCACCCATGTAAACCGAGAGTAATCATCGATGATGACGAGGATGTACTTTTTGCCACTAAGACTTTCAACACGCATTGGCCCACAAAGATCCATATGCAACAGATAAAGTTTCTCTTGGTTTGTGTCTTCAGTCTTGGGTTTGTAAGACTTCTTAGTGCTTTTCCCCATTGTACACGCGGAACACAAATGATCCTTGTGAAATGATAGTTTAGGAAGACCACGAACAAGTTCGTTTTTCGCCAAGTGATTAATAGCGTCAAAGTTAAGATGAGATAACCGTCGATGCCATAACCATGACTTAGTCTTCGATGCTTTGGAGAGAAGACATACGGGAGAGGCGGCCATCATGTCTTGTAGAGACAAAGTATACAAATTATTCCCTCGAGTACCTTTCAACAAATCAACCCCTTCCAAATTACGAATGAAGCAGGTATGCTCTCGAAAAGCAACTTCTAGGTTTGCATCACAAAATTGTCCCACAGAAAATAAGTTGTGGCCGAGACCTTCCACGTAATACACTCTTGAAATTATAACATTCCCAATATGATATTCACCGTAACCCATTATCTTTGCTATATGATCATTTCCAAATCTAACCGTACCAAGAAACTTGCTGACGAAATTTCTGAGCTGAGAGCGATCTCCGGTCATATGCTTGGAGCAACCAGAGTCCAAATACCAGAGAACAATTTGGACCACCTGTTTTCAATAACAACAGTAGACAATGCATTGGAAACTATTGGTTCCGGAGTGTTAGCAGATACAGATATAGAATTATCAGAATTGCTAACATTTATGAGACCCTTAGATTTCCTGCGTTTTCTAATGTCAGTTTTAGCACTAACAGGTTTTACTGTTCCAACTTTCTTAGGTTTTGGATTATTCGCGGGCACTACAGTGGGAGTAGACCTATTTAAAGGGCACTTTGTTCCTACAGTAGTGTTGGTGTTCCTAGTTAAAGGACACGCTTGTGTTTTGGTAGCCTTGGTACTCCAAGTTAAAGGGCACGCTTTCTTCACTTCAGTGGGAGTGATCCTAGTTAAAGGGCACGTATTTCCTACTATAGTGAAAGTTCTACCAGTGGGGCGCCACATCCAACCAACTTGGGTTAACACTTTCCCAGTCGGTTTCCATTCTAATCCAGTTTTCCGGGCCTGCATCTCATTCACATGGTGAATAAGGCAAGAATCATGATGACTAGAAAACATACATTCATTGCAATTCCAACATTTTAAATTAGAATTCACAGTAGGCTTAGAACGCTGCACAACCGCAGAGCCTTTAGGTTTAGCTACATGATTCTTTTTATTCAAAACAGAAATAACATTCCTAGGATGGGCTTCTACTTTCTTCTTCACTTGACTACTAGATGGGGGCAAGATCCTATCATTCTTCTTGTTTGTTTTAAGCTTAGATCTTTGAGCCTTAGTAGTGGTGCTTACTCCTGTAGAAGGCAACACGGGAATATTAGAAGCTGGTTTTGATTCCGCCTTATCTTTAGTGACCAATGTTTGAGATGGTTTAGTCCTAGGGCCCTTGTTAAGTGGTGTGACGGCAATAAGGGTTCTTTTGATTGCACTAGAGGACGATGCTGAGATAGTGGCTGCGTTATCCACAACATTCTTACCTTTTAGAGTACGAAGTGTTTCCTTTAACTCAGCCAAGACCAGATTCTTATCGCAAATTTGTTCCCTCAAATCAGATATTTCCATCGACTTTCGATTCAATTGTTCAATCAATGATTGATTCTGTGCAGTGGTATCAACACATGCGGGCTTTACTGAATCGAAGAGTCGTGTATTTTTCTGTTTTAAGTTATCAACTTTGGACAAAATCTTGGAAACTCGATTATCTAGATCAAGTTTAAAATTCTCAGCGGCCTCAAGTACGTTCACACAGTGAATCTCCTTAGATTTCTCTATGTCTATCGGCAAAGATTGAGCAACCTTGTCACTTGGCTGACGCTGTTTTGATTGTAAATTCAATCGAAAATTCTTTTCAAAATTTGCATCATCGATATTAACACCTTCGAATGACGTTTCAAAGATTTCTTGAATAAATTGATGCTTGCATTCAAGCGAAATACAATGTGTTTGAATCTCATCAAAACGTTTTGAAAGCGAGGAATATGAATCTTGAAGCTTTAAAAATTCAGCATCAGATTCGTGACAAGTACTATCTACCACAGTATCCACAGATTCAACATTATGCACAATAGAATCATTATCAACACTTGTATTCACACAGACTGAAACTATATCATGAGACATCACTTGATTCAGAAGCAGATCATTATGGCGTGAAACCCGTTCTATTTCAAGTAAACTGTTTTCATAAGCATCTTCCATTTCATTGAAAACACGTCTAACTTCTTCTATTTCCAAAAACAAATCTTGATCAATAGTACGAAGGCAAGCTTTAACATTGTTTACAAACGGAACAATTTCATCTCGAAACGCAGCTCTTGTGTGCTCAAAGTTCCATTCACCTTCCGTTATGGCCGTGGCCGTCGTACGTTCCAAAATGACCTTGTCAAAATTGGCTAAGTGTTGGTGAACCGTATTTAAGTTAACGGACGCCTTACTTACCGGTGGAATTAACTTCGTTAAATCCTTTTTGACGAGTGTAGGAGACGTACTAGGAAGGTTTTCATTTGACAAACTTTGGGGCACAAGAACTGTTAATTCTGCTAATTCCTTTTGTAAGCGAATGCGTGTCTTTTTCGAAAATTGATCTTTGTTATGTTGATCATAATCAATTGTATGGAATTTTGAAAGCATTTTAGAATGAGTTTCATCCCCAAGTGATTGTGTCTCCTCAGTACTACGAACAAAAGGTGCTTCTTTCGATTTTCCAATTATGGTCATATCATAAAGACCGGGAATATATTCCTGAGCTTGTTTTGCATAACCGGGATTAGGTGGTAAATCTTGAAGACGCTTAAGTTCGAATTCTTTAAATGATTTAGTTAAAAGATGAACCTTTTCTGTGGAAGCGTATTGTTTTAAAAGCTGTTGTTCTTTGAATTTAAGAAGTTTGGTAGCATTAATTTCCGATTCAACCTTTTTAGACTCGAGAGTTTCGAAATCCATTTTAAGTTTCTGAAAATCATTGACAACCGACTCTTTTTCTTTTAATTCATTAGAAAGATTAGCTTTTAATGATTCTATTTCTTTCAAGTGTTTAATCTTTTCAAAACGAAATTGGTCAAATTCAGAACATGTTATTTTCTCTTCTTGAGGGACCATTTCAAAAGTTTTGACCTTTTCTTTATGCAACGCAAGCTCAGCAGTTAGGGTGGAATTCGTATCTACGGATTGTCTGAGGGCCATATGCATTTGATCAAAAATATGTTTAGGCACCATGACCAAATCATGTGGAGCATAAGATTCTATACCCGTCGTAGCATTTGGTTGAGGTTCACTCAAATGTGTAGAATTGGGTACCACATCATTTGAGTTACTAGTTCCCGAATGCTGTTCGAGGTTGTCATTTTCATGCCCAACTTGATGTTGGTTATCATCAATACTATTGGATGTGGTTGGTACCTCAATGATGACATCAGAACCGTAGTGAGAGAGATTAGCAACGAGAGCAGCTTGGGCAGAGTGAATGTCATCACAATCAGAATCATATGCGTCAAGGTCATCTGCTTGATAAGCTGCATTAGAAGTAGAAACGACTGCAATGCCTTCAGTATCTGCTGCCCCTGGGTCTGCCAGAAATGCCAACTCCTCTGAATCCAAAATCTTCCCCTTAGACTGAGCATCAACCAAATACATCTTCTCACGAAACCATGCATCATCCCTTCTCCTTTTCGGCTGAGTGCATTCCCTAGCCATATGACCTTGTCCTCGGCAATTGTAGCAAGTCACAACCTTTTTAGGACCAATTGGACTCCCATTTCCACTAGCTTGAGCATTCACAGCTTGATTGTTCCCAGTCCTTGTAGGAGGTCCATATGAATTTTGCCTTCCCTGAATAGGTTGCACCGTCACTTGACCATCTTGAACAGTGGCTTGTTGTCGAGGATTTGAAGAGGTGCGGAGCTGATTGTTTGTTGGTGGAAATCCTCTAGTAGCAACAAGTTTTGACAAGTAAGCAGTGAGATGGTTTAGAACATCAGCTGGCGTATCATTTGGAGTAAAGACCGGTGCTTGGATTGGTGGAAGTTCATTAGAGTAAAAAGCCTGTGCTGATTGTTCTTCTATTGGGAAATATCCTTGCTGAGGAGTATAGCCCATTGGAGAAGTGTTGGCTTGTGATGGTGATGTCTGATATTGTGGTTGCTGTGGAAAAGATTGTTGATGAACACTTTGTTGATATTCTTTCTGTGGCATCATTGGTGGTTGATAAGATGGTTGTTGTGGTTGCTGATAGATGTGTGGTGGTGGCTGCTGCAAGTATGATGGTTGTTGATAAGTATAAGCCATGTTTTGTTGAGAAGCATACATTGCAAGTGGATCATGAACTTGAGGTGTAGACAACCGAGCCTCAATCACATGGCATTCGTGTTGTTGAAGAAAAGCTTGAAGTTGATCCACATTGGTGTTATGCAAGTCCTTAGCCAATTTAACATCCGTCACGTATTTTTTCCATTCTGGAGGAAGAGTGTTCAAATACTTGGTGTTCAATTGAAAGGTAGGGATTGCCATGCCATAGATGTTTAGCTCATTCAACAATAGGGTAAATCTCAGATAGTAATCATTGAGAGTCTCCCCTGGCACATAGGCAAACTTATCAAAAGTATCATAAAGCTTACACTCTCGTTCTTGTTTAGTTAGCGAGGTGCCTTGCATTAGAACACGAATTCTATCCCATAACTCTTTGGCAACTTTATGTTTGCTGACGAGTTTGTAGACATCTGGAGGAAGAGCTTGGAGAATGATGTTTGTTGCATACTTATCACATTTATCTTGAATCTTCATATCTCCAGTCAACTCACCCGTTGTGCGAGGACGAGTAGTCGTACCTTCCGTCACGGTACCATAATCTAATGGTCCATTGAGCACCGATGCCCAAATTAGATGTCCATTCTCCTTGTTCAACATATAAAGTTCCATTCGGGAAGCCCATTCCTCATACATAGTCTTCACCAACATTGGTGGACGATTATCGGTACCCGAGAGGATGGACTTATCCGTAAGAGATGTATACTCCATTTCAATAAGTTAAGATTTACAAAGTTGATCGAACAATGAAATAAGGTTATGTATTTTTGTGTTGTTGTGAGTTAAAATCAAGAAACAATGTTAAAATCCCCTAAAATATGTTCTCGAAATTTTTTAAGGAAAGATTTTTGGATTGTCGGAATGTCAGATCGGAATGTCACACTATATTAATGTCCAGATCGCAATGACTTATCGGAATGATTCAGATCGCAATGTCCTATCGGAACGATTCAGATCGCAATGCCTATCGGAATACTCAGATCGCAAAGCCCTATCGGAATGTTCAGATCGTAAAGACCTATCGGAATGTTCAGATCGCAAAGACCTATCGGAATGTGCAGATCGCAAAGTAGCTGACAAAATTTAGGCAGAGTAACGACTTAAATTACTTCCTTATACCTGTCGGAATCCCAGATCGCAAAGTACGATCGGAATGACCAGATCGGAATAAGTAATAAAACCCAAACGATCGCAATGTAGAACCAGACCCTTTCCGATGGTAAGGTTATTGCGATGGTAGCCCACGTACAACTTGTACTTTCCGATGGAAGTGTTTGCTTGAATTTCGGAAAGAAGAACACAAGGACTTTTTGAACTTTTGATCCAAGAAAGATTGTGTTTTAACCAAAATCAAGACACCAAAAACACTACAATGCTGCTGAATACGTTATGCTTCTTGAAATCACGATCAAACACAAAAAAAAATTTTGATGATTCGGCAAAATGAACTCAAAAAGCCACGAAATGCTTATAAGAACATACGAAACACACAAACAAACCTATATTTCATCCCAAGCTCTTGATACCATTTGTTGATCTGTAAATCTATGCTTATGTTTTTAGAGAGAGAAAGAGATAGAAAGATGGTGGATTTCACACTTCTAGAGAGAGAAAGTTAAGAACAACTATGTGTAAAATAATGAAAACCACACCCTCTCCATCAAAGGAGAGGGTTTATATACCCAAGCCTTGTAATGGGCTTGGGCTTACACTTTTGGGCCGGCCTACACATGTTGTAGGCTAGGCTTGGACTTGTTTGATAAGTAATGAAGATTAACTAAACTACGAGCTATTACATGGACTATTAATGGAGTGATCGATCCTTCTTAATACGTAAAACGTATTTCCAACATTCCGGATGAACCCAATCTTCCGAATGAACTCAAGTTCGGGATGAACCCAATCTTCCGAATGAACAAAAGTTCCGGATGAATGTTATTTTCAAAAAGTTCCGAATGAATGTTTGTTTTTGAAGTTCCGAATCAATTTAAAGTTTAAAAGTTCCGAATGAGTTTTATTCCCAAATCTTCCGAATAAACTTCCGGACCAAAAGTTTCGGACGAACTTCCGGATCAACAACTTCCGAATGAAGTTCCGTATCAACTTCTGAACCAATCTTCCGAGTAAAGTTCCGACTCAAAGTTTCGGGTGAAGGTTCCGAACGAAGTTCCGTATCAATATTTCCGAATCAAGGTCAAAGTTCCGAATCAATTTTCTTTCAATCTTACTTACTGTTTCTTTTTGTATCTGTCTTAATATTTCTCATTGTTTCTTCATTTTATATTCTAAGTTCAAGTTTAATTTTAATTCCAGAATTTTAATTCAAGTTTTTATTAATTGTTATTAAATTAATTGTTTTTGATTTAAGTTTTCATTTTAGTACATTAAAACTTTTTAGTAGATTAGAAAACTAAACCCCCTTTTTTAGTAACCAAGAACAATCATTCCACTTAGAACCAAGATCATTTCGAGAGGATATCGAGAGACATATAATTGAACCCATAGAAAATCCATGTATCAAATGGCGCCGTTGCCGGCTCTTCTCGTTAAGATCAAAAGTTTTTTGTGAGAACTTGGATTTTGGGATCCGTTCCCCGTAAACGTTACTTTTTCATAAAAATTTTCAAAAATCCTAAAAAATATAAAATTTTCAAAAATACAAAAAAATTAAAAAACATAAAAACCAAAAATATTTTTGCTTTGTTTTTCTTTGTTCGTTCTTTTGCAGGTGTATGCGCACTCGATCCACGTCTTATCAAGAGCCCGAGCCTCTCGATAACTTAGACATGGCCGGTGTACAAAACAACAACAGCAACCCGCCTTTCAATAACATGAATAACAACAACAATGAGCCTCTTCCGGATAATCGCCCGATGATTGAACTGCTGCAAGCTCATGTAGATGGCAACACTGATCCAATTGTCATACCTCCAATTGCTGCCAACAACTTTGAGCTAAAATCAGGCTTTATCCAGATGGTCTCCGCTCAACCATTCTCTGGACGTACCATTGATGACCCACATGACCATATCAAGAGATTCTTGCAACTAACCAACACGGTCAAATTCAATGGTGTTCCACAAGAGGTTATCAGGTTACAACTTTTTCCCTTTTCTTTAGAGGGACAAGCCCGGCATTGGCTTGCTAAGGAACCGCCACAGAGTATTCTTTCGTGGACGGATTTGGAAACAAAGTTTATCAATTACTTTTTCCCACCCTCTCGTACTACCGCTTTGCGGAATGAAATCATAAATTTTGAACAAACGTACGATGAGTCGTTCAGTGAATCTTGGGATCGTTTTAAAGATCTTTTAAGAAAATGCCCACAACATGGTTTTACCAAAGTACATCAAATTAATACTTTTTACAATGGTTTAAGCATGAGTGACCAATGTTGGGAATAAATTAAGGTCAGATCACTTGAACGCTGACAAGAACAACTCAAGCGTTGACAGGAACAAAGTGAGCGCTGACAGCTCAAGCGTTGACAAGCTAAAGTCAAGCGTTGACACATTGAAGACAAGCACTGATGGAAGATGTGAGCTACACGTTTATTATGTTCTAGAATTCTTCTAGTAAGGATAGAAACGACAATGTATTTTCTATGTTTATCCTTACCTAGAATAGTTGATACGTAGCTTATTGTACAAGGCTTCTTAGTCTATAAAAGAACGCCTTTAGGTTAATGTTTAATATCAAGTTTTCATTAAGTTTTCATTCGTAAACATCTTTCATTGTAAGCAAGTTCGACATTCATAATTAAAGTGAAAGTTTTGTTTACATCTTGTGTTCTTATTTAAGTATTAAATTCCGCATAATACTTAGATTCACAAAGCATATAACAAAGGTTTCTCTACGTGTTATACTTGATCTAATCTCGTATACACAAAGCTAATCGATCTAAGTTTGGGATCAACAAGTGGTATCAGAGCTTGTTGAGGAACTTTTGATCTTTGAAGAACACCAGAACGATATACGAACACCAAAACCCTAATTTTCTCAAAACCCTAAAAACATCATGTCCGAAGCGATAACCTCCTCCACATCCTTACCAAACATCAAGATTCCCATGCTTGATACAACCAACTTTGACTTATGGAGGTTCAACTTTGAACAATATCTGGGGATCTTTGACTACACACTCTAGGACATTATTGAATATGGAAACTCATTCAATAAGGCTCAAAAGATTCAGGATGCCATTACGGCAAGATCAGCTGTTGAAGGATGTCCTGATGAAGATAAGAAAGAAAAACCTGGAGATGGTAGAGCTGTAAGTGCTGAAGATATTGCAAAGAAAAGGGCTGACATGAAAGCCCTAAATATTCTGAAAGTCTCTTTGGGACAAGAAAATCAGCACAAATATAGAAGCTATGAATCTGCTAAGGATCTTTGGGAAGCAATTGAAGTTGCATATGGTGGTAATGCAGAAACTAAGGAAGAAAAGAAAAAGCAATTTCTGCATGATTATGCTGTCTTCAAAGCTCAGCCCAATGAGAAACTGAGCAGTGTGAGAAGCAGATTGCTTGACATCACAAGCAAGTTGTCCTTCATGGGGACACAAGTTGGTGATATTGACACCAATGCTACTTTTCTGAAAAGTCTTGGTGAGACATGGAAGATTGAGGCAAGATCTATTCTTGCCAATAATACTTACAAGAGCTCTTCGTTTGATGACATCTACAACAAACTAAGACTGTTGGAAGATGAAACTCTTTCAGCACATGGAAGCAAAGCTAGCACCAGCAACATGGCCTTCTTCTCTCATAGTGAAGGTCAATTCAATCAGAAGGACTCTTTTATGCATCCAGTTACTGGATCATCATTTTTCAGCGCTGGAACAAGTCCTGTCAACGTATCATTTTCAGACGCTGACACATTCATGAATGACTCCCCAAGAGTTAAACCTGCTGGTTTGGATTTGGATACTGTTTGTGCTTACATTGCTTCTTTGCCCAATGGTTCAGTGATTACATATGAGGACCTTGAGCAGATAAGAGATGAACACTTGGAAGAGATGGACATCAAGTGGAACATGGCTCTTGCTAGTATAAGAGCAAATAGGTGGAATAGAAGGTTCAAGAAGAAGATGACCTTCAATGCTAAAGACACTGCTGGATTTGATAAATCCAAAGTTGAGTGCTACAACTGTCATCGCATGGGGCACTTCATGAGGGAATGCAGATCTCCTAGAAGATCTGATGCTGGTAAACCCTCAAGTCAGGTTGTTAAAGCTCAAGACTCCAAAGCCATGGTTGCAGTTCAAGGAATTGATGGTACTGGATGGGATTGGAGCTATCTGGCTAAGGATGCTGAAGAGGACAAAGCTTTGATTGCTGATATTGAAGAAGAAGAGCATGTTGAATATGCTCTCATGGCACACTCCTCCTCTTCATCTGATAATGAGGTATATGATGATGCTTTTTGTAGCAAATGTTGTAGGTTAAACACTGACAGACTTAACAAAGAGGTGTTAAAACTAAAAGAGGATATGAGCACTGAAAGGTGTAAATTATCCAATTACCAACTAGCTCTTACTGAAACTGAGAAAACCGTTTCTGAATACAAGAAAATGGAATTTGATTTAAAAGATAAGATAAATATCTTAAAACATGAGCTAGAGGGTAGTATGGATATTAGAAATATCATGTCAAAGGTCAATAAAGACCTACAGGCTAAGTTAGATGAGGCCATTAAGAATAAAGATAATGTTGACCTCAAGATTCAAAGATTTTATAGAGCCACCCAAGCCCTGGGAGATTGTGTAGCTAAACAAAGGGATCCCAAGGATATGACTGGGATTGGGATGAATGATTACTCTCTGGTTCCACCACCAGCTGGTGACTTCTATGGTGTCCTTAGAAAGGATTTATCTTGGACTGGTATACCAGAGTGCCAAGAAGAGGAATTCATTCCTCCACCAAGAGTTGTCACTCCAGTAGAAGAGTATCAACAAAAACTGACTGACCTAAATGAGTGGAAGAAAGCTAACCCTACTTTATTTGTTAAGGGAGGTTTGCTATGTGAAAGTCCCAATGAATCACCACCCATTAAGGTTACTCACCCAGTTACTGGTAAAGCTGTTGACCTAGGCTCAAACGCTGTTAGAAGACCTACCATTAAATATGCAGAGATGTATAGAAATAATAGGTCACCCAAGAGCCAAGTTAACAATCATGGAACAGGTTTCTTTGCTTCTAGACCTAAGAGTGTGTCTAAGAAAGCATGTTATACTTGTGGTAGCTTTTCACATTTGGCATACAAGTGTGTCAACGCTCCCAAAGCCAGCGCTGATAGGAACAATTTCAGCGCTGATAGGAAGAAAGTCAACGTTGTTAGGAAGTCAAACGTTGTCAGACCCAAACCTTGTGTGCAGCAAAGTCCACAAGTGATTAGACCTGCCCCATTCTTCTCTAGAAGGTCTAACACTCATGGACAAAGACCTTTTCAAAAGACAAAAACCTGGTCAAATAGGCAATGGGTTCCTGTAGCAAACCCTAGGTTCAACGCTGACAAGGGTAATTTCAGCGTTGACAGGACAAAATCCAACGCTGACAGAAACGTGACCAGACCTAAGTATTTGCAGCCACAAGGTAAGGGGTCTAAAGCTTCTTCAAGCTTAACATGGAGACCCAAGAAAGATCAAAAGCCTAATAATAATGGAATTTCAATGACTTGCAACAGGTTTAATTACATTTCAAAAGTCATTACAAAACCAATTGGGGTTAACTAGGTTTTTCAGCCTAAAAGGGATGAGAATGGGGTTGTTGTGAGAACTAAGTCTGTTCTTATTAAACAACCAGATGAATCCAAGTCTTCTGAGACTTGGGTTCCCAAAGAAAACTAATTTGTTTTCTTTATGTGCAGGGCATTCAAAAGCAGATCAATGATTATGGATATTGGGATAGTGGATGCTCAAGGCACATGACAGGAAAGGAAGACTATCTGACGAACTTCACTCCTATTAAAGATGGTGATAAGGTTTACTTTGGAGGTGGATATGGGACTATCACAGGCAAAGGAACCCTTCTCACCAATAATCTACGTTTTGAAAACGTCTTCCTGGTAAAAGAACTGTATTATAATCTGTTTAGTGTATCACAAGTGTGTGATAACTAAAATAAGGTTCTTTTCAGTGATACTGAGTGTTTGGTGTTAAGCAAGGATTTTAAGATCCCTGATGAGAAGTACATTGAGTATAGAACACCTAGGCATAAGGACATATATAATGTGAATTTAAATGAGGAAGATCCTGAAATATAGAAGGATCTTGAAGATGACCTCAGTGGTCTTCAATGGAGGTTATATTCAGCTGCTGGTGTATACCATTTGAGTTCTACAAAGTTTGCTGAGTATCTACTAGTAGATGCTCAGTATTTCATATCCAAGGCTGTTTTGGAAAAGATGAAGGACACCCAGTTGGAGATAGATTATACAAGTGACGTGGCAAATAATTTAATCAGATTTATTTATTACCAATATGATAAGGTTTGTCAGACTCCTCCAAGTTCTTAATGCTTATTCAGAAACTTGATCATATCTTAATGCTTATTCAGAAACTTGATCATAAGAGTGGATATCAAGTTTAGGGGAGGATTGTTGGGAATAAATTAAGGTCAGATCACTTGAACGCTGACAAGAACAACTCAAGCGTTGACAGGAACAAAGTGAGCGCTGACATGGCTTTAGGCGAACGTTGACAGGATTATAGCCGTTGGGCGTTGATGCAAATATGGGATTAAAGTGAATGCAAATATGTCTTGTTTTTATGCTAAGGCCTCAGTAGATGAAAGTAATTCGTGGCACAGGAGACTAGGGCACATAAATTTTAAAAATATAAATAGACTTGTGAGGCTTGGTTTAGTTGATGGTTTGCCTGAGAAGGCTTTCCACAATGACCACTCTTGTGTTGCATGTCTTAGAGGCAAGCATCACAAGGTCTCATTCAAGTCCAAGCAGGTGCATACTAGTTCCAGACCTCTTCATATGCTTCACATGGACCTCTTTGGTCCAACTAATATAGAAAGTTTGAATGGCAAGTCATATTGTCTTGTTGTCACTGATGACTTTTCTAGGTTTACTTGGACATTCTTTCTAGCTATGAAGAGTGATACAGCTAATGTTCTTATTGAATTTATCACTCAAATTGAGAAAAGGTCTGGCAATGAGGTTAAGATGCTTAGGAGTGATAATGGTGAAGAATTTAGGAACAAGAAGCTAGATGATTTTTGTGCCAGGAAGGGAATTACTAGGCAATTCAGTATTGCTAGAACCCCACAACAAAATGGGGTTGCTGAAAGGAAAAATAGAACCCTAATTGAAGCAGCCAGAACAATGTTGGCTGATGCTCACTTTCCTATAGCCTTTTGGGCTGAGGCTGTTAATACAGCCTGCTATGTGCAAAATAGAGCATTGGTTAACAAAATTCAGAACAAAACACCTTATGAGTTACTTTGGGGAAGAAAACCTAATATTGGTTTTCTCAGACCTTTTGGTTGTCATGTAGTTGTCCTAGATACTAGTGATGCCTTAGGGAAATTTAGTGCAAAAGGTGATGAGGGCTACTTCATGGGGTATTCAGTACAGAGCAAGGGTTATAGGGTTTATCTTAAGGAGGACAAACATATTGTTGAAAGAGTACATGTTAGGTTCTTAGAGAATAAACCTAGTGATCCTGAAAGTGGTCCTAATTGGTTGTTTGATTTGGAACCCTTATCTAGAACTTTAAATTATATGCCTGTCACTAATCCAGACATTGTGAAGGTAACTTCAAATGTTGTGGAGGAACAAATTGATGATGTTTCAGGTACACAGGTTGATGAGAGGGTTGGATCACAAGCAGAAAAGGCATCTCCTACATTTGAATATGTTACAATTCCCATTTGGACTAATACTTTTGCTGCTACTGCTGCTGCTGGACAAGATAATGGTGGTTTCCAAATACCACCAAATACAAACATGCATGGTTCTTCAGGCGCTGACAAAGGCAAATCCAGCGCTGACAAGACCAATTCAGACGTTGACAACAACATTTCAGGCACTGTCAGCCCTGACGCTGACAACCAAGATTCAAACGTTGACAACACTTATGGGCATCTTTTCTCTTCCAGTTTTGAACAAGGTGGTCCTTCTAATGTTCATGAAGAGATTCCTGTTGCTCAAAGAGAGTCTGATGAAGAAGATATTGGCAACATGGAGCGTGAAGTTGAGGACACCAGACTTTTTGAAGGAGGAGTTCTCACTTCCACAATGAAGAATCACCCCCCATCTCAGATCATTGGTGATGTTATGACTCCAGTTCAGACAAGAAGATCCCATCAAAGTCTTGGTGGATTTATTGCCAATATACACAAGAAGGTTGATACCCCTCTTGTGCAAGCATGTTTGTTTGCATGTTTTCTGTCACAAGAAGAACCCAAGAAGATATTTGATGCTCTCAAAGAACCAAGTTGGGTGGAAGCAATGCAAGATGAGCTTCACCAATTTGCTATTCAGGATGTTTGGGAGCTGGTTGATTGTCCTAGATATGTCAGACTAATAGGGACAAGATGGGTTCTCAGGAACAAAAGAGATGAAAGAGGTATTGTGGTCAGAAACAAGGCAAGGTTAGTGGCTCAAGGTTATACACAAGAGGAGGGGATAGACTATGAAGAAGTCTTTGCACCAGTTGCAAGGATTGAAGCTATTAGGATTTTTCTAGCCTATGCATCTTGCATGGGCTTCACGGTCTATCAAATGGATGTGAAAAGTGCATTCTTGTATGGCACCATTGTTGAGGAAGTTTATGTCATGCAACCTCCTGGTTTTGAGGATTCTGAGCATCCAGATAAAGTGTATAGAGTCAAAAAGGCTATGTATGGCCTTCATCAAGCCCCTAGAGCATGGTATGGTACTTTGTCCACTTACTTGGTGGACAATGGATTCAAGAGGGGCACCATAGATCAGACACTATTTACAAAGAAGAAAGGCAAAGATGTGTTGCTTGTGCAGGTCTATGTTGATGATATCATTTTTGGGTCTACTGATCCAAAGATGAGTGAGGATTTCTCCAAGCTTATGACAGACAAATTCAAGATGAGTGCTATGGGGGAGATGAACTTCTTTCTTGGTTTACAAGTTCAGCAGAAAGAAGATGGTATCTTCATCTCCCAGGACAAATATGTTGCTGAAATCTTGAAGAAGTTTGGCTTTTCTCCACATGAAAAGAGGGCTTCTACTCCTATGGATAGAGAACACCCTTGGGGAAAGATTGGAGATGGGAAAGATGTTGATGTCAGGCATTATAGATCCATGATTGGATCCTTGATGTATCTTACTGCTTCCAGACCTGATATCATGTTTGCTGTGTGTGCCTGTGCACGCCATCAAGTGACTCCCAAACAATGTCACCTTTATGCTGTGAAGAGGATCTTTAGGTACCTAAGATGTTTCCCTAATCTTGGTTTGTGGTACCCAAAGGATTCACCATTAGAGCTGATTGCATATTCAGACAGTGATTATGGAGGTGATAAGTTTGATAGGAAATCCACAACTGGTGGATGTCAATTTCTTGGGAGCAGATTAATATCTTGGCAATGCAAGAAACAAACAGTGGTGGCTAATTCTACAACTGAAGCAGAGTATGTGGCTGCAGCTGCATGTTGTAGTCAAGTGTTGTGGATTCAGAACCAGCTGTTGGATTATGGGTATAATTTCATGCATACTAAGATATTTGTTGACAATAATAATACTTTATGCATCATTAAGAATCCTGTGCATCATTCTAAAACTAAACACATAGAAATTAGACACCATTTTATAAGAGATTGCTTTGAGAAAGGTTTAATACAACCAGATAGGGTTGACACTGAGGAAAATGTGTCAGATTTATTAACTAAACCTTTTGATACTGGAAGATTTCAATACTTGGTAACAAGTATTGGAATGGTTAATCTCACTTAATATGTGTTTTGGGTTCTTTTTGTAAAAGTATGTACAGGATGATGCATTACTATTATTGGTCTTATTGATGATTTAGATTTTCCACTATATTTTTCTAACACTGACAAATGTTGTTTGAACACTGATAAGTGTTTTTGCAACGTTGTCAGCAATATAATTGTCTAACGCTGACAAAGCTTCCTTCAACGCTGTTATGTGTTATCGGGGCGCTGTCAGCAACAATGTTAGTTTTGTGGTTTTCAATCTAAATGTGCAGATGGTGTTAGCAGTATACCATTGGATACAGAGTTGCTTATGGATCAAAGGAGAAGCATTTGGACATGTTTTTATTTATGGATGATGGTTGGAATGTTTCATTCCTATCTTGACATAAATTTTTTATGTTCATGCATGTTTTTAGCAAACTCTTTGTATCTTTATTTAAGGGGAGGTTTTAGGAACCTTTAGGATTTTTGGGTATCCATATGATACTCTTATCACAATTCTAGATTGTGTCCACAGGTGAGTATGGGTTAGTTTTACTAAACCATGAGGCACTGTAGCATGCATAGTATATCAACTTTGCATGCTGCCAAGACATTTTTGGCCTAGAATTGGTTGTGGTCTGTTGGAAGACTTGGGAATCATTTTGATATGGGATTTACCTGGGAGTAACAAGGATTTTATAAGGTAACTTGGTTGTTAAGAATTTTGGTTAGCAAGGGACACTAGAGGACTGTTATGTCTATCCTGCTTATGCAAGTTTGCATAACTGGACAGTGCTTGCCGCCCTATAATAATTATCAGCTTTTGGTTATCTTCTCTAGGATAAATTACTTGTTAAGGTCATTTTTCACTTTTTAAAACAATTTTATTTTTGGACGCTGACAAGATTTTTCCAAGCGTTGTTGTGACCAAATTGGACGCTGACATGGCTTTAGGCGAACGTTGACAGGATTATAGCCGTTGGGCGTTGATGGGTTATATTTGACCGTTGACACTCAATGGGACCTACCCAGTTGTTACTTTTTGACATATTTTCAAGCCGTAATTTTAGGAGTTGTTACTTTCATTAAATGCATGAGATAACTTATAACTTTTTCAATATTTTCATGATTAGTTTTTGAAAATCTTTGCCTATTTTTGGGCCAATCACATGCATTCTTTATCTCCTATAAATTTGGCTCCTATTTTTAAACAGGGTATCTATAATTCTTGTCTAACACTTTTCTCTTATCAACCTTCATCTTCTACACTTCAAATTAACAGCTTTCATCAATGGCACCAAGATTTAACTCAGCAGAATTGGATTTGGGGTTCAAGTCTCAACACAACATGATTGCTTATCTTGTTGCTGATAATGATTTGTTTCCTCAATACACACAAATGGTGGCATATTTGAACGCATCACCATTAAGGTATGCTCTTTCTCATGCACCACTCATTCCAGTCACACACATTAAACAGTTTTGGAACACTGTTAGTTCCTCAACAGTTAATGGAGTGACCACATTAACTTCTATTGTTCATGGGAGATCTTGGGTGGTTACTGAGGCCTTGGTACGCCAGGCCTTGCATCTTGGTGATGCTGATGGTGTAACCATTCTTCCCATAAATGAAATAGAACAAGGGCTTAGGGCTTTGGGATATCCAATTCCTAATGAAGGTACTCTTAATAATTACCATAAGCAGGAATTTCCCCCAGCCTAGAAGTACCTCATTCACATTCTCCTTCAATGTTTGAGTCCCAAATGTACTGCACATAATGAGATTAACAGATCTATTGCTAGTGCTATTGTGTGCATTGCAACAGGGCAAAAATATAACTATTCTAAAATGATTTTTGAAGGAATGAGTAAAAACAAGGGGACAAAAATGACTTTGGCTTATCCCCGTTTTCTGCAAATGATTTTTGATGATCAAAGATATTGTTCAAGGGATCACAATGATTTTTATAAAATACCTGAACAAAAGAAAGCTATTTTTGCAAAGATGGATTCACCACCTCATAGAGACTTACCTTTAACCCCAGCCATGCTTGCTGTTATTGCAGCAGCACAACCCCAACCAGACCCCCAACCTTATATTGACCCTCACCCACAACTTGAACCTATTCCTGAACCTGAACCTTTACCCTCATCTGAACGAATGCAAATAGACCAAGAACCCTTTGACGCTGACACATCATATGTTGGCGTTGATGTGCCTATTTCCAACGCTGACACCCAACCATTACAATCCCAAACACCCCTTAACCAACCCACATCCACACTTTCTTCCACACCATCTTCCACACCACCTGAATATAGGTTGATCAAACGCCAAAGGACTACTGGAGAGTTCTCCTCTAGTGGTCCTAGCTATGAAGCAGAGAGAACCACCACCACAAGTGTGGCTGGTGACCTGGATGAGGCTGGGACTATTGGTTCTGGCTTAGAAGCTGGCCAAGGCAGTCCCACCATAATTAAGTCCTCATCCATGCCCAATGAACCTGACTTGGGAGGTCAAATCCCCATTTCAGAAGAGGGCAGACTGGAACCAATGACTCTTTTGGAATTGACGGCTGTCTGCATTAGCTTGCAAAAGAAAAATGCAGACTTAGTACAAATTGTCAGCTCACAAGGCCTTGAACTCAAGGAATTGAGGGAGAGGATTGTTGTTTTTGAGAGTGATCATGCTAGGAGCGGTATGGAGGAGTCTTCCAAAGGGGAGGAAGATCAAAGAAATCTGAGTGATAAGAGCAGTCAAGATGGTCAATCAATGGATGTTGCTGAAGCTCTTACTACTTTGAAGGAACAAACAGGTTTTGATACGTCCTTAATCTTTCCAACCAATCTAAATTTATCATTTACAGCTATGTTGAGAGAGGTTACACAAGGCGCTGAGGGAAAATATTTGAGCGTTGACAAGACAAATTTGGACGCTGACAGAAGTATTTTGGGCGCTAATAGAGGAAATTTGGGCGTTGACAGATCTGCATATGAAGGTGATGTATTCCAGTCATCATCTATCATCAAGGATGTTCCTACTCAGGTATTACCATCTACCTTACCAACCATTGCACCATCAGATAAGGGTAAGGGTATATTGGTAGAAGAAGTTGTTCCAAAGAATGCAGCCCAGGTTGAATTTGATAGAAGACTGGCTGAGCAATTGATGGAACAAGGTGAAAAGGAAAAGTCACCATTTGTTGTGACTTCTGAAGAAGAAAGTGATGGAGCTAGCTCAGATTCGAGTGTGATGATTATTGAACCAGAAAGACTTGAGTATGGTGATGAGCTTGCTAGGGAAAAGTTGAGAGATTTAAAGTTGCAGATTGATTTTGACATGCCAGAGGTGGTTCAGATGTACAATTCTTGGGAAGAAAGCTGTATGGATAATCCAGACTTGACCATTTCAGATCAAATATGGGGTTTGGAGATTCTTCTAAGAGTTCAGAAGGATTGTAAGGTGATTTTTAAGCACAAGGCAAGCAACATTCTCTCTGAGTTGAAAAGGGATAGAAGGAAGCTCTACTTTATGTTGCTCAGATATCATGGAGTTGGATGGACACATCAGAAGCTGAAGGCTTTGACATTTGATGAATTGGAACATAGGGCTTATCCTATTTGGGTGAAAGTGCAGGAAGAAAACACTTTCAGACTTCTTTCAGATGAAAGAAAGGAGCAACTTGCAGAAGAGATGGAAATCAAGAAAGCTATGATAGTTCCCAGACCAGTGAAGAAGGGATTTACACTTGAATTTCCAAAAGATATGAATCAACTATATCCAAGTGAAGCAGTTATTAGAAAGAGCCTCAAGCTCTCCCCATTAGAAGCTTCAGATATGGTGCATGTGTTACCACTAGATTCCAGGAATCCAATTGTGAGTTATGATGAGGATGAATGTGGATTCTGGAAGATTGGAAGATATGGCAAGGAGGTACACACTTTTACCACTCTCATATCTTTATTTGCAAGTTGTGATAGAGAAGACTTGGTGGACCTTTGGAGGTTGCTGGAGACCAAGTATGAGGCTGAAGCACCAACTTCAGCTAATGGAATAAAACTTTGGACCACATTTAAAAGAATGTGTGGGACAAATGAGGAAGATCCTGAAATATGGAAGGATCTTGAAGATGACCTCAGTGGTCTTCAATGGAGGTTATATTCAGCTGCTGGTGTATACCATTTGAGTTCTACAAAGTTTGCTGAGTATCTACTAGTAGATGCTCAGTATTTCATATCCAAGGCTGTTTTGGAAAAGATGAAGGACACCCAGTTGGAGATAGATTATACAAGTGACGTGGCAAAGAATTTAATCAGATTTATTTATTACCAATATGATAAGGTTTGTCAGACTCCTCCAAGTTCTTAATGCTTATTCAGAAACTTGATCATAAGAGTGGATATCAAGTTTAGGGGAGGATTGTTGGGAATAAATTAAGGTCAGATCACTTGAACGCTGACAAGAACAACTCAAGCGTTGACAGGAACAAAGTGAGCGCTGACAGCTCAAGCGTTGACAAGCTAAAGTCAAGCGTTGACACATTGAAGACAAGCACTGATGGAAGATGTGAACTACACGTTTATTATGTTCTAGAATACTTCTAGTAAGGATAGAAACGACAATGTATTTTCTATGTTTATCCTTACCTAGAATAGTTGATACGTAGCTTATTGTACAAGGCTTCTTAGTCTATAAAAGAAGGCCTTTAGGTTAATGTTTAATATCAAGTTTTCATTAAGTTTTCATTCGTAAACATCTTTCATTGTAAGCAAGTTCGACATTCATTATTAAAGTGAAAGTTTTGTTTACATCTTGTGTTCTTGTTTAAGTATTAAATTCCGCATAATACTTAGATTCACAAAGCATATAACAAAGGTTTCTCTACGTGTTATACTTGATCTAATCTCGTATACACAAAGCTAATCGATCTAAGTTTGGGATCAACAACCAAGATTCACTAAACAGTGCCTCGGGGGGTAATCTTTTGGCTAAGACTTCCAATGCTGCTTGGGATATCATTGAGAATAAGTCTCGTGTGTAAACCAAGAGTGTTCGGACCAATGTCGCTAGTGCTAGCACTAGTGACAGCGACAAGCGACTTGACAAAATCACTGTGCTTCTTGAATCGCTTGTTACCCACACCGTCAACAACAACAGCAGCAACGCTAAAAACGCTCAAGTTAATGCTGTCAGCCAACCATGTGAGATATGCGGGGGTCCTCACTCTTACACTACTTGCACTGCCACCCAAGACTACCCTGCTGAGAATGTGAATGCAGCATATGGCACCTATCCTCAACCTGCTTATCAAGCTAGACCTCAAGGTGACCGTAATTTGCTTAGCTACCGCTCCAACAACTACCTCTCACCACCCGGTTTTCCTCCAAACAACCCAAACCAAAAACAAAACCTCAACCGCCCTCCTCAATAACAACAACAACCTCGTACACCATACATCCCTCCTAACAAGCAGCAACAACCACCTCAACGTAACAACCAAGTTTACCAACAACCTGCTTATCAACCACCCGCATACAATGCTCCTCCAAACCAACCCACTGCATTACACCAAGAGGTTGCAACCTACATGAGGACCAATGATGTGATCGTGGAAAATCTCCAACAGGAAGTGCGCAACTTAAAAGCAGACTTGGTCAAACAAGGAAATGATCTGAGAGCCGACATGAGAAACACGTTGGATAGCCAAACTAATGATTTGAAGAACATGATGGCTAGTTTCTTCCAAGGTAATCAACCCTCTTCTTTGGGTACTCTTCCGAGTAACACCGTTGCGAATCCAAGAGGGGAGATGAAAGCAATCACCACTCGCAGTGGTAAAGGTACCAAGGAACCCGAGCTTCCTATACCTCCACCGGTGATTGTGACTAGGGAGAACGAGTCACCTGCTCCTATTCCTCATCCTTCTCCTTCCCCAATTTCTCCACCTATTCCTTCTACCCCTCCTCCACCCAAGGATGTGAGTGATCCTATTCTCCCAAAGCCTTCCTCTTCTTCCAATATACCTTATCCATCTAGGTTGAGGAAAGAGAAGCTCAAAAGCAAGGACGATATTGAGGTTTCGAACTTTCTTAAGATGTTCAAACAATTGAATTTTAACATCTCCTCCGCTGAGGCTCTCGCTCACATGCCTAAATATGCGAAAATGTTTAAAGATCTTCTGAGCGACAAGGAAAAGCTTCTTGATATTGCCAACACCCAACTTAATGAGAATTGCTCTGCAGTACTCTTAAGGAAATTGCCAACCAAGCTTGGTGATCCGGGTCGTTTCTTAATCCCCTGTAACTTCCCAGAAGTAGAGAATTGCATGGCCCTAGCCGATCTAGGTGCCAGTATTAATCTAATGCCTCTAAGCGTTTGGAAACAATTATCTCTCCCTGACCTAGTCCCCACCAAAATGACTTTGGAATTAGCTAACCGTACGGTTGCTTATCCAGTGGGGATAGCCGAAGACGTCTTTGTAGGAGTCGACAAATTCACTTTTCCTGCTGATTTCGTCGTCGTCGACTACGAGATGGACCCTCGTGTTCCCTTGATCGTGGGTCATCCATTCCTGAGGACCGGTCGCACTCTTATCGATGTTGAAGCCGGTGAGCTTATCATGCGAGTGGGTGACGATAACATCGTCTTCAACATGGAAAAGTTGTCTAAACAACCTTATTCCAACGAGAGTGTTAATTGTATTGACGTTCTGGATGAGGCTTGTGAAGAACACTTCAAAGATGCTTGCAAAAGTATTCCTACCTCTCTTCCCAATGTTGAAACCGTTGCCTCTATTGAGTCATCACTGTCTCTATTTGGAGAAAGTGATTTGTTTTGCAACAATCTTGAAGACACCATGGGAGATGTGAATTTAGCTACTGATGATTCTCCCACCAATGGGGATGAAGACATGCATTTCTTTGACAACCTTCTCAACGAAGACAATCCTTCGCATCCATCTCCCACGGTCATTGCTATCGATACTCCGACTTTGAATACGCCTCCCGTCGAAAATCCTCCGGATTTAGAACTTAAGGAGTTGCCGCCTCATCTTGAGTATGTATTTCTTGAAGAAGAGAAGAAGTCGCAAGTCATCATTGCTAAGGACCTAAAGGATGAATAAAAAGCCCGTCTTATCACCATGTTGAAAGATCATAAGAAGGCTATTGCTTGGAAGATTTCTGATATTCGTGGAATTGATCCTCTCTTCTGCACACACAAAATTCTCATGGAGGACGACTTTAAGCCCACGATTCAAAGCCAACGAAGGGTGAATCCAAATATACATGAAGTCATCAAAACAGAGGTTATCAAACTTCTTGATGCGGGTATGGTTTACCCTATTTCGGATTCACCATGGGTTAGTCCAATCCATTGTGTGCCCAAGAAGGGCGGAATAACCGTTGTTCCCAATGAACACAACGAGTTGATTTCCACTCGTCTCGTTACTGGGTGGGGAGTTTGTATAGACTACCACAAACTCAATGATGCCACGAGAAAGGATCATTTCCCTCTACCTTTTATGGACCAAATGCTTGAACGTTTAGCGGGTAATGAATATTACTGCTTTCTTGATGGTTTCTCGGGTTATTTTCAAATACCCATCGATCCCCAAGATCAAGAGAAGACAACATTCACTTGTCCCTATGGCACATTTTCTTACAAAAGAATGCCTTTTGGCTTATGCAATGCCCCCGGGACTTTCCAAAGGTGCATGTTAGCTATCTTCAATGACATGGTTGAACAAACCATGGAAGTCTTCATGGATGATTTCTCGGTCTTCGGGGATTCCTTCTCTTCTTGTCTTGCCAATTTGGAACGTATGCTTAAGCGGTGCGAAGACACTCGCCTTGTTCTGAATTGGGAAAAATGCCATTTTATGGTAAAAGAAGGCATCGTGCTGGGACACAAGATTTCCAAAGCCGGTTTTGAAGTAGACCGTGCTAAAGTCGATGTTATCGCCAAGTTGCCTCCACCTTCAACCGTGAAGGATGTGAGAAGTTTCCTGGGTCATGCGGGCTTCTACCGTCGATTCATCAAAGATTTTTCTCAAATCGCTCGCCCGATGACCCACATCTTGGAAAAAGATACTCCTTTTATCTTTTCCAAAGAGTGTCTTGAAGCCTTCAACTCGCTTAAGGATAAGCTAACTAAAGCACCTGTCTTGGTTACCCCTAATTGGGAGCTTCCCTTTGAGTTGATGTGCGATGCTAGTGATTTTGCTATTGGAGCGGTTCTGGGACAAAGAGTGAACAAACACTTCCAACCGATCCATTACGCTAGCAAGACAATGACTGGGGCACAATTGCATTACACGACAACCGAAAAAGAGCTTTTAGCTGTTGTCTATGCTTTTGAAAAATTCCGCCCCTATCTTGTCCTTTCTACAACAATTGTGTATACCGATCATTCCGGGCTGAAGTACTTGTTGACAAAGCAAGATTCCAAATCAAGACTTCTTCGCTGGGTTTTGCTGCTCCAGGAATTTAAAATCGACATTCGCGATAAAAAAGGAGCTGAAAACCTAGCCGCAGATCATCTGAGCAGACTTGAGGATCCTTACCAAGGGGATCATCCAAACAAAGAAATTAATGATTCTTTTTCCTTGGAGATCTTAATGTCTATAAATTCGAATTCTGATGAAACCCCGTGGTTTGCGGACTTTGCAAACTACTTGGCGGGTGGAACTCTCAAGGAAGGGTTGACGTCTCAACAAAAGAAAAAGTTCTTCACCGACATTAAGACTTACTTTTGGGACGACCCTTACCTATTCAAACAGTGTGCCGACTTGATTATTCGCCGATGTGTTGATGGACCGGCAGCTTTGGAAATCCTTGATGCTTGCCACAAAGGACCCACCGGTGGTCACTTTGGTCCCAACTACACCGCCAAAAAAGTGTTTGATTCGGGATTTTATTGGCCCTCCATATATCGTGACGCTCACAATATGGTTAAACGATGTGATGATTGCCAAAAACAAGGCACGATCACACATAAAGACGAGATGCCTCAGAATTTCATTCAAGAGTGTGAAATCTTTGATGTTTGGGGTATCGACTTTATGGGGCCATTCCCTTCCTCGAAAGGAAACAAATACATCCTTGTAGCCGTTGACTACGTTTAAAAGTGGGTTGAAGCCAAAGCTTTACCCACTAATGACGCAAGGGTGGTTTGTAACTTTTTGAAAGCTCTTTTCGCTAGATTCGGTGTGCCTCGTGCCATTATTAGTGATCGTGGGACTCATTTTTGCAATGACCAATTCGCAAGAGTCATGGCTAAGTATGGTGTAAATCATCGTCTTTCCACAGCCTACCACCCACAAACTAATGGCCAGGCTGAAATATCCAACCGAGGACTGAAGCGAATTCTTGAAAGAACCGTGGGAGAGCATCGTGCCTCTTGGGCTGATAAACTTGATGTTGCTTTGTGGGCTTTCCGTACCGCTTACAAGACTCCGATTGGTTGTACACCATATCGTCTCGTGTACGGGAAAGCGTGCCACCTCCCCATTGAGTTGGAGCACAAGGCTTACTGGGCCTTGAAGTGGGCTAATTTTGATATTAAAAAAGCCGGTGACCTACGCAAGATCCAACTCAATGAGCTGAATGAACTCCGTAATGAGGCTTATGAAAACTCTTTAATCTATAAGGAAAGGACTAAGCTCATTCACGACTCTAAGATTAAGAACCGAGAGTTCCATGTTGGAGACAAAGTCTTACTTTTTAACTCTCGGTTGAAAATCTTTTCGGGCAAGCTCAAATCTCGTTGGTCCGGCCCATTCACCATCACCCAAATTTTTCCATATGGTACTCTCGAGCTCGCTCAACCTAATGGACCTAATTTTAAGGTGAATGGCCAACGAGTGAAGTTGTACATTGGTGAGGACACCTCTCAGGAGGTGATTCCATCCCTCACCACGTTCCCCATGAACTAATTTTGGGTCGAGTCAGGCTCGTGACTCGGTTATCAAAAACAAGCGCTCCTCGGGAGGTAGCCCGAGTATCTATCCTTTTATGTTTTAACCTCCTAAGTGTAGGGGGACTTCTATACGTGTTTGTCTTTGTGTGGTGATGTGATTACAGGGATAAGTACACTCTTGGAATCTTTGAAGAACCGTGCTCCCGTGTTATCCGAAATCCGGTTCTATCTCTCAACTATCATGATTCAATTTTCTTCATACTCACATTTGAAATTGATCACTTTAGTCGTCTCTTCCTTAACTTGAGTTAACCAACGTGCACAATGTCATAAGTGTAGGGGAGACTTTTTCCACATGCTTAAACATTGAGGACAATGTTTATCTTAAGTGTAGGGGGACTTCTATCGAAGTTTTAAGTGGACTTTTCCATGAAAATGCCTTCATTTAACCGGAAAATCATATTTTTCAACATTTTTCAAATTTTTTATTAACTTTGGCCATTTACTCGTAATTTTTAAACTTTTATCTTTGCTTTCATATGTATATATCCCGCAATAAAGTCAAAAATATTAATAAAGTTGTGTAGCTAGTTTAGAAATCTTTGACATATTAGGCCCGTTGCGTTTATTTTGACTCAACCCGAATAGACTTATCCAAATTTATTCTAGCTAGTATCCTTAACCATGTAGACCTTAATTGGTTTATTAGGCTAAGTGTTCACGAGTCTCATTACTTGAGATTTTAAATTGTGGAGGACGAGAAATGATAGAGTCAATTATAAGTCGGTATTCTTGCACAAGCTCACTTTGTGTAATTATTTGCCTATTCTCCCATCACTTGCTAATAATTTATCTGCAATAAGTAAGGTCGTACGATTTGAAAAGTTAATTAGCTTCTAGCCCAAGATCGTTTAAAAGTTGCTCGGTAATGATAAGAGTTCATAGCCAACGCATAACTTATGAAGCGGGGCGCGAAGATTGGCGAGTCCGAAAAGGCCCTAACAAGGCATGAGGATTCCGTTTTATTGCTAAAGATCCAAAGTGATGTGAAAAGCATTATTCCCAAAGTCAATATGAAGGATCAAGACTCACGACGAAAAGCAATCAACTCCCATAAAGATGATGGAGAAGTCTATCCGAAAAGACCCTAACAAGGTATGAGGATAAATAGATCCAAGTCCGAAAAGGAGGCGGATCGTTGTATCTCAAAATCCCAAATAGAGATTGAAGAAATAATCATGAAGTCGTGGTCAACAAAGTTGGAGTACCTCTCAAAAGTCTCCAAGTGAAGAAACCCTATGAACGATGAGAAGACCATTATCTCAAGCACGTCTCTCAAGATATGAAGTATGAAGTACATGCCAAATATCGGCCCGAGAAAGGTCTCAAATCGTGAACCGAGTTATGCCAAGATATGAACTTTTTGATATCCCGAGAAGCAGTTTTAAGAGATTTTGTCCTTTAGCTAACTATTGATCAAATCGTCCTACTTTGCTTTCAGCCTAAATAAACTATCGAAATAAGTCCAAAAATGCATCTTCATGATCATTCTAAGACAAAAATAAAATATAAGAGATACACCTAGGAATAAGGGAGTTTAAGCATATAATTAAGCCATGTGTGTAAGTGTTTGATTTACTAACTTATAATAACAATGATCTCGTTTTTAAGCTTAGTTTGTGGAACATGAAACTTGAGGATGATAAATCTTCGCAGCACCAAAGCCCTAATGTAAGTCATTGATTTCTTTGCAAGTTATTTCCTTGTAGCTATTTTCAAGTGAAAATGGTTTTCTATCCTTTTGTTTCCTTTAAAGTTTAATTTCTTTTAAGTACTTTAATTTTTGTCTAGTAGTATTTGAATAAGGCCAAGGTTGATTAATTATGAGAAAAGTGTAAAATTGCTTTATCACTAAGCATTGCATGAGGGCATGGAAATGGTTAAGTGTAGGGGATTTGATAGGTGTGTAAACACCCATCCTTTTACCACTTAATTCTGGCTAAAACGAGACCAAAACACGTATTTAATATCATTTGTTTGGAATTATGCGTGGTTTTTGTGTTTATTGTGTTTTCAGAGCCAATCGGATGGATAATGGAGAAAACATGGGATTGCACGGGATTTATCGAAGAAAAAGACTAAAGTTGAAGTCTATTGTCCAAGAGATGCAAAAGATTTGAAGTCACTGGGCCTATTCAAAGATTTATCGAAGAAAAGGACCAAAGATGGAAGATTTACAAAAGTCGAAGAAACTCAAGTCTATTAAACGAAGAAATAAAAAGACGAGTTGAATTTAATCGACAACAAATCCAGAATCAGAATCGAAAACGTCAACTTTTCTGAAAAGGCGAGAAGACAAGAAGAAAGGGAGAAAGCCCACTCACCAACCAAAGGGAACACCTATATAAAGGGTTCCCCTCATACACTTTGCATTCAGTTTTTAGTTTTTCTTTCCCCACTTTTTTCTCCTTTCTGTTTTGTAGCATCACCAACACCACTAGGGTGTTTGGTGATTTTGATCTTTGATTTTCAATCTTGTAATTTCATTCTTGTTTTGTGATTGTTAAAACATTAATCATCAATACAAGTTCTTGTTTAATCTTTCCATTTCATCTTGTTCATCATCATCTTTTATTTCAAGTTCTTAAGTTCTTATTTGGTTGAGTTTTGATCTTCAAAAGTTGTTGGGATTTATGTTTTTGTTGATGGGATTTGTAGTTTATGGTTAGTAGATGCTTAGTGATTAGTTTATTTAACTTTTTGGTGAAAAACTTGGTGATTTTTGGATTAAAATCGATTTTCCTTGTTCTTCGGGAAAGGTTTCTGTTCTTGAGTGTTCCCAGGTTCCGGATGAACAAAACTTCCGGATGAACACAAAAGTTCCGAATGAACACAAAAAGTTCCGCATGAAGCACTTTAGTTAAAACATCCGAATGAACAAAACTTCTGAACGAACTGAAAGTTCCGGATGAACCCAATCTTCTGAATGAACTGAAGTTCCGGATGAACCCAATCTTCTGAATGAACAAAAGTTCCGGATGAATGTTATTTTCAAAAAGTTGCGAATGAATGTTTGTTTTTGAAGTTCCGAATCAATTTAAAGTTTAAAAGTTCCGAATGATTTTTATTCCCAAATCTTCCGAATAAACTTCCGGACCAAAAGTTCCGGACGAACTTCCGGATCAACAACTTCTGAATGAAGTTCCGTATCAACTTCCGAACCAATCTTCCGAGTAAAGTTCCGACTCAAAGTTCCGGGTGAAGGTTCCGAACGAAGTTCCGGATCAATATTTCCGAATCAAGGTCAAAGTTCCGAATCAATTTTCTTTCAATCTTACTTACTGTTTCTTTTTGTATCTGTCTTAATATTTCTCATTGTTTCTTCATTTTATATTCTAAGTTCAAGTTTAATTTTAATTCCAGAATTTTAATTCAAGTTTTTATTAATTGTCATTAAATTAATTGTTTTTTATTTAAGTTTTCATTTTAGTACATTAAAACTTTTTAGTAGATTAGAAAACTAAACCCCCTTTTTTAGTAACCAAGAACAATCATTCCACTTAGAACCAAGATCAATTCGAGAGGATATCGAGAGACATATAATTGAACCCATAGAAAATCCGTGTATCACTCCACCCCACTAACATGGGACGGCCAAAGTATGCCACCACATCACAAGATGTGGAAAAATGTAGCTAAATGCTTACACTTGTAAGCTAAGCTTACAAAGTAAGCCAACTTTCCATCAAAACTAGCAACTCATACCACTTCTCTCATTTCTTACATGCAAAACAACTCTCATCTCTCTCTCTCTACTCCATATATGCCGTCCACTTCCATCACCACCACCACCATATTTATCAATTTTCAACCACTAAATCTTGTGTTATTCACACATATTATGGAAGCCCTTTGAAGATATGAAGATTGAAGGTGATCCTAACATCCAAGGAGGTGATTTGGTGATGTCTAAGGACTGATTTCTACAAGTTGCGTACAAGTAATGGTGGCCATGAATATTGGTGTTGATCTACCACAAGTTCTTCCATCAAAATCCATGTCTTAATCACAACCTACATCATCTTGGTGGTATAACGATTGTTCTCCCCATCCTCTTGTTATTTTGATTATGTAATCATGTATTTTCTTTCTTATTGTATATGTATATGATGAATATATGATGATAAAAATGTTGTGTGGGGATCAAGTGTTGATAAACATGGGTAAAAAGATGAAAAACTATATGTAAAAGTGGTTAATCTTGCTTAATTTAGTAGGCTGTATAAAAACAGTAAATAACCATATGATGAACTGATAAAATGGTATAGATGAATTTATATACAGTGAGAATTGAGACTTGTACACATGTGAGAGTAGGCCATGCAATGGAATCATAAAAATGAGTGAGATATGATCGAAACAAGTTTAGAGTGCAAATCTGAGTACACTGTTTTGGACGAATTTTATAAAATAATTAGAGGTTGATTCATCAGTAGCTATAAAGGAATAAAATGAAGCACATATCATGTAGTTTCTGTGATAAAAATTTGGGGTTCTATCTCCATGTAGAACTATAGATATGATCATTTTAGTAAACTAGATTTTTAGGACTGATTTTGTGAAATTAAAGTTTAATATTATTATATAAGCACTCAAATAAATATAGTATAAAATGTGAATTAAAACCCACTAACTTATATATTTCATTTATATAAAAATGCATAAGGATAAATAAATAGACATTTTATAAAAATGGTAGTTTGATAAGTTTTATAAGTTATAAAAACTATATACTAAGTTTTACGTCTTTTCGGCTAAAACCGAATGATTAACGTTTTTGTTAAATAAAAACTTAGACGGTTGGACCCGTATAATGTAAACTTTTATATACTCACATACTGATATATAAACATATATAACAAGTAAAAACCGATAAAACCCGAGCTTTACAACATATAGACATTAACGGGCCAAAGTAGCCTTATTGGACTATAAACCCGACTAATTTGGTAAAACACTTATAAACTTACTTATTGGGCTTAACCCATTTGGGCCTGTTGATGCAAAAGTTGGGTGATCCTTGCTAGACCCGAATTAGGCTTAATTCGGGTTGGCTGGGCTCTGGCTCCTGCACCAAGTGAACTGTTTGGTTGGGATCCTGCACACTAAACAACACGCGTTAGGCTTACCGTGGGAATGTTTCCCACGATTAGACTCTGGCGTGAGAGTAAGTAATCGGTTAGGGTTTTATGTGAGTTGAGAGTATAGAACGTAATACCTTTGTGAAACCCTTGGGGGTTCCTTTTATAGGCAGTGAAACCCTAGTGGGCTGCCACTGATACTTCGGCCCCAAGGAAAGGATAAGTACCAGAATTAGACTGATTGTTATCTTTTAATTATGGTGAGTGAATATACTCTTCTTTGGGGTAAATCCTATTCCTAGACAGAATATGATTTTGTCTAACCCTGTACCGGCCGCGCTGGGCCGTGGGCCGCACACGTGTGTGCGGTTACTGTTCATCCAAGCCCATAAGCTTAAATGACATTATTCCCACCCATCTATGATGGGCCGGATACGGGTAGTACCCGTGGGCCGGGTTCCTGACCCGGCTGGGGACTATACGTCATCATGTCCCCCCAGTCTAGTTGTTACAGCCGTAGGCGTAACCTCTAGACTATCAAGATGCTCTCCGGACATACCAAGAGAAGACCTAGGGAATGAAAAATAGTGAAAATTTTTCTATGGCCGCACGTGGCTGCCCGCATTAGGAATATTATTCTAATAGCACCTCAGCCGCACGTAACGGCAGAGACAAATTAAATGTAGCATTGAATATGGTCTTATGTAAGACCGCATAACCCGACACAAGAATAAATGCATTAATGGTAGTCAACTGGTCAGCCGCACTTCTGCAAAAGTGCACCATTAATACCCACCATTAAGCCACGTCAAACTGCCAAGAAGTGACCCGTGGGCCCCTTCTGATTTTGCAGAAGTGTCAGAAATCCCATCCGTTGGATAGGCGTGGTGGCCTACACGTGTCGAACATCCACGTTACCTCAGAAACCGAGGCAACCCTATATAAGAGTTGGTGTGTGTGTTTGTTACACACACAATTTACCCTTCCTTCCGCCATTGTTATTTTCAAGCTTCTACCTCCAAAACTTTGCCTTTGATTCCACGGATTTCCCCCGCCGTAGGTTAGATCATCACGCCTTTCAAAACCTTTTTATAAAACATGGTAAAGGACAACCCTCTTATCACGGATGTCCTTAACGTGATGTCGGCGGAAAAATACATCGACTTTATGTCGAAGTATTACATACCCGAAAGCGTACACCCCACCTATCCAGGTGAAGGTGAGGCAATTACGGATGCACTGGCGGGGAAAATAGGCGTGTACACGCGCCTATTTGACTCGGCCAACTACCGTATCCCCTTGTCCAAATTCTTGGTAGATCTGCTATTGTATTACGACTTCCACATAACGCAGCTTCACTTCATAGGGGCGTGTAAAATCAATCAGTTTGAAATTACATGCCATACATGCGGAGTAACTCCAACCGTGAACCTATTTAGGTCTTTTTACTTCCCCCAGCTAGTGAATGGGTGGCTATCGTTTAAAAAGCGACCCGGGAACGCCCCCATGACGTATAGGAAGCCTTTAGACTCCGTTAAGAACTGGTACGACCATTACTTCTTTGTTGATGAGAAGGTATTCCCCACTCCTTTCGTACTCAAAACCAAAGCACCCAAAGACTTTCCGCCCAAAGCCAAAGACTATAGTAGCAAAGACTTAAAAATACTAGATACCCACCGCACAGAATTCCATAGGGGGTTACCGGAACACTTTCTGTGCTTAGTAGGAATAAGCCGACGATACTTTGGGAGGGATGACTTATATCCGTGCTTCCTGACGGAACAGGGAGAGGGTAGGCTTACTTATACTTTGTAAATGTGAAATGTCATGCGTATTTGCAAAACCGCACTAACCCGTGTATGTATAAATGTCCGTAGAAATGAACCTACACGGATTAATACGCCAGGGCGACCCAATGAAGGTGCCTGAAGGGTTCTGCCCGCTGAAGGAGAATGAGCTCCCCCTGCTTGATGTGACCGCTGACCGCACCATTCCTCTTGAAGAGACGTCTGAGAAAAGATCAGATGAAGGGGAGCCTATCATTGAGAAATCCCCACTGGACTTCCATAATGAAGATGGTGGAGAACTACTGTTGGAGGGAACCGCGACCCACCAGGAAGATGAAAACGACTTCCTCAATGAAGACACCACTCAAGCTTCTGGGTCCGTCCCGCTCACCTCTAGGAAGAGAAAGACCACCAGGAGGGTGGCAAAGAAGATAGGGGATGAGTCCGGGGCCTCAAATGCTCCCCCAAAGAAACTGAGGAAGGACCATCCGCAGTACCAGGAGGGAAGTGGTACTGCGACTGCTCAGGCTGACTCTACCCCGCACATGGGAGAGCCAGTCTGGCGAGCTACCCCCGTGAGTGCCGTAGCTCCTACCGGCCCAGAACCTGCAATTGGTACCACGTAAGTGCCCTTCTAATGTTAGTCGTGTCACTATACTTGTGAAATATATAATGCCTAAATAAATTTTGCAATGTTTTTTATAGGGCGGATCCGTCAGCCGTAGCCCAAGAGGAAGAAGTGGAGAGGCATCCATCCCCCGCACCATCAAACAGACCCCCATCCCCCACTGCGACACATGCCGAGGAGCCACTCCGCGAAGGGCCAGAAAATAGTCTGCGCCTAGCATGTAATCTCTCAAGTCTAACAAGGTTGGAATCAGAATCGGAGTGCTCAGAATTCATCGAGCACATTACCCCTCCAGCCCTTGCACAAGACTTAGATGAGCTGGATCATGAATCCCTTTTGGAGCAGTTTGATGTGTCGTCTGCGCATCAAGTGACGGTGGGAGCCGCTCTAAGACGCCGCTTGATCAAGGCCCTTGCTAATGTGAAGCGGGCAGATAAAAAGATAGCTCGTCGTGAGGCAATGGTCGTGAAGAACGAGAAGACCATCGCGTCCTTGCAAGCAGCGCTGGTGACAGCCGAGGCCACAGTGAAAGAGCAAGCTCATCACGCCGACACCCGAGAAAAGCGCATTGCCGAGCTCGAAGCCCTTGTAGCCGCATCAAATGAGAAGGTATGCTTTCGAAACTTTTATACATATACTCTTGCCTTGAGTTTTTATTCGACCCAAGTAAAAAGAATATATTATCCTTGTGATAACTCAAAGTTCTATATGCAGGTGTCTGCGGCCGAAGCTTCCACCAAGGTCGTAACCGTACAAGCCTTCAACACCGCCCAAGAGCGTGATGCGCTGAAGGATGAGCTAACACAGGTGCAGGCCAAGTTGGAAGAGCAAACTGCGACGGCGGAGGAGGAGCTGAGCAAGATGGCCACAAGTTGTGCTGAAAGACTGTGTCCTCCCTTACTATCCGCCATAGTTGGACGTAGGTGGATGATTGGGCAAGGAATGCGCCTCGCCGTGAGCAAAGCTATGGAAGCTCCCCACCTACTGCAAGCATTCGCCGGGGTCGTATCGGATGGAATCGACCGTGGTAGACATGAGGGTTTGGTCAAGGCTGTAGAACTGATAGGTAAGAACGAATACATCATGCAGCATCCCTACCATAATCCCTCAGCTGTGGACAATATGACCGCATCGATGAATGCACTGGCAGAAATCCAGCACCCTCTCCTGGATGAACTTGAGGCACTTAAGGACGCTCCGAACGAGGCGATAATGTCCAAGCTTACTGCGGACCCCATCCCTTTGACCTTTCCCACTTATGACCCCGCATCAAAAACGATGAAAGGTGAAAAGCTGCTTGTGGAAGCATTGGATGCGACTGCGGTCAAGGTACAAGATGGGAAGGATGCTCGCGGGGAGGCCCTCCGTGCTCTGATTGAAGAAGGAAAGAAGGACATAGGGGAATTCCTACCCCCCTTGTAATTTATCAGTTGTAAACATTTGTGATTTTTATTCGTCCGTGCATGTACACGGCTAAGACATATGTGAAATAATTGTTTTTTGTATGTAAGTCCGTGATGACCACGGCCATTTTGTTATTTATTTTGAAACTTGTGTAATTTTATTTTGTTAAATACCGTATACTGATACTGCATGACATGTCACGTCTTACACAAAAGGAAAAAATACATTCAAGCCTATAATTTACTAGACATGCGACGTACGTCTTTATTATGCAAAGCACTACGTGAGTACGGCATACGGAAACTTATCACAACGTCTTGTGAGTAAGGTGTCTAGTAAGGATACATGATCCGCGCCGCTGGGGTTGCATCCTTCTTACACGGCAAGTTGAATTAGTAGGTTCACTTAATCCTCTTACCCCACCTGGAGGCGTATAGTACATGTACGGTGATTTGAATGAATGCATATGAATGAAACATGACATATTATAATAATAACCAAAATCCATATGACTAACAAAATCCTAAAAAATAATTTGCACAAAAGAAGCCGTGGAGCTAGCTAGGCACCACGGCATTTTATTAGAACTTTTACATTTTTCGTTTTGAACAAGCATGATAAGTCCTACGAGACAAAAAAGGAACCTAGAAAAAACATAAGAAGCAAAACAGATAGAGTGCACGGATCTTCATTAAAGCCACATATGGCGAAGTACTCATGCGGAAGCCGTAGCTTTCAAAGATAGCACCTTTTGAGATTGGAGATGTTCCATGTGCGCTCCAGGTCGCGCCCATCCATGTCACGTAACTTGTATGCACCTCGTCCCAAGGCTTCCGTGACCTCATACGGTCCTTCCCACTTAGGGCCCAGCTTTCCTGTATTCTCCGCTCGACTTGCTTCTTTAGCACGATAGACATAATCCCCCGGTCGGAAGGAAACACCTTTAACCTTAGCGTCGTAATAAGCCTTCATTTTAGCCTTGGACTTAGCCTCATTAATGGCTGCTATCTCCCTTTTTTCTTCCAACAGATCCAGGTTGATTCGCAGCTGTTCGTCGTTCGTGACAACATTAACCTCCGCCGTGCGGATGGTAGGAATTCCTATTTCTGCTGGTATAACAGCTTCAGTGTCGTAAGCCAATGCGAATGGAGTGTCTCTGTTGGCCGTTTTGATCATAGTCCTATGCGCCCATAGAACATGTGGTAGCTCGTCCACCCATTTGGCACTTCGTTCATCCAGACGTGCCTTGATGCCACTTCCCAAGCTTCTATTTGCTCGTTTCACAAGGCCATTTGTCTGTGGATGCATAACAGACGTGAAGCGCCGCTTGATATTCAATGATGCACACCAGTCCCTGAATGGATTATCCGCGAACTGTTTACCGTTGTCCGAGATGATTTCTCCTGGTAGGCCCAAACGGCACACAATATGCTCCCAAACAAACTTTTTAACTTGCTTGCCTGTGATGGATTTGACTGCCTTGGCCTCTATCCATCGTGTGAAGTAGTCCATCGCGACAATCAAGAACTTAACTCCCCCCGCAGCTACAGGAAATGGTCCTGCGATGTCGATTCCCCACTTATAGAATGGCCATGGGGATGTGATAGGTGTAAGCTCCTGCTGCGGATGTCGCGGCACTGGTCTATGCACTTGGCAATCACTACACTTGTGAATCATGTCGCGCGCGTCCCTGTGCATGGTAGGCCAATAATATCCTGTCCGTAAGGATCTAGCTACCACGGATCGTGGACCTGCGTGCATGCCGCACAACCCTTCATGTATTTCACTGATTACATAGGTAGCCTGACGTGGTCCAACACACCGCAACCACGGCTGCAAGATAGAGCGCTGGTAAAGTATACCTTCTCGGAGTTCGAAGTGTTGCGACTTCCTTCTAATGCACCGCGCCGCTTTTTCATCATCCGGAAGGGTTTCACTAGTCAAATAGTTGATAATCGGGGTCATCCATGTAGGTCCATCATCTTCAACTATAGTAGCGACCTCCCCTTCTGTTATAGACTTCTCCTTGAGTATTTCCACCAAAACTTGCTTGGACAAGTAGGCGAAGCTTGTGGATGCAATCTTGCTAAGAGCGTCCGCCTTCTTGTTCTCACCTCTTGGCACCTGCTTGATGGAAAACATGCTGAAAGCCGCGATGAGCGACTTGACTTTCTCCAAGTATCGGACCATGTTGTCCTCCTTAGCCACATATCAACCTAGAATGTGGTTCGCGATAAGCCGTGAGTCCACGTAGGCCTCAAGGTTGCGGACTCCCATTCTAGCGGCGATTTTTAATCCCGCAATTAATGCTTCATATTCCGCTTCGTTATTGGTGGCTGTGAACTCAAAACGGAGGGCGTACGTAAACTCCATTCCTTCCGGATTTGTGAGGATGAGGCCAGCTCCTGACCCATCCGTACACGAAGATCCGTCCGTAAATAACACCCATGGTTCTGTTGGAGTCTCGTCTTGTTTTACGATTGGTCCTTCCTCATCCGGCTTCTCTATCAAGAAATCTGCCAAGATCTGGCCTTTAACAGCCGTCCTTGGCCTATAAGATATATTATGCTCCCCCAGTAGAATGCTTCATTTTTGTAGCCTACCTGCCACATCCGGTCTAGAGATGACTTGCTTTATTGGTTGGTTCGTAATGACTACAATTGGGTGCGCCTGAAAGTATCGGCGCAACCGCTTTGTAGCAAACACTAGTGCCAAAACCAATTTTTCCATAGAGGAGTAATTCAGCTCCAGCCCTTGTAATGTTCTACTTATGAAGTAGACCGGAGTTTGCATCGTATCCCTATCTGTCATGAGTACCGCACTTATTGCGCCATGAGTGGCTGAGAGATACATAATAAGTTCCTCCTTTGGCCGGGGAGCTACTAGCATAGGGAGAGACGCAAGGTGCTGCTTGAGTTGGCCAAAAGCTTCCTCGGCTTCCTTTCTCCACCGGAAGTCTCCCTTCCTAATGCACATATTGAGTGTCTTAAATAGGGGTAACGACTTCTCTGCGGATTTGGATAGGAACCTATTTAGCCCGGCCAACTTCCCATTAAAGGATTGCACCTCCTTCGATGTCTGAGGGGATGGCAGCTGTATTAATGCGTCCGTTTTGTCTGGGCAAGGTTTGATGCCATTTGGATCAATCATATATCCAAGGAAAATTCCCTCCGTTGCCCCAAACGTGCATTTCTTTGGATTCAGCTTCATATTAATCCTCCTCAGTGTGTCGAATGTCTCTTGGACATCCCGGAGAAGTGCATCCTCCGTATGACTTTTTATGACTAAGTCATCCACATAGACTTCCAGGTTGCGGCCTATCTGTGATTCAAAAGCTATGTCCACAAGCCGCTGGTATGTAGCACCGGCGTTCTTTAGTCCAAACGGCATTTTCGTATAGCAATATACGCCCTGACTTGTATGGAATGCCGTTTTTTCTGCGTCCTCCTCCGCCATCTGGATCTGGTGATATCCTTTATATGCGTCTAAGAATCACTTAAAGGGATATCCACATAGGGATTCCACCTTCCAGTCAATCTCCGGTACCGGGTAACAATCCTGTGGACAGGCTTTGTTCAGATCCGTGAAATCCACACACATGCGCCAACTTCCGTCATGTTTTTTGACCATGACTAGATTGGATAACCACTCGTGGTAGTATACCTCGCGCATGATACCTGCGTCCACTAGTTTCCGTACTTCCTCCAATATCACTCGGCTGCGCTGAGGCGCTTGGCCGCGCTTCTTTTGCTTGATGGGTTGGTACCCCTGGCGGATCTGGAGCTTATGTTCTGCTATCGCGCGTGGCACGCCTGTCATATGCTTTGGCTCCCATGCGAATATATATATGTTTGCACTTAAAAGAGAGGACATGGCCCTTTTTCTGCTATCCGAGAGCGCCCCCCTATGGATATCTCCTGTTCCGGGTAGTCAGGATGGATTGCCACCTTCCAATTGGGAGGTGGTGATCCATCCTTGGGTGGAACAGGTGGAGCCGGTGTTGTCACGGTATGACACTCGGATGCTGGTACGATTGTGTTGTAAATGGTGACGATTCCTCCCTCAACAGGGAACTTGATCATTCCGTGTACCGTGGAAGGTACCGCCCGTATAGCCAGAATACCTGGTCTGCCTATGATCCCATTGTACGGAGAATGTGAGCGTATCACCATGAAGTTCATCCACGCCGTAGTGGAGTGTTCCTCATTCCCAATGGTTATGAGCAGACGTAGTTGCCCTATCGGCCAGATAGTGTCTCCACTAAAGCCAGTGAGCGGCGTCGTGGCCGGTACTAATTGGATTCTTATTTCTGGTCGTAGCTGCACAAAACAGTGTTCGTACAGTACTTCTACCGACGACCCTCCATCCACATACATGCGACGAACATTGTGTGTTCCAATGCTTATCTCAATAGTGAGAGGCGCATCAATCACATCGCTTGCTGTGATGGGAGGGAATGAGATTTCCCTGCCGCGTGAAAATTTTTGGCCAATTTTCTGCCTCGTGCGGCATTGTCTGGATTGGATCATGTATATGGTCGAAGGTTTGTCCTTTTGGGGATCCTTCTTGTCATACTTCTTGTTGTCTTTTCCATCCTTCCAATCCTTAACCAAATGCTTCAGTTTGCCTGACTTGATCAGTGACTCAATGTGCTTCTTGAGCTGGATACACTCCTCAGTGCCGTGGCCCTTGTCATTATGGAACTCGCAGAAACGATTTCCTTGAAGACGGTCCGGAGGAGTTGTCATTGGGGGAGGTCTCGGAAAATTTTCCCCTTCCGTCAGCAAGATCTCCCAGTAGGACATCTTTAGGGGGGTAAACTTATCATCCGGCCATCCTCCTTTGTTTTGGCTCTTGTAATCTGAGCCCCTACTGTTGTTTTGATTGCTTTGACCAACCTGACTGTCTCCGGGACTGGTCATTTGATCGGTAGCCGTTTCCTTTTGAAGGGTAAGCCGCGGCAACCGCTGTCTCTCCCTCTATGAAGTTTCTGACCCTTTCCATGAGATCATCATACCTCTCTAGACGCTTGTCATTGAGACGCCTGATTAACTCCCTATCTGTTATGGTGTGCATGTAGTCGGAGATTTTCAGGAGTTCCGGCATCGTCTTTGTGCGTGTGCACTCGTCGTTGAAGCGTTCAGTGAAGGCCTCTGTAGACTCCCCCGGCCGTTTCTTGACTGTTGCCAATGAGACCGGATCCCTATTATACGTCTTCCTCTGAGTATAATTATTCTTGAACGCAGTGCGTAGTTCCGTGAAGCTATCAATGCTTCGTGGAGGGAGTCCCTTAAACCAGTCACGGGCATTTCCTATCAAAGTCGAATTGAACATTTGGCACCATATAGGCATGGGCCATCGCTCAATTTTAGCCTGCGTATCGAATATTTTGAGGTGATCATCCGGATCACCAGTTCCATCATAGGTCTTGACACACGCCGGCATGCGACGTTTGGTGTCCTCGGAGTAGTTCCGTATGTGGAGAGTCAATGGGTCTTCCCTGGGATCCGCCCATGGGCGGGTGAGCCTAGGGTCATCCCATGGGTCACACCATGAGCGGGAAAGATCCTCCGCTTCTGAATCTCGATAATAAGGGCCACCATAATACTCATCATTGTTTGGTGGTGGTGGAGGGGTACGCCTAGGTCGGCAACGCTTGGGCGGATGGTCATCCGAGTCCTCTCCTGATGGATCTGGAGACGGTGGTGGTGCCCCATCCCTTGGGTGAAGACCACTTTTTTGAGACGAGCCAGTAGCCTTTTTCCCAGTGTCCATCCTATCCCACACACTTGTGCGGCGAGCGGCTCTGGTCAGCTCTCGATCTGGTCGCTCGGGTGAACCGTCGGACTTCTCTCCCCCTTCTCGAGACTGCGTTAGTTCCTGTATGAGGCGATCTCCTATGCGCTCGAACACATTCCTAGGTTGAGGGGTTTCCTCAAAGATGCTCTGCTCCTGAGGCCGGGATTTCCTTTTCCTCTGATCTTGGGAAGAAGTGATTGGTCCGCTATTGCCAAAGTTGAGTCTAGATTGGAGGTTCCTCCCTAGATTCAGCCTTGATGCAATCCCTAGGACGATCCTATCAAAGTTCTGCGTGAGAACTCGAGTGTGATCCTCCTCGCTGAGTGGTTTGACTTCTACTTCCCCCTCAATCGATGGTCTACGCGGCTCCTTGTTAGGAGGATTGGGCGCACTCCCTGGATCAGGGTTATCCAGGGTTGAAGTAGGTGGGGGTGTTATGGAGATCGTGCTCGTCACCCCCATGGACTGAAAACCACCGCGGTTGTTTGGCCCGCCCACTGGGCGGCTAGGGGATTGATTGGGGATGAGTATCCCTTCCCCTTGGGACTTCCGATTTCCAGGATTCGTGTTCTTGGGGTTAGCTTGAGGATGCCCTTTCGTCATTGGAAATTCAAGATGAGATTTTGCTCTAGCTTAGTGTAATGGGTCCCATGGATGGCGCCAACTTGTTGATGCAAAAGTTGGGTGATCCTTGCTAGACCCGAATTAGGCTTAATTCGGGTTGGCTGGGCTTTGGCTCCTGCACCAAGTGAACTGTTTGGTTGGGATCCTGCACACTAAACAACACGCGTTAGGCTTACCGTGGGAATGTTTCCCACGATTAGACTCCGGCGTGAGAGTAAGTAATCGGTTAGGGTTTTATATGAGTTGAGAGTATAGAACGTAATACCTTTGTGAAACCCTTGGGGGTTCCTTTTATAGGCAGTGAAACCCTAGTGGGCTGCCACTGATACTTCGGCCCCAAGGAAAGGATAAGTACCAGAATGAGACTGATTGTTATCTTCTAATTATGGTGAGTGAATATCCTCTTCTTTGGGTTAAATCCTGTTCCTAGACAGAATATGATTCTGTCTAACCCTGTACCAGCCGCGCCGGGTCGTGGGCCGCACACGTGTGAGCGGTTATTGTTCATCCAAGCCCATAAGCTTAAATGACATTATTCCCACCCATCTGTGATGGGCCGGATACGGGTAGTACCCGTGGGCCGGGTTCCTAACCTGGCTGTGGACTATACGTCATCAGGGCCCAACATGTAAAGTGTGATACTGATAATAAAAGTATAATTGGGCTAATATAATATATTGGGCTTGTAATGGGCCCATTGGGCCTCAAAATGTAAACAAGTTGAACTAGTGTAACTAGTCTTGAAAATTTCCAACACATAACACTAAAATAAGTAAATGAGAATATATAAACCCACTTGATCATCATATATATTTAATCATCATACGTATACATAATTTTTATTTTTATAAAGTCATTGGACAAAAGTCTAAGACGAGTATTAATTGTTTAGGTTTCCGTGATTGAAGCACGTACCGTACATCCGTATCGCCGATAACCGCCTTTCAAAATCAACGTGAGTTCATAGCCTCACACTCTTTTAAATGTTTTTATGAAATGTTTTATAAACCCGCGAGGGAGATAACATGTTAGTTTTGATAAAATAGGACACCATTTGTCCCAATTGTTTGTTTATTGATTTGGACCCGAATAATTGTATGACCCGATGAATGATTATATGACCCGATAGATGAAATGAAATGGATTATTAAAGTTAGATTATGTCACTAAAAGTCCCATTAGCATGAATTGTGAACTACCGGGATTTGGTAGACGCTTATGCATATAACAGTACTATTTGGGGACGATCACCCCAGTTCGCACCTTGACGGTTGATCCCCGTCGTGCCACATTGATTGGTAAGTGAATTTATGTATGAGAAGATTTCTATAAGCGTGATTATTGTGATAACACACTGTTTTAGATGGGCAAATGATTGTCGGGTTAGCTACCCGTTGTTTGTTGTAGTAAGGTAACAATGTCATGCGGCTTATAATAATCCAAGTAACGAAATACTGCTATACGCACCGAATAACAATATATTGCCTGACTAACTATACGGGGTCATATTATTGATATTATGTTTGTGTTTTGGTTTTACATAACCATATTCGTATAACGGTTTTTATTTAACTCTACACGACGTTATAAAAACGTATTGTATGATATTTTTACGACATTGGTTCGTATAATTATTTTGAAGGCGAAAGCCTATATTATGATTTTTTATAAGGATTTGTATAAAATGACTTTGTCTATTTTATGGCCTATTACAAAGATTTGTACAAAATGATTTTCGGTAATAAATTTATACCGATGTTATATTGATGGATTTTATTAAACTCTATGAATTCACTCGGCGTTATCGGTGACCTTTTCTTTTAACATGTTTTATCTCAGGTACTTGAAGGTAATTCTCGGGAAGACATCAAGAATTCATGGCCCGCACTTAAATATTAATTTCCATTCAAATGCTTTGTAAAACCTGTATAAAATACAATGACTTGGGACCTATGTAAATTTGATATTTATGAATGGAAATGGTTTATTAATAAACGACGTGATTTTATGCGTTGTCTGTGATGTGAGTAATGTGCTATCCCGTAACACCAACGAGCCTTCCGCTGTATTGAATTGTATAAATTTGGGGGTGTTACAGTTTGGTACCAGAGCTCTCGTTATAGAGAACGAAAGATTTTTAAAACCAAGGTTTTGAATAAAACATTTCAAAATCTTTTAACTATAAACATTTTTCTTAAAATGTCTAAAAATCTTTTGACTATAACGGTGCCGAAGAATTCCCGAGTTACCGACAAGGCCAGACTGAGAAGTGTTATTTTAATATATATATATAACTTGGATTATATATATATATATATATATATATATATATATATATATATATATATATATATATATATATATATATATATATATATATATATATATATATATATATATATATATATATATATATATATATATATATATATATATATATATATATATATATATATATATATATATATATATATATATATATATATATATATATATGATGTATTTTATTACATGATTGTTTGATGATTATTTTGATATTTATACGAGGTATTTATACGACGTAGATTGTCACAAGGAACCCTAACTCCCCTAGTAAATTAATCGAAGCTATTCTCGTAGGAATTCTAGCTATCCTAGATCTAAACCAAGTTGTGGATATTTATGATCCCAACAAAATGGTTGATATTCGTAGAAATGTAGATATTAGTTGATTGTGATATTGAAGAAGAATTGGCGAGATTAAAATTGATATCGATGTCATGATAATCTTTCCTTATAGAGTGGAGTTTGACTAAACATTACCACCTAGAAAGATGTCATCTGATTCGTTGTCACCCAATTCTTAAATTTGAAATCGAAAGGGGGAATGTTGCACTTGAGGCTGTCATTGGAACCATTACCCGAAAGCCTCATGCCACTAGTACCTTTCCGAGAAGTCTAGTTGAATGATAAAGTCATTTCATACTAGTGACTCATTTGATAACTATTATTGATGAAGGAGCTATAGGATTGGAAATCGAGTGTTGTTCATATCGAGCTTAAGTAAAATTTAACCCGTATGGAATATGAGATTGATAAGAGGAAGTCTTTAAGTCCTGTGATTGAATTATAAGGTTTTAAATGATTGTTAGTTTGTGTTAAGGGTTGTTCCTAGGCCATTGTCTACTACTTACGAGGATGCCTAGTGTCCAAGAAATAAATTGAAGAAATATTCTTCTGAATTGGGACCGATGGATCTTTCGGGACATGTGGAACACCTAATGACTCTTGTAGACTAGTATTCATTGTGGTATCTTTTAAAAATAATCCCTAACTTAACTGAGACATCAGTTGGTAGGATGAGTTCTTTGAATTGTATGACATAGTGACACGTAATGTGTTACAGTACAATTTTGACTTGTTTGTGATTAATGAAAAGACTACCTTTGATTGCTAAATTCTACATGTATCAATGTTATCTATCTTTTATTGCTTCATCCTAATGATTGAATTAGGGATGCAACCGTTGAACAAGTACTCATCTTGATTTGAGTTACGTTGTGGATTATTCTTTTCGAGCGCCAACAAGGTCATGAACCTCATGATTACTTGGCTAAATCTCATTTCCAGTTATAATGTGGTTAGTTCTTGGTAAACAACTTTTCATCACTCTTTTGAAGATCACTCATTGTTTTTATAAGATAAAACAGTATCCTTTGAGAAAATTGAATTTTCATCACTATATGGATTATTTAAAGTGAGACTTATAAATAATCATTATTGAAATAAAGTTGATTATAAAACACCTTGGAAAACTTAATTGTTTTCATAACAAATAAAATCTTTGTAAATTTATATTTGATTCTTATTTATGAATTAAGCATGAAAATGTTTTTATTATAAAGATGATGATAAAATTTTGACGAACTGAGTATTGCATCGTTAATCTTGAAATTGTATATAGTTGCGCTTCTACATACAATTTGGAATGGACCATGCAAGGCTGATTAGTAGTCACCATAAAACTGATTAATAAACACTGCATTTTCTTTGAAGATTGTGAAAGATTAAATTTTATGAGATCTGCAAGAAGTGAAAAATAGGGGCATAGTGTTAGGGACACCTACATATGTTCCTGTAGCATCTATTCTTCTGAGTCGAATTTACTCATCTGTGGAAATTGTCTTATTTGACAATTGACAATTCTTTCTTGTCCAATTCTCCCGTAGTGATATTCTTAGGAAAGTATTTGATTACCGAATGTTGATACCTGACTGGATGTATCGATGTTCATATCATTTCTTTTGATTAGATTTCATTTGAATGACCTGGGTAACGATCCAAGGAGCTTTCGAATGCGTACTCAAATTATGAAATCATGGGATATATTGAAATTCAATAAATTCGTCTGTATCTGATTTGAAATTCTCTCGCGTAGATTATCCGTTGACCTTACTCTTGTAGTGTTAACAATGTCTCCAGATAACCTTGAATTTGTGAAGGATTATGAGTTATTAGTCTTTTGAGAAGTTCACATCTTATCGACGGCAATAAAACTGAAAAGTTGGTAGTGCCAGTAGAATTGATTGATTGATTATGACATGACGACATTGTCTTAATTGATGGGAACTCGAATAGAATTCCCCTAAATGATAAGATGTTGATTTTCGAAAGTGATCTAAACAATTCTTGATGGATGACCATATCCTGCATTTAGACTTGAAATTATACCGTGAATGGTTGTGAATTGGTCATAGATCTTGTAATCTAGAAAGAACTTAAAATAAATGTACTAAAAGATGTTTATGTTATCTGAAACTTTAGGAGGTATTTGCTGGTGAATTACCTAGACTTTCGCCATTAAGGAAAGTTGAATTTGGTATTGATTATATTCCTAGTGTTGCACCTGTGGCATGTGCACTGTACGTCAGCACCATCTGAATTAAAAGAATTACCGTCCAACTGAGAGTTGTCGGAAAAAGCTTTTATTCTACCGAGCTCGTCATCATGAAGAGCTATGATGTTATTATTTCTTATATTTATTGATTACCGTGAACTAAGTAAATTGACGATTAAAAATCTATATCCACTACCCAAGATGATAGATTTGTTCGATCATTTACAAGGTTCTAGCGTATGTTCTAAAGATTTGATCCACGGCATGGTTATCATCAACTTCGCATCTGCGAAAAAGATTATCTATTCCAATCACTACATCCAGAACTTGTAATGAACATTATAAGTTTCACGTGATGTCGTTTGGATTAACTAATACACATGTAGCATTCATAAATTTGGTGAATCACGTGTGTAGGCTGTAATTTGATAAATTCATGTTTGTGATCATTAAGGACCATCTGTTTGTTTATAAGAATAAGAATGAGTTAATAACTATTTATAGATTGCCCTGAATTGGCCGAACAACGAAGACATGTACCTTGAATATTTAACATGTGATTTAAGACTAAAATCCTTTACATTATTTGACTGTGTGATTAATAAGATAATGGAATATATTGACTCTTGAAAAATTTAGAGCCCTTTTAAGACTTTGGGTTTTACCAAAAAGAAAGTGCAAATGTGCTTTGACAAATGTTTTATCGAAAAGAACTTTTGAGGGATTATTCCCTTATACCCATAACATTTAACTAAACTCCTATTTAGGGGTAAATGTTCGTGTATACCACAAGACAACCTAAGAGGGATTGAGGAAACCATTTAAACCATGACTTAAAATTTGAAACGACACTTTTTGCTTTTCAACTAAGAAAATTTTGACCAAAGTATAACCAAAGATTTTTCAAACATTTACGGTCTTGTTAATTAAATTCAAATTTTGAACATTTTTTTAATTGGTCGAACTAAGAAAATTAAAATTTTTACGTTACGTTTCATAAAAAATAAATAATTATTATTTAATTAGTTGTAATAATTATCGACGCTTTAAACGTCAGATTAAGTAAAACGGATAAAGATGATAGTTTAGAAGAAAATAAAACTTAGAAAATATGAAGAAAGAAATTTTCGAGTAAATACGATCATGATATTTATTCCATCTAGGAAGGTGAATGTAGATACTCACACATTATATATAAAAGATAAAGAACCAATTAGGAAATGTTCCATAATAATGAAGGTGCAAAATAAATTGCCAAACAATTTAAAAATAGTTGACGATTGTAAAAAGGATAATATAGATAATAAAAGGGGTTCGCGACTAATGTGAATCATTAGAATTGAGAAGCCGATGGAGTTAAATGTTTTAAAGGCCGCTTATGGATTGCCTAAATATGGAGGTTGTTGAGATATAGTCAGGTTGGAATCCCGTAAGTATAAGTATTCTATCCCTGTCATTTCTGATTAAGTGTATCTTTATTTGAAGAAGTTGTACTGATGGCAAATTATGAAGGCAGACCCCGCCTCATACATTAGTAAACGTCTAGCTATTGTAAAGGTCATCATCTGAATTTGATTCGATTTGGGTCAACGTTGACAGACTGACCAAATCTGCTAATATCATTCCTGTTAATGACAGATTCTTGATGAAGAATTTGACTCTTTTGTATTTAAAGGAGTTATGTAAACATGGTGTGCCTGTATCGATCATCTCTATCAAGATCCTCGCTTCGCATCGAATTTCTAGAGATTTGCTCAGAAGTCATTGAGAACGAATCTTGATGAGAGTACTGTACCACCCCAATCGAAGGGACGAGGTAAAGTAACGATACAAATACTATAAGTGATGTTTTATGCTTGAATGATTGACCTTTGGTAATAAACCGTATAATCACTTTCCTTAGGAAAGATTATCATTGATAACTATCGTAATAGGATCGAGATCGAATCTTGTGAAGATATATATTAGAGCATCTGTAAGCAGGAGTTAGAATGAAGACGCCCGACATACACCCATTGTGAGTTGGACATGTCTTTTAGGTTTAAGGTTTCCTATGATGGTGAACCTAACCATACAAAATACTCAACCCACGAGACCTGAAATGATTGTTGAAATTAGGATCTGATTATTGACTGCCGGTAGTAGGCAGGAGGTTATGTGAATATGAAATGTAGATCTTGAAGTTCCGAATGGGTAGCGAAGTTATGGCAAAAATTTTCACCTTGGAAAAATGAATGGATGATCTGAAGGATCATGGGAATAAGTCCCAGTTGTATGGGACTATTGAGATGATGTAAAAAGATTGGTTTGAAAGGCATATAAGCTGGATCTACCCTAGGACTTCAAGGGCTGCGTGAATTATGATTCGTATATCTAACTTGATAAAATGTCTATCAAGTGAACGTCTAACTATTCCTTAATGATGTTTAGATCGGCGAAAAGTTGCATTCATCAAAAACCCGTGAACATCATGGATAGAGAAAGTAAGTCAACATAAAGCCTGATCTTATTCCCGTAGTTATGTTTGATGAAACTCGCGTATTGTAATGAATTACACTTGTGAGAAAAGACCGAATGTGGAGGAAATACCCACATGGCTTTAACTCTATAAGAAGCGAGTAGTAAGATAAGATGATCTTTGAGGACAAAGATCCTGTTTAGGGGTAAACGCTGTGACAATCCGTCATTTTATGGTTTATATTTTATTCTCGAATATTATTTAAAAACATTATTTCTATGTTATATTATGAACTCACTTATTTTTGGGAAGAAATTTGGATTTACATCTTGAAGTAGCATCGACTACGTCTAAACCGGAGGATTCTACGTTACGTGCTTACGTTTACATACACCGTTTTGGTGACAGTCCGACATTTCAGAAAATAAATTTATACGTGAATATTATTTTGAGATTTTAAATTTGTGTTGGTTCATAAACTCACAAATTTACGAGAAGAGATTAGGACTTACGATTATAATTTAACGTCCTTTACGACTAAACCGGAAACCTTAGGATTACGTATTTAGGTTTTCGAACTCCGTTTTTAATGAGACAATTTTTATTAGATTCGTTTTGTGCCGTTGATTCATAATTTATAAAAACGTTTTTCGTAAAACGACCCGAGGGCACGCAAATCGAGGAAACTAGAATCGAGTAATACCCGTAAATTAGTGGGATGAGACAAGATAAATCTTGCCCCACCCCACTAACATTGGACGGCCAAAGTATGCCCCCACATACAAGATGTGGCAAAATGTAGCTAAATGCTTACACTTGTAAGCTAAGCTTACAATGTAAGCCAACTTTCCACCAAAACTAGCAACTCATACCACTTCTCTCATTTCTTACATGCAAAACAACTCTCATCTCTCTCTACTCCATATATGCCGTCCACTTCCACCACCACCACCACCATATTGATCAATATTCAACCACTAAATCTTGTGTTATTCACACATATGATGTAAACCCTTTGAAGATATGAAGATTTGAGGTGATCCTAACATCCAAGGAGGTGATTCGGTGATGTCCAAGGACTGATTTCTACAAGGAGTGTACAAGTAATGGTGGCCATGAATATTGGTGTTGATCTACCACAAGTTCTTCCATCAAAATCCATGTCTTAATCACAACCTACATCATCTTGGTGGTATAAAGATTGTTCTCCCCATCCTCTTGTTATTTTGATTATGTAATCATGTATTTTCTTTCTTATTGTATATGTATATGATGAATATATGACGATAAAAATGTTGTGTGGGGATCAAGTGTTGATAAACATGGGTAAAAAGATGAAAAACTATATGTAAAAGTGGTTAATCTTGCTTAATTTAGTAGGTTGTATAAAAACAGTAAATAATCATATGATTGAACTGATAAAATGGTATAGATGAATTTATATACAGTGATTTTTAAGACTTGTACACATGTGAGAGTTGGCCATGCAATGGAATCATAAAAATGAGTGAGATATGACCAAAACAAGTTTAGAGTGCAAATCTGAGTACACTGTTTTGGACGAATTTTATAAAATAATTAGAGGTTGATTCATCAGTAGCTATAAAGAAATAAAATGAAGCACATATCATGTAGTTTCTGTGATAAAAATTTGGGGTTCTATCTCCATGTAGAACTCTAGATATGATCATTTTAGTAAACTAGATTTTTAGGACTCATTTTGTGAAATTAAAGTTTAATATTATTATATAAGCACTCAAATAAATATAGTATAAAATGTGAATTAAAACCCACTAACTTATATATTTAATTTATATAAAAATGCATAAGAATAAATAAATGGACATTTTATAAAAATGGTAGTTTGATAAGTTTTATAAGTTATAAAAACTATATACTAAGTTTTACGTCTTTTCGGCTAAAACCGAAAGATTAATGTTTTTGTTGAATAAAAACTTAGACGGTTGGACCCGTCTAATGTAAACTTTTATAAACTCACATACTGATATATAAACATATATAACAAGTAAAAACAGATAAAACCCGAGCTTTACAACATATAGACATTAACGGGCCAAAGTAGCCTTATTGGACTATAAACCCGACTAATTTGGTAAAACACTTATAAACTTACTTATTGGGCTTAACCCATTTGGGCCCAACATGTAAAGTGTGATACTGATAATAAAAGTATAATTGGGCTAATATAATATATTGGGCTTGTAATGGGCCCATTGGGCCTCAAAATGTAAACAAGTTGAACTAGTGTAACTAGTCTTGAAAATTTCTAACACATAACACTAAAATTAGTAAATGAGAATATATAAACCCACTTGATCATCATATATATAAAATCATCATATGTATACATAATTTTTATTTTTATAAAGTCATTGGACAAAAGTCTAAGACGAGTATTATTTGTCTAGTTTTCCGTGATTGAAGCACGTACCGTACATCCGTATCGCCGATAACCGCCTTTCCCAATCAACGTAAGTTCATAGCCTCGCACTCTTTTAAATGTTTTTATGAAATGTTTTATAAACCCGCGAGGGAGATAACATGTTAGTTTTGATAAAATAGGACACTATTTGTCCCAATTGTTTTTTATTGATTTGGACCCGAATGATTGTATGACCCGATGAATGATTATATGACCCGATAGATGAAATGAAATGGATTATTAAAGTTAGGTTATGTCACTAAAAGTCCCATTAGCATGAATTGTGAACTACCGGGATTTGGTAGACGCTTATGCGTATAATAGTACTATTTGGGGACGATCACCCCAGTTCGCGCCTTGACGGTTGATCCCCGTCGTGCCACATTGATTGGTAAGCGAATTTATGTATAAGAAGATTTTTATAAGCGTGATTATTTTGACGACACGCTGTTTTAGATGGGAAAATGATTGTCGGGTTAGCTACCCGTTTTTTGTTGTAGTAAGGTAACAATGTCATGCGGCTTATAATAATCTAAGTAACGAAATACTGCTATACGCACCGAATTACAATATATTGCCTGACTAGCAATACGGGGTCATATTATTGATATTATGGTGGTGTTTTGGTTTTACATAACCATATTCGTATAACGGTTTTTATTTAACTCTACACGACGTTATAAAAACGTATTGTATGATATTTTTTTTGGGTAAAAGGGAATGATACCCTGGTAAAAGATATTAATCACCCAAATTCTGATAAGTACACTGGAATGTGACTGTGTGCCACATTAACCTCAAGCTAAGCTTGAACAGCCAATTCGAATGACATGCCAAACGAATTACATATTAACTACATAGCCAATGACTCCAATAGGAAAAAACCACCTAATGATTTTGAACGAATTACATATTAAACGAATTACATATTTGTATGATATTTTTACGTCATTGGTTCGTATAATGATTTTGAAGGCGAAAGCCTATATTATGATTTTTGATAAGGATTTGTATAAAATGACTTTGGCTATTTTATGGCCTATTACAAAGATTTGTACAAAATGATTTTCAGTAATAAATTTATACCGATGTTATATTGATGGATTTTATTAAACTCTATGAATTCACTCGGTGTTATCGCTGACCTTTTCTTTTAACATGTTTTATCTCAGGTACTTGAAGGTAATTCTCGGAAAGACATCAAGAATTCATGGCCCGCACTTAAATATTAATTTCCATTCAAATGCTTTGTAAAACCTGTATAAAATACAATGACTTGGGACCTATGTAAATTTGATATTTATGAATGGAAATGCTTTATTAATAAAAGACGCGATTTTATGCGTTGTCTATGATGTGAGTAATGTGTTATCCCGTAACACCAACGAGCCTTTCGCTGTATTGAATTGTGTAAATTTGGGGGTGTTACACACATGACTTAGAATATTAATCAGTAAAACTTAAGCTTATATTATTAGCTTAATAATCTAGCTTATTTCTAATTATGGAAACTTTCTATTTTTAGAAACTTATTTAATTAAGGCAGCTAATCTATTTATGGAAACTTTCTATTTTTAGAAACTTATTTAATTAAGGCAGCTAATCTGTTTATGGAAACTTTCTATTTTTGGAAACTTTCTATTTTTGGAAACTTGCTATTTTTAGAAAGTTACATATTATTAAACAAGAAGTATAATAATACAAGAAGTACAAGTAATACTTAATCAGAATAGACAAAATACATGATAAACACGGTATAACGATAAAATCAGTAAAACATGACATGAACATATAAAACAAGCTAAGACATGATATAAAACCAGTTACGTACTCAGTAATCATAATGCTTATACACGTATATTATTTATGTAGCATTAGTGATATCGAAGTAGGACTCTCTTCCGTTCGTCTTCTTCGTTCACTGGACACATTGTACGGATTCTCCGTCCTTTCAGTATGGACATTCTTTCCTTATTAGGATTTCCCCGTATGCAGCCAACTGTTTTCCCCAGTATATGTTTTATATGTTTTGATTGCTTATGTTTAATTAAATGCCTAAAGCCATATACATGCATGACCAGTTTCACCTAGTTATGGAGGTACCATAACCATAACACTGGAGGCACCAGCGTTATGACTTCACCACGGCGGAGTGATAGCTCGTCGCGTCCCTTCAGCTTTTGGCCATATTATTATTATCATGTGGGGCGTATGGGTGCATCCTAGGTTACTTGTTTTTACAGATTATACAGGTGAATGTGGTGTGTGCCTTGCATCCTTCACAAGGAGCTGACCCCTCCTACCCAAAAACTTATATTAATTAGAGGCATCCCCTCTAATTGCATGACGAGGTCACCCCTCCAAGTATTCATGCACGTTGACATTTCATGGCCTATATTGGCTAATGGTAAACATTTTAAACAATTTTTATAAGATAAACATAAGGATCTACAAACTATAAAACCAGTTTTACTAAGATATGTCAGGTTATCCAGGACTTAGTCTTTTCCGCTGCTATATGCTTATATGCTTATATTGTCCATGCTACACTTATATATCCGTGCACTGAGCGTTATGCTCAGCCTTTTTTCCTTTCATGTTCCCAAAATGGCAGGTACTCAGGGACGCTCGTAGGCTTTAAGCGTACATGCATATGGACTGGAAGCTTCCTCGCCTTCATTACTTTATGCATTTCTACATACTTTGATACTCATTTCTATGGACATTGTTTAGTCCTTTTCATTTACAGTACTTATGTTTGTGTGTGATGAGCTTTACTTTGGGGTACCGATGTTTGTTTCCGTTATTTCCTTTGTGGTCATGTGATGTTTAATACATTTTTCCTTGTATGCTTTGATGACACGCCATAATCACGCGTGACATTCCATTTACCAAAATGGGGTGTTACAATTATGGTATCAGAGCTAAGGCTTCGACATGTAGGCTCTCAAAACACGACCTGTGATTAGTGGGTAGTCACTATGGTCTTCCTAGAACTGACAGTCGGTTTTCATGCATTCATTGTTTTCATGCATAAATATATATGTCATTGTCGCAGGTTTATGACTAAGTAATGGTTGGTACAAGACTGGCCCTATTTAGTCGCATGTGTTTATCCGAAACTTTTAACTTTCGGACCGACCCATTGGCGTCCCCTCGCCATGTATTTTGTTTTGGGTGAACTGACCATAGGCGTTCACTCTCGTGCATATAAAAGTTCTCATAAAAATGCATCATGCATTCATGTACTGGTTTTTCCGCATAAATTTTTTCTCATGATTTATTGGTATAAATTTTTTCATGTATATAGTTTATGTTTTGATCAGTTAATCATGTATTTTTATGTTATATTGTCATATGGTTCTCACACGCGAACAGGAACAACTCAATGCAGCAGTCCAAGCTGCAATGCAAGCTATGCTTCCTCAGATGAGGAACGAAATCAGGACTGAGGTGCAGGCTGCCAACAATCAGCAGCAGCACCCAATACCTCCTCCTCCTCCTCCAGCAACATTGTCACATCGCTCGAGAGATTCAATAAGTTACGCCCTTGAGCTTTCGAGAGAACGGTTAACCCCAGTGAAGTTGAAAGCTGGTTGGCTCACATTGAGAAGATCTTCGATGCTATGGGCTGTGACCCCGTCTTCAAGTCGAGGTTGGCCTGTTGCCGGTTCGAATGTGATGTGCTATCATGGTGGAAGGCACTGAAGCAGTATGAGGGAGGTGATAATTGGGTGGCTGGTTTGACTTGGGCTCAGTTCAGGGTTTGGTGATAGGACAGTTCTTTCCCAAGGCTGAGCAAGACAAGTTGAAGAGAGAGTACCACGGAATCCGACAAAGAGCTGGGGAGAACAGCAACGAGTTCATGCAGCGTTTTCTCCGTTTGGCTGGTTTTCTAGGTGTAGCAGCAGGTACTCCCGAAGAGCAAGCATACCACTTCTGGTGGGCTCTTCGTACATCGGTTACAGACAACTTGGTGTGTGTTACGTTCAACACGGTGGCACAAGTGGCCGATGTAGCACGTAAGCTGGAGATGCTGCAAGAAAGAGAAGAGTTCGGGGAAGAAGAGAGACCCGAGAAGAGGTAAACATTTGTTATTCAGCGGTGACCAAACCGTATTCTTTTCAGCACATGTCAATATTAACATATATTTAAAATTGTATCTTCCAGGCAGAAGACTGGGGGGCGGTCTCAGCCGGCTACCCAGCAACAGCCTACTCAGCCTAAGGGAAATGGTCAGACTCACGACCGTTCTGCTACGGATAGGTGTGGCGGTAATGATAATTACCGTAACAACGCTGGAAACTCCAACAGCAGCAGCTCCTTATACTTACTCATTTTTCTTATGATTACATGTTATAGTTCTTAATTCTGACACTGTTGGGTCTAATAGATGTAGATCTTGCAGCCTGTCAGGACCGGTGAATGACTTCTGTAATCACAAGTCAAATCACAAAGAGACTCTATACACAATATGAATGTAGAATATAAATATAATCAAGAGAAACAGAATAACTATAAAGACTTGATCCTTTCTAAGGATTTCTAATATTGATAATGACTAGAACTACGTTTTGTGAAGGTGTGTCTAACCCTTCTGCCTAAGGTTCCTTTTATACTGCAAGGAAACCCTAATACATCATTAAAGAAAACGTGTAAAACTGATATGCATATCCTTTCCTAACATATCTCATGCATATCCTAACAGAATATTAAGTAAATAATAAAGTTTGACTTCGACTAGGACCAAGAGCAGGACTTGCTCCTACTACGACTAGGACCAGGAGGAACTACATACCTCCTAGTCTACCTATTACATATAACTATTACAATGGTCCTAACAATCCTCCCCTAAACTTGAATTTGACCTGTTGAGTTCAAGTTTCCTGGAAAACGTGCAAAGAAAGCCCGAGGATTGAATCAGCAAAACAAATAACAGCATCAACAAGATAAGAATCAGAAGAACAGCCGCAACATGAAACACTAGAAGCTTCTCCAAAGCTTGTAACAAATCAGCATCGTGTTGAATCTTTTCAGCAACATGAGCAGATTTGATGAGCCTTTACCAAGTAGCTGCTCGCTCTTGGGCTTGCTAGTCATTCTGGTGGAATAAGCATCACCCTGGGAGACTAGAACCCAGCCCAACTCTTAGAACGTGAATCAATGGTGAGTGGGAGTACCCTGATGATTTTAGGCAAACCATCACAGCCGTCAACGGATTTGATGCGTCTTTACCAGAAGCCGTACCCCTCTGGACTCGCCAACTCTTTGCAATGAAGCATCGGTGAGTTGAACACCCTATAGCTTTAAGCAAGCTATTACAGCTATCAACAGATTTGATAAGATCTTTACCAAGAGCCGTACCCCCTTGGATTAGCCACTTTTCAGTCCAAGACTATGGCAAGTGAAAACCATCCAGTTTTGGGTAACCTGGCAACCATCAACGGATTTGAGAATCGCACCAGGAGCCGTACCCTCAAGGTGAATCAACTTTTTCTTGTCGATGAGACATGGTAATTTGAGAACCATTTGTTGTGTGGACCACGTCCAACACCAAGTGAAACCAAGTACCAGAACAAACTCAAACCAGGAACCACATTGTGAAACAGCCAAGGGATATTATGTACAAGTATAAAAGCTAAACTGTGTTTAAAGTATAAGCAGATATTATATAAAAAGTATTTTTTTTTTAACTATAAAGAATGAAATTCACCAATCACTGTACATATTGGTGAAAAGAAAAAAAATAAGAACAAAAAGTCAAAGTAGAAACACTTACAACCCAATCACCTTACATACCAGAAGCTGCCTTCTTATCCGCTAGCAACCGCGCCTGAATACCCTCTACCAAAGCCGTGGCCATACTCGACTCATTCCCAGAAGGAGCAGTAGAAATTTGCAAGTGACTGGCCAACATCGCCTCCATGGAAGAAATAGTCAAAGGATACTCCACATCCGTCAGCATAAACACCATATGACCAGATTCTAATTCCAACATATGAACTCCACATCCAGCATATAGCTTCCATCGCAGAATCTCCCATTGGAATTGATCCTTCCATATTCCCGAAACAGGAGCATTTGGAGGAGGATCCAACATCAGCTTGAGATAAGCCCAGATACGGAGACCAGGCCAGGAAGACACCGCCATGGGGTCAAACGGCATACTAGAATCAACAAGCCCAAACAACGCCATAAGATCCATACGGTCAGCCCACGATAACACACCCTGCAAACCCGTTGCCAATCGCACAGACCCATCACTCAAAGTAATCCGATGGGATACACCACCAGGAAGTGTGGTAGAACGCTCAACCATATAACCCGTAATGCTGCCATTGCCCAAGGGTAAGTCAGAATCGCTGTCAGAAGCTACATCAATTAAATTCTCAGGATCACGCTTCTCAAAAGGAACTGTTTTACCACGGCGAACACGACGAGCGAGTTTCTGGCGAATGGAACATCGAGGTGTGGGAGCAGAAGGTGTTGATTCAACCTTTACCTGAACTTCAGCAACAGCAGGGGAAGCAGTAGAAGTAGACTCATGAACATATCCACCCAATGGACCACTAGGAGCTGCATCAGAAGTAGGATTAGGTTGTGTTGCCGGAACTGGTGGTGATGGAGATGGCACATTAGATGTAGTAGCAGTAGGTGTGGTGGTATCAACAAAGGTGCTTGCAGGAACAGGTGTGGTGGAAGTGGTAACAGGTGTGGTGGTGGAAGCATGAGTGGTGGTGGTAGTAACAAAGATGGTAGGAGTAGGACCAGCAGTAGAACCCATAGGAGCAATCAAGGGTGTAGTAGAAGGACCAACAGAAGTAGCAACAGAACCAGAAGGACTACCAGCAAAACCAGGAGTGGGTGCAGACGAAGGACCAGTAGATTCAGCAGGCATAGAAGCAGTCACACCACGAGGATGGTAAATAAATCTTTCCGGAATAGGTTGACTCTGACGCTTCACCATCTTCTCATAAAGGGCCTTAAGCTCATCAAAAGTCAAAGCCCTCACCCGAGCCCAAGTCCACGGAGCATTGAAATGAGCAACAGATTGATATTTCACATAACGTTGCATCTGCTGGCGCTCCTCAGCCCGAGATAGAGGTCTGTTCCTTCGCTGTTTCTTAAGTTCTGCAGCAAGAGCCAACTGGTGCTTACGCATCATTACCATAGCACGCGGAATACAATTGTGTTCATCAACATCATCACCCAACAGATCTTTAAACTGAGCATAATCCCGAGTGAGAACAGTCAACACTTGCATCCATTCACCATCAGTCCAATGCATGGCATTATGCTGAATTTGTGCACGCCTTCGCTCTCGAAGCTCTTCCTGAGCAGCCCTATCCGCCTCATCAATCTCAGCTTGAACCCGACGAGCAGCCTCTTCACCAAGCCTGTCCTCCTCAATCTGTCGACGAGTACGCTTGCGATAAGGAGATGGAGCATCAGTCATTGGGGCTTTTCCCTTCGGATCATGAGAGGGACCAGCATGAGAACCATCAACAGGATCAGAATCACCACCCATAGCACTAGGAGAAGGAACATTGGAGGACATTGGAGGAACCAGCAAATCATCATAAACTTTATCAACAAAGGCAGCCTTTGCCAACAACGTCAAGCCATCCTCAACATTCTCCGCACCCTCATCCTCAGAATCTGAAAGAACCACATGCTTCTTGCGACGACGTTGTTGATTCTCCAACACCTTTATGCGATCAGCCAGAGGAAGAACAAACTCCCTTGTAAGCTTCCGATGTTGGTTTAAGTCAGCTTCCAAACAAATCATCCTCTCATGGTACATGTGCATAAGATCGAGCAAAGATGTCAGTGTAGTAGGCTCCTCCGCCTGCCCACCAAGAGAACTTGGATCAGGGAAAGCATCACGGGAGCCCGAAGCAACATGTGGGTCAACCTGTGGAGAACTAGCATCAAACGGACTAGGAGGTGGAGTCTCCACAAAAGGAGACCTTTGTGGAACTGAGGAAGGACCAGCCTTGGTAGGAGATGGTTTTTCAACCACCACTTCCTCAACTAGCTCCTCCTCTACCACAGGAGTGGCACCAACAGTAGGAGCCTCCTCCTCCAAGGGGTCATCATCTATCACAACAAACTCAGGAGCCTCCTCCTCCTGACCCATAGGACCCTGAGCCAACCCTAACATGGCTTCAGTCAGGGGCCTCCAATCCCCAGTAAACCCATGCATCATATTGTAATACACTTTAGCAGTAAGTTTAGATGGCACATGCTCAGTCCTATCACGTGGAATGCAAACAAGGATTTGTTGAAGAAACCTAGGGTACATAAGAAATTTCTTCCTCGAACCAGCAGTAGACAAATTACTAGCCATCCCCTCAAATAGATAATGAGAAAAATTAAACACTCTACCCTGGGCTAAACATATAAGACCAGTAGCCAAAGGAGTAGGGAAAGCATCCCAACTCCCAGACTTGGGACGCATACAATGGATTAAAAAGTGAACCAAAAGCTTCCATTGGGGGGAAAACCTATTCTTCTGGAAGTTAAACTTCCCCCCATGTTCATAACCTATGGCAGCCATACCCTCCAATACTTCCGAATTGGGGATTGATACAACACCCCCCTCATCCTGAAGATGAAGAGAAGAGCGAATAGACGCTTCAGTCACCACATATGCACGTCCATCTATGGTAGCATGGAGTGTACGTGGACGTCCAGCCACATTCACAAGTTGAGCAGACGCCAAAAATTGACGTATCACACTATCATATATGGTGGGACAGACAGTAAATGCAAACCTTAAGTTAGAAGCTTCAATGAAATCCAAGATGTCAGCAAAATGTTCACGATTTGGACCATCACCCAGATAAGCAACACGATTGTGAGCAGGTTGGTAAGCAAGAGCAGCCATGGATCTTGATGAATTGATGGAAGAAGGATTGGGATTGGGATGTAGAGAGTAGAAGCGGTTTTTGTGTGTGTGTTAATTGTAATGAGTGAGTCAAGGATGTATGTTGACCATATATGAAGAAAGTAGTAACTGTTCATTGACCCCTATTAATGGGGGGTTGCCCTTTCAAATTAAACCATAATGGCATAATAACCACTTGCCCTTTTTAACATAATAACCAACCCCCAATTTACTTGCTTAATTCAAACTTGTAAATACAAGTATTGGGAGCGTTGACCAAAAGTCAAAGCACACAATGGTCAGACTAGGAGCAAAACGTGATTAACCAAGGACAAAAGGAATGAACAGTATGCCAGACCAGTACCAGTACCAATAGCCAAACACCACTAGACATGGAAGGATTTTAAACCACCAGAAGGCAACCAAGCATAACTAGAAGCTGACCAAAGAGGACCAGAAGCCAGTCATGTAAGGCCATATCCACCAGAAGAGAGCAAAAATCCTCCATCAGAAGCACCACACACCATCATAACCAAGAAATTATGTTGTTAAATACTATGAATACGTTAGACTGACCTAATATGTACACAAAGCCTCCCCTTAGGCTTTGCCTCCCCTCAATCCTAGACCTCAAGGATTGACCATCCCAATATGAACCACCAAGTGGTTAAACCGAGGACCATCAAAAGCTTTAGTTAGCAAATCAGCAACATTGTCATCCGTATGAACTTTAAGAACCTGTATCAGCTTCTTCTCATTGGCATCGCGTATAAAATGATGCCGAATCTCAAGATGCTTCGTCCGTTGATGAAATATAGGATTCTTCACAATGCAGATAGTGCTTTGATTGTCAATAAAAATTTTGGTATTCATAAAATTGAAACCATAGTCCAACATCTGATTTTGGACCCATAAAACTTGTCCACAACAACTAGCAGCCGCAACGTATTCAGCTTCTGTTGAAGAAGTAGCTACGACTGTCTGTTTCTTACATTGCCATGAAATAAGCCGACGACCCAAAAATTGACAACCACCAGTAGTAGACTTCCTATCATTATTAGCACCAGCAAAATCACTATCACTATAGGCTTCAAGAACAAAGGGAGATTCTCTAGGATACCATAGACCCAATTTAGGTTGAGCCTTGATATACTTGAAAATCTTCTTCACTGCATTTAGGTTCGAAACCGTTGGAGTCACCTGCTGTCTAGAACAAGCACTTACTGCAAACATAATGTCCGGACGTGAGGCAGTCAAATACATGAGAGAGCCAATCATAGACCTGTACATGTGAACATTTACCGGGGGATCTGGCTCATTCTTAAGTTTGATTTTAGCAACTTCATAAGGAGTTGCTACTGGTCTAAGAGGATCCATGTCAAACTTCTGAAGAATCTCATGAACATATTTATCTTGACTGATGAAAATCCCATCCGATTGTTGCTTGACCTGAAGACCAAGGAAAAATGACAGTTCTCCTATGGCACTCATCTGAAATTCGCCTTTCATTAAGTGTTCAAACTCATCACACCACTCCTTCCTTGTAGAACCAAAGATAATGTCGTCCACATAAACCTGAACAAGGATAATATCCTTGGAATTCCGCCGAAGAAATAGTGTTTTGTCAATAGTACCTCTTCTATAGCCATTCTTTAACAAGAAAGTGGAGAGACGCTCATACCAAGCTCTAGGAGCCTGATGTAGCCCATAAAGAGCCTTGACCACCTTGTAGACTTTCTTGGGATGAAGTGGATCTACAAACCCCTTAGGTTGAGTAACATACACTTCCTCGTCAATTTTTCCATAGAGAAATGCACTCTTGACATCCATCTGGAACACCGTAAAGCCAACATACGAAGCAAAGGCCAAAAACAGACGAATGGCCTCGATCCTGGCAACAGGCGCAAAGACTTCAGTATAGTCAATGCCCTCAATTTGAGTGTGTCCTTGTGCGACAAGCCTAGCTTTATTCCTGACAACAATTCCCCGTGCATCCTTCTTGTTTTTGAGAATCCATTTGGTATTGATAGCTGTCTTCCCATCTGGTAAGTCAACCAGAACCCAAACATTCTGAAACAAGAATTGCTGCATTTCCTCCTGCATAGCCTCCACCCAACTTTGATCCTCAAGTGCATGAGAAACAGACCTAGGTTCCACCTGTGAAAGAAAACAAGCAAACAAGCAGTGTTGAAAGTCCGTATGATTATTACGCTTTTGATCCTCAATATAGCCAACAAGAGCATGATGATCAGACGAGGCCTTCTGCTGCATTCTGCGTGTCTTGACGGTAGAACCAGGATCTCCAATAATTTGAGTGGTAGGATGATCTTTATGTGATTGCAAGACTGGATTGGAAGAAACCTCCACTTCTGGTGCCAAGTTATTGAGATCACCAACAAAATCAGCATCATATGAAGCATTTTGGAAAATCCCGTCTACCGGTTGTTTATGTATATCATCCAGCTTGGTAGAAGACTTCTTTTCATGGTTCCCCAAATCAGAAGGACTGGAGAAACGTGTATTGGAAGCAGACTCACTAGCCGGAGTACCAGTAGTTGAGAGGCTAGCACTAGGAGCAGAAGCTGGAGTACCAGGAGCAACTTCGTCAGTAGGGTCAACCAAGGGAAACTCAAAACTACCTTGAGCAGCTGCTTTAGTAGCTTCTTGTTGTTGCTTGAGAAGAGTGTCAAGAGCTGCTTGGGAATCCTGTACATCCAATGGAGTTGCATCACTAGGAGGAGTAGGAGAAACCGTGGTGGAATAGGATGGAACCACAAAAATGTCATCCTCGTCATCTGAATCAGAAAGACTAGAAGGAACACCAGTACTAGAAGTTGCAAACACTTGTGGTCCTGCATCATGGTTAGTTTTGAAACGAAAATATCCTAACGAATCACTAAGATAATCAAGATCAAAATACCATTCTGGACCTTTTCCTTGTATGTTTGTCTTCTCCTCAAAATACCTGAGATTAATAGTTTCAATTATCCGTTTGGCTTGAAGATTGTAGACACGATACGCCCGAGAATGAGCTGAATATCCCACAATGTATCCTTCATCTGCCTTGCCATCAAACTTCCCCAAATAGTCACTAGTATTCAGAATGGTGACTGGACACCCAAAAGGCTTCAAATGAGCAATATTTGGAACTTTGCCCGTGAGCAGCTCATAAGGAGTTTTCTTATGAGGATTGGTAATAGAAACCCTATTCAAAACATAACTTGCAGTATTTACAGCTTCTGTCCAGAACATGGTCGGAAGTTTGGAATCGGCAAGCATAGTTCTTGCTGCTTCTATTAGTGTCCGGTTTTTTCTTTCTGCCACACCATTCTGTTGAGGAGTCCGAGCAGCACTATAATCTCTTTTGATGCCCTTAGCATTGCAAAGTGCGATGAGGTCTCTATTTTTAAACTCGGTTCCATTGTCGCAACGAATACCTTTAACTTTCTTGGACAACTGATTCTCTATCAAGGTAAGAAAATCTCGAAGAATTGAGTAGGTCTCACTTTTGGCAGCCATGAAGAACACCCACGTAAACCTGCTATATCCATCAGTTACCACCAAACAAAATTGCTTGTGGTCAATGCTCCTGATGGATGTAGGACCAAATAAGTCCATGTGTAGAAGCTGCAATGGTTCAGTAATAAGACTTAAAGCAGTAATGGCCTTGAAGGATGCTTTGTGTTGTTTGCCTTTGCTGCAGGCAATACAATTTATATCATTTCTAAACGTCTTGGGAGGTAAACCAGAGACCAGATTCAGATTGGCAAGTTTGTGAATGGTCTTGAAATTCACATGTCCCATCCTTCGATGCCATTTTGTGGCTTCATCTTCTGAGGCTTTTGCAACCAGACATGCTAGTTGACCAGTAGGGTTGACTTCATTCAACTTGATACTATATAGATTGTGTCTTCTAGGGATTCTGAGTAAAACTTGTGAGTCATCTGGAAGCTGAAAATCTCTGGAAAGCACAAGTGCCTCAGTATCGGTGAAGATTACAAACTGCTTCTTGTCACAAATCTGAGAGACCGATATCAAGTTGAAGTGTTGAAGTGCTTCCACATAGTAGACCTGCTCAAAATTTAGATTTGGAGTCTTTATCGTTCCTTTGCCAGTGATTCTGCCTTCACCTCCACCAAAATAGACCTTGCCTCCATGAAATGGTACAAAGTTAGAGAGAAGACTTTTATTGCCAGTCATGCTCCTGGAGCAACCACTATCAACAATGCCTAGACTAGGATCCTGGTATGGAGTAACCTACAACAACAAGATAATAAAAATGCAAAAGTTAGTGTCTTAAGGGGACCCAAACCTTTTCAGGTTTGAGCCTGCCTTGTGGATCATTAGAAGAATGCCAAGAAGATTGATGAGATCCACCATTGTTCCTTGGTTGCCTATGCATCATATGGGTATTATTATTTGACCAAGAACAACCTGCTGAAGGCTTAACAGCAGTTCCCAAATTTCCCAAACCAAAATACGTGTGGTCTAAATGATGCGGATGTATTGGATTAAAATTTTGAAAAAAATTACTGGTTGTTTGGAATCCACTATCTCTCCAATAATCAGACATGAATGGAGAGGATACTCTAGAAGTATTAAACAGTGGAGCACTAGGATTAAGTCTTCTAGAAGCATAGGAAGCATCTCCTGGTGAACCAGGAGCTAGAAAAGCATGATTAACAGATGCACGCGTGTCATAATAATCACAATCTTTAATTAAATGAAAGGAACTGCCACAAACAAAACATGTTTTGAAAGACCTTTTATTAGAATGAGATTGTTTCATACTGCCTACTTTATTACACACATTTCTAGGAAAAACATTCTTCCTAGGACTCAATAAACAAGGACCAGACACACTTGTCTTGACAGCAACTTTTTCTTCACACTTCCTAGCACCAGTAGCAGCATGTTCATTCGACTTGGAACTTGTAGGTCTTGACTCTTCACTTGAACCATTAGATGCAGAGTCACCGGCTTTGTCACTGAAAGTACATGAGACAAAGTCATTAGTATTGATAGAACTTGTTGGGGACTCAAGCATCTGTGATCCATCCGAGTCATTATGCCATGAGGTGGGCATAAAAGTTCCAGTAAGAGGAGGAGGGACAGCATGCATTTCTGCTGCTGGTTTAAACCTATTGTAACTATGTTTGCCCTCATCCTCTTTGTCGGCATCAAAGACACTTGAGAAAGATAAATCAAATACATCTTCAGAATCAATATATTTTTCAAATCCTAAGCCTCTTTTAGTTCTGCCAGACATGCTACTATCAATTAATTTTGAAAGATTTTTAGGTGCCTTTTGCCATTTGTCAAATCTCAACATTGTAGCATCTAATTTAGCTTGCATCTCCTCTTTTTCTTTGATACTAGCATCTCTTACAGTTTATGTATATTTAAGCATATTTGTAGTGTTTTCTAAATCAATGCTTAGTATCCTGATTTTATCCTCATATGCACGTTGAGTATCTTGTAACCACTTCTTTTGTTGTTCCAATGTGTTTAATGAAGCCTTATAGGCTTGTACCTCTAAAAAATACTTATCATTTTGATCATTTACTTCATGAAATTGGGACAACAATTCTGTGTATTTATCATGACAACCAAGAGGACAATGTTGTACCTGAGGTGAGATGCCCATAAGAGCAAACTCGTCTGCTTCTTCTGCATCAGAGAGATTCCCAGCAATCATTGCTAACACGTCAGTCGAGGATTCAGCTGATTCCAGAGTAGAAGCCTGATGATCATTCCAGTTGACCATAGAGTCAACAGATACCAATGCCTTCCTGTTATCTTTAACCTCCTGAACCTTGAAAGCGGAGTACCTGCTCTTCTCCTGATCATTCTTGCTAGGGCATTCTCTTGCAAAGTGACCCTGTTGCTGGCAGTTATAGCATCGTACCTTGCTTCTATCGAATCTTGTTGGCTCCCGAGGGTTGTAATTAAATTTCCTTCCTGCTTTCTTCTCAAACTTGTGAACCCTAAGAGTAAGCATGGCCATCTGCCATTTAAGATCCATCTCATCCAGGTCAAGTTTATCGACCTGTTTGAAGTCATCAAAAGCAAGTTGTTGTTCAGCATTAACATCAGCCACAAAAGAATGAAGAACAGCTTCTACCATACTACCAGACTTGGCAGCAGGATCAGGAGCAGAAGTATGCTGAATAGTATGCTGGGAGGAGACAGTATTGCTTGGGCTACTTGCATATGACATGGGACTAGATGCCATAGAGCTCACAAAGGCTGAATTAGCAGGGGTGTTAAAAGAGTCACTAGGATATCCTCTCACATGAGGTTCGAATGTTCTGAGCCTATGAAACAAATCATCAAAGGTGAGATAGTCAAGCCCACCTTTGGCTTTGAGAGAGCTCACCACCTGATTCCATGAATAGGGTAAGGCTTTAAGAAACCTTGCATTAATGTCACCATCATCAGGTTTTGACCGAAGTTGATTCAATTGGCTCAAGATCTTCTGGAACCTATCATACCCTTGATTTAGACCTTCAGTTTCTGAGATTTTGAATTCGGTAAATTCATCTCTCAGCATGGACCTTCGCATTTTCTTTGACTCCTCATTCCCGCCAAACCTTGCTTTTATGTCATTCCAGATCTCTCTGGCATCATCCAAATGGTAGAAGTCACCCATGTGATCTTCAGGAAGAGATTGAAGCAAAATTGTTTTTGCTTTTACCTCCTTCTGAATAGCTATGATTTCCTCATGAGATTTAGGGTCAAGAAGAGTAATATTACCGTTCTTGTCTCGTCCAGTAAGCTTCCTGCTGTTTCCATTCAGAATGATCTTCCAAAGATCTTGATCAGTGTTGGTGATCCACCATTCCATCTTCATTGCCCAGTTATCATATTCACCCTTCTTCAGAAGAGGGAATTTTCCATTCGTGTTGGAGACCGTAGCCAGGATCTGCTGAGGTTGCACAATTTTAGGAGTGCTTTCTTCTCCTGTTTGAGTAGAAGTAGAGGCAGACATGATAAACAGATTGTGAGTAATAAGAGAACTTGATTCTTCTTGTATAGAGACCCTTCCAGGCTCTGATACCACTTGTTGGGTCTACTAGATGTAGATCTTGCAGCCTGTCAGGACCGGTGAATGACTTCTGTAATCACAAGTCAAATCACAAAGAGACTCTATACACAATATGAATGTAGAATATAAATATAATCAAGAGAAACAGAATAACTATAAAGACTTGATCCTTTCTAAGGATTTCTAATATTGATAATGACTAGAACTACGTTTTGTGAAGGTGTGTCTAACCCTTCTGCCTAAGGTTCCTTTTATACTGCAAGGAAACCCTAATACATCATTAAAGAAAACGTGTAAAACTAATATGCATATCCTTTCCTAACATATCTCATGCATATCCTAACAGAATATTAAGTAAATAATAAAGTTTGACTTCGACTAGGACCAGGAGCAGGACTTGCTCCTACTACGACTAGGACCAGGAGGAACTACATACCTCCTAGTCTACCTATTACATATAACTATTACAATGGTCCTAACAGACACATTAGAGAATCTTCTACCAGGAATCATGGTAACGGGAGGGACCAGAACCAGAGAGGTTCACAGCCTAACCATCCAGCTATCACTGGTATTCCATCTTACGAATTATCCGCATTGTCCTTTGTACCTATTATCATGTCTCATGTATATTGTTCTTATCAGGCTCTCAGCCAGCAAGGACACCTGTTGGAGGATATACTCATCCTCTTTGCACTACCCGCAACCGTAGGCACCCAGGGCCATGTCGTCGCGACAGCGACGCATGCTTCAAGTGTGGTCTTCCTGGCCATCGCATGAAGGACTGCCGCAAGGGCTAGATGGAGGGCAAATCAGGACATGCTGATACCAAGCCGCCTCCTACTAGTGGACACGTTTACACGACATCTCGCGATCAGGCCAACAAGTCTACCGGTACCATCATTGGAATCTTGTATATGTATGGTCAAGCTGCATGTGTTCTATTTGACACGGGTGCTACTCACTCAGTCATTTCTACTGCTTATGCTAAGAATGTTAGGATACTCCCCATGCCACTAGAGAATATACTGAATATTTCCACGCCTTTAAGAGACTATGTACGCATAACCCATGTGTACAAGAGCCTTCCCCTAGAGTTTGATGACAAGATTCGTCCTGTTGACGCACTTCCGCTGGACATGAAGGATTTTGACATGATATTGGGCATGTATTGGCTATCCAAGCATCATGCTACCATATACTGCCATTCATATCGAGTCATCTTCGGTGACGTTAATGCACCAGCGTACATTCACAACGGGTTCGTATCCGGAAGGCCTGTATAAATCATATCAACCCTGCAAGCACGTGCATTACTGTTACATGGTTGCGAGGGCTATCTAGCTACTGTTCATGACATGGATGCTGAATATCCATTAATAGAGAATCATCCGATAGTGGCAGAATTTCCAGATGTATTTCTAGAACAACTTCCGGGCATACCACCTACACGTGAAGTAGAATTTAATATCGAGCTCATCCCAGGAGCTGAGCTGATTTCCAAGGCTCCTTATCGCAAGGCTCTCATAGAGTTGAAGGAGCTAAAGGATCAATTGCAAGAACTTCTGGAACGAGGCTTCATTCGACCGAGCGTATCTCCATGGGGCGCACCGGTCCTATTCATTCAGAAGAAGGACGGCAGTATGCGTCTTTGCATAGACTATCGCGAGCTCAACAAGATTACCATCAGGAATAGGTATCCTCTACCACGTATAGATGATTTGTTTGACCAACTCCAAGGGGTCAAACATTTCTCCAAGATTGATCTAAGCTCAGGCAATCATCAGCTACGGGTTTAAGAGCAGGACATCACCAAGACTGCTTTCCGTACACGCTATGGCCACTACGAATTTGTAGTCATGCCATTTGGCCTTACCAATGCTCCAGCAGTGTTCATGGATTTGATGAACATAATATTCCATGAATTTCTGGACAAGTTCATCATTGTCTTCATTGACGACATCCTGATATTCTCTAAGTCCAAGAGGAACACGAAGACTATCTTCGTACAATATTGTAGATTCTTCGCCAGAAGCAGCTGTATGCTAAATTCTCCAAGTGTGAGTTCTGGTTAGATAAGGTGGCATTCTTAGGTCACATTGTATCAGCAGAAGGAATCACTATGGATCCAGCAAAGGTTGAGGCTATTACCAAATGGCCAAGACCGACATCAGTGACTGAAGTTCGCAGTTTCCTAGGCTTAGCTGGTTACTACCGTAGGTTCGTGGATAACTTTTCCCGTTTAGCACTACCATTGACCAAACTGATGCGGAAAGGGGAGAAATTCGTCTGGACTGAAGAAAGAGAGAAGAGATTTGATGACCTAAAGCAGAAGTTAGTATCTACACCGATTCTTACTCTCCCATCTGGTACAGGTGGATTTCAGATCTACAATGATGCATCGGGGAAAGGACTTGGCTGTGTTCTCATGCAACATGGGAAATTGATCGCGTACGCTTCACGACAGCTTAAGCCTTATGAGGAAAATTACCATACTCATGACTTGGAACTTGTAGCAGTCGTGTTTGCATTGAGGATATGGAGGCACTACTTGTATGGAGAATCATGTGACATTTTCACCGACCACAAGAGCTTGAAGTACATCTTCACTCAACGTGAATTGAACATGAGACAGAGGAGTTGGTTAGAGCTGTTGAAGGATTATGACATTAATTTGCAATATCATCTCGGAAAGGTGAATGTAGCGGCAGATGCACTTAGCTGAAAGTCTGGAATGATAAACGACATTAAAATTGAGGAGGAAATTATTAGGGACTTGGAGCGACAAGACACTAAGATCATGGTACGTGGACAGCACGGTTACTGGGCTAATCTTAGAGTGGAACCGAGTTACTCTCTAGGATCAAGGAAGATCAGAAAGATGATGGTGAAATCTGGGCGATAATTCAGAATTTGGAGAAGCAAACAGAATTTCGAGTAGACGCAGATGGTATCTTATGGCAGGGCACAAGACTTTGTGTTCCTGATGATCAAGAACTCCGGGAAGCACTGTTAGCTGAGGCCCATAGCTCCCCATTCTCTTTTCATCCTGGTACGAGCAAGATATACCATGACATCAAGCAATACTTTTGGTGGAGTGGTATGAAACAGGATGTTGCGACTTACATCTCCAAATGTCTTACCTACCAGCGGGTTAAGATCGAGCATCAGCGATCTGGCGGTCTTCTTCAACCGTTAAATATTCCAGAGTGGAAGTGGGACAAAATCACCATGGATTTTGTTACCGGTCTTCCACCGACAAAGAGGAAGCACGATGCGATTTGGGTTATCGTTGATTGACTTACCAAGTCAGCTCATTTCTTACTGATCCGCAAGGAAGATTCGGTCAATAAACTCGCTGATACTTAAAAGAAGGAGATCATGAGACTTGATGGTGCTCCATCCAGCATCGTCTCAGATAGAGATCCTCGTTTCACTTCGTGATTCTAGAGAAGTCTGCAGAAAGCTTGGGGTACAAAACTTAAGCTTAACACGACTTTTCATCCACAAACAGACGGGCAATCAGAGCGAACGATTCATACATTAGAAGAAATGTTGAGGGCATGTGCGTTGGAATGGAGGGGAGATTAGGACGATTACATCTGTTTGGTAGAGTTTGCATACAACAATAGTTGGCAGGCAAGTATCAAGTGTGCTCCGTTCAAGATGTTGTATGGTAGAAAGTGTCGTGCCCCAAGCCGTTGGGATCAGGTTGGTGAGCGAACACTTGAAGGACCAGAAATGATAGAGTTGACAAACGAGAAGGTCGCAGTAGCTAAGCGGAAACTGCAAGAAGCACGGTCACGTCAGAAGAGTTATGCCGACAAGCATCGTAGGGACTTACACTTTAACGTAGGAGATCACGTTTTCTTAAGGTATCGCCGACACGTAGTGTTAGACGTTTTGGAATCAAAGGGAAGCTCAGTCCTCGATTCATCGGACTGTTTGATGTCATTGAGCGAGTCGGTGAAGTATCTTATCGTTTAGCATTACCTCCACAACTTTCTCATGTTCACGATGTTTTCCATGTTTCCTTACTCAGAGGGTACAAGTATCATCCCCTTCACATGGTTCGGTATCCACTTGAACAGATTCGTGAAGATTTCACTTTCATAGAAGAACCCGAACGAGTTCTTGACAGACAAGAACGAGTCATGAGGAGGAAGACGATTCCATTCGTCAAAATCCTTTGGAGGGATCATACCGAGCGGGAACCCACTTGGGAAACATAGGAGTCTATCCGGGCTTCTTACTCTCATTTCATATTTTTAATTCGGGTATGTTCTTCTTTTCTAGTTTACATTATCTATAATCCGGGGACAGATTATTCTTTTTAGGGGGAAGTGTTGTAAAACCCGCATGATTTAACCATGAATAGTACCCTTATGATCGTACGTACATGATTAGAACTTTCCTTATTTAGCACGTTTACGTTCACGAATAGGAATTTCAAGTATTACGTACGTGTTATTACACGATAAGTATTTATTACGTATTAAGACACGATAATTATTATCCATGATAATTATAATCACGAACATGAAAATCATGAACGTAATAATCACGAACCTAATATTATGTATTTACGTATATTTATTACAATTACGTATAAATATATTTTACGACACGAACGATAATAATTAAATCACGTAAACACGACACGACAACACGTAAATAAATAGAACACGGAAATACAACGGGTTTCCCCACGTGGGCCCTTATAGCCGCGGCATAGACACCAAGGTGGGCCAAGCCCACTTTAAAATTTAACTAAAAAGGAAAAAGAAGGAAACAGATTTTCATATTACAGAATAATTAGAAAATCAAAAACCCTGCTCCTCCTTTTCTTCCTCTTGGCCGCCGCATATAATCACCACAAGGGAGGTGATTGTTGATTTTGGTAGATCCAATTTATTGCTAGATCGTTCGTGTTAGTATTTTCCTTTCGATCCACAAATCGGTACTTCTCTTATACCTTTTCTTTTTAATTGTTTATTAGATCTAAACACATGAAATCATGAGGTTATTAAAAACAAGTTAATAAACATCTAGATCTAATCAAGGGGTATTAAAAATACATGGTTTAAGGGTGTTTGGTTCGGCTAGTGGGTAAACCGAGAGCAAGGCTCTCGGTGGTTGTGTGATCACCACCAACCGAGACCACAAAGTCTCGGTTTGGTTGGGGTATTTCAGCCGCAAGCAACCAAGGGACCCCGACGCATGTCGGGGTTACCCTTGGTGGTCTAGGGGGTCTCGGCTAAAAACCACATGCACCACCGGTTTAGGCCGGTGGCGGTTTGCCATGGTTAAGGGTGTGGATCCGGTTCAAGGGTTAAACCGGTCCGGTTCACGACATGTTTAGAATTAAAACACGGGTTCGATTCATGGTTTATTTTTACAAGTTAATTATTTATTTTACAAGTTAAATAATTACAAGGTTTAATTCGGTTAATTTAACATGCTATGTAATTAATTTAACTTAGACATGACTTAGGTTATTTATTATTAATAATAATACATGATTTTAACCTAAGTATTTTATGATTTAAATTTAGACTAAAGTATTAATTAATTATTAAAACATGACTTATAATTAATTAATCTCCATGACTTACGTTATATTAATAATAAATATTAATACATGTTTTAACATAAGTACTATTACCTTTTTTTAATTAAATCATGTTATATTTAATTAAATCTTATAACCTATAGTTTATTTAATTTACATGTAATAATTAATAAACTATACTTTATATCACATGACTTAGAATATTAATCAGTAAAACTTAAGCTTATATCATTAGCTTAATAATCCATCTTATTTCTAATTATGGAAACTTTCTATTTTTAGAAACTTATTTAATTAAGGCAGCTAATTTACTTATGGAAACTTTATATTTTTAGAAACTTATTTATTAGGGCAGCTAATCTATTTAGGGAAACTTTCTATTTTTGGAAACTTTCTATTTTTAGAAACTTTCTAATTTTGGAAACTTTCTATTTTTGGAAACTTTTTATTTTTGGAAACCTGCTATTTTTAGAAAGTTACTTATTATTAAACAACAAGTATAATAATACAAGAAATACAAGTAATACTTAATCAGAATAGACCGAATACATGATAAACACAACATAACGATAAAATCAGTAAAACATGACTTGAACATATAAAACAAGCTAAGACATGATATAAAACCAGTTACGTACTCAGTAATCTGTAAAACATGACCATAACCATAAAATTGGAGGCACCAGTGTTATGACTTCACCATGGCGGAGTGATAGCTCGTGGCATCCCTTCAGCTTTTGGCCATATTATTATTATCATGTGGGGCGTATGGGTGCATCCTAGGTTACATGATTTTACAGATTATTCAGGTGAATGTGGTGTGTGCCTTGCATCCTTCATAAGGAGCTGATCCCTCCTACCCAAAAACTTATATTATATAGAGGCATCCCCTCTAATTGCATGACGAGGTCACCCCTCCAAGTATTCATGCACGTTGATATTTCATGACCTATATTGGCTAATGGTAAACATGTTAAACAGTTTTTATAAGATAAACATAAAGCTTTTCAAACTATAAAACCCATTTTATTAAGATATGTCAGGTTATCCAGGACTTAGTCTTTTCCGCTGCTATATGCTTATATGCTTATATTGTTCATTCTATACTTGTATATCCGTGCACTGAGCGTTATGCTCGGCCGTTTTTGCTTTCATGTTCCCAAAACGGCAGGTACTCAGGGACGCTCGTAGACTTTAAGCATACGTGCATATGAACTGGAGGCTTCCTAGCCTTCATTACTTTATGCATTTATACATACTTTGATACTCATTTCTATGGACATTGTTTAGTCCTTTTAATTTACAGTACTTATGTTTGTGTGTGATGAGCGTTACTTTGGGGTGCCGATGTTTGTTTATGGTATTTCCTTTGTGGTCATGTGATGTTTAATACATTTTTCCTTGTATGCTTTGATGACACACCATAATCATGTGTGACATTCCATTTACCAAAATGGGGTGTTACATGGAGACTGACATCTCCTATCTGGGAAGGTCACACTTGCTACCAGCTAATGGTTCCCACCTAGGCTAAAAAGATATACTTTATCTTGCTAAACTCATGATAGTCTCGCAATCTACCAGCTTAAGGGCAATTTGTTGGATTTTTCTGATAATGTCTATTCGCGGGGTCATGAGCTAGTGCAATAAGAATATATGAATTTAAAATTGGGTGTATAACGCTGTAGCCCTGGAGTCATACTTGTATTCAAATGTTATTTAAACCTATAAATTCACTCAACCTTTGTGTTGACTTTAAGCATATATTCAGTTGAATGAGGACTGGCGTGCTGTGAAGGGTGGTGTCTTGAATAAGTTATCATTCTATCAATAAAACTAGATCTTTTGGGAAACCTGTGTTTGTATAGTGTATGTACACTTGTTTATTAACTCTGATTTCAATAAATGAATGATAACATTTGTTTTTATAAAGTGTCTTTTGGCATTTTCTATTATTGTGACTATGGTACCTTGAAGTAATACCCAAGATTAGCTTCTGCTAGATATATGTTAAAAATGGGGGTGTTACAATGGAAACTACAAATAAACTTGCAGATGATTGTGAGAAAAAGTAGTTGTATCGTGAACAAGCTTCAACTGCAGAAACTAACAGCAAGTATCAAAGGAAAACGGTGTGTACATTGTGAAGATCATAAACAACTTGAAGAAAAGTTATATGTGCAACATCATTTCACCGCAACCAACGACTGATAGGTGTGTAAACACCCATCCTTTTTACCACTTAATTACAATAATAACCGAGCCAAAACGTGTATTTTATGTCTTTTATGTCGGAATTATGCGTGGTTTGTGTTTTTGTTATGATTTAGGACGAAATTGTGAAAAGTGGAGAAAACACGGCATTCACGGGCTTTTATTGAAGAAAAAGATGAAAGATGAAGTCGAGAAGTCAAGAGTGCAAAAATAACGGAAGTCCAAGACCAATTCTGAAGATTTATCGAAGAAAAAGTCAAAAGATGGAAGTTTACTAAAAGACGAAGAACTCAAGTCTTATTTATTGAAGAATTAAAAGACGAGTCCAAAGAAATCCCGAGCCAAAAGTCATTAAAGGCCAAGATTAAAGAAGATTAAAGTCTTAAGGACTTAATGGTGCAATTAAGAGAAAATGAAGGAGGGGAGGAAGCTTCCTAATCCTCCCCTATATATAGATCATTAAGTTTATCATTTCATTTTGTTGGCTACAGTGACACTAGTTCTTCCACCTTTATTTACTTGCTCTTTAAATACATGTCAATTTAAATACTTGTCTTGCACTTTTAATACCTTTAATTTCCAAGTAAGTGTTCTTTAATTTTCTTGTTTTAATCTCTCATTCTACCTTTCTTTCTTTTCGTTACTATTTGTTTACATGCTTATTTTCTTGCTTATTTGATTAAAGGTTATGTTTTTGTGCTTTTGATTGTTTTAGATCATTGATTTTTATAGCTTATTGTGTTTATCTTTAATTTTATAAAGTTTTTATAAAAGTTATTTTTATATAAAAGTTTGTTTTTCGTAAACCTTTTCCTTTTCGTGTTTCAAAAGTCTGTAAATTTCAGCTTATTAGCTTTTTCTTATACGTGTTTGCTTAGGATTTTAGGTGTGTGCTTATTTGGCTTATAGCTTATTTCTTTATCTTATTTTGAGTTATTTCTACTGTATTCTGATCTTACAAATCGGAAAAGGGTTTTGTATTCCGACCATAGCTCCATTGCTTGGTCGGAAAAGGGCTTTGGTATTCCGATCAGGGTGGGCTTTGAGTATTCCGATTAGGAGTTGTGACAACATTCCGATTGGTGGTCCATTCCTCATTCCGATCGAGGTGCTCGTTTGGTATTCCGATCAGGATAGGTGACAATATTCTGATCTTAGGGTTCCGATCAACATTCCGACCAGGGTCTATTCCATATTCCGATCAGAGGAAAGTAAACATTCCGATCAGGGTGTTTTTGGTTATTCCGATCAGAGGTAGGTGACAGCTATCCGATCTTGGGGTGCCGATCAACATTCCGATAGGGAGGTTTGTGTACATTCCGATTGCTGTCTGATCGGAATGTATTCCGATGGTGGGTTTACTATTATATTTTACTTTGTTTTATTTTTAAGTTTACAATTTTAATACTTCGTCAAATTTAATTTTCGTCACGCTTTAACTTTAAATCACCTAATTTCTCGTTATTTTCTTTTCAAAGTTTTGATATTGCACCCTTTCTTTTAATTAGACTTAGATTTAATTTCTCGCCATTTATTTTAACGCCTTTTACTTTTACGTCATTTAATTTTAAAGTTTTGCACATTTTATTTTAAAACAACCAAAAATACTTTTTTTTTACCAATATCGACTGAGTCACACATAGAACCTAGATCAATTTGTTAAGATATCGAGAACAAGAACTTTAATTTTTATACGGGTGTCAAAAGCCATGTATTAAATGGCGCCGATGCCGGCTCTTTTCGTAAAGATTAACAGTTTTCTGTGAGAGACGCGTTGCGTTTTGGGATCCGTTCACTTGTGAGCGTTATTTTCTTTCACAAAAAATTCAAAAAAACCATAAAAATTAAAAATTGATAAAAAACCATAAAAATTAAAAATTTTAAAAATCCAAAAAGATTTTATTTTTATTGTGTATATATATTGTCTTTGTGTTTGGTTTCTTTTTCTTTTGCATTTTCAGGTGTATGCGTACTAGATCTTCTACTTATCAAGAGCCCGAGACTCGAGAAGATTTAAGTATGTCAGGTGTTAAGAACAACAATAATCCACCACACCTCAATAATAACAACAACAATGTTCTTCCACAGCCCGATCTTCGGACAATGGAGGAGCTTTGTCAACCTACCATGTTTGGACGAGGAGGACCGATTGCGCCGATTCAAATCACGGCTCCGGAGTTTTCGTCGAAGCACCACATGATTCAGCAAGTGCAAACTAATCCATTCGCCGAAATGCCTGATGATGATGCCAACAAACATCTCGACAAGTTCATTACAATCACCCAAAGCATGAAGTTGCCTGGTGCCACAATGGATGTTCTTCGCCTACAACTCTTCCCACATACTTTATCACATCATGCCGAGAAATGGTTTGATCGTCTCCCGAAGAATTCTATTCACACTTGGGACGACATGACTCAACGCTTTTTGTCGCACTACTTTCCACCATCCATTGTCACGAGCCTTCGCAATCAAATCAGCGGTTTCATGCAAGATCCCGATGAATCTCTTTTTGATGCTTGGGAAAGATATAATGTCTTGATTGATCGTTGTCCAAACCACAACATGCTCCCTGTCACATTGATTGATACTTTCTACAACGGTTTGACTTTTCGAGATCGTGATACGATTAATGCAGCCGCCGGTGGCACATTCATGAAAAAGGGACCCGAGGAGTGTAGAGAGCTTATTGAGAACATGACTACTCACCACAAAAACTGGGATTCCTCTGCTTCTTCAAGGAACAACACGAGAGTCAATGTCTCTTCTACTTCAGCAAACCCTGATATGACCGAACTCACCCGCATGATGACTGTAATGAGCAAAAGTATCTTGCTTCTCGCTTCAAACCAACAACAACAAGTTAAAGCGGTTGCACCTTCTTGTGAAACATGCGGCGGTCCACACTCATACACCGATTTTCCTTCTACTCAAGGAAATCCGGAAAATGTGTATGCAGCTTATGGTAATTATTCACCGGAAAATTACCAAGCTCGACAACAAGGGGATCGAAATTTGCTGAGTTACCGATCAAACAACTACCTTTCACCCGGTTTTTCTCCTCAAAACCAAAACCCCGCCAACAACTACACTAGAAGCAACCAAATCCCACCAAGAGCTTCTAATCCTTATCACCCACCCACCCAACAAGCCCCACCCATTAACCCCGATGTTGAAGCCATCATGAGAACCCAAGGTGTGCAAATCAAGAATCTGCAGAGCCAAATTATCAATCTGAAAGGAGATATTACCAAGCAAGGGAATGAGATAAGATCCGAGCTTCGAGATAATATCCAATCCTCCTTCAGCAATCAAACAAATGATTTAAAGAATATGCTTGCTAGTTTCTTGCCCGCCGCTCAACCTTCTTCTTCGAGTTCTCTACCTTCAAACACCGTCACCAATCCGAGAGCAAATGTGAGTGCTATTACTACCCGTAGTGGAGTCACCATCGTAGGACTACCTATCCCACCCCCATCATCTACACCTCCTCCACCACCATTTATCCCTACTCCTCCTACACCTAGTATTAGTGCACCATCACCGTCTCCGCCTCGTCATGATGATGTACCTAGGAAGGAACCTTCAACATCTCAACCTTTACCTACACCTTCACCTTCACCACCCAAACCCAATATCCCATATCCTTCTCGCTTAGGCAAGACTAACGAGCTAACCAAGAATGACTGTCAAGTGTAGAGCTATGTGAAGATGATCTCTCAAATGAACTTCAACATTAGCTTTCTCGAAGCACTTGTCCATATGCCGAAATTTGTGAAAGCATTCAAGGAATTGCTTAACAAGAAGGAGAAGTTGATTGAGCTCGCCAACACACGCTTAAATGAAAACTGCTCTGCAGTTATTCTTAAAGAACTTCTGGAAAAGCTTGGAGATCCCGGTCGTTTTGTGTTGCCTTGCATCTTTAACAAAACTGAAGAATTTACTGCCCTAGCTGATCTCGGGGCCAGTATTAATCTTATGCCTTTAAGTGTTTGGAAAACACTATCATTACCCGACCTCACACCAATAAAGATGACTCTTGAACTTGCAAATCGCACTCTCGCTTACCCCGTTGGTATTGCCAAAGACGTGTTCATTAAAGTTGGCACATTTACTTTCCCGGTCGACTTTGTCGTTGTTGATTATGAAATGGACCCTCGTATTCCTTTAATACTTGGTCGGCCATTCTTGAGAACCGGACGAGCTCTTGTCGATGTTGCCGAAGGTGAGTTAATCTTAAGAGTCGGGAATGATTCTCATGTTTTTAAAATGGGGAAGCTTACAAGCAAATCCTATGGACGAGAATCAGTGAATATGATTAATGTGCTCGATGATTTTGTCATCTACAAAAATCCGCTATTCGACTCTTGCATTGATAATCCACTCTTTCAAGATGATGTGGATGGTTCTCTATTCAATTTGGATGCTTCTCCCATTTATGATTCTCCACCGATCTTCGATGCTTATGATGATGATTCTAGCTCAGATTCGGGTGATTATGATGATTGTACTTCCGAGTATCCCGACCTGCCTACATATGATGATTTTGATGAGGCCGATACTCTTTCGAGCGATTCTTCCCATGATGAAGATCCTCCGCCATCACTCGATCCTACTTTGGACGATTACTCATTTGAGGAAGACTTCTCTGCGTTTCTCAATACATACTTTCCTCATGAGAGTGATGCTCCTCCTTATGATTTTGAAGATTATCGTCTTGATCCTACTTTGGATTTGAAGAACATTCTTTCAAAGGAGAAGAAACCGGTCGACACCAATATCCGCAACACATATGATTTAACACCTCTTTGTCCCCCTTCTGAGGACGAGGTTGTGCTTCTTCGTGGATCTTCTTCACACTCTGCTGAGCCTGAGTGCTATTTTCCCTTAAAGGAAAAGGTGTTCGACCCCGGTATCGATATTCTACAGCCATCTCAGTATCCACCTGATGAAATAAAAGGAAATATCTTTGGAACTTATGGAAATCTTCTTGCACCACTTCACCCTTGCTTCCACCGTGCTCCATCGCTGCTTAAGGGAACCTTGCCTACTCTTCGTTGGCTTGCCTTGTTCGCCTTAAGCTTGTGCTATATGATGGACGAAAACTATGTCTTTGATCCTGGTGGATATGTTTCATGCTTCTTCCTCTGCTGATCAAGGTCGAGTCAGGCTCACGACTCGGTAATCAAAAATCAAGCGCTTCTTGGGAGGCAACCCATGTTTCTATCTTTCAGCTTTCTTTATCCTAAATGTAGGGGAGACCCGGTGGTGTTTGTTATTTCCTCTCCTCTCTTAATCAGGGATTCGAGCTTCAATGATCCACTCTTGATGATTCTTGACGACCCGTCATTCCGTGTTCACTTCTTCCCGGTTCTATCCTAAACTCTTTTCGATTCACTATTTTATATTTTCTCAATATTAAAATAGGAATCTCTTTAGTTGTCCTTTCCTTAGCGAGATTTAAACAAAGTGCACAATGTCCTAAGTGTATGGGAGTTTACTCCCACATGCTTAAACATTGAGGACAATGTTTATATTAAGTGTAGGGGGGACTTCTATCGAAGTTAAGTCGGTCTTTTCCTTGTATTTGTCCTCATTTTAACCGGAAAATCAATTTTTCGACATTTTTCAAAAATTTTGATCTATTTTGGCCTATTAGTTTTTCCCTTTGTATATTTATTTTCTTTCTTGCTAGAATAAATTTTTAATAAGTGGTTTTAATTTTCAAACGTTGTGAATCTTTTGACTCAACCCGAGTTTACTTATCTAAGTTACTCTAGCTAGTATCCTTAACGTGTTTAAGTCAAGTTTTGCTAGGCTTTTATATAGGGAGCTATAAAACGCGAAAGTCTTAACTCTCACGAGTTAAGAATAACAACTTTTCGCAAGTTCCTATAATTGATCCTAGAGAGTCGTTTATCAAGGGAACTTTAAAATGCGATTTCTAAACTTGAAAAAGTCTAAGAGTTTGCAAGATCCTATAGACGACTCGAAAACCTAAAACTTTGACTTAATAGGCTAAGCATCCACGAGTCTCATTCCTTGAGATTTTAAACTGTGGAGAACGAGAGATGATAGAGCCAGTTATAAGTTTGGTATTCTTTCGGGAATTTATGTGAGTTAATTATAAGCCTATTCTCCCATCGCTTGCTAATAATTTATCTGCAGTAAATAAGGTTGTACGATTTGAAAAGTTACTTAGCTTCTAGCCCAAGATCGTTTAAAATTTACTCGGTATGGATTAGAGTTCATAGCTAAGGCATAACTTATTGAAGCGGGATGCGAAGATTGGCGAGTCCGAAAAGGCCCTAACAAGGCATGAGGGCTACATTTTGTTGCTAAAGATCCAAAGTGATGTGAAGAATCATTTATGGAAAATCAATATAAAGGATCGAGACATACGACGAAAAGCAAAAATTCCCCAAAAGTCATGGAGAAGTGTATCCGAAAAGAACCTAGCAAGGTATGAGGATAAATAGATCCAAGTCATAAAAGGAGGCGGATCGTTGTATATCAAAGTCCAAAATAAAGATTGGAGAAAAATGAAGAAGTCGTGGTCCAAGTATGAATCTCTCAAAACATCAAGTGAAGAAATTCCTATTATGAAGAGAAGGCCATTATTTCATGAACGTCTCTCAAGGTTTGAAGTATGATGTCGCTGCCAAATATCGGTCCGAGAAAGGTCTCAAATCGCGAAGCGAGTTATGCCAAGATATTAACTATATGAGGTCCCGAGAAGCAGTTTTAAAAGATTTCGTCCTTTAGCTAACTATTGATTAAATCGTTCACTTTATTTTCGGACTAAATAACTATCGAAATAAGTCAACAATGCATCCTCGTGATCATTCAAGACAATAATAAAATATAAGAGATACACCTAGGAATAAGGGAGTCTAAGTGAATAATTGGCCCACATGAGTTCGTGTTAGTTTACTAACTTATAATAACAATGATCTCGTTTTTAAGCTTGCTTTGGAGAAAGTGAAAACTTGAGGATGATGATCATTCATGACATTTCCAAAACCCAAGGTATGTTTTTGATTCTTTATTTTCTTCCTTTGAATGTTTATAGTTTTCTATCTCTTTAATAAAGGCCAATGTGGATTGATTATGATGAAAAATGTAAACGTGCTTTGTAACTAATGCATTGCATGAGGACATTGCAATGGTCAAGTGTAGGGGATTTGATAGGTGTGTAAACACCCATCCTTTTTACCACTTAATTACAATAATAACCGAGCGAAAACGTGTATTTTATGTCTTTTATGTCGGAATTATGCGTGGTTTGTGTTTTTGTTGTGATTTAGGACGAAATTGTGAAAAGTGGAGAAAACATGGCATTCACGGGCTTTTATTGAAAAAAAAGATGAAAGATGAAGTCGAGAAGTCAAGAGTGCAAAAAGAACGGAAGTCCAAGACCAATTCTGAAGATTTATCGAAGAAAAAGTCAAAAGACGGAAGTTTACTAAAAGCCGAAGAACTCAAGTCTTATTTATTGAAGCATTAAAAGACGAGTCCAAAGAAATCCTGAGCTAAAAGTCATTAAAGGCCAAGATTAAAGAAGATTAAAGGCTTAAGGACCTAATGGTGCAATTAAGAGAAAATGAAGGAGGGGAGGAAGCTTCCTAATCCTCCCCTATATATAGATCATTAAGTTTATCATTTCATTTTGTTGGCTAGAGTGACACTAGTTCTTCCACCTTGATTTACTTGCTCTTTAAATACATGTCAATTTAGATACTTGTCTTGCACTTTTAATACCTTTAATTTCCAAGTAAGTGTTCTTTAATTTTCTTGTTTTAATCTCTCATTCTACCTTTCTTTCTTTTCGTTACTATTTGTTTACATGCTTATTGTCTTGCTTATTTGATTAAAGGTTATGTTTTTGTGCTTTTGATTGTTTTAGATCATTGATTTTTATAGCTTATTGTGTTTATCTTTAATTTTATAAAGTTTTTATAAAAGTTATTTTTATATAAAAGTTTGTTTTTCGTAAACCTTTTCCTTTTCGTGTTTCAAAAGTCTGTAAATTTCAGCTTATTAGCTTTTTCTTATACGTGTTTGCTTAGGATTTTAGGTGTGTGCTTATTTGGCTTATAGCTTATTTCTTTAGCTTATTTTGAGTTATTTCTACTGTATTCCGATCTTACAAATCGGAAAAGGGTTTAGTATTCCGACCATAGCTCCATTGCTTGGTCGGAAAAGGGCTTTGGTATTCTGATCAGGGTGGGCTTTGAGTATTCCGATTAGGAGTTGTGACAGCATTTCGATTGGTGGTCCATTCCTCATTCCGATCAAGGTGCTCGTTTGGTTTTCCGATCAGGATAGGTGACAATATTCCGATCTTAGGGTTCCGATCAGCATTCCGACCAGGGTCTATTCCATATTCCGATAAGAGGAAAGTAAACATTCCGATCAGGGTGTTTTTGGTTATTCCTATCAGAGGTAGGTGACAGCTTTCCGATCTTGGGGTTCCGATTAACATTCCGATAGGGAGGTTTGTGTACATTCCGATTGCTGTCTGATCGGAATGTATTCCGATGGTGGGTTTACTATTATATTTTACTTTGTTTTATTTTTAAGTTTACAATTTTAATACTTCGTCAAATTTAATTTTCGTCACGCTTTAACTTTAAATCACTTAATTTCTCGTTATTTACTTTTCAAAGTTTTGATATTGCACCCTTTCTTTTAATTAGACTTAGATTTAATTTCTCGCCATTTATTTTAACGCCTTTTACTTTTACGTCATTTAATTTTAAAGTTTTGCACATTTTATTTTAAAACAACCAAAAATACTTTTGTTTTACCAAAATCGACTGAGTCACACATAGAACCTAGATCAATTCGTTAAGATATCGAGAACAAGAACTTTAATTTTTATACGGGTGTCAAAAGCCATGTATTAACGACAAAGTCACCGGCCACCCATGTCTAAAATTAGTTGTCAAGTACAAATCAGCAAACTGACGCCATATACTTGGTGAGCTATAAGACATCATAAGCAAAAATCATGTGTTACAAATAGGGATTGCGGATAGCGAACCACCATAACTGATATTAAGTATCTGTAGGTCAAGATCACATCATCATCAGATGATGTAACTTCATTACCCTGATACACTATTGGAAATATGAGGAAGGTGAGTCCAGTTAACACCACCTTGATGCCATTCTCTCAAAATCCTTCCACTAAATAATATTACTTCAATGGTAAATAGCTGAGTGCATGTTCTGTTGCGGTTCCCTGTCATAGCTGAGTGCACGTTCTGTTGCGGTTCCCTGTCGTTGACTATTGGAAATATGTTTTTATGTATTTAGGAAGAATCGGTCACTCTGATAATATATTAGTTAGTAGCTCGTAGTTTTACATTAAACAAAGCCAAAGTCCGGTCCATGCTTGTATGGCTGGCGGCCCAAATGTAAGCTAACGCGCATCTCATGAGCTTGCGTATATAAACCCTCTCCTTAGTTGGAGAGGGTGTGGTTCACTCATTATTTTTCACATAGTATAAGGTGTTTTTTACACTTTCTCTCTCTAAGTATGTGTGTTATCTACCATCTTTCTCTCTCTACTCTTTCTAGATTTAGATCCAAGATTTACATAAACTAACAAATGGTATCAAGAGCCATGGGATGAGAGTGATTTGTTTGTGTGTTTGTTTCATGATATTCGTGTGATTAGTTGATCCAAAACCCTAGATCCAAATTTTTTTGTGTTTTTTTGGTATAAACTTTCCATAAATCATCTACACAGTTGTGGTAGTGATTTGGGTTTTTTGTTTTGGTCAAAAACACAAAATTTGTTGGCGTTTGGCTCGATTTTAGTCAAAAATTTCGGAAATCATCGTATTGTGAGATCATTATTGTTAATATTGTGAAATCCAGTCCAGAGTTTTTGCGAGATTTATTGCGAAATCCAGAATTTTTGCGAGATTTATTGTGAAATCCAAAGTTATGCGAGATTTATTTCGAAATCCAGAGTTTTTGCGAGATTTATTGTGAAAATCAGATTTTTGCAAAATTTATTGCGAGATTTTAAAGTTCACATATTGCGAGATTATTTCAGAGAATTATTACGAGATTATTTCAATATATTGCGAGATTATTTCTAACATATTGCGAGATTATTTCAAACAGTATTGCGAAATATTTTTCAAAAATATTGCAAAATATTTTTCAAAACATTGCAAAATTCTTCAATATATTGCGAGATTGTCAACATATTGAAAAGTTGGAAATTTTTCAAAATCGTTTTTAGAAAAATTTTATCGTGAGTTATTTGGTCTTGGAACTTTTGGTTTCTCAAGAACACATTGTTAGGGGATTCCAACAAAGTTACTCATCTTCAACACACGAACTTTAGATTATTTACGATTTAATCCGTGGTTTGTAAAATCCTGTGAATTTATTTCTCGGTTTCTCCACGATTAGTAAAATTCCGTATTTTCTACAACAAGCACATTTACTTCCTCTCATTGTTCGATCAACATTTATAAATCTTATTTATCCAAATGGAGTACACTTCTCTTACAGATAAGTCCATCCTCTCGGGTACGGATAATCCTCCACCATTGTTGGTGAAGGAAATGTACGAGGATTGGACGTCTAGAATGGAACTTTATATGATGAATCGAGATAATGGACATCTCAATTTGGCATCGGTTCAAAATGGACCATTAGATTATGGTACCGTGATAGAGGGTGCAGTTACTCGTGCTCGCATAATGGCCGACTTGACTGGAGATGCTAAGATTCAAGCTAAGTGTGATATTCAAGCTACAAACATCATTCTCCAAGCTCTTCCTCCAGATGTCTACAAACTCGTGAGTAAACACAAAGTTTCCAAAGAGTTATGGGAGAGAATTCGTGTTCTAATGCAAGGCACCTCGTTAACTAAACAAGAAGCCTGAATTCAATATGAAAGTGGGCTCTTCTTCTTTTGTTCAAGAATGTCGACCATAAGGTGAATCGATGACCTGACTGAAGCCATTCCTAGTCACCATTGCTTTCTAAAGAGTTTGACGCGAGTGTAAGCTATATGATACGTTTGATAAGTTTGCCTATGTTCCAGGGGAGACTCTTAATGATTACTATTTGAGATTCACTCTATTGATGAATGAGCTAAACATTTTTGACATGAAGATACCGCTATTTCATCTAAACACCAAGTATATGAATACTCTTCCTCCCGAATGGAGCAAGTTCATGACGAATGTTAAATTGTTAAGGATTTCCATCTCACCAACACGGAACAACTTCAAGCTTTTCTTCAACAACACGAATGCCACGTGTTAGAGGCTCGGTTGTCAAAATCTCAAGTCCATGATCTACTTGCCATGATTGCTTCTCATCAAATGAATCCCCAACATAACTTGTCTTACACTTATCAACAACCGTCATATATGCAGCAACCATAACACACCTATCATCAACCACGTCAACGATTATATCAACCATCAATGATGCCAAAGCAAGCATTTCAATAACCAAGTGTTCTACAACAGCCTTATGCACCGCAACTCACTCATCAAGAATCTTTATCTCAAGCTATCAATTCTCCAATGGGTTATACTCCTCAGCAAGGATATTTTCCATTTGAAGCACAACAATCACAAGCTTTTTATTCCAATGAACTTCCACCAATTGAAGTACCGGTCCTTAGTCAAAATGATTCTCCTACAGATGTTTTAAACCATCTCACTTCCTACTTGTCAAAACTTGTTGCAACTAGAGGATTTCCACCAACGAACAATCAGCTACACAATTCTTCACATCCTCACCAACAAACCACTATTCAAGACGGTCAAGTGACGGTGCAATCCATTCAAGGAAGGAAAAACTCATATGGACCAACTACAAGGACTATGAATGCTTAAACCGAGATCGCTCAAGATGTGAATTCTTAAGCTAGTGGAAATGGAAGTTTCATTGGTCCCAAAAAGGTTGTGACTTGCTACAATTGTCGAGTACAAGGTCACATGGCAAGACAATGTACTCAAGCGAAGAGGAGAAGGGATGCATCATGGTTTCAAGAGAAGATTATCTTAGTCGAAGCTCAATCTAAGGGAATGATTTTGGATTCAGAGGAACTAGCATTTCTTGCAGACCTAGGGGCAGCAGATAATGAAGGCATTACCGTCGACTCCACTTCGAATGCATCATATCAAGCAGATGATCTTGATGCATATGATTTGGATTGTGATGAGCTTCACTCAGCTCAAGCTGCTCTCGTTGCAAATCTTTCTCACTACGGTTCAAATGTTGTAAGTGATGTACCAACCACAACCAATATTGTTAATGATAATCCACATCAAGTTGGGCATGAAAATAACAACCCTGAACAGCCTTCGGTAAATAGTAATTCAAATGCTGAGGTATCCAATCCTTCACTTTGTAGTGAAACTCAACCAAATGCTATGACGGGTATGGAATCTTATGCTCAACATGATTTGGTAATGGTGCCTAAACATATTATTGATAACATGAATGTGGTTTTCCGACAAACCGTAGATATGAATGCCAACCTAACCGTTGAGCTTGCGCTGTATAAGGAAAAGGTAAAAATTTTTGAAATGGTCCCTCAAGCAGAGAAGATAACTTATTCTGAATTTGACCAATCTTGTTTTGAAAGGATGGAACACTTAAAAGAAATAGAAAGATTAAGAGCTAATCTTTCAAATAAATTAAAGTAAAAAGAGTCGGTTGTCAATAATTTTCAAAAACTTAAAATAGATTTCGAAATTCTCGAGTCTATAAAAGGGTGAGTTGGAAATTAATGCTACCAAACTTCTTTAAATGAGAGATCAACAGATTTTACAACACTTTGCTTCAGCAAAAACGGTTCATCTTTTAACTAATTCATTTCAAGAACTACAACTTAAGCGTCTAGAAGAATTACCACCTAATCTGGGATATGCAAAACAAGCTCAAGAATATATTCCTCGTCTTTATGATGCGACTGAACTTGGTAAATCGACACAGGCTCCCTATGTTTGGGATGATGAGGAAACAATGTCACTTGCACAATAAACTCGATTAAAAATGCTTTCGAAAAATCATAAAAAAATTTCCACACTTGTCAGAAAGGATTTAACTAAGTTACTTCCACCGGTAAGTAAGGTGTCTACAAGCATAAATGCGTTGCACCAACACTTTTCCCAATTTGACAAGGTCATTAAGGAACGTACGACAGCCTCGGCTAGAACGGAAGGTGAATGGAACTTGATCATGATTTGGATTTGGAAATTAAATATGTTCAAAGAGTTTTCTATGAAACAGATGATGCTTATGAAAATGGTTTAATTGAAAAAGAACGAATTTTGCTCAAAAATGAACAACTTCTGAAGCAAGTGATGTCGAATGATATTATATCCGTTTGTGTGAATACTTGTGTTGATAAGATTCTATTGTGCATAATGTTGAATCTGTGGATAATGTGGTAGATAGTAATTGTCACAAATCTGACGCTGAATTTTTAAAGCTTCAAGATTCCTATAATCCGCTTTCAAAACGTTTTGATGCTATTCAAAAACATTATATTTCGCTCGAATGCGAAAGCCAATTTATTCAAGATATTTTTGAAACGTCACACGAAGGTGTTAATATAGATGATCCTAATATTAAAAAGGCTTTTCAATGGAATAAATGATCAAAACAGCGTCGGAAACGTGACAAAGTTGCTAAATAATTGGTGATAGAAAATGAGAATGTTAAGGAATCACACATAGAGAATGTGGAAAGGATAGAGGCCGCTGACACTTAATCTTTGATTGGGAACCTTAATAATAAGTCGGCGGAAATCTCAGATTTATATACGATCATTCGTGATAAGGATATGGCATTGGTTGAGCTAAAAGAAATGCTTCATGTTAAGAATACAACCATCATTTCAGCACCGTACTCTAGTGGTTCTAAAGTGAAAACAACCAAGGCTAATCTCATTACCGTCACACCAATAAACAAGGGCTCTAGGATTAAAACATCTCAAACATTGGTGACAAAAGATAAGGCAAAATAAAATCAGTCTCTAATATTACCATGTTGCCTTCTATAGGAGTAAACACCACTACTAAGGATTAAAGATCTAAGCTTAAGGGAAACACGAAGAAAGATAGGATCTTTCCCTCATCTAGTAGTCATGTGAAGAAGAAAGTAGAAGCCCACCCTAAGAATCTTATTTTGGTTTTGAATAAAACGAATCATGTAGCTAAACCTAAAGGCTCTGCGGTTGTGCAGCGTTCTAAGCCTACTATGGATTCTAATTTGAGATGTTGGAATTGCAATGAATGTATGTTTTCTAGTCGTCATGATACTTGCCTTATCGACCATGTGAATGTGATGAATGTCCAAAATCACAATTTAGAATGGAAACCGACTGGGAAATTGTTAACCCAAGTTGGATGGATGTGGCGTCCCACTAGTAGAACCTTCACTATAGTAGGAAATACGTGCCCTTTTACTAGGATCACTCCCACTACAACGAAGAAAGTGTGCCAACTAACTAAGAATACTAACGCTACCAAAACACAAGTGTGTCCTTTAACTAGGAAAAACAACACTACTATAGGAACAAAGTGCCCTTTAAATAGGTCTTCTCCCACTGTAGTGCCTGTCACTAATCCAAAACCTCAGGAATGGAACCATTAAATTGGCAATCAAACAAACATATGTTAGAAAACGTAGGAAATCTAATAATGACACATATGTTAGCAATTTGATATTGACTCTCTATCTGCTAACACTTCGGAACCAATAGTTTCCAATGCATTGTCTACTGTTGTTGTTTCAAATAGGTGTCCAAATCGTCTTGCGGTATTTAGACTCCGGTTGCTCCAAGCATATGACTAGAGATCGCTCGCTGCTCAAAATTTTTGTCAGCAAGTTTCTTGGTACGGTTAGGTTCGGAAATGATCATATTGCAAGAATCATGGGTTACGGTGAATATCATATTAGGAATGTTATAATTTCAAGAGTGTATTATGTGGAAGGACTCGGTCACAAATTATTTTTTTGGACAGTTTTGTGATGCAAACCTAAAAGTTGCTTTTCGAGAGCATACCTGCTTCATTCGCAATTTAGAAGGAGTAGATTTATTTAAAGGCACTCGAGGGAATAATTTGTATACTTTGTCTCTACAAGACATGATGGCCGCTTCTCCCGTATGTCTTCTCTCCAAAGTATCGAAGACTAATTCATGGTTATGGCATCGACAGTTATCTCATCTTAACTTTGACGCTATCAATCATTTGGCGAAAACGAACTTGTTCATGGTCTTCCTAAACATAAATTTCACAAGGACGATTTGTGTTCCGCGTGTACAATGGGGAAGAGCACTAAGAAATCATACAAACCCAAGACAGAAGACACCAACCAAGAGAAACTTTATTTGTTTCATATGGATCTTTGTGGGCCAATGCGTGTTGAAAGTCTTAGTGGTAACAAGTACATCCTCGTCATTGTGGATGATAACTCACGGTGTACATGGGTGAAAATTCCTGCAACTAAAGATGAGGCACCTAGATTCATCATTAAAATTATGAAGATGATTCAAGTGTGTCTCAATACTACTGTCCGACGCATCCTTACATATAATGGAACCGAATTTGTTAATCAAACGCTGAGTAATTATTATGAAGAAGTTGGCATATCTCAAGAAACATCTGTTGCTCGAACTTCACAACAAAACGGTGTCGTTGAAAGACGGAATCGAACATTTATTGTTAACATAGATTCACTACGAACACGTGTAACACCCCCAAATATACACAATTCAATACAGCGGAAGAGTCGCTAGTGTTACGGGATAGCACATTACTCACATCATAGACAACGCTTAAAAATCGCGTCGTTTAATAATAAAGCATTTTCCATTCATGAATATCAAATTTACATAGGTCCCAAGTCATAGTATTTCATACAATTTTTACAAAACATTTGAATGGAAATTGTTATTTAAGTGCGGGCCATAAATTCTTATCGTCTTCCCGAGAATTACCTTCAAATACCTGAGATAAAACATGTTAAAGAAAAGGTCAGCGAAAACGCCGAGTGAATTCATAGAGTTTAATGAAATCATTAATATATCACCGGTATAAATAATCATCATCAAAAATCATTTTGTACAATTCTTTGTCGGAGGCCATAAAATAAGCCAAAAACATTTTATACAAATCTTTGTTGTAAACCATAATATAGGCTTTTGCCTTCAAAACCATTATACGAACCAATGTCGTAAAAACATCATACAATACGTTTTATAACGTTGTATAGAGTTAAATAAAAACCGTTATATGAATATGGTTATGTAAAACCAAAACACGAACATAATATCAATAATAAGACCCCGTATTGCTAGTCAGGCAATATATTGTAATTCAATGCGTATAGCAATATTTTTGTTATTAGGATTATTATAAGCCGCATGACATTGCTACCTTATTATAACAAACAACGGGTAGCTAACCCGAAACTCATTTTCCCATCTAAAACAGCCTGTCGTCACAATAATCACGCTTATATAAATCTTCTCATACATAAATTCGCTTACCAATCAATGTGGCACGACGGGGATCAACCGTCAAGGCGCGAACTGGGGTGATCTTCCCCAAATAGTACTATTATATGCACAAGCATCTACCAAATCCCGGTAGTTCACAATTCATGTTAATGGGACTTTTAGTGACATAACCTAACTTTAATAATCCATTTTATTTCATACATCGGGTCATATAATCATTCATTGAGTCATACAATCATTCGGGTCTAAACCAATACACAAACAATCGGGACAACTAGTGTCCTATTTTATTAAAACTAACATTTTATCTCCCTCGCGGGTTTATAAAACGTTTCATAAAAACATTTAAAGGAGTGCGAGGCTATGAAGTCACGTTGATATGGGAAGGCGGGTTATCAGCGATTTGGATGTACGGTACGTGCTTCAATCACGGAAACATAGACAAATAATACTCGTCTTAGACTTTTGTCCAATGACTTTATAAAAACAATAGCTATGTATACATATGATGATTTTATAAATATGATGATGATCAAGTGGGATTGTACATCTTTATTTACTCATTATATTGTCAAGTGTTGGTAAATTTTTATACTAGGTTCACTAGTTTAACTTCTTCACATGTTAAGGCCCAATAAGCCCATTACATTTTATTAGTCCAATTACACTTTTAACATCAGCCCTATACTCACATGTTGGGCCCAAGTAGGTTAAGCCCAATGAATGAGTCCATTAGTGTTTAGCCAAATTAGTTGGGTTATAGTCCAATAAGGCTAATTTAGCCCGTTAATGTCCATATGTTATAAAGCTCGGTTTTATCGGTTTTTACTTGTTATATAAGTTTATACATCAGTATGTGAGTTTATAAAAAGTTCACATTAGACGGGTCCGACCGTCTAAGTTTTATTTGACAAAAACGTTAATTTTACGGTTTTAGCCGAAAAGACGTAAAACTTATGTTTATAGTTTTATAACTTATAAACTTATCAAATTGTTATTTTTATAAAATGTTACTTTTATTTATCAAATTAAATACTTATTTATATGTAATATATAAGTTAGTGGGTTTTTAGGTATAATTTTTATATTATATTTACTTGAGTGCTAATATTATACTATATACTTTATTTTACAAATCTGATAATTATTTTCACTTTCACCATTTTTACCATATCTTGAGTTCTAAAAGGAGATAGAAGCTCATCTTTGGATGAAATAAACTTCATATTATGTGCTACAATAACATAGCTTTAGCTACTGCTCAATCTAATTCTAAGTGTCTCTAACAGACCACACAAAACAGACTATTCAGATTGGTACTTCAATTTTGTTTTGATCATATCTCATTTATTATAATGATTCCATTGCATGGCCAACTCTCACATGTGTACAAGTCTTAATACTTACTGTATATTAATTCATCGATGCCATTTTATCAGTTTAACATATAGTTCTTTATTTTTTTATACTGCCTACTTATTTAAGCAAGATTTACCACTTTTACATGTAGTTTTCCATCTTTTTATCTAAGTTTATCAACACATGATCCTCACACAATATTTTTATCATCATGTACATATACATAAATAAAACGAATACAAGATTACATATTCAAAATAACAAAAGTATAGGAAGAACAATCTCTATACCACCAAAGTGATGAAAAGATTGGGTTGATGATGAACAAGACTTGGTTTTGGGTAACCAATCTTATGAGATATGAACACCACTTGTAGGATCACCAAATATTTGTAGACTCCTTGAGAAATCAGCCCTTGATCTTCATAAAATCTCCTTTGTGGATGTTATGATCACCTCCAATCAACAAGGTTGAATTTTTGATCATATGGTGGTTTATGGTGGTGATATGGACGGCCAAAATGGAGTAGAGAGAGATGAGAGTGTTTTGTATGTTGAAAATGAAAGTAAATGGTTTATGGAAGCTTGTTTTGATGTGGTTTCTAGTTTGCAAAGTGGCTAGGACAAGTGTCCTAGCTTACTTTGTAAGATTTGACACCTCAAGGTGTATGTGGCTTGTTTAGCCGTCCCATGAGTGGGGGTGGGGAAAAAGTGGTTTTGTCTCATCCCTATTTATTTACGGGTTCTCCTTGATTCTAGTTTCCTTGATTTGCGTACCCTCGGGTCGTTTTACGAAAAACGTTTTTATAAATTATGAAACAACGGCACAAAACAAATCTAATAAAAATTGTCTCATCAAAAACGGAGTTCAAAAACGTAAATACGTAAACCTAGGGTTTTCGGTTTAGTCGTAAAGGATGTTAAATAATGAACGTAAGTCCTAATCTCTTCTCGTAAATTTGTGATTTTATGAACCAACACAAATTTAAAATTCCAAAATAATATTCATGGATAAATTTATTTCCTGAAGTGTCGAACTGTCACCAAAAATGGTGTATGTAAACGTATGCACGTAACGTAGAATCCTCCGGTTTAGACGTAGTCGATGCTACTTCAAGACGTAAACCCAATTTTCTTCCCAAAAATGAGTGAGTTGATAATATAACATTAAAATAATCTTTTTAAATAATACTTGAGAATAAAATATCAACCATAAATTGACGGATTGTCGCAGCATTTACCCCTAAACAGGATCTTTGTCCTCAAAGATCGATTTATCTTACTACTCGCTTCTTATCGAGTTAAAGCCACGTGGGTATTTCCTCCACATTCGATCTTTCCTCACAAGTGTAATTCATTACAATACGTGAGTTTCATCAAACATAACTACGGGAATACGATCAGGCTTAAGTTGACTTACTTTCTCTATCCATGAAGTTCACGGGTTTTTGATGAATGAAACTTTTCGCCGATCTAAACTTTACTAAGAAACAATCAGATTTTCACTTGATTGACATTTCATCGAGTTTGATATACGAAACATAATTCACGCATCCCTTGAAGTCCTAGGGTAGATCCAGCTTATATGCCTTTAAAACCAACTTTTACATTATCTCAATGGTCCCATACTACGGGGACTTATTTCCCATGATATTTCAGATCATCAATTCGTTTTTCCATGGTGAAAATTTTTGGCATAACTTCGCTACCCATCCTGCACTTCAAGTTCTACATTTCATATTCACATAACCTCTTGCCCACTATTGTTAGTCAATAATCAAATCCTAATTTAAACAATCATTTAAGGTCTCACGGGTCGGGTATCTTGTAAGGTTAGGTTTGTCATCATAGGAAACCTTAAACCTAAAAGACATGCCCAACTCACAATGGGTGTATGTCGGGTGTCTTTATCCCAACTCCTTCCTATAGATGCTCTCATATTTTAGATCCTCACAAGATTCGATCTCAATCCTAATACGATAATTATCAATGATAATCTCTCCAAAGGAAAGCGATTATACGGTTTATTAGCAAAGGTCAATTATTCAAGCATAAAACATCACTTCTAGTGTTTTGTATCGTTACTTTACCTCGTCCCTTCGATTTGGGTGGTAAACAGTACTCTCATCAAGGTTCGTTCCCAATGACTTCTGAGCAAATCTCTAGAAATTCGATGCGAAGCGAGGATCTTGATAGAGATGATCGATACATGCACACTATGCTTACACAACTCCTTTAAATACAAAAGAGTTAATTTCTTCATCGAGAATCTATCATTAACAGGAATGATATTAGCAGATTTGGTCAGTCTGTCGACGATGACCCAAATCGAATCAAATTCAGATGATGACCTTTGCAATAGTTAGACATTTACTAATGTATGAGGCGATGTCTGACTTCATAATTTGGCCATCAGTAAAACTTCTTTAGATGAAGATACATTTTATCAGAAATGACATGAATAGAATACTTAATCTTATAAGATTCCAACATAACTAAATCTCACAAACCTCCATATTTAGGCAACCACAAGCGGCCTTTTATACATTTAACGCCATCGGATTCTCAATTCTAATGGTCCACATTAGCCGCGAACCCCTTTTATTATCTATATTATCCCTTTTTACAAGCATCGACTATATTTTAAATTGTTCGGTAATTTATTGCACAGTTATTACTAAGGAACACATCCTAATTGATTCTTTATCCTTTTTACATAATGCGTCAGTATTTACATTCACCTTTCCTGATGAAATAATTATCATGACCAGAATTCACTCAGAAAATCTTTCTTCATATTTTCTAAGTTTTTAGTTTCGTCTCAACTATTATTTTTATCTGTTTTGCTCAATCCGACGTTTAAAGCGTCGATAAATATTATAAGTAATTAAATAATAAATATTCAACTTTTATGAAACGTAAACGTAAAAAGAATTTTAAATTTCTTAGTTCGACCAATTATATAAAAATGTTCAAAATAAATTTTGAATTTAATTAACACGATTTTTGTTGATTTATCGGAAAATAGTTAATAAGATCCGTAATTGTTCGAAAAATCTTTATTTATACTTTGGTCAAAAATTATTTTTTATTTATTTTTTTTAGTTGAAAAGCAAAAATTTTCGTTTCAAACTCTAAGTCATGCTTTAAATAGTTTCCCCAATCCCTCTTAGGTTGTATTGAGGTATACACAAACATTTATCCCTAAAGGAGTTTAGTTAAATTTTCTGGGTATAAGGGAATGATTCCTTAAAAATCCTTTGATAAATATTTGTCAAAACTTTTTTTTTTTTGCACTTTATTCTTGGTATAACCTAAAGCCTTAATTGCTCTAATCTTTGAAGAGTTAGTTTAGATTTCATTATCTATTAATCACATGGTCAAATAATGTAAAGGATTAAGTCTTTAATCACATGTTAAATATTCAGGGTACAGGTTTTTACTGCTCGGCCAATTCAGGGCGGTCTATAAATGATTATTAACTCCTTCTTATTCTTAGAAACAAACAAATGGTCCTTAATGATCATCAGCATGAATGTATCAAATTACAGCCTATACACGTTTTTCACCAAATTTATGGATGCTACATGTGCATTGGTCAATCCAAACGACATCACGTGAAACTCATAATGTTCATTACAAGTTCTGGATGTAGTGATTGGAATAGATAATCTTCTTCGCGGACGCGAATTTGATGGTAACCATGTCGTGGATCAAATCTTTAAAACATACGCTAGAACCTTGTAAATGATCGAACAAATCTATCATCCTGGGTAGTGTATATAGATTTTGATCATCAATTTACCTAGTTCACGGTAATTCAACAAATATAAGGAATGATAACACCACAGCTCTTCATGATGACGATCTCGGTAGAATAAAAGCTTTTTCCGACAACTCTCTCAGTTGTACGGTAATTCTTTTAATTTAGATGGTGCTGATGTACAGTGCATTTGCCACAGGTGCAGCACCGGGAACATAATCAATACCAAATTAAACTTGCCTTAATGGCGAAAGTCTAGGTAATTCACCAACAAATACCTCCTAAAGTTTCAGATAGCAGGTACATCTTTTAATACATTTACTTTAAGTTCTTTCTATATTACAAGGTCTATGACTAGTTCATAACCATTCATGGTATAATTTCATGTCTAAATGCAGGATATGGTCATCCACCAAGGATTATTTAGATCACTTTTGATAATCAACATATTATTATTATTTTTTTAGGGGATTTCTACTCGAGTTCCCATCAATTTAGACAATGACATTATGTCATTATCAATCAAACCATTCCACTGGCACTATCAACTTTTCTAGTTTCATTACCGTTGATAAGATGTGAACTTCTCAAATGACTAATAATAACTCATAATCCTTTCACAAATTAAAGGATATCAGGAGACATAACTAACCTTAAAAGAGTAAGGTCAACGCAAAATCTACGCGAGAGAATTTCAAATAAGATACAGACGAAAACATTAACGAATATGAATATATCCCATGTTTTCATGATTTGAGTACGCATTCGAAAGCTCCTTGGATCGTTACCCAGGTCATTCAAATGAAATCTAATCAAAAGAAATGATAGGAACGTCAATACATCCAGTCGGGTATCAACACTCGGTAATCAGATATTTTCTAAAGAATCTTATCATTTACAGAAATGAACAAGAAGGGGATATCAATTGTCAAATAAGACAATTTCCACAGATGAGTAAATTTGATTCTGAAAAATAAATGATACGGGCACATATGTAGGTGTCTTTAACAATATGTCCCTATTTTTGCACTTCTTGCAGATCTTATAAAATTTAATCTTTCACATGTTCAAATAAAATATAATGTTTATTAACAATTTCATGGTGACTACTAATCAGCCTTGCATGGTCCCTTCCAAATTGTATGTAGGCGCGCAACTATATACAATTTTAAGATTAAAGATACAATACTCAGTTCGTCAAAATTTTATCATCATGATTAAAATATATATTCATGCTCAATCCTGAAATAAAAATCAAATGAATTTACAGAGGATGTTCTTTGTTATGAAAACAATTAAGTTTTCCAAGGTGTTTCATAAACAACTTTATTTCGATAACGATTACTTATAAATCTCACTTTGAATAATTCATATGGTGATGAAAATTCAATTTTTATCAAGGGATACTGTTTTATCTTTTTAAAAACAATGAGTGATCTGCAAAAGAGTAATGAAAAGTTGTTCACCAAGAAATAACTACAATATGATAGGAAATGAGCTTAGCCAAATAATCATGAGGTTCATGACCTCGATGGCACTCAGGAATACAAAGAGAATAATCCACAACATAACTCAAATCGAGATGAGTACTTGTTCAATGGTTGCATCACTAATGCGAACATTAGGATGAAGCAATAAAAGATAGATAACATCGATACATGTAGGATTTAGCAATCAGAGGTAGTCTTTTCATTACTCACAAACAAGTCAAAATTGTACCGTCACACATTACGTGTCACTATGTCATACAATTCCAAGAACTCATGTTACCAACTGATGTCTCAGTTAAGTTAGGGATTTTTAAAAGATACCACAATGAATACTAATCTACAAGAGTCGTTAGGTGTTCCACATGTCCCGAAAGATCCATCGGTCCCTATTCAGAAGAAGATTTCTTCAATTTATTTCTTGGACACTAGGCATCCTCGTCATTAGACATTGGCCTAGGAACAACCCTTAGCATGAACCAACAATCCTTTAAAACCTTATAATTCAATCACAGGACTCAACAACTTCCTCTTAACAGTCTCACATTCCATACGAGTTAAATTTTACTTTATTCAAGTTTCAACCAACTTATACTCAATTCGATATCCTATCTCATTTTCCGATACTTTGAACCTTATTCTTAGACCTTGAAAGGGCAATAAAAGCTTGATATTAACAACACTTAATTTCCAATCCTATAGCTCCTTCATCAATAGTTATCAAATGACTCACTAGTATGAAATGACTCACACATTCAATTAGACTTCTCAGAAAGGTACTAGTGGCATGAGGCTTTTGGGTAAAGGCTCCAATGACAGCCTCAAGTGCAACATTCACCCTTTCGATTTCAAATTTAAGAATTGAGTGACACCAAATTGGATGACACCTTTCTAGGTGGTAAGGTCTTGTCAAACTCCACTCTATAAGGAAAGATCGTCATGACATCGATATCAGATTTAATCTCGCTAATTCTTCTTCAAGATCATAATCAACTACTATCAACATTTCTAAGAATATCAACCATTTTGTTGGGATTATGAACATCCACAACTTGGTTTAGATCTGGGATAGCTAGAATTCCTACGGGAATAGCTTCGATTAATTTACAAGGGGAGTTAGGGTTTCTTGTGACAATCTACGTCGTATAAATACCTCGTATAAATATTAAAATAATCATCAAACAATCATGTAATCAAATTACATCATATATATATATATATATATATATCTCTATATTATATATAGGTATAATTATGGTTTGAAACCACAGTTTTAATCCCAGTCATATCCCAGTCACATCTTTTACCCAATAGTATTTCAGAATTTCCTAGAAAATCTCCAAATTCCACGAAATTCGGGATTGAAATCGCAGTTTTTTGAAAATCACGTTTTGAAAATGCAGTTTTTTAAACTGCGTTTTGAAGTAATGGACCGGTCCAGTTCAAGTTTAGGCCGAGCCGGGTCTGGAGTGGTTCGGTTCAATTCTGGGCCGATCCGGGTCAGGACTGGTCCGGTTCATATCTAGGACGAGCCGTGTGTGAAACGGTCCGGTTCATATTTGGGTCGAGCCGCTTCTAGACCGGTCCTGCTCGGTTCGAACTTGGGCCGAGCCGGGTCTGATCTGAACCGGATTGAAGCGGGTTAGATCTCGGGTCATGTTCAACGGGTCAGTTGTTTGGATCGGGTCGAAGATTTAGTTAAATCAAATTAATGGCAAAAAGTGCCACTAACAAGATTTGAACCTTGGTCTCCTCCCTCAAAACTTAGCACCACTCAGTTTACCAACTGTGCTATGCATGGTTTTAATTATAAGCATGCAAACCTATATATTTAAAGATAGATTAGCTGGGCTTGTGTTGGGCTTATATAATACATAGGCTTGTCCGACCTATAAAAGATGCATCGGATGTCCCCAATAAAAAATGAAAGTACCTTTGAATTCGTAATCTCGTGATCTTATCAATGATGTGCCCTTGGTTAAATATAAACCCCGTTTGCATCTCAAAAAACGTGTAAACATCGACAAAACGCGTCAGAAAATCACCATTTTTAATTTTTTTTATATCATTTGTATCTCCAGGACTCAATAAAGTTTAAAAAACATATATTTACTTATATTTAGCATATTTTAGTATTATTGGTCTACTAAAAGGGTATTTTGATGATATTTTTAGGTACGATTTTATACAAATCGTTACAAAATCATACACAAATTCAACAAAAAACAATATATTCATTCAATAAAACACATCCAATCACAAAACAATATAAAAAAATAAAAATAAATTGTACATTTTAAATTACATGTAAAACATATTTAAGAAAAACCTATTTTAGCGTAAATTATAACAAAAATATACTTAGACATTAAATTACAAACTAAAAAAAACATAACACACAACAAAGAACTACGTATTAGTTCAATAAAATATATCCAATCACAAAACAATATATATAAAAAAAGAATGATACATTTTAAATTATACATAAAACCTATTTTAGAAAAATCTATTTTAGCTTAAAGTATAACAAAAATATTCTAAATATTAAATTATAAACTAAAAACACAAAAAAACACAAACAACAAATCCTCCCCAACAAGAAAAAAAACGACCCCGCCCGTTGGGCGGGTTACGAAGCTAGTATATATATATATATATATATATATATATATATATATATATATATATATATATATATATATATATATATATATATATATATATATATAATCTATTTTATATATATATTTATATATATATATATATATATATATATATATATATATATATATATATATATATATATATATATATATATATATATATTAAAATAACACTTTCTCAGTCTTGGTCTTGTCGGTAACTCGGGAATTCTTCGGCACCATTATTGTCAAAAGATTTTTAGACATTTTGAGAAAAATGTTTATAGTTAAAAGATTTTGAAATGTTTTATTCAAAACCTTGGTTTTAAAAATCTTTCGTTCTCTATAACCCTGGTACCAAACTGTAACACCCCCAAATATACACAATTCAATAAAGCGGAAGAGTCGTTGGAGTTACAGGATAACACATTACTCACATCATAGACAACGCTTAAAAATCGCGTCGTTTAATAATAAAGCATTTTCCATTCATGAATATCAAATTTACCTAGGTCCCAAGTCATAGTATTTCATATAATTTTTACAAAACATTTGAATGGAAATTGTTATTTAAGTGCGGGCCATAAATTCTTGTCGTCTTCCCGAGAATTACCTTCAAGTACCTGAGATAAAACATGTTAAAGAAAAGGTCAGCGAAAACGCTGAGTGAATTCATAGAGTTTAATGAAATCATTAATATATCACCGGTATAAATAATCATCATCAAAAATCATTTTGTACAATTCTTTGTCGGGGGCTATAAAATAAGCCAAAAACATTTTATACAAATCTTTGTTGTAAACCATAATATATGATTTTGCCTTCAAAACCATTATACGAACCAATATCGTAAAAACATCATACAATACATTTTATAACGTTGTATAGAGTTAAATAAAAACCGTTATATGAATATGGTTATGTAAAACCAAAACACGAACATAATATCAATAATAAGACCCCGTATTGCTAGTCAGGCAATATATTGTAATTCAATGCGTATAGCAGTATTTTCGTTATTTGGATTATTATAAGCCGCATGACATTGCTACCTTACTATAACAAACAACGGGTAGCTAACCCGAAACTCATTTGCCCATCTAAAACAACATGTCGTCACAATAATCACGCTTATATAAATCTTCTAATACATAAATTCGCTTACCTATCAATGTGGCACGACGGGGATCAACCGTCAAGGCGCGAACTTGGGTGATCTTCCCCAAATAGTACTATTATATGCACAAGCGTCTACCAAATCCTGGTAGTTCACAATTCATGCTAATGGGACTTTTAGTGACATAACCTAACTTTAATAATCCATTTTATTTCATACATCGGGTCATATAATCATTCATCGGGTCATACAATTATTCGGGTCCAAATCAATAAACAAACAATCGGGACAACTGGTGTCCTATTTTATTAAAACTAACATGTTATCTCCCTCGCGGGTTTATAAAACATTTCATAAAAACATTTAAAAGATTGCGAGGCAATGAACTCACGTTGATTGGGGAAGGCGGGTTATCGGCGATTTGGATGTACGGTACGAGCTTCAATCACAGAAATCTAGACAAATAATACTCGTCTTAGACTTTTGTCCAATGAATTTATAAAAACAATAGCTATGTATACATATGATGATTTTATAAATATGATGATGATCAAGTGGGATTGTACATCTCTATTTACTCATTATAGTGTCAAGTGTTGGTAAATTTTTATACTAGTTTCACTAGTTTAACTTCTTCACGTGTTAAGGCCCAATAATCCCGTTACATTTTATTAGTCCAATTACACTCTTAACATCAGCCCTATACTCACATGTTGTGCCCAAGTGGGTTAAGACCAATTAATGAGTCCATTAGTGTTTAGCCAAATTAGTTGGGTTAATAGTCCAATAAGGCTAATTTGGCCCGTTAATGTCCATATGTTATAAAGCTCGGGTTTTATCGGTTTTTACTTGTTATATAAGTTTATACATCAGTTTGTGAGTTTATAAAAAGTTCACATTAGACGGGTCCGACCGTCTAAGTTTTATTTGACAAAAACGTTAATTTTACGGTTTTAGCCGAAAAGACGTAAAACTTATGTTTATAGTTTTATAACTTATAAACTTATCAAATTGTCATTTTTATAAAATTTTACTTTTATATATCAAAGTAAATACTTATTTATATGTAATATATTAGTTAGTGGGTTTTTAGGTATACTTTTTATATTATATTTACTTGAGTGCTAATATTATACTATATACTTTATTTTATAAATCTGATTATTATTTTCACTTTCACCATTTTTACCATATATTGAGTTCTACAAGGAGATAGAAGCTTATCTTTGGATGACATAAACTTCATATTATGTGCTACAATTAACTTAGCTTTATATACTGCTCAATCTAAATCTAAGTGTCCTTAACAGTCCACACAAAACAGACTATTTAGATTGGTACTTCAATTTTGTTTTGATCATATCTCATTCATTATAATGATTCCATTGCATGGCCAACTCTCACATGTGTACAAGTCTTAATACTTACTGTATATTAATTCATCTATGCTATTTTATCAGTTTAACATATGGTTCTTTACTTTTTTTATACAGCCTACTTATTTAAGCAAGATTTACCACTTTTACATGTATTTTTCCATCTTTTTATCCAAGTTTATCAACACATGATCCCCACACAATATTTTTATCATCATTCATCATCATATACATATACATAAATAAAGAAAATACAAGATTACATATTCAAAATAACAAAAGGATAGGAAGAACAATCTCTATACCACCAAAGTGATGAAAAGATGGGGTTGATGATGTTCAAGACTTGGTTTTGGGTAACCAATCTTATGAGATATCACACACTTCTAGGATCACCAAATATTTGTAGACTCCTTGATAAATCAGCCCTTGATCTTCATAAAATCTCCTTTGTGGATGTTATGATCAACTCCAATCAACAAGTCTTCAAAGGGTATTCAACTTGTGCAAGTTAAACACATGAATCAAAGTTGAATTTTTGATCATATGGTGGTTTATGGTGGTGATATGGACGGCCAAAATGGAGTAGAGAGAGAGATGAGAGTGTTTTGCATGTTGAAAATAAAAGTAAATGGTTTATGGAAGCTTGTTTTGATGTTGTTGCTAGTTTGCAAAGTGGCTAGGACAAGTGTCCTAGCTTACTTTGTAAGCTTTAACACCTCAAGGTGTATATGGCTTGTTTAGCCGTCCCATGAGTGGGGGTGGAGCAAAATTGGTTTTGTCTCATCCCTATTTATTTACGGGTACTCCTCGATTCTAGTTTCCTCAATTTGCGTGCCCTCAGGTCATTTTACGAAAAATGTTTTTATAAATTATCAATCAACGGCACAAAACGAATCTAATAAAAATTGTCTCATCAAAAACGAAGTTCAAAAACGTAAAAACGTAAACCTAGGGTTTCCGGTTTAGTCGTAAAGGACGTTAAATCATGAACGTAAGTCCTAATCTCTTCACGCAAATTTGTGATTTTATGAACCAACACAAATTTAAAATTCCAATATAATATTCACGGATAAATTTATTTCCTGAAGTGTCGGACTGTCACCAAAAATGGTGTATGTAAACGTAAGCACGTAATGTAGAATCCTCCAGTTTAGACGTAGTCGATGCTACTTCAAGACGTAAACCTAAATTTCTTCCCAAAAATGAGTGAGTTCATAATATAACCTTAAAATAATGTTTTTAAATAATACTTGAGAATAAATAAATTGAGGGATTGTCACAACACGGGTTCGATCCGGAGGTCGGGGAGGGTGATAGAGATGTTTACCCATTGTTAGTAAGAGAAAGAGAGAGAGAGAGTTGCTCTAATATGTGTTTATTAGAGAGAGAAAGGAAAAAAGTAAATGACACACCTCACCCCTCCATGGAAGTATGGAGGGGTATATATAGCACGGGACTTGAACTAGTTACATATGACAATAATCGTCCCTGCAAGTCCCGGCTATGAAACTGATGTAATTCCGTTAGTCGCTCATATTTTAAGGCCAACAATCTTCCCCGAATGTGAATACATGCGGAATTACTTACAATGTTCCTAACAAATGTAAATACATCAAAATTATGACAGTTTTAAGTTTGCTTCTAATGTTGAGGATGACATCGTTATCTTCAAGTCTTCTAGAAAAACTTGTACCCCAGTTTGAATCCTCTTTGTCTTTGCTTGTTGAGGAACCATTGTATCATGTATGAACTGGATTAACTTCCCCAAAATTAATACTGCATGTTTTGAAAAGCTTTCTTCATAGACTTCTTTTTGACGAAGCTTCTAAATCAGCTTCCCCAAAACCAATATCACTGTCTTGAGCAGAACCTGTAGCTTGAGAAATCTTCTATCTTTGACATTTAAAGTGCACAGCGGAATGTTTTAAAAGAATAAGAAAAAACACACCATGTAACTGCTACCTTGACATTTTTGGTATTCATGATTATGTGTTTGGAGGAACATGTAAGAAATCAGCAACAAATCTTCTCACGCTTGTAGAATACTTCCCCCTGGATGTTTAACTAAGTACCCCAAAATACACGTTCTTCCCCCATGATGGTTACGAACTCTCGGAAGCATCATCTGACGTATATAATCAGAATCGCGAGATGTTCGTGTCTGAAGCAGAACTCTTTGTTGACATTCTGTAGCTCAAGTTGCTCGTGAGAATTGTTTACTGATCACATCTCTACTCATTTACTCTCTAGCTAAACTTACCAACCTCGTATACTTTTGGCTATCTGTAGTGACCACTAGTGAAGTAAACCTGATACTCCAAACTTGAAACTGAAGTACAATCCCCCAAATTTGTTACTTACGCTTATCACTTCTGTTGATTGATGAACAGTGCAGAGAAACGTCTCTTAGTACCTTATACATAAAACAAGAGAGAAGTATAAGATGTAAAACACCTCTTGAAATACCCACAACTACAGGTGAGTGTGACACTAAGCACTACAACGTAACTTCTTAAGTGATAGTTGTCCATGTCTTCGACCATCCACCCCTTGACATTGGAAACTAGATAAATCAAGTCTCAATAATAAATGCTCAAGCGAATCATCAATCGATAGAGGGGGTGAAAAGTCTCGATGATGAATTAAGTAGACGCCTTCGTGAAATTCTACTTCAACTTCCAATAACAAATACCAAATACACTTCGTAATCCTTGACATTCTTTGCATGAATACTAGCCATTTTGACAATTTCAGTGAATCTTAAAAAGGATCGTTTTAGTGTTTGTTTGTTTTTGTCGTGTGTGTTTGTTGTGTTAGTCGTGTTTGATTGAGTGTTGTTAACTAAAATCCTACGATGACTAGAGAATAAGAAGCCGTCAACGTGGTCTAGCTAACTTTACTTTAAAGCCCAAAGTCAGTAATATACCTAACTATATATGACAAGACCATATATTTGTTAAGATCCATCACCACCATATATTCGATAAGATCCATCAATAGCAATTCACGGCTCAACTGCATATGTATATCCGAAAATATTGTAGCATGTGGCCCAATATCAATTTTCAGAAATACCAGCAAAACGACATGAGCTGTGTAATGTGAGTACACGTGGGAATGTGTTGGTCCACTTAGAAACTATAATCAGCCAGCCCAAAACTTTTACGAAAGTTATATACCAAATTTTTTGGTATAAAGAAGCCATTATCCCACTTAACCCTAAAATTTCTCATAGATCCCTAATCCCACTTATCATTAACCGCACATTATATTCAATCCCAAAACTCCACATCTGTCCTTCTCATCTCATATTGTAACACCCCATTTTGATAATGGAATGTCACGCGTAATTATGGCGTGTCATCAGAGCATACAAGGATAAATGTCTAAAACATTACATGACCATACGGATAACCGGAATCAAACATCGGTTCCCAAAATAAATCCCAAAACATAATAAACCAAAAGAAATGAATGAAAGACTAAACTAGCATAAGTATATGAAGGCAAAAAGGAAAAGAAGACTCTAGCAGCTTCCATCCTATGCACGTCCTCCAAATGCTCGAGTCTTTCCTAGGGTACCTGCCGTTTTGGGACATGGAAAGGAAAGTAACGGCTGAGCAAAACGCTCAGTGCACGGATATAGACATAGGCTAAATGACAAAAACATAATAAAGACTTAATAGCAGCGGAAATGTATAAGTCATGGAAAACCTGGAACATGTTCATAAAACTGGTTTTATAGTTTGAAAAGCCTTATGTTTATCTTATGAAAACAGTTTAACATATTTTACCATTAGCCAATATAGGTCATGAAAATCCACCGTGCATGAATACTTGGAGGGGTGACCTCATCATGCAAATTAGAGGGACTGCCTCTAATTTAATATACTGGTTTGGGTAGGAGGGATCAGCTCCTTGTGAAGGATGCAAGGCACACACCACATTCACACTGAGTAATCTGCTTGAAAACATGTAACTAGGATGCACCCATACGCCCCACATGATAAATATAATAATATGGCCAAAAGCTGAAGAGACGCCACGAGTAATCACTCTGCCGTGGTAAAGTCATAACACCAGTGCCTCTAGTGTTATGGTTATGGTACCTCCATAACTAGGTGAAACTGGTCATCCATGTATATGGCTATAGGTATTCTAAATTAAACATAAGCAAATCAAACATATAAACTTATACTACGGGAAAATAGTTAGCTGTATACAGGAAATCCTAATAAGGAAAGAATGCCCATACTATAAGAACCGGAATCCGTACCTTATGTCCAATGAACGAAGAAGACAAACGGAAGAGATTCCTACTTTGGTATCACTAATGCTACATAAATAGATACGTGTATAAGTATCTGCTTACTAAATACGTAACTGGTTTTATGTCATGTCTTAACTTGTTTTATACGTTCATGTCATGTTTTACTGTTTTAAGCTTTAAACTGTGTTTATCCTATATTCTGTCTGTTCTGACTAAGTATTACTTGTATTTCATGTATTATTATAGTTACTGTGTAATAATAAGTAACTTTCTAAAAATAGCAGGTTTTCTAAAATAGAAAGTTTCCAAAAATAGAAAGTTACCAAAAATAGAAAGTTTCCAAAAATAGAAAGTTTCTAAAAATAGAAAGTTTCCAAAAATAGAAAGTTTCCAAAAATAGAAAGTTTCCAAAAATAGATTTACTACTTAAAATAGATAAGTTCTAAAAATAGAAAGTTTCCAAAAATAGATTAGCTGCCTTAATTAAATAAGTTTCTAAAAATAGAAAGTTTCCATAATTAGATATAAGCTGGTTAAATAAGCTAATTATATAAGCTTAAGTGTTTTCTGATTATTATTCTAAGTCATGTAGTTATAAAGTATAGTTTATTAATTATTACATGTAAATTAAATAAACTATAGGTTAAAAGTATTTAATTAAATATATCATGATTTTAATTAAATAAAGTAAAATACTTAGGCTAAAACATGTATTATTTATTATTAATAATATAACCTAAGTCATGTTAATTAATTAATTATAGTCATGGTTTTTAATAGTTAATTAGTTATAAAGTCTAGTAAAATATAAATACTTAGGTTAAAATTCATGATCTAATAATTAAATTTATAACCTAAGTCATGTTAATTAAATTAATTATGTCATGTTTTATTAATTTATTTTTTTAACATATAACTATTAAAATTATAAACCTTAACATAATCAATGAACCGGATCGTGACTAGAAACCATGAACCGGACCCGTAATCAACTCCATACCCCGAACCACTTCGGGGTTCTCCCTTGTTTGCTGCTGCCGTGGGACCCACACCACCAAACCGAGACCATAAGGTGTCGGTGGTGGTTCACAAGCCAAGCCGAGACCCCTTAGGGGTTCGGTTTAGGCGTCGGCTAGACAAACACCCCTAAAAACCCTTGTTTGATCTATCCCATAATAATAGACATGTTTAATAAATGTTTTTAATTAGTTTTTAAAAACATCATGATCTTATGTAATTTATTAAATCAAAACATAAAAGAAAAAGGTTAAAAAGGTTATACCGAATGCTTGGATCAATCAAGGACGAACACACAACGATCATTGTAAAAATTCCAAGGTTAAAATCAAACCGAATCACCCCTTGTTGATGCTTATAGGTGGCGGCCAAAAGGGAGCAAAGAAGGAGGAGGAAAACTTTTAGGGTTTTTGATTAGTTTACTATAAAGTGAAAAGTTAAAAAAAAAAAGATTTCCCTTAACCCTTTTCTTAGTAAAATTTAAATGGGCTTGGCCCATGGCCTTGGTGTAGCCGCGGGTAAGGGGGCCCCACATGGGGTACCCGTACCATTTTCCGTGTCTAATTATTTAAGTGTTCGTTCGTGTTTAGTCGTGTTCGTGTTTTATGTTTTCTCGTTAAATATTAACCGTGAATTAATATATTTATTCGTGTTCGTAATAAATATATATACGTAATTAATATTAGTTCGTGATTAATATACGTTCATGATTTCATGATCGCATGTTCGTGATTAATTATTGTTTAAATAATTATAATGTGTTCATACGTAATAAATACTTATCGTGTTCTAACACGTACGTAATACGTAAAATTCTAACACGTGAACCTAATCATACTATAAAAGGAAAGTTTTAATCTAGTACGTACGATCTTAAGGGTACTATTAATGGTAAAAGAATGCGGGTTTCACAACTCTTCCCCCCTAAAAAGAATAATTCGTCCCCGAATTATAGATAACGTAACTGATAGAGAAACATACCCGAATCAAACTGAGAGGGTCTGTAAGATAAATGAACGTCCAGGTGACCTGGCAGAAGGAACGCGGAACGTGACATGTCTTGAAAGGACATGGAACGTGATGTGACTGAAAGGACATATCTAATTGATAAGAGAAAAACGGATAAGAAGTCCGTATGAACTTGTCAGTTTCCAAGTGGCTTCCCTCTTAGAACGGTTCCTTCACAAGATCTTGACACAAATCATAAATCTTGGTCCTCCTGACCTTGACTTGTAATACGAAGAAGTTCTTGGTTATCAACTTAAGGTAGATCCCCTAAATTTGATCGAGGGAATAAGAATTAACGTGTAAGGGAAACTAAAATGTTATCGTGCAAAACACTCTAACTTAACTGATAATTAGCAACGATGCGCAGACACAAAGAAACGTAGTACGTGAAAAATTTTGAACGTGACACGTGAAAATTTTTGAACGTGATACGTTGAGAAGTGATGAGTGTAGTATGAGTAAACATATCGTGATCATGATACGTGTAACATATCTTGATCATAATATGAGGAACGTGGAATAAACATGACATGCGAAACATATCGTGAACATAGAATATAATGGCGGTAACGCCAAACGCTACAAGGTGAGACATAAAATATGTCGAGGAACGTCTATCTGAGGATAGGGAGTTATACTAAACTTGGGTCTGGTCTCTCAAGTTCTTGCAAAACTTCCCAGAATGAGAAAAATGAACGTAAAATCGTAAGCCGAGATGCCATCATGAACGTGAATAGTGTCATGAACGCGAGTGCGAAAGCAAGTCGTGAAATTAGAACAAGGATGTGAAGTAAATAAAGGGGCACAATTATGAATATTTGTCTGACCCGATAACTGAGGAATTGCCAAGTGATCGGATGAGCCTTGGTTGGAACATGTCCGATCAATCTGTTGGTTCTGAAATCCTTGCGGATGTAAGGATTCTGCAGACTTGATCAAACTGTTTGCAATAAACAAGATAGCATCATGCTTCTTCTGAGTTTGTGTTAAACAGGTAATCAAAATCCGTGGAGATCTTGTCCCATTTTAATTCACAATTTCAGATGATGAAAACATCCTAGTCTATTGGTGTCCTATCATAACCTGTCGGTATGTTAGGTACTTAGATATGAACGTAACTGTATCTTGCTTCGTAGAACTTGATACATGATTTTGCGAAACTCTGAGTCTCTGAATCTGGACTTCTCCTAGCGTAGGATTTTCTATAACATCTAATGTAATGTAGGGTTATCTCCTTTACGCATAAGCTGAGTCATGGTAAGATTAACCATGCAAATCCATGTGATCCAGCATGTCACTGTAGTCAACTAGAATTGATATTGGAAAAATTTCCAGGATAAAATTTCTCTTATCATAGAATTTGAAACATAGTGCAGATGTGGTCTTCCTGTTCTTCTCTAGGCTTAGAGGAAATTAGGTTATCCTCAATGAAAACACTGATGAATTTGCTATGATTTCATGGAAACTCATTCTTATAATGCCATTGGAGCATTGATGAGACTAATTCAAAATAATAAAATCTAGCTTGACCGAGTCGTGTACGAATAGCAGTCATGGACATGTCCTGCTCTTTCACTCGTCACTGTTGGCAGCATGATCATGAGTTCGATCTTGGAAAAGTGATTAACATTATAAGGTCGATTGGACATGTTGTCAATACGTGGAGGAGAATAACGGTCATGAATGGTGATTTGTTTAAATCGACGGTAGTCGACACATAATCTCATGGTACCATCCTTCTCCTTATAGGTTCTTCTGGAATGTATAGTAAGATTTTGGAATAATCAACTGGCTATGCGTAAAAGACTTAAGTGGTCGTGTCTTACTGACAGCTAGAACATTTTAGCGACCATGCCTAACAACGCACATGCTTGTAAGCATAGATAATTTGTACAAATTTTCCCGATGGAAAATCAAGCTGAATGTATTCAAGAGCCTGAACATTACTGTACATAGTCATGAATCGTAGCTTGGTGTGCTGTTCATAATCCATAATTAGGATAACGTTTCATCTCGTGTATGTCCGAGGAAATGCGTTAGCAGCTTGGATCTCATCATTAAGCTGAAGTAAAACCTTCGTATACGTGGGAATATGAAAGGCGTCCTTCATGGTCATGAATAGATGAAATATGGTGAAACAAATGAACGTGACATCGGCAACGTGACAGTTCTCACTGATGCGCCGGTAATCGTATTGAAATTCTCGTGGTCTGATTAATACATGGCACAACAAAATGGATATACCCTTAGAGGGTACCCTGAATTTCTTAGAAATGTTCCATAGTTGGACGTGAGTCATGTGTCTTGACTCGTGTATTGGAACTATAAGCATGACATATGTCTTGACTGGTGTCTTGACATGTGTCTTCAGAAAGTATACATGAGACATGTGTCTTGACTGATGTCTTGACATGTGTCTCGAGACGTAATAGAATAGAACTACAATATTAGGTTATTATGCCAGACTTGGCGGATCAGTTGGACTACTGATCCTTTGTATGTCTGATCACGTCCGTGGCCGGAGCCTCGGTTACGCTTTCTAGGATAGTTCTGTCATAGTAGTGGTTACTATCGTCCTGTCTGTCAGTTCCATGACGGTTATTCTCATGACCGTGATTTATGTAACTATTCATCTAAGTGGCCGGCTGGTACCGGTTTGCACTCATATGGCTGAAATGACAGCCGAATGACGTGTGACATGTAACTAAGAATTAGGGACAATGATTGATGGAAATCGTCTGATGGTGAATCATCTTCTCGTCCAATTGCTTTGCTCTGACCCCTTTGTCTTCGTCTTGTAGGATCTCCAGGTTGTGAACAACATCCGCATCTCGTAGCGTCTCCGAACGTCAGCAACATCAACCTTTAGTAACATCTCTAAGTTATGAGCGACATCAGCAATCTTGTAGAATATCAGCAATTGAAAATACGCCTGAGATGATTCAGAATCGGCTAGCGAATACTCGTGAAGTATTGCAAGTGGAATACACATGGATTAAGGTATGTGAAATACACATGGAATACGGTACATGGAGTACACACGGAATGCACATGAAATGATCGGTATGGGGTTGATCATTTGTCATGATTTAAGGAAGGTATATCGGTTAGACGGTTAGGAATACCATCATGCTAACCTGGGAGTATTAGCATAGACATCATTCTGGTTGTATCAAAAAATATTGAAGTGTGTTTACACAAAATTCAATGATGATTTGCCTGACAGCATGATCAATGAAGACCAATAATGACTATCATGAAAGCAGGATTCAATGGAATACAACAATGTCTTGTATGAAAGCATAAATAATCAAAAGAGGCGTATGACGTAATCAACATGAAGACGGAATTATCATGAAGAAACAAGAAACAATCTATCATGAAGGAGTGTATAACATAATCAGCATGAAACTGAAGTTAACCATGACAGTATGAAAACATACTTGACATAAAAACATAGTAACTTATGAGGGGACATGAAAAAAAAAATTATGCCAATAAATCATGAGAAAATATTTATGCATGAAAAACAGTGCATGAATGCGTAATGTAGTTTATAAAAACCTTTATATGTACGAGGGGAAGCCTATGGGTCGGTCCCAAGACAAAAGACATGGAGAGGGGACGCCTATGGGTCGGTCCCAAAGTTAAAAGTTCCGATAAAAGCACATGCGACTAAATAGGTCCAGTCTTGTACCAACCATTACTTAGTCATAATCCCTGCAACAATGATACATGAAACATAAATAAATGAAACTCATATGTCAAAAATTATCAGAAAAAAAAATTTATGTGACTAATTATGAACTACTGGGGTTCAGTCCACATAGCCACAGTTCACGAGGAACATTATGCATGAAACAATGACACATCACTAAATATGAATGACGGTTTTCCATCCATATTAGTAAAACAATATCGATGAAAACATCAAGGTTAAAACCTCAAGGTGCTGAAAACATCCTGGTTAAAACAATAATGCGTTGAAAACATCAATACGTAGAATAACAAACGTTGGCTTAGGAAGCGCCTGGTGACTACCCACTAGTCACAGGTTGAGTTTTTGAGCCTACAGGTCGAAACCTTGGCTCTGATACCATAATTGTAACACCCCATTTTGATAATGGAATGTCACGCGTAATTATGGAGTGTCATCAAAGCATACAAAGATAAATGTCTAAAACATTACATGACCATAGGGATAACCAGAATCAAACATCGGTTCCCAAAACAAATCCCAAAACATAATAAAGCAAAAGAAATGAATGAAAGACTAAACTAGCATAAGTATATGAAGGCAAAAAGGAAAAGAAGTCTCTAGCAGCTTCCATCCTATGCACGTCCTCCAAATGCTCGAGTCTTTCCTAGGGTACCTGCCGTTTTGGGACATGGAAAGGAAAGTAACGGCTGAGTAAAACGCTCAGTGCACGGATATAGACATAGGCTAAATGACTAAAACATAATAAAGACTTAATAGCAGCGGAAATGTATAAGTCCTAGAAAAACTGGAACATGTTCATAAAACTGGTTTTATAGTTTGAAAAGTCTTATGTTTATCTTATGAAAACTGTTTAACATATTTTACCATTAGCCAATATAGGTCATGAAAATCCACCGTGCATGAATACTTGGAATGGTGACCTCATCATGCAAATTAGAGGGGCTGCCTCTAATTTAATATACTGGTTTGGGTAGGAGGGATCAGCTCCTTGTGATGGATGCAAGGCACACACCACATTCACACTGAGTAATCTGCTTGAAAACATGTAACTAGGATGCACCCATACGTCCCACATGATAAATATAATAATATGGCCAAAAGCTGAAGGGACGCCACGAGCAATCACTCCGCCGTGGTGAAGTCATAACACGAGTGCCTCTAGTGTTATGGTTATGGTACCTCCATAACTAGGTGAAACTGGTCATGCATGTATATGGCTATAGGTATTCTAAATTAAACATAAGCAAATCAAACATATAAACTTATACTACGGGAAAACAGTTGGCTGCATACGGGGAATCCTAATAAGGAAAGAATGTCCATACTGAAAGGACGGGAATCCGTACCTTATGTCCAGTGAACGAAGAAGATGAACGGAAGAGAGTCCTACTTCGGTATCACTAATGCTACATAAATACATACGTGTATAAGTATCTGCTTACTAAATACGTAACTGGTTTTATGTCATGTCTTAGCTTGTTTTATACGTTCATGTCATGTTTTACTATTTTAAGCTTTAAACTGTGTTTATCCTATATTATGTCAGTTCTGATTAAGTATTACTTGTATTTCATGTATTATTATACTTACTGTGTAATAATAAGTAACTTTCTAAAAATAGCAGGTTTCCTAAAATAGAAAGTTTCCAAAAATAAAAAGTTACCAAAAATAGAAAGTTTCCAAAAATAGAAAGTTTCCAAAAATAGAAAGTTTCCAAAAAAAGAAAGTTTCCAAAAATAGAATTACTGCTTAAAATAGATAAGTTTCTAAAAATAGAAAGTTTCCATAATAGATTAGCTGCCTTAATTAAATAAGTTTCTAAAAATAGAAAGTTTCCTTAATTAGATATAAGCTGGTTAAATAAGCTAATTATATAAGCTTAAGTGTTTTCTGATTATTATTCTAACTCATGTAGTTATAAAGTATTGTTTATTAATTATTACATGTAAATTAAATAAACTATAGGTTAAAAGTATTTAATTAAATATATCATGATTTAAACTAAATAAAGAAAAATACTTAGGCTAAAACATGTATTATTAATTATTAATAATATAACCTAAGTCATGTTAATTAATTAATTATAGTCATGGTTTTTAATAATTAATTAATTATAAAGTCTAGTAAAATATAAATACTTAGGTTAAAATTCATGATCTAATAATTAAATTTATAACCTAAGTCATGTTAATTAAATTAATTATGTCATGTTTTATTAATTTAATTTTTTTAACATATAACTATTAAAATCATAAACCTTAACATAATTAATGAACAGGATCGTGACTAGAAACCATGAACCGGACCCGTAATCAACTCCATACCCCAAACCACTTCGGGATTCTCCCTTGTTTGCTGCTGCCGTAGGACCCACACCACCAAACCGAGACCATAAGGTCTCGGTGGTCGTTCACAAGCCAAGCCGAGACCCCTTAGGGGTTCGGTTTAGGCATCGGCTAGACAAACACCCCTAAAAACCCTTGTTTTGATCTATCCCATAATCATAGACATGTTTAGTAAATGTTTTTAGTTAGTTTTTAAAAACATCATGATCTTATGTAATTTATTAAATCAAAACATAAAAGAAAAAGGTTAAAAAGGTTATACCGAATGAGTGGATAAATCAAGGACGAACACACAACGATCATTGTAAAAATTCAAAGGTTAAAATCAAACCGAATCACCCCTTGTTGATGCTTATAGGTGGCGGATAAAAGGGAGCAAAGAAGGAGGAGGAAAACTTTTAGGGTTTTTGATTAGTTTACTGTAAAGTGAAAAGTGAAAAGCAAAAAAGATTTCCCTTAACCCTTTTCTTAGCAAAATTTAAATGGGCTTGGCCCATGGCCTTGGTGTAGCCGCGGGTAAGGGGGCCTCACATGGGGTACCCGTACTATTTTCCGTGTCTAATTATTTAAGTGTTCGTTCATGTTTAGTCGTGTTCGTGTTTTATGTGTTCTCGTTAAATATTAACCGTGACTTAATATATTTATTCGTGTTCGTAATAAATATATATACGTAATTAATATTAGTTCGTGATTAAATTACGTTCATGATTTCATGATCGCATGTTCGTGATTAATTATTGTTTAAATAATTATAATGTGTTCGTACGTAATAAATACTTATCGGGTTCTAACACGTAAGTAATACGTAAAATTCTAACACGTGAACGTAATAATACTATAAAAGGAAAGTTTTAATCTAGTACGTACGATCTTAAGGGTACTATTATTGGTAAAAGCATGGGAGTTTTACACATATCATCCAAATCAATAACCTCCATCAATCTCTGTCAATCTTTCTAATGTCGAAACATAGTCCCTAATTTCCCTTGAATATGTTATCTACTGTTGAAGCTCTAATCCGGAAAGACAACCATGGTTGTAGGTCTTCAAGATCTCTAAAGGGGTCTCGGGTAGGTTTGTGTTAGATAAGATGTTTTGCATCTGATTTTCGTAATTGGTGTTGAATCGAAACAAAGACAGATCGTAACATGCATGCTTGTTACAGATCTTCTTTATTTGTTTTTCAAAAATCAATAAACGGTTTTTTGTTGTTCTTGGTCTACATCAGTGAAGATACGAATGGTATAAATCAAAAAAGGTTCGTTCGATTTTGAAGTACCATATCTGAGATCTTTTGTTGGTATGATTCGAGTCTAGATGCGAAGGGTTTTAGGTGTCGATGGGATAGGATTAGTTTAGAGAAGTTGATTGTTGGAGTGAAAAGGCTGAGATGTTGAAAGGTTTTGGTTGAGTGATCGCAATGTTGTGTGAAGTACCATGTCGCAATGTTTAGAATCACATCGCAATAATTTCCAAAACAACACCATCATAATGTTTACATGCTCACCCATCGCAATGAGTCAAACAGAAATCCCGTCGCAATGTTTCCAAACACCCCATCGCAATGTTACCATCGCAATGTTACCATCGCAATGTTACCATCGCCATGTTACCATCACAATGTTACCATCGCAATGTTACCCAAAGACCCCATCGCAATAACCATCTGAATCTCCCATCGCAATGTGGGTCACAATGTCAAAACCCTAGACATTGGGATGGATTTTTTTTGTGTCGTAATAGTACAGAAATTTTGTCTTTTACCAGAAATAAATGGATTTGTAATTTTCCTTTTCCTCTTACCAATAAAGTGATAAAGAAATAGTAATCGAGATGAAAACATTGACAAAGAAAACTTAAAAAATGATAATGAAGGACCAGTAATCGAGATACAAAAGATAAATGATATGTGAAAAATCAGATAAGGTAAATGACACAAAAAATTGGACAGATTTAGATAATGATAAAAAATTTCAAACCTTGATCGAATAAAACACAAACTCGAACATAAACACGAATCAAAAACACGAAACATCCCCGGTTAGCTCTGATACCAATTGTTAACATAGATTCACCATGAACACGGGTTCGATCCGGAGGTCGGGGAGGGTGATAGAGATGTTTAGCAATTGTTAGTAAGAGAAAGAGAGAGAGAGAGTTGCTCTAATATGTGTTTATTAGAGAGAGAAAGGAAAACAAGTGAATGACACACCTCACCCCTCCATGGAAGTATGGAGGGGTATATATAGCACGGGACTTGAACTAGATACATACGACAATAATAGTCCCTGCAAGTCCCAGCTATGAAACTAATGTAATTACGTTAGTCGCTCACATTTTAAGGCTAAAATTTATGGAATCTTCTCGAACGATGTTAATTTACGCAAAAGGTCCGTTGTTTTTATGGGCAGAAGCAGTATCTACCGCAATATACACCCAAAACCGATCACTAATTCGAAAACGCCATCGCAAAACACCTTATGAGCTTCTACATGGAAAAGTACCAGATTTATCATACCTTCATGTATTTTGTTCTCTTTGTTATCCAAATAATGATGGTGACAATTTGGGAAAACTTCAACCAAAGGCTGATATTGGTATTTTCATTGGTTATGCACCCGCAAAGAAGGCTTTCTGGATCTATAATCGTAACTCTTGTAAGATTCTCGAAACTCTGACAGTAATGGCTTCTGAGTAAAGCTGCTCCGAACCCGCACTTCATGAAATGGGACCTAGTAACTGTTGGGAATAAATTATAGCCAGTCTACTTGAGCGCTGACAAGAGTAAAACAAGCGTTGACAGGAGTAAAACAAACGCTGACAGCTCAAGCGTTGACAAGACAATGTCAAGCGTTGATACATTGAAGACAAGCACTGATGGAAAGATATACTCTACGCGTTTATTGTATTCTAGATTACTTCTAGTAAAGATAGGAACAACAATGTATTTTCTATATTTATCTTTACCTAGAATAGTTGATACGTAGATTATTGTACAAGGCTTCTTATGTCTATAAAAGAAGACCTTTAGGTTAATGTTCATTATAAGTTTTCATACGTAAACTACTTTCATTGTAAGCAAGTTTGATATCATTAATCAAAGTGAAAGTTTTTTTACATCTTGTGTGTTCTTGTTTAAGTGTTAATTCTGCATAACACTTAGATTGTCATATACATATACAAAGGTTTCTCTAAGTGTATTACTTGATCTAATCTCGTATACATAAAGCTAAATCGATCTATGTTTGGGATCCACAATTGGTATTAGAGCCTCGTGGCTCGTGATGCTAGGACCAACAAGGTGTTCGTGTATGGTGAAAACAAGAAAAATCCGTCTAGGGTTTTTCTGGACGTTTTTGTGTGCGCAGCAGTATTCAGAAGGTCATAACTTTTAATTGAACCATTGGATCGTCAAGAAATTTCTTGTGTGTATTCTATACACATATATCTAGACATCCACCGGAGGGATTGTCAAGTTTTATCCCCAATAAAAAGTTATTAAGCGTCGAAGTTGGCTGAAGAGATGTTTTTCAAATTTTCAGATTTGCATAAAATCATGATTTAGGGTTTCTCCAAACCCTAGATCATTCTTATACAGAAAATGAAGACATGTTTCTGTTTGTTATAACTAATCTTGCTAGCTTTGGTGAGTGATTCTTGCAATCATGATGAACCCTAGCATGATTATATACTCATGGCTGTTGTGATAATATTTATATTTAGGGTTTTCCACAAACCCTAGATGTATGATAGAAGGAAGGTTGTTTAAAGTACAACAGCGCAGCAGGCATAAACAAACGAGCAGCTTTATATTGGTTCTGACACAAGGAGAATTTGGAGTAAAACTTGTTCACGTGATGATTAAAACGTCTTTAGGTTCACATGGTTACAAGAGAATAAAGACGTAGTTTAATAAAGTATAACTAGAGCAGATGTGGACTGTTCGTGTACAAAACTGATTCACAAGTTACTTATGAAAGAGATCACGTGGGAAGTTGTTCACACTTTTATTCACATCGTGACACATCAATACGAAAAGGGTAATATATTGCTATGTGATGTATGACGTAACATTGTTGTGAATACAAGTGGGCTTTGAAGGGTGAGGTGGCCCCTAGGATACTATTGTTGCTATTTGTCTCGTGTGAACAGAATCATGGTGACGTGAGGAAGTGAATATAATTCGTATTTGTTTGTTGCGTATACAAAGCAATTTGCATATATGATATTCACTTGCTATTTTTAGGGATATTTTAAGGTTGTAGCCACTTGGTGATGTCAGCAGATTAAGACGCTGACAAGTTGTCACGTAGACGCTGACGTTTGTAATTTTGACGCTGACAAGGAATAAGTGAACGCTGACAGAATAGGCGTTGACATGAGTTGTCCGAGAAACGCTTGCTCAAGCGTTGATAGGTGTTGTCCGATATGTGACAGTACACATAGAAAGGATATTGGACAATGAAGGTTCTCGGATAACAAAAGAATGGCTGCTGTTGAGAAAATTGGTACGTTTTTAGCATACAAAAAGGAGGAATTTACACACGAAGGTACATGGAATCTTCGTTTTATTTAGAATATCATGTTGATATTTATGGCTCGGATATTTTAAAAAAGAATAATGATTTCAAGGCGAGTTAGCAACGATTCATGAAGTAATTTATTGGAGTATGTAATCGGGATAGCCTTGTGAAAGAGTTATTCGTTGACATCTTTTACATATGAAGATATTGACTTGTCATGAAGAGGTGTTGGCTTAAGGGGAAGAATTCTTATGGTAAGTTTGATGATTGAAGAAGATTTTCGCGAGTTTGTGTTCTATCATATCTTAAAAAGTCGTGTCTGGTCAACATTACTTTTGAAGATAACTTGTTCGTGCTTTACATGGTTGGTGATGAAGACTTGTCATAACACTTGAAGGAGTTACATTATCGTGCTCAGTGTCTCACAAAGAATGAGAATATTGACAAGAGATCGAGGTCTGCTTATACTTTACGTTTTCATATAAGTTTTTCATCACATGGATAGTACAAGACATGGAACACAAGGTTGGGTTATTCTACTTCTACATCAAGAATATTATATTTATTTTTCTTCAAGATCATTACATAGAGCTACATTTGGAGAATCTTTAAAGATTGCATACATTGTTTACTTCCTTGTTGATGTGACAAAAAGGGGAAGACATACATGCTATACTTGAGGGGAAGCAATTTGAAGATCATGTACAACTTACAAGAGATACACATAGAGTTTTGCCACCATCAACTAGGGGAATATTGTTGGGTCAAAAAGTTGATGTGGCAGAAACTCAAAAACGAAGAAAACATGAAGATATTGTCTAAGCGTTGTCAAGAGCAATCCAAGCGTTGACAAGTGCAAACTAAGCGTTGTTGGCTCAAGAGTTGTCGTGTGCAATCCAAGCATTGTCACATGCAATTCAAGAGTTGATAGAAATGTAGACAAGAAGCTTATGGAAGCTTCTATTTAGATAAACATGTAAGATTTATTCTGCATAAGTTTATTTAAATAGAAGATTTACTTGTTTATTTGTTATTATCTCTTGTAAAACCCTAATCCTTACACTATAAAAGGAACCAAGGGTTATTAGGTTTTTCATCAATTCATTCACAATGTAAACCTAAAAGCGTGTGTGCACTAAACGTGGGATTCAATGTTCACAAGAAGGTTGATACCCCTTTTGTGCAAGCATGTTTGTTTGCCTGTTTTCTGTCACAACAGGAACCCAAGAAGATATTTGATGCTCTCAAAGAACCAAGTTGGGTGGAAGCAATGCAGGATGAGCTTCACCAATTTGCAATTCAGGATGTTTGGGAGCTGGTTGATTGTCCCAGGTATGTCAGACCTATAGGGACAAGATGGGTTCTAAGAAACAAGAGAGATGAAAGAGGTATTGTGGTCAGAAACAAGGCAAGGTTAGTGGCTCAGGGATATACACAATAGGAGGGGATAGACTATGAGGAGGTCTTTGCACCAGTTGCAAGGATTGAAGCTATTAGGATCTTTTTAGCCTATGCATCCTGTATGGGCTTCACCGTCTATCAAATGGATGTTAAGAGTGCCTTCCTCTATGGAACAATTGTTGAGGAGGTATATGTGATGCAACCTCTTGGTTTTGAGGATCCAGAGAATCCAGACAATGTGTATAGAGTCAAGAAGGCTATGTATGGACTTCATCAAGCCCCAAGAGCATGGTATGGTACTTTGTCTACTTACTTAGTGGACAATAGATTCAAAAGGGGCACCATAGATCATACACTATTTACAAAGAAGAAAGGTAAGGATGTGTTGCTTGTTCAGGTCTATGTTGATGACATCATTTTTGGGTCTACTGATCCAAAGATGAGTGAGGATTTCTCCAAGCTTATGACAGACAAATTCAAGATGAGTGCTATAGGGGAGATGAACTTCTTTCTTGGTTTACAAGTTCAGCAAAAAGAAGATGGTATCTTTATCTCCCAGGATAAGTATGTGGCAGAGATCTTGAAGAAGTTTGGCTTTTCTCCACATGAAAAGAGGGCTACTACTCCTATGGATAGAGAACACCCTTGGGGAAAGATTGGAGATGGGAAAGATGTTGATGTCAGACACTATAGATCCATGATTGGATCATTGATGTATCTTACAGCCTCCAGACCTGACATCATGTTTGTTGTGTGTGCTTGTGTACGCCATCAAGTGACTCCCAAAGAATGTCACTTTTATGTTGTCAAGAGGATCTTTAGGTACCTAAGATGCTATCCTAGTCTTGGTTTGTGGTACCCAAAGGATTCACCATTGGAGCTGATTGCATATTCAGACAGTGACTATGGAGGTGATAAATTTGATAGGAAATCCACAACTGGTGGATGCCAGTTTCTTGGGAGCAGGTTGATATCTTGGCAATGCAAGAAACAAACAGTGGTGGCTAATTCTACACCGAAGCTGAGTATGTGGCTGCAGCTGCTTGTTGTGGACATGTTTTGTGGATTCAAAACCAGCTGTTAGACTATGGGTATAATTTCATGCATACCAAGATATTTGTTGACAATAACAGCACATTATGCATTATTAAGAATCATGTACATCATTCTAAAACTAAACACATAGAAATTAGACACCATTTTATAAGAGATTGTTTTGAAAAGGGTTTAATACAACCAGATAGGGTTGACACAGAGGAGAATGTGTCAGATTTACTAACTAAACCTTTTGATGCTGGGAGGTTTCAATACTTGGTAACAAGTATTAGAATGATCAATCTCACATAATATGTGTTTTGGAGTCTTTTTGTAAAAGTATGTACAGGATAATGCATTGTTATTCGTCTTTTTGAGGATTTAGATTTTACACTATATTTTTCTAACACTGACAAAGGTTGCTTGAACGCTGATAAGTGTTTTTGTGACGTTGTCAGCAATATATTTGTCTAACGCTGAAAATCTTCCCTCAACGTTGTTATGTGTTATCGGGGCGTTGTCAGCAACAATGTTAGTTTTGTGGTTTTCAATCTAAATGTGCAGGTGGTGTTAGCAGTATACCATTGGATATAGAGTTGCTTATGGATCATTGGAGAAGCATTTGGGCATGTTTTCGTTTATGGATGATGGTTGGAATTTTTAATTCCTATCTTGACATAAATTTTTATGTTCATGCATATTTTTAGCAACTTATGTATCATAGTTTAAGGGGAGGTTTTAGGAACCTTTAGGATGGTTGGGTATCCATATGATACTCTTATCACAATTCTAGATTGTGTCCACAGGTGAGTATGAGTTAGTTTTACTAAATCATGAGGCACTGTAGCATGCAAAGTTGATATATTATGCATGTTGCCAAGACATTTTTAGCCTAGAATTGGTTGTGGTCTGTTGGGAGACGTGGGAATGATTTTGTCATGGGATTTACCTGGGAGTAACAAGGGATTTTATAAGGTAACTTAGTTGTTAAGAGTTTTGGTTAGCAAGGGACACTAGAGGACTGTTATGTCTATCTTGCATAAGCAAGTGTGCATAACTGGAAAGTGCTTGCCGCCCTATAATAATTATCAGCTTTTTGTGTAACAACCCCAAATTTATACAACTCAATACAGCGGAAGACTCGTTGGTGTTACGGGATAGCACATTACTCACATGATAGACAACGCATGAAAATCGCGTCGTTTAATAATAAAAGCATTTCCATTCATAAATATCAAATTTACATAGGTCCCAAGTCATTGTATTTCATACAAGTTTTACAAAGAATTTGAATGGAAATTATTGTTTAAGTGCGGGCCATGAATTCTTGTTGTCTTCCCGAGAATTACCTTCAAGTACCTGAGACAAAACATGTTAAAGGAAAAGGTCAGCGATAACGCCGAGTGAATTCATAGAGTTTAATAAAATCCATCAATATAACATCGGTATAAAATTATTACCGAAAATAATTTTGTACGAATCATTGTAATAGGCCATAAAATAGCCAAAGTCATTTTTATACAAATCTTTATCGAAAATCATAATATAGGCAGTTGCCTTAAAAATCATTATACGAACCAATGTCGTAAAAACATTATACAATACGTCTTATGATGTTGTATAAAGTTGAATAAAAACCGTTATATGAATATGGCTATGAAAACCAAAACACGAATATAATATCAATAGTAAGACCCCGTATTGCTAGTCAGGCAATATATCGTAATTTAATGCTTAAAGCAGTATTTCGTTAATTGGATTATTATAAGCCGCATGACATTGTTACCTTACTAAACCAAACAACGGGTAGCTAGCCCGAAACTCAATTTGCCCATCTAAATTAGCGTGTCGTCACAAAGGTCACGCTATGGAAATCTTCTCATACATAAATTCGCTTACCAATCAATGTGGCACAACGGGGATCAACCGTCAAGGCGCGAACTGGGGTGATCGTCCCCAAATAGTACTATTATATGCATAAGCGTCTACCAAATCCCGGTAGTTCACAATTCATGATAATAGGACTTTTAGTGACATAACCTAACTTTAATAATCCATTTAATTTCATCTATCGGGTCATTTAATCATTTATCGGGTCATACAATCGGGTCATACAATCATTCGGGTCCAAATCAATAAACAAACAATCGGAACAAATGGTGTCCTATCTTATAAAAACTAACATGTTATCTCCCTCGCGGGTTTATAAAACATTTCATAAAAACATTTAAAAGAGTGCGAGGCTATGAACTCACGTTGATGTGGGAAAGCGGGTTATCGACAATTCGGATGTACGGTACGTGCTTCAATCACGGAAACCTAGACAAATAATACTCGTCTTAGACTCATGTCCAATGACTTTATAAAAATAACAATTATGTATACATATGATAATTATATATATATGATGATCAAGTGGGTTTATATATTCTCATTCACTCATTTTTGTGTTTATGTATTGGTAACTTCTTACTAGTTTACTAGTTTTACCTATTTATGTGTTTTAGGTCCAATAAGCCTATTATAAGTTTATTAACTTGTATTAATCCATTTCATACTTTTATTATCAGTATTTACACTTTACATGTTGGGCCCAAATGGGTTAAGCCCAAAAAATAAGTTTATAAGTGTTTTAGCCTATTTTGTTGTATTATTAGTCCAATAACGTTAACTTAACTCGTTAATGTCCGTATGTCATATAGTTCGGGTTTTTATTAGTTTTTACTTGTTATATATGTCTATATATCAGTATATGAGTTTATAAAAGTTTACATTAGACGGTTCCAACCGTCTAAGTTTTATTTAACAAAAACGTTCATTTTACCGTAATAGCCGAAAAAGTCGTTAAAATCATGTTTATAGTTTTATAACTTATAAAACTTATCAAACTACCATTTTTATAAAATGTCAATTTATTTATCCTTATACATATTTATATAAATGTATTATATAAGTTAGTGGGTTTTAATTCACATTTTATACTATTTTTATTTGAGTGCTTATATAATACTATTATACTTTAATTTCCAAAATCTGATTTTTATTTTCATGTTCACCAAAACTGCCATATCTAGAGTTCTATATGGAGATAGAAGCTCAAATTTTTATGACATAAACTAAATGATATTTGATCCATTTAACTTTCCTATAGCTACTGTTGAATTAGCTTCTAAGTATTTTCTAAAAATCGTCCAAAACAATGAACTCAGATTTGTACTCTAAACTTGTTTTGATCATATCTCACTCATCCTAATGATTCCATTGCATGGCCAACTCTCACATGTGTACAAGACATATTACTTACTGTATAACCATTTGTTCAGGCTATTTTATCAGTTCATCACATGGTTCTTTACTGTTTTATACAGCCTACCATTTAAGCAAGATTTAACTATTTTTACATATAGTTTTTCATCTTTTTAACCATGATTATCAACACCAAATACCCACACAATATTTTTATCATCATATATCATCATACATATATAAATTTAAGAATAAAATACATGATTACATAATCAAAATTAATAAGAGGATGGGAAGAACTATCTTTATACCACTATGATGATGTAGGTTGTGATCAAAACATGGATTTTGATGGAGAAACTTGTGATAAATCAAGACCATCTTCAAGTCCACCAATCTTCATGAACTCCTTATAGAAAATCAGCCCTAAGACTCCATAGAAACTCCTCCTTGGATGTTATAATTACCTCCAATCTTCAAGTCTTCTATAGGTTTCCATCTTATGCAAGTTAAACATAAGATTTATGGTGGAAACTTTGATGAACATGGTGGTGGTGGTGGCAATAGGGACGGCACAAAGAGAGGAGAAGAGAGAAAATTGAGTTGTTTGCATGTTAGAAATGGGAGGTATAGTTTTAGCTAGTGGTTTTGTGGAAGAGTAAGCTTCAATGTGAAGCTAATGGACAAGTGTCCATAAAAATGACACCATGGGTGGTGTGTTAGCTTTGTGTGGCCGTCCCATGTGTATAGTGGGGTGGGATAAATTAGTTTGTCCCATCCCAATAATTTACGGGTATTCCTCGATTCTAGTTTTCTCGATTTGCGTGCCCTCGGGTCGTTTTACGAAAAACGTTTTTATAAATTATGAATCAACGGAACAAAACGAATCTAATAAAAATTGTTTCATCAAAAAAGGAGTTCGAAAACGTAAATACGTAATCCTAAGGTTTCCGGTTTAGTCGTAAAGGACGTTAAATTAAAATCGTAAGTCCTAATCTCTTCTCGTAAATTTGTGAGTTCATGAACCAACACAAATTTAAAACTCCAAAATAATATTCACGGATAAATTTATTTTCTGAAATGTCGGACTGTCTCCAAAGACGGTGTACATAAACGTAAGCACGTAACGTAGAATCCTCCGGTTTAGATGTAGTCGATGCTACTTCAAGACGTAAATCCAAATTACTTCCCAAAAATAAGTGAGTTCATAATATAACATTAAAATAATGTTTTTAAATTATACTTGAGAATAAAATATCAACCATAAATTGACGGATTGTCACAGCATTTACCCCTAAACAAGATCTTTGTCCTCAAAGATCATCTTACTACTCGCTTCTTATAGAGTTAAAGCCATGTGAGTATTTCCTCCACATTCGGTCTTTTCTCACAAGTGTAATCCATTACAATACGCGAGTTTCATCAAACATAACTACAGGAATAAGATCAGGCTTAATGTTGACTTACTCTCTCTATCCATGATGTTCACGGGTTTCTGATGAATGCAACTTTTCGCCGATCTAAACTTTATCAAGAAACATAATTCACGCAGCTCTTGAAGTCCTAGGGTAGATCCAGCTTATATGCCTTTCAAACCAACTTTTACATCATCCCAATGGTCCCATACAACGGGGACTTATATCCCATGATCTTTTAGATCATTAATTCATTTTCCATGGTTAAAATTTTTGCCATATCTTCGCTACCCATCTGGCACTTCAAGATCTACATTTTCATATTCACATAACCTCCTACCCACTACCGGCAGTCAATAATCAGATCCTAATTTCAACAATCATTTCAGGTTTCGCGGGTCGGGTATTTTGTAAGGTTAGGTTCGCCATCATTTTAAACCTTAAACCTAAAAGACATGTCCAACTCACAATGGGTGTATGTCGGGTGTCTTCATCCCAACTCCAGCTTACAGATGCTCTAATATTTAGATCTTAACAAGATTCAATCTCGATCCTAACACGATAATTATCAATGATAATCTCTCCAAAGGAAAACGATTTTACAGTTCATTACCAAAGGTCAATCATTCAAACATAAAACAAGACTTCTAGTGTTTTGTATTGTTCCTTTACCTCGTCCCTTCGATTTGGGGTGGTAAACAGCACTCTCATCAAGGTTCGTTCCCAATGACTTCTGAGCAAATCTCTAGAAATTCGATGCGAAGCGAGGATCTTGATAAAGATGTTCGATACAGGCACACTATGTTTATATAACTCCTTTAAATACAAAAGATTCAATTTCTTCATCAAGAATTTAGCATTACCATTAACGGGAATGATATTAGTAGATTTGGTCAGTCTGTCGACGATGACCCAAATCGAATCAAATTCAGATGATGACCTTTGCGATAGCTAGACGTTTACTAATGTATGAGGCGATCTCTGCCTTCATAATCTGCCATTAGTAAAACCTCTTCTGATAATGATACATTAAATCATAAATGACAGGAATATAATACTTATACTTACAAGATTCCAACATAACTATATCTTAAAATCTCCATTTTTAGACAATCACAAGTGGTCTTTAAAACATTTAACGCTATCGGCTTCTCAATTCTAATGGTTCACATTAGCCGCGAACCCCTTTTATTATCTATATTATCCTTTCTATATTATGTGTCAGTAATTACGTTCACCTTCCTTCATATTTTCTAAGTTTCAGTTTCGTTTCAGCTATCATTTTTATCAGTTTTACTCAATCCGACGTTTAAAGCGTCGATAAGTATTACAAGTAATTAAAGGTTAGATTTTTAAATTTTTATGAAACGTAAACGTAAAATTTTAAATTTCCTAGTTCGACCAATTATATAAAAATGATCAAAATAATTTTAATTTAATTAACAAGACTTTTGTTGATTTATCGAAAATAATTAAAATAATTAATAAAATCCGTAAATGTTCGAAAAACCTTCGTTTATTCTTTGGTAAAAAATTTCTTAGTTGAAAAGCAAAAATTGTCATTTCAAATTTAAAGTCATAAGTTATATATTTTCCTCAATTCTTCTTAAGTTGTCTAGAAGTATACACGAACATTTACCCCTAAACAGAAGTTTAGTTAAATGGTTTGTGTATAAGGGAATGATCCCTTAAAAATCCTTTGTTAAAACATTTGTCAAAACATATTTCCATTTTCTTTTTGGTAAAACCCAAAGTTTCAAATGGCTCTAATTTTTGAAGAGTCATTACAGATTCCATTATCTATTAATCACACGGTCATTTAATATAAAGGATTAAGTCATAAATCACATGTTAATTATTCAAGGTACAAGTTTTCATTACTCGGCCAACTCAGGGCAGTCTATAAATAATTATTAACTTCCTTCTTATTCTTATAAACAAACATATGGTTCTTAATGATCACAAGCATGAATTTATCAAATTACAGCCTACACACGTGATTCACCAAATTTATGAATGCTACATGTGCATTGGTCAATCCAAACGACATCACGTGAAACTCATAATGTTCATTACAAGTACCGGATGTAGTGATTGGAATAGATAATCTTTTTCGCAGATGCGAAGTTGATGATAACCATGCCGTGGATCAAATCTTTATAACACACGCTAGAACCTTGTAAATGATCGAACAAATCTTCCATTTCGAGTCATGGATATCGTTTTCGATTGTCAATTTACTTAGTTCACAGTAATCTATAAATATAAGGAATGATAACACCATAGCTCTTCATGATGACGAGCTCGGTAGAATAAAATCTTTCTCCGACAACTCTCTCAATTGTACGGTAATTCTTTTAATTCAGATGGTGCTGACTTACAGCGCACAAGCCACAGGTGCAGCACCGGAAATATAATCAATACCAATTTCAACTTGCCTTAGTGGCGAAAGTCTAGGTAATTCATCAACAAATACCTCCTAAAGTTTTTATATAACAAAAACATCTTTTAATAAATTCATATTAGGTTCTTTCTAAATTATAATATCTATGACTAATTCACAACCCTTCACGGTATACTTTTAAGTCTAAATGCAGGATATGGTCATCCCTCAGGAATTATTTAGATCACTTTTGATAATCAACATCTTATCATTTAAGGGAATTCAATTCGAGTTCCCATTAATTAAGACAATGTCGTCATGTCATAATCAATCAATCCATTCTACTAGCACTATCAACTTTCCAGTTTCATTACCATTGATAAGATGTGAACTTCTTAAAAGACTAATAGTAACTCATAATTCTTCACAAATTCAAGGATATATGGAGACATAACTACCCTTTAAAAGAGTAAGGTCAACGCATAATCTACGCGAGAAAATTTCAAATCAGACACAGGCGAAAACATTTAAAGAATATGAATATATCCCATGTTTTCATAATTTGAGTACGCATTCGAAAGCTCCTCGAATCGTTACCCAGGTCATTCAAATGAAATCAAATCAAATGAAGTGATAGGAACGTCAATACATCCAGTCGAGTATCAACACTCGGTAATCATATACTTTTCCTAAGAATCTCACTACAAGAGAATTAGACAAGAAAGAATTGTCAATTGTAAAATAAGACAATTTCCACAGATGAGTAAGTTCGACTCAGAAGAATAGAAGCTACAGGCACATATGTAGGTGTCTCTAACAATATGTCCCTATTTTTTACTTCTTGCAGATCTCATAAAATTTAATCTTTCACAATCTTCAAAGAAAATGTAGTGTTTATTCATTAGTTTTATGGCGACTACTAATCAACCTTGCATGGTCACTTCCAAATTGTATGTAGGCGCACAACTATATAAAATTTAAAGATTAACGATGCAATACTCAGTTCGTCAAAATTTTATCATCATGTTCATAATAAAAACATTTTCATGCTTAATTCTTAAATAAGAATCAAAAATAAATTTAAAAAGATTTTCTTTGTTATGAAAACAATTAAGTTTTCCAAGGTTTTTTATAAACAACTTCATTTTGATAACAATCACTTATAGATCTTACTTTGAATATTCCTTATAGTGATGAAAATTTAATTTTTCTCAAGGGATACTATTGTATCTTATAAAAACAATGAGTGATCTGCAAAAGAGTGATGAAAAGTTGTTCACCAAGAACTAACTACATTATGATAGGAAATGAGCTTAGCCAAATAATCATGAGGTTCATGACCTTGATGGCACTCAGGAAGAATAATTTACAACGTAACTCAAATCGAGATGAGTACTTGTTCAATGGTTGCATCACTAATGTGAACATTAGGATGAAGCAATAAAGGATAGATAACATCGATACATGTAGAATTTAGCAATCAAAGGTAGTCTTTTCATTAATCACAAACAAGTCAAAATTGTACCGTAACACATTTCGTGTCACTATGTCATACAATTTCAAGAAATCATCCTACCAACTGATGTCTCTGTTAAGTTAGGGATTTTTAAAAGATACCATAATGAATACTAATCTACAAGAGTCATTAGGTGTCCCACCTGTCCCGGAAGATCCATCGGTCCCAATTCAGAAGAAGATTTCTTCAATTTATTTATTGGACACTGGGCATCCTAATCATTAAACAATGGCCTAGGAACCACCCTTAACACGAATCATCAATAAATTAAAACCTTATAATTCAATCATAGGACTTAACGACTTCCTTTTAACAATCTCATATTCCATACGAGTTAAATTTTATTTTATTCAAGTTTCAATCAACTTATACTCAATTCGATATCCTACCTCATTCTCCAATACTTTCAACCTTATTTATAAACCTTAATAGGGCAATAAAAGCTCAATATGATCAACACTTAATTTCCAATCCTATAGCTCTTACAATAACAATTATCAAATGAGTCACTAGTATTAAATGACTCACACATTCAATTTGACTTCTCGGAAAGGTACTAGTGGCATGAGGCTTTTGGGTAATGGTTCCAATGACAGCCTCAAGTGCAACATTCACCCTTTCGATTTCAAATTTAAGAATTGGGCAACAACGAATCAGATGACATCTTTCTAGGTGGTAACGTTTTGTCAAACTCCACTCTATAAGGAAAGATCGTCATGACATCGATATCAGTTTTAATCTCGCCAATTCTTTTTCAATATCACAATCAACTAATGTTTACATTTCTACGAATATTAACCATTTGTTGGGATCATAAATATCCACAACTTGGTTTAGATCTAGGATAGCTAGAATTCCTACGAGAATAGCTTCGATTAATTTACTAGGGTATTTAGGGTTCCTTGTGACAATCTTCGTCGTGTAAATACTTCGTATAAATATCAAAATAATCATCAAACAAACATGTAATCAAATTACATCATATATATATATATATAATCCAAGTTATATATATATATTAAAATAACACTTCTCAGTCTGGCCTCGTCGGTAACTCGAGAATTCTTCGGCACCGTTATAGTCAAAAGATTTTTAGATATTTTTAGAAAAATGTTTATAGTTAAAAGATTTTGAAATGTTTTATTCAAAACCTTAGTTTTAAAATCTTTTGTTCTCTATAACGAGAGCTCTGGTACCAAACTGTAACACCCCCAAATTTATACAACTCAATACAGCGGAAGACTCGTTGGTGTTACGGGATAGCACATTACTCACATGATAGACAACGCATAAAAATCGCGTCGTTTAATAATAAAAGCATTTCCATTCATAAATATCAAATTTACATAGGTCCCAAGTCATTGTATTTCATACAAGTTTTACAAAGAATTTGAATGGAAATTATTGTTTAAGTGCAGGCCATGAATTCTTGTTGTCTTCCTGAGAATTACCTTCAAGTACCTGAGACAAAACATGTTAAATTAAAAGGTCAGCGATAACGCCGAGTGAATTCATAGAGTTTAATAAAATCCATCATTATAACATCGGTATAAAATTATTACCGAAAATCATTTTGTATAAATCATTGTAATAGGCCATAAAATAGCCAAAGTCATTTTTATACAAATCTTTATCGAAAATCATAATATAGGCAGTTGCCTTAAAAATCGTTATACGAACCAATGTCGTAAAAACATTATACAATACGTCTTATGACGTTGTATAAAGTTAAATAAAAACCGTTATATGAATATGGTTATGAAAACCAAAACACGAATATAATATCAATAGTAAGACCCAGTATTGCTAGTCAGGCAATATATCGTAATTTAATGCTTAAAGCAGTATTTCGTTAATTGGATTATTATAAGCCGCATGACATTGTTACCTTACAAAACCAAACAACGGGTAGCTAGCCTGAAACTCAATTTGCCCATCTAAATTAGCGTGTCGTCACAAAGGTCACGCTATGGAAATCTTCTCATACATAAATTCGCTTACCAATCAATGTGGCACGACGGGGATCAACCGTCAAGGCGCGAACTGGGGTGATCGTCCCCAAATAGTACTATTATATGCATAAGCGTCTACCAAATCCCGGTAGTTCACAATTCATGCTAATGGGACTTTTAGTGACATAACCTAACTTAAATAATCTATTTAATTTCATCTATCGGGTCATTTAATCATTTATCGGGTCATACAATCGGGTAATACAATCATTCGGGTCCAAATCAATAAACAAACAATCGGGACAAATGGTGTCCTATCTTTTAAAAACTAACATGTTATCTCCCTCGCGGGTTTATAAAACATTTCATAAAAACATTTAAAAGAGTGTGAGGATATGAACTCACGTTGATGTGGGAAAGCGGGTTATCGGCAATTCGGATGTACGGTACGTGCTTCAATCACGGAAACCTAGACAAATAATACTCGTCTTAGACTCATGTCCAATGACTTTATAAAAATAACAATTATGTATACATATGATGATTATATATATATGATGATCAAGTGGGTTTATATATTCTCATTCACTCATTTTTGTGTTTATGTATTGGTAACTTCTTACTAGTTTACTAGTTTTACCTATTTATGTGTTTTAGGTCCAATAAGCCTATTATAAGTTTATTAACTTGTATTAATCCATTTCATACTTTTATTATCAGTATTTAAACTTTACATGTTGGGCCCAAATGGGTTAAGCCCAATAAATAAGTTTATAAGTGTTTTAGCCTATTTTGTTGTATTATTAGTCCAATAACGTTAACTTAACTCGTTAATGTCCGTATGTCATATAGTTCGGGTTTTTATCAGTTTTTACTTGTTATATATGTCTATATATCAGTATATGAGTTTATAAAAGTTTACATTAGACGGGTCCAACCGTCTAAGTTTTATTTAACAAAAACGTTAATTTTACGGTAATAGCCGAAAAAGTCGTAAAAATCATGTTTATAGTTTTATAACTTATAAAACTTATCAAAATACCATTTTTATAAAATTTCCATTTATTTATCCTTATACATATTTATATAAATGTATTATATAAGTTAGTGGGTTTTAATTCACATTTTATACTATTTTTATTTGAGTGCTTATATAATACTATTATACTTTAATTTCCAAATCTGATTTTTGTTTTCATGTTCACCAAAACTGCCATATCTAGAGTTCTATATGGAGATAGAAGCTCAAATTTTTATGACATAAACTAAATGATGTTTTCTCCATTTAACTCTCTTATAGCTACTATTGAATTAGCTTCTAAGTATTTTCTAAAAATCGTCCAAAACAGTGAACTCAGATTTGTACTCTAAACTTGTTTTGATCATATCTCACTCATCCTAATGATTCTATTGCATGACCAACTCTCACATGTGTACAAGACATATTACTTACTGTATTTCCATTTGTTCATGCTATTTTATCAGTTCATCACATGGTTCTTTACTGTTTTATACAGCCTACCATTTAAGCAAGATTTAACCATTTTTACATATAGTTTTTCATCTTTTTACCCATGATTATCAACACCAAATCCCCACACAATATTTTTATCATCATATATCATCATACATATATAAATTTAAGAATAAAATACATGATTACATAGTCAAAATTAACAAGAGGATGGGAAGAACTATCTTTATACCACCATGATGATGTAGGTTGTGATCAAAACATGGATTTTGATGGAGAAACTTGTGATAAATCAAGACCATCTTCAATTCCACCAATCTTCATGAACTCCTTGTGGAAAATCAGCCCTAAGACTCCATAGAAACTCCTCCTTGGATGTTATAATCACCTCCAATCTTCAAGTCTTCTATAGGTTTCCATCTTATGCAAGTTAAACATAAGATTTATGGTGGAAAATTTGATGAACATGGTGGTGGTGGTGGCAATAGGGACGGCACAAAGAGAGGAGAAGAGAGAAAATTGAGTTGTTTTCATGTTAGAAATGGGAGGTATAGTTTTAGCTAGTGGTTTTGTGGAAGAGTAAGCTTCAATGTGAAGCTAATGGACAAGTGTCCATAAAAATGACACCATGGGTGGTGTGTTAGCTTTGTGTGGCCGTCCCATGTGTATAGTGGGGTGGGATAAATTAGTTTGTCCCATCCCAATAATTTACGGGTATTCCTCGATTCTAGTTTCCTCGATTTGCGTGCCCTCGGGTCGTTATACGAAAAACGTTTTTATAAATTATGAATCAACGGCACAAAACGAATCTAATAAAAATTTTTTCATCAAAAACGGAGTTCGAAAACGTAAATACGTAATCCTAAGGTTTCCGGTTTAGTCGTAAAGGACGTTAAATTAAAATCGTAAGTCCTAATCTCTTCTCGTAAATTTGTGAGTTCATGAACCAACACAAATTTAAAACTCCAAAATAATATTCGTGGATAAATTTATTTTCTGAAATGTCGGACTGTCACCAAAGACGGTGTACATAAATGTAAGCACGTAACGTAGAATCCTCCGGTTTAGATGTAGTCGATGCTACTTCATGACGTAAATCCAAATTACTTCCCAAAAATAAGTGAGTTCATAATATAACATTAAAATAATGTTTTTAAATTATACTTGATAATAAAATATCAACCATAAATTGACGGATTGTCACAGCATTTACCCCTAAACAGGATCTTTGTCCTCAAAGATCATCTTACTACTCGCTTCTTATAGAGTTAAAGCCATGTGGGTATTTATTCCACATTCGGTCTTTTCTCACAAGTGTAATCCATTACATTACGCGAGTTTCATCAAACATAACTACAGGAATAAGATCAGGCTTAATGTTGACTTACTTTCTCTATCCATGATGTTCACGGGTTTCTGGTGAATGCAACTTTTCGCCGATCTAAACTTTATCAAGAAGAATTCAGATTTTCACTTGATAGATATTTATCAAGTTCGATTTACGAAACATAATTCACGCAGCTCTTGAAGTCCTAGGGTAGATCCAGCTTATATGCCTTTCAAACCAACTTTTACATCATCCCAATGGTCCCATACAACGGGGACTTATATCCCATGATCTTTTAGATCATTAATTCATTTTCCATGGTTAAAATTTTTGGCATAACTTCGCTACCCATCTGGTACTTCAAGATCTACATTTTCATATTCACATAACCTCCTACCCACTACCGGCAGTCAATAATCAGATCCTAATTTCAACAATCATTTCAGGTTTCGCGGGTCGGGTATTTTGTAAGGTTAGGTTTGCCATCATAGGAAACCTTAAACCTAAAAGACATGTCCAACTCACAATGGGTGTATGTCGGGTGTCTTCATCCCAACTCTAGCTTACAGATGCTCTAATATTTAGATCTTAACAAGATTCGATCTCAATCCTAACACGATAATTATCAATGATAATCTCTCCAAAGGAAAACGATTTTACAGTTCATTACCAAAGGTCAATCATTCAAACATAAAACAAGACTTCTAGTGTTTTGTATTGTTACTTTACCTCGTCCCTTTGATTTGGGGTGGTAAACAGCACTCTCATCAATGTTCGTTCCCAATGACTTCTGAGAAAATCTTTAGAAATTCGATGCGAAGCGAGCATCTTGATAAAGATGTTCGATACAGGCACACTATGTTTATATAACTCCTTTAAATACAAAAGAGTCAATTTCTTCATCAAGAATTTAGCATTACCATTAACGGGAATGATATTAGTAGATTTGGTCAGTCTGTCGACGATGACCCAAATCGAATCAAATTCAGATGATGACCTTTGCGATAGCTAGACGTTTACTAATGTATGAGGCGATCTCTGCCTTCATAATCTGCCATTAGTACAACCTCTTCTGATAATGATACATTAAATCAGAAATGACAGGAATAGAATACTTATACTTACAAGATTCCAACATAACTATATCTCAAAATCTCCATTTTTAGACAATCACAAGTGGTCTTTAAAACATTTAACGCTATCGGCTTCTCAATTCTAATGGTTCACATTAGCCGCGAACCCCATTTATTATCTATATTATCCTTTCTATATTATGTGTCAGTAATTACGTTCACCTTCCTTCATATTTTCTAAGTTTCAGTTTCGTTTCAGCTATCATTTTTATCAGTTTTACTCAATCCGACGTTTAAAGCGTCGATAAGTATTACAAGTAATTAAAGGTTAGATTTTTAAATTTTTATGAAACGTAAACGTAAAATTTTAAATTTCCTAGTTCGACCAATTATATAAAAATGTTCAAATAATTTGAATTTAATTAACAAGACTTTTGTTAATTTATCGAAAATAATTAAAATAATTAATAAAATCCGTAAATGTTCGAAAACCTTCGTTTATTCTTTGGTAAAAAATTTCTTAGTTGAAAAGAAAAAATTGTCATTTCAAATTTCAAGTCATAAGTTATATAGTTTCCTCAATTCTTCTTAAGTTGTCTAGAAGTATATACGAACATTTACCCCTAAACAGAAGTTTAGTTAAATAGTTTGTGTATAAGGGAATGATCCCTTAAAAATCCTTTGTTAAAACATTTGTCAAAACATATTTCCATTTTCTTTTTGGTAAAACCCAAAGTTTCAAATGGCTCTAATTTTTGAAGAGTCATTACAGATTCCATTATCTATTAATCACACGGTCAATTAATATAAATGATTAAGTCTTAAATCACATGTTAATTATTCAAGGTACAAGTTTTCATTACTCGGCCAACTCAGGGCAGTCTATAAATAATTATTAACTTCCTTCTTATTCTTATAAACAAACATATGGTTATTAATGATCACAAGCATGAATTTATCAAATTACAGCCTACACACGTGATTCACCAAATTTATGAATGCTACATGTGCATTGGTCAATCCAAACGACATCACGTGAAACTCATAATGTTCATTACAAGTACCGGATGTAGTGATTGGAATAGATAATCTTTTTCGCAGATGCGAAGTTGATGATAACCATGTCGTGGATCAAATCTTTAAAACACACGCTAGAACCTTGTAAATGATCGAACAAATCTTCCATTTCGAGTCATGGATATCGTTTTCGATTGTCAGTTTACTCAGTTCATAGTAATCTATAAATATAAAGAATGATAACACCATAGCTCTTCATGATGACGAGCTCGTTAGAATAAAATCTTTCTCCGACAACTCTCTCAGTTGTACGGTAATTCTTTTAATTCAGATGGTGCTGACTTACAGTGCACAAGCCACAGGTGCAGCACCGGAAATATAATCAATACCAATTTCAACTTGCCTTAGTGGCGAAAGTCTAGGTAATTCATCAACAAATACTTCCTAAAGTTTTTAGATAACGAAAACATTTTTAATAAATTCATATTAGGTTCTTTCTAAATTATAATATCTATGACTAATTCACAACCCTTCACGGTATACTTTTAAGTCTAAATGCAGGATATGGTCATCCCTCATGAATTATTTAGATCACTTTTGATAATCAACATCTTATCATTTAAGGGAATTCAATTCGAGTTCCCATCAATTAAGACAATGTTGTCATGTCATAATCAATCAATACATTCTACTAGCACTATCAACTTTCCAGTTTCATTACCATTGATAAGATGTAAACTTCTCAAAAGAATACTAGTAACTCATAATTCTTCACAAATTCAAGGATATATGGAGACATAACTACCCTTAAAAAGAGTAAGGTCAACGCATAATCTATGCGAGAAAATTTCAAATCAAACACAGGCGGAAACATTTGAAGAATATGAATATATCCCATGTTTTCATAATTTGAGTACGCATTCGAAAGCTCCTCGGATCGTTACCCAGGTCATTCAAATGAAATCAAATCAAATGAAGTGATAGGAACGTCAATACATCCATTTGGGTATCAACACTCGGTAATCATATACTTTTCCGAAGAATCTCACTACAAGAGAATTGGACAAGAAAGAATTGTCAATTGTCAAATAAGACAATTTCCACAGATGAGTAAGTTCGATTCAAAAGAATAGAAGCTACAGGCACATATGTAGGTGTCCCTAACAATATGTCCCTATTTTTTACTTCTTGCAGATCTTATAAAATTTAATCTTTCACAATCTTCAAAGAAAATGTAGTGTTTATTCATTAGTTTTATGGCGACTACTAATCAGCCTTGTATGGTCACTTCCAAATTGTATGTAGGCGTGCAACTATATAAAATTTCAAGATTAACGATGCAATACTCAGTTCGTCAAAATTTTATCATCATGTTCATAATAAAAACATTTTCATGCTTAATTCTTAAATAAGAATCAAAAATAAATTTACAAAGATTTTCTTTGTTATGAAAACAATTAAGTTTTCCAAGGTTTTTTATAAACAACTTCATTTTGATAACAATCACTTATAAATCTTACTTTGAATATTCCTTATAGTGATGAAAATTTAATTTTTCTCAAGGGATACTATTGTATCTTATAAAAACAATGAGTGATCTGCAAAAGAGTGATGAAAAGTTGTTCACCAAGAACTAACTACAATATGATAGGAAATGAGCTTAGCCAAATAATCATGAGGTTCATGACCTTGATGGAACTCAGGAAGAATAATTTACAACGTAACTCAAATCGAGATGAGTACTTGTTCAATGGTTGCATCACTAATGCGAACATTAGGATGAAGCAATAAAGGACAGATAACATCGATACATGTAGAATTTAGCAATCAACGGTAGTCTTTTCATTAATCACAAACAAGTCAAAATTGTACCGTAACACATTTTGTGTCACTATGTCATACAATTTCAAGAACTCATCCTACCAACTGATGTCTCTGTTAAGTTAGGGATTTTTAAAAGATACCACAATGAATACTAATCTACAAGAGTCGTTAGGTGTCCCACCTATCCCGGAAGATCCATCGGTCCCAATTCAGAAGAAGATTTCTTCAATTTATTTATTGGACACTGGGCATCCTCATCATTGAACAATGGCCTAGGAACCACCCTTAACACGAATCAACAATAAATTAAAACCTTATAATTCAATCATAGGACTTAACGACTTCCTCTTAACAATCTCATATTTCATACGAGTTAAATTTTACTTTATTAAAGTTTCAATCAACTTATACTCAATTCGATATCCTACCTCATTCTCCAATACTTTCAACCTTATTTATAAACCTTAATAGGGAAATAAAAGCTCGATATGATCAACACTTAATTTCCAATCCTATAGCTCTTACAACAACAATTATCAAATGAGTCACTAGTATAAATGACTCACACATTCAATTAGACTTCTCGGAAAGGTACTAGTGGCATGAGGCTTTTGGGTAATGGTTTCAATGACAGCCTGAAGTGCAACATTCACCCTTTCGATTTCAAATTTAAGAATTGGGCAACAACGAATCAGATGACATCTTTCTAGGTGGTAACGTTTTGTCAAACTCCACTCTATAAGGAAAGATCGTCATGACATCGATATTAGTTTTAATCTCGCCAATTCTTCTTCAATATCACAATCAACTAATGTCTACATTTCTACGAATATTAACCATTTGTTGGGATCATAAATATCCACAACTTGGTTTTGATCTAGGATAGCTAGAATTCCTACGAGAATAGCTTCGATTAATTTACTAGGGGATTTAGGGTTCCTTGTGACAATCTTCGTCGTATAAATACCTCGTATAAATATCAAAATAATCATCAAACAAACATGTAATCAAATTACATCATATATATATATATATATATATATATATATATATATATATATATATATATATATATATATATATATATAATGCAAGTTATATATATATTAAAATAACACTTCTCAGTCTGGCCTCGTCGGTAACTCGGGAATTCTTCGGCACCGTTATAGTCAAAAGATTTTTAGACATTTTTAGAAAAATGTTTATAGTTAAAAGATTTTGAAATGTTTTATTCAAAACCTTAGTTTTAAAATCTTTTGTTCTCTATAACGAGAGCTCTGGTACCAAACTGTAACACCCCCAAATTTATACAACTCAATACAGCGGAAGACTCGTTGGTGTTACGGGATAGCACATTACTCACATGATAGACAACGCATAAAAATCGCGTCGTTTAATAATAAAAGCATTTCCATTCATAAATATCAAATTTACATAGGTCCCAAGTCATTGTATTTCATACAAGTTTTACAAATAATTTGAATGGAAATTATTGTTTAAGTGCGGGCCATGAATTCTTGTTGTCTTCCCGAGAATTACCTTCAAGTACCTGAGACAAAACATGTTAAAAGAAAAGGTCAGCGATAAAGCCGAGTGAATTCATAGAGTTTAATAAAATCCATCAATATAACATTGGTATAAAATTATTACCGAAAATCATTTTGTACAAATCATTGTAATAGGCCATAAAATAGTCAAAGTCATTTTTATACAAATCTTTATCGAAAATCATAATATAGGCAGTTGCCTTAAAAATCATTATACGAACCAATGTCGTAAAAACATTATACAATACGTCTTATGACGTTGTATAAAGTTAAATAAAAACCGTTATATGAATATGGTTATGAAAACCAAAACACGAATATAATATCAATAGTAAGACCCCGTATTGCTAGTCAGGCAATATATCGTAATTTAATGCTTAAAGCAGTATTTCGTTAATTGGATTATTATAAGCCGCATGACATTGTTACCTTACTAAACCAAACAACGGGTAGCTAGCCCGAAACTCAATTTGCCCATCTAAATTAGCGTGTCATCACAAAGGTCACGCTATGGAAATCTTCTCATACATAAATTCGCTTACCAATCAATGTGGCACGACGGGGATCAACCGTCAAGGCGCGAACTGGGGTGATCGTCCCCAAATAGTACTATTATATGCATAAGCGTCTACCAAATCCCGGTAGTTCACAGTTCATGCTAATGGGACTTTTAGTGACATAACCTAACTTAAATAATCCATTTAATTTCATCTATCGGGTCATTTAATCATTTATCGGGTCATATAATCATTCGGGTCCAAATCAATAAACAAACAATCGGGACAAATGGTGTCCTATCTTATAAAAACTAACATGTTAAAACATTTCATAAAAACATTTAAAAGAGTGTGAGGCTATGACCTCACGTTGATGTAGGAGAGTGGGTTATCGGCAATTCGGATTTACGGTACATGCTTCAATCACAGAAACCTAGACAAATAATACTCGTCTTAGACTCATGTCCAATGACTTTATAAAAATAACAATTATTTATACATATGATTATTATATATATATGATGATCAAGTGGGTTTATATATTCTCATTCACTCATTTTTGTGTTTATGTATTGGTAACTTCTTACTAGTTTACTAGTTTTACCTATTTATATGTTTTAGGTCCAATAAGCCTATTATAAGTTTATTAACTTGTATTAATCCATTTCATACTTTTATTATCAGTATTTAAACTTTACATGTTGGGCCCAAATGGGTTAAGCCCAATAAATAAGTTTATAAGTGTTTTAGCCTATTTAGTCCAATAACGTTAACTTAACTCGTTAATGTTCGTATGTCATATAGTTCGGATTTTTATCGGTTTTTACTTGTTATATATGTCTATATATCAGTAATATGAGTTTATAAAAGTTTACATTAGACGGGTCCAACCGTCTAAGATTTATTTAACAAAAACGTTAATTTTACGGTAATAGCCGAAAAAGTCGTAAAAATCATGTTTATAGTTTTATAACTTATAAAACTTATCAAACAACCATTTTTATAAAATGTCCATTTATTTATCCTTATACATATTTATATAAATGTATTATATAAGTTAGTGGGTTTTAATTTACATTTTATACTATTTTTATTTGAGTGCTTATATAATACTATTATACTTTAATTTCCAAAATCTGATTTTTATTTTCATGTTCACCAAAACTGCCATATCTAGAGTTCTATATGGATATAGAAGCTCAAATTTTTTTTATGACATAAACTATATGATATTTTCTCCATTTAACTCTTCTATAGCTACTGTTGAATCAGCCTCTAAGTATTTTCTAAAAATCGTCCAAAACAGTGAACTCAGATTTGTACTCTTAGCTTGTTTTGATCATATCTCACTCATCCTAATGATTCCATTGCATGACCAACTCTCACATGTGTACAAGACATATTACTTACTGTATATCCATATGTTCATGCTATTTTATCAGTTCATCACATGGTTCTTTACTGTTTTATACAGCCTACCATTTAAGCAAGATTTAACCATTTTTACATATAGTTTTTCATCTTTTTACCCATGATTACCAACACCAAATCCCCACACAATATTTTTATCATCATATATCAGCATACATATATACATTTAAGAATAAAATACATGATTACATAATCAAAATTAACAAGAGGATGGGAAGAACTATCTTTATACCACCATGATGATGTAGGTTGTGATCAAAACATGGATTTTGATGGAGAAACTTGTGATAAATCAAGACCATCTTCAAGTCCACCAATCTTCATGAACTCCTTGTGGAAAATCAGCCCTAAGACTCCATAGAAACTCCTCCTTGGATGTTATAATCACCTCCAATCTTCAAGTCTTCTATAGGTTTCCATCTTATGCAAGTTAAACATAAGATTTATGGTGGAAAATTTTATGAACATGGTGGTGGTGGTGGCAATAGGGACGGCACAAAGAGAGGAGAAGAGAGAAAATTGAGTTGTTTGCATGTTAGAAATGGGAGGTATAGTTTTAGCTAGTGGTTTTGTGGAAGAGTAAGCTTCAATGTAAAGCTAATGGACAAGTGTCCATAAAAATGACACCATGGGTGGTGTGTTAGCTTTGTGTGGCCGTCCCATGTGTATAGTGGGGTGGAATAAATTAGTTTGTCCCATCCCAATAATTTACGGGTATTCCTCGATTTGCGTGCCCTCGGGTCGTTTTACGAAAAACGTTTTTATAAATTATGAATCAATGGTACAAAACGAATCTAATAAAAATTGTTTCATCAAAAACGGAGTTCGAAAACAACATCCTAAGGTTTCCGGTTTAGTCGTAAAGGACGTTAAATTAAAATCGTAAGTCCTAATCTCTTCTCGTAAATTTGTGAGTTCATGAACCAACACAAATTTAAAACTCTAAAATAATATTCACGGATAAATTTATTTTCTGAAATGTCGGACTGTCACCAATGACGGTGTACATAAACGTAAGCACGTAACGTAGAATCCTCCGGTTTAGATGTAGTCGATGCTACTTCAAGACGTAAATCCAAATTACTTCCCAAAAATAAGTGAGTTCATAATATAACATTAAAATTATGTTTTTAAATTATACTTAAGAATAAAATATCAACCATAAATTGACGGATTGTCACATTTTGGTTATCTTCTCTAGGATAAATTACTTTGTTAAGGTCATTTTTCATTTTTAAACATTTTTATTTTTGGACGCTAACAAGTATTTTTCCAAGCGTTGTTGTGACCAATTTAGACGCTGACATGGCTATGGAAAACGTTGACAAGAATATAGCCGTTGGGTGTTGATAGGTTATTTTTTACCGTGGACACTCAATGGGACCTACCCAGTTGTTACTTTTTGACATATTTTTAGGCCGTAATTTCGGGAGCTGATAACTTTCATTTAATGTATGAGATAAACTTATTCTTTTTCAATATTTTCATGATTACATTTTGAAAATACTTACCTATTTTTGGGCCAATCACATGCATTTTCTTCTCCTATATATTTGGCTCCTATTTTTAAACAGGGTACCTGTTATTCTTGTCTAACACAATTTTCTCTTATCAACTTCATCTTCATCAATCATTTTTAACAGCTTTCAACAATGGAAACAAAGTTTAAACCATCAGATTTGGAATTGGGGTTCAGAAGTCAACACAACATGATCGTGTATCTTGAAGTTGATGATACTCTGTTTCCCCAATACACACAAATGGTGGCGTATTTGAACGCATCTCCTTTTAGGTATGCTCTTTCTCATGCACCACTCATTCCTGTCACACATATTAAACAGTTTTGGAACAATGTCAGTTCCTCAACAGTTAATAGAGTGACTACATTATCTTCTATTGTTCATGGGAGAACATGGGTGGTTACTGAAGCTTTGGTACGCCAAGCTTTGCATCTTGATGATGCTGATGGTATAACCACCCTTCCCATTAGTGAAATAGAACAAGGACTAAGGGATTTGGGTTATCCTTTTCCTGCTCAAGGAACTTTGAATAAATATCATAAACAGGAGTTTCCCCCAGCCTGGAAGTACCTAATACATGTCCTCTTACAATGTTTGAGTCCCAAGTGCACTACACACAATGAGATCAATAGATCTATTGCAAGTGCTATTGTGTGTATTGCTACTGGGCAAAAATTTAATTATTCTAAAATGATTTTGAGGGCATGTGTAAAAATAAAGGGAACAAAATGACTTTAGCTTATCCCAAATTTTTACAAATGGTTTTTGATGTCTAAGGATACTGCACAAGGGATCATGATGATTTTTATGAGATCCCTGTGCAAAAGAAAGCAATTTTTATGAAGATGAACTCACCCCCACATCGTGACCTACCCCTAACCCAGCTATGATTGTTGTCATTGAAGCAGCTCAACCCCAACCAGACCCCCAACCCCAAATTGACCCAATCCCTGAACCTTTACCTTCACCCCAACATATGCAAATTGACCAAGAACCCTTTGACGCTGACACGTTAAATGTTGGCGTTGATTTGCCTATTTCAAACGTTGACACTCAACCTTCACAGACCCAAACACCCCTTAACCAACCCACATCCACCCAATCCACATCTTCTTCTCCCTCAACACAATATAGGTTACAAAAATGCCAAATGACTACTGGACTGTTCTTCTCTAGTGGTCCTAGCCATGTAGCAGAGAGAACCACCACCACAAGTGTGGTTGGTGTTATGGATGAGGCTGGGACTATTGGTTCTGGCTTAGAAGCTGGCCAAGACAGTCATACCATCATTAAGACCTCATCCATGCCCAATGAATCTAACTTGGGAGGTCAAATACCCATTTTAGAAGAGGGCAGATTGGAACCAATGACCCTAATGGAATTGACGGCTGTCTGCATGAGCTTGCAAAAGCAAAATGCAGACTTGGTACAAGTTGTCAGCACACAAGGCCTTGAACTCAAGCAATTGAGGGAGAGGATTGTTATTTTGGAGTCTGCTAGTACAAGGAGAGGGATGGAGGAATCTTCCAAAGGGGAGGATGAACAAATAAATGTGAGTGATAAGGGCAGCCATGATGGTCAATCTTTGGATGTTGCTGAGGCCCTAACAAGTTTGAAGAAACAGACAGGTTTTGATACGTCTCTAGTCTCTCCTACAAACTTAAATTTATCATTTACAGCCATGTTGGAGGAAATTGCAAAAGGCGCTGAGGCAGGAAATTTGAGCGTTGACAAGGAGAATTTGAACGCTGACATGAGTATCTTGGGCGCTGACAAAGCAGAATTGGGCGTTGACAGACCTACAAATGAGGTTGATGTATTCCAGTCATCATCCATCATTAAAGAGGTTTCTTCACAGGTATTACCATCTACCTTACCAACAGTTGATCCATTAGATAAGGGTAAGGGTATTATGGTAGAGGAAGCTGTTTCAAAGGATGCAGCACAAATTGAGTTTGATAGAAAGTTGGCTGCACACATTGTGGAACAAGAAAAGAAAAAGGTGGGTGAATCACCTTTTGTTGTCACTTCAGAAGAGCAAGAAGAAAGTGATGAAGCTAGTTCAGACTCAAGTGTTATGATCATAGAACAACCAGAGAGACTTGAGTATGGTGATGAGCTGGCCAAGGAAATTGCAGGTTGATTTTGATATGCCAGAGGTGGTTCAGATGTACCATGCTTGGGAAGAAAGGTGTATAGAGAATCCACATTTGACCATTTCAGATCAGATATGGGGTTTAGAGATTCTTCTCAGAGTACAAAAGGATTGCAAGGTCATACTGAAACACAAAGCAAGCAATGTTCTCTCAAAATTGAAAAGGGATAGAAAGGAGTTGTACTTCATGCTGCTCAGATGTCATGGAACAGGTTGGACTTATAAGAAATTGACTGGGTTGACATTTGATGAGTTGGAATGTAGAGCTTATCCCATTTGGGTTAGAGTGCAGGAAGAGAACACTCTAAGACTTCTTTCTGATGAAAGAAAAGAAGAACTTGCAGAGGAAATTGAGCTCAAGAAGGCAATGTTTGTTCCCAGACCAGTGAAAAAGGGAGTTTCTCTTGAGTTTCCCAAAGATATGGATCCATTACATCCACGTGAAGCTGTTATAAGAAAGAGCCTCAAGCTCTCACCATTAGAAGCTTCATATATGGTACAAGTGTTACCACTTGATTCCATAAACCCAATTGTAAGCTATGAAGAAGATGAATGTGGGTTTTTGAAGATTGGCAGGTATGGAAAAGAGGTTCACACTTTTACCACCCTTATATCTTTGTTTGCAAGTATTGACAGAGAAGACTTGGTAGACCTATGGAGGTTATTGGAAGCCAAGTATGTGACTGAAGCACCAACTTCAGTCAATGGAATAAAATTGTGGTCAACATTCAAGAGAATGTGTTGACCAATTGATGAAGATCCTGCTATTTGGAAGGATCTTGAAGATGATCTCAGTGGTCTTCAATGGAGATTGTATTCAGCTGCTGGTGTTTATTATTCGAGTTCTATAAAGTTTGCTGAGTATCTACTTGTGGATGGTCAGTACTTCATGTTCAAGCAAGTCTTGGAGAAGATGAAGAACACCCAGTTGGAAATTGATTATTCAAGTGACATGGCCAAAGACTTGATCAGATTTATTTATTACCAATATGAGAAGGTTTGTAAGATTTCTCCTAGTCCTTAATGTTTATTCAGAAACTTGATCACTGGAGTAGATATCAAGTTTAAGGGAGGATTGTTGGGAATAAATTATAGCCAGTCTACTTGAGCGCTGACAAGAGTAAAACAAGCGTTGACAGGAGTAAAACAAACGCTGACAGCTCAAGCGTTGACAAGACAATGTCAAGCGTTGATACATTGAAGACAAGCACTGATGGAAAGATATACTCTACGCGTTTATTTTATTCTAGATTACTTCTAGTAAAGATAGGAACAACAATGTATTTTCTATATTTATCTTTACCTAGAATAGTTGATACGTAGATTATTGTACAAGGCTTCTTATGTCTATAAAATAAGACCTTTAGGTTAATGTTCATTATAAGTTTTCATACGTAAACTACTTTCATTGTAAGCAAGTTTGATATCATTAATCAAAGTAAAAGTTTGTTTACATCTTGTGTGTTCTTGTTTAAGTGTTAATTCCGCATAACACTTAGATTTTCATATACATATACAAAGGTTTCTCTAAGTGTATTACTTGATCTAATCTCGTATACATAAAGCTAAATCGATCTAAGTTTGGGATCAACAGTAACATTAGGTCTGGTCTTGTCCCAAACAACCCTACTTCATCATCATTTACACCACCTTTTAGGAATGAATGGGATACGTTGTTTCAACCGTTTTTTGATGAATTCTTTACTCCTCCAAGCATTGTTTCTCCATAACCTAAAGTAATAGCTCTGGCCAACGACGTTATCGCTCCAGCAAATGAAGCACAATCAGATGTGTCTACAACAACAATTGGACAAGATACACCTTCAACGAGTAATTCTCAACCTACACATGTATCAACTACCCATTTCATGCCTATTGATCATGAAGAGTATGATGATGATCACGATTTGGAATTCGATCAAATGCGTGAACTTCCATTCTTTGGTATCCAAATTCCCGACCCTAATCAAGTCGGGCCGTCCACCTCAGAGGAAGCTCCTACTACGGTCTACTCCAATCCACGGATCCGTGAACATGACAGCAAGTGGACAAAGGATCATCCTATAGAATCTATTATTGGTAAGCTTATTCGTCTGGTATCCACACGAAGTTAGTTACAAGAAAGTGCATTGTTTTTTTCATTTTAATGCTTTTCTCAGTGAAGTTGAACCTAAGACGTGGCAAGAAGCTTCTACCCAATCTTGTTGGATAGAAGCTATGCAAGAGGAAATTAATGAATTTGTATGTCTTGATGTATGGGAACTTGTTCGTTGCCCGGATCAAATGAAGTTACTCACTTTGAAATGGGTTTACAAGGTGAAACTCGATGAGTTAGGCGGAATTTTGAATAAGAAAGCTCGTCTAATAGCTCGTGGGTACAAACAATTATTTGGCATCGACTTTATGGAATCCTTTGCACCAGTTGCGTTTGGAAGATATTAGACTATCCCTCGGTTATGCAGCTCATATGAACATGATCGTCTTTCAGATGGATGCGAAGACGACATTTCTTAATGCTGAAATCAAGGAAGAGGTATATGTTCAGCAACCTCATGGTTTTGTGAATTCTGAATATCCTAATCACGTGTATAGGCTTAAAAAGGCTCTTTACGGGTTGAAGCAAGCTCCGCGCGCGTGGTATGATCAATTGTCACAATTCATCATTACGGAATGCTTCGCAAAAGGAAAGGTGGATCCTTTGTTCATTCAGAAACGTGGAAAAGACATGATTATGGTACAAATATATGTTGATGATGTTATATTTGTTGCCTCAACCCAAACTATATCGGATGAATTTGGGACACTCATGTCTTCAAAACTTAAGATGTCAATGATGGGTAAGGTATTATTTTTCTTAGGACTTCAGATATCTCAGTCCCAGAGGCATCTTCATTAACTAATCCAAGTATGCCCTTGAATCGCTGATGAAATATAAGATGGAATCTTGCGACCCTATGGACACTCTAATGGTGGAGAGAACCAAGCTAGATCCAAATCTATACGGGATTCCTGTTGATCCTACACTTTATCGTGGTATGATCGGTACCCTTCTATATATTACAGCTAGTAGACCTGACCTTCAATTTGCTATATGTATGTGTGCTGGGTATCAAACTAGGCCTACTGAGTTATACTTAGCTTTTGTTAAACTGATCTTTCGGTATCTCAAAGGAACCGTTAATCGGGGACTTTGGTATTCGAAGGACTCCTCGATTGCACTAATATAATATGAAGATGTGGATCACGCGGGTTCTCAAGATACAAGGCGTAGCACAAGTGGAAGTTTGTAACTACAAGGAGATCGACTAATCAGTTGGGCATCGATAAGGCAGAAAAGCGCTGCAATTTCAAGTACGGAGGCAGAATACATAGCTATGTCCGGTTGTCGTGATCAATATCTTTGGATGAGATCACAATTAACCGACTATGATGTAGGTTTCAATAAAATTCCAATGTACTGCGACAACAAAAGTGCAATTGCCCTATGCTGCAACAATGTCTAATTCTCTCGGTCGAAGCATATTGACATTCACTACCAATTTATCAAGAGCAAGTGGAAAATGGAGTGATTGAGCTTTACTTTGTCATATCTGAGTAGTAATTGGTGTATATTTTCACGAAGGCTTTAGATCACGCTCGAATTGAAATTTTGGCCGACAAGCTAGTAATGAGAACTTTCTCGCCTGAGACTCTAATGGCATTGGCAGATGAAGCGAAAGAATAGTGGTGGTAAACTATTCTCCGTATCCTTGGTGATCATTTGTATATATTGTTTATATTTTTATCCACAAAAGCAAAATATAAAAATATAAAACCATATAATAACCCTAAAAATTGAAAAATCCAGAAAAATCCAAAAATATGTTTACTATTTTTAAAACTTTTAAGGCATATCATTAGGTACATTAATATTTACGGCTTTAGAAATATTGATTAATATTGACCCGACCCCATAAATAGAGTTGGTACAAAAGTTGTAAATATTTAATAAAACATGCGTAAATGGTTTACTATTATTACATATAGTAACCCGCTTTTCATATTCAAGTCAAGTATTTCTTATGAAAGCTTTGGCTGAAGAACGGGAATTAATTTTCTCGGGAATGGTGTACTTTGTAACCATGTAAGTGATTGTGTTTACGTTATAACATAATCTAACACGAATATATGTACGCATCAATGCATCTATGTGTTAAAACAAGAGAAATCTTGTTTTTATGAAGTTATCATCTCTACAATCGAAGATCTTTACGATTTGGCGTCAACATACTCGCCGATGAGACTACTCGAACGACGACTACAACTCTTTAGATAAAACACGGGTCAACAATTGAGGGGGAGAAATTGTCTAGCTACCACTCGTACATGTGGTGTCAAGAGATAACTTCAGATGTGATGAGGAGACCAACATTTGCCGACACGAACCACGTGATTCTATCATATGATGTTCTCATCAATCAGGTCCAACCTTGTCATTATTTTTCTAATATGGTGAATATGTGATCTATTTCAACATATATCGTATCTTGTTACAAATTGGTATCGTTACAAATCGGTATCATGGAGATAAAACGGACTTGCATTTTTCCCCAAAACTTTGTTAAAACTTCATTAAATCAATTGATATAAAAAATGTCGGTTGGGTTAATATTTCTAAAGTAGGGGGAAAATGTGATTTAATATGAGAAATGGTGTATCACAAATGATTTGACTTAACGTGATGGCTCGTCCCTACATATGCGAAATGTTTTCGAATATCATGGAAAGTGTTAAGGGGGAGCAAAATGGATTTTATGGTGATTTATACTAACCCACAACCAATTTATTTCACGACGATGAAGATTGTGGTGACATAAGGATGGTAGGATAAGGTAAGTCCAATGATTCTTCCAGAACCAGAGGGATCTTCTCAAGGACATTCCATAGCTAGAAATAGTAGTCCTTAGGAAAGATGGAGAAAGATTGTGAATGTAGCTGAATGCCGACCAAGTACTTAAGTTAGCACTGGGACAATCACAACAAGTTGCTAGTTATGACGTATTGATAAGCATTGAAGGGGTTGAAGAATGAAAAAGAATTGTAAAGATAAAGGGTGTAAAAAAAGAAGCCCTCCTTACAACCTTAGGCAGAAACCGGGTCAACTCACATGTTATTGAAGATACACATCATGGACCTAGTGATGTAATGCACAACCCATCTTAGCTAACTCAGATATCTCTCAAAAGGTATTTGTTTTAATCACACGGAGATCAACATGTTATCTATCGATTTATTCACTCCGAATAAATTGCTATTGAAATGGTGACACTCCTCTCCAGCCTCTGATCACTAAAATCCAATGTTTACGATCGAGAATAGAGCCATTTGAGATCATCTATAATCTCATTAGGACACGCTTTCATATTTCCTTGCTTCTTCACACTCTATGAAAAGTAAGAAAGATATCTAGTGTCCTACGCAAAATCTTCATGATCTTGCCTGGACATCCGAGTAATACGCAAGTATTTACAATGAAGATGGAAATCCTTATTGAGTGAATATCAAAAAGCACATGGTAGGTGAGTTGTGCGATTCTTTATGAATCGAACTTGTGATAACTAGAAAGCAACAGTGGTTTATATCTTAACTGAATTTAAACACGTTCCAGGCCTCTCCACAATATCTTAGTGATCTTGCCAAAACATTCAGAGTAATACTTTTTAGTATTTACAGTGACAAATGGAAATCCTTCAGTGTTAACGTCAAACAACACTTGGTAGGTAACTTGCAAGATTCAATTTGAATCAAGCTCGTGACAACTGGAAAGCAACGATGGTGCAATTCTTTAATGAATCAAACTTGTTCCATGATTCGGAATTCACGGCTTTAATCACGCGGATAATGTTATCCAAATGATTCACTCTATACGTTCGTAGTCAGTTTTACACGGTCGAGTAAAGAGAACGGGTTTACCCGTGAATTCTTGTAAAGGAGGTTCTTAATTAAAACTACCTGCTACAACTAGGATATTTTATGTCGTCCAACGATCTTCATCGACCGGAGGTAAAATGCTACCGAATTAGAATGAAATGTCAAAGCCATTTCGTTCGTGTCTACTTATGTTACTTCATTTGAAGACGGTGGTGTTGCGATGTCCGAGAAGAAGTCGTCCCCGCATGCTTCTCACTTATGCACTTAATACTTTAACAAATTCAAGAAAGCCTAAAAGTATAGTCTTCTGCTGTATCAAACTTTGAAGCTTTCTAGAATTACAAAGGTATAAATATGTGGGAAATGAAGTCACGAGGAGGCGAATATCACAAGTCGTGGATGCACAAAATCAAGGCAAAAGATACATGTTCAAGGTTGATATCAAAGATCACATCAACATATTCACCAAGAAAAAGAAAAGAAAAGAAAGACGAAGACTACGAGCTCAAGACAAGCATAGTATGCTAGGTTTATTACTTATTGTAACTCGGGTAACCCCCTTGTACTTTGGAGTGACCTCCCTTAGGGAGTGTAAAACCCGCATAAAATACATGAAAGCATTAATACACGAAAACAAGGATTAATTAAAACTTTATATTTAATTAATACACGACACGTATCCTGAATATTTAATGTATAACTCCAAGGATTTTGTATATTATTTATTTATTTACGACAAGTATTACGTATGTGAATTATTACACGATAAGTATTTACGTATAATATACAATGCATGATAAGAATGAACACGAACACACGTCACGAATTATAATACACGAGATTAAATAAAACGAAAAAAGAATAAATATATATACAAGGGGTGTTTGGACGGCACAAAAAGGAAAAGAAAAGGGAGGGCCTATGGCCCGGCCCGTTAAGCAAGTTTACATGTGACAAAACCTTCCCAAGGAAAATCATTTGTCACTTTTCACAAAAATTAAGAAAAACCCTAGCCTTGGCGTCTCTTGTTGCCGCCGAAACCACAAAGAAAACAAGAAGGAAAAACAAGTTTTGGTTTTGGATTTATTCGGGTTTAGATCAAGTGTTTATCATTCTTTCAATCACATATGGTATCCCTAATCGTTAATCTTTTCTTTTAATTATTTTCTTGATCATGGATTTATATAATTAAGTTATGAGCACATGAATTAAAAAGGATTAAAAACATGTATTAATCAAGATGAAACCAGGTTTTGATTTGGGTTGTCATGGAAACCGAGAGTCAAAGACTCTCGGTGGGACTTTTATCCGCCAATCGAACCCACAGTGGGGTCGGTGGTTGTTTTGTTCTTTCGGCCGCAACATCAAACATCCCCAACAGGGGTGAGTTTGGCCTACCAGTGGTAACCGAGAACATAAAGCTCTCGGTGGGAGGTTCGAACCAGCAGTGGCAACCGGCTGTTGTTGGTGGCTAGCCTAGGTAGACGGCGGCAAGGCCACAACCGCAAGGCTGTGGTGTTGGATTCGAGCAAACCGAGACCATAGGGTCTCGGTAAGGGCTATGTTTGGGCTCGGGTACACGAAAACACAAGGGTGTATTTTGTTAAGAGTTTTGCTAAATTAAATTCAAGACTTAGGTTAATTTAATTATTAAATAGATCATGGTCATTTTATTAAATTAACTCTAGATTATAAAAATAATTTTTATATTATTATTCATGAAATTAATATGGTACATTAATTAAATTAATTGTACACTTATAATAATTATTGTATATAATTATTCATGATCCATAACATGACACAATTTCGTTTAATTAAATTTGGGACTTAGCTTATTTAGTTAAATACATTTTATCCATGGTATAATTAAATTAATTATAACACTTGGTTTAATTATACAGTATCAAGTTATGGTAAAGTATTATTAATATAAAATCAAGTTATATTATTATTTAATAATCATTTAAAAACAATGTATTATATTATTAATTAATAATTATCATGTTAGACTAAAGTATTTATTTATTAATAAACTTTACTATATTATGACATATATAAACATGACTTATAAAATATATTTATTAAGCTTTAGCTTATATCACATGCTTATTGAACAAGCTTATTATTATTTATAGAAACATGCTATTTATGGAAACATACTAATTATGGAAACATGCTATTTATGGAAACATACTATTTATGGAAACATGCTATTTATGGAAACATACTATTTATAGAAACTTTCTATTTTTGGAAACTTACTAATTATTGAAACCTTCTATTTTTGGAATCTACTATTTATGGAAACTTTCTATTTTTGGAAAGTTGCTATGTGACAAACCGTCATTTATGGTTAATATTTTATTCTCAAGTATTATTTAAAAACATTATTTTAATGTTATATTATGAACTCACTTATTTCTGGGAAGAAATTTGGATTTACGTCTTGAAGTAGCACCGACTACGTCTAAACCAGAGGATTCTACGTTACGTGCTTACGTTTCATACACCGTTTTTGGTGACAGTCCGACATTTCAGAAAAATAAATTTGTCCATGAATATATTTTGGAGTTTTAAATTTGTGTTGGTTCATAAACTCACAAATTTACGAGAAGAGATTAGGACTTACGATTTTATTTTAACGTCCTTTACGACTAAACCGGAAACCTTAGGATTACGTATTTACGTTTTCGAACTCCGTTTTTTATGAGACAATTTTTATTAGATTCGTTTTGTGCCGTTGATTCATAATTTATAAAAACGTTTTTCGTAAAACGACCCAAGGGCACGCAAATCGAGGAATACTTGTAAATTAGTGGGATGGGACAAACTAATTTATCCCACCCCACTATACACATGGGACGGCCACACAACACCAACACACCAACTTGGTGTCAAGTTTTCTTAACAAGTTTACACTTGTCCATTTAGCTTAGCATGTAAGCTAAGCTTACAACAAAAACCACTAGCTAAACTTTCCTCCCATTTCCATAAATGCAAACCACCCTAAAACTCTCTCATTCCTCTCTTCCTTGCCGTCCCAAAATCAAGAACAAACACCCCTTTGATCAATTTTCAACCACAATATTTGATGTTATACACACATATGATGGAAACATCTTCAAGCTCTATTGATTGGTGGTCAATTTAACATCCAAGGAGAAGTCTTGATGGTGTATTAGGGCTGATTTTCTACAAGGAGTTCTTGAAGAATGGTGGTCTTGAAGATGGTCTTGGTTTATCACAAGTTTCTTCATCAAAATCCATGTCTTGGTCATAACCTACATCATCTTGGTGGTATAAAGATTGTTCTCCTCATCCTCTTGTTATTTTGATTATGTAATCATGTATTTTCTTTCCTATTGTATATGTATATGATGATTATATGATGATAAAAGTATTGTGTGGGGATTTGGTGTTGATAAATATGATTAAAAAGATGAAAAACTATAAGAAACAAGGCTAAAATCATGTTTAAATTGTTAGCTGTATAAAAACAGTAACTAACCACAAGTTAAACTGATAAAATGGCAAAGTGGAATCAATATACAGTAAGTGTTAGGTCTTGTACACATGTGAGAGTTGGCCATGCAATGGAATCATTATAATGAGTGAGATATGATCAAAACAAGTTTAGAGTAAAAATCTGAGTTCACTGTTTTGGACGATTTTTAGAAAATACTTAGAGGCTGATTCAACAGTAGCTATAAAAAAGTTAAATGGAGCACATATCATATAGTTTATGTCATAAAAATTCGAGCTTCTATCTCCATATAGAACTCTAGATATGGCAGTTTTGGTGAACATGAAAATAAAAATCAGATTTTGGAAATTAAAGTATAATAGTATTATATAAGCACTCAAATAAAAATAGTATAAAATGTGAATTAAAACCCACTACTCATATAATACATTTATATAAATATGTATAAGGATAAATAAATGGACATTTTATAAAAATAGTAGCTTGATAAGTTTTATAAGTTATAAAACTATAAACATGATTTTTACGACTTTTTCGGCTATTACCGTAAAATTAACGTTTTTGTTAAATAAAACTTAGACGGTTGTACCGGTCTAATGTGAACTTTATAAAACTCATATACTGATATATAAACATATATAACAAGTAAAAACCGATAAAACCCGAACTATATAACATACGGACATTAACGAGCTAAGTTAACGTTATTGGACTAATAATACAACAAAATGGACTAAAACACTTATAAACTTATTTACTGGGCTTAACCCATTTAGGCCCAACTTGTAAAGTATAAATACTGATAATACAAGTATGAAATGGATTAATACAAGTTAATAAACTTATAATAGGCTTATTGGACCGAAAACACGTGAATAGGTAAAACTAGTAAACTAGTAAGAAGTTACCAATACATAAACACAAAAATGAGTGAATGAGAATATATAAACCCACTTGATCATCATATATATATAATCATCATATATATACATAATTGTTATTTTGATAAAGTCATTGGACAAAAGTCTAAGACAAGTATTATTTGTCTAGGTTTCCGTGATTAAAGCACGTACCGTACGTCCGAATTGCCGATAACCCGCTTTCCCACATCAACGTGAGTTCATAGCCTCGCACTCTTTTAAATGTTTTTATGAAATATTTTATAAACCAGCGAGGGAGATAACATGTTAGTTTTTAACAAATAGGACACCATTTGTCCCGATTGTTTGTTTATAGATTTGGACCCGAATGATTGTATGACCCGATTGTATGACCCGATAAATGATTAAATGACCCGATAAATGAAATTAAATGGATTATTAAAGTTAGTTTATGTCACTAAAAGTCACTTTAGCATGAATTTTGAACTACCGGGATTTGGTAGACGCTTATGCATATAATAGTACTATTTGGGGACGATCACCCCAGTTTGTGCCTTGACGGTTGATCCCCGTCGTGTCACATTGATTGGTAAGCGAATTTATGTATGAGAAGATTTCCATAGCGTGACCTTTGTGACGACACGCTAATTTAGATGGGCAAATTGAGTTTCGGGCTAGCTACCCGTTGTTTGTTGTAGTAAGGTAACAATGTCATGCGGCTTATAATAATCCAATTAACGAAATACTGCTATACGCACCGAATTACGATGTATTGCCTGACTAGCAATACGGGGTCATACTATTGATATTATGTTCGTGTTTTGGTTTTTCATAACCATATTCATATAACGGTTTTTATTTAATCTATACAACGTTGTAAAACGTTTGTATGATGTTTTTACGACAATGGTTCGTATAATAATTTTTAAGGCAAATGCCTATATTATGATTTTGATAAAGATTTTTATAAAATGACTTTGGCTATTTTATGGCCTATTACAATGATTTGTACAAAATGATTTTTGGTAATAATTTTATACCAATGTTATATTGATGGATTTTATTAAACTCTATGAATTCACTCGGCGTTTTCGCTGACCTTTTCTTTTAACATGTTTTATCTCAGGTACTTGAAGGTAATTCTCGGGAAGACAACAAGAATTCATGGCCCGCACCTAAATACTTATTTCCATTCAAATGCTTTGTAAAACCTGTATTAAATACAATGACTTGGGACCTATGTAACTTTGATATTTATGAATGGAAATGCTTTATTATTAAAACGACGCGACTTTTAAGCGTTGTCTATGATGTGAGTAATGTGCTATCCCGTAACACTAACTAGTCTTCCGCTGTACTGAGTTGTAATAAATTTGGGGGTGTTACAGTTTGGTACCAGAGCTCTCGTTATAGAGAACGAAAGATTTTTAAAACTAAGATTTTGAATAAAACATTTCAAAATCATTTAACTATAAACATTTTTCTAAAAATGTCTAAAAATCTTTTGACTATAACGGTGCTGAAGAATTCCAGAGTTACCGACAAGGCCAGAATGAGAAGTGTTATTTTAATATATATATATATATATATATATAACTTGGATTTTATATATATATATATATATATATATATATATATATATATATATATATATATATATATATATATATATATATATATATATATATATATATATATATATATATATATATATATATATATATGATGTAATTTTATTACATGATTGTTTGATGATTATTTTGATATTGATACGAGGTATTTATACGACGTAGATTGTCACAAGGAACCCTAAATTCCCTAGTAAATTAATCGAAGCTATTCTCGTAGGAATTCTAGCTATCCTAGATCTAAACCAAGTTGTGGATATTTATGATCCCAACAAAATGGTTGATATTCGTAGAAATGTAGATATTAGTTGATTGTGATATTAAAGAAGAATTGGCGAGATTAAATCTGATATCGATGTCATGACAATCTTTCCTTATTGAGTGGAGTTTGACAAAACGATACCACCTAGAAAGATGTCATCTGATTCGTTGTCATCCAATTCTTAAATTTGAAATCGAAAGGGGTGTGTGTTGCACTTGAGGCTGTCATTGGAACCATTAACCAAAAGCCTCATGCCACTAGTACCTTTCCGAGAAGTCTAATTGAATGTGTGATTCATTTCATAATAGTGACTCATTTGACAACTATTGTTGTAAGAACTATAAGATTGGAAATTAAGTGTTGTTGATATCGAGCTTTTATTACTCTTTTAAGGTTTATGAATAAGGTTGAAAGTTCCGGAGAATGAGGTATGATATCGAATTGAGTATAAGTTAATTGAAACTTGAATAAAGAAAAATTTAACCCGTATGGAATATGAGATTGTTAAGAGGAAGTCATTAAGTTCTGTGATGGAATTATTTGGTTTTAAATGATTGTTGATTCGTGTGAAAGGTTTTTCTAGGCCATTGTCCACTAACGAGGATGCCCAGTGTCCAAGAAATAAATTGAAGAAATCTTCTTCTGAATTGGGACCGATGGATCTTCCGGGACAGGTGGAACCCCCATAATTCTTGTAGATTAGTATTCACTGTGGTATCTTTTAAAAATCCCTAACTTAACTGAGACATCATTGGTAGGATGAGTTCTGAGAATTGTATGACATAGTGACGCGTAATGTGTTACGGTATAATTTTAACTTGTTTGTGATTAATGAAAAGACTACCTTTGATTGCTAAATTCTACATGTGTCAGTGTTATCTATCTTTTATTGCTTCATCCTAATGCTCGCATTAGTGATGCAACAATTGAACAAGTAATCATCTCGATTTGAGATACGTTGTGGATTATTCTCTTTGAGTGCCATCGAGGTCATGAACCTCATGATTAATTGGCTAAACTCATTTCCTATTATATCATAGTTAGTTCTTGGTGAACAACTCTTCATCACTCTTTTACAGATCACTGATTGTTTTTATAAGATAAAACAGTATCCCTTGAGAAAAATTGAATTTTTATCACTATAAGGATTACTCAAAGTGAGATTTATAAGTGATCGTTATCAAAATGAATTTGTTTATAAAACATCTTGGAAAACTAAATTGTTTTCATAACAAAGAAAATCTTTGTAAAATTTATTATTGATTCTTATTTAAGAATTAAGCATGAAAATGTTTTTATGATGATAAAAGTTTGACGAACTGAGTATTGCATCGTTAATTTTGGAATTGTATATAGTTGCGCGCCTACATACAATTTGGAATGGACCATGCAAGGCTGATTAGTAGTCACCATAAAACTGAATAATAAACACTACATTTTCTTTGAAGATTGCGAAAGATTAAATTTTATGAGATCTGCAAGAAGTGAAAAATAAGGACATAATGTTAGGGACACCTACATATGTGCCTGTAGCATCTATTCTTCTGAGTTGAATTTACTAATCTGTGGAATTTGTCTTATTTGACAATTGATATTCCCTTCTTGTCCAATTCTCCCGTGGTGAAATTCTTAGGAAAAGTATCTGATTGCCGAGTGTTGATACCCGACTCTATGTATCGATGTTCCTATCATTTCTTTCGATTTGATTTCATTTTAGTGACCTGGGTAACGATCTGAGGAGCTTTCGAATGCGTACTCAAATTATGAAAACATGGGATATATTCATATTCGTTAAATGTTTTCGTCTGTATCTGATCTGAAATTCTCTAGCGTAGATTATGCGTTGACCTTAATCTTTTAAGGTTAGTTATGTCTCCGGATATCCTTGAATTTGTGAAGAATCATGAGTTATTATTAGTCTTTTGAGAAGATCACATCTTATCGACGGAAATAAAACTGAGAAGTTGATAGTGCCAGTAGAATGGATTGATTGATTATGACATGACGACATTGTCTTAATTGATGGGAACTCGAATAGAATTCCCTTAAATGATAAGTTGTTGATTATCAAAAGTGATCTAAATAATTCTTGATGGATGACCATATCCTGCATTTAGACTTGAAATTATGCCGTGAATGGTTGTGAATTAGTCATAGATATTATTATCTAGAAAGAACTTAAAGTAAATTTATTAAAAGATGTTATCGTTATCTGAAACTTTAGGAGGTATTTGCTGGTGAACTACCTAGACTTTCGCCATTAAGGCAAGTTGAAATTGGTATTGATTATATTCCCGGTGCTGCACCTGTGGCTTGTGCACTATACGTCAGCACCATCTGGATTAAAAGTATTACCGTACAATTGAGAGAGTTGTTGAAGAAAGATTTTATTCTACCGAGCTCCTCATCATGAAGAGCTATGGTGTTATCATTCCTTATATTTATAGATCACTGTGAACGGAGTAAATTGACAATCGAAAACGATATCCATGACTCGAAATGGAAGATTTGTTCGATCATTAACAAGGTTCTAGCATATGTTTTAAAGATTTGATCCACGGCATGGTTATCATCAGTTTCGCATCCGCGAAATATATTATCTATTCCAATCACTATATCCGACACTTGTAATGAACATTATGAGTTTCACGTGATGACGTTTGGATTGACTAATACACATGTAGTATTCATAAATTGGGTGAATCACGTGTGTAGGTTGTAATTTGATAAATTCATGCTTGTGATCATTAAGGACCATTTGATTGTTTATAAGAATAAGAATGAGTTAATAATTATTTATAGATTTCCCTGAATTGGCCGAACAATGAAACCTGTACCTTGAATAATTAACATGTGATTTAAGACTTAATCCTTTATATTTATTGACCGTGTGATTAATAGATAATGGAATCTATATTGACTCTTCAAAAATTTAGAGCCCTTTAAGACTTTGGGTTTTACCAAAAAGAAAATGGGAATATGTTTTGACAAATGTCTTATCAAAAGAACTTTTGAGGGATTATTCCCTTATACCCAAAACATTTAACTAAACTCCTGTTTAGGGGTAAATGTTCGTGTATGCCTCAAAGACAACCTAAGAGGGATTGAGGAAACCATTTAAACCATGATTGAAATTTGAAACGATAATTTACGCTTTTCAACCAAGAAAATTTTGACCAAAGTATAACCAAAGATTTTTCGAACATTTACAAAACTTATTAGTTATTTTAGTTATTTTCGATAAACCAACAAAAATCTTGTTAAATAAATTCAAATTTATTTTCAACATTTTTATAATTGGTCGAACTAAGAAAATTAAAATTTTTACGTCATGCTTCATAAAAATTGAATATTTATTATTTAATTAGTTGTAATAATTATCGACGCTTTAAACGTCAGATTAAGCAAAACTGATGAAAATAATAGCTGAAACGAAACTGAAACTGAGAAAATATGAAGAAAGGTGAAAGTAATTACTGACACAATATGTATAAAATATAAAGAATCAATTAGGATGCGTTCCTTAATAATGAATGTGCAAAATAAATGGCCGAACAATTTAAAAATAGCCGATGCTTGTAAAAAGGATAATATAGATAATAAAAAGGGGTTCACGGTTAATGTGAACCATTAGAATTAAGAAGCCGATGGCGTTAAATGCTTTTAAAGGCTACTTGAGGTTGCCTAAATATGGAAATTTTGAGATGTAGACATATTGGAATCTTGTAAGTATAAGTATTCTATTCTTGTCATTTCTGGTTTAATGTATCATTATCAGAAGAAGTTGTACTGATGGCAAATTATGAAGGCAGACATTGCCTCATACATTAGTAAACGTCTAGCTATTGCAAAGTTCATCATCTGAATTTGATTCGATTTGGGTCATCGTTGACAGACTGACCAAATCTACTAATATCATTCCTGTTAATGATAGATTCTTGATGAAGAAATTGACTCTTTTGTATTTAAAGGAGTTGCATAAACATTGTGTGCCTGTATCGATCATCTCTATCAAGATCATCGCTTCGCATCGAATTTCTAGAGAATTGCTCAGAAGTCATTGAGAACGAATCTTGATGAGAGTACTGTTTACCACCCCAAATCGAAGGGACGAGGTAAAGTAATGATACAAAACAATAGAAGTCTTGTTTTATGCTTGAATGATTGACCTTTGGTAATAAACTGTAAAATCGTTTTCCTTGGGAGAGATCATCGTAGATAATCATTGTATTAGGATCGAGATCTAATCTTGTTAGGATCTAAATATTAGAGCATTTGTAAGCAGGAGTTGAGATGAAGACACCCGACAAACACCCATTGTGAGTTAGACATGTCTTTTAGGTTTAAGGTTTCCTATGATGGCAAACCTAACCTTACAAAATACCCAACCCGCGAGACCTGAAATGATTGTTGAAATTAGGATCTGATTATTGACTGCCGGTAGTGGGCAGGAGGTTATGTGAATATGAAATGTAGATCTTGAAGTGCCAGATGGGTAGCGAAGTTGTGCCAAAAATTTTAACCATGGAAAAATGAATTGATGATCTGGAAGATCATGGGATATAAGTCCCCGTTGTATGGGACCATTGAGATGATGTAAAAGATTGGTTTGAAAGGCATATAAGCTGGATCTACCCTAGGACTTCATGAGCTGCGTGAAATATGTTTCGTATATCGAACTTGATGAAATATCTATCAAGTGAAAATCTGAATTCTTCTTGATGAAATTTAGATCGGCAAAAAGTTGCATTCATCAAAAACCCGTGAACATCATGGATAGAGAAAGTAAGTCAACATTTAGCCTGATCTTATTCCGGTAGTTAGGTTTGATGAAACTCGCGTATTGTAATGAATTACACTTGTGAGAAAAGACCGAATGTGGAGGAAATACCCACATGGCTTTAACTCTATAAGAAGCGAGTAGTAGGGTAAGATGATCTTTGAGGACAAAGATCCTGTTTAGGGGTAAATGCTGTGACAATCCGTCAATATATGGTTGATATTTTATTCTCAAGTATTGTTTAAAAACATTCTTTTAATGTTATATTATGAACTCACTTATTTCTGGGAAGAAATTTGGATTTACGTCTTGAAGTAGCACCGACTACGTCTAAACCGGAGGATTCTACGTTACGTGCTTACGTTTACATACACCGTTTTTGGTGACAGTCCGACATTTCAGAAAAATAAATTTGTCCATGAATATTATTTTGGAGTTTTAAATTTGTGTTGGTTCATAAACTCACAAATTTACGAGAAGAGATTAGGACTTACGATTTTATTTTAACGTCCTTTACGACTAAACCGGAAACCTTAGGATTACGTATTTACGTTTTCGAACTCCGTATTTGATGAGACAATTTTTATTAGATTCGGTTTGTGTCGTTGATTCATAATTTATAAAAACATTTTTCGTAAAACGGTCCGAGGGCACGCAAATCAAGGAAACTAGAATCGAGGAATACCCGTAAATTAGTGGGATGGGACAAACTAATTTATTCCACCCCACTATACACATAGGACGGCCACACAACACCAACACACCAACTTGGTGTCAAGTTTTCTTAACAAGTTTACACTTGTCCATTTAGCTTAGCATGTAAGCTAAGCTTACAACAAAAACCACTAGCTAAACTTTCCTCCCATTTTTATACATGCAAACCACCCTAAAACTCTCTCATTCCTCTCTTCCTTGCCGTCCCAAAATCAAGAACAAACACCCCTTTGATCAATTTTCAACCACAATATTTGATGTTATACACACATATGATGGAAACCTCTTCAAGCTGTATTGATTGGTGGTCATTTTAACATCCAAGGAGAAGTCTTGATTGTGTCTTAGGGCTGATTTTCTACAAGGAGTTCTTGAAGAATGGTGGTCTTGAAGATGTTCTTGGTTTATCACAAGTTTCTTCATCAAAATCCATGTCTTGGTCATAACCTACATCATCTTGGTGGTATAAAGATTGTTCTCCTCATCCTCTTGTTATTTTGATTATGTAATCATGTATTTTCTTTCCTATTGTATATGTATATGATGATTATATGATGATAAAAGTATTGTGTGGGGATTTGGTGTTGATAAATATTATTAATAAGATGAAAAACTATAAGAAACAAGGCTAAAATCATGTTTAAATTGTTGGCTGTATAAAAACAGTAACTAACCACAAGTTAAACTGATAAAATGGAAAATTTGAATCAATATACAGTAAGTGTTAGGTCTTGTACACATGTGAGAGTTAGCCATGCAATGGAATCATTATAATGAGTGAGATATGATCAAAACAAGTTTAGAGTACAAATCTGAGTTCATTGTTTTGGACGATTTTTAGAAAATACTTAGAGGCTGATTCAACAGTAGCTATAGGAAAGTTAAATGGAACACATATCATGTAGTTTATGTCACAAAAATTCGAGCTTCTATCTCCATATAGAACTCTAGATATGGCAGTTTTGGTGAACATGAAAATAAAAATCAGATTTTGGAAATTAAAGTATAATAGTATTATATAAGCACTCAAATAAAAATAGTATAAAATGTGAATTAAAACCCACTAAATCATATAATACATTTATATAAATATGTATAAGGATAAATAAATGGACATTTTATAAAAATAGTAGCTTGATAAGTTTTATAAGTTATAAAACTATAAACATGATTTTTATGACTTTTTCGGCTATTACCGTAAAATTAACGTTTTTGTTAAATAAAACTTAGACGGTTGGACCCGTCTAATGTGAACTTTATAAAACTTATATACTGATATATAAACATATATAACAAGTAAAAACCGATAAAACCCGAACTATATAACATACGGACATTAACGAGCTAAGTTAACGTTATTGGACTAATAATACAAAAAAATGGACTAAAACACTTATAAACTTATTTATTGGGCTTAACCCATTTAGTCCCAACTTGTAAAGTATGAAATACTGATAATACAAGTATGAAATGGATTAATACAAGTTAATAAACTTATAATAGGCTTATTGGACCGAAAACATGTGAATAGGTAAAACTAGTAAACTAGTAAGAAGTTACCAATACATAAACACAAAAATGAGTGAATGAGAATATATAAACCCACTTGATCATCATATATATATAATCATCATATATATACATAATTGTTATTTTGATAAAGTCATTGGAAAAAAGTCTAAGACGAGTATTATTTGTCTAGGTTTCCGTGATTAAAGCACGTACCGTACGTCCGAATTGCCGATAACCCGCTTTCCCACATCAACGTGAGTTCATAGCCTCACACTCTTTTAAATGTTTTTATGAAATGTTTTATAAGCCAGCGAGGGAGATAACATGTTAGTTTTTATAAAATAGGACACCATTTGTCCCGATTATTTGTTTATTGATTTGGACCCGAATGATTGTATGACTCGATTGTATGACCCGATAAATGATTAAATGACCCGATAGATGAAATTAAATGGATTATTAAAGTTAGGTTATGTCACTAAAAGTCCCATTAGCATGAATTGTGAACTACCAGTATTTGGTAGACGCTTATGCATATAATAGTACTATTTGGGGACGATCACCCTAGTTCGCGCCTTGACGGTTGATCCCCGTCGTGCCACATTGATTGGTAAGCGAATTTATGTATGAGAAGATTTCCATAGCGTGACCTTTGTGACGACACGCTAATTTAGATGGGAAAATTGAGTTTCGGGCTAGCTACCCGTTGTTTGTTGTAGTAAGGTAACAATGTCATGCGGCTTATAATAATCCAATTAACGAAATACTGCTATACGCACCGAATTACGATGTATTGCCTGACTAGCAATACGGGGTCATATTATTGATATTATGTTCGTGTTTTGGTTTTTAATAACCATATTCATATAACGGTTTTTATTTAATCTATACACCGTTGTAAAACGTTTGTATGATGTTTTTACGACAATGGTTCGTATAATGATTTTTAAGGCAAATGCCTATATTATGATTTTGATAAAGATTTGTATAAAATGACTTTGACTATTTTATGGCCTATTACAATGATTTGTACAAAATGATTTTTGGTAATAATTTTATACCAATGTTATATTGATGGATTTTATTAAACTCTATGAATTCACTCGGCGTTTTCGCTGACCTTTTCTTTTAACATGTTTTATCTCAGGTACTTGAAGGTAATTCTCGGGAAGACAACAAGAATTCATGGCCCGCACCTAAATACTTATTTCCATTCAAATGCTTTGTAAAACCTGTATTAGATACAATGACTTGGGACCTATGTAACTTTGATATTTATGAATGGAAATGCTTTATTATTAAAACGATGCGACTTTTAAGCGTTGTCTATGATGTGAGTAATGTGCTATCCCGTAACACCAACTAGTCTTCCGCTGTACTGAGTTGTAATAAATTTGGGGGTGTTACATGCTATATATGGAGACCTGCTATTTTTCGAAAGTTACTATATATAGAAACCTGTTATTTTTAGAAAGTTACTCATTATGAAACATCAAGTATAATGACACAAGAAACATGAAATACATTAATCTAGAACACATGAAAACAATAACAAATATATGATTAAACATGGAATAGTAAAACAAATCAAGAGCATCTAAAACAAGTCAAGAACATATAAATCAAGTTAAAACATGTAAAACAAATCAAGATCAAGTAAAACAAGTCAAGAACAAGTAAAGTAAACTAATAATCAGCAAGTTATACATGAACACACAACTTATTCACGTCCTTTTTAATGTAGTGTTGGAAATTGATGAAACCAATAGATTGTTAGACTCATGGTTGTTAAGACCATAATCTAGGATTTATTAACATTCATAGCGTAATTAGAATATTAACAACAAGATGTTTCACAACATGAATTTACTCCCAACGATTGCTTGCATTAATGATTAACAAACAACCACTAGGCGTGTATACATTTATTCCCACACCTAGTACGACACACACTTTAGGTTTACATTGTATTGAATGATATGTAAAATGAACGGTCTGTGTTTTCTTTTTATACTAGAAAACATAGCTTACAAAGAAAGCTAAACTAATAAAAAGACTCTAGCGACTTGTTCTTTTGCAACTTGTACACTTTAGCCCTTGTCTTCTTTATTTGTTGTTTTTGACACATAAACTCATAATTTCGACCAAACAATCTTCCCCTAGTTGATGATGTCAAAAACACTTCCCCTTAAGCTCGCATTCCTTGTAAAACATATAACACCAAGGATCAACAGATTGCAGTTTGTAGACTTTTTCCCCTTTTTGACATGATCCAAATAGGGGTCTTGTATGTAAGCAACCTTGATTTCGATCACTACTAACCAATTGCACACGTCTAACCCAAGTTTTTAACTTCTCAAATTTCCCTCCGTGAAGCACAGGTTATGCATTATAATGAATTTGAGAAATAGAAAACTTACATTAGTTTTAATGATACTAATGAGCAGTAATAAACACCTTCACCTCAATGTTACATGTGAATGACTAACACTATACATTCAGCTTCCCCTTAAATTGTGCTAATCATTCTTGAATCTTGAAATTCTGTAGGCTTTATGTAACGATCACATATGAAGAAATCTAATTACGACTTACTTGATGATGAAGTAAAATAACCCGAACTTGCGTTCCATGTCTTAAACTAAACATGTAACAAAGAACTTATACTCATGGCACAAAGTATAAGTAAACCTCGATCCCTTTGCCAAAATCCTCATCCTTAAAATGAGACACTGAGCACAAATAACGTAATCCCTTCAAGTGATAGCATCTTCCACTGCTAGATTTGACAAGTCTTCACCACTAACCATTTAAGCACGAACAAGTTATCTTAAAAGTAATGGGTGCTAGTCACAACTTACACATAAACCAATATTCCAACTTCAAGCTTGTCTTTTGGATAAACTAACATCGTAATAAATCATCACGTGATTGATATACTAACTATAAATAAATTTTGAGCAATCACGTCTCATCCAATCAAACTTCAAATGGAACGTGACCACACCTTTTATTTATTCGTTGGACAAAACATATTCATTCTTTGTGAATAGCCCACGTAAACAGATCATAGGCTTGTACCACAGCCGTATTATTATTCAATGTCACCTTGTCAGAATACAAACAACACACAGTGCATTCTTCAAACGTACATCCCTTGGACCCTGCTGCCAATCACAGATCTAGGGTTTGTTTTACGAAACCCTAAAAAACAAAAAACAAACTTTCAACACCACATCTTCACAACAACAGCTACATATTAAATATAGCCAGATCTAGGGTTTTTATAAACCCTAAAACAAACAGCTTCTCTTCCTTCATCTTTTTCGTGATTAGGGGTTTCTTGAAAAACCCTAAACCAGAAACTTTAGCGACACTTTTTTCTATCACAAAACTATCACAGATCTTGAAAACCGTCGCTAATCTGTCACTAAAACTGTCACGAATTCTAGGCAGCGGCTTCACAGCAACACGAAAACGAACGTAAACATCTTCTAGATCCTAGATCGAGAGCCACCCGCTCTGATACCAATAGATGGTTAGACTCATGGTTGTTAAGACCATAATCTAGGATTTATTAACTTCATAGCGGAATTAGAATATTAACAACAAGATGTTTCACAAGATGATATTCCTCCCAATGATTGCTTGTATTAATGATTAAGAAACAACCACTAGGTATGTATACATTTAATCCTACGCCTAGTACGACACACACTTTAGGTTTACATTGTATTGAATGATATGTAAAACCTACGGTCTATGTTTTCTATATATACTAGAAAACATAACTTACTAAGAAACCTAAATTAATAAAAAGACTCTAGCGACTTGTTCTTTTGCAACTTGTACACTTTAGCCCTTGTCTTCTTATTTTTTTGTTTTTGACACATCAACTCATAATTTCGACCCAACAGAAATACGTTTTTACGTATTAAGGAAGGTTCGGTCACTCCAACAATATATACATAGTATGGGCTCGTAGTCATAGTCTAAACATATAACTCACAGATCCCACATATAGGATGTGCTATATAAACCACCTCCTAGCATGTTAGGAGGGGTGGTTGGTGGTTGGTTATTCACTTAATCCAATATTTTCTATTTTCTCTCCACCTTCTCTCTACTTTCTCTATCTAGTTCTTCATCTATCTCTCTCTTTATTAATCATTCCATCAATAGTATAATCCAAGGATTACGATAAACTGTCAATTGGTATCAGAGACATGGGATGATTGTTTTGTTTTTGTGTTTGTGTTCTTGATTTTCGTGCCTATTTTGATTTGAAACATTCGATCCAATTTTTTTGTGTTTTTTATGGTTGACACTTGATACAAATCATCTACATAGTTGTGGTAGAGATTTGGTATTGTTACTTTGGTTAAAAACACAAAATTTTTGGGTGTTTGGATCATTTTTTTGCTTAAAATTTCGATCTGGGTGTGTTTTATCTGAGAAAAGTGGAAATTGGGATCTTTTGTGTACTATTGCGAAAGAATTGCATTTTTTTCCATCGCAATGCCTAGGGTTTTCATATTCTGATCGGTATTGCGACCAACATTGCGATAGACCTCGTTTGGTGGTATTGTGACAGATTCTGGTTTTAGGTATTGCGATAGAACTAATTTGAGGTATTGCGATAGAACCAATTTGAGGTATTACGATAGACATAATTTGAGGTATTGCGATAAAACCTGTGTTGGAAATTCACTTTATGTGACGATATTTAAGAATTTCCATTAGTTTTCATAGTCACTCACCCAAGGACTAGACTAGGAAACGATGTATAGTATATATGCGTGAGTGACTATATATACCCCTCCAAGGCTTCCAAGGAGGGGTTATTGTTTGTGTTTTTCCCATTTTCATTTTATAAACTTTGTCTTTCTCTCTCTAGAAACACCTACATCCAACCTTTCTCTCTCTAACTCAAAAATGGCTATCACCACCATCTATCACCCTACTAGACCACTGGATCATATAAAATAGCAAACCCACAATTGGTATCAGAGCCAACGGTTCAATCCTTGGATCATTCGCGTTTTATTGTCCGATTTTGGTGGTCTAAAATTTTTTTGGTCTCGAATCTGTTCTAACTTTTTTGTCTCTACGTTCTTGTTTGTTGTCCAAATAGTCAAAATTTTGGTCACGATTTTGTCACATTGTTTTCTTTTGTCCGAGTCTGGTCTTATCACAACTGGTTATCATTGTCACGGTTCATGTCTGGTTTCTTCTATTTGTAAGATCTATTTTCAAGATCTATTTTTTTAAGATCTGGTTTCAAGTTTTTATGGGTTTCTTTGTTTTCTTGATGATGAAGGTCTTGCCCACAAAAACCCAGATTTGTGAAAACCTAGATCCAGAAATCCAGGAAAAGGACAATCTGGATAAAGTTGTTTTGACATTGCGATAATGTGCTTTACACATTGCGATGCATTATTGCGATGACTCATTGCGATGCATCATTGCGATGGTACATTGCGATGCATCATTGCGATGACATTGCGATGACATGTCACTAGTGACATTGCGATGGGTTTAACATTGCGATAAATTGATTATTGCGATGGACTTTTGGGATTGCGGTGGATTTCAGCCTAGTATTACGATGGATACTGACACTTTTGTGAAAAGTAAAATCATACCGAGACTATTTTAAATCATACCGAGAACGCAAAGCTCTATTAACCATCAACAGTTAACCTAAATCAATTTAAAATCCGACTCAACACAACTCAATCTATGTTCCTGTCGTCTCTAATCTATCAACTCAACTTTTTCTACAACCAATCTCATAACAGACTCAAATGAATAAAGATCTCAGATTGATCATTTTTTTGGTTATATCTATTTAAGATATACCAAGATTTTTAACGTTCTTAACTAAATGAATCATATCATCATTGATTTATATCGAAAGCATTGCCTTCTTTTGATTTTCGAACACAAAAGTAAAATCAAGAACAAGAGTGTTCGGATTTTTATGTTTTTGTTTCGATTCATTAACCAAAAACCCACTTTCTATATTTGCTAAGCAATTGCCGTGTCCTCACACAATGATAAAGTAAAACACTAACTACATCATTATTCAACTTTTGAAACTTTATTTTGCAAAGACATAATGTATTGCTTTCATTATTTGAAAAATAACTTTTAGGATCATAAAATTCAAATAGATTCATCGTCCCCGACTTTTCACTTTTCCATTCCAAGTGTAAAAACAAGATCATTGTCAATCATAAGCCCCAAAATTAAAACAACTCATACAAGTAATTTGTGTTAAACTCAATCTCCTATTATTCCTAATTGTATCTCTAGATTTTATTTGTCATTCACCCAAAGGCTCATTTGACTTTGTTTGATATTTATTAGTCCAAAAATGAAGGCAAGAACGGTGTAAACTCAACACTCAAAACCTAACCTCGACTTCAAAAACCGTTGTCACTAAAGAAAGCCCACATCAAGGATAACTTAACACGATTTGAGGGATAAATCCCCGGACCCAAAATTTGGCTAATAAGACTACTTAAAAGCAACAATAAAAACCTCCAAAGTTAATTTATGACTTTATTAATGGAGTTAGAAACAATTACATCATATCACCTTGTGGCTCTTTAAGACGTAATTGTGCTCCTTATTTAAAATTCACACCCTAAGGCTCCTTGGACAAAAATAAGGGAATTGACATAACCATCCCACCTTATGGCTCATGATGATGAAGCAATTTTTATTAAACAAGTCCCCTTTCCATACACCCTAAGGCTCTAATGAGAAGGTTAGTGCTACATTACTCCCACCCGAAGGCTCCTAGAGAACATGTTTTTATTTATTCTTCTTTATTAATATGATATATATATATATATATATATATATATATATATATATATATATATATATATATATATATATATATATTAAGCCAAATTTCCGCAGTACCATGATCAGAAGTCCATGACGCTGACACCCTTAATGTGTTCTCACTTTAATTACAAGGGAAGAAAAAGAAGGAATTACTAGTTAAGATATCAAGCCTAAACCGCTAAAAACTTTATTTATTAAGCAATTATTATTCAAGCGTAGAAAATAAATACGAGGAGATTAAATCAAACACAAAAATACTTGCACAAAGAAGAATTAATTCTTAGAAACTTATGATTACACTCTATCATCTCTTGTTCTCCATATTGTAAAATTTAAAAAATGTGAAATCAATGGATACTTAGCCTATTAAATCAAAGTTTTGGGTTTTCAAGTCATCTATAGGATCTTGCATCTTCTTATACTTTTTCAAGTTTTAGAATTTGCGTTATAAAGTTCCCTTGATAAACGACTTTCTAGGATCAATTATAGGAACTTGCGAAAAGTTCTTGTTCTTAACCCGTATGAATTAAGACTTTCGCGTTTTAAAGCTCCCTATATAAAAGCCTAGCAAAACTTAATTCAAATACGTTAAGGAAAAGCTAAGGTAAAAACCGAGTTGAGTCAAAAACTATTTTTATTTTCACCAACGGAAAGCCTACATTTGTGTCAAAAGCACTAAATTTATTTATTAAAACTTAAAAATAACACTAAAAATTTAAAAAATTTATGAAAAACGAGAAAAAAAATTACGTTTAGACGCGACAAAAGCAATTGCAAGCGATTATATCGATTGACTCCCCCATGCTAAAACCAAACATTGTCCTCAATGTTTCTTAGCTCAAGAGTAACACCCCCTTGCTAAAACACGAAGAGTCTAATGCAAAATCCTAACATGGAATGAGCACACAAATCTATAAGTCGTTTATTAATTATTCCTCAAGATAAAACGTTAGTCGATAAAAATCAAAGGATAAAGAGTGTGCCCCTTTTTGGCAATCAAAGAATGGAAGATCAAGTGGACCGGAAAAAACCAAACACGAGAGTCTTCAATGATTAGGGTCATACCTAAGATTCATAACACAACAAAACACCAGCACGAGCCTGAAAGATCAAGCCTTATTAGTGTTAGAAAATAGAAAGAAGATAGAATGTATGGGACTCCCCCACAAGGCACCTCGTTTTTGTTAACCGAGTCATGAGCTCGACTCGATCCCCGCATTCATTGGTCCTTAGGGAAAGTGGTGAAAACCGGCATAATGGAATAAAATCCAACATAAAGCACGATGTCGGGGTCAAAGATTACATCCTCATTGTCGGATGACAAACGAAAGGATGAAACTCCAACACAAATCTCTAAAAAGAGATAGAAGTCACAAAATATGGAATGAAAATAGCATGCTCCCCGAGATAAACTCGCACCAAGATGATCAAAAAGTCTTTCAATTATTTCATCGGTGAAAGGCCGAGATTTCCCTAAATCAATGATTCTGGGGTCGAATACCTCGTCATCGGGAGAGAAAGGAAAAGACAACACGATGTCTTCCCCCCATGCTAATCCAAGATCATATAAAGCACATGGTAATGGTGGAATAAAAGTTTCATACATAGTGGAATAAACATTCTTTGCTTTAACGACCATTTCACCCTTAGAAATGTGATCAATCGGGTGATGTTACTCAATATGAGACACATGAAAAACCCGCACATTAAGGTCAAAGTGGGTGGGAGGAGGACTTGGGACGAAATCATCATCAAGTAATTTCTCTAAAAAGAGAGCGTCCCCCTCCGGGTCGATTTCATCAACACCCGGTGGTATCGAATTATTAGAAGCAAGAAAAGTGTCAATTTCTTCCATTAACGGATCACTATCCTCAACGGGAATAGGAGATGGAAAGAAAGACTTGGCATTAGGCTTAGAATTCAAAGCTTCGATCCTAGAAATGAGAAGATAGACGTTGGATTATTTTTCACGAAGAACCACGTCTTCCACATCTAAATGAGTAAGTTCATCGGAGAACTTCTCAAGGATCGGAATAGTCAAATCAACCTCATTTCCCGGTGGAAATGGGTCTAAAGGAACATGTTCAAAAGTGAAACTCTCAAATACCGGATCACTATCATCCTCACTTCTCGGTGGAAATGGGTGAAGAAGAGTAGGTTTATCGGTAAACCCCTCAAAATCTGAGTCGTGAATGTCATCTTTATAAGAAAGTTCATCGGAGAACTCCTCATTAGAAAATTCACTAGAAGTAGAATCATTCTAAAAATCTTCATTTCCATCACAATTTTCATCATTAGAATTAGAGAACATATCAAAGTGAATGGAAGAAGTAGAGTCATCACAATGTGGCAAATCACACGTTTCATTGGAAATACCGTCAAACTCTCTTGGGTTTTGGACAAGGATTTCATCACTAGACTTTATTACTTCGTCCGATTCCGTGTCTGGAATAGTGCTAATATGCTCGTCCCCCCTTGCTTAGAGAAATTTCGAGTTCCACGATGGAAGAATCATGAATAGGAGTGAGATCAAAAATATCCTCATTATCGTCATCATTGTCATAATTATAGTTCACCAAAATATCATCTTTGAAATAATATTTGTAAAAATTCATTTGCTCTAGCATAAGTAATTGTTCGATGGAAAGTTGTGAGGAGTCGTCTTTCGTTTGAAAACAAGGGCACACGCCATCATACAATGGACTCCCACACTTAACGCAAAAGATGGATGAAGACATAATGATGATAAAACAAAACTAAGCATAACCTTCCAAAATGGAAAGGGTCTTCAAATCAACGATTAACAAATCTCCACGAAACGAATCGTACACAAGATCCCCGGCAGCGGCGCCAAAATTTGATGTTGATGATCGTGATGATAGTATATGTGATAATTAGATACGTTATAGGGTAAAATAAAAAATTACTTTTAGGAAAAAGTAATAGACTAAAATTACCAAAGACGAATTCAATTAAACACGATGAAGAACCATGTTCGTTGTACACGAAGATCGAGTGAATTTAAGACGTTTAGTTTTGACTTGGACAATTGATTTGAATGTTTTTTCGGTTTTTAAACTAAAGTTAATCCTACAAATTTTAAGTAAATTAAACCCTAAGTGCATGAATCGTTCCTAAATTATTAATCTAAAAATAACTATTTAAAAATTAAAGCTATTTAAAAATATGTAAACTATTCTATAAAAAAACTAATTTAATTAAAACACTTTTACACTATTTTAAAATCTATTAAAAACTATTTTACTTCTAAAAATTAATTAAATCTAATTTATTTGAAAAACTAACTATATTAAAGTCTAATTATTTAAAAACTAATTAAATTTCTAACATTAATGAAAACATTTCTATATTTTGTTTTTATTTATTTATTATTAAAAACCTTTATAAAAGTAAATTCTAATAATTGATTTAAAAAACACTAAATAATGAAAACTTGTATTTATACTTAATTAAATCTGACAGTCACAATTAATTAGGCTTTACTAACTTCTCAAGTGGTATTAAAACACAAACAGGTGGATAGAACAAATGGTTAAGTCATTCGTCCCATGACCAGGAGGTCATGGGTTCGAGTCCCATTGTGGACTTTGCAATAAATTTATTTTTGAAACAGATCTAAATTCAAAACAATATTAACTAAATAAAACAGTGTTAAAAATCCTTACAGGCATCCACGAAAAATTTAGCATTCATACAGCATACAGTAGAAACAATCAATCCAAACTCACTTTATAAAAAAACGGATTAACAAAAACATAAAACTGATTTGACCATTTAAAGGAAACAACAATATAGACTCAAAATCCAAATTTCCCAATAATAAGCTATCAAATTATCACACCGTAAATCACATTCAAAATTAGACTATTAACAGACCCAAACACCTTAAAGCAGGTGACAGATTCATAAAATCATTTATTTAACTAACCGCAGGCAAAATCTAAGCAACCATAGGTAATTAAGCAAACTAAATCAACTAATAATCAAAGTTAACTAAAACAACAAAGCTGATAATCTAAGGCAGCAAATAAAAAAATATGATAAACTCAAAATAATCAGCAGACTGATCAAATGTTTCTCAATAACTCTTATCTGATTAGAAAATCCAAAACCCTATGCTACTTCAAATCATTATTCGTACACCAGACACTTTTCATCAGAAATAAGCATTACACGTTCTACTTTCAAATCCAAAAGAACTTATTATCAAAATATAACAGAAAAGATCCGGTAAAAGCTATCCACTAAAATACAGCTATCAAGACGAAACTAAGCAGCAAGTATTTTCAGCAATTGCAATCCAGGACAATACCTCATCAGATACACTCTTAACAGAATCATGAGAACATGGCAAACTTATAAGATGCATAACAAACCAACTGTCAGTTTAAATCTTAACCAAAACGAGCAATTAATAGTAATCAACCAACTCAAGTACATCATAAACCTATAAGCTATCTAGTGACAATATGCTATGGCAAACTTAGAAAATCAAGTAGACATCGACTACGAAATGCAGCAGCAACACAGTAATATTACTAAAGCGACAACCATACAACACTAATTAATGACAATAACATTACACATCAACAGGCAAACATCTTAAAACTTCAGCAACAAGCATTAATTCGGCTATCGTCATTTCTACTTAACATGCGATCAACAGCCTACGTGGCAGCAATAACAAGCTTTAATGACATAACATGAATGAACAGTATCATAAACCAAAATGAAACAATATCTACTAGTGATAACCAACATACGATCACTCAAGTCATAATCACAGATCCATTCAAAACTTCACAAATTCATTACCATGCACAATAAATCAGATTAAGTAATTCAAAACATAATTTAAAAACTCTTAAAAACCATGAACAAAACAGATCCATTACACCTTAACAATCAATTTATTCATATAATCAAATAGCATATTATTCAAATAAAAGAAAAACATAAAACCAATCATAAATTAAGCTTGACCTTTTGTTGTAGATAACCCTTGATGAAGAAAAACGCGCTGAGCGTTCTTTTAGATTAAAACGACACCAATTTTGACCAACAACACCCTCATGAATCAAGGTCTCAAAAACTGCTAACAGCTCGAACGAAACAACTTTCTTATGTTTAAATTACTTAAACAATGGTCAAGTAATTTCCCAAATCTCACTATATTATTCGAACTAAGCTATAACTGAGCTTAATCCAAACAACTTTCCATACAATATCAAAATATAATCGTGAAGAATAATTGCAATATTTTTTAGCAGTGATATGAATGTAAGAAGAAATTAAACTCGAAATAACTTTTTATTAATTAAGAACAGTATTACAAAACTTATAAAAATAAAAATATAATTATCTACCACTAAAGTGACATTATAATTGAAAAGTAAGAAAAGGGATAAATTACTGATTAAGCTGGGGGGGTTTATAGGACACCGAGAGGGGTGGTTTGTTGGTGAAGATCGACTCTGAGCCATTAGATGAGTATCTCGCATCATCTCTCCTGTTTGTTACAATCCTAGGGTGTAGATTCCTCCATGGCACACGGATTACCAGGGTGGCAAATCATGTGCTAGTTTGCTGCTGAGTTGGCCAAAGATGATTAGCTCTTGATAATATGGCAGGTATATCAACCAATGAGAGAAAGGCTGTGACGTCTCAAAGGGACACGTGGCGCATAGAACTTGGAATCTGAGTGTAGACCACGCATCATTCTACCCTGAATTATCTGAATACAAGGCGCGTGGCTTCAATTTCCAAATTAATTGGATCCCTAATTATTAGGGTTCTTGACTACTCTTGGTTCATTGTTCTTCCCCTTTTGTTTCTTTCCTCTCATTCCTTCACTTTATTTTTATTTCTTTGTTTGTTTCTTTTGACCAAAATTGACATAGGGGAGTATATAACTTTCCACCCGTTACTTTTCTTTGCATAATGGGCTAAACTTGGACCCCGAATGTTATAATAAAAATTCCATCGTCCCTTTTCTTTTGGTGTTGGGCCTTGACATGAATAAAATGGGCTTGGGATCAAAATTCATACTCCAATTCATCCATAATATCTTGTAAATTGGGCTTATTGGGCCATGAAACCAAAAGATGATGATATTAACTTCCTTATTGGGCTTTTGGACCCAGTACCCGAATGTGGGACCCACAAGCTCGAATAACTTCATTTAGGTTAAATCCACTAAAAACGGACTTGTTTTGGCTTCCTCGATCTTTTCTTCAAACTCGTGTTGTTTTTACCGGTTTTTGTGATCTTGGGTACCTACACACATCAAACAACAAAACAAACATATACAAGGCATTTTTGATACATTTTATGCATTTATTCATGGTTTTAAGATATAATTGATTTAAGTAAAATCACCCATATCAATATTCGAAATTAAAGAATAACTTATAGCAATTATGTTATAGTCATTTCTTTCTTTCGATTTGGAAACTCAAACAACATGCAGCTAACCTACCTTACCTGAGACCCAACTAAAGGATCTTGTTGTCCCTGTTCTTCAACTTTCGTCATCATTAAGTGTCGATGTTGCATGATGATGAACCATGGGTTGTCATATGGTTCGAATTTCAAAAAACTATATGGATGGATGATTCAGTGGATGTGTTTGTATTTGGCTGTTTCGTTTTGGTTATATGAAAGAAGAGGGGTTGATTGAGATAGATCGAGATTTGAGATAGGGAGATGATTTTGGGGGGCGGAGAAAATAAAGCAAGATATGCGTGTGTGGTGGCTGATGGGTTTTGTGAGATTATGATAACTATGAGATTTATTAGGGTTAAGTGTTATTTATACACACTTATATCTGAATTATTTGGACCGGATTCACACATTTGCTATTGGGATGTTTAATTTGCTAATGTGTTTAATCTACAAATTTGTAAATTCTTAATCAGTAATGGACGGAGTAGTATATTCCAAATAGAATGTAGTGCACATGTTAACGACCATTTATTTGGTTGTTTAACAAAGTTTACATATACATCTTTTCAATTAGTCATTAATCTGGTGTTTTAAAAGTGACGAGATAATGTGACGGGCCAATATGACGAGAAAAAGTGACAAAATTTATTTGACGAGACCAAGAATATTTTTTGGCTAATTTTGAATTTTAGTGGCTACGGATTTGATCGGGTATTCTTATTTGAAGTTGAAGACGGACTTTTAGAAGGCGTGCACTTATTTTATATTTGAAAGATAACTTGTTCGTGCTTAATCTTAGAATGAAGACTTGTTTATCTAGTTTTCAGGTTTGGGGTGGTTGGTTGATGACCTGGATAACTATCACTTAAAGGAGCTACATTGTTGTACTCAGTGTCACGCGCATAGTCGATGTGAATAATTTCAATAGGTGTTATGCTTATATACTTCTTTTGTAATGTATTGGGTACTTAGAGATTTCTCCACCGTTCTTCAATCAACAATAGTGCAAGCTTAAGTCACAAGATCAAGGAATTCTTATTCAGTTTCACGTTTGGTATATCTAGTTCATTCCATCAGTGTTCACTTCAAATTGCCTACAAGGGGGTTGGTAAAGATATCCATGGAAGAGTTTATGAGTAGAGAATTTCGATCAGCGGCTGATTCTCACAAAATATATAATTCATCTTATTTATTATTCTCACGCGATTTCAGGTACATGTGCGTACGATTTATTGTTGGTTCCGAGGTTCCGAAACCATCAAGGGGGAAGAAGAAGACATATTGAACGCACAACGAGAACACGTGATGAACTTCGTACCTTCTTTTGATTTGAAGACATTCCGGGAAGACATTTTTCATAACCGCAGAGAAAATCAGTGTTTTAACTCGTGACGTTATCAGTCTCTAGACGATACACTATTGTTCGATGTTTAATTTTTTTGATGTTGCAATTATTCATCATCATTATCCTATATGAAGAGATATGCACTTCTGGGACTTAATTGACTCGGGTGCATCTCTGGAAGAAGATATGTGCATTTCCGGGACTTAATTGACTCTGGTGTTATGATGTCAACTTCATGAATGGGATAAAGTGTCTACTTCTGTATTTGGGCTTCATACATGGGATTGGTTTCCTTTCTTCAACTACGTAGGGGAAGAAATGTCTTGATCCTTTCTAGTATGCATAACTTGAACTCTCGGGGGGAAGAAATTTCAGAAGAATTATTCAAGAGTGAGAAAGACGTTGTTGATCTACTTGATGTGCCCCAAACTTTCAATCACTCATAGCAACATTATCATTTCATATGATGGGGTTCGCTTGTTAAATTCCGTTGTGCGCTTAATCATTCTAAGCTTTATTGAAAGCTTTGAAACTGCTTATGAGGATTGTCGGTTTAGGGGAAAGCTATTAAAAGCTTCTACATCAAGATTATTGATAGGTGTGTAAACACCCATCCTTTTACCACTTAATTCTGGCTAAAACGAGACCAAAACACATATTTAATATCATTTGTTTGGAATTATGCGTGGTTTTTGTGTTTATTGTGTTTTCAGAGCCAACCGAATGGATAGTGGAGAAAACATGGGATTGCACAGGTTTTACCGAAGAAAAAGACTCAAGACAAAGTCTAGTGTCCAAGAAATGCAAAAGATTTGAAGTCACTGGGACTATTCGAGATTTATCGAAGAAAAGGACCAAAGATGGAAGATTTACATAAGTCGAAGAAACTCAAGTCTATTAAACAAAGAAATTAAAAGACGAGTTGAATTTAATCGACAACAAATCCCGAATCAGAATCGAAAACGTCAACTTTTCTGAAAAGACGAGAAGACAAGAAGAACGGGAGAAAGCCCACTCACCAACCAAAGGGAGCACCTATATAAAGCCCACCCCTCACAATTTTCATTCAGTTTTTAGTTTTTTCTTTCCCCATTTTTTTCTCTCTTCTTGTTCGTAGCATCACCAACACCACTATGGTGTTTGGTGATTTTGATCTTTGTTTTTCAATCTTGTAATTTTAATCTTTGTTTTGTGATTGATAAAACCTTAATCATTCAATACATCAATCTATTTCATTTCATCTTGTTCATCTTTCCTCTTTTTATTCAAGTTCTTAAGTTCTTATTTGATTGATTTGATCTTTAAAAAGTTGTTGAATTCGTGTTTTTACTGTTGGGATTTGTTATTCATGGTAGTTAAATGATTCTTGGTTAATTTGGTAAAACCTTCTTGCTTATTTAGCTTGATTTTGGATTAAACTCGTTTTCCTTTTTCTTCGGTATAAGTTTCTGTTCTTGAGTGTTCCCAGGTTCCGGATGAACAAAACTTCCGGATGAACACCAAAGTTCCGGATGAACACCAAAGTTCAGGATGAACAAGAAAGTTCCGAATGAATATGTTTTTGAAAAGTTCCGAATGTGTTTCCTTTCAAAAAGTTCCGAGTCAGTTAGAAAGTTCCGAATGAACTGAAAGTTCCGGATGAACAAATCTTCCGAATGAACTGAAAGTTCCGGATGAGTTTAAAGTTCCGAATGAATGTGTTTTTGAAAAGTTCCGAATGAGTTATTCCTTTAAAAGTTCCGAATCAGTTAAAAGTTCCGAATAAACTTCCGACTCAAAGTTCCGGATAAAGTTCCGGATCAATCTTCCGAGTGAACTTCCGAACGAAAAGTTCCGGGTGAACTTCCGAACTAACTTCCGAATCAAAGTTCCGAGTGAAGGATTTTTCAAAGTTCCGAATGAAGACTTCCGGGTGAAAAGTTCCGGATCAATAGTTCCGAATCAAGGTAACTTCCGAATCAATTTTCTTTAAGTGTTACTGTGTTACTGTTTTACTGTTTCTTACTGCTTCTTTATTTTTATTTTAATTTTAATTCAAGTTTTTATTAATTGTTATTAATTTGATTGCTTTTAAATTCAAGTTCACATTTTTCGTGCATTTAAACATTCAGTAGAATAGAAAATCACTCCCCTTGTTAGTAACTAAGAACAATCATTCCACTTAAAACCAAGATCAATTCGAGAGGATATCGAGAGTAAAATTGAACCCATACAAAATGCATGTATCAAATGGCGCCACTGCCGGCTCTTCTCGTTAAGATCAAAAGTTTTTTGTGAGAACTTGGATTTTGGGATCCGTTCCCCGTGAACGTTACTTTTTCATAAAAATTTTCAAAAACACTAAAAAAAATATAAAATTTTCAAAAATCCTAAAAAAAAGTAAAAAAACATAAAAAAACCAAAAATATTTTTGCTTTGTTTTTCTCTTGTTAGTTCTTTTGCAGGTGTATGCGCACTCGATCCACGTCTTATCAAGAGCCCGAGCCTCTCGATAACTTAGACATGGCCGGTGTACAAAACAACAACAACATACCACCTCCAAACAACAATAATAACAACAACAACCCACCTTTCAACAACATGAATAATAACAACAACAATGAGCCTCTACCAGATAATCGGCCGATGATTGAACTGCTGCAAGCTCATGTAGATGGCAACACTGATCCAATTGTTATACCAGCGTTTGCAGCCAACAACTTTGAGCTCAAATCAGGCTTTATCCAGATGGTCTCCGCTCAACCATTCTTGGGGCGTACCATTGATGACCCACATGACCATATCAAGAGATTCTTACAACTCACTAATACGGTCAAGTTCAATGGTGTTCCACAAGAGGTAATCCGGTTACAACTTTTTCCCTTTTCTTTAGAGGGACAAGCCCGACATTGGCTTGCTAAGGAACCGCCACAGAGTATTCTCTCGTGGACGGATTTGGAGACCAAGTTTATCAATTACTTTTTCCCACCCTCTCGTACTACCGCTTTGCGGAATGAAATCATAAATTTTGAACAAAAGTACAATGAGTCGTTCAGTGAATCTTGGGATCGTTTTAAAGATCTTTTAAGAAAATGCCCACAACATGGTTTTACCAAAGTACATCAAATCAATACTTTTTACAATGGTTTAAGCATGAGTGACCAAAATTCACTAAACAGTGCCTCGGGGGGTAATCTTTTGGCTAAGACTTCCAATGTTGCTTGGGATATCATTGAGAATAAGTCACGTGTGCAAACCAAGAGTGTTCGGACCAATGTCGCTAGTGCTAGCACTAGTGACAGCGACAAGCGACTGGACAAAATCACTACGCTTCTTGAATCGCTTGTTACCCACACCGTCAGCAACACCAACAGCATCAATGCTAGAAACGCTAAAGACGCTCAAGTCAATGCTGTTAGCCAACCATGCGAGATATGCGGGGGTCCTCACTCTTACACCACTTGTACCGCCACACAAGACTACCCTTCTGCAAATGTGAATGCAGCTTATGGCACCTATCCTCAACCTGCTTATCAAGCTAGACCTCAAGGTGACCGTAATTTGCTTAGCTACCGCTCCAACAACTACCTCTCACCACCCGGTTTTCCTCCTACCAACCCAAACCAACAACAAAACCTAAATCGCCCTCCTCAACAACAACAACCACCTCGTACACCATACATCCCACCTCACAAGCAGCAACAACCACCTCAACGAAACAACCAAGTATACCAGCAACCTGCTTATCAACCACCCGCATACAATGCTCCTCCCAACTAACCCACCGCTCTTCACCAAGAAGTGGAAACTTATATGAGGACTAACGATGTGATAGTGGGAAATCTTCAGAGAGAAGTGCTCAACCTGAAAGCAGACCTGGTCAAACAAGGGAACGATCTGAGAGCCGACATGAGAAACACGTTGGATAGTCAAACGAATGACTTGAAGAACATGATGGCTAGTTTCTTCCAAGGTAATCAACCCTCTTCTTCAGGTACTCTTCCGAGTAACACCGTTGCGAATCCAAGAGGGGAGATGAAAGCAATCACCACTCGCAGTGGCAAAGGTACCAAGGAACCCGAGCTTCCTATACCTCCACTGGTGGTTGTGACTAAGGAGAACGAGTCACCTGCTCCTATTCCTCATCCTTCTCCTTCCCCAATTTCTCCACCTCTTCCTTCTACCCCTCCTCCACCCAAGGATGTGAGTGATCCTATTCTTCCAAAGCCTTCCTCTTCTTCCAATATACCTTATCCATCTAGGTTGAGGAAAGAGAAGCTCAAAAGCAAGGACGATATTCAGGTTTCGAACTTTCTTAAGATGTTCAAACAATTGAATTTCAACATCTCCTTCGATGAGGCTCTCGCTCACATGCCTAAGTACGCGAAAATGTTTAAAGATCTTCTGAGCGACAAGGAAAAGCTTCTTGATATTGCCAACACCCAACTTAATAAGAATTGCTCCGCAGTGCTCTTAAGGAAATTGCCAACCAAGCTTGGTGATCCGGGTCGTTTCTTAATCCCTTGCAATTTCCCGGGAGTAGAGAATTGCATGGCCCTAGCCGATCTAGGTTCCAGTATTAATCTCATGCCTCTAAGCGTTTGGAAGCAATTATCTCTCCCTGAGCTAGTCCCCACCAAAATGACTTTGGAATTAGTTAACCGTACGGTTGCTTATCCAGTGGGGATAGCCGAAGACGTCTTTGTAGGAGTCGACAAATTCACTTTTCCTGCCGATTTCGTCGTCGTCGACTACGAGATGGACCCTCGTGTTCCCTTGATCGTGGGTCGTCCATTCCTGAGGACCGGTCGCACTCTCATCGATGTTGAAGCTGGTGAGCTTATCATGAGAGTGGGTGACGATAAAATCGTTTTCAACATGGGAAAGTTGTCTAAACAACCTTATTCATACGAGAGTGTTAATTGTATTGACGTTCTGGATGAGGCTTGTGAAGAACACTTCAAAGATGATTGAAAAAGTATTCCTACCTCTCTTCCCAATGTTGAAACCGTTTCCTCTATTGATTCATCACTGTCTCTATTTGGAGAAAGTGATTTGTTTTGGAACAATCTTGAAAACACCACGGGAGATGTGAATTTAGCTATTGATGATTCTCCCACCAATGGGGATGAAGACATGCATTTCTTTGACAACCTTCTCAACGAAGACAATCCTTCTCCTCCATCTCCCACGGTTATTGGTATCGATACTCCGACTTCGAATACGCCTCCCGTCGAAAATCCTCCGGATTTAGAACTTAAGGAGTTGCCGCCCCAACTCGAGTATGTGTTCCTTGAAGAAGAGAAGAAGTCGCCCGTCATTATCGCGAAGGATTTGAAAGATGAAGAGAAATCTCGCCTCATCGCCGTGCTTAAAGGTCACAAGAGGGCTATTGCTTGGAAAATCTCTGATATTCGTGGAATTGATCCTCACTTCTGCACACACAAAATTCTCATGGAGGACGACTTTAAGCCCACAATTCAAAGCCAACAAAGGGTGAATCCAAAAATCCATGAAGTCATCAAAATAGAGGTTATCAAACTTCTTGATGCGGGTATGATTTACCCTATTTCGGATTCACCATGGGTTAGTCCAATCCATTGTGTGCCTAAGAAAGGCGGAATAACCGTTGTTCCCAATGAACACAACGAGTTGATTTCCACTCGTCTCGTTACTGGGTGGAGAGTTTGTATAGACTACCGCAAACTCAATGATGCCACGAGAAAGGATCATTTCCCTCTACCTTTTATGGACCAAATGCTTGAACGTTTAGCGGGTAATGAATATTACTGCTTTCTTGATGGTTTCTCGGGTTATTTCCAAATACCCATCGATCCCCAAGATCAAGAGAAGACAACATTCACTTGTCCCTATGGCACATTTGCGTACAAAAGGATGCCTTTTGGCTTATGTAATGCCCCCGGGACTTTCCAAAGGTGCATGTTAGCTATCTTCCATGACATGGTTGAACAAACCATGGAAGTCTTCATGGATGATTTCTCGGTCTTCGGGGATTCCTTCTCTTCTTGCCTTGCCAATTTGGAACGTATGCTTAAGCGGTGCGAAGACACTCGCCTTGTTCTAAATTGGGAAAAATGTCATTTTATGGTAAAAGAAGGTATCGTGCTAGGACACAAGATTTCCAAAGCCGGTCTTGAAGTAGACCGTGCTAAAGTCGATGTTATCGCTAAGTTGCCTCCACCTTCAACCGTGAAGGGTGTGAGAAGTTTTCTAGGTCATGACGGCTTCTACCGTCGATTCATCAAAGATTTTTCTCAAATCGCTCGCCCGATGACCCACCTCTTGGAAAAAGATACTCCTTTTATCTTTTCCAAAGATTGCCTTGAAGCCTTCAACTCGCTTAAGGATAAGCTTACTAAGGCACCTGTCTTGGTTACCCCTAATTGGGAGCTGCCTTTCGAGTTGATGTGCGATGCTAGTGATTTTGCTATTGGAGCGGTTCTGGGACAAAGAGTGAACAAACACTTCCAACCAATCCATTACGCTAGCAAGACAATGACGGGGGCACAATTGCATTATACGACAACCGAAAAAGAGCTTTTAGCTGTTGTCTATGCCTTTGAAAAGTTTCGCCCTTATCTTTTCCTTTCTACAACAATTGTGTATACCGATCATTCCGCGTTGAAGTACTTGTTGACAAAGCAAGATTCCAAACCAAGACTTCTTCGCTGGGTTGTGCTACTCCAGGAATTTAAAATAGAAATTCACGATAAAAAAGGAGCGGAAAACCTAGCCGCGGATCATCTCAGCAGACTTGAGGATCCTTACCAAGGGGATCATCCGAACAAAGAAATCAATGATTCTTTTCCCTTGGAGACCTTAATGTCTATAAATTCGAATTCTGATGCAACCCCGTGGTTTGCGGACTTTGCAAACTACTTGGCGGGTGGAATTCTCAAGGAAGGGTTGACGTCCCAACAAAAGAAAAAGTTCTTCACCGACATTAAGACTTACTTTTGGGATGACCCTTACCTATTCAAACAATGTGCCGACTTGATTATTTGCCGATGTGTTGATGGACCGGCAGCTTTAAAAATCCTTGACGCTTGCCACAAAGGACCCACCGGTGGTCACTTTGGTCCCAACTACACCGCCAAAAAAGTGTTTGACTCGGGATTTTATTGGCCCTCCATATATCGTGACGCTCACAATATGGTTAAACGATGTGATGTTTGCCAAAAACAAGGCACAATCACACATAAAGACGAGATGCCTCAGAATTTCATACAAGAATGTGAAATCTTTGATGTTTGGGGTATCGACTTTATGGGGCCATTCCCTTCTTCTAAAGGAAACAAATACATCCTTGTAGTCGTTGACTACGTTTCAAAGTGGGTTGAAGCCAAAGCTTTACCTACTAATGACGCAAGGGTGGTTTGTAACTTTTTAAAATCTCTATTCGCTAGATTCGGTGTGCCTCGTGCCATTATTAGTGATCGTGGGACTCATTTTTGCAATGACCAATTTGCTAGAGTCATGGCTAAGTACGGTGTAAATCATCGTCTTTCCACAGCCTACCACCCACAAACTAATGGCCAGGCTGAAATATCCAACCGAGGACTAAAGCGAATTCTGGAAAGAACCGTGGGAGAGCATCGTGTCTCATGGGCTGATAAACTTGATGATGCTTTGTGGGCTTTTCGTACTGCATACAAGATTCCGATTGGTTGTACACCATATCGTCTCGTGTACGGGAAAGTGTGCCACCTCCCCATTGAGTTGGAGCACAAGGCTTACTGGGCCTTGAAATGGGCTAATTTTGATATCAACAAAGCCGGTGACCTACGCAAGATCCAACTCAATGAGCTCAATGAACTCCGTAATGAGGCTTATGAAAATTCTTTGATCTATAAGGAAAGGACTAAGCTCATTCACGACTCTAAGATTAAGAACCGAGAGTTCCATGTTGGAGACAAAGTCTTACTTTTTAACTCTCGGTTGAAAATCTTTTCGGGCAAGCTGAAATCTCGTTGGTCCGGCCCATTCACCATTGCCCAAATTTTTCCATATGGTATTCTCGAGCTCGCTCAACCTAATGGACCTAATTTTAAGGTGAATGGCCAACGAGTGAAGTTGTACTTTGGTGAGGACACCTCTTAGGAGGTGATTCCATCCCTCACCACGTTCCTCATGAACTAATTTTGGGTCGAGTCAGGCTCGTGACTCGGTTATCAAAAACAAGCGCTCCTCGGGAGGCAACCCGAGTTTCTATCCTTTTATGTTTTAACCTCCTAACTGTAGGGGGACCTCTATAGGGTGTTTGTTTTTGTGTGGTGATGTGATTATAGGGATTAGTGCACTCTTGGAAAGTTTGAAGAACCGTGCTCCCGTGTTATCCGAAATCCGGTTCTATCTCTCAACTATTGTGATTCAATTTTATTCATACTCACATTTGAAATTGATCACTTTAGTCGTCTCTTCCTTAACTTGATTTAACCAACGTGCACAATGTCATAAGTGTAGGGGAGACTTTTCCCACATGCTTAAACATTGAGGACAATGTTTATCTTAAGTGTAGGGGGGACTTCTACCGAAGTTTTAAGTGGACTTTTCCATGAAAATGCCTTCATTTAACCGAAAAATCATCTTTTTCAACATTTTTCAATTTTTTTATTAACTTTGGCCATTTAGTCGTAATTTTTAAATTTTTATCGTTGCTTTCATATGTATATATTCCGCAATAAAGTAAAAAATATTAATAAAGTGGTGTAGCTAGTTTAGAAGTCTTTGACATATTAGGCCCGTTGCGTTTATTTTGACTCAACCCGAATAGGCTTATCCAAGTTTATTCTAGCTAGTATCCTTAACCATGTAGACCTTAATTGGTTTATTAGGCTAAGTATCCACGAGTCTCATTACTTGAGATTTTAAATTGTGGAGGACGAGAAATGATAGAGTCAATTATAAGTCGGTATTCTTGCACAAGCTCACTTGATGTAATTATTTGCCTATTCTCCCATCACTTGCTAATAATTTATCTTCAATAAGTAAGGTCGTACGATTTGAAAAGTTACTTAGCTTCTAGCCCAAGATCGTTTAAAAGTTGCTCGGTAATGATAAGAGTTCATAGCCAAGGCATAACTTATGAAGCGGGGCGCGAAGATTGGCGAGTCCGAAAAGGCCGTAACAAGGCATGAGGATTCCATTTTATTGCTAAAGATCCAAAGTGATGTGAAAAGCATTATTCCCAAAGTCAATATGAAGGATCAAGACTCAGGACGAAAAGCAATCAACTCCCATAAAGATGATGGAGAAGTCTATCCAAAAAGACCCTAACAAGGTATGAGGATAAATAGATCCAAGTCCGAAAAGGAGGCGGATCGTTGTATCTCAAAATCCCAATTAGAGATTGAAGAAATAATCATGAAGTCGTGGTCAACAAAGTTGGAGTACCCCTCAAAAGTCTCCAAAGTGAAGAAACTCTATTACGATGTATTGACCATTATCTCAAGCACGTCTCTCAAGATATGAAGTATGAAGTACATGCCAAATATCGGCCCGAGAAAGGTTTCAAATCGTGAACCGAGTTATGCCAAGATATGAACTTTTTGATATCCCGAGAAGCAGTTTTAAGAGATTTTTTCCTTTAGCTAACTATTGATCAAATCGTCCTACTTTGCTTTCAGCCTAAATAAAATATCGAAATAAGTCCAAAAATGTATCTTCATGATCATTCTAAGACAAAAATAAAATATAGGAGATACACCTAGGAATAAGGGAGTTTAAGCATTTAATTAAGCCATGTGTGTAAGTGTTTGATTTACTAACTTATAATAACAATGATCTCGTTTTTAAGCTTAGTTTGGGGAACGTGAAACTTGAGGGTGATAAATCTTCGCAGCACCAAAGCCCTAATATAAGTCCTTGATTTCTTTGCAAGTTATTTCCATCCTTTTGTTTACTTTAAAGTTTTAGTTTCTCTTAGTATTTTAATTTTTGTTTAAGCAGTATTTTAATAAGGCCAAGGTTGATTAATTATGAGAAAAGTGTAAAATTGCTTTATCACTAAGCATTGCATGAGGGCATGGCAATGGTTAAGTGTAGGGGATTTGATAGGTGTGTAAACACCCATCCTTTTACCACTTAATTCTGGATAAAACGAGACCAAAACACGTATTTAATATCATTTGTTTGGAATTATGCGTGGTTTTTGTGTTTATTGTGTTTTCAGAGCCAACCGGATGGATAATGGAGAAAACATGGGATTGCACGGGTTTTACCGAAGAAAAAGACTCAAGACAAAGTCTAGTGTCCAAGAAATGCAAAAGATTTGAAGTCACTGGGACTATTCGAAAATTATCGAAGAAAAGGACCAAAGATGGAAGATTTACATAAGTCGAAGAAACTCAAGTCTATTAAACAAATAAATTAAAAGACGAGTTGAATTTAATCGACGACAAATCCCGAATCAGAATCGAAAACGTCAACTTTTCTGAAAAGACGAGAAGACAAGAAGAACGGGAGAAAGCCCACTCACCAACCAAAGAGAGCACCTATATAAAGCCCACCCCTCACACTTTTCATTCAGTTTTTAGTTTTTTCTTTCCCCACTTTTTTCTCTCTTCTTGTTCGTAGCATCACCAACACCACTAGGGTGTTTGGTGATTTTGATCTTTGTTTTTCAATCTTGTAATTTTAATCTTTGTTTTGTGATTGATAAAACCTTAATCATTTAATACATCAATCTATTTCATTTCATCTTGTTCATCTTTCCTCTTTTTATTCAAGTTCTTAAGTTCTTATTTGATTGATTTGATCTTTAAAAAGTTGTTGAATTCGTGTTTTTACTGTTGGGATTTGTTATTCATGGTAGTTAAATGATTCTTGGTTAATTTGGTAAAACCTTCTTGCTTATTTAGCTTGATTTTGGATTAAACTCGTTTTCCTTGTTCTTCGGTATAAGTTTCTGTTCTTGAGTGTTCCCAGGTTCCGGATGAACAAAACTTCCGGATGAACACCAAAGTTCCGGATGAACACCAAAGTTCCGGATGAACAAGAAAGTTCCGAATGAATATGTTTTTGAAAAGTTCCGAATGAGTTGCGAGTCAGTTAGAAAGTTCCGAATGAGCTGAAAGTTCCGGATGAACAAATCTTCCGAATGAACTGAAAGTTCCGGATGAGTTTAAAGTTCCGAATGAATGTGTTTTTTAAAAGTTCTGAATGAGTTTTTCCTTTAAAAGTTCCGAATCAGTTAAAAGTTACGAATAAACTTCCGACTCAAAGTTCCGGATAAAGTTCCGGATTAATCTTCCGAGTTTACTTCCGAAAAAAAGTTCTGGGTGAACTTCCGAACTAACTTCCGAATCAAAGTTCCGAGTGAAGGATTTTTCAAAGTTCCGAATGAAGACTTCCGGGTGAAAAGTTCCGGATCAATAGTTCCGAATCAAGGTAACTTCCGAATCAATTTTCTTTAAGTGTTACTGTGTTACTGTTTTACTGTTTCTTACTGCTTCTTTATTTTTATTTTTATTTTAATTCAAGTTTTAATTAATTGTTATTAATTTGATTGCTTTTAAATTCAAGTTTACATTTTTCGTGCATTTAAACATTCAGTAGAATAGAAAATCACTCCCCTTGTTAGTAACCAAGAACAATCATTCCACTTAAAACCAAGATCAATTCGAGAGGATATCGAGAGTAAAATTAAACCCATACAAAATGCATGTATCAATTATGTGGCATGAATTAGGGGGGAAGTTAATTCAGAAGCTTCTCCTTAACTAGAAGTATATGAGTTAATTAGCTCGTGTCGTTATAGTATTTCTTCTACAAGTTATTACAAAGATGAGTCTTATTGAAGTGAAGACTTGAAGTTAAAGGCCTCAGAAGACTTCATCACAACAAAATGAAGCTAAGGTGGCACTCATAAAGTGTTGTATTATGTCTTTAAAATGTTGCCTTATGCATAATGTGACACTTTATCAAGTGCTACTTTATGCAACGTCGCCTTAGGTATATGCAACACTTATATTGAAATATACAACATTTTTCAAAAGTGCTGCTCATGTTTGAAAATTGTGATACTTTGACTTGCAACACTTTCTTAGTGGCAGTGCAACACTTTTTACACTTTTATGCAACACTTATACACTAAAATGCAACACTTTCACATTCAAACGCTAACAAAGGCAACACTTTAATATTCAAATACAACACTCTTTTCATTGAAATACGACACTTCACTATTCAAATACAACACTCTATTCATTAGAATGCAACACTTTTCACTTGATATCAAGTGTGACACTTTTGATTTTTCTTGACATATACGTGTGACACTTTATTAACTAATTTGTGACAATTTATTAACGAATTTGTGACACTAATATAATCCAACAAAATGATATATATATATTCCTTTTTCTACATTATAAAATACACTTTTCTCGAAGATGTCGAAAATGTAAAATTTATATATTTCCACTATATATAAATAATAAACAAAAGTATTATTTTGTTGTTCTTTAACAATTCTACCCCATACAATTTAACTAACAATGCTTCCAAAAAGAAAAGTCACGAGACTAAAATCCTTGAATCTTGACATATTCTTTAAAAATCACCACTCACAACTTATAGCACGCCAAAACAACAGACCTGTTACACATAAAATTCATATACTGTTAGTATTTTCATACTTATAATTTATAACATATTTTATACTAATATTAGCATAAATTTATAACATATTTTATACTAATATTAGCATAAATTGTCCAACATAATCCTTGACACATTTTGGTTGCTAAAAGTTATATTAGCAATAATGGTCGGTTAAACTGTTGTAGGTTCTAGCATATATAGTTCAAATTAGTTGAGCCTTAAGCATCTATTCTGAAAAGGTTTGGATCACGCAAGTTATTTAGCCCGACAACCTTTTATTTTCTTTTTAGTGTACTAATAATGAATAATCCAATTAGCCAAATATAATTTTTCTCATTATATAACTAAAAACTAGAGCAACAAAAGGAACGAGTGGTTGGGTGCTCGCTGAATTCTAGGGGTGTGCACAAGTATGGATAAGCTAGTTTGTGTTTAAGAAGGGAAGCATAGCTGATATAAACCTTATGGGCACATAAAGTTAGTTGTTAGTTTGACCAGTTATGTGTTTCATATTCTCTTAATTCTTTTCATTGTCCATGAAATTTTGGGTCATTTATGGGAAAGGGTTGTTGTGAAACACTTTATTTGATTTTTATAACAATAAAACCGTATATTTTCCACAAATATTTCAAGTTCTAATTTAACAGTATTAATATACAGCTAGCTTTAACAAATAGGAAAATTCATAGTAAGATAATCATGCCACATATATTTTGTATGCTCAAACTAACACTGCATATCAAACTTACTTATATTATTTCAATATGTGGTATCAAATTGAATACGAGTACTCTGATTTTGTAAAGTCAAGAGTTATTCTGTAAGCAATAATATTAGTAAGTTTGATATGACGTGGCAATTATATAAGTAAGTTGATTGACATTTTTGAGGATCATGATGTGGCAATAATATAAGTAACTTTGATATGACGTGGAAAAAATAGTTGACCTGCTTGTACTTTGATGAGTAAAGTCAAGTGTTATTCTGTAAGCACATGGGGTCTGATGACGTCGACACAAAACTACCTTTTTGTTCAAAATCACGGCTTGTGACGAACACAGAATAATGCTTGATTTTACCCTTCTGAGTACGTACAGGCTCTGAACCACTATAGTAATCAGAAAAACACCACATCTACTGCCTGTAGAAACCAAAAATTTACCTTTTTCGCGAGAGGTCTTAACCACTTCAATAAATCCTGCTAGCTCTGCTGCAAAACAAAATCTCAACTGCTTCCATAAAAGCGAATTATATATTATAGGGCTATGTCAAGAATAAACCTGTAGTAATTTTCTGAGCTTCCAAATCGCTACTAAGTGATAAGCATTGGTCAGCTTCGAAAACACCCAATCTCACACAGATTCTCAAACATAAGTACTTCAAAGAACCATTCACCGTTAAATGCCAAAAATCCTAATTAGTCAAAACCTGTAACTTGTGGGCCTTTTGCTTCTAATCATTTTGAACAATCCAGATTATACTATATTGATGCGTGTTAGAAAGTCTAAAATTCAAATTAAAAGTTGAATACAAAAAATGTTAGTATAAAGTAGTGCTACAGTATACCATGGCAAAGGCAACCGAGTACAAATAGCAGTGTTTCAGTTGATGTACGCTAAATAACATGTTTTTTAAATACTGCAAACAATAATTCCATGAGATTGTTCAGAAACACCCATGCATTCTATTTATCTTTTTAGTGAATGATGCTGGAAGCGTATTAAACTCACAAACGAGGCCTTAATTCTTACCCGTGGTGCCATGTCAGCAAAAGAATGGTTTGATTCTTTATGGTCTCTGGCTGATGAAAGAAGCATTTCTTCTTGGCACAGAAGTTCTTAATGAGGAAGAAGTAATGTCCGGTTAAGGAGTGCATAACTGTGAGTAGCTATTGATCCCAATGGGAACCAGTCACCAATGGAAAAAGTAAAAGCCACCTCACATTTAAAACCTCTTTATAACTGAACTCATTAAATCAACATATCAAACTCATAAGAAAACCACAACCAATTCGTATAAAACTAGAGATCAAAAAGCAGAAAATGTTGCCTCCAACTAAACACAGACTACGACATGATTTTGTATTAACGATATATTAAACAAATTCAAATTACCATATCAAGCCCATTTTTCTTTAAACAAACATTGAACTTATCAGTGCAATACATATACCACTTGCATATTTTCTAACAAAAGCCACATCACAATTCACGATATACTTATTAGTGTCATAAAAGAACATCTCTAAAGAAACTATCTCAAATAAAAAATGGTCTGGTTTGCTACACATGATACATTCAAATTGTCTATAACTTGCAAATACTAATATGGATTTGACCTCTAAATTCAAGATATCCACTTCGACAACAGTGGGAATGAAACAATTGGAAGATATAGCAAAATATATAAATAAGAATAAAGCATTTGAAAAGTCAGAACTTTTATGCTCTCAAGATGCAAGATGTAAATAGGAGAACATTATTTATACCTAGAGTTAATAACTAAAACCTTAACATTCATTAATTAGATCCTTAAAGACATATAATTCTAATGACATAAATTTCAATTCAATCCATAATTCCATATGGGTAGTAATCCTCTATTACTAAAAAATTGAAAATATGAAACAACATATATATATATATATATATATATATATATATATATATATATATATATATATATATATATATATATATATATATATATATATATATATATATATATATATATATATATATATATATATATATATATATATATATTAATTGAATCCATCCTATGCGGACAAGGCTTGCCACGTGTTAATAGCAACTAAGTATATTATCAATGGTGGTTTTGGAGCTGTTAATACTGAAAGTGAATTAGATCCCCAAATTGAACCCGTCAACAAATCAATTTTATTTATGATCAAACGGATGATAGAGGAAAATGACATACCTGATTGTTTTAGATTTTAGTACTAAAACAGTGTATTATAATAACATATCCTTTGTTTTTTTACGGAAGACGAGTATATAAATAATATGGTTATTTGTTGACGAATTTTAAGGAATGAGGGGTAAAATTGTGAGGAGAGGTTATAGGATGAAAAAGAGTAAAGATTAGCTTTGACTTCAAATGCCGGTTATTAGATTGGCAAATTTATGATTTGAAAATTCAGAGGTAATATTAACATTTTAGAAAATGTGGCGCCTAGATGCGTTTAATAGTGTTTATATTTTAATTATTGAATTTGGATATCTGGTTCATATAGGGAATACAATGTGGCGCCATTTAATTATTGAATTTCGACATTTGGCTCATGGAGGGAATACAATGTGGCGCCATTTGTATCTAGGGTGCAAATCATGTTGGGTTAGTCGGGTTCGGGTTATTCGGGTCAGGTCGAATTCGGGTTGAAGGTAAAAATAATTTATTTGAATTCAATCCGAGTTGAACTCAAGTTAGTCGGGTTCGGGTCTACTCGGGTCAGGTCTGTTTGGGTTCGGGTCAACCGGAGTATGGGTAAAATAAAAAATAAAAAAAAAAAAATTTTATATACAAATTAAATAAAATTTATATATAAAAAATATAAAAAATATAAAAAAAAATTTATTTGGGTCAATCGAGTTGACTCGAACCGGAATTAGGTATAATTTTTTTACCCTATGTCCGATCCGATTTTGAATTCGGGTTAGTCGGGTTGACCCAATTAACCCGAATTGAAATTTAAACCCGACTAACACAACCCGAATATGCTTGGGTCAGAAAAGTTGACACCATATTTGTATCACCCAGTTATATGTCGAATTGTCAATGTATATACAAACTTAACATACCAAATAACACCACTCTAAACTCTAATTTAAGTTGAAATTTTCAACAAATACAAAATTAAAAAATGATTGTATATATTAAAAAAATTAACAAAAATTCATGTCGTCTGTTGCGTTTTAGTTTTAAAAAATGCAACATTTTAAAAAGTGTTGCACTTGCATACAAATATTTGCATCACTTTATTCAAATGTTGCATTAGATGAATAAATGCAACACTTATTTAAAAAATGTTGCATTCCAATCAATTTTACTATAAAAGCAACACATATAGCAAGTGTTGCTTCAAAAATGTTGCATTAGACTTATTTTGTAGTAGTGGGCATTGGACGCTTCATGGAAGCTTGTGTTTTTAATCATTATGTACTTGTTAGGAAAAATATTGTACGGAATTCTACACGTCGTCCCATGGGGGAAGATTGTTGGAAATTCAATTTATGTGACGACATTTAAGAATTCCCATTAGTTGTCATAGTCACTCACGCAAGGACTAGACTAGGAAACGATGTATAGTATGTATGCGTGAGTGACTATATATACCCCTCCAAGGCTTCCAATGAGGGGTTGTTGTTTGTGTTTTTCCCATTTTTATTTTATAAACTTTGTCTTTCTCTCTCTCTAGAAACACCTACATCCAACCTTTCTCTCTCTAACTCAACAATGGCTACCGCCACCATCTACCACCCTACTAGACCATCGGATCATATAAAATAGCAAACCAACAATTGGTATTAGAGCCAATGGTTCAATCCTTGGATCATTTCGCGTTTTATTGTCCGATTTTAAAACATAAATAGACACGACACCATAAATAGAGTTCGTACAAAAGTTGTAAATATTTTAAAACATGCCTATTTGGCTTGTAGTTATTTCAAACTACAACCCGGTTTTCATATTAAAGTCAAGTATTTCTTATGAGAGCTATGGCTCAACAACGGGAATTAATTTTCTCGGGCATGGTTTACTTTAAACCCATGTAAGGGATTGTGTTTACTTTATAACACAATCTAACACGGATATATATACACATCAGTGCATTTATTTGTTGAAACAAGAGAAATCTTGTTTTTATGAAGTTATCATCTCTATAAACCAAAGTTCTTTGCGATTGGTATCTACATACTCGACGATGCGACTACTCAAACGGAGACTACAGCTCTTTTGATAGAACACGGGTCAACAATTGAGGGGGAGCAACTGTCAAGCATTTAGAATCTTCGATGCCGAAAGTGCCAAGTTCACAAATTGGTGTCAAGACAACAATACCAATCGTAAACGTGGTGTCAAGAGATGACTTCAAACATGACGAGGCGACCAACATTTGCCAACAAGAACTATTTGATCTTATCGTATGATGTTCTCATCAATCAGGTCCAACCTTGACAATACATTCTAATATGGTGAATATGTGATCATGTTAAAAATCGTTATCATATCTCACAAATTGCTCTCATGAAGCGGACTCGCATTTTTCTTCCCAAATTTCTTAAACATCATTAAATCCTTTGATATCAAAAATATCGGTTGGGTTAATATTTTTAATATTGGGGAGAAAATGTGATTTAATATGGGAAATTATCACAAATGGTATGACTTAACGTGATAGCTCATCCCGACATGTGCGAAATGCTTTCGAATATCGTGGCATATGTTAAGGGGGAGCAAAATGGATTTTCTATATCAAAATGGATTTTCATGGTGACATATACTTACCCTCAACCCATTTATTTCACGACTATGAAGATTGTGGTGACATAGGGATGGTAGGATAGGTTAAGTCCAATGATTCTTCCAAAACCGGAGGAATCTTCCCAAGGACATTCCATAGATAGAAATAGTAGTCCTTAGGAAAGATGGAGAAAGTTTTTGAACGTAGCAGAATACCGACCAAGTACTTAAGTTAACACTGGAACAGTCAGAACAAGGTGCTAGTTATGACGTATTGGTAAGCATTGAAGGGGTTGAAGAATGAAAAAGAATGTTAAAGATAAAGGGTGAAAAGAAATAAGCCCTCCTCATAACCTTAGTGTGAGAATCGTGGTTTTAAGGTTCGTCACTTGGTCCTATTTTTAGGTTAATTTATGTGTGACTATATGATTAGCGTGTTTACATGTTTATTTTGCGTGAACGAGGTTGGTGTGGATATCGTATATGGGTATAAAGTACTCATAAGTAAATCAAGGATCGGTTATTTCATGTTCATGAGCTCACAATTAGTGACTATGAAATGAAATGGTGTTATTTTGGTGTTTATGTATACGTATAACTATTATAGTAAATTTTATTTTGTTTAGGATTTGGGGTTTAGCATTTAGAGGTCTCGGGTAAGGTGTTTAGTCATGTGAGTATTTTTCGGGATGGTTTTAAGTCATTTAGGACTTAGTTATAAAGTTTATTTCAAAATTTAAGATTTTTTTTAAACTGTATATTTTACGGTAAACGCGTAAAATTGACTAGTTTCTCAGTTTTGAGATTTTAGAAACTTTAGGGGCTGAAATAAATTAAGTAAATTTAAGGAAATATTAGTAAAGTAATAATAATAAATAAAAATAAAAAATAAAAAAATAAAAAAAGGGGTATATAGTCGGTTTTATACGACTTAAACAAAAAAAAGAAAAAAGAAAATTTATGGTAAGTGGGCTTTTAGTTGGTCTAGGATTTTTGTACCGTATAAGGAACACCACACATAATATCAAACGCATAATTTCTTGTTCCTGGAGTCTTTGGTCGACAAAACATCATAGAAGAATTAGGGTTTTCATAAAAATCTTGGTTTTCATAAATCAAAGGTAAATCTTTATAACCCTTTTTAATTAAAGTGTTTTAATTCTTTCTCAATCATCTTATGATGGATTTAGGTTAGGGTTTAAATTAAAATCTGTATATTAATGATATTATAATGATTAGGTGAATTAGGGCTTGTAATTAGTGGAGTTATGGGTAATTAATTAGGTTAATTTAATTGAATTCGTAATTAAAAACTGGGCAGAATTTTTGGTCTATTGTTTTGATCATATCTGGAGTTTTAGGAACTTTCATGGTTCGATCCAAGTATCCCTGAATAGATAATTGAGTTGGCTTTCAAATGCAAGAAACAAGAACTAAATTGGAGGTAGGGAGGTGGGTCAAAAATAGGTTACAACAGTCGGAGGTCAAAACAGTTTTGAAATTTGTCGGGTTTAGTTTAATGTTTTAGGGTGATTGGGGTACTTAGAAGTACACTTGAGCCCTCTAATGGGCATGTAAGTTGTTCTATATATTAAATAAGAGACCAGGGGTGGGGTTAAGAAAATGGGTTAGGGTAAGACCCCCTAATCATAACAAACTTTTTGTATGTTCAATATCAGTAAAATCCGGATAGACAGAAGTATATATATATATATATATATATATATATATATATATATATATATATATATATATATATATATATATATATATATATATATATATATATATATATATATATATATATATATATATATATATATATATATATATATATATATATATATATATATATATATATATATATATATATATATATATATTGGGGCATTAACAGTATCTTTAAGGTTGGGGAAAAGGGGAGGAGTTAGCTAACATATGTAAAGGCATAGGGTTTCTTTTAAAGAGGTCATGGGTATGGTTAGGTGGGCGTTTGGCTTATAGTTTGGAGACCTAAAAGTTGGGACTGTTTTATGTAAAATATGAACGGGATAGGTATCAATGAGGACTTGTTAGGGAAGGGTAATGGGGTGTTTAGAGCATATGAATGAGGAACATATATGGGAGAAGGCGAGATGTCCATCATAGGTTGATGAGCCATTTTAGAGATTGGTTCATGTTTTGATTTTTGTGTTTTTGTTTGTTAGCTTTTTGCTAGTGCACGGATTATCGAGAGAAGCTCAATAAGGTGAGTTTCATAGTCCCATGTCTACTAATGATTTTGACTTCCAGATGGGATGGAAGAGACACTGTCTTGTTTTTACAAATTATGCTGTGAATGTTTTGTGTTTGGTGATGGACTTGTGCATACTTATGTGATTAACTGCTAGTTGATTCGTGATTGTTTTATGTTTTGACTTGGTACCAAGGGGATGATGACAAGGCGAGGCCTTGGGATTGGTTCATAGGTGTATGGGCGCCTATGGGACCATGGTGTTTGGTAAGGCTGGGAGCCTTGGATTTGGTTTGTTTTGTTAAATCTTGAATATTAGTTGTTAATGCATGTTTGTATCACATTGTCCATATGTTCTTAAATTTGGTTATTATTCATAGCTTATGGTTTGATTTTGGCGTTGGAGTCTAAACCTATGACTCTCACCTACTTTATGTTGACATGTTTTAGTGTCTCTTTCAGGTGAGAATGTGGTTAAGCTTGAGAATAGAAGTGGCTAGCTTTGGAGGCATTAGGATTGCATTTAGAAGGAGTTCCCCGTTCCTTCTTAGTTTATTTCTATGTGTTTTGAATAAGTGATACTTTGTGGACACCTTTATGATGTTTTGTTTTGTGGTAATTGTTTGTCTTGGGTAAGAGGTAGGACCCTTACCTATTTGCCTAGACTCCTGCATTTTGTGGAGATATTGTCATGACATTTGTGTCACCATTTTATGACATTTCCATTTCATTTAGTTATCTCTATAGACACGCCATGTTGTGATGATATACATACTTCGCGCCCCATATTCCGCCATGTTGGGCTATGACAGAATGGTATCAGAGACAATGGTTATAGAGAATTAGGTTGCCTAGTCTAGTAGCCTAGTCTATAGCTTAAGGGTCCCTGCATGTAGGCGTCATAGGAGTATATGTGCATTAAAAAGTTTTCTAGATGTTATTGGTTTTTACTTGCGATGTTGTTAAGTTTTGACTAGTATGGGTTGAACCATAATCACCCACGCTAGTCATTGTTTATCTTGCTTAAATTGTACATTATAGTACATAATTTGGTACATGGTAGTTCTGTCTTTTGTTGAGTTATTTTATGTACCTGAAGTATAGTATTTTCTTTTGATGTTTAAGTCATGCCCCGTGAGAGGTACGTATTGGTTCAAGTTACCGGAATTAGGTGGATAGGAATCTATCGGCGTGTAAACTATAGGAAGAAAATCCCAAATGCTTGGTATCCATGCGAGGGTATAGAGGACATGACTAGGGAAGAGGTGAATAACACGTGGGTTTATAAAACCGTGTTGACAGTAACAGCTAAGGAAGGGGATAGGGAACAATTGTGGAGGAGGGTTAGGACCCAACCACTATACCCGAATTGTAATAATAATGGAGGAGATGAATCGGATACAGAATCCACTACATCTAACGGTTATTTGTTTACTTAGTATAGGTTGTTTCTACTCTTGCGGGCAACATGACTTACTATTGGTTATGGTTCCATTTAGATTCGGTCTATGCTAGTTTAGCTAGACTATAAATTTATGCATTTTAAGTATTTACTATATTATTTTAATAATAAAACCTCGGATCTTTTGTTTTGTGTTGGTGTGTTTAATTGTTAGATGTATATGTTATATGTTGTATTGACTCTTATAAGTGCTATCATAGGAGGGAGTGCGTTGGGGAAATGGTAATTGTATAAGTATGGTGGCCAACATAGTTATACAAGTACCACAACTTTAACGGATATCTAAGTGTGATTGTATGAAAGAGAGTTAATACATGTCTGTACTATGTACAATAGTAGTATGTATGATAATGGTAGACGTAGATATGTTGTATTATTTATACTGCATGGAGTATTCTGGTGGTTATTAACGGGTATTACGTCTTACTATAGAATGGTGAACACACGAAATGGTGCTGGAGGAAGTGGTGGGGGAGAAAATCCCGACATGGCTGCTTTGATTGCGGCTCAATTGGCAAACATCATACCAAACATTGTTCAGCAGGTGACTGATAACATGAACAACAACCACAACAACGGTCCAGGAGCTGGTGGCAACAACGGCTGCAGCCATAAGGCATTCACGTCTTGTGGTGCTAAGGAGTATGATGGAAAGGGTGGCGCGGTAGCACTTACCCAATGGATTGAAAAGATGGAAAATGTGATTCAGATGAGTGGTTGTTTACCCAATCAAAGGGTCATGTATGTAACTGGTTCATTGGTAGGAAAGGATTTAACTTGGTGGAATACTTAAATCCAAACGAGAGGGAGAGTTACTGCAAATGCTATGGCTTGGGCCGACTTCAAGGCTCTTATGACTACGGAGTTTTGTCCAAGCAATGAGATGGAGAAGCTGGAAAATGAGTTTTGGGGACATGCTATGGTTGGAGCGGCTCATGTAGAATACAAGGATCGCTTCCATGAATTGGCAAAGTTGGTTCCTCATTTCGTTACCCCTGAAGCAAACAAAATCAAGAGGTACGTTGCTGGATTACCTCCTCAGATCAGAGGAATGATCAAGGCTACTCAGCCTACTACGATACAACAGGCAATATTGACAGCAGGAATTCTGACTCAAGAGGCTGTATCAAGTGGGACTTTGGGAAAATCGGGGGATAAGAGAAAGGAACCGGAAGATGTGAAATCACCTGACAAAAATTGGAAAAGTGATAAGAAGGAAAAGGATGGCAGAAATTTTGCCATAAGGACACCCCAAAATTTTGGAAATCCAAACATCAATACTAACAACAACACACCTTGCAGGACCTGCTCTAGGTTCCATGCAAGAAGCACCCCTGTGCCGTGTGTTTTAATTGTCAGAAGCCGAGGCACTTTGCTAAAGATTATAGGGCGCCTAACCGGAATGCGTCGCCACTTCAATCTGTAAGGGTGAATGTAACAGGGGGAAATTGCTTTGAGTGTGGACAACCCGGGCATTTCAAGAGGGAGTGTCCTAGATTGGTTGGAGCAACCAATCAGGGCAGAGGGCAGCTAGCTTTGGAAGGAAATCGAGGAAACCAAGGTGGTGGCAATCTGAATAATGCTAACCGCAACAATGGAAACACTGGGAATCGGAACTAGAACAGGAACGAAGGAAATCAGAATAAGGGAAATCGGAATGGAGGCAGGGTTTACCTTGCAAATGTAGTAGAAGCGGTTCAGGACCCGAATGTAGTAACGGGTACGTTTTCTGTTAACAGTCACTTTGCTACTACTCTTTTTGACTCTGGGGCAGATTTTAGTTTTGTGTCTTTTCGTGCCTTTGTTAAATATGAACCCTAGTGTAGCGAAACCAAGGTATGTGATTGAGATAGCTAGTGGTAAGCAAAAAGAGGTAGATGAGATATTTTTAAACTGCAAATTAGAGTTGGGAGAATTTAAGTTCACCATAGATTTAATTCCTCTAGGACATGGGAGTTTCGATGTGATTATTGGTATGGATTGGTTATCGAAGCATAGGGCTGAGCTAATGTGTCATGAAAAGATTGTTAAGATCCCCATAGGTGACAATAAGGTATTATATGTGTATGGAGAAAGAAGGGAGAAGATGACCAGATCCCTTATGAATGCCAAGGATGATGAGCCTCAAATCAATAAGATTCGGGTAGTAAGAGAATTCATCGATGTATTCCCGAATGATTTGATGAGATTACCACCGATGAGACAGGTGGAGTTTAAGATTGACTTAATACCCGGGGAAACTCCCATGGCTAGGTCGCCATATCGTTTAGCACCCTTTGAAATGCAGGAATTAGCTGAGCAACTTAAGGAGCTGCAGGATAAGGGATTTATTCGGCCTAACTCTTCACCATGGGGAGCACCGGTGTTGTTCGTTAAGAAGACAGATGGATCATTCTGGATGTGTATCGATTATCGGGAGCTGAACAAACTGACCATTAAGAACCATTATCCTCTCCCAAGGATTGATGATTTATTTGATCAGCTGCAAGGAGCAAGATACTTCTCAAAAATTGACCTTAGGTCTGGTTATCACGAACTAAGGGTCTGTGAGGAGGACATACAAAAGACCGCGTTCAGAACAAGGTATGGACACTTTGAATTCACTGTTATGCCATTTGGGTTGACAAACGCGCCAGCAATGTTCATGGATCTAATGAACCGAGTGTGGAAGCCATATCTAGATAAGTTTGTCATAGTCTTCATTGATGACATACTTATCTACTCTAAGACGGAGGAGGAACACAACAAGCATTTAAGGTCGGTGTTGGAACTGCTCAGGAAGGAGAAACTTTATGGGAAGTTCTCCAAGTGTGAATTTTGGCTGCAAGAAGTATAATTTCTAGGGCATGTAATCGACAATGATGGCATACATGTAGACCCAAAGAAGATTGAAGCCGTGAAGGATTGGAAGGCACCTACTAAACCGTCAGAAATAAGGTCATTCTTAGGTTTAGCGTGATATTACAGAATATTTATAAAGAATTTCTCTAGAATATCAAAGCCTTTGACATTGTTGACCCAAAAGAATCAGAAGTATGAATGGGGCGAAGAGCAAGAGAAGGCGTTTTAGACACTAAAGGATAGGTTGTGTAATGCATCGATCTTGTCCTTACCAGAAGGGATGGAAGATTTTGTGGTTTATTGTGATGCGTCCAATCTGGGTTTAGGATGTGTTCTTATGCAGCGAGATAAAGTCATAGCTTATGCATCACGACAATTGAAAAACCATGAGAAGAATTACACCACACACGACTTGGAACTAGGGGCTGTAGTCTTTGCTCTCAATATATGGAGACATTACTTGTATGGGACGAAAAGTGTGATCTATACGGATCACAAAAGCTTGCAGCATCTTTGATCAGAAAGATTTGAACATGAGGCAGAGGCGATGGTCGGAGTTATTTAGTGATTATGATTGTGAGATCAAGTATCACCCTGGAAAGGCCAATGTGGTGGCGGATGCTCTAAGTAGGAAGGAGAGGCTAGAACCTACAAGAGTAAGGGCAATGAGCATAACTATTTAGACAACTCTTAAAGATAGAATTCGAGCAGCACAAGTAGAGGCCATTAAGGAGGAGAGGCTGGTTGAAGAAAATCTACATACTATGGATCAGTACATGGAAGAAAGAGGAGATGGTTGCAAGTATTACTTGGATAGAATTTGGGTTTCGTTGTTTGGTGATACAAGGAAGTTTATATTGGATGAAGCTCATACGTCGAGGTATTCGATACACCCAGGAGCTGATAAGATGTATCAGGACATGAGGGATATGTATTGGTGGCCAGGAATGAAGAAAGATGTAGCTTTGTACATTAGTGAGTGTTTGACTTGCGCCAAGGTGAAGGCTGAACATTAAAGACCATCAGGATTACTACAAAAACCAGAGGTTCCTAAGTGGAAGTGGGAGAATATTGCCATGGACTTCATAACAAAACTTGCCAAGATCTAATAGTGGTAATGACATGATTTGGGTAATAGTGGAAAGACTAACTAAGTCTGCACATTTTGTGGCAATGAGGGAGAATGATAAGACGGAAAAGTTTGCCAAGAAATACTGGGAACATGTGGTGGCAAAACATGGAGTGCTGGTGTCGATCATATCGGATAGGGATAGCAGGTTTACGTCTAGGTTTTGGGGACTATTGCAAAAGCCTTGGGTACAAGGATGGATATGAGTACAGCTTATCATCCGCAGACGGATGGTCAGAGTGAGAGGACTATACAAACACTAGAGGATATGTTGAGGGCGTGTGTGATAGACTTTGGAGGAAGTTGGGAGAATCACTTGGCGTTGGCAGAATTTTCGTACAATAATAGTTACCATGCTAGTATAGAGTGTGCACCGTTTGAAGCACTTTATGGTAGGAAGTGTAGATCACCGTTGCTATGCGCTGAAGTGGGAAGTAGTCAACTAATTGGACCGGAGATGGTACAGGAGACTACGGATGCGATAACTGTGCTTAAGGAAAAATTAAAGACGGCTAGGGATCGATAGAAGAGCTACGGGGACAAGAGGTGTAAGCCGTTGGAATTTAAGGTTGGGGACAAGGTTAAGCTAAAGGTTTCACCATGGAAAGGGGTGATGCGGTTTGGGAAGAAAGGGAAGTTAGCGCCTAGATTTGTGGGTCCATTTGAAATCCTTGAAAGGATTGGGCTAGTGGCGTATAGGTTGAGGTTACCGGAAGAGTTAAGTAGTGTACATGATGTGTTTCATGTATCAAACTTGAGGAAATGCTTGGAAAGAACTGACTTGCAAGTATCGGTGGATGATATTAGTATAGATGCGAGTCTTTGTTTTATTGAGGAGCCGGTAGAAATTATGGACCGGGAAGTTAAAACATTTAAAAGAAGTAAGATACCGTTAGTTAAAGTTAGGTGGAATTCATAACGTGGACCGGAGTTCACGTGGGAACGGGAAGAGTTTATGAGGAATAAGTATCCTCAGCTGTTTGATAATGACGATCCTAAGGAGTAAATCTCGGGACGAGATTTCTATTAGGAGGGAGTGATGTGACAACCGTGGTTTTGAGGTTCGTCACTTGGTCCTATTTTTAGGTTAATTTATGTGTGACTATATGATTAGCGTGTTTACATGTTTATTTTGCGTGAACGAGGTTGGTGTGGATATCGTATATGGGTATAAAGTACTCATAAGTAAATCGAGGAACGGTTATTTCATCTTCATGAGCTCACAATTAGTGACTATGAAATGAAATGGTGTTATTTTGGTGTTTATGTATACGTATAAGTATTATAGTAAATTGTATTTTTTTTAGGATTTGGGGTTTAGAATTTAGAGGTCTCGAGTAAGGTGTTTAGTCATGTGAGTATTTTTCGGGATGGTTTTAAGTCATTTAGGACTTAGTTAAAAAGTTTATTTCAAAATTTAAGATTTTTTTTTAAAACTGTATATATTACGTCTTTTACGATAAACGCGTAAAATTGACCAGTTTCTCGGTTTTGAGATTTTAGAAACTTTAGGGGCTGAAATAAATTAAGTAAATTTATGGAAATATTAGTAAAGTAATAATAATAAAAAGAAAAAAATAAAAAAGGGGTATATAGTCGGTTTAATACGACTTAAACAAAAAAAAAGAAAAAAGAAAATTTATGGTAAGTGGGCTTTTGGTTGGTCTAGGATTTTTTACTATAGAAGGAACACCACACATAATATCAAACGCATAATTTCTTGTTCCTGGAGTCTTTGGTCGACGAAACATCACAGAAGAATTAGGGTTTTCAAAAAAATCTTGGTTTTCATAAATCAAAGGTAAATCTTTATAACCCTTTTTAATTAAAGTGTTTTAATTCTTTCTCAATCATCTTATGATGGATTTAGGTTAGGGTTTAAATTAAAATCTGTATATTAATGATATTATAATGATTAGGTGAATTAGGGCTTGTAATTAGTGGAGTTATGGGTAATTAATTAGGTTAATTTAATTGAATTCGTAATTAAAAACTCGGCAGAATATTTGGTCCATTGTTTTGATCATATCTGGAGTTCTAGGAACTTTCATGGTTCGATCCAAGTATCCATGAATAGCTAATTTAGTTGGCTTTCAAATGATAGAAACGAGAACTAAATTGGAGGTCGGTAGGTGGGTCAAATACAGGTTACAACAGTCGGAGGTCAAAACAGTTTTGAAATTTGTCGGGTTTAGTTTAATGTTTTAGGGTAATTGGGGTACTTAGGAGTATACTTGAGCCCTCTAATGGGTATGGGATTTGTTTTATATATTAAATAAGAGACCAGGGGTGGGCTAAGAAAATGCGTTAGGGTAAGACCCCTAATCATAACAAACTTTTTGTATGTTCAAAATCAGTAAAATTTGGATAGACAAGAGTATATATATATATATATATATATATATATATATATATATATATATATATATATATATATATATATATATATATATATATATATATATATATATATATATATATATATATATATATATATATATATATATATATATATATATATATATATATATATATATATATATATATATATATATATATATATATATATATATATATATATCAGGGCCTTAACAGTAGCTTTAAGGTTGGGGCAAAGGAAAGGAGTTATCTAATGATAGGTGTGTAAACACCCATCTTTTCTACCACTTAATTACAATAATAACCGGACCAAAACGTGTATTTCATGTCTTTTATGTCGGAATTATGCGTGGTTTGTGTTTTTGTTGTGATTTAGGACGAAAAGGTGAAAAGTGGAGAAAACACGGACATTCACGGGCATTTACGGACTTTTATTGAAGAAAAAGATGAAAGACGAAGTCAAGGAGTCAAGAGTGCAAAAAGAACGGAAGTCCAAGACCAATTCTGAAGATTTATCGAAGAAAAAGTCAAAAGACGGAAGTTTATCAAAAGCCAAAGAATTCAAGTCTATTTTATTGAAGAATTTAAAGACGAGTTCGAAGAAATCCCGAAGCCAAAAGTCCCTTAAGTCCAAGTTTAAAGAAGATTAGAAGAAAAGGGCTAAGTATGCAATTAATGAAGATTAAAGAAATGAGGGACTTAATGGCGCAATTAAGAGAAAAGGAAAGAGGGGAGGAAGCTTCCTTAATCCTCCCCTATAAATAGTCATTAGATGTAAACTTTTCATTTTGTTGGCTAAGTGTGACAATTAGCTCTTCCACCATTTAAATTCCTTGTCATTTACTTTTCTTGTCAAATTTAAATACCTTGTCTTGCACTTTAAATTCATTTAATTTCAAGTAAGTTTTCCTTTAATTATTGTCAATCTTTACTTTATCTTGTCAATCTCTTATCTACCTTTCTTAATCTTTGATTTGTTGTGTTTATGTTTATGTTCATGCTTTTATTTTGATCCAAAGTGGTTTTTGATTATTGTTGTTAAAGTTGTTTGATTTCGTGTTTTTAATTGTTTGTTGATGTTACTATTGATTCGTTACTATTTTTATTGAATTGTTTGTGTTTGATTTTGGTTAGTTTTTGTTTAGATCTGCTGTTACTGTATCTCCTTGTTCTTCGGGAGTGTTTGCTTGGTTTCTGATCTTTCCAGGAAAAGTTCCGAACCAAGGAGGGAAAGTGCTCATTCGGAACTTCCAATGTTCCGAATCGAGGTTTCATCCGGAATATTTTTGGGTCAGCAAAACTTCCGAGTCAAGAACCATTCATTCGGAACTTCCAAAGTTCCGAACCAGAAAAGCTTCATTCGGAACTTAAAAGTTCCGGATCAAGCACTGTTCATTCGGAACTTAAAAGTTTCGGATCAGTGGGTATTCATTCGGAAGTTTCCAAAGTTCCGAACCAAGAGTTGTTCATTCGGAACTTAAAAGTTTCGAATAAACATCCGGATCAAGGGGCAACTTCCGACTCAAGAGGTGTTCATTCGGAAGTTCTAAACTTCCGAATCAAGGGGCTTCACTCGGAAACTTCCGAATCAAGGGTGACAAAATACTTCCGAATCAAGGCAAGATTTAGAGTTCCGAATCAGTAAAGTTCCGAACGAAGGATTGTTTTGGATAAGTGACATATTCAGATCAATTTGTTCCGGATCAAGGATTTTGGTAATATTCCAAGTGAAGAAGAATAATTTCAACCGAAGGTGACATTTAGGACGAGTGATTATTCCAAACGAAGGTTTATTCCGAATGAGCTGTATTCAGGTTCTTATTAGTTTTTGTCTTTGATTTTTACTTTCAAGCTTTATTTTTCCTGCCTTTTATTTAATTGCACTTTAAGATTAATTGCCTTAACTTTATTTTAGCCTTGCCTTAGTTTAAGTTTTAGTCGCATTTTAAGTTTGCCTTAGATATATTTAAGTTTGCGTTATTTACTTTAGTGCCCTTTAATTTTAGTCACGTTTTAAATACCTGCACCATTATTTTAATTAGACTTAGATTTATTTTAAGTGCCCATTTACTTTTAAGTCTTTGCACATTTTATTTGAAACACTACAACGACACATCTTTGTTTCCACCAAAAACAATAGAGTCACATAGAGAGCCTAGATCAATTCGATTAGACACACTTAAACTAACACTTAACTTTTTTAATTAGGTAAAAACCTAGTTATCAAATGGCGCCGCTGCCGGCTCTTTTCGTTAAGATCAATAGTTTTATGTGAGAGACACGTTGCTTTTTGGGATCCGCTCACTTGTGAACGTTATTTTTCTTGCATAAAAAAATTCAAAAAAAAAAATCATAAAAATTAAAATTTGATTAAAAACTATAAAAATTAAAAATTTCAAAAATCCAAAAAGATTTTATCTTTATTGTGTATATATATTGTCTTTGTGTTTGGTTTCTTTTTCTTTTGCATTTTCAGGTGTATGCGTACTAGATCTTCTAATTATCAAGAGCCCGAGCCTCAAGAAGATTTAGATATGGTAGGTGTTAACAACAACATTCCACCGAACCTCAATAATAATAATAATAACAACAATGCTCTTCCACAGCCCGATCTTCGAACCATGGAGGAACTTCGTCAACCAACAATGTTTGGACGAGGAGGACCGATTGCGCCGATGCAAATCAACGCTCCTGAGTTTTCGTTGAAGCACCACATGATTCAGCAAGTACAAACAAACCCATTTAGAGGATTGCCTGATGATGATGCCAACAAACACCTCGACAAGTTCATTACAATCACCCAAAGCATGAAGTTGTCTGGGGCCACAATGGATGTACTCCGCCTACAACTCTTCCCACATACTTTATCGCATCATGCCGAGAAATGGTTTGATCGTCTCCCGAAGAATTCTATTCACACTTGGGATGATATGACTCAACGCTTTTTGTCGCGCTACTTTCCACCATCCATGGTCACAAGCCTTCGCAATCAGATCAGCGGTTTCATGCAAGATCCCGATGAATCTCTTTTTGACGCTTGGGAGAGATATAATGTCTTGATCGATAGATGTCCGAACCACAACATGCTCCCTGTGACCCTAATTGATACTTTCTACAACGGATTGACTTTTCGCGATCGTGATACGATTAATGCAGCCGCCGGTGGCACATTCCTGAAAAGGAGACCCGAGGAGTGTAGAGAGTTAATTGAGAACATGACTACTCATCACAAGAACTGGGATTCCTCTGCTTCTTCTAGGAACAACCCGAGAGTCAATGTTTCCTCCACCTCAGCAAACCCTGAGATGACCGAACTCACCCGTATGATGGCCGAAATGAGCAAAAGTATTACGCTTCTCGCTTCAAACCAACAACAACAACAAGTTAAAGCGGTTGCTAATCCTTGTGAAACATGTGGCGGTCCTCACTCATACACCGATTGTCCTTCGACACAAGGAAATCCGGAAAATGTGTATGCTACTTACGGTAATTATTCACCGGAAAATTACCAAGCTAGACAACAAGGGGATAGAAATCTGTTGAGCTACCGTTCCAACAACTACCTTTCACCCGGTTTTTCTCCTCAAAACCAAAATCCCGCCAACAACTACAATAGAAGCAACCAAATCCCACCTCGTGCTTCTAACCCTTATCAACCACCCACCCAACAACACCCACCCATTAATCCCGATGTTGACACCATCATGAGAACTCAAGGTGAGCAAATCAAGAATCTACAGAGACAAATAATCAATTTGAAAGGAGATATCTTGAAGCAAGGTAATGACATTAGAACCGAGGTTCGTGATAATCTTCAATCCTCCTTCATCACTCAAACAACTGAATTAAAGAATCTGTTGGCTAGTTTCTTGCCTGAAGCTCAACCTTCTTCTTCTTCGGGTTCTCTACCTTCAAACACCGTCACTAATCCGCGAGCTAATGTGAGTGCTATAACTACGCGTAGTGGAATTACCATTGTCGATCCACCTATCACACCACCATCATCTACACCTCCTCCACCACCATGTATCCCTACTCCTCCTACACCTAGTAGTAGTGCACCATTACCGTCTCCGCCTCGTAATGACGATGTATCTCGGAAGGACCCTTCAACATCACAACCTTTACCAACCACACCTTCACCGTCTCCGTATCAACCCAGAATCCCATACCCTTCTCGCATAGGCAAGACCAATGAGCTAACCAAGAATGACTGTCAAGTATCGAAATATGTGGATATGCTATCTAAAATGACCATCAACATTAGCCTTGTTGAAGCACTTTGCCACATGCCGAAATTTGTCAAAGCATTCAAGGAATTGCTTAGCAAGAAGGAGAAGCTGATTGAACTCGCCAACACACGCTTAAATGAAAACTGCTCTGCAGTTCTTCTTCGAGAACTTCCGGAAAAGCTTGGAGATCCCGGTCGTTTGGTGTTGCCTTGCGTGTTCAACAAAACTGATGAATTTACTGCCCTTGCTGATCTCGGGGCTAGTATTAATTTGATGCCACTGAGTGTTTGGAAAACACTATCATTACCCGATCTCATTCCAACAAAGATGACTCTCGAACTTGCAAACCGCACTCTCGCTTACCCCGTTGGTATAGCCGAAGACGTGTTTATCAAAGTTGGCACATTTACTTTCCCGGTCGATTTTGTCGTAGTTGATTATGAAATGGACCATCGTATTCCTCTAATACTTGGTCGGCCATTTTTGAGAACCGGACGAGCTTTAGTGGATGTGGCCGAATGTGAGTTAATCTTACGAGTCGGGGATGATTCAAAAGTTTTTAAAATGGGGAAGCTTACAGGAAAAGCCTTTGGAGGACGAGAATCAGTGAATATGATTAATGTGCTCGATGACTTTACCGTCTATGACAATCCTCTATTCGAGTCTTCCACTGATAATCTACTCTTTGAAGATAATGTGGATAATTCTCTCCCTACTTTGGAACCTTCTCCCATTTATGATTCTTCACCGGTCTTTGATGCTTATGATGATGATTCTAGCTCAGATTCGGATGATTTTGATTGTACTTCTGAGTATCCCGAGCTGCCCACTTTCGATGATTTCGATGAGGCTGATACTCTATCGAGCGATTCTTCACATGATGAAGATCCTCCACCATCACTTGATCCTACTTTGGACGCTTATTCATTTGAGAAAGATTTTTCTGAATTTCTTAACACTTACTTCCCTCATGAGAGTGATGCTCCTCCTTTGGACTTTGAAGATTATCGTCTTGATCCTACTTTGGATTTGAAGAGCATTCTGTCAAAGGAGAAGAAACCGGTCGACACCGAAGTCCGTTGCACATATGATTTGACACCTCTTTATCCCCCTTCTGAGGACGAGGTTGTGCTTCTTTGCGGATCTTCTTCACACTCGGCTGAACCTGAGTGCTATTTTCCCTTGAAGGAAAAGGTGTTTGACCCCGGTATTGAAATCTTTAAGCCATCTCAGTATCCACCTGATGAAATAAAAGGAAAAATCTTTGGAACTATTGAAGACATGCTTGCACCACACCATACTTGCTTCCACCATGCTCCATCGCTGCTTAAGGGAACCTTGCCACTTCTATTTTGGCTTGCCTTGTTCGCCTTAAGCTCTTTCTTATTGATGGATGAAAACTATGTCTTTGATCCTGGAGGATATGTTTCATGCTTCTTCCGTTGATGATCAAGGTCGAGTCAGGCTCACGACTCGGTTAACAAAAACCAAGCGCTTCTTGGGAGGCAACCCATGCATCTATCTTTCCGCTTTCTTTACCATAAGTGTAGGGGGGACCCTTTGGATTGCTATTTCCTCTCCTCACTTCTTAATCAGGGATTCGAGCTTCAATGATCCACTCTTGATGATTCTTGACGACCCGTGATTCCGTGTTCTACTTCTTCCCGGTTCTATCCTAAACTCTTTTCGATTCACTATTTTATATTTTCTCAATATTAAAATAGGAATCTCTTTAGTTGTCTTTTCCTTAGCGAGATTTAAACAACATGCACAATGTCCTAAGTGTAGGGGAGTTTACTCCCACATGCTTAAACATTGAGGACAATGTTTATCTTAAGTGTAGGGGGGACTTCTATCGAAGTTAAGTGGTCTTTTCCTTGTATTTGTCCTCATTTTAACCGGAAAATCAATTTTTCAACATTTTTCAAAATTTTTTATCTATTTTGGCCTATTAGTTTTTTACTTTTGTATAGTTATTTTCTTTCCTTATTAGAATAAATCTTTAATAAAGTGGTTTTAATTTTCAAACGTTGTGAATCTTTTGACTCAACCCGAGTTTACTTATCTAAGTTACTCTAGCTAGTATCCTTAACGTGTTTAAGTCAAGTTTTGCTAGGCTTTTATATAAGGAGCTATAAAACGCGAAAGTCTTAACTCTCACGGGTTAAGAACAAGAACTTTTCGCAAGTTCCTATAAATGATCCTAGAGAGTCGTTTATCAAGGGAACTTTAAAACGCGAATTCTAAACTTGAAAAAGTCTAAGAATTTGCAAGATCCTATAGGCGACTTGAAAACCCAAAACTTTGATTTAATAGGCTAAGTATCCACGAGTCTCATTACTTGAGATTTTAAACTGTGGAGAACGAGAGATGATAGAGCCAATTATAAGTCCGGTATTCTTTCGTGAATTTATGTGAGTTAATTATAAGCCTATTCTCCCATCGCTTGCTAATAAATTTATCTGCTAATAAATAAGGTTGTACGATTTGAAAAGTTACTTAGCTTCTAGCCCCAGATCGTTTAAAAGTTGCTCGGTATGGATTAGAGTTCATAGCCAAGGCATAACTTATTGAAGCGGGACGCGAAGATTGGCGAGTCCGAAAAGGCCCTAACAAGGCATGAGGGATATATTTTGTTGCTAAAGATCCAAAGTGATGTGAAGAATCATTTATCGAAAATCAATATGAAGGATCGAGACACACGACGTAAAGCAAAACTCCCCAAAAGTCATGTAGAAGTGTATCCGAAAAGACCCTAACAAGGTATGAGGATAAATAAATCCAAGTCATAAAAGGAGGCGGATCGTTGTATATCAAAGTCCAAAATAAAGATTGGAGAAAAATGAAGAAGTCGTGGTCCAAGTATGAATCTCTCAAAACTTCAAAGTGAAAAATTCCTATTATGAAGAGAAGACCATTATTTCATGAACGTCTCTCAAGATTTGAAGTATGAAGTCGCTGCCAAATATCGGTCCGAGAAAGGTCTCAAATCGCGAAGCGAGTTATGCCAAGATATGAACTTTATGAGGTCCCGAGAAGCAGTTTTAAAAGATTTGGTCCTTTAGCTAACTATTGATTAAATCGTTCACTTTATTTTCAGACTAAATAACTATCGAAATAAGTCAAACAATGCATCCTTGTGATCATTCAAGACAACAATAAAATATAAGAGATACCCCTAGGAATAAGGGAGTCTAAGTGAGTAATTGGCCCACATGAGTTCGTGATGGTTTACTAACTTATAATAACAATGATCTCGTTTTTAAGCTTGGTTTGGAGAAAGCGAAAGCTTGAGGATGATGATTACTCATGACATTTCCAAAACCCAAGGTATGCTTTTGATTTCTTTATTTTGTATATTTTTAATTTTCTATCTCTTTAATAAAGGCCAACATGGATTGATTATGATGAAAAGTGTAATCTTGCTTTGTAACTAATGCATTGCATGAGGACATTGCAATGGTCAAGTGTAGGGGATTTGATAGGTGTGTAAACACCCATCTTTTCTACCACTTAATTACAATAATAACTGGACCAAAACGTGTATTTTATGTCTTTTATGTCGGAATTATGCGTGGTTTGTGTTTTTGTTGTGATTTAGGACGAAAAGGTGAAAAGTGGAGAAAACACGGACATTCACGGGCATTTACGGACTTTTATTGAAGAAAAAGATGAAAGACGAAGTCAAGGAGTCAAGAGTGCAAAAAGAACGGAAGTCCAAGACCAATTCTGAAGATTTATCGAAGAAAAAGTCAAAAGACGGAAGTTTATCAAAAGCCGAAGAATTCAAGTCTATTTTATTGAAGAATTTAAAGACGAGTTCGAAGAAATCCGAAGCCAAAAGTCCCTTAAGTCCAAGTTTAAAGAAGATTAGAAGAAAAGGGCTAAGTATGCAATTAATGAAGATTAAAGAAATGAGGGACTTAATGACGCAATTAAGAGAAAAGGAAAGAGGGGAGGAAGCTTCCTTAATCCTCCCCTATAAATAGTCATTAGATGTAAACTTTTCATTTTGTTGGCTAAGTGTGACAATTAGATCTTCCACCATTTAAATTCCTTGTCATTTACTTTTCTTGTCAAATTTAAATACCTTGTCTTGCACTTTAAATTCATTTAATTTCAAGTAAGTTTTCCTTTAATTATTGTCAATCTTTACTTTATCTTGTCAATCTCTTATCTACCTTTCTTAATCTTTGATTTGTTGTGTTTATGTTTATGTTCATGCTTTTATTTTGATCCAAAGTGGTTTTTGATTATTGTTGTTAAAGTTGTTTGATTTCGTGTTTTTAATTGTTTGTTGATGTTACTATTGATTCGTTACTATTTTATTGAATTGTTTGTGTTTGATTTTGGTTAGTTTTTGTTTAGATCTGCTGTTACTGTATCTCCTTGTTCTTCGGGAGTGTTTGCTTGGTTTCTGATCTTTCCAGGAAAAGTTCCGAACCAAGAAGGAGGGAAAGTGCTCATTCGGAACTTCCAAAGTTCCGAATCAAGGTTTCATCCGGAAGATTTTTGGGTCAGCAAAACTTCCGAGTCAAGAACCATTCATTCGGAACTTCCAAAGTTCCGAACCAGAAAAGCTTCATTCGGAACTTAAAAGTTCCGGATCAAGCACTGTTCATTCGGAACTTAAAAGTTCCGGATCAGTGGGTATTCATTCGGAAGTTTCCAAAGTTCTGAACCAAGAGTTGTTCATTCGGAACTTAAAAGTTCCGAATAAACATCCGGATCAAGGGGCAACTTCCGACTCAAGAGGTGTTCATTCGGAAGTTCTAAACTTCCGAATCAAGGGGCTTCACTCGGAAACTTTCGAATCAAGGGTGACAAAATACTTCCGAATCAAGGCAAGATTTAGAGTTCCGAATCAGTAAAGTTCCGAACGAAGGATTGTTTTGGATAAGTGACATATTCAGATCAATTTGTTCCGGATCAAGGATTTTGGTAATATTCCAAGTGAAGAAGAATCATTTCAACCGAAGGTGACATTTAGGACGAGTGATTATTCCAAACGAAGGTTTATTCCGAATGAGCTGTATTCAGGTTCTTATTAGTTTTTGTCTTTGATTTTTACTTTCAAGCTTTATTTTTCCTGCCTTTTATTTAATTGCACTTTAAGATTAATTGCCTTAACTTTATTTTAGCCTTGCTTTAGTTTAAGTTTTAGTCGCATTTTAAGTTTGCCTTAGATAGATTTAAGTTTGCGTTATTTACTTTAGTGCCCTTTAATTTCAGTCACGTTTTAAATACCTGCACCATTATTTTAATTAGACTTAGATTTATTTTAAGTGCCCATTTACTTTTAAGTCTTTGCACATTTTATTTGAAACACTACAACGACACATCTTTGTTTCCACCAAAAATAATAGAGTCACATAGAGAGCCTAGATCAATTCGATTAGACACACTTAAACGAACACTTAACTTTTTTAATTAGGTAAAAACCTAGTTATCATCTAACATATGTAAGGGTATAGGGTTTCCTTTACAGAGGTGATGGGTATGGTTAGGTGGTCGTTTGGCTTATAGTTTGGAGACCTAAAACTTGGGACTGTTTTGTGTAAAATATGAACGGGATAGGTATCAAACTTAACCAAGTTAAGGACTTGTCAGGGAAGGGTAATGGGGTGTTTAGAGCATATGAATGAGGAACATATATGGGAGAAGTCTAGATGTCCATCATAGGTTGATGAGCCATTTTAGAGATTCGTTCATGTTTTGATTTTTGTGTTTTTGTTTGTTAGCTTTTTACTAGTGCACGGATTATTGGGAGAAGCTCAATCAGGTGAGTTTCATAGTCCCATGTCTACTAATGATTTTGACTTCCAGATGGATGGAAGAGACACTGTCTTGTTTTTATAAATTATGCTATGAATGTTTTGTGTTTGGTGATAGACTTGTGCATACTTATGTGATTAACTGCTAGTTGATTCATGATTGTTTTATGTTTTGACTTGGTACCAAGGGGATGATGACAAGGCGGGGCCTTGGGATTGGTTCATAGGTGTATGGGCGCCTATGGGACCATGGTGTTTGGTAAGACTGGGAGCCTTGGATTTGGTTTGTTTTGTTAAATCTTGAATATTAGTTGTTAATGCATGTTTGTATCACATTGTCCATATGTTCTTAAATTTGGTTATTATTCACCGCTTATGGTTTCATTTTGGCATTGGAGTCTAAACCTATGACTCTTACCAACTTTATGTTGACGTGTTTTAGTGTCTCTTTCAGGTGAGAATGTGGTTAAGCTTGAAAATAGAAGTGGCTAGATTTGGAGGCATTAGGATTGCATTTAGAAGGAGACCCCCTTTCCTTCTTAGTTTATTTCTATGTGTTTTGAATAAGTGATACTTTGTGGACACCTTTATGATGTTTTGTTTTGTGGTAATTGTTTGTCTTGGGTAAGAGGTAGGACTATTACCTACTTGCCTAGACTCCTGCATTTTGTGGAGATATTGTCATGAAATTTGTGTCACCATTTTATGACATTTCCATTTCATTTAGTTATCTCTATAGACACCCCATATTGTGATGATATACATACGCCGCGCCCCATATTCCGCCATGTTGGGGTGTGACACTTAGGCAGAAACCGGGTCAACTCATTAGCTATTGAGATCATTTTAATGATGCTTGATATTGAAGATAAGACATCATGGACCCAGTGATGCAATGCACAACCCATCCCAGCTAACTCATATATCTCTCAAAAGATATTTGTTTTAATCACACGGAGACAACACATATCTATTGATTTATTCACTCCGAATAAATTGGTATTGAAATGGTGGCACTCCTCTCCAGCTTCCGATCAGTAAAATACAAAGTGTACGATTGAGTCTAGAGACAATTGAGATCATCAAATATCTCATTAGGACACACTTCCATATTTTCTTGCTTCTTCAAACACCGTGAAAAGTAAGAAAGATATTAAGAGTCGTACGCAAAATCTTCATGATATTGCCTGAACATCCGAGTAATACGTAAGTATTTATAATGAAAATGGAAATCCTTCTTGAGCGAACATTAAAAAGATCATGGTAGGTGACTTGTGTGATTCTTTATAAATCAAACTTGTGATAACTAGAAAGCAACAGTTTTTTAATTCTTAATTGAATTTAAACACGTTCCAGGCCTCTACGCAATATCTCAGTGATCTTGCCAGAACACTCAAAGTGACACCTTAGTGTTCACAGTGATGAGTGGAAATCCTTCTAGTTTTAACCTCAAATAACACTTGGTAGGTAACTTGCAAGATTCTATATGAATCAAGCTCGTGACAACTAGAAAGCAACGATGGTGTGATTCTTTAATGAATCAAACTTGTTCCAGGAATCGGAATTGACGGCTTCAATCATGCGGATAACCTTATCCCAATGATTCACTCTTTACGTTCGCAGTCAGCTTTGGACGGTTGAGTAAAGAGAACGGGTTTACCCGTGAAATCTTGTTAAGGAGATTTTTAATTAAATCTACTTGTCACAAGTACGATATTTTATATATGGTCCAACGGTCTTCACCGACCGGAGGTAAAATGCTACCGAATTAGAATGAAACGTTCAAAGCCATTTCATTCGTGTCTACTTATGTTACTACATTTGAAGACGGCGGCGTTGCGGAATCCGAGAAGAAGTCATCCCCACATGCTTATACTTTTTGCACTTAATACTTCAACAAATTCAAGAAAGCCTTAAAGTCAAGTCTTCTGCTGTATCAAACTCTAAAGCTTTCAAGAATTACAAAGGTATAAGTATGTGAGACATGAAGTCACGAAGAGGCGAAGATCACAAGTGATGAACAAGATCAAAGCAAGAGATCAATGCTCTAGATTGATATCAAAGATCACACCAACATATTCGCCAGTAAAGAAAAAGAAAAGAAAGACGAGACTACGAGCTCAAGATAAGCATAGTATGCTAGGTTTAGTTTATTATTGTAACTCGGGTAACACCCATGTTTTGAGTGACCTCCCTTAGGGGGAGATTGTTGGAAATATGTTTTTACGTATTTAGGAAGATTTGGTCACTCCGACAATATATTAGGTAGTAGCTCGTAGTCTAATTATTCTATATTAAGTTTAATAAACAAGGCCATGCCTAGCCCATGTAATGTATGAGGCCGGTGGCCCATTGTGTAAGCCCAAGCCCATCACAAGGCTTGGGTATATAGACCCTCTCCTTAGTTGGAGAGGGTGTGGTTCACTTATTATTTTCACATAGTTGAAGCTGTTTTCTTTCACTTTCTCTCTCTAAGTGTGTGTGTTCTCACCATATTTCTGTCTCTTTCTCTCTCTAGAATATAAGCAAGATTTACAATATCTTACAACCTGTTTGAGGTATTGTGACATGGTTTTATGATATTGCGACCATTATTGCGATAGCCATTGTGAAAAATTGTTATTGATAGACATTGCGACAGCTTGTTATTGATAGACATTGCGACAACGTGTTATTGTTAGACATTGCGACAGCTTGTTATTGATAGACATTGCGACAGCTTGTTATTGATAGACATTGCGACAACTTGTTATTGATAGACATTGCGACAGCTTGTTATTGATAGACATTGCGACAGCTTGTTATTGCGACAAGTGATATTGCGATAGACTTGTCATTGCGACGACTTTGGGATATTGCGATAGCTAGGTTATTGTGACGAGTTTGATATTTCGATAGCTTTGACATTGCGACAAGTTTTGGGATATTACGATAGTCAGGTTATTGCGACGAGTTTCATATTGTGATATCTTTGATATTGGGACAGGTTTTGGGATATTGCGACACATTTGACATAGAAAAGATATTATTTTTGTGATATTTCGTAAGTTTTTTGGTCTTCGAATTTTTTTGCTTTATCGAGAACATATTTTAGGGGATTTCAAAATTTTTCTCGACTTCTACACACGACAACAAACACAAATGCTTTCTTTCATTAATCGATCGACAAGTAATCCTTACTTTCATTTGTCATCGAATTTCAATGGATTGGTTGAATTCGACAACTCAAGAGGTAGAATTGCAGAAGATGCAAGAAGAAGCAAGAAAAAGATGTCAAGTCTCATTTAGACAACTTGAAAGTCATTTCTACGAGCTTACCAAGCTAGACTACGGACCATCCTTTATGGCAGTTTTTGGTCAAGATGCTCCTTTCTTCATCGGGGATATGATGATAAACTTTGATATTCATGATCAGAAACTTGACTAAGAAGACTTTAATCACATTGAATCCGTATATGCACTTCAAGTTCTTTTGAAACAATTTTCGACTTTTATTCAGTTCGATGTTGCCAAGAAAGAAAATTCAGTGCTCTGCATGTCATTCCTTAAAGACATGAATACCGAGATTTAAGAATTTCGTGGTACTTTGTCCAAATACGTGACCTCTCTTACGCATTGTTTCACGAATGATCACGACTTCAAATTGCTTATGATAATTGGAAGCAAGAAAATCCGATGCAGATGCCAGAGGAAACAAATGGTCTTACGGATGACTCAAAGGAGACCGATTTGGTTAACGATGATAGCAGCGTCAATGCATCACGACAACTTGATTCAATCATGCATGACGAAGAGCCAATAGTTGAGGTACAATTGAATACTGAATCTAACAATGATCTACAGCATGTTGAGAACTCAGAACCCACCTATGACACACATGGGATGGAAAAGGGTGATTACACTTCTGATTCATCCGATGTGAGTCATAATGGGGGAGAGAATAATCAAAATGTTCAAAATCATGATATATGCCTTATGACTTCTTCTTTAACCAATTCTGCTTCTAGGCTTGAAGAGCTTGAAACAATTATAGCTCAACAATCAAAAGAACTTGAGGATGCCAAAATTGAATTTTCGAAGAAAACGGAGAAATCTGAAAAGTATTTTGAAAAACTTGAAAATTCAAACGTTGATCTTGAACGAAAATTAGATCACAAAATAAGATAATTTTGTGAAACAAATTACTTTGCTAGAATCTAAGTTGGCATCCTAAGACATCTTACAAAAGGAAAACGAGACCTTAAAACAGCGTTGTAATGAGTTAAATAATACTCCCTCCGTCCCAAAATTATAGTCCACCTTTCTATTTCGGTTTGTCCCAATTTAATTGTCCATCTCTAAAACTTCTAAAAATAAGTAAGAATTTTAGATCGAGATTACTAGTTTACCCTTAAGTGACATCATAATTACAAATTTTACAAAAGTTTTTAATTAATTGGTTAAGGGTAAAACTGTCTTTCTTCAAAAAGTAAGAGAGAGAAAGCTGAAAATGTGTTACTTTTCTTAAACTGTGTGTTTTTTGTCGGTGGACAATAATTTTGGGACGGAGGGAGTACTATCGTAGAGATAATGTCTAAAACTCTAGAGTCAACGACCTTGTTAACTACTTAAAATGCTGATTTAAAGGCTCAGGTTCAGAAAAAGGTTTTTGCTATAGCTGCTCTGAAAAACGAGCTAAGGAAAATTAAGGGCACTAGTGTGGACACTAAGCTTGAAAAACCATCAATCTTGGGAAAACCGCCTAAAGATCAGTCCGTTCGACAACCAACTGCATTTAGATCCGAGCGACCAAAATCCTCAAGACCGCGGTTTTCCTCCCAAGTTGATATGGGTCATATTTTTAGACCAGTCACTCCACTATCTAGACCTAATGTGATCCAATCAGCTTATGCAAAACCTACAAACAAGACTGCTACTAGTGATTCGAGGTATAGTTCTAAGAATTTGCCACAACATAGGTCGAATAGCATGCCTAATAATCACTATGTAGATGCATCTAAGAAAATGACTCAAGCAAGAACTAGGATTTCTAGATCTCATTCGGATCACAACCACGGTGTTTGTTCCATTTGCATGAAAAGTGTCTTCACAACAAATCATGCGGCTTGTGTAAATAAAGTCTTGAAGGAGCTGAACTCAACTTCTAAAAGAGAGATTACTAAAGGAAATAGGTTTTCTACCCCTAAGTCTTCCGCTGTGCATAAGAAAACCATGTCGCCTAGATCCAATCTTAGGTGTCCACCCACGGGTAGGATTATCAGTTCAGTTAATCTTAAATGGGTTCCTACAGGAAGGATGTTTCCCTCTTGCACTACCAAAGTTGGCTGTGAACCCCCACATGGTTCTAAAATAGATATCGCTAACTGTTGAGTCTTAGGATCTAGACTCATCTGGGATATCATGATCATGATTGTAACATGCACAGCGGAATAATAATTAAGACAATCATAACCAAGAACAAGGCTTTCACTAATAAATATTACTATTAATAATCTATTAACTACTACTCCTGGTGCCTTATAGGCTTGACACCAAGAGGAACGCACACACACCTATGGTTTACATTGTTTGTGAATCAGTGAATCACCATGTGTGCCTAACCCTCTTTATATAATAGAGGTACTAGGGTTACATCACAACCCTAGCTTACTATCTAAGCTAACATATTTGCTATTAGGTCCTTCATCTTGTTTTGTCATATCAACTCAAGATCTCTAAGTCCCAACACTAACCCATGTAAAAGTATGCAAATTGTTGATTCCAGTGCAGGTACCAAATTTAAGGATCAACAACAAAAAACCGGTCAAATCTCTATATACCATCCAACTAGGGACACTCTTAGCGTTTGGTTGCTGAAGAAGCTGATATATACGAATAAAGCGTTTTAGGGGATTTACGATTAAGCTAACAACAATGGCTGACAGTCATCTTATAGATTGTGACCCGGACTTCAAATAAAGGGAGGTTTATCTATGCAACGATAACTTACCCTCAAAACGAGAAATTAAATTTTCTCGGACACGAGCTTACGTTAAAACTATTCCAAGGTTTTAAGCTCGTGTATATGGCTCATCGTTAAATATCAGACGATGACCCGATCTTCAAATAAAGGAAAGTTTCTTGCCTATGATAAACTTATCCTCACAAAATAGAAATTAAATTTTCTCAGACACGAGCTTACGTTAAAACTATTCCAAGGTTTTAAGCTCTTGTAAATGACTTACAATTAAATATCTGACTGTAACTGGGATTTCAATTTTAGGAAAGCTTATCTTTTATGATAACTTATCCTTGTAACGGGAAATTAATTTTTCTCAGTCATGAGCATGTATTAAAACATTCCAAGTTTTAAGCTTAGAAAGGAAAGTGTATCTTTTAAATAAGAGAACATTTCCTCATAACGAGAAATTCATATTTCTCGGTCAAGAGATTTACGTTAAAAAATCAAAGGTTTTCAAGCTCATGCAAACGACTTCTAAGTAAATGTCAACTTAGGAATCGTTCTTCAGTTAATAGGAAAGCTTATCGCCGATGATAAACTTATCCTCACAACGGGAAGCTTACAACTTCTCGGACTTGAGCTCGTTTCGTAAGATATTCAAAATCTTAAGCTCAAGTAATTGGTTTTCAAAACCGCTGAACACAATTTTTCAACAATTTTTCAAAAGATTTTACTAAATCTTTCAAAATAGTGTGTTCAACTATGTTTTGATAAAAAGAGCATGTCTTCTGGAATTGATAATATTTACGGTCCTAGTAATGTCGTTCTATAATGACACGGGGTTGTAAATAAAGTTCGAGCAGAAGTTTAAATGATTTAAAACATGCTCCATTTGGCTTGCTATTATTTCAGATACTAACCCGCCTTACATATTCAAGTCAAGCATTTTACCGGAAAGCTTTGACTCAAAAACGGGAATTAATTTTCTCAGGAATGGTTTATTTTATAAACATGTAAGGGATTGTGTTTACGTAATAACACAATCTAACGCGAATATATGTACGCTTTAGTGCATTTATTTGTTAAAATGAGAGAAATCTTGGTTTTATGAAGTCATCATCTCTACAACCGTAGCAATTTACAATTGATATCTACATACTCGACGATGCGACTACTCAAACGACGACTACAGCTCTTTCAATAGAACACGGGTCAACAATTGAGGGGGAGCAATTGTCCAGCATTCAGAATCTTTGATGTCGGAAGTGCCAAGTTTACAAATTGGTGTCAAGACAATGATATCAATCGTACACATGATGTCAAGAGATAACTTCAGACGTGACAAGGCGACCAACATTCAAGAACAAGAACCATGTGATTCTATCATATGATGTTCTCCATCATTCAGTTCCAACCTCGTAAATTATCAATCTTGTGAATACATTATCATATATGATCTTTGCACATGATAAATACCTTACACTTGTGTTTAAAAGGTACTTTATTTGAGTTTCAAGTACAACCTCATTAATTTAAGGGGGAGCTTGTGAAAATCTTCAAGATAATTGGATTTGCATTTTTCTTCCCAAATTTTCTTATAATGGTATTAAATCAATTTATATTAAAAACATCGATTGGGTTAATATTTTTAATATTGTGGGAAAATGTGATTTAGTATCAAAAATGATTAATCACAAATGGTTTGACTTAACGTGATAGCTTATCCCGACATATGCAAAATGTTTTCAGATATCGTGGCATATGTTAAGGGGGAGCAATATGGATTTGGATATCAAAATGGATTTCATGGTGACATACACTTACCTAAAACATCTCTATTCACGAAGGTGACGATTATGGTGACATAAGGATGGTAGGATAGGTTAAGTCCAATGATAATTCTAGAACCGGAGGAATATTCCCAAGGACATTCCATAGCTAGAAATAGTAGTCCTTAGGAAATATAGAGAAAGATTGTGAACATAGATGAATGCCGACCAAGTACTTAAGTTAGCACTGGAACAATCACAACAAGGGGATTATGACGTATTGGTAAGCATTGAAGGGGTTGAAGAATGAAAAAGAATTGTAAAGATAAAGGGTCTAAAGAAAGAAGCCCTCCTTACAACTTATGCAGAAACCGGGTCAATACATATGCTATTGAGACAATTTTTAATGATGCTCGATATTGAAGATAGACATCATGGACCCAATGATGCATTGCACAACCCATCCTAGCTAACTCAGATATCTCTCAAAAGGTATTTGGTTTAATCACACGGAGAAAACACATTATCTATCGATTTATTCACTCATAATATATTGATATTGAAGAGGTGGCACTCCTCTCCAGCCTCCGATCACTAAAAATCCAAAATGCACGATCGAGTCTAGAGCCATTTGAGATCATCAATAATCTCATTAGGACACATTTACATATTTACTTGCTTCTTCACACACTGTGAAAAGTAAGAAAGATCTTAAGAGTCCTACGCAAAATCTTCATGATCTTGCCTGAACATCCGAGTAATACGCAAGTATTTACAATGAAGATGGAAATCCTTCTTGAGCGAACATCAAAAAGCTCATGCTAGGTGACTTGTGCGATTCTTTATGAATCGAACTTGTGATAACTGGAAAGCAACAACGGTTTAATTCTTAATTGAATTTAAATACGTTCCAGGACTCTATGCAATATCTGAGTGATCTTGCCAGAACACTCAGAGTGACGCCTTAGTGTTCACAGTGATGAGTGGAAATCCATCTAGTGTTAACCTCAAACAGCACTTGGTAGGTAACTTGCAAGATTCAATATGAATCAAGCTCATGACAACTGGAAAGCAACGATGGTGAGATTCTTTAATGAATCAAACTTGTTCCAGGAATCAAAATTGACGGCTTCAATCATGTGGATAATTTTATCCAAATAATTCACTCTTTACGTTCGCAGTCAGCTTTGGACGGCCGAGTATAGAGAACGGGTTTACCCGCGAAATCTTGTAAAGGAGGTTATTAATTGAAACTACCTGCCACAAGTATGATATTTAATATCGTCTAATGGTCTTCACCGAACGGAGGTAAAATGCTACCGAATTAGAATGAAATGTTCAAATCCATTTTGTTCGTATCTACTTATGTTACTACATTTGAAGACAGTGGCGTTGCGGTATACCAGAATAAGTCGTCCTTACATGCTTATACTTTATGTACTTAAGACTGCAACAAATTCAAGAAAGCCTAAAAGTCAAGTCTTCTGTTGTATAACACTTTGAAGCTTTCAAGAATTTATAAAGGTATAAGTATGTGGAACATGAAGTCAGGAAGAGGCGAATATCATAAGTGATGAATGCACAAGGTCAAGGAAAGGAAACATGCTCAAGACTAAAGTCATAGATCACATTAGCATATTCACAAGATAAAGAAAAGACGACTACGAGTTCAAGACAAAGCATAGTATGCTAGATTTATTTTATTATTGTAACTCAGGTAACGCCCTTGTTTGGAGCGACCTCCCTTAGGGGGAGATTGTTGGAAATACATTTTTTACGTATTTAGGAAGGTTCGGTCACTCCAACAATATATACATAGTATGGACTCGTAGTCATAGTCTAAACATATAACCCACAAAGCCCACATGTAGGGTGGGCTATATATCCCCCTCCTAGCATGTTAGGAGGGGTGGTTGGTGGTTGGTTATTTACTTAATCTAATATTTCTCTTTTCTCTCCATCTTCTCTCTACTTTCTCTCTCTAGTTCTTCATCTATCTTTCTCTCTTTATTAATCATTCCATCAATAGTATAATCTAAGGATTACGATAAACTGTCATGTAGCACTCGTGAAGTCGGAGTATATTACTTTCCACTTTCATCTTCATCGTTACTGGACATAGGTACGGATATTCCGTCCTTCAGTATGGACATTCCTTTTCTATGTATGATTAGGATTCCCCGTTTGCTACCATTTGTTTTCTCTAGTAGTCACATGGTATAAAACCTTTCAGTAATTACAATGGTATGATTTTAAATTCCCTGAGCTATATACACGCATGCCATGTTCACCTAATTATGGAGGTACCATAACCATAACACTAGAGGCACTGGCGTTATGACTCTTCCACGATGAGTGATTACTCGCGACGTCCCTTTTAGTTATTTGGCCATTATTATTATTATCATGTGGGGCATATGGGTGCATCCGATTACATGTTTACAGATTTACACGGTGACTGTGGTGTGTGCTCTACATCCATCACATGGAGCTGATCCCTCCACCCAGACTAATATAATTAGAGGCAACCCCTCTAATTGCATGACAGGGTCACTCCTCAATGTATTCATGCACGTTGATACCTTTCATGATCTATATGAGCTCTTTTGCATTTAAATTACGGTTTCATGTATAAATATCAGACTTTTCAGTAAAAACCAATTTATAAAACATGTTCCAGGTTTTCCAGGGCTTACACAGATTCCTACGCATTTCATATCTTCTAATTATGTTTCAGGTATTCTTATCATGTCATTATATCCGTTCATTGAGCGTATTTGCTCAGCCGTATATTTTTTTCCATGACCCAAACGGCAGGTACCCAAGGACAGGCTTGGGCATTGAGAGGATGTGCATAGGATGGGAGCTACCTTATACTTCTTTTCCTTTTTGCACTTCATTTACTTTATGCATGTTTTAGGTTTATGTTTGGGAGCCGATGTTTGATTCCGGTTTTCCTTTACGGTCATTTATGTTTTTAAGACATATTACCTTGCATGCTTTGATGACACGTTGATGAGACTGCATTTATACATAGACTCATCGTCCAAATCGAGATTAAAATGCTTAAAAATTTCATAAAATACCTAATAATATGCTTGTGTTTGTTCATTGTGTATCTTAGGTACGGATATCGTGAAATCAACAATAGATCACAAGAATCAAGCAAAAACGAACACAGGAAACGAAGCCGCACAAAGAACCGGACGCGAATCATTATTTTCCATTAAAGTCCTTAAAGTTTGAAGATTTGACAAGATTGGTCCCTCATCTTTTGAAGACTTGTCATTTTACCACCTAACTATAATAATAACCAATCCAAAACGTGTATTTTATGTCGTAAATGTCAGAATTATGTGTAGTTTGTGTGTTTATTGTGTTTTAGGATCAAAAGGTGTAAAGGGAAGAAAACATGGGCTTTCTCGTGCTTTTATCGATGAAAACGAGAAAAGACGAAGTCAAAATATCAAGAGTGCAAAAAGAACAGAAGTCCAAGGACAATTCTGAAGATTTATCGAAGAAAAATTCTAAAGACGGAAGTTTAATGAAGTCGAAGAACTCAAGTCTAAATATTGAAGAAATTATAAGACCAGTTCAATTTATATCGACAAATCCCGAGACGACGTCGAGAAAGACAAAGAAATTAAATCGAGTCGAGACAAGAAGAAAGAGACAAGAAAGCATCATCACATGTGCTCCTCCTATAAATACCCTCCTAATGCGTCATTAGGAGGGTGGTTAGCTAGTAGTAGTTTTTAGTTTTATTATTGTAAGGTAAGTAGGAGTAGATTAATATACTTTCTCTCTCTAGTTTTTCTTAATGTTCTTCAAGCTTTTTCTTTAATCTTGTGTTAAATCTTTGATCTTTAATCTTTTAAATTCAAGTTTTTAATTATCTTCTTCTACCTTTCTTATTTTTTTTATCTTTGATTCATGTTAATCTTTGATTTTATTTCATCTTAATGTTTATTTGATTAAAAAGTTTATCTTTCTATTCATCTATAAGTTTAATATAAATTGAGCTTTGAGCTTGACATGCTTATTGGCTTATTTTTTATTTAGCTTATTTACTTTAAGTTTTCTTAAAAGTTTTCTCTTTTTAAAGTTTGATTTAAAAAATTGCTTCTTATAGTTTCGTAAGTTTTAATTTGTGCTTATTTAGTTATTTTCATTAAATAGTTAGTTAAGTTTTGGTTTGTGCTTATTAGAGTTAGCTTATTTCATTGCTTATTACGAATTTCTTTCCAATCGGAATAGGGTTTCCCCTTTCCGATCAGCTTTCCGATTTGGCCCCCTTGTATTCCGATCACTGGATCGGAAAAGGGTTTCTGTATTCAGACCAGGATTCTGATCTGGATTCCGACTAGGGTAGTTATTGGTTATTTCGACAGCTTTTTGTTTAAACATTTCGGTCATTTTCCTTTTTGTTCATTCCGATTTAGACATTCCGATGGTCTTGTTTTTAGCTTACTCTGATAGCCTTCTCTTTATTACATTCTGATAAGGATTCCGATTTAGATTCCGATATCTTTGTTTTTAGTAGTATTCCGATAGGATTTAATTTAAGCTTATTCTGATTGCGTCATTCTGATCGGGATTCTGACTACATTCCGATGGGTTTCAGTTTTTGATTTCTATTTTTATTTTCGTTTTAACTTCAAATCTATTTTATTTTTCCCGCCTTTTACTTAGTTTTATTTTATTTGTTTTGTCTTGGTTTTATTTTAAGTTCACATCTTTATTAAGTTTTCGAATTTACATTTTGTCGAGTTTTGATATTTTGTCATTTACTTTTTGTCAAAACTTTTATAGTTAATTCGTTTACGTCTATTATTTAAGATTTATTTAGTTTATCGCTTTTGTCATTTCGTTATTTACGTTAATGCTTTTATTTAGTTTTAAATTTCAAACTTCCACTTTTACTTAACGGTATTTTCATTCCTTTTACATTTTTATTTAAATTTATGTTTTCATTTTACTTGTAGTTTAAAATGGATAACCTTTTCCCTTTATATTCCACCAAGAACGACTGAGTCGCACTGTTAACTAGTAATCAATTCGAAAAGACTGGAACAACGAACTTTTATAACTGAGTAAAATCTAGTTATTAAATGGCGCCGCTACTGGCTCTTTTTGTGAAGATTAACGGTTTTCTATGAGAGACGCGTTGGATTTTGGGATCCGTTCACTCTTGAACGTTATTTTTCTTGTCTAATTTTCAAAATTTTTCAAAATCCTAAAAATATAAAATTTTCAAAAATCCAAAAAAAATAGAAAAACATAAAAAACCAAAAATATTTCTTGTCTATCTTTCTTTTCCATTTGTAAGTGTGTATGCGTACCCATGCTCGTAAGAAGAAAGCAACTCAAGCCGAAGTCGAAACTCAACCTATTGTCACCATGGACAATCGACCAATGATCGAGCTTTTGCAATCGCACGTAGAGGGCAACACTGATTCTATTGTCATACCCGAGATTGGAGCCAACAACTTTGAGCTCAAATCCGGCTTCATTCAAATGGTCTCTGCTCAACCATTCTTGGGGCGTACACTTGATGATCCTCATGACCATATCAAAAGGTTTCTTCAACTCACTAATACGGTCAAGTTTAATGGGGTTTCACAAGAGGTAATTCGCTTGCAACTTTTTCCTTTCTCCTTAGAGGTACAAGCCCGACATTGGCTTGATAAGAAACCGCCACAAAGTATTCTTACGTGGACAGATTTAGAGACTAAATTCATTAACTACTTTTTCCCACCCTCATGTACTACCGCTTTGCGGAATGAAATCATTAACTTTGAACAAAAGTACGGTGAGACATTTAGTGAATCTTGGGACCGTTTTAAGGAACTTTTAAGAAAGTGTCCACAACATGGTTTCACAAAAGTGCATCAAATTAACACTTTTTACAATGGTTTAAGCATGAATGACCAAGATTCACTAAATAGTGCCTCGGGGGGTAATATTTTGGTTAAGTCTTCTAATGCCGCATGGGATATTGTTGAGAATAAATCTGAAGTGCAAACCAAAAGTGTTCGGGCTAATGTGGCTAGTGCTAGCACTAGTGACACCGAAAGGAGACTTGATAAGCTTACTACGGTTGTTGAAGAACTTGCTTTACAAGCCGTTAACAATGCCAAAAACAACAATGCTCTTAATATAACTTGTGAAACTTGTGGCGGGCCTCACTCTTATGCTAATTGTGATAAAGCTTATGATCAATCTCACGGGGAAGTGTATGCTTACAACAACACAGAGAGAGTTCATTTCAAGCCTAATGTCAATGTTAATCACTTGTCTTACAACTCGACAAATTACTTGGCTCCACCCGGTTTTCAACAAAGACCACCACAACCTAACCAAACCAACCAAGGGCCGCCAAGAGCTAATTTTCAAGGTAATGCCAATGTGAGGGGCTCAAATGCAAATCAGGGTAATTATCACATGCAAAACCAAGGATTTCAACACCAAGGTTTCAATCCTCAAGGTTTTCCACCTTATAACCAATACCCAAACCAAGGTTTTTAACAACAAGGGTTTAATTTACCTCATCCGCCAATGGACTTGGTTTTGCAAAAAAATGAGTGAACATGAGAAAATCATGCAAGCTTGCAAGAATCTACTAGACAAATTCAAGAGTCCACGGATAGGAAATTCGTTCAAATGTTACAAACCCTTCGCCCCCAAGGTGCTCTTCCTTCTACAACCGAAACAAACCCTAGAGCAAATGTGAATGCTATTACTACTCGAAGTAGAGCAACTCTAGTAGGACCTTCTATCCCTCCTCCCATTACTCCATCTACACCTCCTCCACCCCCATTTATCCCTCCTGCTACCACAACTAGTACTAGTTCTCCATTACCGTCTCCACCTATTAATGAAGAGGTACCCAAGAAAAACCCTCCACCAGCCTCACCAACTAATTCTCAACCTTCAACATCTCAACCTTTACCTTCTACACCGACACCACCTAAACCTAACATCCTTTATCCTTCTCGGTTAGACAAGTGAAAATTGCTTACTAAAGAGGATGCTCAAGTCACTTCTTTTATTAAGATGATCTCGCAAATGAATTTCAACATTAGCCTCGTTGAAGCACTTGTCCAAATGCCGAAATTCATCAAAGCAATTACTTAACAAGAAGGAAAAGATGGTTGAGTTTGTCAACACACGCTTAAATTAAAACTGTTTTGCAGTCATTCTTAAAGAACTTCCGGAAAAACTTGGAGATCCCGGTCATTTTGTGTTGCCTTGTATTTTCAACAAAACCGAAGAATTTACTGCCTTAGCTGATCTAGGGGCAAGTATAAATCTGATGCCATTAAGTGTGTGGAAAAAGCTATCATTACCCGACCTTACACCGACAAAGATGACTCTTGAGCTAGCAAATCGCACTCTCGCTTACCCCGTTGGTATTGCCGAAGATGTGTTTATTAAAGTAGGAACTTTCACTTTTCCGGTCGATTTTGTTGTTGTTGATTATGAAATAGACCCTCGTATTCCGTTAATACTTGGATGGCCATTTTTGCGAACCGGAAAAGCTCTAGTCGATGTTACCGAAGGTAAATCTTAAGGGTCGGGAATGATGCTCAAGTTCTTAAGATGGGGAAGATTACAAGTAAGACAAATGGAAAATAATCCACGAAAATGATTAATGTGCTTCAAGAAGAGCTTACTTCTACTTTGGAAAGTTTTAAGCTTGATGACTTTGTTGTATATGATAATCCTCTTTTCGAGTCTTCCCATGATAATCCACTTTTTCAAGACGACGTGGATGATTTTGATGATTCTCTCCCCAATGTGGATCCCCCACCAATGTATGATATTCCACCGATCTATGATGATTCTAGTTCCGATGGAGATGATTATGCAGCTTTTGTTTCAGAGTATCTAGACACGCAAACTTATGATGATTTTGATGATGTTGATACTCTTTCGAGTGATTCTTCACATGATGACCTTGCACCTACCTTTGATGAAGATCCTCCACCTAACACTATTGATACTTTGGACAATTACTCATTTGAGGAAGATTTTGCCACTTTCCTTAATACTTACTTCACCAATGAGAATGATTCTCCTCCTTTAGACTTTTATTATGGTCTTTATCCTCCTTCGGATATGAAGAAACCCGTTTCAAAGGAGAAGAAGCCGGAAGAAACCGATATACGCAGTACCTATGTCTTGACACGTCTCTATCCACCTTATGAGGATGAGATTGTGCGATTTATGAGCGGATCTTCTTCAAGGTCTACTGAGCTTGAGTGTTATTTTTCCCTAAAGGAAAAGGTGTTCGATCCCGGTATCACAATTATTAAGCCATATCAGTATCCATCTGATGAAATAAAAGGAAAGATTTTTGGAACTTATGGAGATATGCTTGCACCTCATCATACTCTCTTCCACCGTGCTCAATCACCGCTTAAGGGAACCTTGCCTACTCTTCTTTGGCTTGCCTTGTTTGCCTTAAGCTTGTGCTATTTGATGTATGAAAACCATGTATTTGATCCCGGTGGATGTGTTTCAAGCTTCTTCCTATGCTAATCAAGGTCGAGTCAGGCTCACGACTCGGTTAACAAAAACAAGCGCTTCTCGGGAGGAAACCCGAAGTATCTATCCTTTTTCTTTTGTTTTTATAATAAGTGTAGGGGGAGACCCTAGTATGTGTTTGTTGTTTTCTTTCTTATTATGTGTAGGGATTCGAGCTTTCAAAGATCCATTCTTGATGACTTTTGACGAACCATGATCCCGTGTACCCGTCTTCCCGGTTCTATCCTAAACTCTTTTGATTCACTATTTTATATTTATACAATATTAAAATAGGAATCACTTTCGTTGTCCTTTCCTTAGCAAGATTTAAACAAAGTGCACAATGTCATAAGTGTAGGGGAGGTTACTTCCACATGCTTAAACATTGAGGACAATGTTTATATTAAGTGTAGGGGGACTTCTATCGAAGTTAAGTGGGCTTTTCCTTGTATTTGTCCTCATTTTAACCCTGAAAATTGATTTTTCGACATTTTTCAAAATTTTTGATCTATTTAGTTTTTCCTTTGTTATAGTTATTTTCTTTCTTTGCTAGAATAAATTTTAATAAGGTGGTTTTAATTTTCAAACGTTGTGAATCTTTTGACTCAACCCGAGTTTACTTATCCAAGTTTACTCTAGCTAGTATCCTTAACGTGTTTAAGTCAAGTTTTGCTAGGATTTTATATAGGGAACTTTAAAACGCAAAAGTCTTAACTCTTACGGGTTAAGAACAAGAACTTTTCGCAAGTTCCTATAATTGATCCTAGAAAGTCGTTTATCAAGGGAACTTTAAAATGCGAATTCTAAACTTGAAAAAGTCTAAGAATTTGCAAGATCCTATAGATGACTTGAAAACCCAAAACTTTGATTTAATAGGCTAAGCATCCACGAGTCTCATTCCTTGAGATTTTAAATTATAGAGAACGAGAGATGATAGAGTCAGTTATAAGTTTGGTATTCTTTCATGAATTTATGTGAGTTAATTATGAGCTTTTTCTCCCATCGCTTGCTAATAAATTTAATTGCAATAAATAAGGTTTACGATTTGAAAAGTTACTTAGCTTCTAGCCCAAGATCGTTTAAAAGTTACTCGTTATTAATTAGAGTTCATAGCCAAGGCATAACTTATTGAAGCGGGATGCGAAGATTGGCGAGTCCGAAAAGGTCCTAACAAGACATGAGGGATACATTTTGTTGCTAAAGATCCAAAGTGATGTGAAGAATCATTTATCAAAAATCAATATGAAGGATCGAGACACACGACGAAAAGCAAATACTTCCGTAAAGATCATGGAGAAATCTATCCAAAAAGGCCCTAACAAGGTATGAGGATAAATAGATCCAAGTCCTAAAAGGAGGCGGATTGTTGTATATCAAAGTCCAAAATAAAGATTGGAGAAAAATGAAGAAGTCGTGGTCCAAATATGAAGAATCTCTCAAACAGTTCAAGTGAATAAATTCATATTATGAAGAGAAGACCATTATTTCATAAGCGTCTCTCAAGATTTGAAGTATGAAGTCAATGCCAAATATCAGGTTCGAGAAAGGTCTCAAATCGTGAAGCGAGTTATGCCAAGATATGAACTTTAAGAGGTCCCGAGAAGCAGTTTTAAAAGATTTTGTACTTTAGCTAACTATTGATTAAATCGTCCTACTTTATTTTTGGCCTAAATAACTATCGAAATAAGTCAAAAATGCATCCTCATGATCATTCAAGTCAATCATAAAATATAAGAGATACACCTAGGAATAAGGGAGTCTAAGTGAATAATTCGGCCACATGAGTTTGTGTTAGTTTGCTAATTTATAATAACAATGATCTCGTTTTTAAGCTTGGTATCGGGAACGTGAAACTTGAGGATGATAATCATTCATGACATTCCAAAACCCTAAGGTAAGTTTTTGATCTTTTTACTTGTTTTCTTCCTTTAAATATTTTGTCTCTTTAATAAAGGCCAATGTGGATTGGTTGTGATGGAAAATGTAAATCTTGCTTTGTAATTAATGCATTGCATGAGGACATTGCAATGGTCAAGTGTAGGGGATTTGATAGGTGTGAAAACACCCATCCTTTTACCACTTAACTATAATAATAACCAAGCTAAAACGTGTATTTTATGTCATAAATGTCGGAATTATGCGTGGATTGTGTTTTTATTGTGTTTTAGGATCAAAAGGTGTAAAGGGAAGAAAACATGGGCTTTCACGGGCTTTTATCGATGAAAACGAGAAAAGACGAAGTCAAAGATCAAGAGTGCAAAAAAGAACGGAAGTCCAAGGCCAATTCTAAAGATTTATCGAAGAAAAAGTCTAAAGACGGAAGTTTAATGAAGTCGAAGAACTCAAGTCTAAATATTGAAGAAATTATAAGACAAGTTCAATTTATATCGACAAATCCCGAGACGACGTCGAGAAAGACAAAGAAATTAAATCGAGTCGAGACAAGAAGAAAGAGAGAAGAAAGCATCATCACATGTGCTCCTCCTATAAATACCCTCATAATGTGTCATTAGGAGGGTGGTTAGCTAGTAGTAGTTATTAGTTTTATTATTGTAAGGTAAGTAGGAGTAGATTAATATACTTTCTCTCTCTAGTTTTTCTTAATGTTCTTCAAGCTTTTTCTTTAATCTTGTGTTAAATCTTTGATCTTTAATCTTTTAAATTCAAGTTTTTAATTATCTTCTTCTACCTTTCTTATTTTGTTTATCTTTGATTCATGTTAATCTTTGATTTTATTTCATCTTAATGTTTATTTGATTAAAAAGTTCATCTTTCTATTCATCTATAAGTTTAATACAAATTGAGCTTTGAGCTCGACATGCTTATTGGCTTATTTTGTATTTAGCTTATTTACTTTTTAAGTTTTCTTAAAAGTTTTGTCTTTTTAAAGTTTGATTTAAAAAATTGCTTATTATAGTTTCGTAAGTTTTAATTTGTGCTTATTTAGTTATTTTCATTAAATAGTTAGTTAAGTTTTGGTTTGTGCTTATTAGAGTTAGCTTATTTCATTGCTTATTACGAATTTCTTTCCAATCGGAATAGGGTTTCCCCTTTCCGATCAGCTTTCCGATTTGGCCCCCTTGTATTCCGATCACTGGATCGGAAAAGGGTTTCTGTATTCAGAACTGGATTCCGATCTGGATTCCGACTAGGGTAGTTATTGGTTATTCCGACAGCTTTTAGTTTAAACATTCCGATCATTTTCCTTTTTGCTCATTCCAATTTAGACATTCTGATAGTCTTGTTTTTAGCTTATTCCGATAGCCTTCTCTTTACTACATTCCGATAAGGATTCTGATTTAGATTCCAATATCTTTGTATTTAGTAGTATTCCGATAGGATTTATTTTAAGCTTATTCCGATTGCATCATTCCGATCGGGATTCCGACTATATTCCGATGGGTTTCAGTTTTTGATTTCTATTTTTATTTTCGTTTTAACTTCAAATCTATTTTATTTTTCCCGCCTTTTACTTAGTTTTATTTTATTTGTTTTGTCTTAGTTTTATTTTAAGTTCACATCTTTATTAAGTTTTCCAATTTACATTTTGTCGAGTTTTGATATTTCATCATTTACTTTTTGTCAAAACTTTTATAGTTAATTCGTTTACGTCTTTTATTTAAGATTTATTTAGTTTATCGCTTTTATCATTTTGTTTTTTACGTTAAGGCTTTTATTTAGTTTTAAATTTCAAACTTCCACTTTTACTTAACGGCATTTTCATTCCTTTTACATTTTTATTTAAATTTACGTTTTCATTTTACTTGTAGTTTAAAATAGATAACCTTTTCCCTTTATATTCCACCAAGAACGATTGAGTCGCACTGTTAACTAGTAATCAATTCGAAAATACTGGAACAACGAACTTTTATAACTGAGTAAAATCTTTTTATTAAGTACATGTGGGTCCCTAGAATGTCAACAGTTTACAAGAGTAGCCCTTGACGATTGATATTATTACATGAATGGTCCTTGGTAAAACTTTGTACAACTGATGTGCCGTAAATGACAAGTTATACAAACTTGTATACAAAGGAAAACGGAGTAAAAAGCTGGGAGACTTTGTTTGCAAAATTATCGGGAGTATAGGGACTAGAGATGGCCAGACAATGGAACTTATATCCACCAATACCTACACGCCACCTCACCCCACTCATACTCTCCTCCAACCACACGCCTCCACATCATCAGTCAAACCACTAACCCCTATATAATTTATTAATCAGTTTTAAACTGATTAATAAACTATAATACTGGCGCCAAACACATTAATCCCACCTCACCCGATTAAAACACACACTAAACACACACTTATGAAACCCATAAAACCTAATTTGAATCACGATCAAATCAAAGGTATATTGACCATAACTTTCCAGAACCAAGATTAAGGGTCTCCTAACTTAATCTCAATCCCTAAAAACTACTCCATATCACCCAACAAGACCACGTGGACATCTCCTGCCCCGTCCCTTCCCACAAACCCTAAAATTTCAGAGAATCAATGGAACAACTTTGTTTCTTAGTCCCAAAGTATTCATAAACGGCTTGGATCACTTCTTTCCAATTGGCATATCACAAGACTCCACCAACTTCACATGATGCATTTGACCAGGATTTTTCAAATCAAGAATTTCAAGGGCATTTTTGGAAGATTGCTAGTTTAGGGTTTTCGCTTTCATGTAATTCTAGAATCTTCAGTAGTATAGTATAAAAGGGGTGCATGTACCCTTTTTCCCATTGTTCCAGTATTTTTTGTAACTTTTCAAGTTTATGAATATTCAAAGTGTTTTCTTTAAAACTTGCAATATACTGAGTTCCATTTACTTGCTTTGCTTTAGTATAACTTTAATGTTTTCTGCAAATTAATCATAGTTATCAAAGTATATTTTCTGAGATCAATATTTTGGAATAAAAGTATTTTTGAAATCCAATAGTTTCCAAGTTAGTGTATACACTTGGTTTGACAAACCAAGTATATACAAGAGCTTGAAGCTTTTGTTATTTACTTGTTTAATCCTTCACTAGTTTAGAGTTTGGGTTCCAAAAATTTTGATTTGTCAAGTTGTGTTTTCAAAAGGTTTCATCAAAAATCTTGTTGGTTTTTCTTATTGCTTCTATATAAGCCAAAGAGTTCAATCTAGTTGGAAAATAGCTTGGCCCTTTTAAGCTTGTGAAGCTCTCACCTTTTCTTGTTTTCTCTTAGTGTTGTATTCAGCAGGTAACAAAGGGTGGTGGTGGTTGTGTCTGCTATAGACTACCACTCACTTCCTTCTTTTCCATTTCTTTGAAGATATAGCATATCCTTAGGTCCCGCTGTAGGACCTCAACAAGGATCTCTACACAAGCTTCTCAAGCCATTGGACTTAAGCTGGGGCATCAGCAGGTATGCTTGAACTTCCTTAGTCTAATTTTCTTGAAAAATATGGTTAATGAGATTTTTGAATTTGTGCTTTTTGAGAAATCTGTTTAGATGCTAGTTAATGATTTGGTTATGCTTATTTAGATGGTAGATGCATGTTAGAGTAATACAGAATCATTTTGGATGTGTTTTAAGTAGACACTCTTTGAAAAAATTTAGTTAACAACTTTTTAAGGGGTGTTAGGTTTACTGGTTTAAGGGTATGGGTGATTAATAAACTTACCAAATAAACTTGCACTCTCTTTATTTGTGGTCACAAAAGGTAGTTTAGGAGTTCTCTTTTTCAGTTAAAATCTATGAGTTTGGGTTGTTATAAAAAATATGCTATAAACAATCAGTAGGCTCATATAGGTTGTTTTAGTGAATTTAAGACTTGGAACTTGGACATTAGTTAGGTGTAAGTTAGTATAGGGTTCTGTGCTAGTCATTTTGAACTTTGGTATGCTAAGGTGTGATGAGACTGCTTTTATACATGGTCTCATCGTCCAAAACGGCCTTTAATTGCATAAAATATCATAAAATATGCCAAATATATGCTCGTGTTTGTTACTTGTGTATTTTTAGGTACGGATATTGAGGAATTGGCAAAAGATCACAAGAATCATTCAAAAACGAACACGGGAAACGAAGTCGCACAATGAACCGGGCCCAAGTTTGGAATTTTGCAAAAAGGCCCTTGAAGTTTTGAAGATTGGCAAAATTAGTCCCTCATCTTTGAAGAACTTGTCACAATTAACCCTCCAAATGTCAATTGTACAAGTATGGTCCTTATTGTTTGAAGATATTACAAGACCAGTCCCTGGAATTTGAAGAATATACATTTAATGCCCTTGGAAAAAGCTTTGGAAGTTTATGTGCCATATTTGACAACTTGCCCAAAGTTGTCAAGTGTACTTTGGGTGCTGATGGGATTAAAAACAAAGTGAAGAAGAGTGGAAAACTTGGGGACCAAATCTGCCAACTGCCCAAACAAACCCACCCACTCAGGTTGTGACATGTCAACAAACCCACCCACCAACCCATAAACCCGACCCTACCCACATCCATACCCGGTTTTATTACTTAATCTCAGTCAACATAAGTCAAAAACCCACTTAACCCAATTATTTCCCACCAAAACAGGAATTTAAAATCTGTTTATCCCCAAAATAGATCAAAAACACCCTTTAATCCTGATAAACCCTAAACCCACCCCAGATTAATTAACCCTCAAACCAAAGGGGTTTTACCCCAAATGCTCCAGTTCCCTAATTACCCTCACTCTCACTATTTCCCACCTCTCAAAACATTCCCACATGACCTGTGGACCCCTCCCCAACCTTCCCTGCTCAAGTCGTTTTCCACAAAAATCAAGGAGGGGACAAATTGAGCGGTTTGATGTCTCTACTTGGTCCCCAAGGCTCATCTAACGTCCCAAATCCATTCAAACATCACTGGCATCACATGGGTGACTTTTGACCAAGAATTCGTCCAAGAAGAAAGGGGCTTTTTAGGCATTTCCAGTATTAGGGTTTCAAGCATTGTATTATTTTATTATTAGTTCTAGATAGTTCTTTCTAGCAGTATTTAAAGAGAATGAGACTTGTTCATTCCTTTGTTCCAGTTTTTAGCCAAAAAACCTTGTAATTCCTTTTTTGAATTAATGAAGTTTGGTATTTGTGTTTAAACAATTGTAATTCCTTTTATTAGATTTAAAAAGTTGTGTGTTGTGTTAAAGGCTAAAACTGAGTTCCATTTATCATTGTGTAAACACTTGTGTGTTTTGATAATTTTCAAAAGTTTTTCAAAAGTTTTAAATTTGATTCAAATTTCAGAAAGCAAAACCCTTTGAAGTGAAAGTGGAAAAGGAGTTTTGATTTGTGAGTTTGGATTTGTTTAAAACCTGTTTAGTTTCAAAGGTTATTGGGTTTCAAGGTTGAATTTTCAGAAAATCAGAAAAGTACATTTTCTTTGTGTTTGTTCTTGAATTGCAGGTTTGGAGGATTGTAGATCATTGTGCTGCATACACCCGGGTGTATAAGGAGGTGGATTTACATCCACTAGAACCTTGGATGTAAGGTTCTAAGGTAAAAGTCCTTTTCCCTTTTTGAATTTTCAGAAAAGTGAAGTGTTTGTGATATTGTGTGCTAGGTGTTCTTTGTGAGTAAAAGCTGTTGGATTTGAGTTCTTATGTGTTTATATACATGTTAGATGCTATATGAACCAGATTGATTAAGTTTTAAAGTGTTTTGGTTTGTTAAAATTTGGTTTTCAAGTTTTAAAGGACTGTTTGGATAAGTGTTTTAGCAGGGTTATAATCTTTGATTGTTCTTGAATTAGGTGTTAGAAAGTTTCAGTAGGGTTGAGTTAGGTTGCTTGTTAGTATAAGAGTAGATTGGAACAAGTTTGTAGCTAGTTTATGTGTTTAAAAAAAGAAAAGATAGCTCAAAAATCTGCATAGTCATTTTAATGTTCATTTTGTGAGACTTTGGTGCTTGGATTTTGCTAGCTGTTAGATCATAGGTAGTTCTAAGACTTCTTTCTGCTTGTGTGCCATTTGGTGATTGAGTGTGCAAAATATTGGACCTGGAATCTCATTAAATTGCATGTAACTTGGATCTAAATACCACCAGACCTCAAAATTGTCTCAGCAACTTGAAATCGTTTTGGTGTGCTTTGATTTGCTTTGATAGTGTGCTAGGTGTGTATATTCTGCTTGTTTTTTACTCCTTGTGCTTCAAAGAGCACAAGGGTGCCTTGCCATCCAAAAAACTTCCACAATAATCCACATCCAAGCTCCTCTTGGTGTTTCATCTCTTGTGAAGATAAGCAAGAACACAAGCCAAAACCTGCTTGTGTTCATGTAAGAACTGGCCACGAATTTGGACTTGAATCTTGTTAAAACTAGTTGAAAAGGTGAATTGGACTTGATTTGTAAGCTAAACAAGTGTCAGTGTTGGATTTGGAAAGAAAAAAAAATAAATAAAAAAAGTGCAAAAAGGTCACCCCGCCCGGACTCGAACACGCGACCCCTCGCTGGGGGACTAAGCGTGTTAACCGGTGATCCAGATGCCTTTTTACATTCTCTTTTCATTTCATTACTCTCTTAACCACTTTCTCAAATAGCTTATTTAAACAAAGCCGTAGCTTTTTCCCTTCATTCCAGCTTATTTATTAAGCATTTTAGGCTTATTTCATTTTTCCTAGGTTTTAATTAGGATTGTTGACTTTTCTGTTTTAAAATTTTATTTTTCCTATTATTTAATTAATTTTTAGGATTATTTTTAGTTTTAAGTTTAGAAAGTCATTTAAAAATAGTGAACAGTAATATAAAAATACAAAAAAATAGTTTTTAGGTTTTAATTCATATTTTTGAGGTTTACATATCAAAAAGTTTTCAACAACTTTAATTTTTAATTTTATGTGATTTTAAGTTTTTTATTAGACTTTGAAAATTAATATAAAATTAACTAAAAGGGTTTAGGAACTTTAATTTACATTTTCTTCTTAGTTAGACTATTTAGAATTTTTGAGAATTTTTTAGAATTTATTTAAGAACTTTTCATTTTTTTGAATTTTTTAATATTATTTTATTATTAAAAATAAAAAGTTTTATTTTTATTTATTTTTCATTTTTCCTAGATTATAGACATTAAAATAGGAACTTTTTCACTTTCCAATTAATTTTTAGGCTTTTCAATTAATTTTTAGAATTAATTTAAAATTTAATAGATTTTAATAGTTTTTAGGAGTTTAAAAATAGTTTAATTTGGTTTTAAAATTTTTAAAAATAGTTTTTAATTTAATTAGGTCATTTTTGAGGTTTACAAGCTATAAAATATTGTTTAGGGCTTTTTAATATTTAAAAGTGATTTTTAGGGCTTTAATTAGCATTAAAAAGTCATTATTAAATTAATTAAAAGGTTTTGGCAAGTTTGGATTTTTTGTAAACTCTTAGAATTTTATTGTGGATTTTTAGTAATTTTTAGGAATTTTTAGATTAAAATTTTAAATTTTGCACTTTTTACGTTCTACGTCGTAACTTTCTAGTAGTGTTTTTGCCTATTTTTCTATTTTTTCGTCTTCGTCATTTTCTCTTCTCTTTCTTCTCATTAATAATCAAAAACAAATCAATCAATCATTCATTACACAACGCACTAGCCTCCTCGAGAGAACGATTCCCATTGAGGGTCATAAGTGTTTACGTTTTCCTAAACGTACGCTTAATACTTACCGCTTTTACCTTGTTTTCCTAAACAAGTGTAATTTTACAACTATCATTTTTGGCGCCGCTGCCGGGGAGGCGTGTTGTGTTTTGATTGAACATTGTTGTTTTCTATATTAGCCATAATAGTATTTGTATTAATAGCACTCTATTAATACGTATTATCGTTTTTCGGTTTTTGTGTGAATATTATTACTATATTGTATACGTAGAACAATAAATACACAAGTACTCCAAATACGTGAGCAATCACAACCTTGATTCGGGATTTCATCACTCGATCATTGTATTCGAATCTCAAACCAAAGAAAAAGGCAAAAATAGATAAATACTTTCGTGAAGCTTAATCTTGATAATACAAACTATAAGGTGGGTATAAGGCGGTTGTATTTCACGACCTAAAGGAAAAAGGCTCTTAAGTGCTTCGCGCCGCCTCGTTTCCTCCGCTTGCTTGTGCGTATTTGATTTTGAGAGTGAATCGAGGGTTTTGCCGCCCAAAGTATTACTACATATCATATATATTTTCTTGGTTTCATATTGATTAAACCCTCTTGAGCGATTTGGTGTTCCACCATCGTTCTAAAGTCATCGAAGGCGTTCACTCCACGTGATCGTTTTCATTCCTTGAGGCCTTTTTAATCAAGAGATTTGATTAGTGAGGAGATTTGTGGACTCAGTGTCTACTTAATATATTCACCAATTTCCAAAAAGGTTAATACAATCAAAAACCACAAAAAAATTGAAAAAACACAAAATACCAAAAAGAATCTTCTTTGCTCGTCTCCACGTTGTACGTGACGTTTATGCTCACTCGTAATCAAGCAAAACGTGCACGTAGACGCAAGAACAAAACTCCTACTAAAACTCATTCTAGTGAGGAGTCTCCAAGTGAGGAACCTATTGTAGAACAAGAAGCTATCATGGCTAATCGTACTATGATGGAGTTGCTTCAAGCACCCACCGAGGGTTTTGGAGAGGCCATTGTGATTCCCGCCATCCTTGCGGAGAACTTTGAGATCAAGACGGGTTTAATGTCTATGCTTCAAGCAAACAAGTTTCACGGTCACGAAAAACACAACCCACATTATCACATTAGGCAATTTAATCGTCTCACCGCGACAAGCAAGTTTAAGGATGTACCACACGATGCCATTAAGATGATGTTGTTTCCTTACTCGTTAGATGGACCCGCCAAGATATGGCTTGAGAAAGAACCGCCGAATTCGATTTTGACATGGGCCGATCTCGAGTCTAAATTTGTGAATCAATTTTTTCCACCATCTAAGACAACACATTCGAAAAACGAGATTTCACGTTTTACACAAAGACCTAATGAAAGTTTTTCAATGGCTTGGGAAAGGTTTAAAGAAATGTTACATGAATGTCCACACCATGATTTTTCCGAATTGTATCAAATTGACACTTTTTATAATGGGCTTAATGAACATGAACGAGATTATTTAAATGCCGCCGCGGGTGGTAATTTTTTGTGCAAAACGACCGATGAGGCTTTGAAAATCATAGAAAATAGGTCTAAGGTCTATAGCCCTCGTAACACACCGAGTGTTGCCAATTTGGGCTCGTCATCATCTCGTTCCATTAATGCCTTGCAAGATGAAGCAAATGAGGAGAATCAGTTTTTCGATAGGTTTTCGACTCTTATGTCTCATTGGAAAGCTCAAGAAGCTTCAAATTCCGCTTCGGTTAAAGCGGTTGCTAAGAGTTGTATTTCATGTGGTGGAGCTCATGATTTTTCCGAGTGCATTACCGCGGATTGTAACACATCGAATGCTTATGTAGCCACGGGAACTTATAACCAAATCGGTCAAGGTTCCCGCCAAAATCAAGCTCCACAAAATCAAAATGCTAATAACTATCGAAACAACAATCAAGGTGGAAATTACCAAGGAAATCAAAGGAATTATAACAAGGTAATTACCAAAGTGGAAATGGGCAAATTTCTAATCAAAACCAAAACCGTGATTTTCAAACTCCTACTCAAGGTTTTCAAAATGCTCACACTAAAAATTTGCAAGGAGAATTTTTAGATTATGCTAAGGCTAATGATGCTAAGTTTGATAACATGCAACGTGAGATGATTAGCTTAAGGTCCGAATTGAAAAACGAGCTTAAAAACGAACTTGCTAATGAACTTAAAACTCATGCTAATAAAATGGAAGGAAATGTCACAAGACTCCAACAAAATCAACAAAAAATGGAGCAAGGACAACATGAGATTAAGCAAGAGTTGTTAAAAGCGGATGCTAGGCAATCTAAATTTGAAGACGTATGGCTAAAATGTTTGAAGCTATCATGTGTAAGCCCTCTTCTTCGGGTGGTCTTCCTAGTGATACCATCGTAAACCCGAAGGGAGAATTGAAGGTTATTACTACTCGTAGTGGTAAAACTTTCAAAGAACCCATTTCTCGTCCAAGTACTTCTATGGAGAAGGAAAAAGAGAAAGAACCCGAGGTTGTGGTTGAAAAGGAGCATATTACAAGCCCACGAAGTACCGCTCAAACCACACCTACGGTTGAACCTACACCAATCATGGAACCCGAGATTCCAAGGCCGATGCCTATGCCTAATTTGCCCCAACCCACACCACCTTTACCCTACCCATCAAGACGAGACAAGGAAAAGGCACAAGAACGAAATAATTACCAATTTGAACTCTTTATGAAAATGTTTCGTGACTTGCATTTCAATATAAGTTTTGCCGACGCCTTAGTCATGATGCCTCGATTTGCCGCGAACTTCAAAAGTATGTTGAATAACAAAGAGAAATTGCAAAAATCGTCTAGTTGTTCTTCGGTTTTTCTAAGCCGCATACCTCAAAAAGTCGGTGATCCTGGAAAGTTTTTAATCCCATGTGCTATCCAAGACATGGAAGAATGCTACGCCTTGGCCGATCTTGGTGCTAGTATTAATTTGATGCCTCTTGAGATTTTTAAATCGCTCAATCTTCCAAATCTCACTCCTTCAAGAATGTCAATCGAAATGGCCGATCATTCTACGATTCTAGCTTGTGGAGTTGCCGAGGACGTCTTTGTGAAAGTTGGGAAATTCTATTATCCCGTGGACTTCATTGTTGTTGATATTCCCATCGATCCTAAAGTTCCGTTAATTTTAGGTCGATCTTTTTTGGATACCTCGAGAGCACTTATCGATGTGCATGTAAGAAAAATCACTCTTCGTTTCAATGAGGAAGAACTCGTCATTAATGCAACCCAAAACTCCATGCTTTCTCATGTTTATTCGATCACATCTTTGTACAATGTCAATCCGATCAAAAACATTTGTCAAAAGATTTCCAATAGAGTTTTAGGAGTTGTTGAGAAAAATGAAGTTCCGTCCCCTCCGCCGATGGAGGTTAAGAGTGTTAAGCCTATGATTCCAATCTCGAGTGATTCTTCGGATGATGAATACGTTGATCCCGATGGGGAGGTTTTCTTTGTTGACAAAAGATTTGAAAACTTGCCACCACCTAAGCCAAAAAGATTTCAAAATGTGAGAATTTTTAGTGTGACTAACATTGTTTTAGATACACCAAATATTTTTGACATAATTAAATCGGGTTTTCACAAGGAGAGTGTAAAAGATGAAAAAGGAAAAGATTTTGAATCTAATTTAAAAGATTTTTCTACAATTCTAACTCCGTCATCACCGCGTTTATTGAGTACTACAAGCTCGTCTTCTCCTTTTGATGATGCTTTGTGTGGACCTAGTGTGGGGGAAACCCCTTATGTTCCCTCCCCTTTCTCCACCGAGGACGAGATATTTGATCCTGGAATTGCTTATATAGGGAAATCTCGGTCTTCCACCGATGCAATAAATGGAAAATCTTTTCATTTGATTGGTGCGAGTCTACCTCGAGTAGCTCAATGTTTTGCCTTACCCATTGTCCCACCCTTCTATTTCTTCTCTCCTATTTTCTTCTATCCCATTGGGATTTGTGTTGGAGTAGTGTTGTCTCGTCTTTCATCCGAAAACGAGGACGCTATCTTTGACCCCGGTATACGTTTATCGGATTTTTAAAGTACTCCACATGCTTTTGGGCCTTGTTTATCATGTAAGCCCCACCAAAAATTGACCATACCATGATTATCCCTAAATGATCACATTTATGGGGATTCGAGTCGAGCTTTTGACTCGGTTATCAAAAACAAGGTGCCTCGTGGGGGAGACCCATGCTTATCCATGTACATATTATTGCTTTCTAATTAGTGTAATGTGAGGGGATTTGTGCCCTTCCAACCTTTGTTCCGTGGTTGTTTGTGAATTGTGTCTTTTAGATCATCATCTTCACGATTGGAGCCTCTCGTGTTCGTTTCATGGGAGCACTCGATCGCTTGCTTTGGAGGCCTTTCCCAATATCCATATGATATATCCTTTTATGTTCTAACCTTAGGTTTATAGCACACCTCATAAACGGCTATTACTTATTGGTTACACCCTTTCCATGCTAGATTAGGCATTTGACTACGTCTCTAGTATGGGGGTGTTTGCACCCCTAGACTCGAAACATTGAGGACAATGTTTAACTTTAGTATGGGGGGGGGGGGGGGGTGAATAGATACTTGCCTTGCCAAACCTTCACGCTTTCCAAAGTTTATCGTTTCGTTATCATTTTGTTGCAAAATAAGGCTAAAAATGGCCAAATTTTAAAATTTTTCTCATGTTTTATAAGTGTTTGAAGACACGAATGTATATTTTCCGATGGCGAGAATAAGAGTAATTTTTGACTCGACCGTGCGTGTTGAGCACTTAGCTTTGATTCCTTAACTACAAATTAGGCTAAGTCTCTTAAATGAGGACGAGAAATGATAGAGTGAATTATAAGTTACTATGCTAAACGTAGAGTACTCGTATTCTTTCAAAAACTCATGTGTTCTCGTTGTTTGCTTATTCTCCCTTCGCTTGTAAATATTTTTTGCTTAATAAATATTGACTTAGCGGTTTAGTTAGGATTGTTGGGTTTCTAGTCTTTTCTAATAGCTTCCGTGTAATTAAATTGGGAAGACATTAAGGTATCGCCAGCGTCACGGTTTTGAAGTATTGGCACCCTAATAATCGAAAGCTTCGCCCAATAATAAGATTTCAAGTGCTCACCTAAATCAAGCAAACAATTTGAAGCCCCACAAGGCCTAAAATCTATGCAAAATTGAAAGTGAATCAAGCCTTAATCTTCGAAGCTTTAAAGATCCAAAATTCGCTTTTGCGTGAGGATATACGTCTTTGGCTAATAAAACCACCGATGATGGCGGATAATAAAAGGCAAGGCAAGACCGAAGTCATAATAAAAGCTTCATGGCGAAGTTGAATAAAAGATGGAGGTAAACCAAAGATAATAAGGCCCTTCCGTTAGGGGGCGTATAAAAGTCTTGGTAATAAGTCTCATGTTCAAAACCGTTATAAAACCGTGTTTATCGATTCTTCTTGTTGACTTAATTTTTTAACATCATTGTCTATTAGGAGGGGTTATTGATTTGATGGTCTTGATTACACCGTTAGGACTCTATTTTTAGACCTAAATCTCTATTATCGCATAAGTCAACAATGTATCCTCGTGATCATTAAGACAAAATAAAATATAAGAGATACAACTTAGGAATAATGGGAGAATAAGTACGTGATTAGGGCATATGAGTAGTGTTAGCATTACTAACTTATAATGACAATGATCTCGTTGCACGCTTGGCATGGAATTAAGGTGAAAATCGAGGACGATGAAATTATTTCTAACGGAGCATTCACGTGTTCTTGTTCTATGAACCTAAACGTCCCATTTTGCGATGAGAATCATACATTATGTCTATAACACAAGTAGTAGTAATCATAGTATGTAGCTAGTTTATCATTTCAATAAAAGTGAATAAAATTAAATTTTGGAGATGCTTTGATGCTTTATTCTAGCATTGCGTGAGGGAACGGCAATGGTTTAGTATGGGGGAGTGATGAGACTGCTTTTATACATGGTCTCATCGTCCAAAACGGCCTTTAATTGCATAAAATATCATAAAATATGCCAAATATATGCTCGTGTTTGTTACTTGTGTATTTTTTGGTACGGATATTGAGGAATTGGCAAAAGATCACAAGAATCATTCAAAAACGAACACGGGAAACGAAGTCGCACAATGAACCGGGCCCAAGTTTGGAATTTTGCAAAAAGGCCCTTGAAGTTTTGAAGATTGGCAAAATTAGTCCCTCATCTTTGAAGAACTTGTCACAATTAACCCTCCAAATGTCAATTGTACAAGTATGGTCCTTATTGTTTGAAGATATTACAAGACCAGTCCCTGGAATTTGAAGAATATACATTTAATGCCCTTGGAAAAAGCTTTGGAAGTTTATGTGCCATATTTGACAACTTGCCCAAAGTTGTCAAGTGTACTTTGGGCGCTGATGGGATTAAAAACAAAGTGAAGAAGAGTGGAAAACTTGGGGACCAAATCTGCCAACTGCCCAAACAAACCTACCCACTCAGGTTGTGACACGTCAACAAACCCACCCACCAACCCATAAACCCGACCCTACCCACATCCATACCCGGTTTTATTACTTAATCTCAGTCAACATAAGTCAAAAACCCACTTAACCCAATTATTTCCCACCAAAACAGGAATTTAAAATCTGTTTATCCCCAAAATAGATCAAAAACACCCCTTAATCCTGATAAACCCTAAACCCACCCCAGATTAATTAACCCTCAAACCAAAGGGGTTTTACCCCAAATGCTCCAGTTCCCTAATTACCCTCACTCTCACTATTTCCCACCTCTCAAAACATTCCCACATGACCTGTGGACCCCTCCCCAACCTTCCCTGCTCAAGTCGTTTTCCACAAAAATCAAGGAGGGGACAAATTGAGCGGTTTGATGTCTCTACTTGGTCCCCAAGGCTCATCCAACGTCCCAAATCCATTCAAACATCACTGGCATCACATGGGTGACTTTTGACCAAGAATTCGTCCAAGAAGAAAGGGGCTTTTTAGGCATTTCCAGTATTAGGGTTTCAAGCATTGTATTATTTTATTATTAGTTCTAGATAGTTCTTTCTAGCAGTATTTAAAGAGAATGAGACTTGTTCATTCCTTTGTTCCAGTTTTTAGCCAAAAAACCTTGTAATTCCTTTTTTGAATTAATGAAGTTAGGTATTTGTGTTTAAACAATTGTAATTCCTTTTATTAGATTTAAAAAGTTGTGTGTTGTGTTAAAGGCTAAAACTGAGTTCCATTTATCATTGTGTAAACACTTGTGTGTTTTGATAATTTTCAAAAGTTTTTCAAAAGTTTTAAATTTGATTCAAATTTCAGAAAGCAAAACCCTTTGAAGTGAAAGTGGAAAAGGAGTTTTGATTTGTGAGTTTGGATTTGTTTAAAACCTGTTTAGTTTCAAAGGTTATTGGGTTTCAAGGTTGAATTTTCAGAAAATCAGAAAAGTACATTTTCTTTGTGTTTGTTCTTGAATTGCAGGTTTGGAGGATTGTAGATCATTGTTCTGCATACACCCGGGTGTATAAGGAGGTGGATTTACATCCACTAGAACCTTGGATGTAAGGTTCTAAGGTAAAAGTCCTTTTCCCTTTTTGAATTTTCAGAAAAGTGAAGTGTTTGTGATATTGTGTGCTAGGTGTTCTTTGTGAGTAAAAGCTGTTGGATTTGAGTTCTTATGTGTTTATATACATGTTAGATGCTATATGAACCAGATTGATTAAGTTTTAAAGTGTTTTGGTTTGTTAAAATTTGGTTTTCAAGTTTTAAAGGACTGTTTGGATAAGTGTTTTAACAGGGTTATAATCTTTGATTGTTCTTGAATTAGGTGTTAGAAAGTTTCAGTAGGGTTGAGTTAGGTTGCTTGTTAGTATAAGAGTAGATTGGAACAAGTTTGTAGCTAGTTTATGTGTTTAAAAAAAGAAAAGATAGCTCAAAAATCTGCATAGTCATTTTAATGTTCATTTTGTGAGACTTTGGTGCTTGGATTTTGCTAGCTGTTAGATCATAGGTAGTTCTAAGACTTCTTTCTGCTTGTGTGCCATTTGGTGATTGAGTGTGCAAAATATTGGACCTGGAATCTCATTAAATTGCATGTAACTTGGATCTAAATACCACCAGACCTCAAAATTGTCTCAGCAACTTGAAATCGTTTTGGTGTGCTTTGATTTGTTTTGATTGTGTGCTAGGTGTGTATATTCTGCTTGTTTTTTACTCCTTGTGCTTCAAAGAGCACAAGGGTGCCTTGCCATCCAAAAAACTTCCACAATAATCCACATCCAAGCTCCTCTTGGTGTTTCATCTCTTGTGAAGATAAGCAAGAACACAAGCCAAAACCTGCTTGTGTTCATGTAAGAACTGGCCACGAATTTGGACTTGAATCTTGTTAAAACTAGTTGAAAAGGTGAATTGGACTTGATTTGTAAGCTAAACAAGTGTCAGTGTTGGATTTGGAAAGAAAAAAAAATAAATAAAAAAAAGTGCAAAAAGGTCACCCCGCCCGGACTCGAACACGCGACCCCTCGCTGGGGGACTAAGCGTGTTAACCGGTGATCCAGATGCCTTTTTACATTCTCTTTTCATTTCATTACTCTCTTAACCACTTTCTCAAATAGCTTATTTAAACAAAGCCGTAGCTTTTTCCCTTCATTCCAGCTTATTTATTAAGCATTTTAGGCTTATTTCATTTTTCCTAGGTTTTAATTAGGATTGTTGACTTTTCTGTTTTAAAATTTTATTTTTCCTATTATTTAATTAATTTTTAGGATTATTTTTAGTTTTAAGTTGAGAAAGTCATTTAAAAATAGTGAACAGTAATATAAAAATACAAAAAAATAGTTTTTAGGTTTTAATTCATATTTTTGAGGTTTACATATCAAAAAGTTTTCAAAAACTTTAATTTTTAATTTTATGTGATTTTAAGTTTTTTATTAGACTTTGAAAATTAATATAAAATTAACTAAAAGGGTTTAGGAACTTTAATTTACATTTTCTTCTTAGTTAGACTATTTAGAATTTTTGAGAATTTTTTAGAATTTATTTAAGAGCTTTTCATTTTTTTTGAATTTTTTAATATTATTTTATTATTAAAAATAAAAAGTTTTATTTTTATTTATTTTTCATTTTTCCTAGATTATAGACATTAAAATAGGAACTTTTTCACTTTCCAATTAATTTTTAGGCTTTTCAATTAATTTTTAGAATTAATTTAAGATTTAACAGATTTTAATAGTTTTTAGGAGTTTAAAAATAGTTTAATTTGGTTTTAAAATTTTTAAAAATAGTTTTTAATTTAATTAGGTCATTTTTGAGGTTTACAAGCTATAAAATCTTGTTTAGGGCTTTTTAATATTTAAAAGTGATTTTTAGGGCTTTAATTAGCATTAAAAAGTCATTATTAAATTAATTAAAAGGTTTTGGCAAGTTTGGATTTTTTGTAAACTCTTAGAATTTTATTGTGGATTTTTAGTAATTTTTAGGAATTTTTAGATTAAAATTTTAAATTTTGCACTTTTTACGTTCTACGTCGTAACTTTCTAGTAGTGTTTTTGCCTATTTTTCTATTTTTTCGTCTTCGTCATTTTCTCTTCTCTTTCTTCTCATTAATAATCAAAAACAAATCAATCAATCATTCATTACACAACGCACTAGCCTCCTCGAGAGAACGATTCCCATTGAGGGTCATAAGTGTTTACGTTTTCCTAAACGTACGCTTAATACTTACCGCTTTTACCTTGTTTTCCTAAACAAGTGTAATTTTACAACTATCAAGGTGTTAGTTTTGTAAGCTAGAATCTCACCTAAGTGTCAACTGAACCAGCAAAACACCCCAGACCCCCTAGTTTACATCAGAGACTTGATTTTGCTTGGTTTGTCTGTATTCTTGTGTTAGATTTTAGTTACTTTTGCTTTATATTGACTCCCTACACTCCACAGAGTGTGGGGGTGCCTTGTATGTCCAAAAACATCTAGTAACAAGCAAGAAAATTGACCATTTGTGTTTTCTATGGTCCTTCAGTGGAAGAAGTTCCCACTGCTAGTTCATTTCTACCCACTGCTTCACAACAAGACAAACAAATTTTAAGTGTCATTGTCAGTCTTTCATTTTTTTGTCTTTAGTGGTGAAACTTCAACCTTTTCTTGATTTTTTTAATTTTCCTAGTTTAATTTATTTATTTTAAGATTTTTAGAAAAGAAATTTCATTGTTCCTTTTATTTAATTATTTTTAGAATTAATTTAAGTTTAAATTAGTTTTTACTCAAACTGTTTTCGACTTATTAGTGTTAAAAGTACTATTTCCATTTTTTTTCATTTTTCTCAAGATTAGATAAATAATTTAGGATTTTCAAACAGTAAATTTAATTTTCTCATTATTTTATTAGTTTTTATGATTATTTTAGTTTAAAATCAGTTTTTAGCCATTTAAAAATAGAAAGATAGTTTTAAAAAGTTCAGAAAAATACTTTTTAACTTTTAATTAATATAAGTAAGATTTTAGTTTGATAACATATATTTTGGACTTTTTGTTAATTATATTTAATTTTAGGGCTTTAATTAGCATTTAAAATTAAATATTTAATTAGTAATAAGTTTTAAAATTTATTTATTTAATTTTTATTCTTATTTATATTATTTTAGACTTAATTTTTAATTTTAATTAGTTTTTAGTTTATATTTTTATTTTCGTCGTGTTTTACGTATTTACGTTAACGTTTTTACGTACTACGTCGTAGTTTAATCGTAGTGTAGCTCGCCTTTTAATTTTCTCTCTTCAAACCCAAGAACGACACTAATCCAAACTTGATTTTATATTATTGGCACCTAATACACATAGCTCCGCCGAGAACGAACTCGCATTTATTCGGTTTCGCGTTTTTCCTAAAACGTGAGATTTAATACTTGCCACGTTTATATTCCTTTTTCCTAAAAGGGTATAACATACACACAATCAATTTGGCGCCGCTGCCGGGGAGGTCTTTTAGTGCCTTATATATATCATGTTTTTGTGAGTAGTGCGTTTTTGCTTTTCATTTTTAGAAAGCGTATATATCGTACATACTCATTTTTAATTTTTCTACTATATTATAGAATATCCAAAAAAATTGTGTTTAGTTGTCCTCAATTAAACACACAAAAAAAATCTTTTTACTATATTGTAGATATCCCATTATCATTTTTATCATTTTGTGAATAAATATTGCTATATTGTATACGTATCACAATAAATTTACAATATCTCCAAAAGCGTGAAAACGCAACCTTAATTGGGATTTCATCACTCAATTATTGTATTCGAATCCAAAGCAAAAAGAAAAGGCAAAATGGAGAATTACTTTCGAAAGGCTTAATTTTGATTAACAAAAACTATAAGGTGGGTTTAAGTCTGTTGTATTTCACGACCTAAAGGAAAAAAGGCTCTTAAGTTCTTAGCGCCGCCTCGTTTCCTCCGCTTGTTTGTGCGTGCTTTGAGAAAAAGGGCTAATCGAGGGTTTGCCAACCAAAATATTATCTACGTATCATATATATTTTCTTGTTTTTCAAGATTAAACCCTCTTGAACGTTTTGGTGTTCCACCAACATTCTAAAGTCATCAAAGGCGTTCACTCAACGTGATCATTTTCATTCCTTGAGGCTCCTTTAATCAAGAAATTGACTCGAGGAGAGATTTGTAGATTTGAGTCTACGTAATACACCAAAAATCCAAAAAAAATTAAAAAAACAATCAAAAACCAAAAAAAGTGAAAAAACATTAAAAGTCCCAAAAAGAATCTTCTTTGCTACCCCCCCCCCCCCCCCATTCTACGTTAGTGCATGCGCACTCGATCGAAGGGCGATACAAAATCTAACGACGCATCGAATCGACGCAATCGAAATTGAAGTAATCGACGACGAAGACAAAGTTTAGAAACGTACGTTCCTAATATCATTGTAGAAACCGTAGACGAGATGGCCGAGAATCATACGATGATGTAATTGCTCCAAGAACCCACCGAGGGTTATGGAGATGCGATCGTAATTCCCGCTATCGACTCGGAGAATTTTGAGATTAAGAGCGGAAGGCTTTCGTTTATTCAATCTACGAAGTTTCGAGGTCGTGAGGCGGATAATCCTCACTATCACATTTGGAATTTTGATCGTCTTTTAGCCACGAGCAAGTATAAGAACGTCGACGCCGATGTCGTCAAGCTTATGCTTTTTCCGTACTCGCTCGATGGTGCCGCCAAGGATTGGTACGAGAAAGAGCCACCTAATTCCATAATTACGTGGAAGGATCTCGTTTCCAAATTCGTTAATCATTTTTTCCCGCCGTCTAAGACGACGTTTTTCAAAAACGAGATTACGAGGTTTGAACAAAAGCCGAATGAATCGTTTAGAGACGCGTGGGATCGTTTTAAGGAATTTCTTAGGCAATGTCCTCACTACGGATTTCCCGAGTTACACCAAATCGACACGTTTTAGAACGGTCTTAGTGTTCATGAACAAGATTCGTTAAATTCCGCCGTCGGTGGCAATTTTTTGTGTAAAACTCCAAAAGACGCGTTAATGATTATCGAAAATAGATCCAAGGTTTTCCAACACCGTAGCACACCGAGTGTTACCAATGTCGCCAATGTTAGTAATTCTAATCGCGATATTGAGAGGGTTGGCGCGAAATTCGATAAGTTGACGAATTTGTTTACATCGTTCTTAATCGAAATGCAAAAGAAAGATGCTCCCACTACGCTGAAAGCGGTCGAGGTTTCGTGTACGTATTGGACCACAAAATTATTACGAGTATGCGGCTACGGATGGCCAAACGTCGAGTGTAAACGCGTTAAATAACAATTTTTCAAATCAAAATCAAAATAACGCCGGTCTATCGCAACAAACGAATTATAATCAAGGCAACAATTTTTCGAACCAAAACCGAAACAATGTTCAAGGAAATAATCAAGGAAATTTTCAAAATCAAGGAAACTATAATCAAGGTCGCAATGTAGATTGGCAAAATCGATATAATAACAACAATCAAAACTCGAATTTTAACAGCAACAATCAAGGGAATTTTCAAAGAAGTAATCAAAACAAAGAGAACTTTAATTCAAATCAAAATAGTTCGTCAAACTATTTTCAAAATTACATGAAAATGAATGAGGCTAATATGAGACGATTAGAGGGAGAAATTGGTACTTTGAAAAACGAATTTTCCACTACGTTGAGAAATCAAAATACTAAAATTGAAAAAGGACAAATCGACATAAAAAAGATGTTTTCGGCCATTATGAACAAGTCTTCGGGTTCGTCATCGAGTTCGTTACCTAGTGACACCGTTTCTAATCTAAAAGAACACGTCAAAGCCGCCTCGTCTAGTGGAAAAGGTCGTTCGATTTCCCCAAACCTTGACAGTTTTAAAGTTGTACATTCATCTCGACCCTCGACTTCCCAAAAGCCTTCATGTTCTAAAGTCGATGGAGTGAACATGGTGACACAGGAAAAGAGTTCACACCCTCGTGTACCTCAAATTCCATCCACGGTTCAAAAAGAGAGTTTCATCGACTTAACCGAAGTGACCCTTGAAGAAACTTGTACTTCGATTCTTCTAAGAAAGTCTAAAGGCATATGCCGAGAAAAGAAGAAGATCCGGGCCAATTTCTATTACCTTATATTTTCCCGAGATTGAGGGATGTATAGCACTTGCCAACTTAGGTGCTAGCATCAATCTCATGCCTCATTCTCTTTCAAAATTGATGAGATTCCCTTGTCTTACTCCCACGAACATGACTATCGAGCTAGCAAATTGTACGTCATTAAAACCAATTGGAATATTTGAGGATGTCTCCGATTACGAGTGTGACCCTAAATGTCCCATTATTTTAGGTCGACCCTTTTTATCGACGGCTCGAGCCGTAATCATGTTCACGGTGGAAAACTAAAGATGACTTATGGGGAGGACAAAATGGACTTTTTCGTGAATAGATCCCAAGTTTCAAATGATCATGATAAAACCAAGGTTTCAAATTCTAATGATTTCAAAATGTTAACTTTAGTGGAAATATGAGGCTTGATGCATGTTTTGAAAGAATGAAAATGAACGGTTTAAATATGACGATTTTGACGATAAAAAATACGTTTACTTAATTCAAAATGGTATTCGTAGATTTATGGACGAAAAATCATTTTGGGATATATTCGGCGAACAAAGTGAACAACCAATTCCGAAGGGCGACGTTAGTGCCATCACGACAATGACCAAAATGGACTCGTCTTCACCACCTTCGAAGGACCACGTCTTTGAGGCTTCAACTTCTAATTCCATTGAAGTGCCTCCATCACCTAGCCCAATAACCGTTTAGGCTAAAGGTTTTATCGATCTAGATCCACTCGTCTTAGAAAGGTCACCTAAGCATAGTCGATTGACTTGTAAGACCATGGTTGTGAGTTCTCACATCGATACTTTCTTTGACGACAACGATGAGAATGATTTTTCCGAACTCGATCACAAACTCAAAAATCAACAAGCAATATTTGATTCTTCAAAAAAGAATTTTACGTGTGGTGAGTATGATGATTTCATATCCGAGCCCGAGATTGAGGAAATAATTAAACGAGAGCTAGCTCGTTTCCCTCCACTTCCACCTACGAGTGAGGTCAATTTTTCCAATGTCGAGGCCTAACTTGATGAGTTGGAACGTCTTATTTTAAATGATGACGAACCAACTCACGTGACCAAAAATCCCATTCTCTAGGAGTTACCTAATCAACGCTCCTCAAATTAGAATGACGTTTGCCATATTCGTGAGAATCTAACTTATCAACGATCACCACAAAAGAATGATGGTTTTGTTCTTGATCGTGATCTTTTCGAGAGAGTTTCTAAAATCATTAATGAGGGGAACGACAAACCTTGGTTTGATGAGCCTATCTACGTTGAAGAAATCGATGAGATCGACGTTCTTGAGGATGACGAATATGTTGACCCCTAGGGGCGGTGTTCTTTATCGATCATCGTTTTGAGAGTTTGTACAACTCACCCCCTCCCACCAATGACGTTAATGTGAGAATTTTTAGTGTGCCTAACCTCGTCTTAGAAACTCCAAATATTTTCGACATAATTAAATCGGGTTTTCATAGAGAGTTAAAAAACAATGAAAAAGGAAAATATTTTAAAATTGATTTAAAAGATTTTTCTACAAGTTTAACTCCGTCATCACACCTTGTTTTGAGTGCTACGAGCTCGTCTACTCCTTTTGACGATGCTTCGTGTGGATCTAGTGTGGGGGGGGGGGCCTTATGTTTCCTCACATTTCTCTACCGAGGACGAGATATTCAATTCCGGAATTTCTTATAAAGGGAAATCTCGGTCTTCTAACGATGCAATAAATGGAAAAACTTTCTATTTGCTTGGTGTGAGTCTACATCGAGTAGCTCATTGTGTTGCCACACCCATTGCCCCACACTTCTATTTCTCACCTCTTTATATTACCTCTTTAAGGTTTCGGCACATGTTGAAGTAGCGTTGTTTCGTCGTTCATCCAAAAACGAAGACGCCATCTTCGACCCCGGTATTTTGCATCATCAAAGGACTTAGTTCTTAGTACCGGTTGCTTTGAGCATTGTTTATCATGTAAGCCCCACCAAAAATGACCAAACCATGATAATCCATAAATGATCACATTTATGGGGATTCGAGTCGAGCTCTTGACTCGGTTATCAAAAACAAGGTACCTCTTGGGGGAATTCCATGTTTATCCTTGTACATATTATCGCTTTATTAGATTAATGAGGGGACTTGTGCTCTTCCAACCTTTGTTTCGTGGTTGTTTGTGATTGTGATTTATTAGGTTCATCGTCATCATTGAAGCCTCCCGTGTTTGTTTTACGGATCACTCGAGCTTCAATCGTTGCCTTTGAAGATTCCGATATCCGATGATATCCTTTTATGTTCAAACGATTATCTTATTCGCATAATTCATAAACTGCTTATAGATTATTTGTTTTATCCTTTCCATGCTCGAGATTAAGCATTCGACTTTCGTCTCTAGTATGGGGGTGTTTCACCCTTAGACTCGAAACATTAAGGACAATGTTTAGTTTTAGTTTGGAGGTGAATAGATACTTCACCTTGATCACGTCATCACTCAATCTAATTTTCATCTTTTTGTTCTCGTTTTATGCAAAAATAAGGCTAAAAATGGCCAAATTTTAAAAAATTTCTTGTTTTTCGTAAGTGTTTGAGACGCGAATGTAGGTTTTCCGATGGAGAGAATAAGAGTAATTTTTTACTCGACCATGCGTGTTGAGCACTTAGCTTCGATTCCTTAACTATATTAGGCTAACTCTCATTAAATTGAGGACGAGAAATGATAGCGTTAATTATAAGTTACTATGCTAAATGTAGAGTACTGTATTCTTTCAAAAACTCATGTGTCCTAATTATTTGCTTATTCTCCCCACGCTTTTATATAATAAATGTTAATAAATATTGATTTAGCGGTTTAATCTCTACTGTTGGTTTCTAATTGATTTTAGTAGCTTCCATGTAATTAAATTGAGAAAACATTAAGGTATCGCTAGCGTCACAGTTTTGAAGTATTGGCACCCGAATAATCAAAGGCTTCCCCTAATAATAATTTAAGTTCCTCTTCACCTAAATCAAGCAAATAATTTGAAGCTCACAAGGCCGAAAAATCTATGCGTAAATTAAAGTGAATGTCTTAAATCTCGAAGCCTTAAAGATCCAAAATTCGCTTTAGCGTGAGGATATACGTCAAGTCATAATAAACACCTCATGGCGAGGTTAAATAAAAGACAAGGGGAAGACCGAAGTCATAATAAAAGCTCCATGGCGGAGTTGAATAAAAGATGGAGGTAAACCATGATAATCCAAGCTACCGATGATTAGGTGGGTAATTAAATTCATGGTAATAAGTCAAATGTTCAAAACCGTTCTAAAACAGTGTTTATCGATCCTTTTTGTTGACCTAATTTTTTGACATCGTTGTCTATTAGGATTGATTATTAATTCGATGATTTTGGTTACACCTTAAGACTATATTTTTCGACCTAATCTCTATTCATGCATAAGTCAATTATGAATCCTCGTGATCATTAAGACAAAAATAAAATATAAGAGATACACCTTAGGAATAAGGGAGTCTAAGTGCGTGATTAGAGCATATGAGTAGTGTTAGCATTACTAACTTATAATGCCAATGATCTTGTTTCACGCTTAGCATGGAATTGGGTGAAAATCGAGGATGACGAACTTATCTCTATGAGGCATTCACGTGTTCTTATTCTATGATCCTAACGTCCCATTTTGCGATGAAAACAATACATTATGTCTAATACATATGTAGTAGTTTATTTAAGTTTACGTTTTCAATAAATGTCACCTAAAAATGAATTTTGGGAGTGCCATGATACTTAATTCTAGCATTGCCTCGGGACACGACAATGGTTTAGTATGGGGAGTGATGAGACTGCATTTATACATAGTCTCATCGTCCAAATCGGGCTTAAAACGCTTAAAAATGTCATAAAATACCCAAAAATATGCTTGTATTTGTTCATTGTGTATTTTAGGTACGGATATCGTGAAATTAACAAAAGATCACAAGAATCAAGAAAAAACGAACACGGGAAATTAAGTCGCACAAAGAACCGGACCCGAATCATGATTTTCCATTGAAGTCCTTGAAGTTTGAAGATTTGACAAGATTGGTCCCTCATCTTTTGAAGACTTATCATTTTATACCCCTGTAAAACCTCAAAAGTACATGTGGGTCCCTAAAATGTCAAGAGTTTACAAGAATATCCCTTGAAGATTGATATTATTACATGAATGGTCCTTGGTAAAACTTTGTACAATTGATGTGCCGTAAATGACAAGTTATACAAACTTGTATACAAAGGAAAAGGGAGTATAAAGCAGGGAGACTTTGTTTGTAAAATTATTGGGAGTATAGGGACTAGAGATGGCCAGACAATGAACTTATATCCACCAATACCTACACGCCACCTCACCCCACTCATACTCTCCTCCAACCACATGCCTCCACATCATCAGTCAAACCACTAACCCCTATATAATTATAATATTGGCGCCAAACACAGTAATCCCACCTCACCCCGATTAAAACACACACTAGACACATACTTATGAAACCCATAAACCCTAATTTGAATCACGATCAAATCAAAGGTATATTGACCATAACTTTCCAGAACCAAGATTAACGGTCTCCCTAACTTAATCCTAATCCCTAAAAACTACTCCACATCATCCAACAAGGCCACAAGGGCATCCCCTGCCCCTTCCCTTTCCACAAACCCTAAAATTTCAGAGAATCAATGGACCAGCTTTGTTTCTTAGTCCTAAAGTATTCATAAACGGCTTGGATCACTTCTTTCCAACTGGCATATCACAAGACTCCACCAACTTCACATGATGCATTTGAATAGGATTTTTCAAATCAAGAATTTCAAGGGCATTTTTGGAAGATTACTAGTTTAGGTTTTTTGCTTACATGTAATTCTAGAATCTTCAGTAGTATAGTATAAAAGGGGTGCATGTACCCTTTTTCCCATTGTTCCAGTGATAGGTGTGAAAACACCCATCCTTTTACCACTTAACTACAATAATAACCAAGCCCAAACGTGTATTTTATGTCGTAAATATTGTAATTATGTGTGGTTTGTGTTTTTGTTGTGATTTAGGACCAAGATGTGAAAAGGAAGGAAAAAACGGGCTTTCACGGGCTTTTATCAAGAAAACGAAAAAAGACAAAGTCAAGAGATCAAGATTGCAAAAAGAACAGAAGTCCAAGGCCTTTTCTAAATATTTATCGAAGAACAAGTCTAAAGACGAAAGTTTAATAAAGCCGAAGAACTCAAGTCTAATAAATGAAGGAACTATAAGACGATTTTAATTAATCCCGAGACAAAGTCGATAAAGTCGAAGAACTTAAAAGACGAAAGACGTGAAGAAAGAAAGAGGAGGCAACACATGCACCTCCCCATTTCGTATAAATACCCTCCTAAACACATTTAGGAGGGTTGGTTAGATAGTTTTAGATTTAGTCTTCATTTTTGTTTGGTAGGTAATTTTAGAGAGAAAAGGTGACAGTTTCTCTCACTAGAATCTTAATCTTTTATCTTCCTTTCTTGTTTTTAATAAAATCTTTACTTTTGATAGCTTAAATCTTGTTTTAATCTTTGTCTTATTCTACCTTTCTTAATTTTTATCTATCATTAATCCGATTTTTTTTACACGTCATGGTTAAATTTTATGTTTGATTTATTAAAAAGTTTATCTTTTGATTTTAATCTAAGTTTCCTACGAAGTAAGCTTTGAGCTTGACATGCTTATTGGCTTATTTTGTGTTTAGCTTATTTGTTTTTAAGTTTTCTTAAAAGTTTTAATCTATTTAAAGTTTTATTTAAAAAGTTGCTTATTTAAAGTTTGAAAGTCATTATTTCATGCTTTTTAGTTCGTCTTATTATTAATTTGATTAAGTTGTGGTTTGAGTTTATTAAAATAGGAGTAGCTTATAACTTAGCTTATTTCGAATCACAAAGCCATCGCAAAGATAAACCCCTTTGCGACGGGGTATTGCGACGCAGTATTGCGATCGGTGCATCGCAAAAGGGTTTTATATTCCGATTAGTTTTGCGATTGGGATTGCGATTGGTTTGTTTTTTAGTATATTGAGATAGGATCCAGTTTCATTATTCCAACATAGAGTAGTTTTCCATTATTGCTATAGGATTGCTTTTGGGTCACATTGTGATTAGTATTCCGATAGGATTCCTTTTGGTACATTGCGACAACATTGCGACAGGATTCCTTTGACTTATTGCGATGGGATTCCGATGGGGTATTCCGATGGAGTCTTAGTTTTTATGTCTTGTCTTTATTTTCCAATTTAAATTTAATTTTCCCGCCATTTTTTCTTATAGTATTTTAAACTTGATTTGTCTTAGTGTTATTTCTATTAATTGTTTCGTTTTAAATTCACGTTTTATTATTTAAATTGTTTTGTTTTTATTAGTTAATTGCTTTTAGTTTATTTTTATCACGTTTCGCTTTTACCTTTTTACTTAGAAATAGATAATCAAAACTTTCTTTTTGTTAAGCAAAAACGACTGAGTCACACTCTTAACGGTAATCAATTCGAAAAGATCGGACGATAACTTTTTATACTTGGAAATGCCATGTATTAAATGGTGCCGCTGCCGGCTCTTTTCGTTAAGATTAAAGGTTTTTAGTGAGAGACGCGTTGGATTTTGGGATCCGTTCATCTTTGAACGTTATTTTTCTTGCTTAAAATCTTCAAAAATCCTAAAAAATATAAAATTTTCAAAAATCAACAAAATTAGAAAAACATAAAAACCAAAAATATTTCTTGTTTATTTTTCTTTTCTTTTTGTAGGTGTGTATGCGTACCCGTGCTCGTAAAAAGAAAGCAACTCAATCCAAAGTCGAGACTCAACCTATTGTCACCATGGACAATCGACCAATGATCGAGCTTTTGCAATCGTACGTAGAGGGCAACACCGATGCTATTGTCATACCCGAGATTGGAGCCAACAATTTTGAGCTCAAATCCGGTTTCATTCAAATGGTCTCTGCTCAACCATTCTTGGGGCATACACTTGATGATCTTCACGACCATATCAAAAGGTTTCTTAAACTCACTAATACATTCAAGTTTAATGGGGTTTCACAAGAGGTCATTCGCTTGCAACTTTTTCCTTTCTCCTAAGAGGGACAAGCCCGACATTGGCTTGATAAGGAACCGCCACAAAGTATTCTTACGTGGCCGGATTTAGAGACCAAATTCATCAACTACTTTTTCCCACCCTCACGTACTACCGGTTTGCGGAATGAAATCATTAATTTTGAACAAAAGTACGGTGAGACATTTAGTGAATCTTGGGACCGTTTTAAGGAACTTTTAAGAAAGTGTCCACAACATGGTTTCACAAAAGTGCATCAAATTAACACTTTTTACAATGGTTTAAGCATGACTGACCAAGATTCACTAAATAGTGCCTCGGGGGGGGGGGGGGGGGGGGGTAATATTTTGGTTAAGTCTTCTAATGCCGCATGGGATATTATTGAGAATAAATCTAAAGTGCAAACCAAAAGTGTTCGGGCTAATGTGGCTAGTTCTAGCACTAGTGACACTGAAAGGAGACTTGATAAGCTTACTACGGTTGTTGAGACACTGGCTTTATAAGCCGTTAACAATGCCAAAAACAACAATGCTCTTAATATGACTTGTGAAACTTGTGGTGGGCCACACTCTTATGCTAACTGTGATAAAGCTTATGATCAATCTCACGCGGAAGTGTATGCTTACAACAACACCGAGAGAGTTCATTTCAAGCCTAATGTCGATGTTAATCACTTGTCTTAGAACTCGAAAAATTATTTGGCTCCACCCGGTTTTCAACAAAGACCACCACAACCTAACCAAAACAACCAAGGGCCGCCAAGAGCTAATTTTCAAGGTAATGCCAATGTGAGGGGCTAAAGTGGAAACCAAGGTAATTATCTGATGCAAAACAAAGGCTTTCAACACCAAGGTTTCAATCCTCAAGGTTTTCCACCTTATAACCAATACCCAAATCAAGTTTTTTAACAACAAGGGTTCAATTTACCTCATCCGCCAATGGACTTGGTTTTGCAAAAGTTGAATGAACATGAGAAAATCATGCTAGCAATGCAAGAATATACAAGACAAATTCAAGAGTCCACGGATAGGAAATTCGTTCAAATGTTACAAACCCTTCGTCCACAAGGTGCTCTTCCTTCTAACACCGAAACAAACCCTAGAGCGAATGTGAGTGCCATTAACACCCGAAGTGGAGCAACTCTAGTAGGACCTTCTACCCCTCATCCCGTTACACCATCTACACCTCCTCCACCTCCATTTATCCCTCCTACTTCCACACCTAGTACTAGTACTCCATTACCGTCTCCACCTCTTAATGAAGAAGTACCCAAGCAAAACCTTCCACCAACCCAACCTACCACCTCTAAACCTTCTACTTATCAACCCTCAACATCTCAACCTGTACCTCCTACACCTTCACCTGCTAAACCTTTACCTTCTACACCTACACCACCTAAACCTAACATTCCTTACCCTTCCCGGCTGGACAAAAGTAGAATTCTTACTAAGGATGACGCTCAAGTTTCCAATTTGCTGGCATAAACATCACCTTTAGCCTTGTTGAAGCTCTTGCACAAATGCCTAAATTTGTCAAGATGTTTAAGGACTTGCTTAGCAAGAAGGAGAAAATGGTCGAGTTTGTTAATACTCGATTGAATGAAAAGTGTTCTGCCGTCCTTCTTAAAGAACTTCCGGAAAAACTTGGAGATCCTGGTCGTTTTGTACTACCATGATATTTTCACCAAACCGAAGAATTTACTGCCTTAGCCGATCTAGGGGCAAGTATAAATTTGATGCCTTTAAGTGTTTGGAAAAAGTTATCATTACCCGACCTTACACCAACGAAGATGACTCTTGAGCTTGCAAATCGCACTCTCGCTTACCCTCTTGGTATTGCCGAAGATGTGTTCATTAATGTTGGCACCTTCACTTTTCCGGTCAATTTTGTTGTTGTTGATTATGAAATGGACCCTCGTATTCCTTTAATACTTGGTCGGCCATTTTTGAGAACCGGAAAAGCTTTAGTTTATGTTGCCAAAGGTGAGTTAATCTTAAAGGTCGGGCATGATGCACAAGTGTTCAAAATGGGGAAGATCACAACCAAATCTAATGGAAGAGAATCAGCGAATATGATTAATGTGCTTGATGATTTTGTCGTCTACAACAATCCTCTATTCGATTATTGCTATGATAATCCACTGTTCCAAGATGATGTGGATGATTGTCTATTCAATTCTGATCATCCACCAATTTTTGATTCTCCACCGATCTTTGATGCTTATGATGACGATTCTAGTTCCAATGGAGATGATTATGATGATTTTACTTCTGAGTATCCAAACATGCCCACTTATGATGATTTTGATGAGGTTGATACTCTCTCGAGTGATTCTTCACATGATGAAGATCCTCCGCCAACCATGCTTAATCCTACTTTGGATGACTACTCATTTGAGGAAGACTTTGCTACTTTTCTCAACACTTACTTCCCAAATGAGAGTGATGCTCCTCCTTTGGACTTTGATGATTATGGTCTTTATCCTACTTTGGATATGAAGAAACCTGCTTCAAAGGAGAAGAAGCCGGACGACACCGATATCCGCAGCACTTATGTCTTAACTTCTCTCTATCCACCTTCTGAGGATGAGATTACGAGATTTATGATCGAATCTTCTTCAAGGTCTGCTGCGCCTGAGTGTTATTTTCCCCTAAAGGAAAAGGTGTTCGACCCCGGCATTGCACTTTTTAAGCCATCTCAGTATCCATCTGATGAAATAAAAGGAAAAATCTTTGGAACCTATGAAGATATGCTTGCACCTCACCCTTGCTACCACTGTGCTCAATCACTGCTTAAGGGAACCTTGCCTACTCTTCTTTGGCTTGCCTTGTTCGCCTTAAGCTTGTGCTACTTGCTGGATGAAAACCAGGTCTTTGATCCCGGTGGATTTGTTTCAAGCTTCTTCCTATGCTAATTAAGGTCGAGTCAGGCTCACGACTCGGTTAACAAAAACAAGCGCTTCTCGGGAGGCAACCCGCAGTATCTATCCTTTTTCTCTTGTTTTTATAATAAGTGTAGGGGAGACCCTAGTATGTGTTTGTTGTTTTCTTTCTTATGATGTGCAGGGATTCGAGCCTACAAAGATCCATTCTTGATGACTTTTGACGACCCGTGATTCCGTGTACCCGTATTCCCGGTTATATCCTAAACTCTTTTGATTCTCTATTTTATATTCTTCATTATTAAAATAGGAATCACTTTAGTTGTCCTTTCCTTAGAAAGATTTAAACAACGTGCATAATGTCCTAAGTGTAGGGGAGTTTAATTCCACATGCTTAAACATTGAGGACAATGTTTATATTAAGTGTAGGGGGGACATCTATCGAAGTTAAGTGGCCTTTTCCTTGTATTAGTCCTCATTTTAACCGGAAAATTGATTTTTTGACATTTGTCAAAATTTTTGATCTATTTTGGCCTAGTAGTATAGTTGTATTTCCCTTTATTTTAGTAGTTTTATTTCGTTGCTAGAATAAATTTTAATAAAGTGGTTTCAAAATTTTAAACGTTGTGAATCTTTTGACTCAACCCGAGTTTACTTATCTAAGTTTACTCTACCTAGTATCCTTAACGTGTTTAAGTCAAGTTTTGCTAGGCTTTTATATACGGAGCTTTAAAACGCGAAAGTCTTAACTCTCACGGGTTAAGAACAAGAAATTTTCGCAAGTTCCTATAATTGATCCTAGAGAATCATTTATCAAGGGAACTTTAAAATGCGTTTTCTAAACTTGAAAAAGTCTAAGAATTTGCAAGATCCTATAGATGACTCGAAAACCCAAAACTTTGATTTAATTGGCTAAGCATCTACGAGTCCCATTCCTTGAGATTTTAAATTGTGGAGAACGAGAGATGATAGAGTCAATTATAAGTTTGGTATTCTTTCGTGAATTTATGTGAGTTGATTATAAGCCTATTCTCCCATCGCTTGTTAATAAATATATCTGCAATAAATAAGGTTGTACGATTTGAAAATTTACTTAGCTTCTAGCCCAAGATCGTTTAAAAGTTGCTCGGTATTAATTAGAGTTCATAGCCAAGGCATAACTTATTGAAGCGGACGCGAAGATTGGCGAATCCGAAAAGGCCCTAACAAGGCATGAGGGCTACATTTTGTTACTAAAGATCCAAAAGTGATGTGAAGAATCATTCATCTAAAATCAATATGAAGGATCGAGACATACGACGAAAAGCAAATACTCCCGTAAAGACATGGAAAAGTCTATCCAAAAAGGCCCTAACAAGGTATGAGGATAAATAGATCCAGGTCCAAAAAGGAGGCGGATCGTTGTATATCAAAATCTCAAATAAAGATTGGAGAAAAAATGAAGAATTCGTGATCCAAGTATGAAGAATCTCTCAAAACTTCAAGTGAAGAAATTCCTATTATGAAGAGAAGACCATTATTTCATGAACATCTCTCAAGATTTTAAGTATGAAGTCACTGCCAAATATCGGTCCGAGAAAGGTCTCAAATCGTGAACCAAGTTATGTCGAGATATGAACTTTATGAGGTACCGAGAAGCAGTTTTAAAAGATTTTGTCCTTTAGCTAACTATTGATTAAATCGTCCTACTTTACTTTCAGCCTAAATAATTATCAAAATAAGTCAAAAATGCATCCTCGTGATCATTCAAGACAACAATAAAATATAAGAGATACACCTAGGAATAAGGGAGTCTAAGTAAATAATTGGCCCACATGAGTTTGTGATAGTTTGCTAACTTATAATAACAATGATCTCGTTTTTAAGCTTGGAATGGGGAACGTGAAACTTGAGGATGATAATCATTCATGACATTTTTCAAAACCCTAAGGTATGTCTTTGATTTCTTTACTTATTTTCTTCCTTTGAATGTTTTATAATTTTCTATCTTTTTAATAAAGGCCAAGGTGGATCGATTATGATGGAAAATGTAAAACATGCTTTGTAACTAATGCATTGCATGAGGACATTGCAATGATCAAGTATAGGGGATTTGATAGGTGTGAAAACACCCATCCTTTTACCACTTAACTACAATAATAACCAAGCCCAAACGTGTATTTTATGTCGTAAATGTCGAAATTATGCGTGGTTTGTGTTTTTGTTATGATTTAGGACCAAGATGTGAAAAGGAAGGAAAACACGGGCTTTCATGGGATTTTATCAAGAAAACGACAAAAGACAAAGTCAAGAGATCAAGAGTGCAAAAAGAACGGAAGTCCAAGGCTTTTTTTGAAGATTTATCGAAGAACAAGTCTAAAGACGAAAGTTTAATAAAGCCGAAGAAATCAAGTCTAATAAATGAAGCAATTATAAGACGAGTTTAATTAATCCCGAGACAAAGTCGATAAAGTCAAAGAACTTGATATGAGCAAAAACTCATATCAATTTATTAACAAATCACCCTAAAACACAATAAAAATACCTAAACTTTGTGCTATAAAGCGGAATTATGTGGTATGTTTTGTGTTTGTGCTCAAATAGGAAAGAAGGATACATTTTCAAGCAAACAAAGGAAAATCAAGCTTAATTTGATGAAAAAAGACAAAAGAGGATCAAAAGTGACAAGACTTTGAAGACAAAGGACCTATCTTGACAATCTGCCAAAGATGAAGGACTAAAAGTGTAATTTTGTAGAAGTCAAGATCAAAGTCAAATCTGGTCAACTCTCAAGTCAATTCAGTCAAAGGATCAAATTTGTTCAAGAATGAAGTTTGAAGGACCAATTATGTCAAAGAAATGAAGTTACAAGCTCAAAAATACAATCTGCCAAGTTCAAGGGTCATTTCTGCCAACTTTGGAAAGTATTGCAAGATCAATCCGTGTGAAAAGGCCAAGAACCAATGGGAATCCAAGAAAACATTGACAAAGATCACCAGCTAAGCTGCCATTAAATGCACTCAGCCGCCAGAGTATTAAATACTCAATCTTAACAGTAATTCCCACTAAGACTCTTTTCAGCCAATCAGCGTGTGCCATGCAATAATCATTTATCCAAAAATGGATAGTGATCCGTGTCTTATACTGAGAGCCAGTTATATCTTGCCACGTGTCATCTTCAACAAAACACATTGCCAGATTCGACTTGGAGCTAGAGGCGATTTCAAGGAAAGTTATAAACATGAAACTTGCTCAAAATCACAAGACGACTCCAATGGTCACAGTCAATTATGCTAAAATCAACTCAATAAAGAATCCCCAAATCTGTTCTTCATCAACAAAAATCAATTGAGCTCATTTGTACACGTGGAAGCCTGGGATTGGTTCCAACACGTCACCAACCCCAACTGCTTTACTTCTCAAGTCTATAAATACCTTAGATAGCTCTCATTTTCAGTTGTTGTAGAAAAGTGTGAAAACACACACACTTTTATTTTCTTTCACCATTTCTAGTTCTTAGCTCAACAACTCAAGAGTTTGACACACTCTTGAGTTTGTTAGTTAGTTTGTAACCAATTAACAGCTTTGTAACAACTTTTCATTCAATAAAAATTCAAATCTCACTTTCCCGCCAATTCTCATTATCTTCTTACTGTTCATTACATGCTTCATTGATCCTTCTTGTTGCTGATGCTGTTTGTTATGATCATACCTTGATCATAATAAGCTAAGTTTGAAGAGTGTAGCAGATAGTTCACCCAATTCAAAGTATAAGCAGATTTGATGAATTTTAGCCATGTTGATGATTGTAGCAGTTGAGTAGATTGTTGATTAGTGTTTTTCTAGTTCTAAGGTGGTGGTTAGCACTAGAATAGAGAGCTCAGCGCTCCTCTACTCCCCAAAGGAGGCCTTTGCACAAGGTTTTGATTTTCTGCATTTAAATTCCACTTAACAGCTGCTTGCCTGCTCAATTCAAGTTCAATCTTACTTGATTGCATGATCAAACTTGTTTCAGCTTGTATCTTATCTGATTTAGAGTTGTTATAGTTTAATTGTAGCTTAAATTGCTCATTAGTTGAGTACTTGTCCTGTTTGCATTTTATTTTCAGTCTTTTTAGTCTGCTATTCAATTTTGTGCTCTAGTTTGGTACATTTCTTGTTACTAGCTCTAATACATCTCATTTTGGTGCCTAAACTTAGCCTGCTAAAGCTTTAAACTTAGTCTTGTCATTTGCTTAAATAGTCTTCACAAAATTTCCAAAAGTTCAGTATAAGTAGTGTTTGGCATTATCTTGAAACTGATTTTCAAGTGTTGGTATTTGGTGAGAATTGCTTCAATTTCAGTAAGTAAGTGATAATAAATGGTTTTGAGTCATTTTCAAGTCAAGAATTAAGTCAAAGAGGCAAATGGCAGTTTAAAAAGTTTGGGTCATTTTCAGTCAAGCTTAGTTCAAAAAGTTGTGATTTTGATTTACTTACCATTCACTTGTTAGTTAATGAAATTCTATTAAACCAGTTTTCAAGTCTCACTCAATATATGAAGATTCAGTTTCTATAAGGATTTTATACAGTATTCAGTATTCAGCAAGTTATAAGCAAAAATCTAAACCAATAAGCAAATACATGTTTCTGTAACTTGTAAACTGAATTTTCATATCTCACAATCCTCTTCATAAACTAGTCCATTTTCTTTTACAATTTCATTTAGTAAGTGCTCATGGTTGATTTCTGAGAATTTGAGCTTATTGAAAAAGTTTGGTCAACGCTGGTCAACATAAGCACTACTTTTAGCTTATGTCAAATTCTGGGCTTATTACTGGATGCTTTTGAACAAGACTTGATTTCCCGTTCCTATTTTGAGCTTATTAATCGGTTTCATTACTAAAATTTAGTTGTGCAAGTCTAGATTCTCTTGTAGCTTATTGTGTGCTTATTGGAAATTGCTTATCATAGTTTTAGCCATTGTTATCTTATTTCCTTTTACAGGTCTAGCTTATTTTTGATTTTAAGCATTTTGCAAGTGGTTTGGTTGATTTTGGTTGAGAAATAAGCTCAAACGAGCTTATTTGTGTTTGAAACCCATTTTTAGTTAAAACTTTTCAAAAATTGCTTTTAGGTCCTTAATGTTTTAACCTGTTTGTAATGATGGCTAAACTTGCATTTTTTTTAGGGTTTGCTTAAATCAGGTCCTTAAACTTTGAAATTTGTTAATATTCAGTTAGTAAGTTTGGAGTTTGTTGAGAATTGGTTAGTAGTCTGCATAGTTTTCAATTTCAGTCCTCATAGTTTACTGATTTTACACTTTTAGTCCTTGTACTTGTTAATTCTACATTTTTAGCATTTACATTTCATAGAATTTACATTTTTAGTCCTTTTTGTTTGTAAAATTCACATTTTGAATTTTAATTGAATAAATTCTTGGAATTTACACTGTGTTTTACATATAAGTAGACGATATTTTTTAGTTTTGCTAGGTATTGTTTGAATTAGCAAATAGAAAAAAAATATTAACAACCAAAAACAGTTAAAAACCCGATATTGTTAGGACTTTCAATTTGTTGACAACTGAGAAAAACGAACTTAACTATACACAATTTCAAATGGCGCCGCTGCCGGTTCTTTGACTTTACGAGAGACTATCGTTTGACGGTTTTCACTGGCTTTTGGGATCCGTTCACCTTGTGAACGTTATTTTTACGTATCATAAATAAAAAACAAATAAAAATCAAAAATATAAAAATATATAAAAACTAAAAAATTAACAAAACAATCTTTTCCTAAAGAATTGACCAAACAAATTAAAAAATCCAAAAAGCAATCTTTTTCCTAAGAGATTGCACCAGAAAATATATATTATTGGATTCTCTCGGTTTTTATGTACATATAGTATTTTCTCTTAAAAACTCATAAATACAAAAATATTTTCCATATATTATTATAAGTAAATACGTATACGTATAAGAACAACCAATCTACATATTCTCCATAAGTATTGCCAAGGCAATACACCGTGTTAGGGGGCGTTCCGGTCCTTGACACGTGTATCGATCAAACAAAATAAAGCAAGAATAGATAAATACTCTCAATAAGCAACAATTCGAAGAATACGAACATTTAAGTGAATAGAAAGGCGATGTGCTATAAAATTCCATCTAAGGGTCAATAGGTACTTAAGTGCTTCGCGCCACCTAACCCCCCGTTCACTTGTGAGTATTCTAAGAAGGAAGGCTTCATTGGGGGTCTTGCACCCAAGTAGTACATACATATATATTATTTTCTTGTGGATATTTCATATTGAAACTCGAAGAGGATAATCCTTTTCTCTTCAAAGTCACACGAGAGCTTCTCTCTCATTCCTCGTATTGAGTTGCATGCTCACTCGCGGGCGTGCACAAATACCGATTGGTGTACAACCTCTTCCTCCGAAAAGGAAGAAAAAGAGAAAGAGTAAGACCACCACCGTCCATCAAGCCGATCACAAGAATCGTGCTTTGACTCCTCCACAACAAGAAGCCATGGCTGTTGATAATCGTTCTTTGATGGAACGTTTGCAAACCAATGTTCATGGATATGCTATTAGGATTACCGACATTCCCGCAAATACATTTGAGCTAAAAACGGCTATGATTTCCTTGGTTTCACAAACACCTTTCTATGGTAACAAGAATGATGATCCTCATGATCACCTTAATAGATTCCTTGCTCTTTGCAATACCCTTAAGTACAATGGAGTTCCACATGATGCTATCAAGTTGATATTAGTGCCATTTTCACTAGAGAGACAAGCTAAGCATTGGTTAGACACCCAACCACCCGATAGTATCACCACATGGGATGGTTTCACCACTAAGTTTTTGAACAAGTTCTTTCCTCCATCTAAGACCACGGCTTTGAGGAACTTAATTATAGGCTTTCAACAAAAACCTAGTCAATCCTTTAGTGATGCTTGGGAAGAGTATAGAGAGTTATTGAGGCGATGCCCTAACCATGGATTGGATGAAGTTCACCAAATCAATACTTTCTATAATGGACTTAAATCTCACCACCAAGATTCACTCAATGCTTCCGCGGGAGGGAATATTCTTCTTAAATCCATGCAAGAGGCCGTGGACATCATTGAGACTAAAGCAATGGTTCAAACAAACAATCAATTTGAAGAAAGGGTTCATGTTATCCAAACCACTTCTCAAACACCTTGTGATAACCAATTCCTCATATATCAACAAGAGATCATTCAACAAATGAATAAAGGTCAACAAGAGATGATTCAAGAGATGGTTCAAGCCATTAAGAACATTTCATTGAACAATTCTTCAAATGATGTGAATGCCATTACTCTTTCTTGTGTAACTTGTGGAGGCCCCCATTCTTATGAACAATGTGATAAGGTGCAAGTTTATCAAGGGGAATGCTATGCTTACCAAGACGAACATCGTGAACACTTCAAGCCAAATATCAATCTAAATAACCTTTCTTACAAATCCCAAAACTACCTTACTCCACCGGGATTCCCACCCCAACCACCCACCCAAATTCAACAAAATCCTCCTCAAGTTTTACAAAGAAATCAAGGGCAAAGACCACCTTACCAAGGAAATAACTACAAGGCACCCAACAATGTTCAACATCAAGGAAATACCTTTTATCCACCACATCAAGGATTTAATAAACCACTTCCACCTTTCCCCAATCAAGGATATGCTCCAATACCAAATCAAGCTTATCCTCAACTTCAAAATCAAGGATATGGGATGCAAGAGACTCAAGAGTATGTTGACAAGAAAATGCGTGAAATTGAGAAGAGAATGAATGACCAAATGAAACGTATATCGGATGAACAAACCAATAGGCTTTTAATGGCATTAAATCAAAGACCACAAGGGGCTTTACCTTCCAACACACAAACAAATCCAAGGGTAAATGTCAATGCTATTACAACAAGAAGTGGAAAGACAACAAAGGATCCTTCACCTCCTAAACCTCCTATTTTTCCATCCACTTGTGCTCCTACTTGTGACAAGCCTTCTACCTCTACTTCACCACCTCAAAATGCTCCCATTCACTCAAACACACCTTCTCAACCTATTCTTACTCCTCCTTTACCTTCCACACCTCCCAATGAAGAAGCTAACAAAGACAAATCTTCCACTACAACACCTATTCCACCTACACCAAAACCTACTCTTCCATATCCTTCAAGGTTGAAAAAGGACAAGTTAAAGAACAAGGATGACATCCAAGTCTCCAATTTCTTAAGGATGTTAAAGCAACTCAACATCAATATATCCTTTGCGGAAGCTCTTGCTTATATGCCAAAGTTTGCTAAGATGTTCAAGGATTTACTCTCAAACAAAGAAAAATTGGTTGATTTTCCCAACACATCCCTTAATGAAAATTGTTCCGCCGTGCTACTTAAAACCTTACCAACAAAACTTGGAGATCCGGGGCGCTTCTTGATACCTTGTAATTTTCCCAGTGTTGAAAATTGCATGGCTTTGGCGGATTTAGGGGCAAGAATTAACCTCATGCCTTTATCGGTTTGGAAAAAACTCTCTCTTCCCGAGCTCACTCCCACTAGGATGACCCTTGAATTAGCCAACCAAACCATAGCTTACCCCGTAGGTATAGCGGAGGATGTGTTTGTAGGTGTGGATAAGTTTACATTTCCGGCCAACTTTGTAGTGGTTGATTATGATATGGATCCTAGAGTTCCTTTGATTGTTGGTAGACCGTTTTTGAGAACGGGTCGTACTTTGATAGATGTGGCGGAAGGAGAACTAATTATGAGAGTAGAGGATGAGAGAGTGGTGTTTAAGTTAGGGAAAGTTTGTGATAGGAAAGAGGTTAAGGAGTCTAGACCTTCTGAGACTATTAACATTGTTGATGTGCTAGATGAGGTGTGTGATGAACACTTTCATGATGCTTGTAAGAGTACTAGTGATGAGATGCCCCATGTTGAAATTGTGGCCTCAATTGCTCCCTCTTTAACACCTTTTGGAGAGAGTGATTTCCTCTTGGAGGAATTTGAGTCAAACTTTCTTGGTGATGATGATTCTCCCATTAATTGGGAAGAAGATATTCTTACGATCCAAAAGTTGCTCAATGAGGACCCTATTCCTTCTCCTATTCCACAAGAAGTTACCATTGAGGATCCCTCCATAGTAAAACCTTCCATAGAGAGTCCACCTCCAATTGAACTTAAGGACCTTCCATCCCACTTAGAGTATGCTTTCTTAGAGGGCAAAGACCAATTACCTGTGATAATTGCTAAAGAGTTGAAAGAGGATGAGAAGGAGCAACTTATTGAAGTCCTTAAGAAACATAAGAAAGCCTTAGCATGGAAAATATCCGACATAAGGGGAATTGATCCACATTTTTGTACACACAAAATCCTTATGGAGGATGAATATAAACCCGCCATTCAAAGTCAAAGAAGAGTTAACCCAAAAATCCATGAGGTCATTAAGAAGGAAGTGATTAAACTCTTAGATGCGGGTATGATTTACCCAATTTCCGACTCTCCATGGGTTAGCCCGGTGCATTGTGTTCCAAAGAAGGGTGGAATCACCGTGGTACCTAATGAGAACAATGAGCTTATTCCTATGAGACTTGTCACCGGTTGGAGAGTTTGTATTGATTATAGGAAACTCAATGAGGCTACAAGGAAATACCATTTCCCATTACCTTTTATGGATCAAATGCTTGAACGCTTAGCGGGAAATGAGTACTATTGCTTTCTTGATGGCTTTTCGGGTTATTTCCAAATACTCATTGACCCTAAGGATCAAGAAAAGACCAAATTCACTTGTCCCTACGGTACATTTTCTTATAAGAGGATGCCTTTTGGCTTATGTAATGCACCGGGGACGTTTCAAAGGTGCATGATGGCGATTTTCCATGACATGATAGAGCAAACTATGGAGGTTTTTATGGATGATTTTTCCGTCTTTGGAAATTCATTTACCTCATGTCTTACCAATCTAGAGAGAATGCTTAAGCGTTGTGAGGAAATACGTTTAGTGCTCAATTGGGAGAAATGTCACTTTATGGTGAAAGAGGGAATTGTTTTAGGACACAAAATATCCAACAAGGGATTAGAAGTGGATCGAGATAAAATTGATGTGATTGTTAAGCTTCCCCCACCCACCTCGGTTAAAGTTGTGAGGAGTTTCTTAGGTCATGCGGGATTTTTTAGGCGCTTTATACAAGATTTTTCTAAGATAGCTAGACCGACGACTCACCTCTTGGAAAAAGAGGCTCCTTTCATTTTTAACCAAGATTGTTTGGACTCTTTTGCGACTCTTAAGGAGAAATTGACTCCCGTTTTGGTTTCTCCAAATTGGGAATTACCTTTTGAGCTTATGTGTGACGCTAGTGATTATGCGGTGGGGGCCGTCTTAGGACAAAGAGTGAATAAGCATTTTCAACCTATACACTATGCGAGTAAAACCATGACCGGTGCACAACTTCATTACACTACCACGGAAAAAGAGTTGCTTGCTATAGTATATGCTTTTGAGAAATTTAGACCATACCTTGTGCTTTCCAAAACCATAGTGTATACGGATCATTCCGCTCTCAAGTATCTTATGACAAAACAAGATGCTAAGCCTAGGCTTTTGAGATGGGTTTTGTTGCTTCAAGAGTTTAAGATAGAAATTCGTGATAAGAAAGGGGCCGAGAATTTAGCGGCGGATCACTTGAGTAGACTTGAGCATCCTTTTCAAGGAGATTTGCCACATCACGAAATCAATGAATCCTTTCCATTAGAGGAGCTCATGTCTATCTCTTCCCAAGAGGATGCCACTCCTTGGTTTGCGGATATCGCAAACTATCTTGTGGGAAATGTGCTTATGAGGGTCTTACTTATCAACAAAAGAAGAAATTTCTTAAGGAAGTTAAGTATTACTTTTGGGATGATCCTTATCTTTTTAGGCAATGTGCGGACCAAATCATTAGACGGTGTGTAGATGGGCCCGAGGCATTTAAGATTTTAGAAGCGTGTCATAAAGGACCTACGGGTGGACATTTTGGGCCCAACTATACCGCCAAGAAAGTCTTTGATTCGGGTTACTATTGGCCTTCCATTTACAAAGATGCCCATGAAATGGTGACATTTTGTGATGTGTGTCAAAGACAAGGAAAAATTACGCAACGTGATGAGATGCCACAAAATTTTATTCAAGAGTGTGAGATATTTGATGTATGGGGCATTGATTTTATGGGACCTTTTCCATCCTCTAAGGGAAACAAGTATATACTTGTGGCGGTGGATTATGTGTCCAAATGGGTGGAGGCTAAAGCCTTACCTACCAATGATGCTAGAGTTGTTGTGAAGTTCTTAAAGCAATTGTTTGCTAGATTTGGTGTACCTCGGGCCATCATAAGTGATCGTGGTACGCACTTTTGTAATGATCAATTCACGAGAGTTATGAAGAAATATGGAGTTAATCATAGACTTTCTACCGTGTATCACCCTCAAACAAATGGTCAAACCGAGATCACAAATCGTGGTTTAAAGAGAATTTTATAGAGAACGGTGGGAGAGCATCGAGCTTCTTGGTCGGATAAGCTTGATGATGCTTTGTGGGCCTTTAGGACGGCTTTTAAAACACCAATTGGTTGTACTCCTTATAAGCTTGTCTATGGAAAAGCGTGCCACCTCCCATTCGAGTTAGAACACAAGGCATCTTGGGCACTCAAGTGGGCTAACTTTGATTTAAACCAAGCTGGTTCACATAGGAAAGATCAACTCAATGAGATGGATGAATTAAGAGCCAATGCCTATGAAAATTCTATGCTTTACAAGGAAAAGACTAAGAAATTGCATGATGCTAAGATCAAGAATCGTGAGTTCAAAGTTGGAGAGCCGGTTCTCCTCTTTAACTCAAGGTTGAAACTTTTTGTGGGTAAGCTTAAGTCGAGATGGTCCGGTCCATTCACTATTTCTCAAGTGTTTCCATATGGAACTATTGAGTTGTCACAACCCGATGGTCCAAATTTTAAAATGAATGGTCACCGTGTGAAGCATTATTTTGGGGAGGACATTTCCGTTGAAATGGTCCAAGAGATCCCCATTTTCCCTATGAATTAATTCATTGTGGGACGAGTCGAGCTAGAGACTCATTAACTCAAGCATCGTATAACTAGGTTTAGAGTGTTGTAGGTTAGTAATAAAGGTATAGACTTGGAGATAAGTTTAGGGGAGACCTTCTTTTGTCTTCATGATTGTTTGTAGGGTTGCTCACACATTTCATGTTTTGGAGCTTATGGAGGAGGCCCTTGTATCCGGTTCACTTCGTTACTATTGTGATCTTTTATTGACACCTTGTGCTTAAACATGAATTCACTAATAGTTGTCCTTTCCTTAACTTGGGTTAAGCAAAGTCTATTCATTGTCATAAGTGTAGGGGAAGTTTTTATACTTCCATGCTCTTAAACATTGAGGACAATGTTTAGCTTAAGTGTAGGGGGTCTTCTATCGAAGTGACCTTACCTAGAACTTGTCATTGTCTTTCATGATAATTGGGAAAATTAACTTTTCAAACATTTTTCAAATTTTTGATCTATTTTGGCCACCAAAAATATGCATTCATAATTTTTGCATTAATCATTTTTCATTTGCATATCACATTTGCATTGTATATATTTCTTCTTTTATTTTCCCTCAAAAATATTGAAAAAGAAAAAATATAATAAAAACTTGGTTTAACAAGTTTAGATTTCTTTGACATATTAGGCCCGCCATGGATATTTTGACTCAACCCGAGTTTGCTTATCTTAGCACTCTCTAGCTAGTATCCTTAACCATGTAGTCCTTCATTGGTCTATTAGGCTAAGCATCCACCACTCCCATTATTTGAGATTTTAAATTTGTGGAGAATGGGAGATGATAGAGTTGAAGCAAGTGTAAAAGGGCTAGATAAACTTCATGATAATTACTTGTGGCTAAACCCTTCTCTTCTGTACCTCTATTTTCTTCGCATGTATATAATTGTTAATAAATAATCAAGAACGGTTTTAATTGGTTTGTAATCTCTTATGCGTTTTTGTCTAATCATTCGTGGTTGGTATAAGTACGTCTTAAGATTCTAAGTTAGAACGGTTTATGTGTACTAGACTTATGTCAAGCTCAATATTTAGCGGGTGTTTTTCCTTTTATTCTTTTCAATTTCTTAGTGAGGAATAAGAAAAAATAAGAGCGGGTTATGAAAAAAAATGAGTGGCTAGAAAAAAAAGAATAGAAAAAAAAAATTATACAAGACTCCCAAGAGGGGCAGTGTGGTGTTAATTATAGTGACTATTGAGTTCCAGTATTACCTTGACGGGTTGCGGGGATTCAATAGATTTCTCCAATCCAATATTACCTTGACGGGTTGCGGGGTTGAAGATCCAAAGTCTCAAAAAGATGGCGGATGTAAATTATTGCGTGAGTTTTATTTTTCTTTCCTTAGCGAGTGTGTAGCCACTTATGAAAGCATGACATGAGGATTTTACACATAAGGCGAATGACTTATTACTCTTGAAACGGACTTATATTAGTTGTGAGCGGGTTTTCATGTAATGGATGAGAGGATTACTTAGGATTAAAACCGTGCTTCCTTATTTTTGGATTTTACACTTCTTATACTTCACACTTGAATAAATGACAAATTTTCCCACAAGCAATTTGCTCAAATAATAACCGGTTCCACATTTAATTGTCATGAATAAGTTGATGCACTTTTTACTTGTGAATACAATGATCCCATTTTTAAGCTTGGTATGGGGAAAGTGAAACTTGAGGGTGATAAATGTCCATGGTACCCAAGCCCTAATCAAAGTCATTGAATTCTTTATGAGTTATTTCCATCAAAACTATTTCAAGAAAAACCAAAAATACATAGATAGAATTGTATTTTGTTCATTGCATTGTTAAAAAATCAAAATCATGCATCATGTAGTTTAGAGTAGTGTAAATGCATTCCATAATGGCTAAGGTGGATTAATTATGAGAAGAATGTAAATTTGTGCTTTAAAATATATAGTATTGCATGAGGACATGACAATGTTCAAGTGTAGGGGATTTGATATGAGCAAAAACTCATATCAATTTATCAACAAATCACCCTAAAACACAATAAAAATACCTAAACTTTGTGCTATAAAGCAGAATTATGTGGTATGTTTTGTGTTTGTGCTCAAATAGGAAAGAAGGATACATTTTCAAGCAAACAAAGGAAAATAAAGCTTATTTTGATGAAAAAAGAAAAAAGAGGATCAAAAGTGACAAGACTTTGAAGACAAAGGACCTATCTTGACAATCTGCCAAAGATGAAGGACTAAAAGTGTAATTTTGTAAAAGTCAAGATCAAAGTCAAATCTGGTCAACTCTCAAGTCAATTCAGTCAAAGGATCAAATTTGTTCAAGAATGAAGTTTGAAGGACCAATTATGTCAAAGAAATGAAGTTACAAGCTCAAAAATACAATCTGCCAAGTTCAAGGGTCATTTCTGCCAACTTTGGAAAGTATTGCAAGATCAATCCGTGTGAAAAGGCCAAGAACCAATGGGAAGCCAAGAAAACATTGACAAAGATCACCAGCTAAGCTTCCATTAAATGCACTCAGCCGCCAGAGTATTAAATACTCAATCTTAACAGTAATTCCCACTAAGACTCTTTTCAGCCAATCAGCGTGTGCCATGCAATAATCATTTATCCAAAAATGGATAGTGATCCGTGTCTTATACTGAGAGCCAGTTATATCTTGCCACGTGTCATCTTCAACAAAACACATTGCCAGATTTGACTTGGAGCTAGAGGCGATTTCACGGAAAGTTATAAACATGAAACTTGCTCAAAATCACAAGACGACTCCAATGGTCACAGTCAATTATGCTAAAATCAACTCAATAAAGAATCCCCAAATCTGTTCTTCATCAACAAAAATCAATTGAGCTCATTTGTACACGTGGAAGCCTGGGATTGGTTCCAACACGTCACCAACCCCAACTGCTTTACTTCTCAAGTCTATAAATACCTTAGATAGCTCTCATTTTCAGTTGTTGTAGAAAAGTGTGAAAACACACACACTTTTATTTTCTTTCACCATTTCTAGTTCTTAGCTCAACAACTCAAGAGTTTGACACACTCTTGAGTTTGTTAGTTAGTTTGTAACCAATTAACAGCTTTGTAACAACTTTTCATTCAATAAAAATTCAAATCTCACTTTCCCGCCAATTCTCATTATCTTCTTACTGTTCATTACATGCTTCATTGATCCTTCTTGTTGCTGATGCTGTTTGTTATGATCATACCTTGATCATAATAAGCTAAGTTTGAAGAGTGTAGCTGATAGTTCACCCAATTCAAAGTATAAGCAGATTTGATGAATTTTAGCCATGTTGATGATTGTAGCAGTTGAGTAGATTGTTGATTAGTGTTTTTCTAGTGCTAAGGTGGTGGTTAGCACTAGAATAGAGAGCTCAGCGCTCCTCTACTCCCCAAAGGAGGCCTTTGCACAAGGTTTTGATTTTCTGCATTTAAATTCCACTTAACAGCTGCTTGCCTGCTCAATTCTAGTTCAATCTTACTTGATTGCATGATCAAACTTGTTTCAGCTTGTTTCTTATCTGATTTAGAGTTGTTATAGTTTAATTGTAGCTTAAATTGCTCATTAGTTGAGTACTTGTCCTGTTTGCATTTTATTTTCAGTCTTTTTAGTCTGCTATTCAATTGTGTGCTCTAGTTTGGTACATTTCTTGTTACTAGCTCTAATACATCTCATTTTGGTGCCTAAACTTAGCCTGCTAAAGCTTTAAACTCAGTCTTGTCATTTGCTTAAATAGTCTTCACAAAATTTCCAAAAGTTCAGTATAAGTAGTGTTTGGCATTATCTTGAAACTGATTTTCAAGTGTTGGTATTTGGTGAGAATTGCTTCAAATTCAGTAAGTAAGTGATAATAAATGGTTTTGAGTCATTTTCAAGTCAAGATTTAAGTCAAAGAGGCAAATGGCAGTTTAAAAAGTTTGGGTCATTTTCAGTCAAGCTTAGTTCAAAAAGTTGTGATTTTGATTTACTTACCATTCACTTGTTAGTTAATGAAATTCTATCAAACCAGTTTTCAAGTCTCACTCAATATATGAAGATTCAGTTTCTATAAGGATTTTATACAGTATTCAGTATTCAGCAAGTTATAAGCAAAAATCTAAACCAATAAGCAAATACATGTTTCTGTAACTTGTAAACTGAATTTTCATATCTCACAATCCTCTTCATAAACTGGTCCATTTTCTTTTACAATTTCATTTAGTAAGTGCTCATGGTTGATTTCTGAGAATTTGAGCTTATTGAAAAAGTTTGGTCAACGCTGGTCAACATAAGCACTACTTTTAGCTTATGTCAAATTATGGGCTTATTACTGGATGCTTTTGAACAAGACTTGATTTCCCGTTCCTATTCTGAGCTTATTAATTGGTTTCATTACTAAAATACAGTTGTGCAAGTCTAGATTCTCTTGTAGCTTATTGTGTGCTTATTGGAAATTGCTTATTAGAGTTTTAGCCATTGTTAGCTTATTTCCTTTTACAGGTCTAGCTTATTTTTGATTTTAAGCATTTTGCAAGTGGTTTGGTTGATTTTGGTTGAGAAATAAGATCAAACGAGCTTATTTGTGTTTGAAACCCGTTTTTAGTTAAAACTTTTCAAAAATTGCTTTTAGGTCCTTAATGTTTTAACCTGTTTGTAATGATGGCTAAACTTGCATTTTTTTAGGGTTTGCTTAAATCAGGTCCTTAAACTTTGAAATTTGTTAATATTCAGTTAGTAAGTTTGGAGTTTGTTGAGAATTGGTTAGTAGTTTGCATAGTTTTCAATTTCAGTCCTCACAGTTTACTGATTTTACACTTTCAGTCCTTGTACTTGTTAATTTTACATTTTTAGCATTTACATTTCATAGAATTTACATTTTTAGTCCTTTTAGTTTGTAAAATTTACATTTTGAATTTTAATTGAATAAGTTCTTGGAATTTGCACTGTGTTTTACATATAAGTAGACGATATTTTTCAGTTTTGCTAGGTATTGTTTGAATTAGCAAATAGAATATCCAAAAAATATTAACAACCAAAAACAGTTAAAAACCCGATATTGTTAGGACTTTCAATTTGTTGAGAACTGAGAAAAACGAACTTAACTATACACAATTTCAGAACTTAAAAGACGAAAGACGTGAAGAAAGAAAGAGGAGGCAACACATGCACCTCCCCATTTCTTATAAATATTCTCCTAAACACATTTAGGAGGGTTGGTTAGCTAGTTTTAGAATTAGTCTTCATTTTCGTTTGGTAGGTAATTTTAGAGAGAGAAAGTAACAGTTTCTCTCACTAGGATCTTAATCTTTTATCTTCCTTTCTTGTTTTTAATAAAATCTTTACTTTTGATAGCTTAAATCTTCTTTTAATCTTTGTCTTATTCTACCTTTCTTAATTTTTATCTATCTTTAATCCGATTTTTTTACACGTCTTGGTTAAATTTTATGTTTGATTTATTAAAAAGTTTATCTTTTGATTTTAATCTAAGTTTCCTACGAAGTAAGCTTTGAGCTTGACATGCTTATTGTCTTATTTTGTGTTTAGCTTATTTGTTTTTAAGTTTTCTTAAAAGTTTTAATCTATTTAAAGTTTGATTTAAAAAGTTTCTTATTAAAAGTTTGAAAGTCATTATTTCATGCTTTTTAGTTCGTCTTATTATTAATTTGATTAAATTGTGGTTTGAGTTTATTAAAATAGGAGTAGCTTATAACTTAGCTTATTTCGAATCACAAAGCCATCGCAAAGATAAACCCCTTTGCGACGGGGTATTGCGACGCAGTATTGCGATCAGTGCATCGCAAAAGGGTTTTATATTCCGATTCGTTTTGCGATTGGGATTACGATTGGTTTGTTTTTGAGTATATTGCGATAGGATCCAGTTTCATTATTCCGACAGAGAGTAGTTTTCCATTATTGCAATAGGATTGATTTTGGGTCACATTGCGATTGGTATTCCGATAGGATTCCTTTTGGTACATTGCGACATCATTGCGACAGGATTCCTTTGACTTATTGCGATGGGATTCCGATGGGGTATTCCGATGGAGTCTTAGTTTTTATGTCTTGTCTTTATTTTCCAATTTAAATTTAATTTTCCCGCCATTTTTGCTTATAGTATTTTAAACTTGATTTGTCTTAGTGTTATTTCTATTACTTGTTTCGTTTTAAATTCACATTTTATTATTTAAATTGTTTTGTTTTTATTATTTAATTGCTTTTAGTTTATTTTTATCACGTTTCGCTTTTACCTTTTTACTTAGAAATAGATAATCAAAACTTTCTTTTTGTTAACAAAAAACGACTGGGTCACACTCTTAACGGTAATCAATTCGAAAAGATCGGACGATAACTTTTTATACATGGAAATGCCATGTATTATCTAGTATTTTTTGTAACTTTTCAAGTTTATGAATATTCAAAGTGTTTTCTTTAAAACTTGCAATATACTGAGTTCCATTTACTTGCTTTGCTTTAGTATAACTTTTATGTTTCCTGCAAATTAATCTTCGTTATCAAAATATATTTTCTGAGATCAATATTTTGGCCAAAAAGTATTTTTGAGATCCAATAGTTTCCAAGTTAGTGTATACACTTGGTCTGACAAACCAAGTATATACAAGATCTTGAAGCTTTTGTTATTTACTTGTTTAATCCTTCACTAGTTTAGATTTCGGGTTCCAAAATTTTTGATTTTTCAAGTTGTGTTTTCAAAAGGTTTTCATCGAAAAATTCTTGTTGGTTATTCTTATTGCTTCTAACAGCTTCATAAGCCAAAGAGTTCAAGCTAGTTGACAACTAGCTTGTCCCTTTTAAGCTTGTGAAGCTCTCACCTTTTCTTGTTCTCTCTTAGTGTTGTATTTAGTAGGTAAAAAGGGTGGTGATGGTTGTGTTAACTATAGACTACCACTCACTTCCTTGTTTTCCATTTCTTTGAAGATATAGCATATCCTCAGGTCCTGCTGTAGGACCTCAACAAGGATCTCTACACAATCTTCTCAAGCCATTGGACTTAAGCTGGGGCATCAGCAGGTATGCTTGAACTCCCTTAGTCTAATTTGCTTGAAAAATATGGTCAATGAGATTTTTGACTTTGTGCTTTTTGAGAAATTTGTTTAGATTCTAGTTAATGATTTGGTTATGCTTATTTAGATGGTAGATGCATGTTAAAGTAATATAGAATCATTTTAGTTGTGCTTTAAGTAGACTCTCTTTGAAAAAATTTAGTTAACAGCTTTTTAAGGGGTTTTTGGTTTACTGGTTTAAGGGTATGGGTGATTCATAAACTTACCAAATAAACTTGCACTCTCTTTATTTGTGGTCACAAAAGATAGTTTAGGAGTTCTCTTTTTTAGTTAAAATCTATAAGTGAGCTTGGGTTGTTATAAAAAAATCTGCTATAAACAATCAGTAGGCTCATATAGGTTGTTTTAGTGAATTTAAGACTTGGAACCTGAACATTAGTTAGGTGTAAGTTAGTTTAGGGTTGTGTTCTAGTCATTTTGAACTTTGGTATGCTAAGGTGTTAGTTTTGTAAGTTAGAATCTCACCTAAGTGTCAACTGAACCAGCAAACCACCTCAGACCCCCTAGTTCACATCAGAGACTTGATTTTGCTTGGTTTGTATGTATTCTTGTGTTAGATTTTGGTTACTTTTGCTTTATATTGACTCCCCACACTCCACTGAGTGTGGGGGTGCCTTGTATGTCCAAAAACATCTAGTAACAAGCAAGAAAATCGACCATTTGTGTTTTTTGTGGTCCATCAGTGGGAAGAAGTTCCCACTGCTAGTTCAGTTCTACCCACTGCTTCACAACTAGACAAATAGATTCCAAGTTAACGAGTGTGCGCCCCTTTAGAGATAGGGGTGTCATTGTCAGTTTTTCAGTTTTTTTCTTTAGTGGTGAAACTTCAAACTTTTCTTGATTTTTTTAATTTTCCAAGTTTAATTAATTTATTTTAAGATTTTTAGAAAAGAAATTTCATTTTTCCTTTTATTTAATTATTTTTGATAATTAATTTAAGTTTAAATTAGTTTTATGCAAACTGTTTTTGTCTTATTAGGGTTAAAAGTACTGTTTTCAATTTTTTCATTTTTCTCAAGATTAGATAAATAATTTAGGATTTTTCAAACAATAAAGTTAATTTTCTTATTATTTTATTATTTTTTTATGATTATTTTAGTTTAAAATCAGTTTTTAGCCATTTAAAAATAGAAAAATAGTTTTTAAAATTTAGGAAAAATACTTTTTAGCTTTTAATTAATATAAGTAAGATTTTAGTTTGATAAAATATCATTTTTCACTTTTTGTTAATTATATTTAATTTTAGGGATTTAATTAGCATTTAAAATGAAATATTTAATAAGTAATAAGTTTTAAAATTTATTTATTGAATTTTTATTCTTATTTATATTATTTTAGACTTAATTTTGAATTTTAATTAGTTTATAGTTTAAATTTTTATTTTCGTAGCGTTTTACGTATTTACGTTCTTCGTCGTAGTTTAATCGTAGTGTAACTCGCCTTTTAATTTTCTCTCTTCAAACCCAAAAACCACAATAAGCCAAAATTGATTTTATATTATTGGCACCTAATACACACACCTCCGCCGAGAATGTACTCGCATTTATTCGGTTTCGCGTTTTTCCTAAAACGTGAAATATAATACTTGCCACGTTTATATTCCTTTTTCCTAAAAGGGTATAAAATACACATAATCACACGCCATAATTATCATGTAACGGTTTACTTATCAAAGTAGGGTGTTACAATTATGGTATCAGAGCCTGGTTTCGACCTGTAGGCTCTAAAACATGACCTGTGACTAGTGGGTAGTCACAAGGCTCTTCCCAAAACGACGTTTGTTTCCTTCGATGTCATGATAGTTTTTTAGTATTGTTGATCCTTACTCACGATGTTTTCGTTGAAGTTTTGACTAGTATGGATTGGACCACACTCATCCATATTTAGTCCCATGTTAATTTCTAGACATGATATTTCTCTTGAAATTTTGACAAGTATGGATTGAACCATAATCGTCCATACTTTGTCACATGTTGTTTCTTCGAATTTTGTGGATTGAACCATAGCCATCCACACTAGTCAATATTAAACCTCTGTTGATTATGCTTATATGTTCTTTATGACAAGTAGGTTTTTCATACTCTCATGTTGATTACGTTTTCATGCTGATTACATTTCATGCCTCCTTATGTTGATTATGTTTTCATCATGTTGATTATGCTTTCATGCTAGACATTGATGGATTTCATTTAATCCTGATTTTAGGACAGTCATGGTTGGTTTTCATTAATCATGTTTTCATGCCAATCATCATTGAATTTCGTTTAATCATACTTTTGTGTTTCTCTATGTTATGTCTACGCTGGAATAGCTAGGCTATCATGTTACTCCCTTTCAGTTGGTCTTCATGCCATCTAATCAGTTACCTTCTTTTGATCATGTTAGATGGTTATTGCCCATACCAATAATCTCATGTGTATTCCACGTGTACCCCATGTATAGTGTTCCACCCGTACTACATGTACTGTATTACGTGTGTACTCCACGTACCATATTCCAAGTGTATTCCAATTACCGTACCCCATGTGTATTGCTAATCAATTTTCAATCATCTCAGACATTTTTCCACTTACCAATGTTACTCAAGTGCTTATGCTGCTCACAATTTGGAGATCCTACAAGATGAAGACGAAGGCGTTAAATCAAAACGACTGGAAGAGAAAAATACTTCATCCACCAGACTTTTCCATTTCATTCCATCTGCTTATCTTCTCTGCTATATGTCACGTGCCATTCCGTAGTCCTTTCAGGCATAAGAGTGGGAACTGGTACCAGCCGGCCACTCAGCCGAATAGTTACATGAATCACGGTCATGATAACGACCGTCATGAAACTGACAGACAAGACGATAGTGACCACTACCTTGACAACAGTTATTCCGGCAATAACAACAGAACTCCGGTAATGGACGTAACCAGAAGTACAAAGGTTAACAAGCCAACTGACTTGCAAATTCTGACATTATAACCAAAATTTTCAACTTTATTTGTTTTCACACTTCGAGACACATGTCAAGACATCCGTCAAGACACACGCCTCATGTATATTTAAGAGACACATGTCAAGACATCAGTCAAGACACATGTTCCACGTATATTTTCTAGAGACACATGTCAAGACACTGGTCAAGACATTTGTCACATGTATATTTTTCACAACACAAGTCAAGACACAAGACTAGCGTATATCATCTGAACCAGTCCCTCAGTAATTCGGGGTACCCTCCAAGGGGTATACCCATTTTGTTGTACCATGTGTGAATCCGACCACTAGGATTTCAGGTACCATCACTAACGTACTGTTCATGTTTGGACACGGAGTATTCGCTCCTTTGGATACGGGCAAAACACATTCAGTGAGATATGCCACGTTTACTTCATGTATCGACATGGCACCTTCATTCTTGATCATGTATTACATATATCCACGCCCAGAAAAGACTCTGTTCGTATCACCAGGTATTAAGAATTTCTTCCAGTTTGACGACAAGATCTATTCTGCTAACGCACTTCATTTGTACATGTGCGAGTTTGATATGATTCTGATTATGGACTGGTTAGCAGCACATCGTGCTACGCTTGATTGCCATTCATATTCGGCAATATTCAGGCTCTCGAATTCATTCATCAGGATTTTCTACTAGGATAATATGTACAAGAAAATTTTCTGCTCTACAAACACGTGCTTTATCATCCCATGGCTACGAATATCTCCTAATTACCATTTATGACGCGATTTCTGAAGTTCCCTAAACCCATGATCAATCGATTGTTTCTGAATTTTCCGGATGTATTCTAGAAGAACTTCCGGGTATATCTCCTATCCATGAGGTGGAGTTTAGCTTCGAGCTTATTCCGAGAGCAGAACCTGTTTCTAAAGCCCTTACCACGAGGACCATTGAGTTAAGAGAGTGAATGATTGGCTGCAAGAGTTTCTAGAACGGAGTTTTATTCACCGAGTGTAACATCATGGGGTGCACCGGTTCTGTTTAACAAAGAAGAAAGACAGTAGCATGAGATGATGTATCGACTACCGTAAATTGAACAAGACCACCATTCGTCATCATTATTCCTTTTCACATCTTGATAACATGTTTAACCTATTACTTGGTGCTAAGAACTTTCCAAGATCGATTTACGATCATAATACCAACAGTTGCGAGTGAAAGAGAAGGACATTTCCAAGAATGATTTTCGCACACGTTATGGTCATTATGGGTTCGTGTTAATGCCTTTCGGTCTCATGAATGCCCCAGCTGTAATTATGGAACTAAAAAATCAAATTTTCATAAATTCTTGGATAAGTTGGTCATTATGCCCATTGATAACATCCTGATCTTCTTCAATTCTGGAGAAGAGCACGAAGCCCCTCTTCATAGTATGTTACAAATTCTACGACAGAAGAAACAATACACTGAACTTTTCAAGTAAGAATTTTGGTCGATTACAGTGACACTCTCAATCACGTTGTTTCTCACGGTTAGTTGCCATGACTAAGCTTATGCGTAAAGGAGAGAATCATACACTGGATTATATGTTGCAGAGGACCCTACGCTAAGAGAGGTCTAACTTACCAAGAATCATAGTTTTTCCAACGTCTATGCACCCAGGTTCTACAAGGATGTATCATGATCTCAAAACCACATTTCGATGGAGCGCTGAAACAAGATGCAGTTACGTTCATATCTAAATGCATGACATACCCGCAGGTTAAGATACAACGCCAACATGCTAGTAGTCTATTTTAATCATTAGAATTTTCCGAATGGAAGTGGACAAGATCTCCATGGATTTTATTACCATGCTACCATAGACTCAGGGGAGGCATGATGCTTTCGGAGTTGTTTCTGATTGTTGACAAGCCTGCACATTTCCTCCTCAGAGGTATTTCAACATGAGATCGTACGATTTCACGGCATTCCAGAACAATCATATCAGATAGAAATTTACGTTCACGTTTACATTGACGCTCACAATTACTTCTCACGATCGTGATCATGAGCTTGTACGCGGTTACGTCTTGTTTCATTTCACGATTTGCTTTTCGCATTCACGTTCATGACATTGTTCACGTTCATGATCGTATTCTATCTCACGATTTACGTTTCACATTTTGTTATGGAAAGGGTTGCGGAAGACTTGGGAGATCAGACTCAAGTTTAGCACAACCTTCCATCTTTAGACAGACGTTTCACGTTAGATTTCACGTCTCATCTCGTATAATTGGGAGCTACCTCCTCCATTATCACCCGTTCATCTATCATTCATCGTATGCTCACGTATCACGTTCAAGATAGGTTTCACAAATCACGTTCACGATATGTTTCACAAATTGTAAAACCCGCATTTAAAATCCAAGATCATTAATTATACATAGTCTCAGTTTTATTTAAAACGTGACGTAATTAATTATTCAGAAAAACAATTAATATTAGCTATTCGAATATTACGTAAGTATTATTATTTCAGTAAAATGAATAATACATTTCAGAGTTCACACGAGAAATAATAACACGTGAGTTCTTTTAAAAGTCGAAAACTAAAACACACTGCGAGTTCTTTTAATTATTATTTATACAGAAAATAAATAACACATAACCCAAATCACGAACGTCTAAGAAATTAACGCGAAGCGAAACAAGTGTGATTACGGGCTGTTTTGGCGGCTCATTTATAAAGAAACAGGAAATGGGCCAAAGCCCGGCCCGTTAACTATTTAACTAGCAAAAGGTTTACATTTCTTTCATTTGTCAAGGTAAAAAAAAAAGAAAAAGAAAACCCTAATCCCCTTTATGAGCCGCCGGCCTAGATAAAAAAAAGGTCGATTGTGACTTTGGGATATTCAGATATAACTTGTTTCATCTATGATGGTGACATATTAGAGAATAGAATGATAACAAAGGTCAATTTAATGTGACAGGGACGTGAGGGTGTTTATTCATTTGTTGATTTCATTTATTCGGTGCGGGCCAACAATTGCATAAGAAAAAAAAAGAATAATGATAAAAGTGATGTTGCGAGTTTTCAAGGTTTTGACGTTGGGTACCGTGCGATCTAATCCTAAAAAGTCAAAGTAAGCATTGTGTTTTATATTGTTTATTTGATTATTTGTACACTTTGATGTCCTCACGTGATGAAGGTTGCAAAAGAAGTAGTAATATTGCACATGTACTTACAAGTGTATTAGTACCATTTACGGTTCTAGTATATGACAAAGGCATAAAAGTAAAGAGGAATGTTCGCACAGGAATAGCGGAATGGTTTGTTTTGCTAAGTGCGATCGAGACACGGGTGTCTCGGTAGGCTCGGGTTTTAGGGGCTCGGGCATACATGGTTGATTTTATTAAATTACTTTTATGAATTCTATTAATTTAAAAACATGAAATATTAATTAAATTACCTTGGATTTAGAATACAATTATTAGATGCTATTAATTTATGAACTTAGCCTAAGTATTTATTTACCACTTAAATATGATTTATTTAAGTTAAAACCTTAATTTGATTATATGCAAGTATAAGTTATAGTATAGTATTATTAAATCCAGTATTTATTTTAATAAACTTTACTATTATGACATTCAAAATAATCAGGACTTATCAGATATATTAAATAAGCCTCAGCTTACATTATAGGCTTATTAAATCAGCTTATTACTATCTAGGAAACTTTCTATTTTAGCAGGTTATTATTGACAGTAATAGTATAATATTAGAATACATATGATACAGTAATCAGGAGTACAGAAAATACGTTAATCAGTAAATATTTAAAGACAGTCAGAGTTATCAGGATTTTACACGAAACAATACAACAATACAAGAAAATAATAAATCAAACTAAGAACGGTAAGAATCAGCAATATTCAACATATATCAGACAACTCATTCGAGTCCTTTATTCATGTAGCTTTGTGAAGTCAGAGTAGGAGTTTCATGGGTTTTCCTTGCAGTCAGTTACTGGACACAAGGTACGGATTTCCGTCCTTTCAGTAAGGACTTCCTTTCTGTGCATGATTAGGATTCCCCGTCTTCAGCCAAATGTTTTTCCCCAGTATATGTTTAAGTTTATCAGTAATCATATTAATAACTAAATAAATTGCCTGAGCATTATATACAAGCACGACCAGTTTATGTACTAGTTACGGAGGTACCGTAACCACGGCACTAGAGGCACCGGTGTCGTGACTCACATGCAGGAGAGTGATATCCTGCATCGTCCCACTCAGCTCAGCTTGGCCATTTTATCAGTATTATTAGTGGGGCGTATGGATGCATCCTAGACTTATTAGTTTACAAGTTATCAGGGTGAATGTGGTGTGTGCTCTACATCCTTCACATTGGAGCTGATCCCTCCACCCAGCACAGTTATTTAGAGGTCACCCCTCTACAGCATGACGAGGTCACCCCTCCAGTTATTCATGTACGGTTGTTACAGCACGTGACCTATATAAGCTCTGGCAAATTAAAATATAGTAAATGCATGTTTTCAGATTTAACAGATAACAGTTCAGCTTTATTATTTAATAATCAGATTTTACAGATTATACACAGATTTCCGCTGCAACTTTACTTATCAGTCTTACAGCTCCAGTATTTCATCATCTATTTCATTTCAGTAATTCCTTATCATGCTTTATATCCGTTCACTGAGCGTTATGCTCAGCCGTAGTTCCCTTTCATGTTCTAACGGCAGGTACACCAGGACGCTCTTAGGATTCTGAGAGCATGTGCATTTGGATAGGAGCTATCCAGACTTCTTACTTTATGTACTTACATTATTCTGCTTATTTGGACATTGTTTAGTCCGTTCCTTTAGTATTTTACTTTTCATGTTTTGGGCTTATGTTTGGATTGCCGATGTTTGATTCCGGTATTTCCTTTATGGTCAGTTAATGTTTTAGGACATTTACCTTATGCTTTGATGACACGCCATAAATACACGTAACGGTCCACTTATCCAAGTGGGGTGTTACACTTATGGTATCAGAGCGCACGGTTCGACCTGTAGGCTCTAAAAATTGACCTGTGACTAATGGGTAGTCACCAAGAACTTCCTAGATTTTGGCGTCGTTATCTTTATGTTTCACATGCATTTATCAGCCAATTTTCTTTAGTTATTAGTCGGTTTTCTTAAAGTTTTTGACTAAGTAAAAGGTTGGTACGGGACTGGCCATATTTAGTCGCATGTGCTGTTCTGCGAATTTTCGTTTTAGACTTTCGTTTTGGTGAACCGACCCATAGGCGTTCATCCTTACTCATGTCAGATTCATGTTTTCAGTCAAATATTTCTTGGTGAACCAGCCATAAACGTTCACCATTATTCAGGTCAAATTTTCACGCTTTTCAGTCGAAGGTTGTTTTGTGAACCGATTCATAGTTGTTCACCTTTGCTCCTATCATGACATTTTATGAAATTTTGACAAGTATGGATCGAACCAGAATCGCCCATACTTAATCACAGGTTTTGTTCCTTGAATTTTATGGAGTGAACCATAGCCATCCACATCAGTTGATGCTAAACCTCAGTTGATCATACTATTATAGTCCTTGTAATAATCTAGTTCTCACAATATCAAGCTGATGTCGTTTTCACACTGATTCAGTTTCATGTCTCCCTACGAGGGTTTTATGTTCAGCAGAGTGATAATGTTTTCATATGAAGATACATAAAGGGTTACAGTAAAATCATGCTTTCATAATAATCATGTTTGGTCTTCATCAGTAATGTCTTCATGCTGACCACTGTTGGGACTTCGATTATATCATACTTTTCAGCCTCGATACAACCAGTAGTAAGTCGACGCAGGAATTGTCAGCCTATCATGTTACTTATTTCAGATTATTTACTACCTTTTAAATCAACTTATTTGCTTGATCATGTCAGACAAGCGACACCAGTATCGATCATCCCATAAAATTTCCACCAATGCCATGTACAGTATTCCATATGTACCCCATGAACAGTGTCTCAGTTATACTCCATGTACAGTATTTCATGTGTACTCCACGTAAAGTGTTTCAGATATGCTCCATGTGCAGTATTCATTTTGTACTTCATGTACAATAGTCCAGGTGTACACCAGGTACCCTACTCCATGGATATTGTTAATCGATCCTTAGTCATCTTAGGCGTTTCCACTAGTCAATATTCTACCAGGTGCTGGTGCTGCTCGTGAGTTGAAGATTTTACCAAATGCTGATGCTGATAACACTTTGAAGACCTCACAAATGCTGATGCTGCTGATACTTTGGAGATCTCTCAAAGATGCTGATGTCGTTCATACTATGAAGACTCGGCGGAACAAGGACGAAAACTATAAATTTGAAATTTCTGACAAGAATAAATTTCAACCATCAGACACTACCATTCCATTCCAGGCTTTTACTTTCTCAGCTAGATGTCACACTTCACTCAGCTAACCTTCATTCAGAGGAGCGGGAACCGGTACCCAGTCGGCCACTCAGCAGAATAGTTACAGGAATCACGGTCGTAATAATGATCGTCGTGAAACTAACAGACAAAGCGGTAATGACAACCACCGTGCTTATTATTATCAGTTTGTAGCCATTGGATCTCTGGCACGGACGTGACCATAAATACAGAGGTCAGTGGTCTAACCGGTCCGCCAACCCTAGCAGTTACCAGAAACTCTTAACCTTATTCAGACTCACCCATTAAAATACATGTCCAGACAACAGTCAAGACACAGGTCTCAAGTATTAATTCGAAAGAGACATGTCAGGACACCATTCATAGTACACGTCATACGAATATCTTCTCAAAGTACGAGTCAGAACTCATAACTCCGTACGTTTTCTAAACCAGGCCCTCGGAAATTCAGGGTACCCTCCAAGGGGGTGTAACCGATTTGACCATGGCACGTATAAATTAGACCGTTAAAAAAATTTAGTTACCACCACTGGAGTATTATTCAGGTTACACACGCAGTATTCATTCTATGAGGATACAGACGATCACATTCAGTGAAAGTCGCCACGTTTACTTCACATATTCATATATCAGCTTATCTCAAATCAGGTATTACCTACCTCCCAGCCAGAAAGATTCCACAGTACCACCCATGTTTATTAAAGTTATCCTTTCAGTTAACGACGAGATCCGTCTTACTAAATCCCAAATATATTCATTATATTTTGCCAGAAAAATCAGTACAAATTGTTTCTGCCTTACAAGCGTGTGACTTATCAGTCCATAGCTACGAAGACTTTCTAGCCACTAGTTATAATCCACTTCTGAAGTTCCTTAAATTTATGATCAACAGATTTTATTCTGCATTTCCAGAAATTCCTTCCTAAACACAAGACAAGGTTTAACATAGGGCTTGTCTCAAGTACATAACATGTTTTCAGAACTCCTTATCGCAGGGCTTCAGCTGAGTCTAAAAGAGTTTCAACATTTGCTGCAAGAATTACCGGAATGAGGCTTTATTCGCCCTGGCGCAGCACCAGGGAGTGCATCGTTTATGTCTATCAGAAAGAAGGCCGGTATCATGAGATCATGTATCGACCACTAAAATTTTTTTACAAGATCACCATTCTTAATCAATATTCATTCTATAAATATCAGGTTTATCTGATCTGCTATGATGTCTTAAACATTTTCTAGAACAATTTCCGATCATGCTACCATCAGTGGTGAGAGAAAGAACAGGATGTTTTCCAGACTGCTGTTGCACATATTACAATCTCTTTAAAATTTTGATTTTATACTTCTGAGCTCCCTAATGCTCCAGCTATATCATGAAATTTATGAATAAATTTTTTTCCCATGATTCTCAGACAAAATCGTTAGTGTATTCATTGATCACATTCTGATCTGCTAAATTATAGAGAAGAACACGAGAATCATCTTCTCACAGTTGTACAGATTCTTCGATAGGAGAAAAATTTTATACACAGCTTTCTAGATATAAATTCCAAATAGAACAAAGTGGCGTTTCTGAGCCATCCTACTTCAGCAGAAAGAAATTTCAGACAATACTGCGAAGGTAAAGGCCATCATCAAATGGTCAAGACCGACGTCAGTGACAAACATACAAAATTTCTAGAACTCAGAAAACTACTACCACAGAAAGTCCTGACAGTTCTCACGATTAGCCTTCCATGACCAAGCTTACGCATATAGAAGGGAACCTACACCGAATTATGTATTCCACAAGACCCTACGCTAGTAAAGGTCTAGTTACTGGGGCTCATACCTTTCTGTGAATATTCACTCAGGTTCCACCAGAATGTACCAAAATTCCAGGCATGATTTTGATAGAAACAGTATAACACGTTGAGGCAGCTATGTTCATATCTAATTCTTTCCATTCCAGTAGCTTCAAGATAGGACACCGACATGCTAATGAGTTATTACAACCATTATAAATTTCTAAACAGAAATAAGATAAGATTCCATGGAGGTTATTGTCAGTTATCACAGACTTAGACGAAGCATGATGCTATCTAAGTCGTTGTTAACCAGTTAACCCAGCCTACACGTCTTCTTTTATCCGAAATGATTACGCAGTAACAAATCTCCAGGAAATTCAGCAATAGATCGTATGATTCCAAGGTATTCCATCAACAATCTTGTCAGATGGAAATTAGCGTTCGCGAATCGTGCTCTCGTTCATGTTCACGATCATGTGTACGTTCACATTCACGTTCACGTTTATTTTCACTTTTGCGTTTACGTCTCATTCGCCGTATGATGCTATTTCAGTTCATGTTTCGTGCTATCTCATGATTTAAGCTCACGTTAGCGTTCATAACATTGTTCACGTTCAAGCTCGTGTGCCATTTTGCGATACATGTTTCATAGTTTATTACCGTATACGGTTACAGAAAGCTTGAGAAACAAGACTCAATTTTAGGACAGCTATTCCATAACCAGACAGACAATTCACGTCTCAGGCCGTATCGTTTGGCATTCTTCCTCAGTCAGCATATGTTCATGATATACTCCATGCCCAGCATTCATCAGATGATCACGAACCACGTTCACAATTGCTCACGTAGCACGTTCACAATTGTTCACGTAGTTCGTCCCTATATATTTTCAGCAGCTTGCTCAGATATATGAATGTTATCTTTCAGGATATTTATACGTATCGTTTCATGTATCCACATGCTATAGCTAGTTCATTCGATTAGATTCAGAAAATCCATCTTAAGTATGGAACCAAAAACTATTCAACATTCATCAGGTCAGGGTCATCAGGACCAAGATTTTTCATTATGTTTAGACCTTTGAAGGATTCGTTTCGGGCGGGAATCCACCCGGAATGGAGGAGTCCATCCGGACCTCTCATCCTTCCTTCAATTAATTCAGTTAAGTTCTTTCAGTCATGTTACGTACATGATCACTTCAGCCATGTCATGTTTATACCTATCAGCAGCATTATGTCTTAATTAGAAGACGAATTATCCTTTGAGTTTACATCTCTTTTCAGCTTACGTGTTCTTTCAGTTCTTATTAACTTCATCAGCTTATTACCTTTAATTCGAGGACGAAATTTTTCCTTTTTAGAGGGGAAGAATTGTACACCCGTAGCACTATCATGTCTCTAATTCGAGGACGAATTATATTTTTTTTAGAGGGGAAGAGTTGTAAAACCCGCATTTAAAACCCAAGATCATTAATTATACATAGTCTCAGTTTTATTTAAAACGTGACGTAATTAATTATTCAGAAAAATCATTGATATTAGCTATTCGAATATTACGTAAGTATTATTATTTCAGTAAAATGAATAATACATTTCAGAGTTCACACGAGAATTCAAACACGAGAAATAATAACATGCGAGTTCTTTTAAAAGTCGAAAACTAAAACACACTGCGAGTTCTTTTAATTATTATTTATTCAGAAAATAAATAACACAGAACCCAAATCACGAACGTCTAAGAAATTAACGCGAAGCGAAACAAGTGTGATTACGGGCTGTTTTGGCGGCTCATTTATAAAGAAACAGGAAATGGGCCAAAGCCCGGCCCGTTAACTATTTAACTAGCAAAAGGTTTACATTTCTTTCATTTGTCAAGGTAAAAAAAAAAAGAAAACCCTAATCCCCTTTATGAGCCGCCGGCCTAGATAAAAAAAAAGGTCGATTGTGACTTTGGGATATTCAGATATAACTTGTTTCATCTATGATGGTGACATATTAGAGAATAGAATGATAACAAAGGTCAATTTAATGTGACAAAGACGTGAGGGTGTTTATTCATTTGTTGATTTCATTTTCGGTGCGGGCCAACAATTGCATAAGAAAAAAAAGAATAATGATAAAAGTGATGTTGCGAGTTTTCAAGGTTTTGACGTTGGGTACCGTGCGATCTAATCCCAAAAAGTCAAAGTAAGCATTGTGTTTTATATTGTTTATTTGATTATTTGTACACTTTGATGTCCTCACGTGATGAAGGTTGCAAAAGAAGTAGTAATATTGCACATGTACTTACAAGTGTATTAGTACCATTTACGGTTCTAGTATATGACAAAGGCATAAAAGTAAAGAGGAATGTTCGCACAGGAATAGCGGAATTGTTTGTTTTGCTAAGTGCGATCGAGACACGGGTGTCTCGGTAGGCTCGGGTTTTAGGGGCTCGGGCATACATGGTTGATTTTATTAAATTATTTTATGAATTCTATTAATTTAAAAACATGAAATATTAATTAAATTACCTTGGATTTAGAATACAATTATTAGATGCTATTAATTCATGAAACATAGCCTAAGTATTTATTTACCACTTAAATATGATTTATTTAAGTTAAAACCTTAATTTGATTATATGCAAGTATAAGTTATAGTATAGTATTATTAAATCCAGTATTTATTTTAATAAACTTTACTATTATGACATTCAAATTAATCAGGACTTATCAGATATATTAAATAAGCCTCAGCTTACATTATAGGCTTATTAAATCAGCTTATTAATATCTAGGAAACTTTCTATTTTAGCAGGTTATTGTTGACAGTAATAGTATAATATTAGAATACATATGATACAGTAATCAGGAGTACAGAAAATACGTTAATCAGTAAATATTTAAAGACAGTCAGAGTTATCAGGATTTACACGAAACAATACAACAATACAAGAAAATAATAAATCAAACTAAGAACGGTAAGAATCAGCAATATTCAACAGATATCAGACAACTCATTCGCGTCCTTTATTCATGTAGCTTTGTGAAGTCAGAGTAGGAGTTTCATGGGTTTTCCTTGCAGTCAGTTACTGGACACAAGGTACGGATTTCCGTCCTTTCAGTAAGGACTTCCTTTCTGTGCATGATTAGGATTCCCCGTCTTCAGCCAAATGTTTTCCCCAGTATATGTTTAAGTTTATCAGTAATCATATTAATAACTAAATAAATTTCCTGAGCATTATATACAAGCACGACCAGTTTATGTACTAGTTACGGAGGTACCGTAACCACGGCACTAGAGGCACCGGTGTCGTGACTCACATGCAGGAGAGTGATATCCTGCATCGTCCCACTCAGCTCAGCTTGGCCATTTTATCAGTATTATTAGTGGGGCGTATGGATGCATCCTAGACTTATTAGTTTACAAGTTATCAGGGTGAATGTGGTGTGTGCTCTACATCCTTCACATTGGAGCTGATCCCTCCACCCAGCACAGTTATTTAGAGGTCACCCCTCTACAGCATGACGAGGTCACCCCTCCAGTTATTCATGTACGGTTGTTACAGCACGTGACCTATATAAGCTCTGGCAAATTAAAATACAGTAAATGCATGTTTTCATATTTAACAGATAACAGTTCAGCTTTATTATTTAATAATCAGATTTTACAGATTATACACAGATTTCCGCTGCAACTTTACTTATCAGTCTTACAGCTCCAGTATTTCATCATCTGTTTCATTTTAGTAATTCCTTATCATGCTTTATATCCGTTCACTGAGCGTTATGCTCAGCCGTAGTTCCCTTTCATGTTCTAACGGCAGGTACACCAGGACGCTCTTAGGATTCTGAGAGCATGTGCATTTGGATAGGAGCTATCCAGACTTCTTACTTTATGTACTTACATTATTCTGCTTATTTGGATATTGTTTAGTCCTTTCCTTTAGTATTTTACTTTTCATGTTTTGGGCTTATGTTTGGATTGCCGATATTTGATTCCGGTATTTCCTTTATGGTCAGTTAATGTTTTAGGACATTTACCTTATGCTTTGATGACACGCCATAAATACACGTAACGGTCCACTTATCCAAGTGGGGTGTTACAAAAATCAGGTTCACGATATGTTCCACGTATCACGATCATGATATGTTTCACGTATCATGTTCACCCCACGTTTCTCATATCACGTTCACCGTATATCACATATTGCATTCACATATGTCCACGTATCACGTTCACAATTGTTCACGTATCACGTTCACATTTATTCACGCATTACGTACACAATATGTCTCTCGTATCATTGCCCAGAGGTTACTAATATCATTCTTTTCATGTTATTTCATATAGTATCATTCAATGTATCTTATTCACGTTATTCATATCCAGTCGATCAGATACGTGAGGATCTATCTTACGTTGAGGGAAAAGAAACTTTTCCGTATAGTTAAGACATGGTCATGAAGACCAAGATTATTCTTTTCGTCAAGATCCTTTGGAGGAACCATCCCGAGCGGGAAGCCACTTGGGAAACGATGGAGTCAATCCGGACTTCGTATCCTCATTTCTTCCCTCGATCCAAGTATATTCTTTTCAGCCACGTCACGTTCCATGTTCTCCTCAACCACGTCATGTCCATGTTCTTTCAGCCATATTATGTTTCTAATTCGAGAACGAATTATTCTTGTTAGAGGGAAAGAGTTATAAAACCCGCATAAAATACATTAAAGCATTAAATACACGAAAACACAGATTAATTAAAACTTTATATTCAATTAATACACGACGCGTATCATGAATATTTAATGTATAACTCCAAGCATTTCGTATATTATCTATTTATTTACGACAAGTATTACGTATGTGAGTTATTACACGATAAATATTTACATATAATATACAATGCATGACAAGAATGAACACGAACTTAAAACACGAACACACGTCACGAATTATAATACATGAGATTAAATAAAACTAAAAATGAAAAAATATATATACAAGGGGTGTTTGGATGGCACAAAAAGGAAAAGAAAAGGGAGGGCCCATGGCCCAGCCCGTTAAGCAAGTTTACATGTGCCAAAACCTTTCCAGGGAAAATCATTTGTCACTTTTAACAAAAATTAAGAAAAATCCTAGCCTTGGTGTCTCTTGTTGCCGCCGGATCCACAAAGAAAACAAGAAGGAATAACAAGTTTTGGTTTTGGATTTATTCGGGTTTAGATCAAGTGTTCATCATTCTTTCAATCACATACGGTATACCTAATCGTTAATCTTTTCTTTTAAATATTTTCATGATCATGGATTTATACAATTAAGTTATGAAAACATGAATGAAAAAGGATTAAAACCATGTATTAATCAAGATGAAATCGGGTTTTGATTCGGGTTGTCACGGAAACCGAGAGTCAAAGACTCTCGGTGGGACTTTGATTCGGCCAGCCGAAGCCATATGGTTGTTTTGTTCTTTCGGCCGCAACACTAAACATCCCCAACAGGGGTGCGTTTGGCCTACCAGTGGCAACCGAGAGCATAAAGATCTCGGTGGGAGGTTCGAACCAGCGGTGACTAGCCTAGGCACATGGCGGCAAGGCCATAACCGTAAGACTGTGGTGTTGGATTCGAGCAAACCGAGACCATGGGGTCTCGGTAAAGGCTATGTTTGGGCTCGGTTACACGAAAACACAAGGGTGTATTTGGTTAAGAGTTTTGCTAAATTAAATTCAAGACTTAGGTTAATTTAATTATTAAATAGATCATGGTCATTTAATTAAATTAACTTTAGATTATAAAATTATGTTATATTATTATTCATGAAATTAATATGGTACACTAATTAAATTACTTTTAAATTTATAATAATTATTGTAAATAAATATTCATGATACATAACATGAGACAAATTCATCTAATTAAATATGAGACTTAGCTTATTGAATTAAATACATTTTATCCATGGTATAATTAAATTAATTATAACACTTAGTTTCATTCTACAATATCAAGTTATGGTAAAGTGTTATTAATATAAAATCAAGTTATATTTTAACTAATAATCATTTATAAACCATGTATTATATTATTAATTAATAATTATCATATTAGACTAAAGTATTTATTTATTAATAAACTTTACTATATTATGACATTTAATAAACATGACTTATAAAATATATTTATTAAGATTTAGCTTATATCACATGGTTATTGAACAAGCTTATTAGTATTTATAGAAACATGCTATTTATGGAAACATACTAATTATGGAAACATGCTATTTATGGAAACATACTATTTATGGAAACATGCTATTTATGGAAACATACTATTTTTAGAAACTTTTTATTTTTGGAAACTTACTAATTATGGAAACCTTCTATCTCTTGAAACTTACTATTTATGGAAACTTTCAAATTTTAGAAATTTGCTATATATGGAACCCTCCTATTTTTAGAAAGGTACTATATATAGAAACCTGCTATTTTTAGAAAGTTACTCGTTATGAAAATCAAGTATAATAACACAAGAAACATGAAATACGTTAATCAAGAACACATGAAAACACTAAGAAATACATGATTAAACATGAAACAGTAAAACAAGTCAAGAACATGTAAAACAAGTCAAGAACATGTAAAACAAGTCAAGAACAAGTAAAACAAGTCAAGAACAAGTAAAGTAAACTAATAATCAGCAAGTTTATACATGAACACAAAACTCATTCACATCCTTTATTATGTAGCAATCGTGAAGTCAGAGTAGATTACTTTCCACTTTCATCTTCATCGTTATTGGACATAGGTACGGATATTCCGTCCTTCAGTAAGGACATTCCTTTTCTATGTATGATTAGGATTCCTCGTTTGCTGCCATCTGTTTTCTCCAGTAGTTACATGCTATAAAACCTTTCAGTAATTACCATGCTATGATTTTAAATTGCATGAGCTATATACACGCATGCCATGTTCACCTAGTTATGGAGGTACCATAACCATAACACTTGAGGCATCGGTGTTATGACTCTTCCGTGACGAGAGTGATTACTTGCGGTGTCTCTTTCAGTTATTTGGCCATTATTATTATCATGTGGGGCGTATGGGTGCATCCTAGTACATGTTTACAGATTTACACGGTGACTACGGTGTGTGCTCTACATCTGTCACATGGAGCTGATCCCTCCACCCAAACTAATATAATCTGAGGTAACCCATCTAATTACACGATGAGGTCACCCCTCTATGTATTCGTGCACGTTGATACCTTTCATGATCTATATGAGCTCTTTGGCATTTAAATTAAAGTTTTAATATAAGTCTTTTTAGTTCGTTTTTCTCGACTCAATCCGAATTGATTAAACGTTTTTAAGTTTGACTTGATTGTTTTTTGTGAATAATAGGCTTGTTTGGAATTTATGTCTAATTGGCACAAAGCAATTAAAAAGGTAAAAATATTAACTAATCTACATATACGTACTACACTAAAAACATTTAGCAATTACCGCAAATAAATGCACAAAATGTAAAACGAGAAAATAAACTAAACTACCATTCTAATAAAACTAGTAGTATTATTATTATTACACTAATAGAAAATTGCAATACGTCTAAGAAAAAGTAAGAAGTAAATCTTGCAAAATACACTACAGTCCAAACTCATTAACTAACAGTCCAATTTAAAGAAAATCAGATCCAACAAAGTATTAACTAAAGTCCAGTAACTAGCCTAATCGAAATTGAAGGCCCAAATAAAACTAAACTTATCCATTAGAAGTAAAAAACGAGTATAAACTCTTTCAACCCACTCCAACTTATCCAACTGTTTAACTAAAAAGATTGAGAATGAAAAGCAGTAACTCTTGTATTTTACCTATCTTTACACAAAGAAAACGTTTCTCTATTTCTAATGATTTCTTAATATGAATCTGAACTTTACCCAAATTACTACTATCTCTTTTTTACTTTTCTTTCTCACAAAATCCCATTTACAGCTTATAAAACTTCTAAACTATGTATGCAATCAAAAGTTCTTAAGTCTACAAAGGAAATTTCAAAGAAATGGTCCTACTAAGATTTAATGAACACAAATCCTACTCCTATATCTTTTTAAGCAAATTCAATTATGACCATTACAACTAGAAATTTTTTAGAAGATGAATACTTATTTGACTTACCTTTTATTATAACACTATTCTTTAACCAAATCTACACTACCTACTGTATCATACTGCTACTTAAACTAACAATATCAGTAACTCAATACTCCTAGTGAGTCAAATCAGCAAGAGATTACCAGTGCCAAATACTAGTTATCGTTACGTTAATTCTAAACAAGCTAATTTCAATAGAACTGTATGTAACTAGTAAGAACTAAAACTGAACTCCATCTACAATGCTTCCATCAATAAAGGAAAAAAAATCATATTAAAAGTATCATATTACCAACAGATCAATAAGAACAATTTGCAGGCAAGATTTACGCTACCAAAATTACACCTAGCTAAACTAGATATCGCAAAAAAAAAATGAAACGAGCTTGACCAGTTACTTCCAGGCCTGTCCGTTGATGTCGAAACGCGGCGCTGAGCCGGTTTAATACAAAACACCACCAATACTGAATTCAAAGCTACGCTACACCTATAAGCTGGAATCGGAACAAAGGCCTGCTACCACCATACGGCGAATCTAAAACCTGTAAAACTAAAAACAAGCAGAGAAAAACAAGACAAGATCTCTCGATTCTGAAACCTGCATAAACTCTAAGTGCTCCTGCAAAATCAAACCAAAAACAAGAAACACATCCTATCCTGCTACAATGAATGGACAGATTTATGAACTATTTAACACAAAATCAATCCTTTATAGCAATTTCAAATACGACCTGCTGAAATCCTTGATGCTTACTGATTAAACCAATTCCTAACTGATTCCTTTAACTTTTTATCCATCTAACTGATTTCTGTCACAAGCTTATGGAAAGAACTTTTAATAGACTTTTACAATCTAGTGAACAGTAACTCTTAGCCGAATCAATATTATGACTATCTATCTAGTCGCAACGACATGAACAGTAAACGCTCTATCACGACACGAGAGCTTACTATCACAAGCTATATGAACAAGGTCAACAAGATAGAAAATTGAGAAGCTCAGAAAACCATTAATGGCAGAAAAGTAAAACCGAAAGAGATCAAGAAGGTTATAGCTTTCATTAATGAAAAATGAGTAATCAGTTACAAAAGTATTAACAGAAACGTAACAAACTTAAAACTGAATTTTAACTAAAAATCATTAAACTTTGAGAGAGAAAAGAGAACTATCTATCTAACCTAACTACTATGTGTAATCTACACCTAGTCTAACCATCTTGATGGAGGGGGTCTTCTGGTATTTATAGGCGATTGAGAGTGGAGTCGAGGTGCTGATGATGCGTTTCTTCCAATCAGGAGTAGACACGTGGAAAATACGAGGATTTAAATTCGTTCTTCAAGTTAAACCCAAATTGGGGTTTTCCTTATCTTTGAGTCTTGATCTAATTGAGTTGTATCAGCTTGTAGAGGAGAAGAAGCTGGTCATCTTTGCTGTTGAAGGCTCTGGCTAATTCTTCATGGATCTTTTGTTATTTTCGATTGCAGGTAATGGAGGTGGAATGGAAAAATATCGTCTCTCTCTCTATTCACGTTGAAGAAGACGACTTTGGTGTGTGTGTTATTGTGTTTTGACCGAAAGTTGGTCAATTGACCAGGTAAATAAGACTTTTCCCTTAATTTGCCTTTTTGGTCCCTCATCTTAGTTAATTGTTTCAAGAGTTATTAAAACTTTTAAGTAAATTCCTTTTCATCCTTTTCTTTGTAGAAACTTGCAAGTTCAGCCCTTGATCTTTAATAATATGGTATGATTGGTCCTTGAATCATCTTTTGTCCTTTTCTTCGTCTTTTGATAAAATAAGTCCTTGAAAACGCGTCTTTGTTCCAAAATGTATCTTTCTTACCTGAAAACACATGAAACACAAATACACGAATAATTCTGATATTTTAAAGTTAAAATAATGTATTTGACTGTGTTTTGAGTGGTATTTGAATCATTATTGATGAGTGTTTTCACACTTATCAACTCCCCTCCACTTGACCATTGCCATGTCCTCATGCAATGCAGCATTTTAAAGCTCTAAAGTGCACTTTTCTCATAATTAAACATCCTTGGCCATTTTATGATTTAATGAACTAAACTATCCTACATGATGAATGGTTTTGAATATTTACAATTCAATGCAAAGAAAACAATTCTATTTATATATTTTTGATTTTTCATAAATGTTTTTGATGGAAATAACTCATAAAGAAATCATCGACTTAGATTAGGGCTTGGGTACCATGGACATTTATCACCCTCAAGTTTCACTTTCCCCATACCAAGCTTAAAAATGGGATCATTGTATTCACAAGTAAAAAGTGCATCAACTTATTCATGACAATTAAATGTGGAACCGGTTATTATTTGAGCAAATTGCTTGTGGGCAAATTTGTCATTATTTAAAGCGTGAAGTATAGGAAATGTAAAATCCAAAAATAAAGAAGCACGGTTTTAATCCTAAGTAATCCTCTCATCCATTACTTGAAAAACCGCTCACAATTAATACAAGTCCGTTTCAAGAGTAATAAGTCATTCGCCTTATGTGTAAAATCCTCATGTCATGCTTTCATAAGTAGCTACACACTCGCTAGGGAAAGAAAAATAAAACTCACGCAATAATTTACATCCGCCATCTTTTTGAGACTTTGGATCTTCAATCCCGCAACCCGTCAAGGCAGTATTGGATTGGAGCAATCTATTGAATCCCCGCAACCCGTCAAGGTAATATTGGAACTCAATAGTCACTATAATTAACACCACACTGCCCCTCTTGGAAGTCTTGTATATATTTTTTTTCTTTTCTTTTTTTTCTTTTTCTAGCCACTCATTTTTTTTTTCAAGCCGCTCTTATTTTTCTTTATTCCTCACAAAGAAAGTTTAAAAGAATAAAAGGAAAAACACCCGCTAAATATTGAGCATGACATAAGTCTAGTACACATAAAACGTTCTAACTTAGAATCTTAAGATGTACTCATACCAACCATGAATGATTATTCAAAAATGCATAAGAGATTACAAACCAATTAAAACCGTACTTGATTATTTATTAACAATTATATACATGCGAAGAAAATAGAGGTAAAGACGAGAAGGGTTTAGCCACAAGTAATTGTCATGAAGTCTATCTAGCCCTTTTACACTTGCTTCAACTCTATCATTTCCCATTCTCCACAAATTTAAAATCTCAAATAATGAGATTGGTGGATGCTTAGCCTAATAGACCAATGAAGGACTACATGGTTAAGGATACTAGCTAGAGAATGCTAAAATAAGCAAACTCGGGTTGAGTCAAAATATCCATGGCGGGCCTAATATGTCAAAGAAGTCTAAACTTGTTAAAACCATGTTTTATTATATATTTTTTCTTTTTATATATTTTTTATGAAAAATGAAAGAAGAGATATATACAATTCCAATGTGTTATGCAAATGAAAAATGATTGATGCAAAAATTATGAATGCATATTTTTGGTGGCCAAAGTAGATCAAAAATTTGAAAAATGTTTGAAAAATTAATTTCCAAGTTATCATGAAGGCAAAACAATGGTCTAGGTAAGGTCACTTCGATAGAAGTATCCCCTACACTTAAGATAAACATTGTCCTAAATGTTTAAGAGTATTGGGGTGAACTCCCCTACACTTATGACATTGATTACTTTGCTTAACCCAAGTTAAGGAAGAGACAACTAAAGGGTATTCATCATAAAGCACAAATGTTTTGAATATCACGATAGCAAAAACTAATCGAAGTGAACCAGATACACGGGCCTCCTCCATAAGCTCCAAGTATGAAATGTGAGAGAGCAACCCTTGAAACAAACAGCAAAAGACGAAGAAAGGAACCCCTCCACTTCAGCTCTACTATAACATCCTTTTAATTAAACCTAACCTATTGAAAATCTACTCTACGTTTTCTAACCTAGTTATTCAATGCTTGAGTTGTTTTTAACCCTAAGTCGCTAGCTCGACTCGGCCCCGAATTAGGTTGTCCTTGGGGAAACCATCATAGATAATAAAGGATATCACTTTGAAGCTCGTCTCACATGATACACTCAAACTTAGCACGTTGCCATTTACTATAAGATTTACAATATCCGCCTCGATAAATGGAACGGTCCAACGTGTCTCAAGTTTGTCCAACATACGAAATCTCTCAAATAGGAAGCACACCAGGATCAAATACATAGTTTCCATCTCGACAAGTGAACAACTCCAAAGTAGGTAGCATCACCAAAGTAAGCTCATACGAAAAGCACAGATCAATCGAAATCACACTCATAAGTGGAGTAGATGAAAACCAAGGTGTCTCAAATTTATGTATCCCAGGATCAAAAACCTTTCCCTTCATGGGAAAATAAGAAGATGAGCTCGTATCAACCATATAAGATTCCCCCTTAGATATCAAAGCATCATAAGAATATGAAGGTGTAGGTATCAAAACATTCATAACTACTATGTCCATGTTAGGCTCGTCATCATCATCAAAAGGTGGGTAATCTTCCATAAAAGACATAGTGAAAGGAGGATCAAAATTAATAGTGTCTTGTGGAGGAGGTGTAGGCTCTATGTTCCCAAAAAGCAATGTAGTAATAAGACGAACCTCCTCTTCCAAATTAGAAACACTATCGTTGACCCCTATATCAAATTGTGCAAGAGTATCCTCAATGGTGGCATCAATCTCCATAAAAGAGTCCATATCAAAGTTTTTAAGTTCTAAAGGTGCCTTAGATGAAAAAGTATCAATCTCTAAGAGGAAAGGATCTTCATCAATAACCAACTTCAAGGGTGGGAGGGTGGGAACATAAGGCTCAAAAGGAGGTGTATTAATGAGAGAATCACTCAAAGGGATGATATGATCATGAAAATCAATAGGTGCCACCTCAAAAACCGGTGAAGAAATGTCAATGAAAGGTTCTTCTTCTATGGACTCATCATTATGGTGTGTGTTCAATGATTCAATCGAAGAGATAAGATGATAAACGTTTGATAAAACCTCACGAATATGAACATCTTCCACTTCTTCTATATGATCAACATCATCATCCAAATTAGGAAGGTCATCTTGACATGAAAAGTCCTCGGATAATATATCATAAGATGCCTCACTAGAATCACAATCATCATCCTCTACTTGTGGCAAGACTTGCAAAAACTCTTCCTCAATCTCATTATCCCTTTCTTTGAACAATTCCCCGGCAGCGGCGCCATTTAATATAAGTCTTTTTAGTTCGTTTTTCTCGACTCAATCCGAATTGATTAAACGTTTTTAAGTTTGACTTGATTGTTTTTGGTGAATAATAGGCTTGTTTGGAATTTATGTCTAATTGGCACAAAGCAATTAAAAAGGTAAAAATATTAACTAATCTACATATACGTACTACACTAAAAACATTTAGCAATTACCGCAAATAAATGCACAAAATGTAAAACGAGAAAATAAACTAAACTACCATTCTAATAAAACTAGTAGTATTATTATTATTACACTAATAGAAAATTGCAATACGTCTAAGAAAAAGTAAGAAGTAAATCTTGCAAAATACACTACAGTCCAAACTCATTAACTAACAGTCCCATTTAAAGAAAATCAGATCCAACAAAGTAACAACTAAAGTCCAGTAACTAGCCTAATCGAAATTGAACGCCCAAATAAAACTAAACTTATCCATTAGAAGTAAAAAACGAGTATAAACTCTTTCAACCCACTCCAACTTATCCAACTGTTTAACTAAAAAGATTGAGAATGAAAAGCAGTAACTCTTGTATTTTACCTATCTTTACACAAAGAAAACGTTTCTCTATTTCTAATGATTTCTTAATATGAATCTGAACTTTACCCAAATTACTACTATCTCTTTTTTACTTTTCTTTCTCACAAAATCCCATTTACAGCTTATAAAACTTCTAAACTATGTATGCAATCAAAAGTTCTTAAGTCTACAAAGGAAATTTCAAAGAAATGGTCCTACTAAGATTTAATGAACACAAATCCTACTCCTATATCTTTTTAAGCAAATTCAATTATGACCATTACAACTAGAAATTTTTTAGAAGATGAATACTTATTTGACTTACCTTTTATTATAACACTATTCTTTAACCAAATCTACACTACCTACTGTATCATACTGCTACTTAAACTAACAATATCAGTAACTCAATACTCCTAGTGAGTCAAATCAGCAAGAGATTACCAGTGCCAAATACTAGTTATCGTTACGTTAATCCTAAACAAGCTAATTTCAATAGAACTGTATGTAACTAGTAAGAACTAAAACTGAACTCCATCTACAATGCTTCCATCAATAAAGGAAAAAAATCATATTAAAAGTATCATATTACCAACAGATCAATAAGAACAATTTGCAGGCAAGATTTACGCTACCAAAATTACAGCTAGCTAAACTAGATATCGCAAAAAAAAATGAAACGAGCTTGACCAGTTACTTCCAGGCCTGTCCGTTGATGTCGAAACGCGGCGCTGAGCCGGTTTAATACAAAACACCACCAATACTGAATTCAAAGCTACGCTACACCTATAAGCTGGAATCGGAACAAACGCCTGCTACCACCATACGGCGAATCCAAAACCTGTAAAACTGAAAACAAGCCGAGAAAAACTAGACAAGATCTCTCGATTCTGAAACCTGCATAAACTCTAAGTGCTCCTGCAAAATCAAACCAAAAACAAGAAACACATCCTATCCTGCTACAATGAATGGACAGATTTATGAACTATTTAACACAAAATCAATCCTTTATAGCAATTTCAAATACGACCTGCTGAAATCCTTGATGCTTACTGATTAAACCAATTCCTAACTGATTCCTTTAACTTTTTATCCATCTAACTGATTTCTGTCACAAGCTTATGGAAAGAACTTTTAATAGACTTTTACAATCTAGTGAACAGTAACTCTTAGCCGAATCAATATTATGACTATCTATCTAGTCGCAACGACATGAACAGTAAACGCTCTATCACGACACGAGAGTTTACTATCACAAGCTATATGAACAAGGTCAACAAGATAGAAAATTGAGAAGCTCAGAAAACCATTAATGGCAGAAAAGTAAAACCGAAAGAGATCAAGAAGGTTATAGCTTTCATTAATGAAAAATGAGTAATCAGTTACAAAAGTATTAACAGAAACGTAACAAACTTAAAACTGAATTTTAACTAAAAATCATTAAACTTTGAGAGAGAAAAGAGAACTATCTATCTAACCTAACTACTATGTGTAATCTACACCTAGTCTAACCATCTTGAATGAGGGGGTCTTCCGGTATTTATAGGCGATTGAGAGTGGAGTCGAGGTGCTGATGACGCGTTTCTTCCAATCAGGAGTAGACACGTGGAAAATACGAGGATTTAAATTCGTTCTTCAAGTTAAACCCAAATTGGGGTTTTCCTTATCTTTGAGTCTTGATCTAATTGAGTTGTATCAGCTTGTAGAGGAGAAGAAGCTGGTCATCTTTGCTGTTGAAGGCTCTGGCTAATTCTTCATGGATCTTTTGTTATTTTCGATTGCAGGTAATGGAGGTGGAATGGAAAAATATCGTCTCTCTCTCTCTCTATTCACGTTGAAGAAGACGACTTTGGTGTGTGTGTTATTGTTTTTTGACCGAAAGTTGGTCAATTGACCAGGTAAATAAGACTTTTCCCTTAATTTGCCTTTTTGGTCCCTCATCTTAGTTAATTGTTTCAAGAGTTATTAAAACTTTTAAGTAAATTCCTTTTCATCCTTTTCTTTGTAGAAACTTGCAAGTTCAGCCCTTGATCTTTAATAATATGGTATGATTGGTCCTTGAATCATCTTTTGTCCTTTTCTTCGTCTTTTAATAAAATAAGTCCTTGAAAACGCGTCTTTGTTCCAAAATGTATCTTTCTTACCTGAAAACACATGAAACACAAATACACGCATAATTCTGATATTTTAAAGTTAAAATAATGTATTTGACTGTGTTTTGAGTGGTATTTGAATCATCATTGATGAGTGTTTTCACACTTATCAAGTTTCATGTATAAATATCAGACTTTTCAGTATAAACCAGTTTATAAAACATGTTCCAGGTTTTCCAGGGCTTACAAAGATTCCGCTGCATTTCAGATCTTCTAATTACGTTTCAGTTATTCTTATCATGTCATTATATCCATTCAGCCGTATATTTTCTTTCCATGACCTAAACGGTAGGTACCCAAGGACAGACTTGAGCATTGAGAGGACGTGCATAGGATGGGAGCTACCTTACACTTATTTTCCTTTTTTCACTTCATTTACTTTATGCGTGGTTTGGGTTTATGTTTGGGAGCCGATGTTTGATTCCGATTTTCCTTTACGGTAATTTATGTTTTTAAGACATATTACCATGCATGCTTTGATGACACGCCATAATTATCATGTCACGGTCTATTTATCAAAGTGGGGTGTTATAGGGGGAGATTGTTGGAAATACGTTTTTACGCATTTAGGAAGAACGGTCAGTCCGACAATATATTATTTAGTAGCTCGTAGTCTAGAATTAAACAAAGCCAAATTCCGGTCTATGCTTGTATGGCCGACGACCCAAATGTAAGCCCAAGCACATCTCAGGGGATTGGCTATATAAACCCTATCCGTAGTTGGAGAGGGTGTGGTTCACTCATTATTTTTCACATAGTTTAAGGTGTTTTTTACACTTTCTTTCTCTAAGTGTGTGTGTGGTCTACCATCTTTCTCTCTCTACTCTTTCTCGATCTAGATCCAAGATTTAAATAAACTAACACTGACTTTATTGTTTTGCGAAGTAATACGAGAAAGAAGGTTAAGGTCATAAATTTCCATAGATATTGTTCTTCTTCCACCAGAGAGCTTGATCCCATGCTCAAGACAATAATTATGATAATACCCCCGACTAAAGATTCAGCCAGCTGGTACTTGTAGATTTGCACTTTTAGGTAAATTACTTAGCCTAGTATGTAAAGGATGCCCAAGAACATGACCACATCACTGATATGTTCTATATGTACGTGGAAGCTCAAAAACCTTGCTGATTGTAAACATATGTCTAGATGTGTCAAATCTGTCTGAGACATTGTCAGCTCTCAATTTCTCTACTAGAGCTGGAAATACCACACCGAGTCTTGGATACTACAATGCCATCAGAAAGTGGAAATATGTAGTAAGTTTGTTAAGTCTTCCTATGAGAATATACATTTATTTGTGACCGGATGATTTCCTATTCGTTATGCAGGCAAATGATGCTCGCAAGGATTTTTATGAAAAAGAAAAAGAAACTCTTGATATGAAGCAGGAAGTTGTGGGACTAAAACAAGAATTCAAAGTTGCAAATGATTAGTGTGGCTACTATTCAATGACGTTCAAAAGGCCTGGAAAGTTTCATTCACGTTGCAATGTGAAAATCACATCGTTGTCATTGTGTTAGTTAGGATGATGATTTTTTGGTTGTACAAGGATGATGATTTTTTGGGAGAGCCTATGAAAATGACACATTGTCATTGTGTTATTTAGGTAACATATGTAGACATGTAGTAGTTCATATTTCAGACATTACTAAATTGAATTTATGATGTGTTTAATCAGGTCTGCAGTTCCAGGTAAAAGTAATGAAGGTAATGACTCTTGAGTCACATGGAGACAATTAGGTAGTAGGAGAAGCCAGCAAAGCCAGCTGACGCATTATTACGCGCAAATTACATCCAGTAACCTCGCTAAATGTGATTAGTGTCTGAAGATCTCTCTGGTCCAGGTTAGCTTTGTCCAACCATTTGTGTACAACAAAAACTTTAAACGAGACATTAATATCTGAGTTTCACTATGTTAGAACTTAGAATATAGAGTATAAATTAATAGAATTTGAAATATAATGCAATTTCTAATTAATAAATTGTTATGTGTCTGTATATTTATTATTAGTCGAAATCTATTGTAAGTTACGAAAGTACAATTATATTCCAACTCTCTTATGCCTATCATTATCATTAGGAAAATTATTTATATCCTTATAACCGGTAGCCTAAGCTTTAAGACCAGAAGTTTAAACATATAATAAGCGAATATTATTCTAATAAGGGGAGTTAGGGTCAGCTGCTACAACGATTTTAAAGTATGGGACATTTAAATTTTTCTAATTTAGAAACTATTAACGGGGTGTTTAGTTCTGTGCACTGTAAATTATTGGGTTTGGTTGATGCAACTGCATCTTATGGGTGTTTGGGTCTGATAGACTCAAATATGCAGTTTTTAGGGTGTTTGCCTAAATGTTTAGATCAAATTGCAGTAAAAGTTGAAGGGTGTTTGGATATGTATGTATCAACAAAATAATGGTTTGTGCATGGGCCGTTTAGATAATGATATAAATAAGGAGGGACTGCAACAGAAATAACGAACCAAAAGATCATAGATATCAAAAAGCTCAATAGTTGTGAAAGACGGAAATGATGATCGTTGGCCCAAAAACAATACTTTTCTTCCTTCACATTCAAAAAGCATGTACCAGATCCGTACAACCATAAAAGGCCACATTGTGTTCACAAATAATATGTTGAGATTCACACATGGTGTTAGGATCATCGAAGTTTCTGAAACCGGCTACGACTCAAGAAAGCGGTTTCATAGCGACTACATATCCCTTTAATTTATCTTTGTTTTGTCCGTTTTGTATAAGTTATAGGGTGTAAGAAACTATTTCAATTTTTTATGTTTCTTACAGCTATGGTTAAAGAAATGGATGGATGTCGCTGCACATCAGATTGTATCAAAAGAAGGTGTAACTTCTAGCCAATGTTAATATGGTAAGATTCACTATCTTTGGTATTCAACTTCTATGGGTGTTGTTCAGCCTGCAAACACGGGGGATAAAATACTACAATGTGGTTGAAGTCTGTTTTTACATATGTTTTGCAGGCTCAAGCTACTGAGGTCATTCAGTTCAATTTGTAAATCTCATAAAGGTATGATATTGAAATCATCTGTGTTTTAAATTTGATATTGGGAAAATGATTAACAAAATTGGCTTCTTAAAACTTATATCCTTAATTCATGCTTGATCTTAAACAGAACATCCATATATATACTATTTCTCATTCTCACTTCTTATTATTTCTCCAGACACCTTGCAGTAAACGTTGTTGACACGGTTAGAACTACCAAAACGTTCCAAAAAACGACCGCACTTCACCGCAACGGACACAAATCTTAGTTTGGATAAAAAAGGCAACCTTCTCTCATTCGTTGTTTTTCAAAACTATTTTTATTATGTTTGGTTTGTGATTCCGTTCGTATATAAATTTAGATTTGAATTTTTCTACAATAATAATTTTAAATTAATAGCAAGAAATTAAAATGTTAATAACATATAATGAGTATTTTTAGTTAGGTTTAACTATTTGAGTCACAATCCATTGGAAAGTGACTAAATATAGAAAGTATAGAAAATCAATAACCACGTGACATGTGTCCCTCATTCAAAACTCTAACAAAAATCGTCAGGGGTATAATTATCTTTTTACTCGTTTTATTCTATTCAACCTCAAACTTTGAACGCATAAAACTCTCAAACGATAAACTCTTAGGAAAAACCAATTTCATCATAATTTCTAAAATTTAATCCTCTTCAATTTGATATAAGTCTTGTTTCATATTTTGAAACTTTTTTTACATTATAAATGGATTTTGTTTTTCTTGATATTTTTTGCAATTTCGTCTGCATTTTTTACCTTCAAAACTGTGAAATTATGAAAATATTTAAACACAAATGTTGTTGACCATGGTTCACTCTTTACCCCACAAATTTGAATCACTAAATTCGATGTCATATGAGTGAGATATGTCATGTTAAAATTTATGTTTTTAGTTACATTCGTTGCACACAAGGTGTTTGATAAAATGTTTAGCTTAAATTTTTGTGTTGAAATGCGTTAAATGTACTATTTTTTGTACCACAACGCACGACTAGTCATTTTATTATTCTAAGATTCAAAAATTTGTTCTTTTTACCTTTAGTTTTGTCCAAAAATGTGTGTTACATTTTATTGCATTTTACCTATAAATTTAATTAATAGTAAATTTGAATTATAAAAAATAATTGATGAACACTCTTGACTAACATGTATATTGATGTTTTCTTATTTATAAATTAGTCTTGTTCATCAGTTCATCAACGTGACTGACGAATTGATAAACAAGATTAACTAATGAACAACATGTAGATCATTAGTCTTGTTTGTTCATTAGTTTATCAACAAGACTGATGAACTAAAGAACAAGACTAACTGATGAACACTTATGAACAACATGTATCTTGTTCATCAATCAATCTTCTTTATTAGTTAGTGTTGTTCATCAGTTCATCAACAATATTGATAAACTGACGAACACTTTTGAACAAGATTGATGTTTCTTTGTTCATCAGTTAGTCTTGTTCATTAGTTCACCAACAAAACTAATGAACTGATGAACAATATTAACAAATGAACAACATGTATCGATGGTCTTTTTCATCAGTTCAACAACAAGAGGATGAACTAAAAGCCAAGTTAGACTAACTGATGAACACTGATGAACAACATGTATCTTGTTCATCAGTTAGTCTTGATCATTAGTTAGTGTTGTTCAATAGTTGATCAACAAGATTAATGAACTGATGAACAATACTAAATTATGAATAATTATTAACTGATGAACAATTATTAGCTGATGAACACTTATAAACTGATGAACAAGATTAAGCTAGGCATTTTATCAAACACTGTGTGCAACAAATATGACTAAATTGTCATCTTTAATTTGTTATATTTCATTCATATAATATCGTATTAGGATGACTTGAAGCTCTGTGCAAAGAGTGAACCAAACTCTACAACTTTCGGGTTTTTCGTTTTTCATTACTCAATAATTTTGAAGGTCCAAAATACGGTTGAAAATGTAAAAAACAACAAGAAAATCAAGACCCATGAAATATGTAAAAAAACTTCTAAATATTTAATAAGATTCATATCAAATTAAAGAGAATTAAATTTTAGAAATTATGGTGAAATCGATTTTTTCTAAAAATGCGTCATCTAAAAGTTATGCGCATTTGAAGTTGGAGGAGGAAAAAAAGAAATAATGATCAATTTACCCCTTTGACCGAAAATAATAAAATTAAAGAATATTTGGAGCAGATTTATTTCAATGGTTGTGATTACTTTGTGAACTTTGTAATGTATTGTCATTTTTCAAATGATCCGCTACCTTAACTATTTAGAGTAAATAAAGAAACTGATAATTTGAATGTATCCGGTTTAATGATCGTTTCAAGAGGCTTTATCACTTGGAGAACTTTAAATATTGTTTGGGTGAAATTCACATTTTTAATGGCTGGTCTTGCGACTGGTTTAAACATATACTATATTCGTCCTAAATTTATAATTCCTTTTTCTTTTGAGATGTCCTAAAATTATTGTCTCTCACTAAAAATATATAGGGAAGTTTGTTCAAATATACTATATTACTCTTGCTTAAAATTATTATTACAAACTTTAAACAAGAGTTTAATTAATTAGGTAAGGGTTAAACTGTCATTCTACCAAAAAGTAAGAGAGAGAGAAAACGGTAATAAATGTATTTTTTAATTGTGCGTTTTCTGTCAGGGGACAATAATGTTAGGACGAAGGGAGTATCATATATGGTAGGTCTCTTTCTAACTTAACTCGTATGTTGGAACCAGATAGTGATTCCTCCTTTTGGTCTCTTTCACACGATGAATTTATTCTATTAACAACAGTCGCCATCATATAGACGATTACATGCTTCCCTCTATGCTCATGAGTACTAGGTGCTGCAAGTTTGTTTCAAGGAAGATAAACATTTTTATGTGGCGCTTTTTCTTGGATAGATCGCCTCATCGTGCAAATCTGTCATCTCGGAAGTTAGATATTCCATCGATTGTGTGCCCGATTTGTAATGAGCAAGCAAAATTTCTAGTCCTTGCTTTCTTCTCGTGTGTTATAGCTTCAAATGTTTGGAGACTCGTTCACATTTGGAGTGCTCAAAGAACCGGATTTTGAATTCTTATAAGGATTAGGATTCGTGGGTCATCTTGTGGCACTATTTATAGGACTCTAAGGATCGTGCTTCTGTCATCATTGCTACAACTTGTTAGGTCTTTTGGTGTTTTCGAAATTGTGTCACATTTAACTCTCAATCCCTGAAGAGATGTGACATTTTTTACAATATTTGTTTTTTTGTCTTTCTGTTGACTTAAATATAGAGGTAAAATGTATTTGCCGGAACGACTGTTAAATGTTCCTATGTACTATTCTAGCTCCTTGCTAGTTTTTTAAAAGAATATACGTCATTGGAATTTTATTTGAATGTATTTGCTTATTTTGTAAAGGTTTGGGAAAAAAATTTGGTATCTAACTTTTTAGAACATCGGTTATGTATTGATACAAGACAAGTCCTCCTTTAAAAAAACAAGACATGTTCGTAACTATTATATGAGAGAAGTGCAAAAATCATCCTTGTGGTATGTCGAAAAATCGAAATATATCATTCGTTATTTTTTTGGACACCAACCATCTTTCCGTTAGTGAACAGTGCACCATACATCCATCTGAACGGATGGTGCAAATTGCTTTCTCGTGAAGTACTAACGAGTTCTATAAAAAAGGTATTTTTGTCTTTTTTTGCTTCTATAGATATGTATGGTGAACACTTTTCATAAAAAATTGAAAATAAAAATTAGTTTTAAAAAATCGAAAAACTGTTCTAATTCTAAATAAACAACTTTTTCGAAAAACAAATAATTTCTCTTTGAAAAAAATTAATTTCTTTTCGATAAAATTAAAAAAATTATCGTTAACAAATCTACATTTTTCTTCTAAACAATTTTGAAAATTTTAAAAAAATTCAAAGAACATTTTAATTTTAAAATTTTTTCTTGTTTAAGTTTTAATTTTTTTAAAGAAAAAGTTTAGTTAATTTTAACCTTTATAGAAACTTTTAAAGGAAAACGTAAATATATTCTTTAGTTTTTTAAACTTTATTTTATTTTATCTTTTTTCAACAAAATTACTTTTAAGCCATTTAAAATTTTTTTACTTTTTAAATTTTTTTGTAAGAAAATTTTTATTATTTTTAACATTTTAAGGTTAAAAATTAAGTTTTTCTTTGAATTTTCTAAAAAATATAAAACTTTTTAAAAATTAAAACATTTTTCGTAAAATGTGTTTTTTTAAAGAAAGTATTTTTGTCAAAAAGATATTATTTTATTTCAAAAAGAATCTATTTTTTTTGAAATTGTTTTCTTTAAAATTAAAATAGTTTTTCAAAAAATATTCAAAATTAAATTATTTTTTGAACTTTTTACTAAAAACTTTCAACATACATCCCTGTTAAAACAAAAACAAAGAGAATTGAATACATGTTCTTCTTTTGACTTGAAATTACACATATATCCAAACTCATTGAAGGTTACATATATATCCAATTTGAGACATAAAATTTCATATATGCCCAAAGGCTACGGTTCCATTGAGAAGGTTTTTATTTTGAGAAATGTGAGAAATTTTCATTTGAGCCATTGATTCGAAAATTTTTCATTGATTCACTAGTTAACATCATTTAATAGTGAATCAAAACTATAAATCATAAGTTTGATTCATAAATCTTCGTAAAATAGAGTTATGAATTGATTTAGTAAATTTGTGCAGCAAATTCAATATTTTACAAATATCGGAAAAACAAGAGTTTTTTAACGTTGATTCAAATTTTTTTTTGACTCGTTTTGTATTATAATCATATTAAATGAATCAACACTTAAAAAACTTGAATCAAAGTTAACAAGCTATGGTTTTTAAAAAACCTTCTCAATTTAGAAGGTTCTTTTCCTTCTCAATCGATCCAGATTCTGTGCCCAAATACCCATTTTATATGTAATTAAACCATTAAAATATACATTAAATATCATTTAGTTTTACAATTACCATTACACCTTTTTTACCCTAGTACTCTTCATTTCTTGTTCACCGTCAATCTTATCACATCCACCATTCTTGATTTCTTCGTCTTTGGTAAATACACTCTTGTCTTTGCTATTGTTTATTCTTGGTTTCTTCATCTACGATAAATAATAACTCTTTTGGCCTTTTGTCTATTCAACTTATATGATAGTTTTCTAATATATATGATGATGTCTTTATATATAGCAAAAGTATATCATACTTGATTATTAGAAACAGTCAGTTTATACTACCCATATAATGTGTGTATTTAATGATTTCACTAATCTATAAGTTGGTTTATATTAGGTTTTTTAGTAAAAAATTTATTGGACTGAAGTGTTAAATGTTGATGGTTTTCAGTTGTTGAAAGTGGTGAGTCAAAAATACAAGATGGATGATGGTTTTCAATTGTTCAATTGTTGAAACTGTTGATGGTTTTTAATTGTTGAATGTGGTGGGTCTGGACATAATCAAAAGAAATGCAAAAATCCACCCTCTCAATGTTCTAATGTTTGTGAAACGTCCGCCACCAAAAAAAGCGAGGAAAGAAAACACCAGCTCATGAGGACCCGATGTCATCAGGTTAGATATGAAAAAGGTCTTGAAGACATTGAAAAATTTAATTTACATTCATTTAAAACATTGAAAAAATTTGTGATTATATCCCCTAAAGATATATTAAAAAAGGGTATAATGGTAATTTAAAAATTAAATAATATTTAATAAATATTTTTATTGTTTTAGTTACATATAAATTGGGTATTTGAACATATATGAAAATTTTATGTGTAAGATTGAATATATATGTAATTTTTAAGTGAGGTTGGATATATGTGTAATTTCAAGTTAAAAGAAAGACATATATGAAACTCTCCCAAACAGAAAAGACAAGAAGACACTTCTTTATATACCTCGTTAGTACTTAACGAGAAAAAAATTTGCGCCATCCATCCAGAGGGATGTATGGTGTACCGTCGGAGGGATGGTTGGTGTTCAAAAAGTTAACAAATACTGTAATGTATTTCAACTTTTTGACATATCACAAAGATGATTTTTGCACTTCCTCTACACATACAACATGTTTGGAAGTATATAGTAATAGACGCTAAGTTATTAGTTATTTGTGTGGAGGGTAAAGGTATGGGTAACACAGACATCCAAAAACACGTAAACGAGAGTAGTCTGTTTGTTTCTGGAATAATATGGTACAAGGTATCTTATTTTGGATTGCGGTAGAGGGAAGGATGTTTAGTAGATATGCAGGCATATGTAATGCTTCGACCCAAAATGTTGATGAAGATGAGCTTGGAAAAGAAGAGTACGTATGATAATAATAATGATTCGTATCATCCGTTCTGACTTACCATTTTGTTGGGTGGTTCTAGGGCAAGAAAATCTAAATTGAATGCTATGTTGAGCAAATAACTGAATGAGGTTGGTGTCATGAAACTCACCACTATGATCACACTGAAAAGCTATAATATCACATTTGAATTGTGTTGGTCCCTAGTAATTCGATATTACTTATTATCTTAAGTAATAACTATTACTTTAACTCAAGTGTGTTGTTTTAACATAAGATAAGAACTATGAAAGATTAAAACAACAATACCAATATACTTTTCAACGTATAGACTTTTATTAGAATCAAATAAAGAATCTATAACCCACTTTGTTTGCGGAATAACAACGTGGTTGAATGATAATGGGGTTTGATCTCCTCTACTTAAACGTTTAACCAAAGTTAAACTCTAAGCTCCAATCTAAACGTTCATATGCAACTTTGGCTATATGGTTTAGTTGGTATCGAGAGAGAAAGGTTTTCCAGAATTTAAGATCTTGTATTGGTTACCTTTCTCTCCCAATGTACACTCCTTTATATAGGTAGTGTAAATTAGGGTTTTCATTTTGCATGTACCAATACATCAGTTTATCCAGTGGGTGGTTGATGCCCATGTTGGATAAACAGCACAAAGTACTTAATAAACTATTCTAGGAAAGATAAAGGTTGTACTTATATCTAACTATACAAGCAACCTACTTTGACTTAAATTTATCTTTTCCCGCCTAATGCAAACCATCAGAATACTGAAGAGTCTTCAGTATCCTAGAGGAGATCGACATCATTCAGTTTGGTATTGTCAAGCCAAACTGAACTGAAAACCCTTCTTCAGTCCTTGTTCTTCAACAACTAGACCGCCTAGTATTTGAAGTGAAGACTCCTTTGTCTTCTAAGTTCACTGTGTAAGATATTTAAATATTGCTTATGTTTTAGAGAGAGAAAGGGATAGAGAGATGGTGGATTTCACACAATTCTAGAGAGAGAAACAAAAGTTTACTATGTGTAAAATGAAGAACCACTCACCCTCTCTATCTAAGGAGAGGGTTTATATACCCAAGCCCTTGTCATAGGCTTGGGCTTATATTTGGGCCGGCCTACACATGTTGTAGGCTAGGCTTGGGTTTGTTTGTTAAATAAAGATAAGTAACTAAACTACGAGCTATTACATGGACTATTGTTGGAGTGACCGATCCTTCTTAATACGTAAAACGTATTTCCAACAATCTCCCCCTAAGGGAGGTCACTCCAAACAAGGGCATTAACGAAGTTACAATAATGAGATAAACCTAGCATACTATGCTTGTCTTGAGCTCGTAGTCTTCGTCTTTCTTTTTCTTTTTCTTTTCTGGTGAACATGTTGATGTGATCTTTGATATCAATCTTGAGAATTAATCTCTTGCCTTGATCTCGTGCATCCATCACTTGTGATCTTCGCCTCTTCGTGACTTCATCTCCCACATACTTATACCTTCGTAATTTTTGAAAGCTTCAGAGTTCGATACAGCGGAAGACTTAACTTTTAGGTTTACTTGAATTAGATGAGGTATTAAGTACATAAAGTATAAGCATGCGGGGACGAATTCTTCTTGGATTTCGCAACGCCACCATCTTCAAATGCCGCAACATAAGTAGACACGAACAAAATAGCTTTGAACATTTCATTCTAATTCGGTAGCATTTTACCTCCGGTCGGTGAAGACCGTTAGACGATATAAATATCGTACTTGTGGCAGGTAGATTTAATTAAAAATCTCCTTGACAAGATTTCGCGAGTAAACTCGTTCTCTTTACTCGACCGTCCAAAGCTGACTGCGAACGTAAAGAGTGAATCATTTGGATAAAATAATCTGCATGATTGAAGCTGTCAATTATGATTCCTGGAACAGGTTTGATTCATTAAAGAATCGCACCATCGTTGCTTTCCAGTTGTCACGAGCTTGATTCATATTGAATCTTGCAAGTTACCTACCAAGTGCTGTTTGAGGTTAACACTAGAAGGATTTCCACTCATCACGATCAACACTAAGGTATCACTCTGAGTGTTCTGGCAAGATCACTAAGATATTGCGTAGAGGCCTGGAACGTGTTTAAGTTAAGCTAAGAATTAAACCACTATTGCTTTCCAGTTATCACAAGTTTGATTCATAAAGAATCGCACAAGTCACCTACCATGAGCTTTTTGATATTCGCTCAAGAAGGATTTCCATCTTAATTGTAAATACTTTCGTATTACTCGGATGTTCAGGCAAGATCATGAAGATTTTGCGTAGGACTCTTAAGGTATTTCTTACTTTTCACAGTGTGTGAAGAAGCAAGGAAATATGAAAGTGTGTCCTAATGAGATATTTGATGATCTCAAATGGCTCTAGACTCGATCTTTCATTTTGGATTTTAGTGATCGGAGGCTGGAGAGGAGTGCCACCTTTTCAATACCAATTTATTCGGAGTGAATAAATCAACAGATGATGTGTTGTCTCCGTGTGATTAAAACAAATACCTTATGAGAGATATCTGAGTTAGCTAGGATGGGTTTTGCATTGCATCACTGGGTCCATGATGTCTGTCTTCAATATCGAGAATCATTAAAATGATCTCAATAGCATATGTGTTGACCCGGTTTCTGCCTACGGTTGTAAGGAGGGCTTCTTTCTTTACACCCTTTATCTTTACAATTCTTTTTCATTCTTCAACCCCTTCAATGCTTACCAATACGTCATAACTAGCACCTTGTTGTGATTGTTCCATTGCTAACTTAAGTACTTGGTCGGCATTCAGCTACGTTCACAATCTTTCTCCAACTTTCCTAAGGACTACTATTTCTAGCTATGGAATATCCTTGGGAAGATTCCTCCGGTTCTGGAAGAATCATAGGACTTAACCTATCCTACCATCCTTATGTCACCACAATCTTCATCGTCGTGAAATAAATGGGTTTTGGGTAAGTATATGTCACCATGAAAATCCATTTTGATATAGCAAATCCATTTTGCTCCCCCTCAACATATGGCACGATATTCGAAAACATTTCGCATATGTCGGGATGAGCCAGCACATTAAGTCAAACCATTTGTGATAATTTCCCATATTAAATCACATTTTCTCCCATATTAAATCACATTTTTTCCCATATTACATGGACTATTGTTGGAGTGACCGATCCTTCTTAATACGTAAAACGTATTTCCAACACACTGGAAGGGGAGTGCTGAACTTTCTTCAGCTTTAAAGTCTTTAGTAGGAACTTTGTTCCTCTGGTCATCCATCAGCAGACTGGCCTTACTGCTGAGCATGAAACACTTAGGGGGATTTTATATTCAAATCCTAGAGTTGCTTCAGGGTCAGTAAATACTGACCCAACAATCTCCCCCTATTTGGATATACAAATAGCCTAAGTCTAATGTCAGTAGTAAGTGAGCATAACAACTTCTTCTTACTTGCACTGAAAAATTAATAACTTATAAACATCAGATAATCATTTATTCAATAACATTACAAATTACAACAAAATATTACAAATTATTATTCACTTCTCCTTAGGCCTAAGTTCTTCAATGACAGGGGTCTGTACTGATGGATCTGAGTTTCTGATGTCCAGTATTGATAGTAAGCACATGCTGAAGGTTCTTACTACTTCAGTCAGTCCTGGACCACCATGATGAGCAAAGAAGATTTTCTGAATGTTTCCAAGAAATTCATTGTTCAGATCATCAAGATCACTGATGCTCACAAAGTCTTGTCGTTCACGATGGTTGAACATAATCATTCCCAATTCTGGTTCTTCTAACACATGTCCAGGGAGATGATTTTCAAACTGAACAATATCTTTGTATTTCTTGGTGGTGAGAAAGATATCACCCACACCAGGTTGAACCAGATTGGCTCTCTTATTCAGTTCTAGAATTGGATCTTGATCCTCCAGTGAGATTTGGTTGTTGATGTTCAGATGCTAACTAAGTCTTTCATGATTTCTCACAAAGTGTTCAAATCTTGTGCGAACTTCTACCCATCTCCTAGATGTTTTCTTTTCTATGATTCTGCTCATCTCTAGCCATTCAGTATAGGAGAGCTCCTTCCCTTGGAAGTCATCTATGATCTCATCAGCCCCATCAGCTCTATAGAACTTTAGATTGATATCTCCCTTGTACGTCATCATGTCAACATTTGGGATTTCTGAGAGACATCTTTTCTTCAACCTTGTTATACATAATTTTTCGTATAACATCTTTTTTTTGAAGAGGCCTTCAACTTCAGATTTTCCATTTTTTTCATATAAGCTCATATTTAGATCTCTGAGTTGTTCTTCATTTTGAAGTTTGTGGATTCTATCAAGTTCTTCTTGAGTGACCAACCCTGACTTGATAATTCTTTCATCTAATGTGGTTTCACCTTTGCTTTTGGGTTTTATGGGCGGTGACACATCTTCAGATGATTCAGTTCTGGTGGTAAGGCCATCAATATGAGTGCCCTTTGCTGAAGACTCCCCCTTAGTCTTATCTGGACTGCCTTCACTGAACGGAGATACATATACAAAAGGTTGTTTTTGGGCCTTCTTCTATGCATGTTTCTTGAAGAGCTGTTGAATAGTTACTTTCTCCCCCTCAGCAGAAGATTGCCTTGCAACTTCTGATGAACCCCCAGCAGGCAACCATGCACATATAGAGTCTAAGGTGGATGATACCTTGGTCAATATTGCCGGAACATTAGCAAGAGCATTTAGTTTTTGCTGAACTTCATTAGATAAGGTCAGCTTTTGTTGTTCCAGCAGACCCACCCTATCCTTGATCTTTGAGACTGAATCGCATAACTCATTAAGCTGATTAGGAATCGACTTATATTCAGTAGGGAGCTCAAATAAAGTAGCATTAATGGAGTCCATGAGGGTGGTGATTTCTTTCTTGATAGAAGTAGTAGTGGCCACATCTTTCACCAATGGCTTCAGTGCAGTGAGAATTGCATCTCTGAGCTGTTCAGCAGTGGGAGGAACTGGCCTTGCTTTAAGAGTAACGAGTTCAGCATCAACAAGAGCCTTTTCCTCCTTCAGCTTAGTCACCTGTGATTGTAGAACCAACACCTGATTTGTTAGTTCATTTACCTTGACGGTTCCGGGGGAAGGAGGCTTGGGAGTTTGATCAGCAATGTCATCTTCAGATTCACTCTCATCCAAGTTTACTGAAGCTTTTTCACTTAGTCCCAACTCCTTCTCCAAGTCATCAGTAGACATGCTGAATATAAATGTAGCAAAGTGTCCCCCCTTGGCGCCAGTGGAGAGCGGCACTTCCTTCATTGTCTGCTCAACGCCACCTTCAGCGTGTTGGTTAATTTCAAGTCCTTCACCACCAGGGTTGGTTTTACCTGATGGATCCTGAGAAAGAGTTCCTGATGAGTTAAGATCAATGATAATGTTTGTGGTTCCATCAGTAGGACCCTGTTGTAGGGGAACTACATCATTAGAAACAGATAGGCCAGGGTCAGCATCAGTTGTTGGATTTGCTGACACATCATTCCCTGATGCAGACTCAGAGTGACAAATGATAGAGATTGGTAATGAAATTTGAGATGCATTCAGATTTAAATTGCTTACCGATGCTGACTCCACTCTATCGAGCTGAGGGTGCGCTCTATCTTCAACCTTCCCTCCTAAAGAAGTTCCGAGATGGGTTGCATTCAGGGCCTCTTGATGCATACCACCTTCAGCAGAGACTGATGATGGCGGCTGGCTTGGGTTCTGGTCCTTGGCCGAGGACTTGTGTTACTTCAAACCTTGGCCTTTGGGATCATCAGAATGCTTCTTTGATGAAGATTCTGTGGGGTGCCTCTTTTTCTTAGACGTACGTTTACACTTAAGAGTATTCACAAATGTGCTCTTTTGACGTGGTCCAGAAGAAGCTCCAGACTTTGTGCCTGTTAGATCCCCTTCTCCAGTTTGAGGAGTGTGTTTTGGAGCTTTAAACACTACTGGAGCATTTGCTAAGCAAATGTCCAACATGGGCTGTGTGAAAGGAGGTTCAGTTGTGCTGTCTGGAATGTTCTAGCGATTGGTATCAAATATTGAGAAAACAAGTTTAACTCCTTCATTATTAAGGTATTCTTCACCAAATTGATCAGCAAAAATGAGGGATAAAAATCTGGTGTAGACCATATTCTTCTCCCTAGTTTTCTTCTCCATTTCCCCATGGATATCTTCAAAGATTAGTTTTCCAAAATCAGCTTTTATGCCCTTTGCCAGACAATACAAAATAAGGGCATCCTTTTGGTTGATTTGATCCAGCCCACCAGTTTTCCCACCCAGACACTCAATTAAGATGGACATCAAAAGTTTCCACTTAGGTGGTAAACAGCTTCTTTTCAACCCCCATTTATCACCAATCTCTTCAGTGTATCCAATTTCTCTAAAAAATGTTTTGACAACAGAGAGATCATTAGGAACAGCCTCATATTTGCTAGAATCTTCCAAATAGTTTAACCCTAAGACCCTTCTAAACATCTTTAAATTTATTTTTGCATGAATACCCAAGGTAGTAGACACAAACTCAATAGATTTCTTGTTTGTTGACCCTTGTGCTGTGAACCAAAACTCTTTTAACACATTTTCAAACATAACCCTGGATCCTTGAACAAGGCATCACGAATCACACATTTGGATAAAAAGTTTAGTACTTGTTTTTCTGGTTCAGATGTTAGGGTTTCTGATTTGATCAAGGCGATGTTGTTGGGTTTAAAGAATATGTCCTCGATGGGATAGTTTACATGGATGGAAGGATTGAGGGTGATCTTAGTCTCTTGTGGTTGTGAAGAACATTCAGCAGCCATTGATGTTTGTTGTGTGTGTTTTTTGAAAAAGGAGAGAGAGTTGTGTGTATGTTTTTCTAAAAGTTTTTGCAAATGATATGAATCATCATTCTTCAAAAGATATATGTAAACACCTTTTTAAACTAAGTTGTCAAATTTTGTAAAACATTTGAAAAGAGAATGAAACTTTTAGGGTTCTTTTTGAACAAATGGCACAAACTCTCTCATTAATTTTCTAAAAAAGGTGATGATTTTTTGTTGCTTTGAACAATGAAACGCCTCGTTGTGTCAGAAAGTTGTTGACTGTGATAAGGACGCTTGATATTTCTTAAATAAACAAGTGACACCTTTTGAAAGAATGTTTTGTATTTATTATCAAGAAATTTAATGCCATTTACTCTATTGAGTCACATGATTGATTTGTTATAAAAACTGTTGCTCAGATATGCTGAAGCTGATGGCTATACTTGTGAGCTTCAGTGCGTCAGATGAGGTGACAAAACCCCATATACATGTTCACATAAGTGAACAAGACATATGACATTGCACGCTCCTCTACTCAGGCCTAGCTACTCATTTGTATTAAAAGTTTGTTCAGCATTGCTGAAGTAATCTTTTGATGACTGGTGATTTATTTGTTCAACTTCAGTGAATCAAATAAGGCGAAAAAACATCATGTACACAATCACATAAAGTGAAATAGACACATGACATTGCACACTCCTTTACTCAGACAATGCTACTTAACATTAATCAAAATCTTTTAAGAAATGACGAACCTTCAATCTTCTTTAGTGAATGCTGAAGGTTCAGGTTTTGTATCATCAATGTTCAGCATACCAAGCTCCATTATCAATCTTTTGAAAGTTGGTTCATCCAATGGTTTGGTGAAGATATCAGCCAATTGATATTGAGTGGGGATGAAATGTAAATCAATGTCTCCTTTCACAGTGTGATCTCTGATAAAGTGATATCTGATATCAATGTGTTTTGTTCTTGAGTGGAGGACTGGATTATTGGATATTGCAATAGCACTAGTGTTATCACAAAAGATTGGTACCTTTTCATATTCTATGTCATAATCAGCCAGTTGTCATTTCATCCAAAGAACATTGGCACGACATCCAGCAGCTGCCACATATTCAGCTTCTGCTGAAGACATGGCAACTGTTTGTTTCTTTTAACACTCCAACACACAAGTTTGCCACCTAGAAATTGGCAGGCACCAGGAGTGCTTTTTCTGTCCAAATTGAAACCAGCATAGTCAGAATCTAAGTACCCCTTTAGCTCAATACCTGAGGATTTGGGGTACCAAAGACCTAGACTTGGTGTACCTTTTAGGTATCTGAAGATTCTCTTAACAGCAGTAAGGTGTGATTCCTTTGGATCTGCTTGGTATCTTACACAAAGGCATGTAGAGAATTGAATGTCAGGTTCGCTTTCAGTTAAGTACATGAGTGACCCAATCATACCTCTATACTGAGTCTCATTGACTGATTGTCCTGTGAGATCAGGTCCTAAGTTGTTAGGGGTTACCATTGGAGTCTTCACTGAAGCACAATTGATATCATACTTTGTCAGCAGATCCTTGACATATTTTTCTTGATTGATGGAGATGCCTTAGTCAGATTGTTTAATCTGAAGGCCAAGGAAGTATGTGAGTTCTCCCATCATACTTATCTCAAACTTGCTGGTTATAAGCTTGGCAAATTGTTTTCAAAGTTTCAAGCTTGTAGAACCAAAGATTATGTCATCCACATAAATTTGTACCAGAATGGTGTCAGTTTTAGATTTATTGATGAACAAAGTGTTATCTATTTTTCCTCTGACAAATTTATGTTCAATGAGAAAAATTGAGAGAGTTTCATACCATGCTCTTGGAGCTTGCTTTAGTCCATACAAAGCTTTGTAAAGCTTGTAGACATGATTTGGGTATTTACTACTCTCAAAGCCAGGAGGCTGGGTAACATAAACTTCTTCTTTTAGGTCACCATTTAGGAATGCACTTTTGACATCCATTGGTAGATTATGAAGTTCATGTAAGTGGCATATGCAAGGAAGATTCGTATGGCTTCCCTACGTGAAACTGGAGCAAAGGTTTGATCAAAATCAACACCAGGCTCTTGATTGAATCCTTGGGCCGCCAGCCTAGCTTTATTTTTGGTCACTACATTGGTTTCATCTCTTTTTAGCTTGTAACCCATTTAGTGCCAGTGGTTGATTTACCATATGGAAGAGGAACCAATTTCCAGACATTGTTTCTTTCAAATTGATTGAGTTCCTCTTGCATGGCATCCACCCATCCAGGGTGTGTGAGTGCTTCAGAAACCTTTGTAGGTTCAATTTCTGAGAGAAAATTTGCATAAAGGCATTCTACAGATAAAGCAACACTCAGTTTCTTTGCCATAGATCTAGTGACTCTACCTTCACCAGGATTACCTATTATGTTCACCAGTTTTATGTGACTATTTTGAGTCCAAGATTTTTTTGGAGCTGGAGAATAGGTAATGGTATCATGATTAGAGCTAGAACTTGGAAGTCCATGACATGGACTTGGACTTGGAATGTCTCAAGTGTCTACTGAAGGATATTCAGTGGACAAGGGTTCAATCATTGGAGGACTTCCTTCTTGGTCACAAGAAGCATATCCAAGACCTAATTCCCTAGAGATGATAGGAGAGCTTTGAGCAAGGGGCTCAGATTGTTCTTCAGCAGCTACATATGATTGATCATTTTGATCATGTGTGTCAGTATGCTGATTGTTTTGAGACTGACCATTTTGGTCATTTGTGTTTCCTTGCTGATCATTTTGATCATTTTGAGATTGATCATTATTTGATTGACAGCCATCAGTATGTGATACTGAAGGATTTCCTTTTGTTGGACTTGTCATATCATCAAATGGATCAATATGAGGGACTAAATTACTTGTTTGATATATTTTAGAAGGCTCATAATGATTAAATTCATCAGATGGATAATTTTGAGATTCATGTATATGAAGTTCATCATCTGATGGATTTGTAAAAGTGAGAGCTTTAGAACTTTCATTGAGTGTGATGTGATAGGTTACTTTAATACATTGTCTTCTTGTGTTGAAGACTCTGTATGCTTTAGATACTACAGAGTATCCAAGAAAATAACCATCATCAGATTTTTCATCAAACTTTCCAAGGTAATCCTTGTAATTGTGAATGAATACTGGACACCCAAACACATGTAAGATTGAAATGTTTGGAATTCTCCCCCTGAAGACTTTATAAGGATTCTTCATGTGTCTCTTCACAATAATGGATCTATTTTGAGTGTAGCAAGTAGTAGCTACAACATGAGTCCAAAAGTGCTTAGAGAGAGCATATTCAGTAAGCATTGTTCTTGTTGCTTCAATCAAAGTTCTGTTCCTTCTTTCAGCCATACCATTTTGTTCAGGTGTGTAAGGAGATGAGAAATTTTGGGAAATTCCTTTGTCATCACAGAATTTGATCAGTGAGTAATTTCTGAATTCAGTGCCATTGTCAGTTCTGAGTTGTTTAACATGAGTGTCATTTTGATTTTCAACTCTTTTGATGAATGACATAATGGCATCTGGTGCATGGCTTTTCTTTGTTAGAAAATATACCCAGGTGTACCTTGAGTACTCATCAACAATGACAAGTGTATATTTTTATGACAAACGGCCCTAGGTGATACTGGGCCAAATAAGTCCATGTGAAGCAAATGAAGACTTTCTTTGATTGAGAAAGTTTGCTTTGTTTTGAAACTGGCCCTATGGTGCTTCCCTTTTTCACATGCTGAGCACGGTTTGTCCTTGGAGTAGACAAGTGAGGGAAGACCAATAACAAGATTTTGTTTTGCCAGCAGAGTTATTGTTTTGAAATTGAGATGTGAGAGCCTCTTATGCCAAAGCCATTTGGTAATAATGGAGGCTTTAGCAAAGAAGCATGTCTCGTGAGTTGAGTTCATGTTCATGACATAAACATCTTTGACTCTTGGAGCAATCATCACAATTTCATGATTGGAGTTGAAGATTGTACCTTTTTTGTCATCAAACAGCACAAGATACTTTGCATCACAAAGTTGACTTATGCTGATGAGGTTGTGCTTCAATCCATTTACATATGCTACCCTTGAGAAAACTATACCATTGCATTTCACTGAACCAAATCCTTCAGTAGTAGCTGATGAGTTATCACCAAAAACAACTTTAGGACCTTGTTCCTCCTTATACTTGTGCAGATAACTTTTGGTGCCAGTCATATGCCTTGAGCAGCCACTATCTTGGTACCAAATAGGCTTCCTGAGATCACACTACACAAGTTAAGGAAATGGTTAGTTTTGTTTTAAAACCCACCTTTGTTGGGTGGGGGTTTTAGATCTAGAAGGTGTTCTAGATCTGAAGGGTCCTCTTGTTGAGGGTATGCGTGATTGCTCAGAAGAAGAAGAGGTTTGAACAGCTTTAGCTTTCTTAGCCTGGAGGGATTCACCTCTTCTGAACCACTCTATATGGTTGTGATCAGATGTAGTGTGGACATCGCTTCCACAAGTCTCACAACATTTGGTAATAGAGTTTGGGTTTCTTGGTTTAATACCTCTTCCGAGTGAGATGATTCGATTATGTCCATGAGTGTCATGGTCATAACTTCCACAAATATTACAAACAGGGTAAAAGTGGCAGTCATCTGGGTGATGATTGCCTATACCACAATGAATGCATGGTGGGAAAGGCATATTTCGCCTGGAATGAGATGCTTCAGATTTCTAAGCATCAGCACTTGTTTTGGCCAGCATATACTGAGTGTGTTCACAAGTGCGATGATCAGTCCTTTCACATTTAGTACAATAAATCACTCTTAAGCAAGTTTGAGTGAGATGGTTGTTTTGACCACATAACTCACAAGCTCTTTTGAATTGTGTCTTGTACTTTAAATGAGGAGACTCTGAAGGTTCATCTCTGAATCGTGTTGGTGTTTGATGATGTCTGAGTTGTATTTTAAGATCATTGATCTCTTGCATGACAAGAGACATTCTCTTATCTTCCTCAGATTTAGCATTTTTCATCTTATTTGATGAAACTGAAGAGGTAGTTCCCATATGTGAACCTTCAGCAGGAGCTGAAGATTTCTTTGAAGTGTCAATTTTGACATGTTTGGAAGAACTACCTTTGTGTGTGGTGTGTGACTTGATGATAGACTAGAGAGTTTTGGGTCCAGTAGAGGGTTCAGCACCAGCCAGCTTCTCCAAAGGAGGAAGTGGGGTACTTACTTCATTCTCTATATCATCATCTGAGTCATCCTCAGTAACTGAGGATTCAACTAGTGCTGAAGTGTCAACACATGCTTGTAACTCAGGAAGAAGGATTCGTCCAGTGTCATGATTGGGTAAATTCTCTTCACCTGACCTTTCAATGTCAGGGATCGAGCTACCATCCTCATTTGAGGCTTTAACAAAGACAATAGATTTGGTGCTGGAGGATCCTTTAGCACCAAGCAGTTTCTTCTTTTGAGCAGGTATTTTTTCACTTATGCATTGATTTACCCTATCAGAGTTTCTAATCCAAGATTTAACAATGTCATATGCTTCTTTTATTTCCACTCTAAGAGAGTTATTTTCTTCCATAATTTCTTTGTTCAATTGTTGAAAAGTAAGAATATCAAGTTTAGCTTCTTTTAGCTCTATTTGCTTACTTTCAAAATCTTCAAGTTGTAAAACAAGTTTGTTAAATTTTTCAAGCAAATTGTTTCTTTGCTCTTCAACAAATTTTAGATCAATGCACAAGTAATCAAAGACAAATTTAATGTCATCTTTATCTTCTAATTCAAGAAGAGTTTGTACCTTTTTTATTGTTACATTGACCCATTATCCATTTCTGGCACTTTCTCTGGTGACAACATTTGAGCTTGCCCCTTCATCATCAGCAAGCAAGTGCCATTAACACTTTTACAGTTACCAACTCATCATCATCTGAAGAAACATCTTCTTCATCCCATTCATATGCTTCAGCAACAAGTCCTTTCTTCTTGTCTTGCTTGGGGTTCTTGGATGAAGAGCTTTCAGTACTCATTAAGGCCAATCTTGCCTTGATTTCCCTGTATTTGGCCTCAAAGTCTTTTGCAGGCCTGAGTTCAACCCTGCTTTGCTGAAATGGAGTAGAATCAATTTGTTTTGGTTGAAATGATGATTGACTAGTTGGTCTTGATTGAGCTGGTGAGGAATATGAAGGGAGAGATGTTTTTGAATAACAATCCCTAGCATAGTGACCAGTCTTCCCACATTTGTAGCATTCAGTGTCAACTGAAGCTTTTGTGGAGCTGGGGAAGTTGCCTCCTTTCTTAAAGAACCTTCTAGACTTGGCCAGAAGTGCTCTTTTCATGAAATTCCTCTTTGAGGTCATTCAGATATTCTTCACTAGTTCTAGTATCTTCCTCATCATCAGGACTATCTTGGTAGTCTTGAATGACAGCTTCACTAAAGAAGGTTGTGGACAAGGGTGTAGCAATGGTTAATGCTTTAACTCTTTCTTGAGCCTTCATAAATCCTATCAACTAGGTTTTCTTCATATTTTAGTTTCCCAAAAAGAGAGACTAGATCACAATCTTTAATGTGATTAGCATTTCTCAAGCTTTGGCAGAAACTGAGCCACTTCTTTGGCAATGCATTAACAAAGACTGTGTTGATTTCAAGTTTTGAAAGCTCAACACCATCATTCACAAGTTCATTCATCAGTGCTTTGTATTTGGTGAATGTTTGTGTGAGGGTTTCCCCTTCTTTGTGCTTGAAGGTGTTGTATTGAAGCCTTAAATCCATGATTCTAGTTTCTTTTACATCAGAGGGTCCCTCATGGTAAAGAATAAGGTCCTCCCATGTTGATTTGGCTGTTTTGCAATTTATAACAGAATTCATTTGGTCATCTGAGAGTACAGACATGATGAGACTTTTGAGACGCTGATCAAGCTTAGCAGCTTTTCTCTCATCAGCAGTCCATTGTACTTCAGGTTTTTTATTGTCCCCAACCATGGGAACAAAAGGACCATTTTCAATGATTCCAAGGAATTGAGGTTCAATTCCAACCATGTGGACAAGAAACCTCTTCTTCCAATTCATAAAGTTGGCTACCTCTAGTAGAGGAGCAACTTTGAGTTGGCCACCCCTATATTCTAGGGTTTGTGGTATAACTTGAGCCATTTTGGATCTTGATTTGAAAACTTTTAAATGAACAGTTTAATAAAATAAGAGTTTAACTAATCAAACTGCCCTGATACCACTTGTTGGTCCCTAGTAATTCGATATTACTTTTTATCTTAAGTAATAACTATTACTTTGACTCAAGTGTGTTGTTTTAACATAAGATAAGAACTATGAAAGATTAAAACAGCAATACCAATATACTTTTCAACGTATAGACTTTTATTAAAATCAAATAAAGAATCTATAACTCACTTTATTTGCGGAATAACAAAGTGGATGAATGACAATGGGGTTTGATCTCCTCTACTTAAACGTTTAACCAAAGTTAAACTCTAAGCTTCTAAACGTTCATATGCAACTTTGGCTATATGGTTTAGTTGGTATCGAGAGAGAAAGGTTTTCCAGATTTTAAGCTCTTGTATTGGTTACCTTTCTCTCCCAATGTACACTCGTTTATATAGGCAGTGTAAATTAGGGTTTGTATTTTGCATGTACCAATGCATCAATTTATCCAGTGGGTGGTTGATGCCCATGCTGGACAAATAGTACAAAGTACTTAATAAACTATTCTAGGAAAGATAAAGGTTGTACTTATATCTAAGTATACAAGCAACCTACTTTGACTTAAAGTTATCTTTTCCCGCCTAATGCAAACCATCAGAATACTGAAGAGTCTTCAGTATCCTAGAGGAGATCGACATCATTCAGTTTGGTATTGTCAAGCCAAACTGAACTGAAAGCCCTTCTTTAGTCCTTGTTCTTCAGCAAATAGACCGCCTAGTATTTGAAGTGAAGACTCCTTTGTCTTCTAAGTTCACTGGAAGGGGAGTGCTAAACTTTCTTCAGCTTTAAAGTCTTCAGTAGGAACTTTGTTCCTCTGGTCATCCATCAGCAGACTGGCCTTACTGCTGAGCATAAAACACTTAGGGGGATTTTATATTCAAATCCTACAGTTGCTTCAGGGTCAGTAAATACTGACCCAACAAATTGATTATTTACATATGAACGAAAGTGCAAGAATTTTTTAAATTCTTTGGATTTGGTATGTAAATGATAAATCCACACATAATGAGAAAAGTGATTAAGAAATAACACATACTATTTAAAACCACTAGAACTAATAATAGGAGAAGTCCAAATATCAGAATGAACAATCTCAAATGAACGAGTAACAACAAAATTTGAATAAAAAACGGAAGTCTCACATGTTTGCCAAGCTGACAAGCGTGACAAATATGATGAGACTTCCCTTTATTATATAGAATATATGGACGAGAAACAAGAGAGAGTAGCACTTCATCCCCGGGGTGCTCGAGGCGTTGGTGCCACGTAGAATGACTAACTTAAAGTAAAGCATGAGGGGTAAGATAAGGTTGGGTGATTGGGTAGAGATCTCCTGAACTATCAAACCTAAAGAGTATATGACGGGTCAAGAAATATTTTTCAGAAAAACCAAAAGCATCGAATTCAACTGTACAATTATTATCCCTAGTAAATTGACGAACAAAAATAAGATTTTTGATGATATTAGGGGTGACAAGAACATTATGTAAGTATAAAGGAAGATTAAGAGTAGGCAAGATGCTACGACCGGTATTGGTAACACGTATAGATTTATCATCACCAACATAAACAGATGGATATATACATTTATTATAAACAGTATTTAAATTACTTGAATTTGAATTAAGATGAGATGATGCACCTGTGTCCATATTCCATGTTGAATCTTGAATAGTCATGGTGTTAAACGCCCTAGGTAGTCTATACTGAGATGCCTTTAAAATATCTTTTGATGTATTTAACATAGTTCTAAATCAAACAGAAAACGAAAATAGTTAGTATCTTCTCGTTTGTGATGTGGTCATGCACAAATCACAAAAAAAAACACTGAATTGATTTCTTTTCTTCACGTCAACAACGAATCAAAATACCATGAGATAACATAAACTTTTCTTGCTTTCTTCTTCGTAATTTTGGTGCAACTTTTTTTATTTAACCGGCTAGAAGATAAGCACACGGCGAGAGAGAAGAGATATGGAAGAAAATTAAAAAAGGATCTGTATTGCTCTTGATACCATATTGGAAATAAATTGCTTGCCATTCAATTCATTAAGGATTACAATATATAGAATCTTCAGATTATTCTAGATGAAATATAGGTGGGCTAGACCTAATACATTTAAGAAAGCCCATAATCACTACTAACTTAGATCATCTATAGATTTACTTCATCGCATTATCCCTTCATTGCATACGAAGTTTGATATGACTGATTTGGGGGCCCATAATTATTTTTTTGGGTATTGCGGTTACTCGTGACTCTACATGCATGTTTATTTCTTAAAAGAAGTATGCAATGGAGCTTCTCGATCGAGCACATATGTCTTCCTGCAATCCTACTCGGAATCCAGTTCACACGGAATCCAAGCTTGGTGGTGACGGGGATTCTATATCTGATCCAACCTTATGTCGCAGTCTTGCAGGTGGTTTACAGTATCTAACGTTTACTCGTCTTGATATTTCTTATGTTGTAGAACAGGTTTGTCTTTATATGCACGATCCGCGAGAGCCTCATTTTCCGGCTCTCAAGCGCATTCTCCGATATGTTCGTGGTACGTTAGACTTTGGGCTTCAACTGTATGCATCATCTACTAGCTCTCTTGTGGCTTATTCTGATGCAGATTGGGCAGGTTTCCCTACTACTAGACGCTCTACTTCAGGTTATTGTGTCTTCTTGGGGGATAATCTACTCTCATGGTCATCCAAGCAGCAACACACCCTCTCTAGATAAAGTGTTGAGGCTGAGTATCGAGGTGTTGCTAATGTAGTGGCCGAAACTGCATGACTTCGTAATCTTCTTCTTGAACTTCATATGCCATTGTCATCTGCTACTCTTGGTTACTGTGACAATGTTAGTGCTATCTATTTGACTGCCAATCCTGTTCAACATCAACGGACCAAACACATTGAGATTGGCATTCATTTTGTTCGTGATATGGTTGCTCGCGGTCAAGTTCGCGTTCTTCATGTGCCATCACATTACCAATATGTTGATATATTCACTCAAGGGTTTATTTGAAGAATTTCGTTCCAGTTTGAGCGTTCGGTCTCTTCCCGCTCAAACTACGGAGAGTATTAGACGCTAAGTTATTAGTGATTATGGGCTTTCTTAAATGTATTAGGCCTAACCCACCTATATTGCATCTAGAATAAGGGAAAATTATGAAAATAGTCCAAAAAAACATAGGCAATGCCCAAAAAGGCCAAAAAAACATGTTTTTCCCGATTTGTCCTAGGGCACCAAAGTATATAGGGCAGCAAGCGCCAGAGTTTGACAAGTGTCCCAAAAAGTAGGGCAAATATGACAGATTACCCTAAAAAATAGGGCAACAGAAGATACATGGCGCATTCTACACCCAGTTGCCCTAATTGCCCCAAAAAATAGTCATTTTCGAGAAAAAAGGTTTTTTTTTTGGACCCATCTCAGAATTGGAATTGGGTCATTGGGCCCTTTTGATAATTAGCCCCTAGAATAATCTAAAGAGTCTATATATTGTAATCCTTAATGAATTGAATGGCAAGCCGATTATTTCCAATATATAGTACAATTAGTACTTAACTCTATGCTAGAATACATATACGTAATTTTCCATCTACAATAGTTCTTCTTGAGGAGTCCAAGTCCTACAAAGTCGCTGTTTTGTGTTTAGCGTCTATTTCATTGACAGAGCTTGGGTAAATTCACAAGGGGCGCCAAAATGGAGTTTTGTCATTTTGGACGAGCCAACCATTACAAATGTTTTGTTCAGTTTGTTTGGGAGGGCCAGAACCCACCGTGCCCTTAATATGCTCTGTCCATGGTCTCTTTTGTGTTTCCATTGATGAAGATGGCTCGATGATTGTTGCAAGTCTGATGGTGCCATTTGATAGCAAGTTTGTTGGTATCGTTGTTAGAAAGATAGTAAATTAGTTTTTTCTATAGTATAACCCGCGCAATGGGATGGTCACGGATGAAATGAGGACACAAACATGACACTACGCTTTAATAATTTATGCCTGGGACTCCGTGGGAATGGTGGCGACCCTATGGAATGAGATCAAATAGATGAGATTCTTAACAGTGTGAAGGGCTCAAAGCTACAAACTCATACAGGTTAACACGGATAAAAACGGAACCCAAACACCCCCTTAAAATCAGTGGCACACTAACTAAACCCCTAAAAACAACCCAGAAACATTTTAAACACCTTTTTCATTCGACAAAATTGAAGTAAGATGCACAACAATAATAACATGCGGATTGATGAAACCCATGAGGATAAGTGATGGGGTTCTATCAAGACAAGCAATTCAATCCCTTAAATTAGCTTATAAAAACCCATCAAAGTTTGATTAAGTATCAAAATTCAAAGGCACGTAACTTTTATCATGAGGAATTTACACTGTAAGAGTTAATGTATTTATCGTCTATTCAAGTTTCCCAAAATTGTACTTCGTAACTACTTTTCACCAAATGTTTATCTTGTGTAATAAACTTTTGATCTGTTACCAATGCATTTTTGTATAGCAAGTAAATTAAATGGTGCCATGTAAAAGTGGATATGGTTGAGATGGCAATGTAAAATGTACATGAAGTAGCAAAACTCTAGTTGAAGGATTCTAGCTTTATATGATTCTAGTTTGGGGAGTATGTGTATCAAATACACGGCATATAAAATGCAGGTCAATGCATGTTCCAAACATGGCATATCATATAAAAGGGTTAATTCAATGCACATTAAATATTGATTATTAGGAAACCTAAATTAGACTTATCGGAACAAGGGATAGATTTAACGTATACAAATTTACTACTTAATGACCACGCATTTACATGGTTTAACATAGTGCTTAGGTAGATGTAATATTCTTATTATCGAGCTAATAAGATAAATAGTGCAGTCTGTAATTGTAAAAGTGATATGTTAATGCTCCTTACGAGCTAATCTGCCAATATCTCTGGATTTATGTCTTTGTTTAGCTTACTAGCAAAACCATGTGGGAAACCTATTTGGATCATGAAGTGAATTTGCAATTGACAAAAACAAACTATAGTTGAGTTGTACAATAAATTTACTTGACAGTATTGGAGACAAGAAGTGTTTTCTGTCTCTGCAAGTATGAAATAGCCAAGTACTTGAATTGTTTTCCATGCAGCTGAAGAGATTGAGACTGGATTTGGTTTGAAGACCTTTAGTAGCAGCATGCAATATTGGTTTGAATTAAGAGATTATGTACGCAAAAGGATCACTGAAGCGAGTGATAAAGGATAGGGATTATATCTGTTTCTCTATTTTGGAGGCTTGCTTGTTTTATTGCTGCCACATTAATCACCCCCCTGAGACAAGAACAACAACAACTATACCCAATCTTGCCTAAGTGGCCTACTAGAAAGTCATGAGCATGCGGGCAAAGGGAAAAGATATGGGGTATACCGTAGAGCTAACATTTGTGCGGTCCATTTTGTTGAGACATAGCGATTGCTTCCTTACCATTCATTTTAAAGTTGCAGATTGTTCCTTCATAAGAAAACAAAAAATCCAATCAATAATAGAATTTTCATTTAACTCCAGCTGCCTATAAGTCAACATCTATACTTTTCTTCCACTTCATTTCATTCAAAACACCTACTATACCATTCATTTAGATTCAAAGAACTCCCAGTTACTTAATCATTCATTACTAAACAATGGCTGAAGTCATTGCTTCTACCCTTATCGAAGCCGTTTTTCAGAAACTAGCCAATGAAGCCTTGAAGCAAGTTGTTCGCGCAAAGGGGATTCGTTCCGAGCTGAAGAACTTGGAGAAGACGTTGTCCGATATCCAAGATCTGCTTACCGGTGCTTCTGATAAGGAAGTAAAAGAGGTTCGTGTCCAAAATTGGCTCAATAGTCTTCAACATTTGGCTTACGACATAGATGACATTCTTGATGACTTGGCAACTGAGGCCATGCATCATGAGTTTCTCGAGCAATCCAGAGGCAGCACTAGCATAGTACGAAAGCTCATCCCATCTTGCTGCACAAATTTCTCACTAAGTACTAAGATGCGTCACAAGTTAGATGTTATTAACCATAAGTTACAAGATCTTGAGAAGGAAAAAGCTACTCTTGGTTTGACGATGAAGAGTGGAAGATTAGAATTGAAGGATGATAGGCCAAAAGATAAAAATAGACAATCCCAGACCTCTTTGGTAGACCCATCTAGGATTGTTGGCCGACAAGGTGATAAGGATGCATTGGTTCTCAAGTTGTTAGTTGATGAATCACGTAATAGTGAGAACTTTAGCATCGTGCCCATAGTTGGTATGGGTGGTGTGGGTAAAACCACTTTAGCTAAAATTTTGTATGAAGATGAACAAGTGAAGAAACACTTTAAACTCAAGGCGTGGGTTTGTGTTTCAGACGATTGGGACACCTTCAATATGAGCTATATAATATTTCAGTCCGTGACAGGGGAAACAGAGGAATTTAAAGATTTAAATCTCCTTCAAGTAGCTCTAAGAGATCATCTTAGAGACAAATTGTTTCTATTAGTGCTCGATGACGTGTGGAGTGAAAATAGTGACAATTGGGAATCACTAGTGGCCCCTTTATCAGCATGTGCTCCTGGAAGTAAAATAATCATGACAACTAGGAAGGAGAAGTTGCTCAGAGAATTGGGTTGTGGTAAAGAAGACCATTTGCAAGGTCTCTCGCATGCCGATGCTGTTTTGTTATTTGCTCAACATGCATTGGGTGCAAATAACTTTGATTCACATCCAACACTTAAAGCACATGGTGAAGGCATTGTGAGAAAGTGTAAGGGCTTGCCTTTGGCTTTAATAGCACTTGGCAGGTTATTGAGGGGAAAGGAAGAAGAAGAATGGAAGGAAATAGAGGATAGTGAGATATGGAGCTTAGAGGAGGAAGGTAAAATAATGCCAGCTCTTATGCTAAGCTACCACGAACTTTCTGCCAATTTGAAGCAGCTCTTTGCATATTGCTCCTTGTTCCCAAAGGACTATGAGTTTGACAAGGAGGATTTGGTTCTGCTCTGGATGGCAGAAGGATTTTTGCACCAAGCGAGTTCAACTAGCAAGTCAACTAAAGAACGATTTGGTCATACATGTTTTGATGAGTTGTTATCACGATCATTTTTTCAACACTCACCTAATGACGAGTCTTTGTTTGTTATGCATGATCTGATGCATGATTTGGCCACCTTTATTGCCGGAGATCTTTATTTTAGGTTAGAGAAGGAACTCGGAAAGAATGTGGGAAGACAAACTTTGGATAAGTGTCATCATATGTCTTTTGTTTGCGAGGAATATGAAGCTTGCAAGAAGTTTGAGGTATTTGAAGGAGCTAAAGGTTTGAGAACATTCTTGTCTATAAGGGTAGGGGTGAAAAAAAGGTGGCAACGTAACTATTTGTCAAATAAGGTTTTGGTTCACTTACTCCCTAAATTGCAATTCTTAAGGGTTTTAAGTCTGAGTGGTTATGAGATAAGCGAGGTTTCAGATTCCATTGGTAAATTGAAGCATTTACGTTATCTCAATTTATCTCAAACTAAAATCACACATTTTCCAGAAAATGTTTGTGATCTCTATAACTTAGAGACGTTGATCCTTTTTGGCTGTTCTCTTTTAACTAAGCTTCCCAACAACTTCATAAAGCTTAAAAGCTTGCGGCATCTAGACATTAGAGATACTCCGGAGTTAGAAGATATGCCTTTAGGGGTTGCTAAGTTGAAAAGCCTACAAACTCTTTCAAAAACTATTATCGGGGGAGAAAATGACTTTTCGATAGCCCAACTTAATGATTTTGAGAATCTTCATGGGAAAGCATCCATTGAGGGGCTGGAAAAAGTAAAAAACGCAATGGAAGCACGAGAAGCAAACTTATCACAAAAGAGGCTTACTGAGTTAAAGGTGAAATGGAGTGATGTATCAGATGGTTCCCAAAAGGAAACTACTGGAAAGGAGGTTCTTGACGCGTTAAAGCCTAATGGTGATTTTCTGAAGAAGCTTGAAATTGTGAACTATCTGGGTTTAGAGTTTCCAAAATGGGTTGGGGAGTCCTCGTTTCGTCAGTTGGATCGTGTGTCTATAAGTGGCTGTAAAATATGTACATCTCTACCACCACTCGGGCAACTACAGTCACTTAAGAAGTTATCTATTCAAGACATATGGGTGATGTAAAAGTTGTTGGTTCAGAGTTTTTTGGCACTGGTCTTGCATTTCCTTCACTTGAAAGTCTAAGTTTCCAAAATATGTCGGGGTGGAAGGTATGGTCAACCAATAGTAGAAGTGGGGTTGGAGATTCTGTGTTTCCATGCCTTGAAGAGCTCAAAATAGAAGATTGTCCTAATTTGGTTGAAGTCTCACTTAAAGCACCACTACTTTCATTAACGGATTTGAGAATAAAAGAATGTGGTGCTAGTTTGATGACAAGTCTGGTTCATGCAGCTCCATCAGTCACCAAGTTGAGAATAGAATCTATTTCAGGGCTTACTGATGAGGTGTGGAGGGGTGTTATATTAGATCTTAAGTCAGTTGAAGAATTGACGGTTAAGAAATGTGATGAAATAAGATACTTGTGGGAATCAAAAGAAGCAGAGGCAGTTAGTAAGGTTCTTGTGAATTTAAGGAAGCTGAGAGTATATTATTGTGTAAAATTGGTGAGTTTAGGGGAGAAAGATGAGGAGTACAACTATGGGAGCAACTTCCTAACATCTCTTAGCTCATTAGTGGTATTGGAGGGTAATACTCTGAAGCATTTGAGTTGTCCAAACAACATTGAGACGTTGACAATCACTGGTGGTTTTTCAATGGCATGTGTCTCCTTCTCAAAGGGAGGAGGACAGAAGCTCAAGTCAGTTTCCATTGGATTCTGTAAGAAAGCATTGTTAAAAGAGGACTTGGAGTTGGGACAGAAGAATGAGTTAGTTATCAACAACAAAACCATGCCAATGCTTCAAAGTATTGATATATCAGGTCATTCAAATCTAGCATCGATCATTCAATTTGGGGGTAACTTCATTCACCTCACGGAATTGAGAATATTTTCTTGTGAAAGTACATTATTTGGAGACCTCCAATTGCAGAGTCTGACATCGTTAACTCGTTTGGAAATACATGGGTGTCCAAGTATGTATGTTCCAACAGATGTGCTTTGGCCTCCCAACCTGCGTGAACTTGAAATTGGGCGGTTGAAGAAGCCCATATCAGAATGGGGCCCACAGAAGTTTCCAGCCTCACTAGTTGACCTAACCTTGTGGGGTGAAAGAGAAGTAGCGACTAATTGGAGTGAATTGTCTCATCTTCGTCTTCCTTCATCTCTTACTCGACTTTGGATTATTAATTTCGAGAAATTGGTATCACTTTCGGAGGGACTCCAACACCTCACCTCCCTGCAACATCTCATAATTTGGAGTTGTCCAAAGATGAAAGGTCTACCAGAGACGTTGTTGCCTTTACTTTTGAGTTTGGAAATAGATGGATGTCCAGATGATCTGAAGGAAAGATGCTGCAGAGGAGGCTCCTACTGGACCCTCATCTCCCATATCCCCAAAATCATACTAGTTTGAAGGTGTGCCTCTTTCTCTCTGAATGTCGTTTCACATCTTTTATTTTTAATGCTTAAATTGAATAATTTATTCTGCTCTAGTTAGATTTATTAGAATGTCGAGTTGATAAAAATACTACTGAGAAATATGAACATAAATGTTAAATTTGAGATAGGAATGTAATTAGTATCCATTGTATATTTATAATGTTGGACAATTATTAAAACAACATTGTATATTTATACACATTTAAACTTTGGTGTTTTTGGCATTAAGACTTGTAAGTTATAAAAGATGTAATTATATTTTTTTTAAAAGCTTCCCAAAAAGTGGGTTGATCCATCCAGACCTGACCCAAACCCAACGGATCACGCGTTAGACCCATCATGTGAAAGTGACCAATATGACTCAACCAGCACTTTTTGCCACCTCTACAAAGTACCGTATATTAAAAGTCAATCGGGAAGTGTCTTTTTCATCTTTGTCAATTATATGTATTTTGTGGAATGAGAGCGAATCGCAAAACTTGAATTTTTGCCTATCCTGTTACATTTGCTGTTCATTTAAATCAAGTTGGTTGGATTCATAGTTTACAGTTTGGACATGCTAGTGAAATTTTGAAACCACTTGAACAACAAATGTCCTTCATATGTACATCTATCTTCTTATATGATCAGAAGGGATTTTTTTTATATACAATATCTCTTTAGTACCAAATTATTACTTCTACTGTTCAATTATAGTGTCTACAATATTTACCTGGACATTTTCTAATATTTACTTCTTTTCTAGGCTGGGTTGAATTATTTACAAAAAGATTTCTTCAAAATATCCAGCTTCGCAAGTTATTACATTTGTTCCAGAAGGTACACTATGACTTCTTCATTTCCATTTATAACAATTTAAGGTTCCTCTCTTACATTTGTGATGTGCATCTTTGTAAACAAACAATGTTTATTGGATTCCTTTTTCAGGCATGGTGACTACATGCCCAATCATCCCTTTTTCCAACGTTACTCGGATTCACAACCACAGCACCTTATGTAAATATATGTTGTTTGCTCATCTCACACTACTACACCACTTACAGCTAGACAATAAATAATCATAAGTTAGTGGTCGGATGCAATATGATTTAGATGTACAGTTGCTTAACCACATCCAACAGCTGCTCATCAAGGAATCTGACATTTGGCCTTCTCTACAATATCACTTTTCTGTGTAGGATACTAGGATGTACCTTAACGAGCCATCAAAAGCATCAACGCCCGAGTATGCATGAGTACAAGAATTACGAGTTTATTAATCTGGCACTGTTCTATTTCTTTTTTTGTTTAAGCGTTCCCAACCTATTTCAAGACATATGTTTAAAGCAAGTGGTTTGAGTGTACTTTGATCCAAATAATATGCTCCTTGTTACTTTTGTTCTTAATGTTTTAATTTGGAATCGTTCTTCTCTAATCCTTTTTACCTTTTTTCTTTCCGTTTCTTTGATTATCGTCTTAGACAAGATGTATGCTAGTAACTTGTTCTTTTTCTTGCGAAATGTAATTCTTCTCTTGATGTAGCGGAAACTAGGATAAATAATTGAATCTGTTGATTCACAAAGAATACCAGAAACAACTCTTTCAACAATCGTTGATTCAAAAGAATGCCCGATTATTAGGTTGAAAATTAAACAATAAACCCTAAACTGGATTTAAGTCAATAAACAAAAGACTACAAGTCTGTGTTTTTTATTCATATCTCAATCATCATACAATAAACCCAAGTCGTAGTTTTTATAAGAAAACTAAACTTGAGCAAAAAGATAACAATATTATTTTTAGGAAACACAAGATAAGAAAACTAAATAGAAGATACGACAAAATAAAACTAAATAACAAGTATATTCTTATGCTCCTCCATCATTCTCCCTTACTTCAAAAAAACTCGTCCTCGAGTTTGTCTCACTCGTCTCTTGTACTCGTAGCATCCATGTATCCCTTGCATCGAATTCCCTTTATTTCTAACGAATCGACCTCGAACCTTGATCGTCCTAAAACCATACTTACCGACCATGGGTGCGGTTTTTTGATATATGTTTTTTTTCAATTAAGATACTAACATCCACCCATTGACCTTTTTGCAACCAAAATAACTCATGAGGGTTTGAAACAACGAGTTTTGAAGAATCAACACTTAATGTAGTTTTGATCATGGAAGAACAAAGATCGTTAGCCACAACTACAACGTATTCGATGTTGTCTTCTTTGCCACCAAATCTTTCTTCCCCAAAAAATCATTCTTCCTCCTCAATGACATCTTCAAGATCAGTATCATAAATTACCATTGATTCTTCTTCAACATCCAACATAACATCTGAAGATGACACATCATTTTCTTCTTCTTGACAATTATGATAAATGTCAACAAAAGGATACTCCTCTTCCTCGGGTTCTTCATCATAAACTGGGGCTGCTTCATAATCACCACAAACGACATCATCATCGTCATCTTGGGGATCAACAAATGGGTTTTTTTGACTCACCATGTTCAATACCCCAACCGTTACGATCACAACTCCGGTTCATCATGTGTTTCATCCGGTTAGTCAATTTATCAAAGAATAGATCCATTCGCTCCTCCATCTTTGCCATAATACGATGCTCCAATTCTTGTTCATACACATCATGAACATTCCTACTTCTTCTTGAAGACATCTTAAACAGGAACTTCGGCTCTTGATACCAACTGATGTAGTTTAAACTAGGATAAATAATTGAATCTGTTGATTCACAAAGAATACCAGAAATAACTCTTCCAACAATCGTTGATTCAAAAGAATGCCCGATTATTATGGTGAAAATTAAACAATAAACCCTAACCTGAATTTAAGTCAATTAACAAAAGACTACAAGTCTGTGTTTTTTATTCATATCTTAATCATCATACAATAAACCCAAGTCGTAGTTTTTATAAGAAAACTAAACTTGAGCAAAAAGATAACAATATTATTTTTAGGAAACACAAGATAAGAAAACTAAATAGAATATACGACAAAATAATACTAAATAACAAGTTTATTCTTATACTCCTCCATCATCTCTACTCTGTAATAACAAGTGATCGTATATACCTATTTTCCCATACTTTCATCTGTTTACAGGATACATAATTTGCTGAAGTTGATGCATTACTCTTTTCGACTGACTATTTTGGTCATGGACAAGCAAAAATGTTAGAGAAGTCAACAACGACCATTCTATATATATGTTGGCCTGATCAATTCGTTGTATTCGAACTTGTGTTACTAGTCATCACGTTCACAGTTTCAAACAGAGGGGTTCATGTAGGTGCACGACCTTCTAGTTCCACTCTGGATGGGCTATCTAAGCATGGTTTAGACTACCACCTTTGGGTTTAAGTCAAGGTGCTCGAAAAATTAAAAGGTTAAGATTTAAACGTTACATCTTAGGAGTAACGAAAAAGAATGAGCTAGCATGCTGCAGCGGAGCTATTTTTGTTTGCTCGTCAAGGATAATTAAAGTTGAATCATCGAGCGTTGGTAAATGATAATGTGTGCAATTCATGTCGGAATTCCTGACAAACGTTAATATGACAGCTTAAATAGAAGGGCTAATTACCCAAATAGACCCCTTTTTAAGTGGATTTGCCAAAATAGCCTAAGCGACTTTAAAGTTCCATATATAGACCAAGCGACCTCATGCTACCTTATGCTACATTATGCTACATTAAGCTACTCTAAGCTACTTTAAGCTACCTAAGCGACTTTAATATTAAATTAATAAAATTACTATTCATCCTAGGAAAGTACTCTTTTTGTGTAAGAAATGTGTAAGTGTACTTTTTTATGCAACTTTTATTTTAATTAATTAAAATTGAATTTTATTTATATTATAATTAAAAAAAAAAACTATTTTATATTTAGTAAAACTAAATTTATTTTTATGCGACTTTCTGTTGCACAGTGATTTTGACACTATTTTGCACAGTGTTTTTGCCAGGTATTTTGAACTACTTGCACCCTAGGTCTGCCACCTTTTTCACCCAACCCACACATCTCTGACGATCCATCCACATTAATCTCACACAAACACCTTTCTGACGATCCATCCACCTCCAAACCTTACCCCAATCCTTACCCCAATGACCCAATCCTTACCCCACTATTAATCATTTGTTAATCCGCCTAATTAATATCGATCCCCCAAATCTGTATCTATCTTTGATAATGTGCAGTTTGAATCCGGTGTAAATCAATTTCGTAATAGAGATGGATCCAATGGAGATTGGTCCAATGCCGAACTACGACGCGAAGGTAAGCCTTAGATCCAAGATGAAGTTTTTACCTATAATCAAGGCTAAACTTAAACAAAACCCCGCACGCCATTTATGTTTTAGAAACAGTGTTTTTGGTCCATGGTTAGATGTTAATAATGACCAAAATGACAACCACTTGCTCAATTATATCCTACAACAACAAGAAATTGTAGATGTTCCCAGTAGCGATTGTCCCCCTTTTATCTTTAACATTGGTGGTCATAATCTTACTTTTGGGCGAAATGAGTTTTGTTTAGTGACTGGTTTTAGGTGTGGTGATGTATCTTTAGCATATAACCAAAAAAGCTCATTCTGTTCCCGTGTATTTCCTGAAAAAAACGGTTAAATGTTAAGTCTAGAGAGTTATTGGAGATTATTCAGAATGAAAAAAAATGGGCTGAATTAGAAGATATGGATGCAGTTAGGGTTTGTTTATTGTTTCTAGAGGAGGTTGTGTTTATGGGACGTGAGGAGTTTTTAAATATTCCAAAGCATGTACTTTGTCTTGTTGATGATATTGACGCATGGAATGAGTATCCTTGGGGAGAATTCATGTGGCAGTATTATTATGAGAGGACATTGAATTTGGTTCCGAGATATGCTGCCAGACATTATAAGAGCAACACCCCTAGTATGCACATGGGAACATATAATCTCAATGGCTTTCAATGGGCCCTCAAGGTCATTTGTTCTACCTTTTTTATTAAAGTGATAATGCTGCCAAACATGCCCAACATTTAAAGTTAGCTTTTGTTTTGTTCATGCAGATGTGGATACTAGAAACATTCCCCAATAGCCATATTTGGTGGAGACAAGTACCAGGCAGAATTCCACGTGGATTTGGTTGGAAAAATGACAGGAGGTTTCGTAAGATTGATTACCCCTTGCTCTTCCCACATGTAAAGTGTTTATTTCACTGACAATATTATATACCCTTTCTTTTAATTATTTTATATTTACATCATTTAATTATTATGTATTAGGAGATTCTCCCTACGTTTGTGCTCATTCCAACTGAAGAAGAGTTGAGGCAGACATGGCTTATACGTAGTATTGCTTTCTTCCGTGGAGACGAGGTTCCGTTTATTCAAGCTGTTATACCGATTGTTCCACAGCATGGTGACATTCTACCAGTAGCTGTAGATGGTATTATACCTAATGAAGCACAGAATGATGGGGTAGTACCTTTAGCTGTAGAAGCGGTTAACCATAATGTGATGTTGGGTCCTCAATTAGATGAAGTAAGATTGTCACCCGTTCGTGAACCAGAAGATTTTCCATCATCTAATGTACCGAGCAATTCAAGTGTAAACCTAACCGATTCCCAAGGGTTACTGGATAATGTTGACTCAATATTTCAAGTAGTCCTTGATGTAAAACCAGATTGGGCTGGAAGGGTGGGCCACCTGAGATCGCAGCTAGTTGAAACCTTATTAGGTCCAGATAATACCCACCAAACACAAGTTGTGGATGTATGTGTGATCCAACTTTATTTGTTTACTTTAATATATTATGGATCTTTAACCTTGTTTGTTTACATACTAATTTCCTGGTTATTTCAGCAGTTGAAAGGTGATAATGTTGACCAGAATCGCAAGTCTGAAGGTTCTTCTAATGACGAAAACATAAATGACTCCAATGTTGCTGAATGTCGTACATCTGAAGTTATTGTGAACGCAGATCTTGTGGATGATTCCATAACAACAGAAGATTATGTGATTGAGGATAACTTGTTTTTTGATGGATCCAAACAGGGGTCTATGCAACAACTACTAAATGCAGTTGAAGATCTTGAATTGCCTATGGAGGTGATAATTACTGATTCCTTTTCCTATGTTAGTATACTTTACTTTATCTTTAAGACAATATCTTATGTTAGTTATTCGTTTGTATATTTGTAGGACAACAATGTTATGGATAACAATTTAGGAGTGGATGGTAACTTTAGTTTAGATCCTACTTCTATTAGATTAGAAGATGAGAAGCAAAACAATGCAACAGAAGTTAGTAAAATTGATGGAGAAACCACCTTCGATTATGATATGAACGATGTTACCCACATGGTGAATAAGTCTGATAGGTCAGAACACACATCTGTTCATGACTTGGTGTTTGATAATAATTCTACAACTTCTAAGGGAACATCATCTTTTAAAGAAAGCACAGATACTACTCCGAAGGTACGCTTTGTCTATAATATCATTTCTCTAATATATGTAGAATTATCAATATATACGTGAGCTAACATTGATGTAATAATAATTTATGCCTTGTAGCCTAAAGTCCGTGATTTGGATCTGTTTTTAGCTGATTATAACCATGTTCAGAATACATCTTCAAGCCATGTAACTGAAGATGGGAACTTCATTGGAATACCTTCCTTGGAAACGGTTTTTGCTAATATTGGAAGAAAGAAAAAGCCAAGTAAGGCTTTCCAGGAACCGTATGAGCAGCAATGTCCCACCACACCTATTCCAAAAAAGAGGCGTAAAATTTCAAAACCAAATTCGGTGAAGTTTGGACTTGTGGAGGAAGACGATGTTGCTGTGCCTACCCGTGAATATACCCGTACTGAAGTTATACCATTCGTAGAGGTGATCCATTTATAATTGAAACTAACTGTATCATACGATTACCCTTATTAGTATGTGCATATATTAATTGAGATATAATTCTTAAAGGTATTATCCCGACCCAAAAGAAGTAGCCCTTACAAGGTTAGTGTTCCAAGTTTTATAAAAGATATGTTTGAAGCAAAAAAACAAGGGAGGCCAATAAAACTCTACCAATTAGCATGGGATCCATATGGACTGGTTGTCGACGATCGTGTATGGTTACCTTTTGTTGGTTTGGATGAAAAGAGAAGAGGTTGGATGACAGATTTTGTAAGCATATGTTCTATGTTTATTAAAAATTTAATTCATACTTAGTAAGGTACTTGCTGTTTATACTCATGTGATTCTTATGTGCAGCACTTGGAATTATGGACTCAGTTAATGTGGTTTGGTAGATTGGATTCTGCAAATTGGGCTGTCGCTGGCCCATATTTCTGTCCAAATATTATGGGAGGTAGACGGCCCATTTCTGATCCAAGACCTACAAAGTACAGGGTCGGTTGGGCAGATGTGGAAAAGGTTAACACTATTTTATCCCTTTTGAATGATATACCAAACCAAGCTTATGTTATACTAATACTAATGTTGGGATAAATACAGGTATTTATCCCTTTGAATGAACCTGAAAAACATTGGGCATTGGGAGAGCTTCACGTTCGGTCAGGTGTTTTTACAATTTACGACTCAATGGCACCAAGAAAGAGGCAAAAACATCTCCCAATACAAGAGAACAGGAAATGGTGGTTGGAAATGAGGGAAAAAATGTCCCAAGAATTGCCAGGGATTTTGGACGAGGCTGATATGTTGAAGCGCAAAGGATTGACCTTAAGGGATTACAAAATCAGCTTTAGGTTTGAAGAAAATGTTCCTCAACAAGGTAATGCATTAGGAGACTGTGGCATCTGGGTGTGCATCATGTTATACCGACTCATCAACAACATTCCACTAGACATAGGTGATCACACTCAGCTACCTTTGGCCTATCGTGAACACATGCTCGATTACTTTTGGAAATACAAGGTAAGTTTCAAGTTACCCGCTGAGGAAGATTTTTAGGTGTTCTATCATTTTCTGAACAATAATTATGGTCTGTAATAAATTAAGTAAGCCTAACTTTAACTTTAACCTCTGAACAATATGTATGGTGTGTAATATTCCTTATGTTATTGTATAATATTATCTGTTATTTAGGAATTAAATTCTTAATGTGCTAAATTTCAACCCTTGCCTTAACTGTGTACATATGGTATACCTTTATGATGTCCTTAGTATGCGACTTTGCATTGGGAATAAGTTGGCTGTAACATCAGTCAGGGCATTTATTTATCATGTACTTTCTATGCGACTTATTTTTAGAGTATGTAATACTTACCCATATGCATTAGTTTCAATAAAAACCACACATTCTGGCTTAGACTCTTCCTTGTAATTTAGTTTATAATCATGCCAAGGCGTAGTACAACTAAAAGACGCCTAGAGTTTGATGCATTACAGTCAGAATTAGTTAGCAACACCAAAACTGGCTTAGACTCTTCCTTCAATGCTCATTTGACGACACTCCCAACACGAATAACTACGGTTGAGCCAACCGCAGCAGAAATAACTAGCAGGAGACTAAGAACTATAAATGGGAAAGTTGTTAGGATGAGAGGAAAAGGAGATGGCTCAAGATCTTTTAGGTATCGAGATGGCATTAAACCAATTGGATTTGGTGTTTCTTGGGATCCGGTGGATGGAGAGCCTATGCTCGGAGTAAGTGATCAATGTTATTACATGTACCTGTTTAATGTAATTTTATAACCATGCTTACTATTTTAATAACTTATTTGTTTATTTCAGAATGCTATGGGATTGCCTGTACCAGCTTGGCCACTTGATATTACACCAGAAGACTGTAGGATCCATGCCGAAAGACCTGAACCTGTTGTTCTACACTCACCTTATCCAGTACCAATTTGTATGCGAGAGGCTGCTTATCTAAGGGGACTAAATGAAAATGCGGAAGACATAAACTAATAATAGCTATTATTTGTATGTTTGAAAGTTGCATAAAATGTAATAAGTAGTATTTGTAGGTTTCATGGCAATTACATAACCTTTTGTAGAACAAATGGTTATTATCTTTAATATATCTGTACTTTTATTGCATGCATTTAAGTTGAAATGATGTACCATCCAACTGTTACTGTACACTATTGTGCCTATATAATCACTTACTAATCTCCATACAATACAAACACAAACCAGTAACTAAATCACCTAATACTAAATTGAAATGGCAAACTCATCAGCTAACCAACCCATCTCTGGTCGAGTTGTCAATGAGATGATGACACTGAGTGGTGAATCAGACATTCACAAGTGCATGAAATTCTTTTTCTTGCAGCAAGTGACTGAAGAAAGAACTTTTGCTAACACCCTTCGTGATCAAGTTTCAGTTATAATGGCTGGCATAACAAAATTGGACCAAATGATTGCTGAGTTGGAAAATGTTACCGATGTGGTTTTAGTTTACGACCCTTTGGATTGTTTGAAGGAATCAAGAACCACTGAGAATGAGAAGCTTGATTCTTTGAACAGGTTGATACAGGAAATTGAGTATGGGATCCGCCAAAAAGATGGTCATGCCTGTATGATGGATTTGTGTATTGATGCTGATTTTGATGTTGAAGAAAATGACAATGATGATGAAGAAGGTAACTGAAAGACCAGTGCAGTGTAGTAAGATGTATTCAGTATGGTAATCCTACTTGTGCCTATCTTCCTAGTAGTTGATGTAATGTGATGCTGGAAATTTCCTTATACTAAATAAATTCCAGCAAGTATGTTTTATATGTTTTTAATGAAATCTTTGATCCGTATCGCACAATAATATTTCAGTATATTACAAAACATGAAATACATGGTTCATAGATCATATAACAGATCTTAAAATACAAAGACATTTTAAAGCATGAAAAGTGAACAATGCATTACATAAAATAAGTAATTAAGAAGAACAACCAGCTACAAATTAGCCATATCTTCAGTCTTCGATTGGAAGCAGTAAGCAAGTTGATTGTCTGCTGTAGTTGATTTCTGCCTCTAAGTAGCCCAGGGATAATGATTCTGGCTCGAAGACACATGGGTGGATCAACCCATGAAAAGAAGTCACAGACAGAAGTTAAACAACAACGAAACCTACGTCCAGGGTTAGCATTGGTCCAAGAAGTCCTAACTGTGGTAGGATTTCCACAGAAGCAACTCATTAAGATATCTCTTGTAAGTAATCAAGCAAGTAATGTGTCTAGGACCACACCCATAACCAATTTTTATACTACTTTTATGAAATTAAAAAACAATATACTTGTACTTTCTATCCAACTACTAATAGTACATTCACATTAATGAAATGTACCTTCGAGAATTTTTATTTTATGCGACTTGCATTAAATTATGACTAGTGTTCCCATCCAAGCCTTGTACATATTTAAGCCTTGTACATCAAAGTTTAATCTAATACAACCAACTATGAATAACCACAACAAATTTAAATTAAGGCTGGAGTTTCAGGGTTCGAATAGGTCTGTCCTATTGCCTAAAGATATCCAATACCAATACCTATATTGTTATTGTAAGAATAAGTTTTCAATCGGAGCTGATGAGATCATAAGTTTATCATACATAGATCAATCCGAAACAGTTGAGTTAATAGACGATGAAGACCTAGAGTGCTTCATTCATGATTTCGTTTACAACAGTCTTGAACCTCCTAAGATGTTTATATCTATATCTAAGGTATCCAATACTTCATCTTTCGTTTCAAAAGATTTTGATTTAAATTTACCATATTTGGGTGAAGGCACCATAAACACACCTACAAATGATGATCATGGGTGGAATCCGAATACTTTCATACATAACCCTGCCCCTCCTTCCATCAATTTAGAGAACCCACTTTACAAGAATAAGCATCCAAATATTACTCCAATTAGATATGATGTAGGACATAGATTTGATAATAAAAAAGCATGTGTGTATCAGATTAGTTTGCAAGCCATTATGGAAGGCTTTGAGTTCCGGGTTATTAAGTCATGTAAAAAACGGTTTAGCGTTCGTTGTGCACAAGAATGTTGTTCATGGCGTGTATATACAAGGAGGTTTAAAACCAGTAATTGTTTCTTAATAACAACCGTAAACAACTACCACACTTGCTCTAAAACACAGCTTTTACCAAATCATCGTAACGCTTCAAGAACATTGATTGGTCAAATGGTTTTAGGAAAATTGAAAGATACAAGACGGGTATACAGGCCTAAGGATATACAACAGGATTTTAACGTTGATTGGAAGGTAGACATATCATACAAACAAGCTTGGGGGGGGAGACATGTTGCATTGAATCTGTTGAATGGTAGCCAAGGAGGATCATTCGAACAGCTACCTATTTATTTTCATAACATTAAGTTGGCAAACGCGGGTACGGTTACCCACATAGAGACTGATGAGGATGGCTGTTTCAAGATGTGCTTTATTGCTTTTGGTGTAGCTGTAAGTTAATGTTTTTTATTATTTAATTACTTAAACACATTATGAGCAAACACGTCTGACCTATTATGTTTTACGTCCACCAGATTAGGAGCTTCGAATCATATATGAGACCAATAATAAAGATAGATGGCGCACACCTTAAAGGTACATATCTTGGGACTAATTTGCTTGCTGTGGGAATGGATTCAAACAACCAAATTATACCAATAGCAACAGGTGTATCACAAGGAGAGACAGTCGAATCATGGTCATGGTTTTTGACGAAACTGAAAGAATGCATAGGAGAAAGACCGAATATGGCTATCATCTCAGATAGGCACGTTGCTATTACAACAGCATGTGCGAATGTTTTTCCAAATGCCTTTCATGGGTATTGTTGTCGACATATTTTGATGAACTGTAAATTGAAATCCAAGAAAATGAATGCTCTATTTTGGAAAACTTGCAAGGCTTACTTGGTCCAAGATTTTCAGAAATCACTAGATGATATTAAAGCGGTTAAACCAGATGCTTACAAGAAGTTAGTAGATGCTGGTTTTGAGAAATGGTCAAGAGCACATTGCCCAGGCAAGCGCTACAATTACATGACCTCAAACTGCGTTGAATCAATCAATGCTTTAACAAAGACAGTCAGGAAGGTTCCTATAACAAAGCTGATGGACTTCTATAGAGACCTTATACAGAGGTGGTACTTTGAACGTAGATACTATGGTGCAGGTATGAAAGTGTGACTTCATATTTTAATTTATTATATATATATATATATATATATATATATATATATATATATATATTCACAACTGCTGATTCATAGTTCCTAACATTTTTGTTTTATAGATGAACCAGCAAACGACGATTTATCAACATGGGCTCAGGCAAAGATAAACAAAAGAATGAGAAAAAGTGCCTCATGGACGGTATATGGTATAGACAAGTTCAAGGTTTATCAGGTGAAAGAATATAACCGAGTGCACATTGTCGATTTGGTGAGGGGTGTATGTTCATGCCTAAAATGGCAATATTCAGGTTTGCCTTGTGGTCATGTGTGTGCTATGGCAAAACATGTTGGCTTGAGTAACTGTAACCATTGGGCGAAAGCGTGGTTTTCACAAAGAACTTTGAAAGCTATATACCAAGAGTTGGTTTACCCCCTTCCGGATCCATCAATGTGGGAAGTTCCGGGTGACTTGCAAGTGGTTAAGCCACCGGCTTTGGTAAAACCACAACCAGGTAGACCAAAGGATGGAGCAAGGATACGCTCACAAGGAGAGGGACCTATAGATAACAGATGTTCAAGGTGTGGTAGCAGGGGACACAGTAGAGATGGTTGTCATACACCTTTGCCGAGCCAAGTAAGTCATAATTTTATCATAAATAAATATGTATATATTATGTTTATATATATTGACTAACATTCACATACACATTTTTGTGTTTCAGGTAAAAAGTCAATCCCAGTATCCTACAAATAATTCACTGAATGGTCATAATGATTCACTGAATGTAGCAGAACAAGAGCCCAATCAAGTTCACTTAGATGACATGGACGTATAGATGTTATGAGTGTGTCCATGCAATGTTTGGCAACCGTTCCCTTATTTCATTGTACTACGCATTTATATTTGTTAATTCTTCTTCATTTCTTATAGGTTACATGGTATGTTTAAACAATAACCTTATGCCTAAAATAAAAGTTGGCTAATTGTTCACGATAACACAACGCAGTCTGTATAGGATCATCAACTAGCAACGATAAGCCATGTGATAAACGGTACAAGAAAATACATACCCACACTCCGCAATCGCCATAGAGTCCTCCCTGCTTAGGAACGTCCTGGGCAATTGTAAACGTTATCTGGTATGTTGTATGGTCAATTCCCTTAGCTGCAAATAAGTCTTCATCGGCTAGAATTGTTGGTAAGCGTACCTACAGAAATATTGTATTCTTACTTAGTGTTAAAAAAAAAATATCATCATGCAAACGAGAACACAAAATTATTTAAATATTATTTAACCTTTAAGCATTCCTTTGTCCTTAGATACCAATCGCAGTAGTCAAATTTGTTATTGTCGCCAGTATCGTAGAAGGTTACTAAACCAGATGGAATATCAAACTCCGCCAGGAACCAGTGTGTTCCAGGTTGGTTAATAGGTATAAAAACCCTATCAACCTCTGACCATGGCTTAATATATCGTTGCCCATTCACGTACCATAGAGGCATTCCATTTTGAAGTAGCAGCTGCACAAAGTAAGGGCTAACCATGGCCCAATTTGCGTCATGTTCTCGCACGTGCCACATGTAATCCACCCAAAGCTCAATATGCTTATACCGGAAAATTGGATTACATTAACACAAGTTAGATTGAAAATTAATGAATAAATTAAACCCCAAAGTATAACTAGTTAAATAGTTTCCGTTAGTTACCTCATCCATTAGATAACCTTGTCTAGGAAGATCCAAACAGACTAAAGATTCCCAGAAACGTCTATCAACAGTTACTTCATTAGACCAAGGAAATTTTGAACGCAAACGCCCAGGCCGTCCAAGATAAAGGTCCAATTCATCGCTTATTGAAATTCTGTGTATGGCATTGTGGCTACGTGAAAGATTCTATAATAATGGAAAATAAAATAAGTTAGGGAATACATCAATAACTAGAAACCAACAATGGGCACAGAACAAGGTATGTGAAATACCTCAATCCAAGGTCCGACATCTTGTAATCCGTTAGCCATGTCTAAATCAACGACACCCGATACATCACTGATTTTTTGAAATTTCTGTGATACTGTTGCCCAATCACAATTGCGGTCTGGTAATAATTGTGACCTTTTTTGAGGACGGCATTCGGCAAAAGCTTTTTTCATATGATTAGAATTTCTTAATATGTGCCGCCTACTCTTAACATCCATCTCCCATTTTTTCATAACCTCCCGTGACCTCTCTTCTGCGAGCAAAAGCTGTTTCTTCCTTTCCTTTTTAATTTTCTGCTCATGAGCATACTGTCGTTCCTCCTCTACCAGCTTCCTTTCCTCCTCTGAAATGCGAACCATTAATTCCTCTTCAATGAAATATTCCTGTGATTAACAATGGTAAAATAGGTAATCGTGTATATTTGCGTGTAATAATATATATCATTAGGTTATCAATGAATAAAATTGTACCACGTCAGTTTCTTCTTCAATCCCGTGATCTGCCGACATCGACACGCAATCATCATTGGCGCATTGGAGCAACTGACTATAAATGTTATTAAGAACTGCGCACAAATCTTGGTTTTGTGATTTGAACTTTTCACTAAATGACAATGAAGGAGATACTCCATTCTTCGTAAAACCAAGTACCTATGTTAATTTTACCAGTACGAAAACATATTAAACATCTGCAAATATTTAAATGTCATGTTGGTAACAAAGAAGAAAAACCTACCAGTATGATAACCTCAAGTTTGTATATGCGATTATTCAACTCTTTTATAAGACAGTCCTTTATACGGCTTTCCTTTGATCTAGGAATATTGACATCAGAAATAGTGATCCTCTCACATACACTATTGCGTTTACGGCTTGCAGCAAGCTTTTGGAAATACGCATCGTACGCATCTGCTTTTCTTTCTGGAACCTTAGGTATGTATGATTTCAGATACTCACAGGTACTTGAGAACCATTCCGTTTTGTACTCAGTTGATGTAGGACTTAGCTCTTTGATAGCCTTTGTATCCTGAAACCATATGTATAGTTTAATACCCAGAAAAATTGTGATCCCTTAAAATTTGACTATACAAAATAAATATTACCTTCCCAAATAAAGTCAAAAAATCTGATCTTTTCAAAATCTTTTTTTTAGACCACGCAATTCCTCTGGGTGTAATGTCCGAGACTTTGTTCCACCAGTTTACACTATGCAGGAATGACTCCATAATCCAGACCTAAAAAGGTTTATTTAATTTTTAACAAAATATTAATAAAAACAAATAAACACATGATTTGAAAATTGTGAACAAAATCATACCTGAAATGACCATACAAAACCAGACAGTGTGTAACTTGGCACATAATTACGAGACTTAAGCAACCCTTGAATGTGCTCATCCTTGTGACGGGCCACAACATTGACTAACTCTTTATACAACGTATCCCATATATGCTCGCCCCAAGGAAAAGAATTCCATGCTTCCAAATTCTCAATTAACTTAAATAATATGTCATCAAGTTCATTGGCCAACAAGCGACCCATAAATATTACTTCCAACATAAACAAAAGACATAACCTAACCGCGTCTACGTCACTAAGTTTAGAAAAAAACTCCTCATCCTCAACAACACCTATTAAATCTAAATTAGTTATCGGTAAACCAACTTTATGCGGGAATACCCGGTTTCTGAATGTCATATCACAGTCGGTATATGCGCTAAGAGTTTCATGTCCAAACCTGAAACCAGTTATGATGCTAAACTCTTTGCGTCCAAAATGTAGTGTCGAACCGTGGATATTATATAATAACGGCATATCGTAATGCGAATCGCTAACAGTACACTGTTTCTGTAGGATAAAATCTAGCATATGAACCTCCTGATTAAAATACACAAAGTCTATCCACGGCCCAAAACAGGTGGTGCTAAACAGTTTCCTCCGCTTTACATCCAATGAGTTTTTAATAAACTTAAAGTACTTCAATTTACTTCTTATATACACTTTGGCTTCATACTCCTAAAATAAAACAAAACACCGATAAATATGTCTGACTAAATAATATAGATTTATCACAAGGAAAGGAAAGATACATAACGGAAATTTTTCATTAATAGATAGCATGGAATCATACAATGGAACGGAAGCAAATACATTCATTCATAAACAGAAAGGCCTAAATATATTGGCCTACATTCATACTTAACATATATTGGCCTACATAGTCTAACACACGGTAAACTTAAGGAAACATGACAGAAGATTTGTGAGAGAGCACATGGTTGATATAGGAAAACAAGTCACTTGGGGCGAAGGGTGGCCATCATAGACATTCTTTTGAGAACCTGGAGCTGAACATGGTTGATTGCACCCAACAAGGCACGGATCTTGCCAAGATCATTGTTGTTGATCTCCTTTAGCAACTTTGAACATTCATATGCTACACTGCTATTAATGAAGCAGTCTAGTTCTGATATTAAGCCACAACGCTCGTTCACTCGAGCACCCAACGTTTCGGCTAGGTGATTAAACTCATGGGCTATCAAATGATCTTTGTTATTTTCAGATTCCAATAGAACAAGCATCATGTGCCTGATGTCATTGGAGTTTGCAAGGATGGAAAGCTCATGTAGGGTAGACATTTTTTTTCAGGTTAGGGTTTGATAGTATATGAGTGTATGAGTCCTAGTAAGGCCATAACCATCCTTTTTATAGATGCATGTTCAACTAGTTGTCAAAAGGAATATATTAAATGCTTGGCAAGACTACACCAGGCTTTTTGGCAAGTAATATATGGCAGACAACTTCCAAATTACTATTTTTTGCCAATTTTGTAACAAAATGCCATTCTAAAACTAACTATATATTTTTAAGGTTCCCAATAAAGGAAATTTAGTATGCCTATTCAATATCAATCTAAATCTATTTTGGCAAGTAATATATGTCATACAACTTCAAATTACTATTTTTGGCCAATTTTGTAACAAAATGCCATTCTAAAACAAACTATATATTTTTAAGGTTCCCAATAAAGGAAAATTAGTATGCCTATTCAATATCAATCTAAATCTATTTTTTCCCAATTCTGTAACAAAAGGAAAATTAGTTCTTATACAGTACACATAAAAAAAATTTAAATAATCACACTTCTAATTTATATAATGTTAAAATTACATTGTCTCTAATTAATACAAGTTGGTAACAGCAATAAATTGATTGCAGTGAAAGTCGCATAAGTCTATAAAGCAAGATGGTGGTTTAACGTTATGTCACCATTAAATTACAAATCAGATAGTACAATGGATTCAATACCAATATATATGGTTCAAAGATCATAAATCATATTTTAAACAACAATAATCTAATCAATTATAAATTTATCTAAAATTAAAGAATATTAAGAGAAGAAAACTGTTGAATTACTACTAACCTGTGCCCACGACATTGTTGGATTGAACGACGATAAAGACGGATTAACAATATGAATGATCTAAAAAAATGAATTTGTCGATGGATTAACTGTTGAATTTGTCGATGGTAATTTCTGGGTAACAGTTATGAATGGGGTCGATGGATTCTAGGAGATGGATTGGTGATGTATTCTAGATCTGCATGGGCTATAATGAAAATGGGCTGGGGTATTAGCCAAATGTACAAGTCAATATTGTAAATGTACAACTTACTAATCCATTAGCCAAATGTACAAGTCAATATTGTAAATGTACAACTTACTAATCCATTTATTTTTATATTTGTTAAAAATAAATACTATAAAAAAAATTATTAATTTATAAATATTATAAACTTTTATATTTAATTATAAAAGTACAAGTAGCTTAAATTGTACACTTACACATTCTTACACAATAGTGACAAGTCGCTTAAAGAGTACAATGACACATTCTTACACCAAAAGCAGAAGTCGCATAAGTTTAATTAAAGTAGCATAATATTTTTAATATTTAAAATATTATAAAAATAAGTTATAAAAATAATATAATAAAAAAGTTGCATAATAAAATATTCTGAGTCGCATAAAAAGGTACCTTACACAAGTGTACTTGTTTCTTACACAAATAGTACTTTTTTTGAAAAAAACACAAGTCGCTTAGGTAGCATATGGTAGCATGGGTTGCATAGTGTAGCATAAGTCGCATCGGTCTATATTGGGAAAATGTCAAAAACAAGGGTTATTTTGGCAAAGAGATTTAATTACAAGTCTATTTGGGTAATTATCCCTAAATAGAATTTATTTTCTTAGTTTTTTAAATAAACTTTAAAATATTTTTTAAAATTATAGATAGGTTAAGTACTTAAGGGTGTGTTTTGAAAGAAAATTTTAAAAAATATATATAATAAACTTCAACATTTTATATAAAATCTTATGCACGTTTAAAGAATATTAATATCGGACTCGTTTTGTTCGTAATCTAGATATCTTCTTGTTGATGTATTTTCTATTCCTAAAGTGGCTATGTATATCTTAGATATTTGATAAATAAAGTTGGTAATATAAAAAAGCTAGAGTTATCCTCATGGTTTGGTCCATTTTTCCTTTTGGTCCAAAAATTCAAATAGTTTTGATCTTGACCAAAAAGGTATAATCTTTCTTTATTTTTGGTCAATTTCTAACGATTTCGTCACTTCCGTACGTTGGACATTACACGTGACTTTTATTAGATGTGATTGATTCATATCACATTGATTAGGTGTATGTTAACCTAATATAGTTGTGATTAGTTGTTATTGGTTATCTTTCCTAATATGTAGCTAATGGATGAGTTGTAGATGTGCTCAATCCTTATCTCATTCTCTCATTGTACACTATATATTGGGATTCCATGATCAGTAATAAAAGACACCCAAAACATTCTCTATTCTTATATTCTTACATGGTATCAGAGCGTTATTTAGAGCTTTAGGTACACAACCCACCACAAAAGAGTTATCCTCAGGTCGTCGGTTTCTTGCCAATGATTCGGAGGGATCCCGCTTAATTTTCTTCCTCTTTATTATTTTTCATAAGTGGCCTTTTTTCCAAATAAACCCCAACATCATTGTCTCATCATCATTATTCTTGTTTTACTGCCAAAAATCATTGTCATTTTTCGAAATTAGTTGGTCAAAAAATGCGACTCCTACCTAAAGGCAAAGCAAGCCATGGCGTAAAAAAAACGCCACGCAAAGGAGGAAGCCGCAAGCAGCAACAACTACGCCGTTAAACAAAATTAATTTTCTGTCTCAACAAACAAAGAAATTGATCAAAGAAGAGGCTTTCATCATATGATTCATTTTGTCCATCGATCCGTTCAAATTACGGGGGAGTATTAGCTGTGATTGATTCATATCACATTGATTAGGTGTATGTTAACCTAATATAGTTGTGATTAGTTGTTATTGGTTATCTTTCCTAATATGTAGCTCATGGATGAGTTGTAGATGTGCTCAATCCTTATCTCATTCTCTCATTGTACACTATATATTGGGATTCCATGATCAGTAATAAAGGACACACAAAACATTCTCTATTTTTATATTCTTACAACTTTCACGTAGGGTATATTTGTCTTTCTCTTTTATTATTTTACACTTCCTTTTAATTCTTTTATTATATACATAACATGTATTCTATTGTTGTTTTAAAAGGGTAAGTTGATTTGCCCCAATTTTCTGTTTGACTTGATTTTTAATAAATTTTGTTTTGACCTAATTTTCTAATTGGTAGGGTGCAAATCATGGGTTTATTGATTGGTATGATGAAGAGTGTGATGATAATTCGTGAATGCGTCTAAATAATCAGTTACAAGTGGAACTTGCTCAAAGTGTTGCTAAAACAAGAAGATTGAAGATGTAGTTACTGTTTAGTTGGGTATTTTTCTTTGTTTTTTATCTACCTCAGTGATATATTACATATGTTAAGTTGGAAAGTTATTGTAATGGAAGTTGTTGGAAATACGTTTTTCCCAATAAAGTCTCGGTCACATCTTAGTTAGCATAGATCACGAGCTATAGAATATTTAGGAATTTGTAACTTGGAGTGACCTCCCTTAGGGGGAGATTGTTGGAAATACGTTTTTACGTATTTAGAAAGGATCGGTCACTCCAATAATATATTCAAGTAATAGGCTCGTGATCCAGTTTGTAAACAATATAGTCCATATAGCCCACATGTAGGGTGGGCTATATATACCCCCTCCTAGCATGTTAGGAGGGGTGGTTCTTTCATTTTCTCAACTTTCATTTTAAAAAATCACTTTCTCTCTCTATCTTTCTTTTCTCTCATTTCTCTCTCTACACCCTCATTTTCTTCCTCCTCCATCTCCATTCCATTTCAATAGATTAATCTTAGATTGCCAAATCCTAAAATATCTTAGACCTTCAATTGGTATCAGAGTCATGGTTGAATTTTAGGATTTGCATATTTTTTATCTTTTGATTTGGTGGTAAAAATCTTTTCTTTTCTAATTTTTTTATCAATTTTTATCATCTTTTTTGTCTATCCATTTTATAAAGTTTGTTATCAATCTATCAATTTTTTTATCATTTTTCATCAATTGTTCTATCAACTTTAATTGGGTAATCCGTTTTTTTTATGGTCAGTCTTATATTGTCCAATCACTTTTTCTATAATTTTTTTTTTCTCATCGTTTTATAATCATTTTTATCAAATTATCATTTTTAATTTGTCATGGATATGCAGTTTTATCACTTTTAAATCTATTAGTTTTTTTGTCACTATCTAATCAGTTTTTATCTATTTTTTTAATTAATCAGTCTTTTTTTATCTATCAATTTTATCAGTTTCCTCAATCATCAGTGTTTTAATATTTTATTTTTTATTATTATTTTTTTTTATTTTTTCTTTTGTTTTATCAGTTTTTATTTCTTGTTTCTATCAATTTTTGTCCAATCAGTCCCTTTTGTCCAATCAGTTGGGAGTTTCTGGTAATACGTTTTCTTGTCCAGCTGTCCTTCATCAACACACAGCAAGTGGTTTCAAATACATTCCGGATGAACAAAGTCTTAGATTATTCTGGATAAACCGTCTTTGGCAAAAATATTCCGAATAAACCACTTATTCCGGATAGACAGTTTATTCCGGATAGACGGTTTATTCCGGATAGACAATTTTATTCCGGATAGACCAGTTTATTCCGGATAGACCAGTTTATTCCGGATAGACCAGTTTATTCCGGATAGACCAGTGTATTCCGGATAGACCAGTTTATTCCGGATAGACAGTTTATTCCGGATAGACCAGTTTATTCCGGATAGACCAGTTTATTCCGGATAGACCAGTTTATTCCGGATAGACCAGTTTATTCAGGATGAACGGTTGAATGAACTGAAGACGATTCAAATATAACGGGAATTTAAAGACTCAAAGACTCTCGTCTCACCCACCCACCCTCGACATCTCTCAACTATTAAAACTTCAACACACTCATCAGAAAAAGGCTCTCGTCTCACAAACACAACACCCTCACCCTCGACATAGTCACAAACACAACACCCTCACACTCTCTTTAACAGAACCCCTCATTCTCACCCTCGACTACCCCTCGACACCAAACTGACTCATCCCACACCCTCGTCAAAACTCAACCTCACCAGACCCTCACACCCTCTATCACTCTCCCTCACAACACCCTCGACTCCAGACGTGACCCTCACACCCTCTTTCACTCTCCCTCACAACACCCTCAACTCTCACGGACAACAAATACACCAACCCACAAACACCCTCGACCAACGAGATAGACTCACTCAACATTTAAACCAACACTCGATCTCACATCACAGACTCGAACACCAAAAACTCGACAGCACAGACACACCCTCATTAGACTCTCGACCTCTCAACCTCGATCTCAGTTTCACTCCAAACCTTCATCGATCTACAACCTCATCACTAGACAGAAAGACTCGACAGATGATAGAAAGACTCGATAGATATCAAGATTAACACACATGCAACAAAAACCTACCTGAGACCCCTAAAAGGATCTTGAAGCTCGTCTCTCTCTCGTATCAGATTTGTGTTTTAAAGATTTGTGTTTGTTTTTAGGCTGCGTAGATGAAGAGATGAATCATATTTGTGTTTGTTTCAATGGGCTCCATTAGATACTGCGTAGATACAGATTGAGATTGTGAGAGAGCTGTGGTTGTGAGATTAGATCTGCGTTTCATTGAGAGAAATTAACAAAAACAGGGACGGAGGTTTTATATGTGAATTGGATTTTGAGAAGAGATAGTGGGTGTATGTACTAAATGGAAGTGATTAGCTATTGATTTGATATTCATCAAAGACGAATCTATGTTTCATATGTTGTAGAAGATAGGGCGGATTCTCTGAGTGATTGTTGAGATTAGTGTAAGATTAATTGAGTTGTTTGAGATCTGCGTTTGGAGTATAGCAGATCAATTTTGTGGTAAGTGTGTTTTTGAGAGAGAGAGTTATGAAAGAGACGGTGGAATATTATTGGTTTTGAGAGAGAGTTATTAGGGGCGGAGTTTTTGAGATTTGATAAAGTCAAGGTGTATATTAAATAGCGGAGGAAACAATGTGTTTGTCAGCCACGTCTATTCATTGTTTTTAGGCCACGTATTTAGCAAACCCTCTATTTTCAGCATTAGAGGACACGTGGTCCATTACTTCTTACTCGTTTTGTTTGTCTAAAAGTTATAAGATTTATTTTCAAAAGATATCAGTTTTTTTATTATTATTTTTCTATTTTTATTTTAGTTAAGTAAATTTTTTTAATTAATTAACCAAAGTTTATTAATTAATTTATTTTAGTTAAGTTTATTTTCTTTTTAATTAAGTTAATTTTGTGTATTTATTTTTGGTTCATCGTGTTGAGGCGGGTATTTCGAAAGAACCACAATGGTAAAATATTTGACGGGCCGATCATTAAATTTATCGTAGCTTGGATTTATTCGTTGACGGACTTTATTTTTAGAGTGAGCTTTATTTGTATTGATCTTCAGTTTATTTTATCATCGTTTGAGCCGACAAGAAACTCACGGATCTTTCGTTGGTTTTGTCATATTCCGTGAATTTTTGTTTCTAAATTTATTCACGAACTGCAAAACCACGAAATCAACCACAAAATTCAATGGATTTTTTGAATTCGACATCAAACGAGGGAGAATCGCATAATTTGCAAAACAAAGTTAGAGAATGTGGCATTACTTCATTTCGAATGCTTCAGTCTCATCTTGTCACTCTTTCATGGATTCAAGGAGGGAGCGAATTTATGACAATATTTGGTCAAGATCGTCATATATTCATCGACTCAATATTCACCACTTTGACCCAACTCGCCGAGCAACTCAACCATGACAACTTTAATCACTCTGCATCGGCACTTGCATATAAGGCTCTTGTTACACAACTCACGCCTTTCCTCCAATTCAATATCATCAAGCCTGAAAGTTCAGTGATTTGCCAATCATTTCTTCGAGATACACATACCGAGCTTCGAGTTTTCCGTGATACAATTTTGAAACTCATGACATCGGTCTCGTCTTCGATTTATGAAAGATCTCGACTTCAGCAAGGGTATGATAATGGAGTAGAAGACTCTTCGATGCCAGAGGAAAATGGTCATACGGTTGAAAACTTGGAGCCTAACGATGGCAAGAGCACGGAATCAGGAGAGCAACATGATACCAGTGCCACGTCAGGGAACGCTCACGAGATCTCTATTGATGACACCTTACCCGTTTATGACACAAAGCCTGCAAACATGGTACAATGTTGTTTATGATGTATATGCTGATGACATGCCGCATATTGAGCATTCTAAACCTAATTATGACAAACATGGGATGGAAAAGAGTGATAGAAATACCACTTCTGATTCATCCGATGTGAGTCATAATGGGGGAGAAAGTGTTCAAAATGCTAAACATCATGATAGTTGTCTTATAACTGCTTCATTGACTGCTTCTGATTCCAAGATTAGAGAGCTCGAAACGATTGTAGCTCAACAATCAAAAGATTTTGAGGATGCCAAACTTGAATTTTCTAAGAAAACAGACAAATTTGAAGCATACTTTGAAAAACTTGAAAAGTCTAACGTTGTTCTTGAAAGAAAATTGGATCAAAAAGTTTTAGATTCTAAAGCTGAAAAGGATAATCTTTTGAAACAAATTCAGTTACTAGAGTCTAAATTGGCATCCCAAGATGAAGTGGTCAAAGAAAATGAGACCTTAAAAGCTCAATTTCAGGAAAAGGTTTTTGCTATAGCTGCGTTGAAAAATGAATTAAGGAAAAATAGAGGACCTAGTGTGGACACTAAGCTTGAAAAAACATCAATCTTGGGGAAACCGCCTACAAATCAGTTCGTCAGACAACCGATTGTCAAACAACCTACTGCATTTAGATCCGAGCGACCACAATCCTCGAGACCGTGGTTTGCCTCCCAAGTTGATTCGGTTCATTTTCCTAGACCAGTCACTCCAGCAACTAGGCCCTATGTGACCAAAACAGCTTTAGCAAGACCTAATAACATGATTGCCTCTAGTTTCTCTAAAAATACCAAGACCACGTCTAGAACTAGTTCAAATGACGTTCGCCATAAATCTTGTCAAATGGAAGCTATTCAAAAGACACATGTAAGAGATAGCAATGTCCAACCTAGTCAGATGCCTTCTAGATTACCCAACACTGCTAACCGTAGCATGTCATCTCCTAGGAGCATCAATCAATCATCTAGGAAATACTCGGACATTAAATATGCTACTTGTAAAACATGTAGAAAATGTGTCTTTACGGCAAATCATGATTCTTGTGTCAAGAAATTACTTGATGAGGTGAACTCCCGTGCTAGAATTAAGTCCCAGTGGATAGCTAAAATCAAACCCTTTGGTAAAGTTTGGCGCCCCACTGGTAGAACTTTCACTCTTGTAGGAAACGAGTGCCCTTTAACTAGGATAGTCTACGATTCTACTAAGTCTACTAGGGAGGAAACTGATAAACATGATACGTCACTTAAGCCTAAACTTAAGGTGTTCTATAAAAGGAAACGTTTTCCAGCTAAGACTAGTGAATCATCTACTCAGGTCGCTTCTGACACAAGTAAAGCCAACTGTGAACCCCCACGTGCTTCTAAAATTGATATTGCTAACCCATGTCAAAGCAAGCAAATTCCTAATGAGAATGCAGGTACCAAAGTTGATGTTCCAAAAGAACGAAGCGGTCCAACCATTGTATACCGTTCAACTAAGGACACTCTTAGAGTTTGGTTGCTGAAAAAGCAGATATCGGAGAAACAAGTGTCTTAGGGGATTCATGGTTAAGCTTACCAAGATGGCTTATGGGAAAATCACAGTCTGTAACCCGTTCTTCAAAGAAAGGAAAGTTTATCGCCGATGATAAACTTATCCTAACAATGAGAAATTCAATTTTCTCGGGCATGAGCTTATATAAAAAACATTCCAAGTTTTTAAGCTCATGCACAAAGGTTCACATTCAAATCACAGTCTGTGCCCCGTGCTTCAAAGAAAGGAAAGTTTATCGCCGATGATAAACTTATCCTAAAAACGAGAAATTCATTTTTCTCGGGCATGAGCTTATATTAAAAACCTTCCATGTTTTAAGCTCATGCACAAAGGACTTATAGTAACATCACAGACTATAACCCGATCTTCAAAGAAAGGAAAGTTTATCGCCGATGGTAAACTTATCCTAACAACGAGAAATTAATTTTTCTCGGGCATGAGCTTATATCAAAAAACATTCCAAGTTTTTAAGCTCATGCACAATTGCTCACATTCAAATCACAGTATGTGACCCGTTCTTCAAAGAAAGGAAAGTTTATCGCCGATGATAAACTTATCCTAAAAACGAGAAATTCAATTTCTCAGGCATGAGCTTATATAAAAAACATTCCAAGTTTTTAAGCTCATGCATAATGGCGTCTAATCACATCACAGTTTATGCCACGGACTTCAAAGAAAGGAAAGTTTATCGCCGATGATAAACTTATCCTAACAACGAGAAATTAAGTTTTCTCGGGCATGAGCTAATATTAAAAACATTCGAAGTTTTTAAGCTCATGCACAATGACTTACAGTTAAATGTCAGACTGTAACTCGAACTTCAAATAAAGGAAAGATTATCATTAATGATACCTTATCCTCATAACGAGAAATTCAATTTTCTCGGTCATGAGCTTGTCTTAAAACATTCGAAGTTTTAAGCTCAGAAAGGAAGGTGTATCTTTTAAATAAGAGAAATTTTTCTCATAAAGAGAAATTAACCTTTCTCGGTCATGAGCTTTCCGTTAAAACAGTCAAAGTTTTCAAGCTCATGAAAACGACTTCTAAGTAAATGTCAGCTTAGGACTCGTTCTTCGGATAAAAGGAAAGGTTATCGCCGATGGTAACTTATCCTTACAACGAGAAGTTTACAACTTCTCGGACTTGAGCTTTCCTAAGATATTCCAAATCTTAAGCTCAAGTAATTGGTTTTCAAAACTTTGAACACAATTTTTTCAAGAATTTCTCAAAAGGTTTTTCTAAATCTTTCAAAATTGTGTGTTCAAAAACGTTTTGATAAAAAGAGCATGTCTTCTGGAATCGATAATATTTACGAACCTAGAAATGTCATTCAATAATGAAACGGGGTTGTAAATAAAGTTCGAGCAAAAGTTTAAAAGATTTAAAACATGCTCCATATGGTTTGCTATTATTTCTGATAGTAACCCGCTTTTGACATTGAAGTCAAGCATTTCACCGGAAAGCTTTGACTTCAGAATCCGAAGTTATCAAATCCACAATACGAAGTTTGGTGCAATTGATATCTACATACTAGACGATGCGACTACTCAAACGACGACTACAGCTCTTTAAGTAGAACATGGGTCAACAATTTAGGGGGAGCAATTGTCAAGCGTTCAGATTATTCGATGCCGAAAGTGCCAATGTTCACAAGTTGGTGTCAAGACAACGATATCAAATTGTCCATGTGGTGTAAAGGAGAAGATAATTTCAGAAGTTACGAGGAAGACCAACATTCGTGAACAAGAACCATGTGCTTCTTTCATATGATGTTCTCCATCATTCAGGTCCAACCTCGTAAATTGCTAATCTTGTGAATACATCATCATATATGATCTTTGCACGTGATAAATACCTTACACTTGTGTTTAAAAGGTATTTAATTTACATTTCAAGTACACCCTCATTAATTTGAGGGGGAGCTTGTGTAATTCATGAAGATAATTAGATTTGCATTTTTCTTCCCAAATTTTCTTAAAATGATATTAAATCAATTGATATTAAAAACATCGATTGGGTTAATATTTTTAATATGGGGGAGAAAATGTGATTTAATATGGGAAATGATTAATCACAAATGGTTTGACTTAACGTGTTAGCTCATCCCGACATGTGCGAAATGTTTTCGGGTATCGTGGCATATGTTAAGGGGGAGCAAAATGGATTTGGATATTAAAATGGATTTCATGGTGACGTATACTTACCCACAACATCTTAATTCACGACGATGACGATTGTGGTGACATAAGGATGGTAGGATAGGTTAAAGTCCAATGATTCCACTAGAACCGGAGGAATCTTCCCAAGGATATTACATAGCTAGAAATAGTAGTCCTTAGGAAAGATGGAGAAAGATTGTGAACGCAGCTGAATGCCGACCAAGTACTTAAGTTAGCACTGGAACAATCACAACAAGGTGCTAGTTATGACGTATTGATAAGCATTGAAGGGGTTGAAGAATGAAAAAGAATTGTAAAGATAAAGGGTGTAAAGAAAGTAGCCCTCCTTACAACTTAGGCAGAAACCGGGTCAATTCATATGCTATTGAGATCATTCATGATTCTCGATATTGAAGATAGACATCATGGACCCAGTGATGCAAGGCACAACCCATCCCAGCTAACTCAGATATCTCTCAAAAGATATTTGTTTTAATCACACGGAGACAACACATTATCTATTGATTTATTCACTCCGAATAAATTGGTATTGAAAAGGTGGCACTCCTCTCCAGCCTCCGATCACTAAACTCCAAAATGCACGATCGAGTCTAGAGCCATTTGAGATCATCATATATCTCATTAGGACACACTTTCATAATTCCTTGCTTCTTCACACACTGTGAAAAGTAAGAAAGTTCTTAAGAGTCCTACGCAAAATCTTCATGATCTTCCCTGAACATCCAAGTAATACGAAAGTATTTACAATGAAGATGGAAATCCTTCTTGAGCGAACGTCAAAAAGCTCATGGTAGGTGCTTGTGCGATTCGTTATGAATCAAACTTGTGATAACTAGAAAACAACAGTGGTTTAATTCTTAAATGAATTTAAACACGTTCCAGGCCTCTACGCAATATCTTAGTGATCTTGCCAGAACATTCAGAGTAATACTATTAAGTATTTACAGTGACGAATGGAAATACTTCTAGTGTTAACATCAAACAGCACTTGGTAGGTAACTTGCAAGATTCTATGTGAATCAAGCTAGTGATAACTGGAAAGCAACGATGGTGCGGTTCTTAATTGAACTTCACTTGTTCCAGGAACATGAATTGACGGCTCCAAATCATGCGGATAATATTATCCAAATGATTCACTCTTTACGTTCGCAGTCAGCTTTGGACGGTCGAGTAAAGAGAATGGGTTTACCCGCGAAATCTTGTCAAGGAGGTTCTTTATTGAAACTACCTGCCACAAGTACGATATTTAATATCGTCCAACGGTCTTCACCGACCAGAGGTAAAATGCTACCGAATTAGAATGAAATGTTGAAGGCCATTTCATCCGTGTATATTGTTTGTTGCTAACTGTCTTATGCAGCGTAACAAGAAGGTGGCATTGCGGTGTACAATCCAGAAGAAGTCGTCACCACATGCTTATACTACATACAATTAGTACTTCAACAAATTCAAGAAAGTCTGAAGGTCAAGTCTTCCGCTGTATCAAACTCTAAAGCTTTCAAGAATTTAAAGGTATAAGTATGTGGAACATGAAGTCACGAAGAGGCGAATGTCACAAGTGACGAATGCACAAGGTCAAGGCAAGAAAACATGCTCAAGACTTAAGTCAAAGATCACATCAAGCATATTCACAAGAACAAGGTCGAAGACTCAAGCATAGATGCTAGGTTTAAGATTTTGTAAAAAGATGTGACCTCCCTTAGGGGGATATTGTTGGAAATACGTTTTTCCCAATAAAGTCTCGGTCACATCTTAGTTAGCATAGATCACGAGCTATAGACTATTTAGGAATTTGTAACTTGGAGTGACCTCCCTTAGGGGGAGATTGTTGGAAATACGTTTTTACGTATTTAGAAAGGATCGGTCACTCCAATAATATATTCAAGTAATAGGCTCGTGATCCAGTTTGTAAACAATATAGTCCATATAGCCCACATGTAGGGTGGGCTATATATACCCCCTCCTAGCATGTTAGGAGGGGTGGTTCTTTCATTTTCTCAACTTTCATTTTAAAAAATCACTTTCTCTCTCTATCTTTCTTTTCTCTCATTTCTCTCTCTACACCCTCATCTTCTTCCTCCTCCATCTCCATTCCATTTCAATAGATTAATCTTAGATTGCCAAATCCTAAAATATCGTAGACCTTCAGAAGTCTTTATGACTTTTGCATGTAATGGTTGTGAACTTAATGTAATGGAAGTCTTTACTTCAATTTTGGTTGTTGAAAGTTGTTGATTGTGTTTATGATTGCAGACCATTAGGAAATCTAAAGCAAATGAGTTTGACTAAAGGAAACTAAAGAGAACCAATAATAAAACCAACTTTGACATAGCAAAAGTATTACATACCAACTAAGATACCAAAACATAGTCTTAACAAAGTCTTACATGCCATATGAGATACTAAAACATAATCTTAACAAAGGATTGACATACCAAACGCTTACATAGCTTACTTTGACATAGCAAAGTCAAAACATAAAGATACTCTTTAAATCAAATCACTTCTATGCATTCTTACCAGCTACACCAGGCTTCTTTATTAGGGAAAACCTTGATGCAATACCTTTGGTTTATCTCCTTTACCTAAAAAAATAACTTTGGTTTATCTTAGAGTAACAAAAGGTGCACTTGGTGGCCTAGTAGTTGCACTTGCATAACCTTGTGATGGCATAGTACTTGCTTGTGGTGTCCTAGCAGTAGCACTTAGAAAACCTTGTGATGGCATAAGAGTTTCTTGTGGTGTCCTAGCATGAGCACTTGTAGAACCTCTATCATTTTGGGAATCTTGACCTCTTTGACCTTTGCAAGACCTTTGGTTGTGACCTATCTCCCTACACTTAAAACAAGTAATAGACTTTGCTGCTATACTTAACTTACCCTTCTTAACCAAACCATCATACAACTTAGCTGCACTTTCCTTTCTTTTCTTTATTGGTCTACCTACAAGAGTTTGATAATCTGGTGGTGTTAATGTAATTAGCTTGGTGCTTTCTTCCATATGTTTAGGCTATTGCAAGGATTAATCATAAAAGTATACATCTTTTCCCAAGTAGACAGCCAATAACATTCACTCACCCATAACTCAGGTATTCCAAGCTCTTACCCATTGGTTGCCATGTTCAAAATGCTTGCAACTGCATGCTTGCAAGGGATCCCTATAACTCCCACTTCCTACAGGCACATACTCTCATATTCATGTTGCAAACAAATTGATAGCCATAAGGACCATATACTTCATATAAATGTCCTCCATTCTAGTTAATAGTACGTTGAGCAACTTCCTTTTTAATGTGATTAAAAATGATTGCGACATAAGGTGTAAGCGACCCATTACTCTTGTTGATCACTTCCTAAACAATGACTATCCTCTTCATGATAAATTGTGTGGTGAACTCTAAGCAAGTGATGATGGGCTTATTTCTACCTCTAAGAGTTATCTGTTAAGAACCTCACACATATTCGTCATCAAAACATCACATTTAGGTCTTCCTCAAAACATAAATAATGAACAATGCATGACTTAATCTTAACCTATGACAATATGTATGAAACTACATATACTAAATAAAAATAAGTTACATACCGAAGAAATGAGACATGGCCCAATGATGAGTTGGGATCGACTTCAGCCAATCATAAACCTCTTTGTTTAACTGTCTTAATTTCATCTATGTTCTTGTCAAATAATTGAACAGTTGGGGAAGTAGCACTCCTCCACATAAGCTCTTTGTATGTTTGCCCTTTCCAGGATAACTTTAAGTTGTCATAGATATGTGTCAAACAATAACTATGTTCAGTTGCTAGGAATCTTTCTTGTAGAGCAGGTATGAGTCCCTAACATATTAGCAATGGTCATAGATAGTATGAAAATAAATGTATGAATGTAGATGTATGAGTACCTTTTGTCTATGTGCGATAAAGGTGAAGTTCAAAAATAATTTCTCTCTTTGGTTTCAGATTCAACAACTTCATAAGCCAAAGGGCAAGTTCCATTATTTGGATCCACGCCTACTGCAGTCAAAATCTGTCATGGATTTGGTCCATACATAAAACACTCATCTAACCCCAAGAGAGCTCTATTACCAGCTTTAAAACCTGTTGTTAAACCTCCAAGCATACATATTTCTTCTGAATTTCCTTGTCTCACTGTCCATTTCAGTTGTTCTTTCCACATCAATCTTGATTGCAGTTTCAGGATTTTGTTCTTGCAATTCCAAGCATTATCTTTAAGCCTAGCATAATGTTAGACCCAATCACCAACTACTCTTTCTTGTGCCATATGTTTTTCCCTTAACACTTTACTGTCTGAAACCCCCACTTTAAATTTCTTTCGTAACTGGTCTTTTAAAGCAGCTAAAGGGGCGTTTGGGTGGGGGATATTTCAGCATATTGATGGATATTCATGGTATTTATATTTTAATTTTATTTAAATATTATGTTTGGTATGACAAACGAAGGAATTAAGAATTTTCTGAATTGCCAAAAAGAGAGAAATTAAAAATTCCTCCAAATAGTGAAGAATTTTAATTTACTTTACAATTATTTTTTATAAACTTTTTTTCTAATGGTTTTTATTATGGTTTTTATTCATTTAAATAAACAATTTAAATTTTTATAAAATATTATAAAAAAAATTTATTCGGGTTTTTATTCCTTTAAATAGAAAAAAGTATATAAAAAATAAAAAATTAAAATTTTACTTGTTTAAATAAAAAAATTAAAAAAAGCTTATTTGATTATACTCGTATAAACAAGAAAAATAAATTTTTTATAACTTTTATAAAATTTATATAAACTTTTTATGAAATATATATATGATTTTCTTATTAAATCTATATAACTTTTTTATAAAATTTATATAGTTTTTTATAAAATTTATATAAAAAATTTATAAAATTAATAAAAGAATTTATATAATATTTATTCGTGTTAATTGTGTAGACTAAAAATATTTCAAAATATTATGAATTTCTGTCTATCAAACACACGTGGCATTTTAAATTCTGAAATTTTGAATTCTCAAGAATTTTAATTTAATAAAACTTAGAAATCTAGAAATTAGATTATAGAATTTTAAAATCTCTAACCAAACGGAACCTAAGGCTATTTTGAGATTTGGTTTTAATGTTTCTTCAACAGTTGTTGCTAGAAACTTAGTTGTGCATTGTTCACAAACCTTGTTTGAAGACATGTATGATCATCCTTAAAATGCTTAACCCTCCAAGTTTCTTCCCAGTGGACAAACTAGGGACAAGATTGGGAATCTTTTACAAATACCTTAGGTTTATCAAATTTTTGTTTCTTTAAGAGCCAAAGACTTACATGTTTTAAAGTGGACTTACCACTTGGTCCACTTGAACCACTAGGCCCATTTGACCCAAACTATGCTTGTGATCTAGCTTCATTGCTAAATGTTGGCACAATACCCCAACACTCAGCCCTAACTCTCACCTTATCATTTCTCGTCAACTTCAACTGCCTCCTAGTATTAACAACAAGCTTGCTAACCGTCTTCTTTATCATATATTTGTTAGGAAAAGTTTGCGCACAATATAAATTTTCAGCGTAAATCTGCCCATCCACAGGTTCGTGTTGTTTATATAACTTCTTTATAGCTTTATTCCTACTACTTTCAACATCATCTCGGTCACTAGCAGTGTCAAAATGTTCTAAATCTACATCTTCCAAGCCTAGTTGTTGTACTGGATCATTGTCTTCAATAGGGGATTTGTGACATCCTACCCATTCAACACTTTTATCAATGCTCTTCCTAAACTCATCCATATCTACCTAAACATCATTAATCATATCCTCTAACTCCACTTCAAAATCACTACCATCACTATCATTAGTCTCTTCACTCTCTTTTATCTGTTCACTACCCTCTATAGGCTCTAAACTAGGTTTAACAGTGTTTGGATCCAAGTCATCTCCTACATTTGGATTCTACATTTGGATCTTTAGTAGGTACAATTTCATTTTTTCAACATCAGAAGGGTCTAGGCCACAAAATTATCGGTCCAAGTCCTTTCCTACATTTGGATTGCCTTCTACTTCAATTGTTTTAGGTTCATCAACTGGGTGCAGGACATACAACCTCGTACGTTTGAACCTATCAACATACTTACTGAACTTTAACACATCATTATCATTCCTTAAAGGGACAAGAATAGTATCTAAATCCTTGTTTGGGATTCTATACCAAAACTTCATTTTTGGATTCTTATAACCTAAGCAAGCTACCATGCTGAATACTTCAACTACTAAAAAACAATCACAATCATTTTTATCAAACCAACTTACATTCCCATTATTGTAAACCTAATATGGTTTTCTACTAAGCACACCACCATGGTATATCTCTAATAAAAAACATTGGGCAATTGACCTATTGAAATAAAATACAACATTGGTTAATATAAATTGATCAACAATGATATATTTTCTAAAAACCCCCAAATAATAAAAATCTTAACATTATTTAAATCAAAATTTAATAGTTACTTACTGAATGTGTAATATTGATCAAATGAATGACTAGGAGGTGATGGTCCACAAATCTGTGCAAACATCGAATCTATAAGGATATATGAAAAACGTCTACAAAATTAACCAATTGACTAACTAATAACAATGTTTGTACTTTTCATCTTTGTATATCTTATTAATAATGAATCAATATATTTACAAGTGTTTCCTGGTTGTTTGCGGAATAACAACCAACCGATGAATGACAAACTAAACTCGCATTGTTCAAAGAAAGAAAGAAAACAATGGGAGGAGAAACCTATCCACTAAGATATTACATTGTGTGTTTCTATGGCTAGGAATTCCTGACCTCTCTAAACAATGAGACCACATATATATAGTGGGATGTGAAGCTTCCTTTGGAAGCTTCAATAGAGTCAAGTAACCACCTTGCACTTTCTATTCTTCTTTTTTCACCCAAAGGAAGTTCCCACTATTACTTCAGTGTCAATACTTCAGGTCTTCTTATTCATAGATGGTCTTCAGGGAGTTAGTGAGTTATTTCGATCACTCACTAAATCTATCATCCTGATCTTGGTTCTTTTCTTCACGGGCTGAGATCCGCCTCAGGGGTGAAGGAGTCTCTGGACTTCTAATAACATCTTGAGGATGACTCGGTGAACTTACTTAAGATCACCGACTTATAAACTACTTATGATATATTTCATTCAAATCAGTACAGAGACAATTAAGGCTCTAAATTGGCCCAACAATCTCCCCCTATTTGGATAGAAATATAACCTAAGTCTTTTAGTAGTATGTGAGCATAACGACTTCTTCTTACATACTAAGTTACAACAAAGAGACATAAAAGATAACAGCTTTCTGATCATTTGGTGTAGAAGTTGTTTAACATGTGCTCATACCAGATCTTCATCTTCATTACTAAGTGTAGTCTCTAATAAACATATTCAGCTACTTAGGTTATATGGTGTTTCAGAGACTTGTTCCAAACAGTGGTGATCAAACACGGCATAAACTATTCACTCCAAAATACTAAGAACCCAAGTACATTACAATCCCAAAACACTTGTTCACTTCATTTGATGTTAACATCAGCTATACACTACTCTTCTACCCAAAACCAACATTCTTGCTTTCAACAAAACCTCTAACATGTTCAAACACAATACCAACTCCAACTTCATCATTTCTTGCTTCATACATTCACCAGATACCCGTCGATACCCATTGAATGTGATGGATTTATTAAGTGATGCCCCTGGATAAATTTTAATTTTTGTTATGTGATTGTTTTTTGTTTTGTTTATCGTTGTGAGGGGTTACATTAGTGGGATGGTTGTGTTGTTTAATATGGTGAGGATATAAATCTAAGGTTCATCATCTCCCATAAACTCGCACATACAACACATCTAAGAAGAACAAGTATGCACAAGCAACCAATCGACTAACTAATAACAATGTTTGTACTTTTCATCTTTGTATATCTTATTAATAATATCGATTTACAAGTGTCGCCCGATTGTTTGCGGAATAACAACAGGGCGATGAATGACAAACTAAACTCCCATCGTTCAAAGAAAGAAAGAAAACAATGGGAGGAGAATCCTATCCATTAAGATATTACATTGTTTTGTCCAATATTAAATGATGATTATACACGAATTATAGAAGAAAAATAGATGAAAGTAGATGAATTCTAGAGAGATAAAGTAGAGAGAGAAGTGTGAAACTTAGGGAGGATAAGATTAAGAAAAATGAAATGGCTAACCCTTCCTAACATACTAGGAGGGCTTTATATAGTCCGCCTTCATGTGGGCTTTCTATGGACTATATTGTTTAGGTCGGGCTTTAATAAATGCTTAGTACCTTGAAAGAGGCCTTTTAAGCTAGCCATCAAGCCCGTATTTTCACGACTATTATACTACCTATTACAACGTTCTAATAAATGATACATATAAAACCTATGACCGATCATTCTTGTTTGACTCAATATTTTGAGGCTAACAGTCTCCCCCAATGAGAGGTTATTCCCCTTCGTCATTTGAATATTTGTAGAGATTACTGATCTCGCCATAACTGAGTCTTGAACGTGTAATAGTAGTCTTGTTCCTTCATACTGTGATCTTTGAGCCTTTGTAGTTGTCTTTCGACTTTGTCTTTTAATCTTGAGATCTTCAAACCATCCTTGACTTGTCTTTGCCATCTTGCGATCTTGTGTCTTCATCCACATACTCACACTATGCACCATCTTGAAAGCTTGCTAACAATCTTCTTTGAAGAGAGGTCATTCCTCTACATTAATAGTTAAGGAAGATTTTGATCATCAGATTTGCAGAAGTCATTAGCTTTCTTGATTGTTGAATATGTCTTTGGCCATGTGTATGTGGTTTTGAACCTTCGACTTTGTTAAGTACACCGTAACGCCACCTTCTTGAGACAAAACATAGACACGGACTAAATGGATTTGACATTTATCCTAAATTGGTAGCGTTTTACCTCCGGTCGGTGAAGACCGTTGAACGATATCAAATATCGTACATGTGATTAGGTAGATTCATATAAGAACCTCCTTGACAGGGTTTCGTGGCTGTACTAACGGTTCTCTTTACTCGAACGTCTCAAAGCAAGACTGTGAACATAAAGAGTGAATCAATTGGATAAGTATCCGCTTGATTAAAGTTGTCAATTCAAGTTCCTGGAACAAGTTTGATTCTTAAAGAATCATACCATTGTTGCTTTCCAGTTGACACAAGCTTGATTCATAAAGAATCTCGCAAGTCACCTACCGTAGCGCTGTTTGAGGTTGACACTAGAAGAATTTCCATTCGTCACTGTGAATATTAATGAATATCACTCTGAATGTTCTGGCAAGACCATAGAGATATTGCATTGAAACCTGAAACGAGTTTGATACGATTAAGAATAAAACCATTGTTGCTTTTTAGTTTTGCACATGTTTAATTCATAAAGAATCTTACACATGACCTACCACAGTGCTGTTTGATGTTAACACTGGAAGGATTTCTACTCGTCATTGTGAATACTAAGTAGTATCACTCTGAGTGTTCTAGCAATATCACAAGGATATAGTGTAGGACTCTCTTCTTCGTCATTTCGTGTGTCCTAACGAGATTTGATTGATCTCTTGGCTTTAGACTCAATTTATGCACTTTTAGTGGTCAGAGGCTGGAGCAGATGCCACCTGTTCAATATCAACAATCTCGGAGTGAGAAAGTCAATAGAATTCGTGTTGATCTTCGTGACAATAAAACAAACTTCTTTTGAGAGAAGCCTGAGTCAGCTGGGGAAGGGTTATGCATTACATCACTGGGTCCATGATGTGTTGTCTTCATGATGCGTTGACCTGGTTTTTGCCTAAGTTATATGGATGGCTACTTTCTTTACACCCTTTATCCTTACATTTCTTTTTCATTCTTCAACCCCTTAAATGCTTACCAATACATCATTACTAGCACCTTGTTGTGATTTTTCCAGTGCTAGCTTCAGTACTTAGTTTGCATTCAGCTACGTTCACATTCTACTCCATCTTCCCTAAGGACTCCTAATAATCTATTGGATTGTCCCTGGGAAGACCCCTCGGTTCTGGTTGGATCATAGGAGTTAAACCTAACCACCCTTTTAACATGAATAAAGTCATGGATTAAAGATGTTGTGGGTATTTGATTGTAACCATAAACCACTTTAAATTCTAACAAAGTATTTGAAAAACATTTAACACCTTGCTAGTTTTGTCGTTTCAGAAAAGCTCCCCCTTCACATGTGCATCGATAATTGAAAGTGTTTTGCACATGTGGGTAAGAGTTAAAGTGCTTGAGTCTATATATCAAATTTTAATCACATTTTCTCCCCTATCTATAATATATAAATCTTTTGATATTAGAGATACAAAATTTGATTAAAATATATCGCGAAAAATAGTCTTGAAAATCTTCGGGAGAAAAACATGTCTTACTAGCATGAATTATTTGGAACGTTCCCCCTCAAAAATTGATCCAATTAAATTGCCATTGTGAGGATGTGATCCATATTTTGCTTTTTGAGGTTGGGAGTTGTTGAACACACAATTTTGGAAAGATTTTGAGTAATCATTGAAAAACTCTTGAAAAATTTGTGTTCAACGCTTTTTGAAAAATCCATTTCTTGTTGACGACATGGTTTTTCGAAAGCATAAACTTGAGTTCATAGACTTGAATGTCTTGACGAATCCACTCAAGTGTAAGAAGATTTCTCTTCTTTTGCTGAGGGTAATCACACTAAGCCGTACACCACTCCGTGAATATCAATCCGGGTTGCAATCTGAAAGTGATTACAAGCCATTATGTTGAGCTGAAAACGTTGAATGTTTTGTGACAAGCTCAACCCAAGATAGATTGCTCTACCCGTTGTTGGAAAAATTGTCCGAAATAGACATTTTCCTTTATTAAAAATAGAAATGAAATGTTTTGAAAAATATTTACAACTTTCATTCGAGCTTTATGTACACACCCGTGTTGTTATTGAGCGACATTTCTAGGCACGTCCATATTATTGATACTGAAAGACATGTCGAGAAGAATATTTTTGGATTTTCAAAGATATTTAATTTTGTGTTTTGTTTTTATATGTTTTATATTTTTGTATTTTGCTTTTTCATTGATATTTACAAGTAGATGTTTGATAGATGAATCAAGCAGGCACCTTTGCCAGAATCTCCTAGTCTGCTGAAGTCAAACATCTCATACAATTTTCCTAACGAGGTACTCAAACCTATCTTTCGACAGAGCTTTCGTAAACAAGTCGGCTAATTGGTAATCCGTTCTAACAAAGTATAATTCAACGATACCGCGTTCAACTTGTTCCTTTATGAAGTGGTATCTGACATCAGTGTGCTTCGTGCGGGAATGCTGTACCGGATTGCAGCAGATGGATATGGCCGACTCTGAGTCACAGTACATAGGTACTTTATCAAAGTGGAAGCCATAATCCGTGAGTTGTGTTCTCATCCAAAGAACTTGAGCACAACACGCGGATAGAGACACATACTCCGCTTCGGCTGATGAAAGTGATGTGCAATCCTGCTTCTTGGAAGACCATCCCACGAGCTTATCTTGTCCTAGAAATTGTGCACCACCAGAAGTACTTTTTCGAGTATCAAGACACCCTGCGTGATCAGAATATGAATAGGCCATCAGAAAGAAACCGGTTTCCTTTGGATACTATAGTCCCAAATGAATGGTATTATTAAGGTACCGAAAGATTCGTTTAACCTCCTTGAGGTGCTTTTCAGTAGGTCTGGCTTGATATCGTGTACAATAGCATGTTTCATGTGCAATATCTGGTCTGCTTGATGTCAAGTACATGAGGGACCCGATCAAAAAATGATATTTTGTTTGATCTATGGCATTTCCCTCCAAGTCAGCATCTAGGGATGTGGTGGATAATGTTGTTCGAACTGGGTCACATGAGGTCATACCATGTTTTTTGATTATCTCTTGAAAATACTTATCTTGGTTAATAAAGATACCACGTGGGGATTGGTGAACTTGAATTCCTAGAAAGAATCTTAGTTCACCCATCATTGACATTTCAAATTTGTTGTGCATTAGTTTTTCAAACCATTTTGAAAGTTTTGGATTTGTAAACCCGAAAACAATGTCATCAACATAAATCTGCACAAGCAAAATGTCATCCCCATATTTATATATGAACAAGGTAAGATCAATGGAACCATTTGAGAAACATTTGGATACCAGAAATTTCGAGAACTCGTCGTACCACGCCCTTGGAGCTTACTTTAGTCCATATAGCGCTTTGTGGAGACGATACACCTTGTCAGGATAATGTGGATTGACGAATCCTTCCGGCTACGTGACATAGACTTCTTCCTTCAAAGGACCGTTATGAAATGTTGTCTTCACATCCATTTGATAAACAGTGAATCCCTTATGTGAAGCATAAGTAAGGAAAATCCTGACCGCTTCCATACGAGCAACTGGTGAAAATGATTCTTCAAAATCAATTCCCTTTTTCATGCCATACCCCTTAGCCACTAGCCTAGCTTTGTTCTTGATGATTGTGTTTTCTTCATCCATCTTGTTTTTCCAGATCCAGTGAAGATTTAATGGAGTAACATCGTATGGTCTGTCAACAAGTTCCCAGACTTTAAGTCTTTCAAATTGAAGAAGTTCATCTTGCATAGACTCAATCCAAGAATGATCAGCCATGGCTTCTTTGATGTTTTTTGTTTCAGCTGTAAATCACGGTGAGTGCGAACATACAAACATCGCCATCTGTTGCTAGTTTTCGTCTTGTACGAACGGGCTGTGAAGGTTTTCCAATTACTTAAACCAAAGGATGATCTCGGGTCCAATGATGTGTTGACGGATGTCGTTGGTAGAACGTATGCATATTTGACGGATCAACATGGCGAGTAGAAGTCTCTCAAGTTTCATGTACCGATGTGCCGAATGGATTGTGAAAATCGTCATCGTTAGGTAATGCATTGTCTGCTTGATTTGTGTTCTCTGGAGCAATGACAGTAGTTGTGGATGTTGTAGGGTCGATTGTTGAAGTGATATTCTGAGGAGGTAAATCTGCAGCAACCCGTGTTGAAGTAGATGAAGTTGTATCCTTTTTTTGACGATGATCGGTATCATCATTCTTATCATGAGTGACAGCGGAAGACTTTGATACAACATGTTTCTCCCCTGTGAAATATTCATCAAACATTGCTCCGTATAACATTTCCAACTCTTCAATTGTCGTGTCAACTGTCATATATGCTCTAGGAACATTTCCTTGAACCATCTTTGAACTTGATGGTTCATTTCTGTTGTCTTGAGTTCCGAGTTCCGTGCGGTTGTGCACAGAAGTCTTTTGTCGTTGTGGATCGGGACTTAAACTGCTTTGTTCAAGTGTCATTTCTTGCAATTCATCGAATCTGACATGAATAGTCTCGACTATCAATTTTGTTCTCTTGTTGTACACATGATATCCTTTAGACTGAGTTGCATATCCCACTAGAATGAATGCATCACCTTTCTTTTTCATCTTGTTCATATTTTCACCATCTCAAATTGTGTAACACGTACATCCAAAAACGTGAAGGTGTTTGAGTGAAGGTTTGCGATCATAAATTATGTGTTACGGTGTCTTTTCGTGTCTTTGAATAATTAAGAAACGGTTTTGTGTGTAGTATGCGGTTAACACGGCTTCGGCCCAAAAGAATAGTGGTAGTTTTGTAGCGGATAATAATGTTCGAGCAGCCTCAACTAAAGTACGGTTACGTCTTTCAACAACACCGTTTTGTTCAGGTGTTCTAGCAATAGATGTTTCGTGTTCAATCCCTTCGGCTTCAAAATAATTCTTCAGATTTGAATTCAAGAATTATGTGCCTCTGTCAACACGTACCACTTTTACTTGAGCTTGAAGACCACGTTGTATCCGCTTAATGAAGTTGATGAGAACTTCAGGTGTTTCATCTTTGGATCTCAAGAAGAAAGTCCACGTGTACCTTGAGTAGTCATCGGCAATCACCAGAATGTATTTCTTCCCATTGTTAGTTTGAACACGCATAGGACCACACAAATCCATATGAAGAAGATCTAACCATCCTTTAGAGCTTGGTGTAGTCTTTTTCTTGAAACTACTTCGTTTAGCTTTACAAAGCTCACAAGAAGAACAAAGATGATCTTTGATGATTTTCAAGCTTGGAAGGCCTCTCACAATATCTTTCTTGGAAAGTAAGTTGATGGTATCAAAATTGAGATGAGATAGGCGTTGATGCCATAACCATGCCTGAGTCATTGAAGCTTTAGCCATGAAGCAAATTAGAGTTGTAGAAGTTGTGTCTTGAAGTGAGATTGTGTAAAGATCTGTACCCCGTAAACCAGTGAGTAAATCATTCCCATCATAATCAAGAACAAAACATGTCTTCTTTCTGAAAGCAACCTCCAAATCTTCATCACAGAATTGACCAACCGAGAAAAGATTGTGATTGAGTCCTTCGACGTAGTATACTATAATAACCCGAACATAACGTCATTATTTTACCCTAACTATGTAACGGATTTTGAATTTCTAAGTATCGTTATGTTTGACGGTTTACGTTGAAACCGATAGTGTGTGGATATATTTAATCGTTGTGACGATTGAAGAGTACTAATAGTGATCGTGATGCCAATGGATGACCAAGTATTATATTCTAGTATCGATTATTTCGATATTTGAGATTTTTGAAATTTTTATTTCATTGCGTATAAAACGTCACAACTTTACAATTTTGTTTTGTGTGCGTTTAATTATTAAAACGATCGATTTGACAAACGAGATTTATACTTTCATGAAGCCGGGACCAAACCCGACTCTCGTAAATATTTTAAAATTGACTATTAGTCATTTTCCACTTTTTAACTAATATTTTAATTTTAGTCCAAAACTATCCATAAATTACAAAAACTACCCTAAACTAACTACCATATAAATACCTTCTTCCACCTAACCTACACATAAAAAAACTATTTTATAAAAATCATCACCATCTTCTTTCTCCTTTTTTCTTTTGCCGTGAACATGACACACCAAACAACCCATTCTTTATAATATAAAGTAAGACCCATTCTTATTATTTTTTTGTGATCATTTTGGTACTATGTTTACAAACATGTAATAACTTTCATTTTTCCAAATTATTTTCAAGATGATTAAGATTGTTTGATCCTTTTTTATGGGTATATGATCATGTTATTATTATTATAAATGGGGTTTTTGAGTGCATGCAAGTAATTTTTAATCAAGTGAATTCTAGGATGATCAAGTGGTATTAGGGGCTGTTTTGATGTTAGGAATGATTGATTAGGTGTTAGAATGAGATGCATGATGATGCATGTTGAGAAAAAAGGGAAAATCTAGTCATTTTGAAAAGGGTATTTTGGGTAGATTATTTGTTAAATAAATTCGTGGGTTTGAGGTAATATAGTCTGAGAAATGATGTGATATGGTTGTAGTAATCTTGAAGACGCTTGTTTTACCGCTTGAATGAGCTTCTAACTCGTCACGGATCAAAAGTTATGCTAGTTTTAGTATTCGTGTACCGGGAGAAGCAAATCGGCACAATCCGAAATTGTGACTGATTTTGGGTCGACTCTCGGAGACTTTAGGCATGGTTAGATAATTGATACTATTGGTTTTTAAAGTTTATAAACTTAGTATTATGAGTCTAGTAGTGATTTTAAAAGGCGAAAGGTCAAGATAGTATTTTTAAAGTGGTATAAACTGTTTTATAAAATTGGTACACATTATGTCCCATATTTTAGAGTCGAGTAAAGTGTCGAGCTGATAGGTTTTAAAGTGTGAACATTGGCTCAAATTTTGGTGACGTCTTATACAGGTTATGAGTGACCTTACACCAAGTTTCATCGAAATTGGACAAGTTTAGATAGGGTAAATCGGTGTGTACATTTGGAGTGTACTTGCTGATTTGTATTTTGGACACATATTTCAATGCTCGTGTGGCGTGAGTTGAGTATTCACTATTGGAGATGGTGACTTACTCAAGTGCTTAGTCATTATATAAATGACTTAGTTACTGGTCCGAGTGAAGTAAAGTGATAGTTTGACCTGCGTTGACTTGGCGTCTTATGACGGGTAAATATCGAGAGTGCAAGTGTTTAAAAAAATAGTGTTGGATAAATGGGATAGTATGGATTCACTTGGTTCGTATCACTAATTATGAAGTATGAATACTTTGAAAATATGTATGTCATATTATACTTAATATATACCGATATTTGAGTCATTGATTTTATTATATTAAGTATGTTTTAAAATACTTAAGTATGTTGCTAAGTGCGAACCTTATTTGTTAGGTGGCGGATTTGGACATGTATATTTGGAAGGCATCTTCACTTCGACGATCACTACTACTACTAGCTTCGTGTATCATCTAAGGTGAATTTATACCCTCGCTTTTATATTATCTTGTAAATGATTCTTAACCCGCGAGGGAGAATACATGATGTTTCATAAAATGAACACAAGTTGTTTTTTGTTAGCTAGACCCGAATATGATGATATATGCCTAAGTACCATTGTCTGATGAAGTCCCTAAATTTCATGAACTGTTAATTACCTTGCGAGGTAAACGCTAATACATATGATAGATCTATTTGGTTTGCAGCCTTATCCTAGGGTATGTATCCTTGTGATCACCTGAAAGGGATATTATGTATAAGAGGTCGTTGGTATATGACAATATTATTAGTTTTAGGGGCGTTGTAAGTGACTCGGTTTGACGTGTTGGTTAACGTTCAGTTGCATGAGCTTAAGGTATTTATCGATATATATATATATATATATATATATATATATATATATATATATATATATATATATATATATATATATATATATATATATATATATATATATATATATATATATATATATATATATATATATATATATATATATATATATATATGACTTGTCTGTGTGACAAGCTTGAGATTATTAAAATTCTTGTGTTCAAATGATAATTTGCAAAACTGATAGACTTGCTCAACCGTTGTGTTGATGATTTTAAGCATGTATATCAGGTAATCAGGTTGGATAGCTGTGGAGCATGCGAGGAAGGAGTTGGTGATTACTTGTCTAAAGTTTATATTATTTTTCCATCCTTTGAAATGAATAAATGACTTTTAAGTCTTTGATGAATGATGTGTTGGTAACGGTTTTTGGGACTAAACGCTACTCTGTTTTTATATATATTAGGATGGGAAACTTTTAGACAAGGTTGTATATTATTTTAACATCTCTTTTGAGGTCGTTGTCTATGATTGTGTGCGATGTGCTATGAGTAGCGCCCCAAAGTGGTATTCAGCTGCGTGGTAATTTGGGGGTGTTACAAAATGGTAATCAGAGCCACACGTTATAGAGAACTAGGTTGATTTTGAAAAACTTAAACTATAACTTTGGTGTGTTCTAAAAAGTTTTAAGCATGCAACTACTCCGCATGGCTCCGGTAAGTCTATTCTTGCATTACTTTTTGATTGATTGTGATTATGTGAACCTATGTGTATATAGGAATCGTAGTATGTATATGTATGATCATACTATGGTGTTTAAAGGCATTGCATGTGAAGCAATGGTCTTTGAATGATTGCCGTACATTTTATAAGACGGTTTTGTATAGGATTTGGCCTCACCGCCAATCACCGATCTTGATAATTTTGTATTATCTGAATACGAGTGTGAAACTCGTTTGATACTTTGAGTATGTATATATTGTTTCGTAATCTATCGCATATCGAATTGTTTAAGTTCGATTGTTATCATCATATCATGATGTGCCATTTTAGGACATATCCCTTTGAAACGTAGTTGATTGATGTGATATTCGTGTTCCGAGTACTTCTTATGATTTTGAAGTATCATTTATCCGAGGCGACATATTCTATGTAATGCGACGTGTGACTTGATTTTATAAGACTACGTTTTATTGGCGAAAAGGAGGATGCCAATGTTGGACTTAAGATATATATATAGACTAATCATATATATATATTTGGGTACAACAAAGATATGCTCGTAGTAGTCATTCGGTTGAGTGACTTAATACCTTGCATCTAAATGGAATGGGACATTTAGATATAGGGATTTTAACTCGCCCAAGTATGAGTTGTTTAAGGTTGTCTTATTGAAATGGGTTGCGATATTTGAATAAGAAAGTTTTAAACCACTAGACCATAGATTCTTGTGTTTTCCGTATTCAAATGAAATGGGACGTTTGAATGCGGAAATCATGATGTAAGTTTAATTAACACCTTATACTTACTATGTTATGTAATTTGGATTTGGTACCGTGTTGAGAGGTAGTAATACTTGAGTAGGATGACTTATAATCGTCTTGTTGAAATGGATTGGGACGCCTTTTCATTTGAACAAGAAAGTTATAAGTTCCCGGACCGTATATTTATAAACTATTGTATACATGGAAGGGGACGCCTTTTGATGTAGACAAGGAGTTATAAATGAGTGGACCCAAGTATGCCTGGCTTGATTTGTGGATGTTTGGCATGCGTACATCTTTCTTCGAATCGTGTTTCGTTGGTGTAAATCGTTCAGTGTCGTCGTCATTATGATTATCGTCGATTATCATCTATGCATGAGTAACCCGTTGGACTTCTCTCGAGTTGTGATTTATTTCGATGGACCATTTCTAATGTGTCTCGATGATCACGAGCTTTATAAGCAGATTGTTGAGAACCATTAACCGTTCCGAGAATAGGCGACTTGTTTAAGCGTCACCAGGTTTTATGCGTATATTTGTGGATTGACCGAGGATTAAGTTATCAACGAAAACTTATCATGGATGTAAAGATCATGTAATTTTACTTGCTACTATCGAAGGGTCATCGAAGACTTTTCTTGATGACAAAATTATTGGGGGCTAGTATGACGAACTAAAAACGAGGAATATGATGCATCCCTTGAGCACTAGAGAAGAAGTTAGTAGGATGCTTTTGTATGTTGACTACTGGAGCAGAAGCTATTGCTACACCAATGGACCGAATTTCTTAATGATTGGAATTAATAAATTCATTACCACCTTAAGGAGTATGTTGTAGCTGACACCGCAGGTGAGAAGACTCTGGGAATTGAGTTATTGTTATCAAAGGGTTCGTTCAAGGTTTTTCTCGATGATCAACGGTGGAGATCTATATCTGATGATTATGATTCGACCTTTGCTTCTAGGTACTTATATGGTATGTGATCTAGTCGAGTGATCGTAAGTTGTGCGAACTTGAGGCGGCATTGTCCAATGACGTCCGATTACGGAGAATGTATACCATGTAATATATTTTTGACCTTCAACGATGATGTTTATTGAGACTTTGATGCGCGTGGGCGGAAGTGAGATGGTGTCTTTATATTATCATTTGAGTATGGATCAGCGTGTGAGCGCCCTCCGATGACAAAATATTTTCTTGTTATTTCTTTCTGATATGTGTCCATGGCTATCCGGCCAATGGATATCCTTTAATTTGCAACCTTCCTTTTGACTGGACATACCCGAAAATCCTGTCATCTACTCTTGTCGTCGAATGAGCTTCATGTAATTCATAAAATTTTCGTGTGTCAAGCTTGAAGGAGTGTTTGGTAGATAAGGATTTATATATCCCTTTAGGTGGGATACAACTTGAAGACAAGTTGTGTTTTGTAGAAGAACCAGTGGAGATCTTCGATCGAGCGGTTAAGCGTTTGAGACCAAGTAAGTTTTCTTTACGAAGGGGCGATGTAATTCAAGACGTGGATCGAGATTCACATGGGAACGTGAGGACTTCCTTAGGAAGAAGTGCCCTTGTCTTTCCTAGTGGTACGCAATACGAGAATGAGGCGACGTGAGCGCCGGGACGTCGCTCCTTAAAGGAGTTGATAATATAACCCGAACATAACGTCATTATTTTACCCTAACTATGTAACGGATTTTGAATTTCCAAGTATCATTATGTTTGACGGTTTACATTGAAACCGATAGTGTGTGGATATATTTAATCTTTGTGACGATTGAAGAGTACTAATAGTGATCGTGATGCCAATGGATGCTTGATATGAGTGTAATTACTCATATCATTTATATCATTAAATGAGCATATAATGCATAAAACATATGAATATGGCCTTGTATGTGCAATGTTTTCTTGTTTCATGTGTGTAGGTACCAAGATCACGAAAACCGGCAAAACCGACACGAGATTTGAAGATTCTATCAAGAGCCAAAAGACAAGTCGTTTTAAGACGGGATTCAAGTTTATAATGTTAAATGGGCCAAGTGGGTCCCTCAAATGCTTAATGGGCCTTATATCCCATTTATGGAATTATGGAGTTAATTATTTGGAAAAGGCCCATTACAAGCCCAAACGTATCAAAATAAAGTGACGGTTTGAAGTATTTTCTACAAATTAAAAATCCCAGTTGACAATTATGAAACGAAGGAAAGTTTTGGGTTAAGCCCAAGATTCAAATAGAAGATGGTGCAAAAGTTGTATAAAACTTTGGGGTCAACAATTTACTCGGTCAAAACAAATAAATAAAAAGAAAGAAAAAAGACGCGACTGAGAAAAGAAAGGGGAAGAAACGCAGTCACAAGAACCCTAACAATTAGGGTTTTTCATTCCTTTGTGCAACTGATGCACGCGCTAGCAAATCAGGTTATTCCGGGCAAGAAGGGCGCGTGTCTACACTTAGATTCCAAGTACTATGCGTCCACGTGGCCATTTGAGACGTCACAACTAGCCTATGATTGGATGATTCCACTGCCACCAGCAAAAGGGCCAGTAATATCATGCCAAATCAGCACCAAAGAAGCACAAGTTTAGCCAGGTTGGCAATCCGAGTGAACAAAGGCTAATATACACCCTTGGATGAAAACCGAATGGAGAGAGAATCAGAGATGCTTGATCCAATGGCCACATATCACTTCTTCATCAACAACCCACCTTTTGGTTCATCAATAAATACCCCTCTAAAAAATCAGTAAAGGCATCCCTTCTTTTACTTTATCGTTATAATGATAGTTTTTAGATTAAAATTGTAATTTTCTTTTTCAAGTATTGTAATATTTAATTTGGTGAAATAAAAATTTGTTTTTTGTCTCGAAATCTTTTTCCTGCATTTGTTTAATTTTTATACAATTTAAATCTATTAATAGCTATTGTTATAATTGAGAGATAGTCAGTTAAGCTTAATCAATAGCTTGAGTAAATTATTAAGTAGATTAGGGATAATAAATTTATCCCCACTGGATAAATGATAAACATAGCTGCTGAATCGAGGATGATTGTGATGGTGGCTTATGGAGTTGTAAGTTCACGATGTTTTAATTTGATGGTGGTTTATGGTTCGAGATACAAAAAAGTTGAAAAGAATGGTGTCGTTTTAGTCTACGGTAGTTCAGCGCTACCTTCTACATCAAAGGATTCGTCATTCAAAGGTTAAGCTCATTTTAATAATTTTCTTTCTATTTTTGCTGTTTGATTTATTGAAGAGTTTGAATGTTATTGATTTTAGGTTTGATTAATGTTTTTCTTGTTTGAGTATAGATGATATTCGAATTTGATAATTTTAATGCGTTTTGAATCTGCTAAAATGATTTCGATGTGAGGTTTATGACTTTGTATTGATTTGATCTAGTGTGGCTGCTGAATGATTTTTGTTTGAGTAATAACTGCTATAGTGTGTTTGTTTACATCATAGGATCTAGTGAGGTTAAATGGCTCATGTTTGTTTAAGCTTTGTAAACTACTGATAAAGTGATTTTACTGAATGTTTATTATTCAGTTATGTTGAGTATGTGTTGTCCTTGTGGCTCAAATTGATCTTAGCGTTGTTAGACTTTAGATTGTTCGGTTTGGTATACGAATGTTTTGGCTCAATGTTTCCTGATATTAATCTGTTGCTGGTTTCGTTTATAAGAGTGGGATGCCGATTTTCTAGTTATTGAATCATTTATACGTTTGCTGATATAAAAGATTTTAAACTGCTGAGATTGATTTTATTTGCATTATATTGGTTAACTGATTTGGTTAACTGTTATGATTTATGTTGGATTTGTGAATCTGTCATTTACTATGGTGTTTGGTCTACTGTTTTGATTTATTATGTGATAAATTGATTGATTGCCTGTTTTGTTTTCATTTGCTATTCCTGATTATAGTAGAGTTATATTAATATAGTTCGTTACTGTTTCTATTTTTTTACCCTAATATTTTGTTGTGTTAAAAGTTGATACAGTAGAGTAAAATCAGTTTACACTCCAAAATATATAATTCACAAAAATTTGTCCTCCACGGGACTCGAACCCGTGACCTCACGGTTCACAGCCAACGCCATTACTAATTGCTCTAGCATCTCTTTTTGTTTATGTTACACGTTTACCTAGTATTAAACTCTATTATTTTGGACTGTAAGTTTTTATTAAACGTTTATTTTCAATAAATTGTTTAGTTTTAAAGTAAAATAAATATATATTAATTAGTTTTATTAATAAAATTGTTTAATTAAAATTTTGTAAAAATTATTAGTTTAAATAAAATATAAAAAAATATATTATTAAATAAAGTTTAAAGATAAAAATAAATATTTAGTTAATTTTTAAATTAATATTATTTTGACAAAATTTGTTACAATAAAAAGTAAAAAGAAAAAGAAAAAGTATAATATGGATTTAAATTGTCTTTTAGATTTAATTTGGGTAGACGATTCATACACTTTATGTTAAAAATGTAGGATTTTAGATAAAAAACGAAACGTATTCAAATCGATTGTCCAAATTAAAACGAAAGTCTCAAATTCACAATTTCTTCGTGTACAACGAAACGGGATCACTCTTGTGTTTAATTAATTCGTCTTTCGCTTATTTTGGATTATTACTTTTTCCTAAAGGTAATTTCCTTAATTTGCTCTATAACGTATTATATTAAAATACACCGACACTTTCCCACACATCAAAAATTTTGGCGCCGCTGTCGGGGAATTTGTGTACGATTCTTTCGTGGCGATTTGTTGAATGTTGATTTGAAGAACCTTTCCGTCCTAGGAAAGTTTTTTATTTTTCTATATATAGTATATATATCATTTTTTGTTTTTTTGTTATTAATATATTGTATTATGTAGAACAATAAATTCACCTACCTCCAAAAGCGTGAAAACGCAAACCTTAGTTGGGATTTCATAACCTAGCTATTGTATTCGAATCCAAAACAAACAAATAAAGGAAAAATAGATCAATACTAATAAAAAGTTTGAACTCGATTTATACAAACTATAAGGTGGGTATAAGGTGACGAGCTATAAAAGGCCGTCTAAGGAAAAAGGTTTTTAAGTGCTTTGTGCCACTTCGTTTCCCCGCTTGCTTGTGCGTATATTGAGAGGGACGACCGACTATTGGTTTGCCAATTCAAGTAGTAATAAACCTTATTTTTGTCGTTTTTTACTTATTGAACCTCGAGACGTTTAGGTTTTCACCTACGTTTCAAAGTCGACCGAGGGTAGTTTACTTCCATAGTAATTATCCTTACTCCTTGTTTTTATCAATCTTTGATTGAGCAATACAAAATAAAAATACCAAAAATAATTTTCTTCTAATCTATTTTCTTTTCTCAAACCCTCTAAATTCTCGTCATTTTGGTTTATGCAATTACGATCTACTCGGCTTTTGATTAATCACGATACACTTGAAAACATTCCTCGTAGAAATAGGAATCGTCAACAACGAGTAGTGGAACCCGAGCTTCCACCTATGGTTGTTAATATGGCCGATAACCGAACAATGGAGGAATTGCTCCGTGCACCCACCGAAGAGTACTGATGAGACTGTATTTATACATGGTCTCATCGTCCAAATCGGGCTTAAAACGATTAAAATATCATCAAAATACCCATATATGTGCTTGTATTTGTTCATTATGTATTTCAGGTACGGATATCGTGAATTCACTAAAAGATCAAAGGAATCAAGCAAAAACGAACACGGGAAACGAAGCCGCACAAAGAACCGGACCCGAATCATGATTTTCCTATCAAGTCCTTGAAGAATTGAAGATTGGCAAGTTTGGTCCCTCAACTATTGAAGACTTGTCACAAATGACCCTCCACTATTCATTTGTACAAGTTACATCCTTGAAGTTTGAAGACTTTACATGATAAGCCCTTGGAAATCACAAGAATTGCCATTTTAGTCCTTATTCATGGTTTTACTAAAACACAAGGACTAAATTTGTAAAAGGCCAAAAGATATTAACAAAGGATTTTGAGTGTTTTGCTATTTGAATACAAAGTGATGAAATCTTGGAACAGCAGGGGGGTCTTTTGCCATAAACCAAACCCAAACCCACCAAATACCCAACCAAACCCGTTTTTACCCACCCATTTCACCCATTTTACCCGACCAAGCCCAAAACCCAAGCCCAAGTCAACTCCACCAGTCAAACCCCATTAACTCTCTTTTAAACGTATTTAATAAAACAAAAACGTGGGAAACATATTTTTAAAACAAAAAGTGGATTAATACCACTGTTTAACCATCCTTACCACCCCTAGAACCCTAATCCCCCAAATTCACAAATGAAAGGGTTAATCAAAATTGATTGCACTTTTCACCTATTAAACCCTCACCTAACAAACCCCACAACCCAGAAAACGACCCTTGTACTTCTTGTCCCCTCTACAGCTCACACTCATCACATGATCAACACTTTAGACTGACATGAAGACCAAATCAAGGGCTCTCATTGATTTCTTGCTCTCCACAACTTCAAAGAACGTTCAAGATCACTCCAATCCAGCTGTCTTCATCAGAATCACATGGGAACAATTTTTGACCAAATTTTCAAATTTCGTCCAAGGGTAGAACTGGGATTCTACTGATTAGGGTTTTAGCATTTTTATGTATTCTAGACCATTCTATTATCCAGTATATAAAGGGTGCATGTACCCTTTATTTCAGTTGTTCCAGTTTTTTTGTAAAAATTTTAATCTATTAATGAAAGTGAAAAATTAAGTTTTATGCAAAAATTCTGTGTTCCATTTCATCCTTGTCTTAGTATAAACAGTAATTTGGTTTTGAGAAGTAGTGTAAGTTTTTTATTGCAAGTTTAGTTAAAAAGTTTTTTTTTATCATCTTTTATTTATCCAAATTTTCAGAAACAAGTTTGTGAATCAAAACCCCATGGAAGTGAAAGTGGAAGTCGGGTTTTGAACTTCACAACCTGTTTTGAAGGTTGTTATTCAAACTAAAAAGGTTTCAAAAAGTTGGTGATTTCAAAGGATTTGTGAAAATTCAGTTTTCATTTTTCTTTCTTTACTCAGTTTTACTGTACCAAAAGCCATAAGCTACAAACTTATGGCCTTTGATACTTGAAGTTTATTCCTGGTTGTTTGTTATGTGCAGGTATCAAGTAACAAGTACTCCATCCATTCCATTTTTTTTCTTTTGTTGAAGAAATATTGCACCCTGGTTCTGTTGTTGAACCTCAGCAGGGTTCTTGCACTTCTCACAAGTGATCATAAGCTCAGAAAAGTGATTAAGGAAGGCATCAGCTATGAAATCAGGCTTGAACCCCTTTTACATATTTTTTTTGAAATTTTATGTGACATTGAGTGAATTTGTGTGAAAATGGTTTATTTGTTAATTTTATGTGTTTGTTCATGCTTGTTTCAGTCCTTTATGCATGTTATGATAGTTCTTAATCAGTATTGAATTGATTTGAGTGATTTTGTTTTGAAAATTTCCATTTCTGTATTTAAGGTGGTGTTTGGATTTGCATTTTAGTTATCAATTAATGTTAGCTTTAGGCTTATAACCAGCATAGACACACTTAGTTAGTGACATTAGGATAACATAAGTAGTTGGTAGTTAGATTGGAGTGGATTAAAAGAAAGTTGTAGGTTAAAATTGGCTTTCATAGCTCAAAATCAGAAAGATTGCAAATCTGCCTTGTTTTTAGCTTTAATTTGCCCAACAACTTGAGTAATCTGTTTAGTATAGGTCCAACCAGGGCTTGTTATTAGTTGTATGTTATTTGGTAGGGTTGTGTGCTTAATTTGAGCATTGGAAAATCATTTTTGTGCATACTATATCAGCAAAAGTACCCCAGCCATTTTTTCTGTATTACAGTAACTGCTTAGGGTATATTGTGTGTGATTTTGTGTTGTTAGTTGTGATTTTTCTTGTTTGCATAGACTCCCTACACTCCACTGAGTGTAGGGGTGCCCCATTGTCCAACTAAAACCAAATCAAACAGCTTTCCTAAGCTGAAATACCACCAGACTTTGATATTGCACTAGCAGTGGGAACTTCATTACCCCTGCTAGTGCTGTTGTTTCCACTGCTTGCACAAAAAGACAGAAAGTGACCAAGTGTCACTTTCACAATCTTAAAATTTTGTCTTTTGTGAACTTTTTTAAGAATTAGGGTTTCAAACTTTTTGCATTATTTTTCTTTTTTAATTTCTGATTTTTCAGTATAATTTAATTTTTTGTTACTGTTCATTAAGTATTTTTTAGGTTTTATTGCATTTTTAATTACTTTTTATTATTCTGATTTTGTCTTTTAGTGTAAAAAATCAATATTTTTCAGATTTAGAATTTTTTTTAGATTTAGAAAATTATTTTAAGATTTTTAGTTTAAAAATTTATTACTGTTCACTTTTTTAATTATTTTTTATAATTAATCTAGTATAATTAGGGTTTAATTATTAATCAGTTTTATCTTTTAGTGCAAATTTTTACATTTTTCAAACTTTTTCAATTTTCTACTGTTCATTAGAGTAATTTAGGATTTTTAAAATTGTCAAATTAATTTTGGCATTATTTTATTCTTTTTTATAATTATTTTAGTCTAAAAATAGTTTTTAGTGATTTAAAAATAGAAAAATAGTTTTTAAAATTTAGAAAAAATAGTTTTTAGTCTTTAAATAATATAAGTTAGTTATTAGTTCAATAAATTAATATTTGGGCATTTTGTTAATTATATTTAATTTTTGGGCTTTAATTAGCATTAAAAATTGAATATTTAATTAATAAAAGGTTTTAAAATATATTTGTTGGATTTTTATTCTTATTTATATTATTTAAGACTTAGTTTTAACTTTTAATTAATTTTTAGGTTTAATTTTTAATTTCGTCACGTTTTACGTATTTACGTTCGCGTTTTACGTCAACGTCGTAGTTTAAATCGTAGTCGTAGCTCGTCTTTAATTTTTCTCTTCTCAACCAAAAACGTCACTAATCCAAACTTGATTTTATATAAATTGGCACATTAATACACACACCTCCTTCGAGAACGAACTTGGAATTTATTCGTCTTCACGGTTTTCCTAAATCGTGTCGATTAATACTTACCGCATTTATACGTTGTTTTCCTAAACACGTATATCATCTTCTACATCAAATTTTTGGCGCCGCTGCCGGAGAGGTGTTTAGTGTGCCATTAGTATTAGTATCGTGTTTGTGTGAGTAGTGCGTTTTTGCTTTTCATTTTTTTTGGAAAGCGTGAATATCGTACATACTCATTTTTGTTATTTTTCATTACTATATTATATTATCCAAATAAATCGTGTTTAATTTTCCTAAATTAAACACAGAAATCAATCTTTACTATATTGTAGATATATTGGTTTTCGTTTTTCTTGTGAATATATTATTACTATATTGTACTACGTAAGAACAATAAATATACAAGTACTCCAAAAGCGTGAAAACGCAACCTTGATTCAGGATTTCATCACTCGATCATTGTATTCGAATCTAAAGCAAAAGTTTAAAGGCAAAATAGATAAATACTTTCGTGAGGCTTAATTTCAATTAACACAAACTATAAGGTGGGTATAAGGCGGTTGTATTTCACGACCTAAAGGAAAAAGGCTCTTAAGTGCTTCGCGCCGCCTCGTTTCCTCCGCTTGCTTGTGCGTGTTTTGAGAAAGAGGGCTAATCGAGGGTTTGCCGCCCAAGTATTATCTACGTATATTATATTTGCTTGTGTTTTCAAGATTAAACCCTCTTGAACGTTTTGGTGTTCCACCAACGTTCTAAAGTCATCGAGAACGTTCACTCCACGTGATCGTTTTCATTCTTTGAGGCTCCTTTAATCGAGAAAGTCGATTCGAGGAGAGATTTGTAGATTTGTGTCTACGTAATACTCCCTCCGTCCCAAAATTATTGTCCATCTTTCTATTTTGGGTTGTCCCAAAATTATTGTCCACTACTAAAAATAGATAGAAAACTTTGATAAATTTACTATATTATCCTTGTTTAAAATTGTTATTACAAACTTTAAAAAAGAATTAATTAATTATCTAAGGGTAAAACTGTCATTATGCTAAAAAGTAAGAGAGAGAAAGTTGTAATAAATGTATTTTTCTTAAACTGTGTGATTCTTGTCTGGTGACAATAATTTTGGGATGGAGGGAGTACAACATAAATCCAAAAAAATTAAAAAACAATCAAAAAAACCAAAAAAAATTGAAAAATCGAAAAACCACAAAAAGAATCTTCTTTGCTACCACCCATTCTACGCTTAGTGCATGCGCACTCGATCGAAGGATTATTCCAATTCTAGCGAAGCTTCGAATCGACGCAATCGTAATCGAAGGAATCGACGACGTAGACGAGAATTAGAAACCGACGTTCCTAATATCGTTGTTGAAGAGACCGTAGAGGAGATGGCCGATAATCGTTCTATGATGGAATTGCTCCAAGCGCCCACCGAGGGTTATGGAGACGCGATCGTAATTCCCGCTATCGAGGCGGAGAATTTTGAGATCAAGAGCGGAATGCTTTCGTTGATCCAAGCTACGAAGTTTCGAGGTCGTGAAGCCGATAATCCTCACGACCATATTCGGAATTTTGATCGTCTTTTGGCCACGAGCAAGTTTAAGAACGTCGACACCGATGTCGTTAAGCTTATGCTTTTTCCGTACTCGCTCGATGGTGCCGCCAAGGATTGGTACGAGAAAGAGCCACCTAATTCCATAGTTACGTGGAAGGATCTCGTCTCCAAGTTCGTTAATTATTTTTTCCCACCGTCTAAGACAACGTTTTTCAAAAACGAGATTACGAAATTTGAGCAAAAACCGAATGAATCTTTTAGAGACGCGTGGGATCGCTTTAAGGAATTGCTTAGGCAATGTCCTCACCATGGTTTTTCCGAGTTGCACCAAATCGATACGTTTTACAACAGTCTTAATTTTCATGAACAAGACTCGTTGAATTCCGCCGCCGGTGGCAACTTTTTGTGTAAAACTCCGAAAGACGCTTTGATAATTATCGAAAACCGATCCAAGGTTTACCAACTCCACAATGCACCGAGTGTTGCCAATGTCGCCAATCTTAGTAGTTCTAATCGCGACATTGAGAGAGTTGATGCGAAAGTCGATAAGTTGACGAATGTGTTTACGTCTTTTCTCGTTGAGATGCAAAAGAAAGACGCTCCCGCTACGGTGAAAGCGGTTGAGGTTTCGTGTACGTTTTGTGGTGGACCTCATAATTATTACGAGTGTGCGGCTACGGATGGCCAAACGTCGAATGTGAGTGCGTTAAATGGAAACAACAATTTTTCAAATCAAAATAACGCGGGTCCATCACAACAAGGCAATTATAACCAAGGCAACAATTTTAATCAAAACCGAAACAATTTTCAAGGAAATAATCAACAAGGAAATTTTTCGAATCAAAATCAAGGAGGTTATAATTAAGGTCGTAATATAACTTGGCAAAATCGAGATAATAATCAAAACTCGAATTTTTCAAACAACAACAACAATCAAGGTAACAATTTTTCAAGTGGTAATCAAGGAAATTTTCAAAGAAACAATCAAAACCAAGGGAACTTTAATTCAAATCAAAATAGTTTGTCAAACGATTTTCAAAATTACATGAAAACGAATGAGGCTAATATGAGACGATTAGAGGGAGAAATTGGTACTTTGAAAAACGACTTTTCTAATCCATTGAAATTGCAAAACACGAAGATTGAGCAAGGGCAAATTGATATAAAAAAGATGTTTTCGGCCATAATGAACAAGTCCTCGGGTGCGTCATCGAGTTCGTTACCTAGTGACACCGTTGCTAATCCGAAGGAACAATGCAAAGCCGCCTCGTCTCATGAGAAAGGTCGTGTGATTACCCCTAACCTTGAAGGATTCCGTGTTGTTTATCCCTCTCAACCCTCGACTTCTAAAACGTCTTCTTGTTCTAAAGTCGATGGGGTGAACGTGGCGACCAAGGAAAAGAGTGCACACCCTCGTGTACCTCAAATTCCATCCACGGTTCAAAAAGAGAGCTTTGTCGACCTTACCAAAGTAACCCTTGAAGAAACTTGTGCATCGATCCTTCTTAAAAAACCCAAAAGGCGTATGCCGAGAAAGGAAAAGGATCCGGTCCAATTTCTACTACCTTGTGATTTTTCCGAGATTGAGGGATGTTTAGCCCTTGCCGATTTAGGTGCTAGCATCAATCTCATGCCTCATTCTCTTTGGAAATTGATGAGATTGCCTTCGCTTACCCCCACGAACATGACTATCGAGCTTGCAAATTGTATTCCATTAATACCAATTGGAATAGCCGAGGATCTCTATGTTAGGATTGGAAAGTTTGTTTTTCCCGCGGATTTCGTTATATCCGATTACGAGTGTGACCCTAAATGTCCCATTATTTTAGGCCGACCATTCTTATCGACGGCTCGAACCGTAATCGATGTTCACGAGGGAGACTTACTATGAGATATGGGGATGAAAAATAGACTTTTTCGCTAGAAAATCCCAAGGATTTATTGAGAATGAAAAAACCGAGGTTTCAAAACCTAATGATTCAAATTCTAATGATTTCAAAATGTTTACTTTAGCGGAAAGAATGAAGCTTGATGCATGTTTTGAAAGAATTAAGAAAAACGGTTTTAAAGATGATGATTTTAATGACAAAGAATACGTGTACCTAATTCAAAAGGGTATGTGTAAATTTATGGATGAAAACTCACTTTGGGATATTTTTAGCGAAACAAGTGAACCACCAATTCCGAAGGGCGACGTTAGTGCCATCATGACAACAACCAAAATGGGCTCGTCTTCACCACCTTCGAAGGACCACGTCTTTGAGGCTTCAACTTCTAACTCCATCGAAGTGCCTCCTTTGCCTAGCCCAACACCCGTTGAGGCTAAAGGGTTTATCGACATCGATCCTCTCGTCTTAGAAAAGTCACCTAAGCATAGTCATTTGACTTGTAAGTCCATGGTTGTGAGTGCTCACATCGACTCTTTCTTTGACGATGACGATGGCGATTTTGCCGAGATTGATCACGTACTTCGACATCCACATGCTATTTTTGATTCTCCTAAGAAGAAACATGTGAAGTACGATGATTATGAGTTTGATCCCGAGATTGAGGAAATCATTGAACGAGAGCTAGCTCTTATGCCTTCACTTCCACCTACGAGTGAGGTCGACCTTTCCAAAATCAAGGATGAACTTAATGAGTTGGAACGTCTTATTTTCGATGACGAACCAACTCATGTGACCACCAAAAATCCCATTCTCGAGGAGTTACCTTATCAACACTCCTCATTTGAGAATGACGTTTACCACATTCGTGAGGACCTAACTTATCAACGATCCCCACAAAAGAATGATGGTTTCGTGCTTGATCGTGATCTTTTCGAGAGAGTTTCTAAGATACTCAAGGAGGGGAATGACAAACCTTGGTTTGACAAGCCTATCTTTGATGAAGAAATCGATGAGATCGACGTTCATGAGGATGACGAGTATGTAGACCCCGAGGGGGCGCTGTTATTGACAAACGTTTTGAGAACTTATATAATCCGCCACCCCCTCCCACCAATGACTCAAATGTGAGAATTTTTAGCGCGACTAATTTTGAATTTGAGACGCCAAATATTTTCGACATTATCAAATCGGGTTTTCATAAAGAGTTTTTAAACGATGAAAAAGGAAAGGATTTTAAAAATGTTTTAAAAGATTTTTCTACATGTTTAACTCCGTCATCACCGCGTTTTATGAGTGCTACCACCTCGTCTACTCCTTATGACGACGGTTGGTGTGGTTTTAGTGTGGGGGAAGCCCCAAATGTTCCCTCCCATTTCTCCACCGAGGACGAGATTTACGATCCCGGAATTGCTTGTAAAGGGAAATCTCGGTCTTCCACCGATGCAATAAATGGAAAATCTTTTCGTTTGCTGGGTGTGAGTCTACCTCGAGTAGCTCATATTGTTGACTTACCCATTGCCCCACCTTTCTACTTCTTATCTATTTTCTTCTACCCCATTGGGGTTTGTGTTGAAGTAGCGTTGTTTCGTCTTTCATCCGAAAACGAGGACGCTATCTTTGACCCCGGTATACGTTTATCGGGTTTTTAAAGTACTCCATGTACTTTTGGGCCTTGTTCATCATGTAAGCCCCATCAAAAATGACCATACCAAGATTATCCCTAAATGATCACATTTATGGGGATTCGAGTCGAGCTTTTGACTCGGTTATCAAAAACAAGGTGCCTCGTGGGGGATTCTCATGCTTATCCTTGTAAATATTATTGCTTTCTTAGTTAATGTAACGAGGGGACTTGTGCTCTTCCTACCTTTGTTTCGTGGTTGTTTGTGATTGTGATTTATTAGGTTCATCGTCATCATTGAAGCCTCTCGTGTTCGTTTTATGGATCACTCGAGCTTCGATCGTTGCCTTTGGAGATTCCGATATCCGATGATATCCTTTTATGTTCTAAGTTTATCTTATTAGCATAATTTATAAACAGCTTTTAGGTTATTCGTTTTACCCTTTCCATGCTCGAGATTAAGCATTCGACTTCGTCTCTAGTATGGGGTGTTTTCACCCCTAGACTCGAAACATTGAGGACAATGTTTAGTTTTAGTATGGGGGGGTGAGTAGATACTTCACCTTGCTTACGTCACCATGCAATCCAATATTCATCTTTTTGCTATCGTTTTGTTGCAAAATAAGGCTAAAAATGGCCAAATTTTAAAATTTTTCTTGTTTTTCATAAGTGTTTAAGACACGAATGTAGGTTTTCCGATGGTGAGAACGAGAGTAATTTTTGACTCGACCGTGCGTGTTGAGCACTTAGCTTCGATTCCTTACCTTTTTTTAGGCTAAGTCTCTTAAATGAGGACGAGAAATGATAGAGTTATTTATAAGTCTCGTAATCGTCACGATCTTATGTGTAGTAATTATTAGCTTATTCTCCCCACGCTTTTGCATAATAAATTGTTAATAAATATTGATTTGGCGGTTTAGTCACTATTGTTGGTTTCTAATTTGTTTTAGTAGCTTCCATGTAATTAAATTGGGAAAACATTAAGGTATCGCCAGCGTCACGGTTTTGAAGTATTGGCACCCGAATAATCGAAAGCTTCACCTAATAATAAGATTTCAAGTGCTCACCTAAATTAAGCAAAAATTTGAAGCTCACAAGGCCGACAAATCTATGCCCAAATTGAAAGAGAATGAAGCCTTAATCTTCGAAGCTTTAAAGATCCAAAATTCGCTTTAGCGTGAGGATATACGTCTTTGGCTAATAAAACCACCGATGAGGCGGATAATAAAAGGCAAGGCAAGACCGAAGTCATAATAAAAGCTTCATGGCGAAGTTGAATAAAAGATGGAGGTAAACCAAAAATAATAAGGCCCTTCCGTTAGGGGGCGTATAAAAGTCTTGGTAATAAGTCTCATGTTCAAAACCATTATAAAACCGTGTTTATCGATCCTTCTTGTTGACTTAATTTTTTGACATCGTTGTCTATTGGGGTGAATTATTAATTTAATGATTTTGGTTACACCGTTAAATTTCTGTTTTTGGACTTAATCTCTATTCACGCATAAGTCAATGATGTATCCTCGTGATCATTAAGACAAAAATAAAATATAAGAGATACCAAGTAGGAATAAGGGAGTTTAGGTACGTAATTAACACTCATGAGATGTGTTCGTGTTGCTAACTTATAATAACAATGATCTCGTTACACGCTTAGCATGGAATCGGGTGAAAATCGAGGACGACGAAATTATTTCTAACGAAGTATTCACGTGTTCTTGTTCTATGATCCTAAAAGTCACCTTTCCGTGATGAAAACAATACATTATGTCTAAAACACGTGTAGTAGTTCATTTAAGTTTATGTCTTCAATAAAAGTCATCATAAAATGAATTTTGGAAGTGCTATGATACTTAATTCTAGCATTGCGTGGGGACACGGCAATGGTTTAGTATGGGGGAGTGATGAGACTGTATTTATACATGGTCTCATCGTCCAAATCGGGATTAAAACGGTTAAAATATCATCAAAATACCCATATATGTGCTTGTATTTGTTCATTATGTATTTCAGGTACGGATATCGTGAATTCACTAAAAGATCAAAGGAATCAAGCAAAAACGAACACGGGAAACGAAGCCGTACAAAGAACCGGACCCGAATCATGATTTTCCTATCAAGTCCTTGAAGAATTGAAGATTGGCAAGTTTGGTCCCTCAACTATTGAAGACTTGTCACAAATGACCCTCCACTATTCATTTGTACAAGTTACATCCTTGAAGTTTGAAGACTTTACAAGATAAGCCCTTGGAAATCACAAGAATTGCCATTTTAGTCCTTATTCATGGTTTTACTAAAACACAAGGACTGAATTTGTAAAAGGCCAAAAGATATTAACAAAGGATTTTGAGTGTTTTGCTATTTGAATACAAAGTGATGAAATCTTGGAACAGCAGGGGGGTCTTTTGCCATAAGCCAAACCCAAACCCACCAAATACCCAACCAAACCCGTTTTTACCCACCCATTTCACCCATTTTACACGACCAAGCCCAAAACCCAAGCCCAAGTCAACTCCACTAGTCAAACCCCATTAACTCTCTTTTAAACGTATTTAATAAAACAAAAACGTGGGAAACAGATTTTTAAAACAAAAAGTGGATTAATACCACTGTTTAACCATCCTCACCACCCCTAGAACCCTAATCCCCCAAATTCACAAATGAAAGGGTTAATCAAAATTGATTGCACTTTTCACCTATTAAACCCTCACCCAACAAACCCTACAACCCAGAAAACGACCTTTGTACTTCTTGTCCCCTCTACAGCTCACACTCATCACATGATCAACACTTTAGACTGACATGAAGACCAAATCAAGGGCTCTCATTGATTTCTTGCTCTCCACAACTTCAAAGAACGTTCAAGATCACTCCAATACAGTTGTCTTCATCAGAATCACATGGGAACAATTTTTGACCAAATTTTCAAATTTCGTCCAAGGGTAGAACTGGGATTCTACTGATTAGGGTTTTAGCATTTTTATGTATTCTAGACCATTCTATTATCCAGTATATAAAGGGTGCATGTACCCTTTATTTCAGTTGTTCCAGTTTTTTTGTAAAAATTTTAATCTATTAATGAAAGTGAAAAATTAAGTTTTATGCAAAAATTATGTGTTCCATTTCATCCTTGTCTTAGTATAATCAGTAACTTGGTTTTGAGAAGTAGTGTAAGTTTTTTATTGCAAGTTTAGTTAAAAAGTTTTTTTTTATCATCTTTTATTTATCCAAATTTTCAGAAACAAGTTTGTGAATCAAAACCCCATGGAAGTGAAAGTGGAAGTCGGGTTTTGAACTTCACAACCTGTTTTGAAGGTTGTTATTCAAACTAAAAAGGTTTCAAAAAGTTGGTGATTTCAAAGGATTTGTGAAAATTCAGTTTTCATTTTTCTTTCATTACTCAGTTTTACTGTACCAAAAGCCATAAGCTACAAGCTTATGGCCTTTGATACTTGAAGTTTCTTCCTGGTTGTTTGTTATGTGCAGGTATCAAGTAACAAGTACTCCATCCATTCCATTTTTTTTTCTTTTGTTGAAGAAATATTGCACCCTGGTTCTGTTGTTGAACCTCAGCAGGGTTCTTGCACTTCTCACAAGTGATCATAAGCTCAGAAAAGTGATTAAGGAAGGCATCAGCTATGAAATCAGGCTTGAACCCCTTTTACATATTTTTTTTGAAATTTTATGTGACATTGAGTGAATTTGTGTGAAAATGGTTTATTTGTTAATTTTATGTGTTTGTTCATGCTTGTTTCAGTCCTTTATGCATGTTATGATAGTTCTTAATTAGTATTGAATTGATTTGAGTGATTTTGTTTTGAAAATTTCCATTTTTGTATTTAAGGTGGTGTTTGGATTTGCATTTTAGTTATCAATTAATGTTAGCTTTAGGCTTATAACCAGCATAGACACACTTAGTTAGTGACATTAGGATAATATAAGTAGTTGGTAGTTAGATTGGAGTGGATTAAAAGAAAGTTGTAGGTTAAAATTGGCTTTCATAGCTCAAAATCAGAAAGATTGCAAATCTGCCTTGTTTTTAGCTTTAATTTGCCCAACAACTTGAGTAATCTGTTTAGTATAGGTCCAACCAGGGCTTGTTATTATTTGTATGTTATTTGGTAGGGTTGTGTGCTTAATTTGAGCATTGGAAAATCATTTTTGTGCATACTATATCAGCAAAAGTACCCCAGCCATTTTTTCTGTATTACAGTAACTGCTTAGGGCATATTGTGTGTGATTTTGTGTTGTTAGTTGTGATTTTTCTTGTTTGCATAGACTCCCTACACTCCACTGAGTGTAGGGGTGCCCCATTGTCCAACTAAAACCAAATCAAACAGCTTTCCTAAGCTGAAATACCACCAGACTTTGATATTGCACTAGCAGTGGGAACTTCATTACCCGTGCTAGTGCTGTTGTTTCCACTGCTTGCACAAAAAGACAGAAAGTGACCAAGTGTCACTTTCACAATCTTAAAATTTTGTCTTTTGTGAACTTTTTTAAGAATTAGGGTTTCAAACTTTTTGCATTATTTTTCTTTTTTAATTTCTGATTTTTCAGTATAATTTAATTTTTTGTTACTGTTCATTAAGTATTTTTTAGGTTTTATTGCATTTTTAATTACTTTTTATTATTCTGATTTTGTCTTTTAGTGTAAAAAATAATATTTTTCAGATTTAGAATTTTTCTTAGATTTAGAAAATTATTTTAAGATTTTTAGTTTAAAAATTTATTACTGTTCACTTTTTTAATTATTTTTTATAATTAATCTAGTATAATTAGGGTTTAATTATTAATCAGTTTTATCTTTTAGTGCAAATTTTTACATTTTTCAAACTTTTTCAATTTTCTACTGTTCATTAGAGTAATTTAGGATTTTTAAAATTGTCAAATTAATTTTGGCATTATTTTATTCTTTTTTATAATTATTTTAGTCTAAAAATAGTTTTTAGTGATTTAAAAATAGAAAAATAGTTTTTAAAATTTAGAAAAAATAGTTTTTAGTCTTTAAATAATATAAGTTAGTTATTAGTTCAATAAATTAATATTTGGGCATTTTGTTAATTATATTTAATTTTTGGGCTTTAATTAGCATTAAAAATTGAATATTTAATTAATAAAAGGTTTTAAAATATATTTGTTGGATTTTTATTCTTATTTATATTATTTAAGACTTAGTTTTAACTTTTAATTAATTTTTAGGTTTAATTTTTAATTTCGTCACGTTTTACGTATTTACGTTCGCGTTTTACGTCAACGTCGTAGTTTAAATCGTAGTCGTAGCTCGTCTTTAATTTTTCTCTTCTCAACCAAAAACGTCACTAATCCAAACTTGATTTTATATAAATTGGCACATTAATACACACACCTCCTTCGAGAACGAACTTGGAATTTATTCGTCTTCACGGTTTTCCTAAATCGTGTCGATTAATACTTACCGCATTTATACGTTGTTTTCCTAAACACGTATATCATCTTCTACATCAAGTACGGGGAAGCAATCGTTGTGCCGGCTATTTTGGCAGATCATTATGAGATTAAGACGGGTCTTTTATCACTCATTCGTGCCGACCAATTTCGTGGCAATGAGACGGATAACCCGCATTCTCACATTCGGAATTTTCTTCGTATCACCTGGACTCTCAAATTTAGAGATGTGCCTAATAACGCGATTAAGCTCATGATTTTTCTATACTCGCTCGAGGGAAACGCTAAGCGTTGGTATGAAAAGGAATCAACGGGTTCGATTTTGACATGGGACGATTTAGTGTCTAAGTTCATGAATTACTTCTTTCCACCATCTAAAACAACTCACTTTAAGAACGAAATAACTAGATTTGAACAAAAAGTGCATGAATCGTTTGGAGATGCTTGGGAAAGGTTTAAGGATTTGTTGAGACAATGTCCACACCACGGTTTTACGGAGTTACACCAAATTAATACTTTTTATAATGGACTTAATATGGTTGAACAAGATTCTTTAAATGTCGCTGTGGGTGGTAATCTTTTAAGAAAAACTCCGAGAGACGCGTGGGGTATCATTGAGAATAAGTCTAGAGTGCAATATTCACGAAACACACCGGTTGTTTCTAATGTGAATTCATCTAATACCGAGATTTCTAGATTTCACTTTAAGTTTGATACGATTTTGATTGAGATTAGGAAGAATCCTCATGGATCGATTACTGCGGTAGAGAATTTTTGTGTGTTATGTGGTGGAGCACATCCGAAATATGGTTGTTCAACCACGGGGTTTGATCAAGCTAGTGTTTTTGCGGCAACGGGAACTTATGGCCCTAACGGTCAAGCTCCTCGTCAAAACCATGTTGCTCCACCGGTTCAAAATAGATACAACAATGGAAACAATGGGAATAATTTTAACCGTGGTAACCAAGGGAATTTCAATCAATGAAATGGATTTCATGGCAATCAAAACAATCAAGGTTTTTAAAACAATAATCAAAATAGTTTATCAAGCTATATCAAAACAAATGAGGCAAGTTTGAAAGCTTTTCAAAATAATCTTCAAGGACAAATGAACATTTTGAAACTCGATTTTCAAAATACGATCAAGGGGAAAAATAACAAGATTGAGCTTAATCAAACTCGATTAGAGCAAAACCAAAACCGTATTGAGGGAAATCAAGCTAAGTTTGAGAACAAAATACTTTCGATGTTTGAAGCAATAATGAACAAACCTTCCTCTTCTTCGGATGGCTTACCTAGCAACACCATTCCTAACCCGAAGGGTTAGATGAAAGCTATTACCACACGTAGTGGGAAGGTTTTAGATGGACCTTTACTTACACATGTTAGTACCTCTTCGGTGAGGGAAGTGGAGCAAGAACCCGAGGTGGTTAAAGAAAAGGAAATTCCTAATCCACCAAAGGTACACCAATTGCCTATTCCGGAACCCGAGCTTCCGGAGACTAAACCCGCACTACCCTGTTGGGTCGAATTATTGAGTTGATAAGTCAAAACACAACAAAATAAGAAGACAAGGGCTAAAAAGTACAAGTTGCAAAAGAACAAGCCGTTGGAGTCTTTTTATTACTTTAGCTTTCTTTGTAAGCTATGTTTTCTAGTATATAAAGAAAACATAGGACGTAGGTTTTAATAACATATCATTCATTCACAATGTAAACCTAAAGTGTGTGTCGCACTAGACGTGGGATTCAATGTATACACGTCTAGTGGATGTTTGTTATTAATATAATGAACATCCCATTTGTTTTAATTCATATGTTCTTTGTTCCTAAACACCTTGTCATGATCATTGTTCTTTTCCGCTATGTTATCATATGAATGATGATCAAACCTAGATATATGGTTCCTAACCATTGAGTCGAACGATTATAGGGATCAACAATTGGTATCAGAGCCTAAGGCTCTTGATATCTAGGTCCGACGAGGTGTTCGTGTATGGTGAAGAAGAAAAATTCGTATTGAATTTTTCTGGACGTTTTTGTGTGCGCAGCAGTATTCAGAAGGTCATAACTTTTGATTGGACCGTTGGATCGTCACGAAATTTTAGATGTGTGTTCTACATACATAGATCTAAACATCCACCGGAGGGATTGTCGAGTTTTATCCCCAGGCAAAAGTTATTAAGCGTCGAAGTTGGCAGCAGAGGTGATTTTCAGATTTTTATATTCACATGAAATCATGATTTAGGGTTACTGAAAACCCTAGATCATTACATATAACAGAAGATCTGATGTTTTATGACGAATTGGAGGTGATAAAGTTTTAGGGTTTCATCCAAAACCCTAGATCTAAGATTTGGTTTTAGGGTTTTATGAATAAACCTTAGAATCACTGTTGCTGATGTTAACGTGATGAAGACGTGAGTTGAATGGTTCTATTGCTATTACTTTTTGCATTACGTACATCAGAAAGGTTAAGAATGTTGTGTTCACATGATCCCTTCTATGTTCACATGAAGCCCTCGTTTCTTATTGTGATACACCATTTTTTGCTGGCGTTCACACGGTAACAAGAAGATATTTGTGTTACTGATTCGAATCTGCTACATGCCAGTATATGGTTATTCACATGAGGATGAGTAAATCATTCGTTCTTATTGGTTGAGATTTATGTGTTCACACGGCTTGACAACTGTGATTGGTTAAAATTACACGGTACATAGAAGTGTTTCAATTGGTTTGTGATCCCATGCATGCTAGTCTACTGTATCTCCATGAGCCTCTCGTTCCTATTGGTTTAAGGATGGTGTGTTCACACGGTTTGAACTTTTTAATTGGCTATTTAAGTTTGCATATACACGGTTCAAATAAGGATTCCTATTGGTGGAATATAGTTGTGTTCACACGGTCACTTGTTTCCCATTGGTGGAAAATGCTTGTGTTCACACGGTTATAAAACAAGAAAGTGTGACGTTTATATTCATTGTTTTAACGTTGATAAAGTTTTGGTGAAACGCTGATAAGAACGAAGAATGAACGCTGACAGGATATAAGGTTGGCGCTGACGTTTGTTATTTGGGCGCTGACAGGAAGGGTTTCGACGCTGACAAGGAATAAGTCAACGCTGATAGGTTGACAGTGTCGTCCGATATATGAGCTTCAACGCTGATACGTATTGTCAGATATCGGACAATACATCTGACCAAGATATTGGACAGAAGAGATGTTGGACGACACATGGATAGCTGCTGTTTGAGAAAACTGGTACGTTTTAAGCATACAAAAAGGAGGATTATACACACAAAAGGTACATGGAATCTCCGTTTTATTCAGAATATCAAGTTGATATTTATGGCTCGGATATATTTAAATGGATTAATGATTTTTAAGTAAGTTAGCAATAATTCATGAAGACTTTGATTGGTATTCGAATATGTAATCGGGATAGCCTTGTGAAAGAGTTATTCGACTTCTAACTTTTACATATGAGGATATTGGTTCATTAAGACTTGTCATGAAGAGGTGTTAGCTTAAGGGGAAGAATTCTTATGGGAAGTTTGATGATTGAAGAAGATTTTCGCGAGTTTGTGTTCTATCATATCTTAAAGTCATGGACTTCCAGCCACTGACTTTAAAGGTAACTTGTTCGTGCTTTACATGGATGGTGACGAAGACTTGTCATAAACACTTGAAGGAGTTACATTATCGTGCTCAGTGTCTCACAAAGGATGAGAATATTGACAAGGGATCGAGGTCTACTTATATTTCTCAATCTGGTATAAGTTCTTCATCACATGGATAAACAAGACATGGAACATAGGTTTGTGGTATTCTACTTCTGCATCAAGACTACTTTATTTATTTTTCTTCAGGATCATTACATAGAGCTACTTTTGGAGAATCTACAAGATTGCATACTTTCACATATTCCCTATTGATGTGTCAAAAAGGGGAAGAATATGTGCTATACTTAAGGGGAAGCTTCTTGGAGATCATGTACTACATACAAAGGATTCATGCTTAAGAGATGTGTTTTGACATCATCAACTAGGGGAAGATTGTTGGGTCGAATTATTGAGTTGATAAGTCAAAACACAACAAAATAAGAAGACAAGGGCTAAAAAGTACAAGTTGCAAAAGAACAAGCCGTTGGAGTCTTTTTATTACTTTAGCTTTCTTTGTAAGCTATGTTTTCTAGTATATAAAGAAAACATAGGACGTAGGTTTTAATAACATATCATTCATTCACAATGTAAACCTAAAGTGTGTGTCGCACTAGACGTGGGATTCAATGTATACACGTCTAGTGGATGTTTGTTATTAATATAATGAACATCCCATTTGTTTTAATTCATATGTTCTTTGTTCCTAAACACCTTGTCATGATCATTGTTCTTTTCCGCTATGTTATCATATGAATGATGATCAAACCTAGATATATGGTTCCTAACCATTGAGTCGAACGATTATTGGGATCAACATACCCTACCCTTCAAGACATAACCAAGAGAAGCTCCGTGAAAAATCCAATGCTCAAATGTCCACATTTTTTAAAATGTTATTAATGTTAGTTTCGCGGATGCATTGCTTTACATGCCTAAGTTTGCTTCAACGATCAAGAAGTTGATGAACGATAAAGGGAAATTGGTTGAAGTGTCTACATCTTTAGATGATAATTGTTCCGTGGTTCTTACACAAAAGCTTCCCAAAAAGCTTGGAGACCCGGGCAAGTTTCTTATACCATGTGATTTCCCTAATATGGAAGAATTCTTAGCATTAGCCGATCTTGGCGCTAGCATTAATTTAATGCCTCTTTCCGTGTGGAAAAGGTTATCACTTACCGAGCTTACACCTACAAAGATGACTCTCGAGCTTGCGGATCAGTCGATCGCCATTCCAAAAGGAATAGCCGAAGATGTGTTTGTCAAAGTAGGGAAACTCGTCTTTCCAACGGATTTTGTGGTTTGCGATTATCCGGAAGATTCTCGTGTTCCTCTTATTTTGGGAAGACCGTTTTTATACACGGCTAGTGCTTTAGTTGATATGAAAGCGGGGAAATTGACTTTACGTGTTGATGATGAAAATATCACGTTTGATATTGGTCATATCTCGAGATATTCTTCCAAGTACTACGAGGAATCAATCAATCAAATCGATGTGACTGATGTTGCTAGTGAAGAAGTTTCGCAAGATATGCTTGGTTTTTTGGATATTTCCAAAAGTGGCAATCCCACTTCATCGAATCCGATGATCTCTTTAGCTACACCTCCACTCACTCCATTTGAGGGAGGGGACTTCGTTCTAGAAGAGCTAGAGGATAATGTTCGTTCAAAAATCATTAAGGAAATTGATGATTACCTTAGTGCACCATTTGATTCTAGTGAGTTTGATAGTAAGAATTTCGATCCGGAGGGAGATATTGCTTTAATTGAAAAGTTTTTGAATATGGACGCATTTTCACTCCCTTCGATGGACTTAAAAGTTGTGAACGAAAATAAAACAAAAGTGAAAACCTCTCTTGAGACTAGAACTTAAGGATCTTCCCACTCATTTAGAGTATGATTTTCTTGAGATTACCGGTGATTATTGCAAAAGGATTGAAAGATAATGAAAAGGAGGAACTTATGAAGGTGCTTAAGAAACATAAATGGGCCATTTCATGGAAAATCTCCGACATCAAGGGTATCGACCCAAAATTTTGTAGTCATAAAATTTTGATGGAGGAAGATTATAAACCCGCTATCCAAAACCAAAGAAGGGTTAATCCAAAGATTCATGAGGTGATCAAAAAGGTAGTTATGAAACTTCTAGACGCCGGAATGATCTACCCTATCTCCGATAGCCTATGGGTTAGCCACGTGCATTGTGTTCCAAAGAATGGAGGAATGACGATAGTGATTAATGAGGATAATGAATTGATTCCTACTAGACTCGTGCCCGGATGGCGTGTTTGTATTGACTATAGAAAGCTTACTGATGCCACTAGGAAGGATCATTTTTCATTACCTTTTATGGATCAAATGTTAGAGAGACTAGTGGGAAATAAGTTCTATTGCTTTTTGGATGGATTTTCCGGCTATTTCCAAATTCCTATAGACCCTCGTGATCAAGAAAAAACCACATTCACTTGTCCTTATGGAATATTTGCTTATCGTAGAATGCCTTTTGGGTTATGCAATGCTCCGGGGACATTCACTTCATGTCTCTCTAACTTGGAAAGAATGTTACAACGTTGTGAGGAAACAAATCTCGTGCTTAACTACGAAAAATGCCATTTCATGTGCAAAGAAGGAATTGTTCTAGGATATAAGATCTCTAACGTCGGTATTGAGGTAGATAGGGCCAAAATCGACGTGGTTGCCAAATTACCTCCACCCACCACCGTTAAGGGAGTTAGGAGTTTTCTCGGCTATGCCGGCTTCTATATATGTTTTATCCAAGACTTCTCTAAGATAGCTCGGCCTATGACCCATCTTTTGGAAAAAGAGACTCCATTCCTCTTTTCGGATGAGTACATCAAAGCCTTTTAGATGCTTAAAAAGAAATTAACCGAATCACCAATTTTAGTTGCCCCGGATTGGGATCTACCTTTTGAAATAATGTGTGATGCTAGTGATTACACGGTAGGTGCAGTTTTGGGGCAACGTAAGACCAAACATTTTTTGCCTATACACTATGAAAGTAAGACTATGACGGATACTCAAACTAAGTATACTACAACGGAAAAGGAGTTACTTGTCGTTGTATATGCTTTTGAAAAGTTTAGACCATACCTCGTCTTGTCTAAAACCATAGTGTATACGGACCACTCGGCTATCAAATATCTTCTTAATAAACAAGATGCCAAGCCGAGGTTACTCCGGTGGATTCTCCTCCTTCAAGAATTTAATGTCAAAATTCTAGACAAAAAAGGATTCGAGAATCTCGCGGCCGATCATCTTTCTCGACTTGAGAATCCTCACCAAAGCGATCGAGAGAACAAAGAAATTAATTAAACATTTCCTCTAGAGACGCTTGGTATGTGTTAGGACCATTGTAATAGTTATTGTAATAGTTCAGCTTCCGGATGACTCACAGGTTCTGCTCAGAATCCCTAGAAGACACAATCTCTATAGCATCAAGCTGAATGAAGTCAACCCTACTGGTCAACTAGCATGTCTGGTTGCTAAAGCCTCAGAAGATGAAGCCACTCAATGGCACAGAAGGATGGGGCATGTGAACTTCAAGACCATTCACAAACTTGCAAATCTGAATCTGGTCTCTGGTTTACCTCCCAAGTCGTTTAGAAATGATATAAATTGTATTGCTTGCAGCAAAGGCAAACAGCATAAAGCATCCTTCAAGGCCATTACTGCTCTTAGTCTTATTACTGAACCATTGCAGCTACTACACATGGATTTATTTGGTCCTACTTCCATTAGGAGCATTGACCACAAACAATTCTGTCTGGTGGTAACTGATGGATATAGCAGGTTTACGTGGGTGTTCTTCCTGGCTGCCAAGAGTGAGACCTACTCAATTCTTATAGATTTTCTTACCCTTATAGAGAACCAGTTGTCCAAGAAGGTTAAAGGTATTCGTTGTGATAATGGAACTGAGTTCAAAAATAAAGACCTCATAGCACATTGTAATGCTAAGGGCATCAAAAGAGATTATAGTGCAGCAAGAACTCCTCAACAGAATGGTGTGGCAGAAAGAAAGAACAGGACTCTAATAGAAGCAGCAAGAACAATGCTTGCCGATTCCAAGCTTCCAACCATGTTCTGGACAGAAGCTGTTAATACTGCAAGTTATCTTTTGAATAGGGTTTCTATTACAAATCCTCACAAGAAGACACCTTATGAGCTCCTAACGGCCAAAGTTCCAAATATTGCTCATTTGAAGCCTTTTGGGTGTCCTGTAACCATTCTGAATACTAGTGACTATTTGGGGAAGTTTGATGGCAAGGCAGATGAAGGACACATTGTGGGATATTCAGCTCATTCACGGGCTTATCGTGTCTACAATCTCCAAGCCAAGCGGGTCATTGAAACTATAAATCTCAGGTATTTTGAAGAGAAGTCAAACATCCAAGGCAAGGGTCCTGAATGGTATTTTGATCTTGATTATCTTAGTGATTCATTAGGATATTTTCATTTCAAAACTAACCATGATGCAGGTCCACAAGTGTTTGCAACTTCTAGTACAGGTGTTCCTTCTAGTCCTTATGATTCAGATGACGAGGATGATATTTTTGTGGTTCCATCCTACTCCACCACCGTCTCTCCTACTCCTCCTAGTGATGCAACTCCATTGGATGTATTGGATTCACAAGTAGTGCTTGACACCCTTCTGAAACAACAATAAGAAGCTACTACAGCAGCTGCTCAAGGTGGCTTTGAGTTTCCCTTGAATACGCCTACTGACAAAGCTGCTCCTGGTACCCCAGCTTCTGCTCCTAGTGCTAGCTTATCAACTATTGGTACTCCAGCTAGTGAGTCTGCTTCAAATACTCGTTTCTCCAGTCCTTCTGATTTGGGGAACCATCAAAAGAAGTCTTCTACCAAGCTGGATGATATTCATAAACAACCAGTAGATGGCATTTTCAACGCTGCTTCATATGATGCTGACTTTGTTGGGGATCTCAACAACTTGGCACCAGAAGTGGAGGTAGCTTCCAATCCAGTCTTGCAATCACACAAATATCACCCCACCACCCAAATCATTGGAGATCCTGGTTCTACTTTCAAGACACGTAGAATGCAGAAGAAGGCCTCGTTTGATCATCATGCTCTTGTGAGCTATATTGAAGATCAAAAGCGTAATAATCATAGCGGACTTTCAACACTGTTTGTTTGCTTGTTTTCTTTCACAGGTGGAACCTAGGTCAGTCTCTCATGCTCTTGAGGATCAAAGTTGGGTGGAGGCTATGCAGGAGGAAATGCAGCAATTCTTGTTTCAGAATGTTTGGGTTCTTGTTGACTTACCAGATGGAAAGACAGCAATCAATACCAAATGGATTCTCAAGAACAAGAAGGATGCACGGGGAATTGTCGTGAGGAATAAAGCTAGGCTTGTCGCACAGGGCCACACTCAAATTGAGGGTATTGACTACACTGAAGTTTTTGCTCCGGTTGCAAGGATTGAGGCCATTCATCTGTTTTTGGCTTTTGCTTCTTATGTGGGCTTTACGGTGTTTCAGATGGATGTCAAGAGTGCATTTCTCTATGGCAAAATTGACGAGGAGGTTTATGTCACTCAACCTAAGGGCTTTGTAGATCCACTTCATCCCTAGAAAGTTTACAAGGTGGTCAAGGCTCTTTATGGATTACATCAGGCTCCTAGAGCTTGGTATAAGCGTCTTTCAACTTTCTTGTTAAAGAATGGCTATAGAAGATGTACTATTGACAAAACACTATTTCTTAAGAGGAATACCAAGGACATTATCCTTGTTCAGGTTTATGTGGACGACATTATCTTTGGTTCTACTAAGAAGGAATGGTGTGATGAGTTTGAACACTTGATGAAAGGCGAGTTTCAGATGAGTGCTATGGGAGAACTTTCCTTCTTCCTTGGCCTACAAGTCAAGCAACAATCGGATGGGATCTTCATCAGTCAAGATAAATATGTTCATGAGATCCTTCAGAAGTTTGACATGGATCCTCTTAGACCAGCAGCAACTCCTTATGAAGTTGCTAAAGTCAAACTCAAGAATGAGCCAGACCCCCCGGTCAATGTTCACATATACAGGTCTATGATTGGCTCCCTCATGTATTTGACTGCATCCCGTCCGGATATCATGTTTGCAGTAAGTGCTTGTTCTAGACATCAGGTGACTCCAACGGTTTCGAACTTGAATGCAGTTAAGAAGATTTTCAAGTATATCAAGGCTCAACCTAAATTGGGCTTGTGGTATCCTAAAGAAACACCTTTTGTTCTTGAAGCATATAGTAATAGTGACTATGTAGGTGCTAATAATGACAGAAAGTCTACTACTGGTGGTTGTCAATTTTTGGGTCGCCGACTTATTTCATGGCAATGCAAGAAACAAACGATAGTAGCTACTTCTTCAACAGAAGCTGAATACGTTGCTGCTGCTAGTTGTTGTGGACAAGTATTGTGGATCCAAAATCAGATGTTGGATTATGGGTTCAATTTTATGAACACCAAAATTTTCATTGACAATCAAAGTACTATCTGCATTGTGAAGAATCCTGTTTTTCATCAGCGAACAAAGCATATTGAAATTAGGCACCATTTTATACGGGATGCCAATGAGAAGAAGTTGATACAGGTTCTTAAAGTTCATACGGATGATAATGTTGCTGATTTGTTGACAAAAGCCTTTGATGGTCCTCGGTTTAACCACTTGGTGGTTCACATTGGGATGGTCAATCCTTGAGGTCTAGGATTGAGGGGAGGCTAAGCCTAAGGGGAGGCTTAGTGTACATATTACTTTGCACAGACTAACATATTGGTAGCTTTTAACAACATATTACATTGGTTCTGGTGGTGTGTGTTACTCCTGGTGGAGGATTTTGCTCACTTCTGGTGGTTATATTCTTTCATGACTAGCTTCAAGTCCTCATTGGTTAGCTTCTAGTCATTATTGGTTGGCTTCTGGTGGTTAAAAATTCTTCTTTGTCTAGTGCGGGTTGGCTTCTGGTACTGGTCTGGGACACTGTTCATTCTTATTGACTTTTGTTGACCACATTTTGCTTCTAGTACTGATCATTGTGCGCTTTGACTTTTAGTCAATGCTTCAAATTCTGGTATTTAGACTCTTATTTAACTTTGGTAAATTGGAATTTGAAATTTATGTTAAAAGAGGCAAGTGGTTACTATGTAATAACTGTCTAATTTGAAAGGGCAACCCCCCATTATTAGGGGTCAATGAACAGTTACTACCTTCATTATTTATGGTCAATTTAACCCCCATTGACTCATTCATTCCACTCATAACACACACAAAACCGATCCTACTCTCTCAACCCTAACCAAAATCATCTTCCATTCAATTAATCAAGATCCATTGCTGCCCTAGTATACCAACCTGCTCACAACAAGGTCGCCTATCTAGGAGATGGTCCACATCATGATGATTTTTCTGACATTCTGGACTTCATTGAGGCTTCAAACCTAAGGTATGCTTTTACTGTATGTCCCACTATTTATGATAGTGTCATTCGTCAGTTTTGGGCATCTGCTCGTCTTGTGGTTGTGGTTGGTCGTCCACGAGAACTCCATGCTACCATAGATGGACGTTCATACGTGGTGTCTGAGGCTTCTATTCGATCTTCCCTTCATCTTCAAGATGAAGGTGGGGTTGTTTCCATCCCCAATGCGGAAATGTTGGAGGGGATGGCTGCTTTAGGGTATAATCATGGGGGGAAGTTTAACTTCCAGAAGAATAGGTTTTCCCCCCAATAGAAGCTTCTGGTGCATTTTCTGATTCATTGTTTGAGTCCCAAGTCTGGGAGTTGGGATGCTTTCCCTACTCCTTTGGCTACTGGTCGCATATGCTTAGCCCAGGGTAGGGTATTTAATTTCTCTCGTTATTTGTTTGAGGGGATGGTTAGTAATCTATCTAGTGCTGGTTCTAGGAAGAAGTTTCTGATGTATCCTAGGTTTTTACAACAAATACTGGTTTGTATCCCTCGTGATAGGACTGAACATGTGCCTTCTAAGCTTACTACCAAAGTGTATTATAATATGGTCCATGGGTTTAGTGGGGAGTGGAGGCCCCTTACTGCGGCTATGATGGGGCTGGCTCAGGGTCCTCCTGATGTTGTGGTTCCTCCGGTTGAACAACCCGAGGAGGAACCTCAATTGAGTGATGACCCGATGGAGGAGGAGGTTCTTGCTGGTGGTGCACCTCCTGTGGTTGAGGAAGAGCCGGTTGTGGAGGTGGTGGTTGAAAGGCCATCCACTTCCAAGGCTGCTTCTTTTTCTTTGCCACATTCGTCTCCATTTGTGGAGACTCCCCCTCCTAGTCCTGCTCCACACTCTTCTGATAAGCCTACTGGTGCTAGTGCTCCTAATGTTGACCCATTTGTTGCTTCTGGCTCCAATGACGCCTTCCCTGATCCAAGTCCACTTGGTGGGACAGTGGAGGAGCCTATTACTCTTACTTCTCTACTTGATCTTATGCACAGGTATCATGCACGGATTCTTTCCTTGGAAGCATATTTGAATCAACACCAGAAGCTTACTAAGGAGTTTGTTCTTCCCATGGCTGATCGCATCAAAGCTTTGGAGACTCAGCAAAGACGACGAAAGAAGCATGTGGTTCACTCTGATTCTGATGAGGAGGTTAAGGAGCGTGTTGAGGATGGTTTAACTTTGTTGGCAAAGGCTGCCTTTACAGATAAATTGTATGATGATTTGCCGGTTCCTCTGACTTTCTCAAGTGTTCCTTCTCCTGCTGCTATTCCCACTCCTATGGATGGTGCTTCTGGTCCTACTGCTGGTTCCACTGCTGGTCAATCCCATGATCCGAAGGGGAAGGCCCCAATGACTGATGCTCTATCGCCACCTCGCAAGCGTACATGCAGACAGCTTGAGGAAGATAGGTTGGGTGAGGAGGCTGCTCAACGGATGCAAGCCGAAATTGATGAAGCTGCTCGGGCTGAGGAGGAAGCGCTTCAACAGCAGAGACGTGAACAAGTCCAGCATGATGCAATGCATTGGAATGATAGTGATTGGATGCAAGTGTTGACTATTCTTACCAAGGATTATGCCCAGTTCACTGATCTTCTGGGTGCGGATGTGGATGAGCATAGCTGTATTCCAAGAGCCATGGTGTTGATGCGCAAGCATCAGTTGGCGCTTGCTGCACAGCTTCGAGAGAAGCGTAGGAACATACCTTTATCGAGAACTTAGGAGCGAAAGCAGATGCAGCGATATGTGAAGTATCAATCGGCTGCTTATTTCCAAGCTGGTTGGAAGTGGGACAGGGTTCGGGCTTTGTCTTTTGATGAACTTAAAGCACTATATGAAAGAATGGTCAAGCATCAAAGCACCCTAATTCCGGATCGATTTATCTATCGTCCTTCTCCTCGTGTGGTGACCACTTATTCACCTGCTGTTACTACTGGTCCACCATCTGATCCTACTCCTGGTTCTGCTGCTATTCCATCGGTTTTTGCTGCTTCTACAGTTGGTACCACCTCTTCTCATTCGGTTGCTCCTCTGGTTTCTTCTTCAGGTCCTGCTACCACCACAACACATGCTACCCCCACCACCTTTGCTACCACAACCACCACTACTCCTACACCTGATATGGCATCACCATCACCACCAGTTCCTGGTTCTCAACATGTTCCTTCTTCTAGTGCCGCTCCTGTTGATTCCTTGGGTGGGCAAACTAATTAGTCTACTTCTCCTGCTCCCACTGCTGCTGCTTATGTAAAGGTAAAGGTTGAACCCTCTCCTAGTGATCCCACACCTCGCCGTTCACTTCGCCAGAAATCGGCTCGACGTGTTAGACGTGGCAAGACCGTTCCCTATGAGAAGCGTGCTTTCGAAAATCTTATAGATGCAGCTTCTGAAGTGACTCTGATTTGCCTTTGGGAAATGGACATATTACTGGTTGGATGGTTGAGCGTTCCATGACTCTTCCTGGTACGGTATCTCATAGAGTTACTCTTAGTGATGGGTCTGTGCGGTTAGCTTCGGGTCTGCAGGGTATTTTGTCTTGGGCAGATCGTAAGGATCTTATGGCTTTATATGGGTTTGTGGACACTAGCATGCCTGTTGATCCTATGGCTGTGTCTTCCTAGCCTGGTCTGCGAGTATGGGCTGATCTAAAGATGATGCTTGATGCCCCTCCTCATGCTCATGTTTCTTGTGTTTGGAAGGATCAGATGCAATGGGTTATTCAGCGATGGAAGTTATATGCAGAATGTGGTGTGCATATGTTGGAGTTGGAATCTGGTCATATGGTCTTCATGCTCACCGACTTGGAGTATCTGTTGACGATTGCTTCGATGGAGGCTATGTTGGCTTGTCACTTGCAGATTTCAAATGCTCCCTCAGGGAATGAGTCCTCTATCGCAACTGCGTTGGTGGAAGGGATCCAGGCTCGTTTGAAAGCAGATAAGAAGGCTGCTTTTGGTCTCTGATTTGGTTGGTTTGTAAGTGTTTATGTTTTGTGTTTTTGATCATTTGTTCATATTATCATTCTTTTCACCAATATGTAAAGTGATTGGTGAATTTCATTCTTTATAAAAAAAATAAAAAAAAATTATACTTTTTATATAATATGTGCTTATACTTTAACCACATCATGGATTTTACACTTGTAAATATGATACCATTTGCTGATTCAAACAATGGGTTCTGGTTGCTGAATTGTTCTTGTGCTGGTTACTGGTTTCATCTGGTGTTGGACTTGGTCCTCACAACAAATGGTCCTCAACTCACCATGTATAATCGACAAGAAAGAGTTGATTCACCTTGAGGGCACGGCTCCTGGTGCGATTCTCAAATCCGTTGATGGTTGCCAGGTTACCCAAAACTGGATGGTTTTCACTTGCCATGGTCCTAGACTGAAAAGTGGCTAATCCAAGGGGGTACGGCTCTTGGTAAAGATTTTATCAAATCCGTTGATAGCTGTAATAGCTTGCTTAAAGCTATAGGGTTTTCAACTCACCGATGCTTCATTGCTGAGAGGTGGCGAGTCCAGAGGGGTACGGCTTCTGGTAAAGACATATCAAATCCGTTGACGGTTGCGATGGTTTACCTAAAATCATCAGGGTACCCCCACTCACCATTGATTCACGTTCTAAGAGTTGGGTTGGGTTCTGGTTTCCCAGGGTGATGCTTATTCCACCAGAAAGACTGGCTAGCCCAAGAGCGAGCAGCTACTTGGTAAAGGCTCATCAAATCTGCTCATGTTGCTGTAAAGATTCAACACGATGCTTATTTGTTTCAAGCTTTGGAAAAGCTTCTAGTGTTCCATGTTGCGGCGGTTCTTCTGTTTCTTATCTTGCTGATGCTGCTATTTCTTTTGTTGATTCAATCCTCGAGCTTTATTGCACATTTTCCAGGAAACTTGAACTCAACAGGTAAAATTCAAGTTTAGGGGAGGATTGTTAGGACCATTGTAATAGTTATTGTAATAGGTAGACTAGGAGGTATGTAGTTCCTCCTGGTCCGAGTAGTAGTAGGAGCAAGTCGTGCTCCTGGTCCTAGTCAAAGTCAAACTTTATTATTTATTTATTATTCTGTTAGGATATGCATGAGATATGTTAGGAAAGGATATGCATATCAGTTTTACACGTTTTGTTTAATGCTGTATTAGGGTTTCCTTGTAGTATAAAAGGAACCTTGGGCAGAAGGGTTAGACACACCTTTATCAAACGGAGTTCTAGTCATTATCAATATTAGAAATCCTTAGAAAGGATCAAGTCTTTATAGTGATTCTGTTCTTCTTTATTATATTTGTATTCTGCATTCATATTGTGTATAGAGTCTCTTTGTGAATTGACTTGTGATTACAGAAGTCGTTCACCGTTCCTAACAGGGTGCAAGATTCACATCTAGTGAACCCAACAGTATGATTGCTTTTCGTGGTGATGATAGTACCCCATGGTTTGCGGACATCACAAATTACCATGCGGGGAAGTTCGTGATTAAGGGTATGTCGTCCCAACAAAAACGGAAATTTTTCAAGGACATATCCTACTATTTTTGGGACGACACCTATTTGTTTCTAGTGTGCGCGGATCAAGTGATTCGTAGGTGTGTGTTTGGCAAAGAAGCTAAAGATATTCTTAAAGCTTGTCATGAAAGACCCACCGGGGGACATCATGGTGCCAACGCCACCGCGAAAAAAGTCTTTGATTCCGGTTTCTTTTGGCCTTCCATATATCGAGATGCCCAAGACTTGCTCACGACTTGTGATGCTTGTCAACGTCAAGGAAAGAATTCACAAAGGGATGAAATGCCCCAAAACATAATTCAAGTTTGTGAAATATTTGACGTATGGGGAATCGATTTTATGGGGCCATTTCCATCATCAAAAGGAAATAAGTTTATTCTCGTAGTCGTGGACTATTTTTCGAAATGGGTTGAAGCTAAGGCTTTGTCTACTAATGATGCTCAAGTTGTGGTGAAATTTTTGAAACAACTATTTGCTAGGTTTGGAACTCCGCGGGCTATAATAAGTGATCGTGGGATCCATTTTTGTAATGAACAATTTAAAAAGGTTCTAAAGAAATATGGTGTCACTCATCGACTTTCGACGGCTTATCACCCGTAAAACGAGTGGTCAAGTAGAGGTTTCAAACCGAGCTCTTAAAAGGATTTTAGAGCGTTCTATAGAAGAAAATCGCATTTCATGGTCGGATAAATTGGACGATGCATTGTGGGATTTCCGTACGGCCTATAAGACACCCATTGGTTGTACACCATTTAGGTTGGTCTACGGAAAGGCATGCCACTTGCCAATTAAACTCGAACATAAGGCGTATTGGGCTCTAAAACATTGTAACTTCGATTTGAGGACCGCGGGTGATCATCGCAAGGTTCAATTGAATGAACTAAGTGAATTAAGGGATCAAGCTTATGAGAACTCTTTGATCTATAAAGAGAAGACTAAGAGGATTCATGACTCTAAGATCAAAAACCACATTTTTAATGTTGGTGATCAAGTCCTCTTATTCAACTCTAGACTTAAGATTTTCTTGGGCAAGCTTAAATCCCGTTGGTCCAGACCATTCACTATTTCACAAGTGTTCCCTTATGGTACCGTTGAGCTAGCTCAAAAGGACGGGCCTAACTTTAAGGTGAATGGTCATCGAGTGAAGCACTACTTTGGAGGGGACATACCTACGGAGGTTGCTCCGGATCTTCAAACTTTCCCTAAGGACCAATGAATGCGGGGATCGAGTCGAGCTCATGACTCGGTTAACAAAAACGAGGTGCCTTGTGGGGAGTCCCATACATTCTATCTTCTTTCTATTTTCTAACACTAATAAGGCTTGATCTTTTCAAGCTCGTGCTCGTGTTTTGTTGTGATGTGAATCTTAGGTGTGACCCTAATCATTAAAGACTCTCGTGTTTGGTTTTTTACCGGTCCACTCGAGCTTCCATACTTTGATTGTCAAAAGGGACACTCACTATCCTTTGATTTTTATCAACTAACGTTTTATCTTGAGCATAATTAATAAACGGCTTATAGATTTGTGTGCTTTTGCCATGTTAGGACTTTTGCATTTGACTCTTCGTGTTCTAGCAAGGGGGTGTTACTCTTGAGCTAGAAAACATTGAGGACAATGTTTGGTTTTAGCATGGGAGAGTCAGTCGATATAATCGCTTACAATTGCTTTTGTCGTGTTCAAACGTAATCATTTTTCTCGTTTTTCATAAACATGTTAAATTTTTAGTGCAATTTTGTGTTTAATAATAAAGAAAATAAGTGTTTTTGACACAAATGTAGGCTTTCCGTTGGTGAAAATAAGAATAGTTTTTGACTCGGTCTGTTTTTACCTTAGCTCATTCCTTAACATGTTTAAATCAAGTTTTGCTAGACTTTTATATAAGGAACTTTAAAACGCGAAAGTCTTAACTCATACGGGTTTAAGAACAAGAACTTTTCGCAAGTTCCTATAATTGACCCTAGAAAGTCATTTATCAAGGGAACTTTAAAACGCACGATGCAAGATCCTATAGATGACATGAAAACCCAAAACTTTGATTTAATAGGCTAAGTATCCATTAGTCTCACTTCTTTGAGATTTTACAATATGGAGAACAAGAGATGATAAAGTTGAATCATAAGTTTAGAGGTTAAGTCTTCCTTGTATAAGTATTTTTGTGTTGATTCTATCTCCTTGTATTTATTTTTCACGCTTGAATATTTAATTGTTTAATAAATGAAGTTTTTAGTGGTTTGGGTACAATATCTTAACTCGTAACTCCTTCTTTTTCTTCCCTTGTAATTAAAGTGAGAACACAGTGAGGGTGTCAGCGTCATGGACTTTTTGATCATGGGATTGTGGAAATTTGTCTTACTACATATATCATTAATAAATAAGAATAAATAAAAACATGTTCTCTATGAGCCTTCGGGTGGGAGTCATGTAGCACTAGCCTTGTCATTAGAGCCTTAGGATGTATGGCATGGTGACGTGTTTAATAAAAATTGCTTCATCATCATGAGCCTTAGGGTGGAATGGTGAATGTCAATTCTCTTGTTTATGTCCAAGGAGCCTTAGGGTGTGGATCATAAATAAGGAGCACTTTTACATCTTAAAGAGCTTCAAGGGTAAATGTTGTTAACTCCATTAATAAGATCAAACCGACTTTGGAGGAATTATTGTTGCTTTAAGTAGTCCTATTAGCCAAATTTTGGATCCGGGAATTTATTCCTAAAATCGTGTTAAGTTATCCTTGATGTGGGCTTTCTTTAGTGACAAAGGTTTTTGAAGTCAAGGTTAGGTCTTGAGTGTTGGTTTTACACCGTTTTTGCCTTCATTTTTGGACTAATAATTATTAAATAAGTCAAATGAGCCTTTGGGTGAATGATAAAATTTAAAATCTAGAGATACAACTAGGAATATAGGAGATTGAGTTTAACACAAATTACTTGTATGAGTGGTCTTAACATTGGAACTTATGATTGACAATGATCTTGTTTTTAAACTTGACATGGAAAGAGTGAAAAGTCGAGGACAATGAATCTATTCGAGTTTTATGATCTGAAAAGTTTTGTTTTTCAATAATGAAAGCATTACATTATGTCTTTGCAAAATAAAGTGTCAAAAGTTGAATAAAAGAGTAGTTAGTTGCTTTATTTATCATTGTGTGAGGACATGGCAATTGCTTAGCAAGGGGGAGTTTGATATGAGTGTAATTACTCATATCATTTATATCATTAAATGAGCCTATAATGCATAAAACATATGAATATGTCCTTGTATGTGCAATGTTTTCTTGTTTCATGTGTGTAGGTACCAAGATCACGAAAACCGGCAAAACGACACGGGATTTGAGGATTATATCAAAAGCCAAAAGACAAGTCATTTTAAGACGAGATTCAAGTTTATAAATTTAAATGGGCCAAGTTGGTCCCTCAAATGCTTAATGGGCCTTATATCCCATTTATGGAATTATGGAGTTAATTATCTGGAAAATGCCCATTACAAGCCCAAATGTATCAAAATAAAGTGACGGTTTGAACTATTTTCTACAAGTTAAAAAGCCCAATTGACAATTATGAAACAAAGGTAAGTTTTGGTTCAAGCCCAAGATGCAAATAGAAGACGGTGCAAAAGTTGTATAAAACTTTGGGGTCAACAATTTACTCGGTCAAAACAAAACAAATAAATAAAAAGAAAGAATAAAGACGCGACTAAGAGAAAAGAAAGGGGATGAAACGCAGTCACAAGAACCCTAACAATTAGGGGTTTTCATTCCTTTGTGCAATTGATGTCACGCGCTAGCAAATCAGGTTATTCAGGGCAAGAAGGGCGCGTGTCTACACTTAGATTCCAAGTACTATACGTCCATGTGGCCATTTGAGACGTCACAGCTAGCCTATGATTGGCTGATTCCACTGCCACCAGCAAAAGGGCCAGTAATATCATGCCAAATCAGCACCAAAGAAGCACAAGTTTAGCCAGGTTGGCAATCCGAGTGAACAAAGGCTAATATCCACCCTTGGATGAAAACCGAATGGAGAGAGAATCTGAGATGCTTGATATAAATGGCCACAAATCAATTCTTCATCAACAACCCACCTTTCGGTTCATCTATAAATACCCCTCTATAAAATCAGTAAAGGCATCCCTTCTTTTACTTTATCGTTATAATGATAGTTTTTAGATTAAAATTGTAATTTTCTTTTTCAAGTATTGTAATATTTAATTTGGTGAAATAAAAATTTATTTTTAGTCTCGAAATCTTTTTCCTGCATTTGTTTAAGTTTTATACAATTTAAATCGATTAATAGCTATTGTTATAATTGAGAGATAGTCATTTAAGCTTAATCAATAGCTTGAGTGAATTATTAAGTAGATTAGGGATAATAAATTTATCCCCACTAGATAAATGATAAACATAGCAGCTGAATCGAGGATGATTGTGATGGTGGCTTATGGAGTTGTAAGTTCATGATGTTTTAATTTGATGGTGGTTTATGGTTCGAGATCCAAAAAAGTTGAAAAGAATGGTGTCGTTTTAGTCTAAGGTAGTTCAACGCTACCTTCTACACCAAAGGATTCGTCATTCAAATGTTAAGCTCATTTTAATAATTTTCTTTCTATTTTTGCTGTTTGATTTATTGAATAGTCTGAATGTTATTGATTTTAGGTTTGATTAATGTTTTTCTTGTTTGAGTATAAATGATATTCGAATCTGTTAATTTTAATGCGTTTTTGAATCTGCTAAAATGATTTCGATTTGAGATTTATGAGGTTGTATTGATTTGATCTAGTGTGGCTGCTGAATGATTTTTGTTTGAGTAATAACTGTTATAGTGTGTTTGTTTACATCATAGGATCTAGTGAGGTTAAATGGCTCATGTTTGTTTAAGCTTTGTAAACTACTGATAAAGTGATTTTATTGAATGTTTATTATTTAGTTATGTTGAGTATGTGTTGGCTTTGTGGCTCAAATTGATCTTAGCGTTGTTAGACTTTAGATTGTTCGGTTTGGTATACGAATGTTTTGGCTCAATGTTTCTTGATATTAATCTACTACTGGTTTCGTTTATAAGAGTGGGATGCCGATTTTGTAGTTATTGTATCATTTATACGTTTGCTGATATAAAAGATTTTAAACTGATGAGAATGATTTTATTTGCATTATATTGGTTAACTGATTTGGTTAACTGTTATGATTTATGGAAATTGGATTTATGAATTTGTAATTTACTATGGTGTTTGGTCTGCTGTTTTGATTTATTATGTGATAAATTGATTGATTGCTTGTTTTATTTTCATTTGCTATTCCTAATTATAGTAGAGTTATATTAATATAGTTCGTTACTGTTTCTATTTTTTTACCCTAATATTTTGCTGTAATTTACTATGGTGTTTGGTCTGCTGCTTTGATTTATTATGTGATAAATTGATTGATTGTTTGTTTTGTTTTCATTTGCTATTCCTGATTATAGTAGAGTTATATTAATATAGTTTGTTACTGTTTCTATTTTTTTACCCTAATATTTTGCTGTGTCAAAAGTTGATACAGTAGAGTAAAATCAGTTTACTGTCCATATATCATTCACAAAAATTTGTCCTCCATGGGACTCGAACCCGTGACCTCATGGTTCACAGCCAACGCCATTACCAATTGCTCTAGCATCTCTTTTTGTTTATGTTACACGTTTACATAGTATTAAACTCTATTATTTTGGACTGTCAGTTTTTATTAAACGTTTATTTTCAATAAATTGTTTAGTTTTAAAGTAAAATAAATATATATTAATTAGTTTTATTAATAAAATTGTTTAATTAAAATTTTGTAAAAATTATTAGTTTAAATAAAATATAAAAAACATATATTATTAAATAAAGTTTAAAGATAAAAATAACTATTTAGTTAATTTTTAAATTAATATTGTTTTGACAAAATTTGTTACAATAAAAAGTAAAAAGAAAAAGTATAATATAGATTTAAATTGTCTTTTAGATTTAATTTGGGTAGACGATTCATGCATTTTATGTTAAAAACGTAGGATTTTAGATAAAAACCGACACGTATTCAAATCGATTGTCCAAATTAAAATGAAAGTCTCAAATTCACAATTTTTTCATGTACAACGAACCAGGATCATTCTCATCTTTAGTTAATTCATCTTTAGCTTATTTTGGATTATTACTTTTTCCTAAAGGTAATTTCCTTAATTTGCTCTATAACGTATTATATTAAAATACACCGACACTTTCCCACACATCAATGCCCAAATATTATATTCTAGTATCGATTATTTCGATATTTGAGATTTTTGAAATTTTTATTTCATTACGTATTAAATCGAGTCGGAACTTTACTATTTCGTTTTGTGTGCGTTTAATTATTAAAACGATCGATTTGATAAACGAGATTTATATTTTTATGAAGCCGAGACCAAACCCGACTATCGTAAATATTTTTAAAATTAACTATTAGTCATTTTCCGCTTGTTAACTAATATTTACATTTTAGTCCAAAACTATCCATAAATTACAAAAACTACCCTAAACTAACTACCATATAAATACTTTCTTCCACCTAACCTACACATACAAAAACTATTTTATAAATCATCACCATTTTCTTTCTCCTTTTTTCTTTTGTCGTGAACACCACACACCAAACAACCCTTGAAACTCAAATTTTGGCTTGAATCTTTATAATCCAAAGTAAGGCCCATTCTTATTATTTTATTGTGATCATTTTGGTACTATTTTTATAAACATGCAATAACTTTCATTTTTCCAAATTATTTTCAAGATGATCAAGATTGTTTGATCAATTTTTATAGGTATATGATTATGTTATTATTATTATAATTGGGGTTTTTGAGTGCATGCAAGTAATTTTTAACCAACAGAATTCTAGGTTGATCAAGTGGTGTTAGCGGCTGTTTTTTATATTAGGAATGATTGAATAGGTGTTAGAATGAGATGCATGATGATGCATGTTGAGAAAAAGGGAAAATCTAGTCCTTTTGAAAAGGGTATTTTGGGCAGATTATTTGATAAATAAATTCGTGACTTTGAGATAATATAGGCTGAGATATGATGTGAGATACTTGTACTAATCTTCAAGACGCTTGTTTTGCCGCTTGAATGAGCTTCTAACTCATCACGGATTAAAAGTTATGCTAGTTTAGTATTCGTGTACCGGGAGAAGCAAATCGGCACAATCCGAAATTGTGGATGATTTTGGGTCGACTCTCGGGGACTTTAGGCATGGTTAGATAATTGATACTACTGGTTTTTAAAGTTTTTTAACTTAGTATGATGAGCCTAGTAGTGAGTTTTCAAGGTGAAAGGTCAAGATAGTATTTTTAATGTGGTATAAACGGTTTTATAAAACGGGTAGACATTCTGTCTCAAATTTTAGAGTCGAGTAAAGTGTAGAGCTGATGGGTTTTAAAGTGTGAACGTTGGCTCAAATTTTGGTGAGGTCTTATACAGGTTATTATTGACCTTGACACCAAGTTTCATCGAAATCAAATAAGTCTAGATAGGGTAAATCGGTGTGTACATTTGGAGTGCACTTGTTGATTTGTATTTTGGACACATAGTTCAATGCTCGTGTGGCGTGAGTTAAGTATTCACTATTGGATATGGTGACTTACTCAAGTGTTTAGTCATTATATAAATGACTTAGTTACTGGTCCGAGTGAAGTAAAGAGATAGTTTGACTTGCGTTGACTTGGCGTCTTATGACGGGTCAATGTCGAGAGTGCAAGTGTTTAAAAAAGTAGTGTTGGATAAATGGGATATTATGGATTCACTTGGTTCGTGTCACTAATTATGAAGTATGAATACTTTGAAAATATGTATGTCGTATTATACTTAGTATATATCTATATTTGAGTCATTGATTTTATTATATTAAGTATGTTTTAAAATACTTATGTATTTTTCTAAGTGCGCACCTTATTTGTTAGGTGGCGGATTTTGATGTGTATATTTGGGAGGCATCTTCACTTCGGCGATCACTACTACTACTAGCTTCGCGTATCATCTAAGGTGAGTCTATAGCCTCACTTTTATATTATCTTGTAAATGATTTTTAACCCGCGACGGGGAATACATGCTATTTTATAAAATGAACACAAGTTGTTTTTGGTATGCTGGACCCGAATATGATGATAAATACCTAAGTACCCTTGTCTTATGAAGTCCCTGAATTTCATGAACTGTTAATTACCTTTCGAGGTAAACACTAATACATATGATAGATCTATTTGGTTTGATAGCCTTATCCTAGGGTATGTATCCTTGTGATCACCTGAAAGGGATATTATGTATAAGAGGTCGTTGGTATATGACAATATTACCAGTTGTAGGGGCGCCGTAAGTGACTCGGTTTGACGTGTTGGTTAAGGTTCAGTTGCATGATTTTAAGGCATTTATCGATATATATATATATATATATATATATATATATATATATATATATATATATATATATATATATATATATATATATATATATATATATATATATATATATATATATATATATATATATATATATATATGACTTGTTTGTGTGACAAGCTTGAGATGATTAAAATTCTTGTGTTCAAATGATAATTTGCAAAACCGATAGACTTGCTCAACCGTTGTGTTGATGATTTTAAGCATGTATTTCAGGTAATCAGGTTGGATAGCAGCGGAGCATGCGAGGAGGGAGTTGATGCTTACTTGTCTAAAGTTTATATTACTTTTCCATCCTTTGAAATGAATAAATGACTTTAAGTCTTTGATGAATGATGTGTTGGTCACAGTTTTTGGGACTAAACGCTACTCTGATTTTATATATATTGGGATGGGAAATTTTAGATAAGGTTGTAAATTATTTTAACATCTCTTTTGAGGTCGTGGTCTATGATTGTGTGCGATGTGCTATGAGTAGCGCCCCAAAGTGTTATTCTGCTGCGTGGTAATTTGGGGGTGTTACATATGCCCTTTTGATCGTTATATTCCCCTGAACCAAATCTCCATATCCTAGGATGGGTGCAAATTGATCATTTCTGAATCGTACCTTACCTATGAACTTCTCCACGAAGTTAATTAGAAGCTTGAGATTCCCCGTCATGTGCTTGGTGCACCCGGAGTCCAGTATGAAGAGAATTATTTCGATTACCTGGAGAAGAATTAGAACACGATAGAGCATTTTCTAAATTGGATTCCATGTTAGTTGTGATATCTGAATCATTAGTGTCCCTAGTTTCAACACGTAAAGGCATGCTAAGACTCGTAGTCACATTTTTTGTCCTAACCTTAGGCATCCATTTATATCCTGGAGGACATTGATTAGCAAACCACCATTTCCAAGACTTGCTAGCAGACTCATATAACTCCCTAATTTGGCTTCTAGTGTTCTTAGTAGTGAAGTCTGATGCATTACTTTTCTTATGGGGGTAGCACTAGAATGATTCACTTTGCGTTTGGGTTTACTAGCGCTAATAGGCATCGCAATTTGCTTCTTAGTTCTAGTATCTACGCCTTTGACATTATTCATAGCACACATAGAATGATCCGCATTAGCACATTTTCCACATTTTACACAAACAAACTTAACATTTAAAGCATTCAAAGAAGTCGAATCATTCAAATCGCCATTACATGCGATTACAGACGTTTTATTCTTAGAAACATTCAAATTCCTAGGGTGGTCTTCTACTTTCTTCATCTTCCCTTGACTCTTGTTTTGTCAGACCTTATCATTCACTTAGGCCGGCTAACACTAGCAGTGGGTACTACTCCTATTGTAAAAGACACATGTCTATTAGTGTTTCTAGAAGTCTGAGGCGATTAACTATCTTTATTTTGTGTGGGTTTAGTGGTCAATCTATACTTCCCTAGTTTAAGCACATGTGTGCTTTGTGCTTGAATAACCGTTTTGGGACGAATCAGTGGTAACATATTCTTCCCATCCATCTTGATAGCAAACCAAGATGTAGAAAATGAAGAATTGGAGAAAACAAATGGTTTTCCCAAGACAGAGGATTTAGTCACTTTATACGCATTGGGTTGTCTCATAACAGGTTTCTTAATTCTAGGTTCCACAAATTTCCCACCCATTTTAGCAAAAAGTTTCTTCAATCTTCTATTGCTATGTCTTTTTCTCGTAACTGAGCTTTCAAATCCGTAATGTCAAGTCTTTTTTCGTTTAATAATCGACATGACTCGGATAATTTTACTTCCAAAGGTGTATCATGTGAAAAACTTCTAATTTGTTTTGCAAATCAAGTTCAAGTGTGTGACAATGTTGTTGAAGATAATCACATCGATGTTTAATTAAGATAAAATCTTTTTTGTTAACAGTTTGTGAAAGCTCAGTTTCAAGACGTTCACACTCTTTCACCTTATCAAGATAATTGCATGCAACATCAGAATATTCATTTATATCAGCACAAGATGTAACATACGCACACATAATATCTTTTGAGAGACATTCTTGAAAGAGTAGATCATATGCTATAGAAAACTCGTCTCTTTCAGGTTGATGGTCGTCAATTTCTTTTTCAAGAGATTCCACATATTTCAAATCATCAAACATTTCTTGCTCTATTAACGTTTCAAATTCCAAATAATGTTTCTTTGTTCTTTCCGCAACCGAATTAAAAATAGTTTTCACAAGCACAGTTATATCATGAGGAATTTCTTTATCGCCTTTCAAAAGTTCATGTTTTTTCCAGTCATCGTCAACAACCTTTTTTAAATTTTCAATGTTACTCTTAAGAATACTAAGTGCTTGCTTACTCTTGCTTATAGAAGCTTGATGCGGCAAGTACCCAATATATTTTGAAACATTAGTTTTCTTAGTGGAAAAAACTTGTCTCCATTTAATTCTTATTTGTGCACATTCGAAAAATATTTGCTCACGAGACTTCTGTTTTTGTGGTTTGAAAATTTCATAAAGACCATTTTCATAAGCATAATTATATGGTTTCACAAAGTCTTTCTTTACTGGTGATATACTCTCTTCTTCAAAAGTTAGTGATTCATCACTATCGGACCTAACTAGAAGACAATCAAGGTCGGTCCATTGGGACTCCTCAAGATATAAGCGCGGGTTCTTAGATTGAGCTTGCTCGAGGTACTTAGGACTAGCAAAACTAGCTTTACCCTTGAAAAATGAATGAGGTGCCAACATTCTCACGGTTTAATAGATTTATTTGTTTTATAAACAATTTTCTTATAAAAATCAATTTGAACTTCAAGTTCCACGACTTTGTCAATATCTTTAGCTAGTTTAGATTTGAAATCTTTTTGCAAGTTTGCAACCTCTTCCGTTTTCGTAGTGACTAGTTTTGTAAAACCCGCATGCTTTTACCATGAATAGTACCCTTAAGATCGTACGTACTAGATTTAAACTTTCCTAATATAGCATGATTACGATTTCGTGTTAGGATTTTACGTATTACGTACGTGTTAGAACACGATAAGTATTTACTACGCACGAGCACGTAATAATTATTTGACAATAATTAATCACGAACATGCGATCATGAAATCATGAACGTAATTAAAACACGAACTATTATAAATTACGTATATATATTTATTACGAGCGTAATAAAATATATTAGATCACGATAATTACGTAACGAGAACACTTAAAACGCGAACACAAATAATCACGAACGTATAACTTAACATCGAGACACGGAAAAAGGTACGGGTACCCCAAGTGGGGCCCCCTACCCGCGGCTACAAGGACAAATGGGCCAAGCCCATTTGTAAATTTTTACTAAAAGGGAAAAAGGATTTTTCACTACTCATTTTTAGTTTTATAGAAGATTTTAGAAAAAACCTAAAACCCTCTTCCCTTTTCTTTTTGTGCCGCCACCCTACAAACACCACAAGGAGATGGTTGTTGATCTTGGATCTTGGATTATTAGTTGGTGATCGTGTTTGTTCTTCGTCCTTTTGATCCACGAATTCGGTAAATCCTTTTTAAACTTTTTCTTTTGATTTGATCTTTTAATAAATCAAGAACATGTTATGTTTTTTTACAAAAACCTAATAAATAAACATGGATCTAACATAAATTGAGGTTAAATAAAATCAAAAGTATGGTTTAAGGGGTGTTTGTTTTTGGCCGCAGGCTGCACCGAACCCGAAGGGGGTTTCGGTTTGGCCAACCGACCACCACCAAGACCATATGGTCTCGGTTGGTGGGTGTGGGTCCCACGGCAGCCTCAAGACACGGGGTACCCCGATTTGGTTCGGGGTACGGTGTCGTTTTCATGTCCGGTTCAAGGTTTTGATTCTAGATCCGGTTCATGGTGTATGTTTAGTTTTTATGTTTTATGATCTTATGTTAAAAATTAAATTAATAAAATGACATGATTAATTTAATAACATGACTTAGGTTATTTTAATTATTAATAATCATGAAATTAATTAACCTAAGTATTTTATATTTTAGATTTATAATTAATAAATTATTTAAAGACCATGATTATAATTAATTAATTAACATGACTTAGGTTATATTATTAATATATAATAATACATGTTTTAACCTAAGTATTTAACTTTATTTAATTAAAAACATGTTAGACTTTAATTAAATATTTTAACCTATAGTTTAATTTAATTACATGGAATAATTATTAAACTATACATTATTTCATATGACTTAGAAAATAATCATGAAAACACTTAGGCTTATATACTTAGCTTATTTAACCAGCTTATTTCTAATTATAGAAACTTTCTATTTTTAGAAACTTAATTAAATAAGGCAGCTAATCTATTTATGGAAACTTTCTATTTTTAGAAACTTATCTATTTTAAGCAGTAATTCTATTTTTGGAAACTTTCTGTTTTTGAAAACTTTCTATTTTTGGAAACTTTCTATTTTTGGTAACTTTCTATTTTTGGAAACTTTCTATTTTTGGTAACTTTCTATTTTTAGAAACTTTCTATTTTTGGAAACTTTTTATTATTGGAAACTTTCTATTTTTGGAAACTTTCTATTTTAGGAAACCTGCTATTTTTGGAAAGTTACTTATTATTACACAGTAAGTATAATAACACATGAAATACCAGAAATACTTAATCAGATTAAACAGAATATAAGATAACACGGTTTAAGGCTTTAAAACAGTAAAACTTGGTAAGAACACATAAAATAAGCTAAGACATGACATAAAACCAGCTACGTATTTAGTAAGCATATACTTATTCATGTATGTATTTATGTAGCACTAGTGATTCGGAAGTAGGATTTCTCTTAGTTCATCTTCTTCGTTCACTGGACATAAGGTACGGATTCCCGTCCTTTCAGTATGGACATTCTTTCCTTATTAGGATTCCCCGTATGCAGCCAACTGTTTTCTCGTAGTATAAGTTACGTGTTTGATTGCTTATGTTTAATTAAGATTACCTATAGCCATATACATGCATGACCAGTTTCACCTAGTTATGGAGGTACCATAACCATAACATTAGAGGCACTGATGTTATGACTTCACCACGGCGGAGTGATTGCTCGTGGCGTCCCTTCAGCTTTTGGCCATTTATATTATATTTATCATGTGGGGCGTATGGGTGCATCCTAGTTACATGTTTTTAGTCAGGATTTTATGGTGAATGTGGTGTGTGCCTTGCATCCTTCACAAGGAGCTGATCCCTCCTACCCAAAACCAGTATATTAAATTAGAGGCAGCCCCTCTAATTTGCATGATGAGGTCACCCCTCCAAGTATTCATGCACGGTGGATTTTCATGACCTATATTGGCTAATGGTAAATTATGACAAACAGTTTTTATAAGATAAACATAAGACTTTCAAACTATTAAACCAGTTTTATCAAGACTTAACCAGGTTACTCAGGACTTAGTTTTCTTCCGCTGTTATATGTTATATGCTTATCTTATTCATGCTTTATTGTACATCCGTGCACTGAGCGTATTTGCTCAACCGTTTTCCTTTTCTATGTTCCCAAAACGGCAGGTACTCAGGGACGCTCGTAGATACTAAGAGTACGTGCATATGGACTGGAAGCTGTCTAGCCTTCTTTACTTTATGCATTTCCTTTCTTATGATACATTTGCTTTGGACATTGTTTAGTCCTTTCCTTACTATACTTATGTTTGTGTGTGATGAGCTTTACTTTTGGACTACCGATGTTTGATTTCGGTATTTTCCTTTTTATGGTCAACTAATGTTTAGACATTTTTCCTTGTATGCTTTGATGACACGCCATAATTGCATGTGACATTTCCTTTATCAAAATGGGGTGTTACAATTATGGTATCAGAGCCAAGGCTTCGACCTGTAGGCTCTCAAATATGACCTGTGATTAGTGTGTAGTCACTACGGTCTTCCTAGAACTGACAGTTGTTTTCATGCATTCATCATTTTTAAGCATACATATACATGTCATTGTCGCAGATTTTTGACTAAGTAATGGTTGGTACAGGACTGGCCCTATTTAGTCGCATGTGTTTTATCGAAACTTTTAGATTTGGGACCGACCCATAGGCGTCCCCTCGCTATGTCTTTTGTTTTGGGTGAACAGACCAGAGACGTTCACTCTCGAGCATACAAAAGTTTTCATAAAACTGCATCATGCATTCATACACAAAATTTTCTTGCATAAAATTTTCTCGTGAAATTTTGGTATAAATTTTTTTCATGTATATATATATTTTATGTTTTGATCTGTTTAATCATATGTTTTATGTTATACTGTCAGATGGTTCTTACACGCGAACAGGAGCAGCTCAATGCTGCAATTCAGGCCGCTATGCAAGCTTTGCTTCCTCAATTGAGGAATGACATCAGGGCTGAAGTTCAAGCTGCCAACAATCAGCAGCATAATCAGGCACCTCCTCCTCCTCCTCCAGTGACATTAGTAGTATGGCTAGAGAGATTCAACAAGCTCCGCCCTCGAGCTTTTGAGAAGACAGATAGCCCCAACGATGCTGAAAGCTGGTTGGCTCACATCAAGAAGATTTTCAATGCTATAGGCTGTGACCCCGCATACAAGGCGAGGTTGGCATGCTATCAGTTCGAAGGCGATGTACTCAACTGGTGGTTAGCATTGATGCAGTCTGAAGGTGGTGACGAGTGGGTTGCTGGTTTGACTTGGACTCAGTTCAAGGACAGAGTGATGGAGCAGTTCTTTCCCAAGGCTGAGCAGGACAAGCTCAAGCAAGAGTACCATGGGATCCAACAGAGAGCTGGGGAGAATAGCAACGAGTTTATGCAGCGCTTTCTTCGCTTAGCTGGTTTCCTTGGTGCGGCAGCAGGTACTCCTGAAGAGCAGGCACATCACTTTAGATGGGCTCTTCGCACATCGGTCGCAAACAATCTGGTGTGTGCTACGTTCAACACTGTAGCACAAGTGGCCGATACAGCACGAAAACTGGAGATGCTGCAGGAGAGAGATGAGTTCGGGGAAGCTGAAAGACCCGACAAGAGGTAAACCTTCGTATTCAAGGGGTGACCAATCCATATACTTTCCATATGTCAATTATTCATCTCTTTAAATGTATCTTTCAGACAGAAAACTGGGGACCGGTCTCAGCCGGCTACTCAGCAGCAGCCTTATCAGCCCAAGGGAAACGGTCAGACTAACGACCGTTCTGCTACGGATAGGCGTGGCGGTAATGATAATTACCGTAACAACGCTGGGCACTCCAACAGCAGCAGGTCCTAATACTTAAGCATTTCCTTATGATTTCATGTTATAGCTCATATTCTGACACTTTAGCAAAACTTCTACTAGGAACCATGGAAACGGTAGGGACCAGAACCAAAGAGGTTCGCAGCCTAGCCGTCCAGCTATCACTGGTATTCCATCTTACGATTATCCGCTTTGTCCTTTGTACCCAATTATCATGTCTTATGTAAAATGTTTCATCAGGTTCCCAGCCAGCCAGAGCACCTGCTGGAGGATACACTCATCCTCTTTGCTCTACTTGCCACCGTAGGCACCCAGGACCATGTCGCCATAATACTGATGTGTGCTTCAAGTGTGGTCTTCCTGGCCATATTATGAAGGATTGCCGTAAAAGCGAGATGGAGGGTACATCGGGACATGTTGATACCAAGCCGTCTCCTACTACCGGGCGTGTCTACACGACATCTTGAGACCAGGCCAACAAGTCTACAGGTACCATCACTGGAATCTTGTATATGTATGGTCAAGCTGCATGTGTTCTTTTCGATATGGGTGCTACTCACTCGGTTATTTCTACTGCTTATGCTAAGAACATTAGGATGCCTCCCTTGCCACTAGAAAATAGGCTTACTATTTCCACGCCTTTGAGGGACTCTGTATTAATCACCCATGTATACAAGAGTCTTCCCCTAGATTTTGACGATAAGGTTCGACCTGTCGACGCACTTCCGCTGGACTTGAGTGACTTCGACATGATTTTTGGCATGGATTGGCTATCCAAGCATCATGCTACCATAGACTGCCATTCATATCGAGTTATCTTCGGTGATGTTAATGCACCAGAGTACATTCATAATGGATTCATACCCGGACGGTCTGTACAAGTCATATCCACCCTGCAAGCACGTGCACTACTGTCACATGGCTGCGAGGGTTATCTAGCTACGGTTCACGACATGGATGTTGAATCCCCATCAATTCAGGATCAACCTATAGTGTCGGAATTCCAAGATGTTTTTCCAGCAGAACTTCCGGGCATACCACCTGCACGAGAAGTGGAATTCTGTATCGAGCTGGTTCTAGGAGCTGAACCAATCTCCAAGGCTCCTTATCGCATGGCTCCCATAGAGCTAAAGGAGCTGAAGGATCAACTGCAAGAACTTCTTGAACGAGGCTTCATTCGACCGAGCGCATCTCCATGGGGCGCACCGGTCTTGTTTGTTAAGAAGAAGGACGGCAGTATGCGTCTTTGTATAGACTATCGCGAGCTCAACAAGATTACCATTCGGAATAGATATCCACTGCCGCGCATTGACGACCTGTTTGACCAACTCCAAGGGGCCAAACACTTCTCCAAGATTGATCTTAGGTCAGGCTATCATCAGCTACGGGTCAAGGAGCAGGACATCGCTAAGACTGCCTTTCGTACCCGTTATGGTCACTATGAGTTTGTAGTTATGCCATTTGGCCTGACAAATGCTCCAGCAGTGTTCATGGATTTGATGAACAGAATCTTCCATGAATTTTTGGACAAGTTCGTCATTGTTTTCATCAATGACATCCTGTTTTTCTCAAAGTCCAAGGAGGAACACGAAGACCATCTTCGTACAGTATTACAGATTCTTCGCCAGAAGCAGCTGTATGCTAAATTCTCCAAGTGTGAGTTCTGGTTAGACAAGGTGGCATTCTTAGGTCACATTGTATCAGCAGAAGGAATCACTATGGATCCAGCAAAGGTTGAGGCCATTACTAAGTGGCCAAGGCCGACATCAGCGACGGAAGTCCGCAGTTTCTTAGGCTTAGCTGGCTATTACCGTAGATTCGTGGAGAACTTTTCCCGCCTAGCACTACCATTGACCAAACTGATGCGGAAAGGGGAGAAATTCGTCTGGACTGAAGATCGAGAGAAGAGCTTTGAAGACCTGAATTAGAAGCTAGTATCTGCACCTATTCTTACTCTACCATCTGGTACAGGTGGATTTCAAATCTATAGCGATGCATCGGGGAAGGGACTTGGCTGTGTTCTCATGCAACATGGGAAAGTGATCGCGTACGCTTCACGGTAGCTTAAGCCTTATGAAGAAAATTACCCCACGCACGACCTGGAACTTGTTGCAGTCGTGTTTGCATTGAAGATATGGAGGCACTACTTATATGGAGAATCGTGTGACATTTTCACGGACCACAAGAGCTTGAAGTATATCTTCACTCAACGTGAATTGAACATGAGGCAGAGGAGATGGTTAGAGCTATTGAAGGATTATGACATTAATCTACAGTATCATCCCGGAAAGGCAAATGTAGTAGCAGATGCTCTTAGCAGGAAGTCCGGAATGATCAACGACATTAAGATCGAAGAGGAAATCATCAGAGACTTGGAGCGACTAGACATCAAGATCATGGTACGTGGACAGCACGGTTACTGGGCTAATCTTAGAATAGAACCCGAGTTACTATCTAAGACCAAGGAAGCTCAGAAGGATGACGGAGAAATCTGGGCGATAGTGAGAAGCAAACAGAATTCAGAGTAGATGCAGATGGTATCGTATGGCAGGGCACGAGAATTTGTGTTCCTGATGACCAAGAACTCTGGGAAGCTTTCTTAGCTGAAGCTCATAGCTCCCCATTCTCTATACATCCTGGTTCGACTAAGATGTACCATGACATCAAGCAGTACTTTTGGTGGAGTGGTATGAAACAGGATGTGGCCACTTACGTCTCCAAATGTCTTACCTGCCAGCAGGTTAAGATCGAGCATCAGCGATCTGGCGGTCTCCTTCAACCGTTAGATATCCCAGAGTGGAAGTGGGACAAAATCACCATGGATTTTGTTACTGGTCTTCCGCCTACCAAGAGGAAGCACGATGCAATTTGGGTTATCGTTGATCGACTTACCAAATCAGCTCATTTCTTACCGATCCGCAAGGAAGATTCGGTAAGTAAACTCGCAGATACGTACAGAAGAGAGATCATGAGACTCCACGGTGCACCATCCAGCATCGTCTCAGACAGAGATCCTCGATTCACTTCGCGCTTTAGGAAAAGTCTGCAGAAAGCTTGGGGTACACAACTTAAGCTTAGCACGGCTTTTCATCCTCAAACGGACGGACAGTCGGAGCGAACCATTCAGACATTGGAAGATATGTTGAGGTCATGTGCGTTGGAATGGACGGGTGATTGGGACGATTACATCTGTTTGGTGGAATTTGCATACAATAACAGTTGGCACGCAAGTATCAAGTGTGCTCCATTTGAGATGTTGTATGGCAGAAAGTGTCACGCCCCAATCTGCTGGGATCAGGTTGGTGAGCGAACACTTGAAGGACCGGGAATCATAGAGATGACCAATGAGAAGATCGCAGTAGCTAAGCAGAAAATCCAGGAGGCACGGTCACGTCAGAAGAGTTACGCCGATAAGCATCGTAGGGATATACACTTTAATGTAGGAGATCACGTCTTCCTTAAGGTTTCGCCGGCACGTGGTGTTAGACGCTTCGGGATTAAAGGGAAGCTCAGTCCTCCTTTCATCGGACCGTTTGATATCATTGAACGAGTCGGTGAAGTATCTTACCGATTGACGTTACCTCCGCAGCTTTCGCATGTGCACAATGTGTTTCATGTGTCCTTGCTCAGAAGGTACCAGTATCATCCCCTTCACATGGTTCAGTATCCACTGGAACAGATACGTGAAGATCTCACTTTTATAGAAGAACCCGAACGAGTTCTTGACAGACAAGAACGATTCATGAGAAAGAAGACGATTCCATTCGTCAAAATTCTATGGAGGGATCATACCGAGCGGGAAGCCACTTGGGAAACAGAGGAGTCTATCCGGGCTTCTTACCCTCATTTCATATTTTGAATTCGGGTATGTTCTTCTTTTCCAGTTTATTTTATCTATAATTCGGGGACGAATTATTCTTTTTAGGGGGGAAGAGTTGTAAAACCCGCATACTTTTACCATGAATAGTACCCTTAAGATCGTACGTACTAGATTTAAACTTTCCTAATATAGCATGATTACGATTTCGTGTTAGGATTTTACGTATTACGTACGTGTTAGAACATGATAAGTATTTACTATGCACGAGCACGTAATAATTATTTGACAATAATTAATCACGAACATGCGATCATGAAATCATGAACGTAATTAAAACACGAACTATTATAAATTACGTATATATATTTATTACGAGCGTAATTGAATATATTAGATCACGATAATTACGTAACGAGAACACTTAAAACGCGAACACAAATAATCACGAACGTATAACTTAACATCGAGACACGGAAAAAGGTACGGGTACGCCAAGTGGGGCCCCCTACCCGCGGCTACAAGGACAAATGGGCCAAGCCCATTTGTAAATTTTTACTAAAAGGGAAAAAGGATTTTTCACTACTCATTTTTAGTTTTACAGAAGATTTTAGAAAAAACCTAAAACCCTCTTCCCTTTTCTTTTTGTGCCGCCACCCTACAAACACCACAAGGAGGTGGTTGTTGATCTTGGTTCTTGGATTATTAGTTGGTGATCGTGTTTGTTCTTCGTCCTTTTGATCTACGAATTCGGTAAATCCTTTTTAAATTTTTTCTTTTGATTTGATCTTTTAATAAATCAAGAACATGTTATGTTTTTTACAAAAACCTAATAAATAAACATGGATCTAACATAAATTGAGGTTAAATAAAATCAAAAGTATGGTTTAAGGGGTGTTTGTTTTTGGCCGCAGGCTGCACCGAACCCGAAGGGGGTTTCGGTTTGGCCAACCGACCACCACCAAGACCATATGGTCTCGGTTGGTGGGTGTGGGTCCCACGGCAGCCTCAAGACAAAGGGTACCCCGATTTGGTTTGGGGTACGGTGTCGATTTCATGTCTGGTTCAAGGTTTTGATTCTGGATCCGGTTCATGGTGTATGTTTAGTTTTTATGTTTTATGATCTTATGTTAAAAATTAAATTAATAAAATGACATGATTAATTTAATAACATGACTTAGGTTATTTTAATTATTAATAATCATGAAATTAATTAACCTAAGTATTCTATATTTTAGATTTATAATTAATTAATTATTTAAAAACCATGATTATAATTAATTAATTAACATGACTTAGGATATATTATTAATATATAATAATACATGTTTTAACCTAAGTATTTAACTTTATATAATTAAAACCATGTTATACTTTAATTAAATATTTTAAACTATAGTTTAATTTAATTACATGGAATAATTATTAAACTATACATTATATCATATGACTTAGAAAATAATCATGAAAACACTTAGGCTTATATACTTAGCTTATTTAACCAGCTTATTTCTAATTATGGAAACTTTCTATTTTTAGAGACTTAATTAAATAAGGTAGCTAATCTATTTGTGGAAACTTTCTATTTTTAGAAACTTATCTATTTTAAGCAGTAATTCTATTTTTGGAAACTTTCTATTTTTGGAAACTTTCTATTTTTGGAAACTTTCTATTTTTAGAAACTTTCTATTTTTGGAAACTTTCAATTTTTGGTAACTTTCTATTTTTGGAAACTTTCTATTTTTGGAAACTTTCTATTTTTGGAAACTTTCTATTTTTGGAAACTTTCTATTTTAGGAAACCTGCTATTTTTGGAAAGTTACTTATTATTACACAGTAAGTATAATAACACATGAAATACCAGAAATACTTAATCAGATTAAACAGAATATAAGATAAACACGGTTTTAGGCTTTAAAACAGTAAAACTTGGTAAGAACACATAAAATAAGCTAAGACATGACATAAAACCAGCTACGTATTTAGTAAGCAGATACTTATTCATGTATGTATTTATGTAGCACTAGTGATTCGTGTAAAATCCCTGATTTTATCCTATTGACTTTGTCAACTGTTGTACTACTTATTTATGAAATTTATATAATTTCACCTTTCTATGTTTTATTATTAAGCATATACCTTTTGTCATATTATTTATCCCATTTATTTTATATTAATGTGGACCTTTAGTCATGTATTGACTACCCTGGCAACTGACTGGCCACCTGACTTATTAATGAACTCATCACCTCAGTACATATTTTAAGATAAGTAACCTTACTTAATTTATTTATTAAGTACTTGAATTATTTTTATATGTATATATTTACATATAATACTTAAAAGGAATAAACACCTAACACTCTAAATATAATGTACACTATTTTAACAAGTGTCATTTATTTATTTTCTTCAAGTAAATACTTACAAGGATATATTTTATACACTTTCATTAAATTATCTAAGAGCTTCCACAAAAATACCTACAACACCACAAGTACCTATAATAATATACAAAGGCTATTATTATCATACAACACTTGGCAAAATTTACCCAAAACCCTTCCCCAAGCATATGTTAGACGTGTATGTGCATGCATGCATACAATGCCATCATTTGATTCAACTAGCTACAATTAACCTATGTAATCATGCACTCCACTAATACCCTATACTAACACATGCATAAACCATGTCTTACTTACACCTAACCATGCTTTACTTACACCAAAGCACTCTTAGGCACTTACACACTCAACCACCATGCAACCTACTATACTTGTAAGTTTTTGTCCCCCACTTTGACTTGTAAACACACGGCTAAAACACCAAAAGGGAAGAAAGTGGACTTTCTAGTTTAGGCATGTGTCAAAATACTTGGAAGATATTTCAAATCCAACCAAAATCCTTTGATATCTTTAGTACTAGGTACTAAGATTACATTTGATCTCTCTCTCTCTTGTTTATAGGCCGAAACACACACACTTCACACAACACAAAACATTTCCTAAATCTCACTCCATCTCTCTCTCAACTCACGGTTACTATACCTTCACCACCATTTTTAAACCTCCAAAGTTTACTACTACATCCATACTATGTCTTCTACAACCTAAAGGCTAATCCTAAGATCAACCTACAAGAAACCTTAATCCTTGAAGCCACAAAGAAGCCCTAGACGCCTCACTTGAAGCCCACGGCATGCATTTGTATTCCTAGACCTCCATTGTTGAAAGCTTGTCACTTGTTTCTACCTATTCTCATATCATTCCTAAACCTAACTAAACAAGTAAGTCCAAGTCAAAACCTATCTTTTTCAATACATTACATTCATATATATTTATGTGTACATGTTTATTATGGTAAAGTTAACATTTAAACAAACATGGAAACCCTAAAAACCAAGATAAAACCCACGGCTAATTTTTATATATAGTAAGACTTGATGTAAAAACTTGTCAACTTGGAAGAACACATTAACATAATCTTGTTTAACTTGTAAAATCATGAAAACCTAACCATGCAAATAAAATGGGACGTGAGCTTTAAAGCTCATATGATGATTTTTAGTGACCTTATAATATTTAGATATATTAGCTTCATGTTATTAGGTGCCTTAAAATATTAAGATCACTATTAGGCCTTATAGGATTAGTTTAAGCACTATAATACTTTTCCTAGGTAAATAATCACCTTTATTAAATAAATGTTTTATAAGACTCTTAGTGTCAAAGTTATGATTTTATAAAGTTACATACTAAAAGAAAATATAGATCTATAATCATTTTGGATTTAAATAATAGATCTAAGAAGTTTTGAAACTAAAATAATATATACATAAATTTTCGGATTAAAAATAGCTTATATGATACTTTTGGACTAAATTGTAAATTTATAAAGTATAAGGGAGCTAAATGAATAAGTATAGAACTTGATATCTCAAAAACATAAACATTAAACCACTTTTAAAAACATGCCGAGAGTCTAGGGGTGTGTTTTGCACATATCCGAAACCTTGTAAAGTTAAAAAGGACTAAAAAGTGATTACTAAATTACTAGGGTGAGTTGTGTAAATTTTGGAAAGTCTAAGGACCACTTTGGACACAAGCCGTGACCTAAAATAAACATTAGGGACTAATAGTGTCAAGTTACTAAACTTAATACAACACTAAGCAACCCTAGGGACTAATCTTGCCTAAAGCCGAAACATAATCAAGCCCTAGGGGGGGCATAATTGTAACTTATAATAAACCCTAATACTAGCCGAAACTTCAAGGACTAAAACTGCCATTAAGTGAAACTCTTATAAGCCCTAGAATATGCCGTATACTATAAGGACCAAAATGGACATTTTATGAAACTTTAAGAAACCCTAGTTGCACGTGTAACTAGGAGGGACCAAAACTGTAAATACTTGAAAGATTTAGAAACCCTAGGGGTATAAAAGTAATTTAATCGCGAGTATCCGTTTATTAAAAGGACTAAAACGTACTTTTATACAATTATTACGAACCTTAAAAACCTTATATATTTTAAGTCATTTATTTAAACGTAAAACTTGAATAAATGTAACAATTGTTATTTTCAAACCTATAATTTAATAAATGTAAATCTTACGTAAATATGGATTTTAAATAAATGTCATACAATTATAAACCTTATTTATATATTAAATATAAATTGTAAATGGTTAACTTATAAAATAAATATGTTAATTATATTTATTTTCCTATCGCTTTAAATATATATAAAGCCATCCTATATGAATATTTAAAGTGTTTTATAATAACGTAAGTACAAAATATTAATTAAGCGAATTAATAAATTAAACCTTATTATTTGTTTTACACCTAAAATAAATACTATTATAACTTGTACTTCGACGAACAAATTTCAAGTATTATTATTAAATACTTAAACCCGTTTAAACATGTACAGATTTATTCTGGAACTTTTATGCATTTATATTATGCATTTACTGAGACCTTATAATTATTTAGGTCATTGACTGTATCGTGAGCATCCCTATCAGACTTATCTATTGACTTATTGCCGTACGATTGAGGTGAGTTCATGGCCCCACTTTTATATATTGACAAACTTTTAAACTCTTTTATGGGGAAGAAAACATGCAACATATTTTATTTTATGGACGTAAACTGAACTGCAAAACCTTTGATTACAATGCCTATTGTAGATGAACCCGCATGACTCGTGCATCCGAAACTGTTAGAATTTTTGAATTGCCTGAATGTTATAAATAGATCTATTTGGGATTGACCGTCCCCATCTGGGTGAGTCATGCTCACTGTGCCTAGGCCAGGACAACAGATGTTTTACATGTCAGTACATTATTATTTATGGGTGCTTTGATAATCATAAGGCGAAGGGCCCTTATTTGTTAAGGGCTTAACTGTCAAGCTTCAGTTTCGGGCAATATGGAAATGTAATTACTTTTAAGTATTAATGCTTTGTGCATTACTACTACAGTGAATGTTTATATGTCCAAACTTATTTTAATTACACCTGTGAATTCACCAACTTTATGTTGACTTTCTAAGCATGTTTTCTCAGGAAACTAAAGCAGGTATTGGTGTGCATGGAGTCAAGCATCATGATAGGCTGCATTTATCGAGCTCATCTGGGGTTTTATAAACCGGGGAATAATTCAAACTACTGAATATTGTTTAAGACTTGTTTTAAGAACATTTGCACTTTTAATCATGTAATAAATGTAAGGATAATCTTTTATCTGTCGCTCTATAATCTGTCTGCTGTTGATCCACCTACGTGACACCCAAATATTATTTCCGCTGCATTTGACTCAATTTGGGGGCGTCACAGAAATGGTATCAGAGCGATAGTTATAGAGAATCAGAGCCAAATTAAAATAAATATAAAAATAAAATTTTTATATAATCTGGACTATAACTGCTTTTAAAAATCTTTTGGGATTTTCGGGACTAGAATAGTTAAGCATATAGATTTTAGAGCATACATCGATTGTGTGATTGACTGTGCATTGATTATTAACACCCGGTTGATTAATCTATTAAGTATTAACGTAACCTTCTATATCGCCATACTGACAGCACTATCATATAAATTAAATTATTATTTCCCAAAACTTTTAATTTGAGTAAGTTTATACTTATGTCAATTAAAACTATATTACTTTCAGATTATCATGACATCACCTACCGACACTCCTGCTGCCGTATCGCCGACTACCGTCTTATGCGGATGGCTATCTGCTAGTGACGCAGACGACAGCCACACTTCAGTCGATGCTGCATCATTGGAGGCGCTTATCTCCACTCCGCCTATCTCACCTGTTTCCCCCGCTGGGGAAGAGGTCTCACCTACTTTTGCCTTGCCACCCTTACCACCAGCCTCTACCCTTCAGGGCTATGCTCCGGAGTCTCTACCCCCTCGTAAGAGGAGATACGAGGCACCTCTCGACTCCACCTATGAGATCGGAGAGGGTTCCCGGGCTAGACAGGCAGACCCCGTCCAGGCCCAGATTGCTGCACTGGCCGCACGCCAGGCACAGGATGTAGCAGACATTCATGCTCTGCTATCGGCTGGACAGGCGGGACGCGCTGTTCTACAGCAGCGTCAGGACCTTCTATCTTGGACTATGAGTTCGGAGGCGCACGCCGCCCGAGGAGCGTGGTCTACTACTTATCATTCCATCCAGTGGCTGCTGGATGAGAATGAGTTCCTACGTGAGCAGATCTACTCGCTCCAGAGCCTGCAGACAGAGACCCAGATCTCTCTATCGTCCATGGAGCAGACTCTTGCTATCTTCTTTGACCTCCAGGATGTCCGACATCAGGGATTGACGTCAGAGACCGCTCATCTCAGAGGAGCTCAGCAGACTTTCAGAGACCAGTTTCTTGAGGCAATCCGACTGCTCAAGGAGACCAGGACTGCGCTGACAGAGATGCAGGATGCTAGGAGGGCACCAGTTGCCTCACCACCACCAGCGGCACCCGCAGTTTCCGAGGAGTCTGTTAGACGTGGTTAGAGTAGTTATACTAGATTTCTGTATGTCATGACAAGCTATTAGGGTTGCATCCCGGCTCGCATGATTTAGGATCTTTTGTAATTGTACTTTCCTTTCATCAGTTGTATCCTTGTACTGTACTTTTAGATTGTAGATGATGTACCTTAGATTATATGTACCACCATCCCAGACAGGCGGGCTGTGCTCTGTCTTGGATCAGGTTGTGCATTTTGTACTATATTCTTATTCTAGACTTATGGCATGTACTCCTTAACTTTTGTTAAATCTGTACTGTATTATATTGTGAACTTTAAACAGGTTATCCAATTTGTTGCAAAGTGTATGCATGAAATTCCTTTTCGTGTAATTATATAAAACTGTGCTAACACCTTGAACTAATGATTTCATTTTTTTTTATAAATTATAGAAAAATGGTAAACACTAGAACGAACCCCGTCAATGCCGAGACTGCCCAAAATGTCACTGCTGCCCAATTAAGGGAATTGATTGACCAAGGCATCGCATCTGCGATGGCTGCCAGCAGGAACGTAGATGACAGTCAAAACTCCAACGCTCGCAGGAACAACCAAGCCACCAGAGGTTGCTCTTACCCCGACTTTCTGAAATGCAAGCCTTCCTACTACAAAGGAAAAGAAGGAGTAGTGGAACTAATGCAGTGGTTTGAGAGATTGGAGACTGTGTTCCGCATCAGCGACTGTACAGAAGAGAACAAAGTGAAGTTTTCCACCTGCACCTTACTTGAGAGTGCTCTGACTTGGTGGAACTCTGTAGTTGCTACCCTTGGACACGATGCTGCCTATACTCTCAGCTGGACCGAGCTGAAGGAAAGGATGACGGAGAAATATTGTCCAAGGGGAGAAATGAAGAAACTGGAGATCGAATTGTGGGATCTCAGATGCAGAAACAATGACATCACTGCGTACAACCAGAGGTTCCAAGAGTTGACCCTAATGTGCACCAGGATGTTTGTGGAAGAGGATGATAGGATTGAGAAGTATGTGGGAGGACTCCCAGACACCATTCACGACAGTGTACTCGCATCTCGACCTACTACCGTCGAGAATGCTATTGAGTTTGCTACTGAGTTGATAAACAAAAGAGTCCGTACCATATCTGAGAGGCACACTGACAACAAACGAAAGGCAGACGAGTATTTCCGCAGTCAGCACCAGCAGCAGCCTAAGAAACAACATGCTGGACAGGTTTACAGTGCTACTTCTGCAGGAGCTAACTCGTACGTGGGCGCCAAACCTTTATGCTCAAAGTGCAAATATCATCACACTACTGATAGCCCATGCCAGACCTGCTACAAATGTGGACAAGTAGGTCATTTTGCTAAGACCTGTCGAGTTAATGCTGTCACTCAGGCCCGACCCAATCAGAACACTGGGAACTACAACAACAGGAGCGGGTATAATGCTCGTGGGAACGGGAATGGACAGCAAGGAAACCGTAATGTTATCGGAGGAAATGGAAACGGACCCAAGAAAGGAGTGGTGTGCTATGAGTGTGGAGCACCGGGACACGTAAGACCAAGTTGCCCTAAGCGGGCCAACCAGAACAAGAACAGTGGAGGAGCTTCATCCAGAGTGTACGTGGTCGGCAATGCAAAAGCCAACCCCGATGCAAATGTCGTTACTGGTACGTTCCTACTAAACAATCGTTATGCATCTGTTTTGTTTGATACTGGAGCAGACCGAAGCTTTATATCCACTGAATTTAGCAATGTGTTAGAAGTCGTCCCATCGATTTTAGATCACCATTATTCGGTAGAACTAGCTGACGGTAAAACTGTAGTCACTAACACCATCGTTAGAGGTTGTACCTTAAACCTTTCGAAACATCCGTTCAATATTGACCTTATCCCAGTACACCTTGGTAGTTTTGATGTAATTATCGGCATGGACTGGTTAGCAAAATACCACGCAGTCATTGTTTGTGATGAAAAACTAGTTCGTATTCCTTGGGGAAACGAGATCTTAATCATTAGAGGAGACGGTAACACTGACCTCACTGACACCAGACTTAGTGTTGTCTCTTGTACCAAAGCTCAGAAATATTTGTTGAGAGGATGTCCTATCTTCTTGGCCCATATTTCTCGAACAGATGAAGAAGAAAAACCCGAGAAGAAGCAAATCAAGGACGTACCCGTTGTCCGAGATTTTCCAGAAGTCTTTCCTGATGAGTTGCCAGGTTTACCACCGACTCGACAAGTGGAATTTCAAATTGATTTGATTCCCGGAGCAGCACCTGTAGCTAAAGCTCCATACCGGTTGGCACCATCAGAGATGAAGGAATTAGCTGAACAACTCCAAGAATTATCTGACAAAGGATTCATCCGACCCAGTTCCTCTCCGTGGGGAGCTCCTGTCCTATTTGTCAAAAAGAAGGATGGTTCTTTCCGTATGTGTATTGACTACAGAGAACTTAACAAGTTAACAGTGAAAAATCGTTATCCGCTACCTCGCATTGACGACTTGTTTGACCAACTGCAAGGGTCAAGCGTGTATTCCAAGATCGATCTGAGATCTGGATACCATCAGCTGAGAGTCAGGGAGGAAGACATTCCAAAGACAGCTTTCAGAACCCGTTACGGTCATTATGAATTTCAGGTTATGCCTTTCGGGCTGACCAATGCACCCGCTATTTTCATGGACCTTATGAACCGCGTATGCAGACCTTATTTGGATAAATTCGTGATAGTCTTCATTGACGATATACTCATTTATTCTAAGAACGAACAAGAACACGGGGAACATCTTGCACAAGTACTGAAGGTACTCAAGGAGGAACAGCTCTATGCCAAATTCTCCAAATGTGAATTTTGGATTCCCAAAGTGCACTTCCTTGGTCATGTCATTGATTGTGACGGCATACACGTAGATCCAGCAAAGGTCGATTCTGTCAAAGATTGGGCATCTCCTAAATCACCGACGGAGATCCGCCAATTTCTAGGCCTTGCCGGGTACTATCGTAGATTTATTGAAGGTTTCTCCAAAATAGCCAAGCCAATGACCAAGCTCACACATAAGGGATTGAAGTTTGATTGGGGAGAGAAAGAAGAAGCAGCATTTCAACTGATTAAGCAGAAGTTGTGTAGTGCACCTATTCTGGCCTTGCCCGAGGGCAACGATGATTTCGTTGTGTACTGCGATGCCTCACACAAAGGCTTAGGTGCAGTATTGATGCAGAGAATGAAGGTGATCGCCTATGCTTCAAGACAACTGAAGAAGCACGAGAAGAACTATACCACTCATGATCTGGAACTCGGATCCGTGGTCTTTGCTCTCAAAATCTGGAGGCATTACCTATACGGAACAAAATGTACAGTGCATACTGACCACAAAAGCTTGCAACACATATTGGACCAGAAGGAGCTGAACATGAGACAACGTCGTTGGATTGAGTTGTTGAGTGACTACGACTGCGAGATCAAATACCACCCCGGTAAAGCAAACGTGGTTGCAGATGCTCTAAGTCGTAAGGATACGGACCCTCCTATGTGTGACAATCCGTCAGTTTACGATTGATATTTTATTCTCAATATTATTTGAAAACAATTTACAATATGAACTCACATATTTTTGGGAAGAAATTTGGATTTACGTCTTGAAGTAGCATCGACTACGTTTAAACCGGAGGATTCAACGTTACGTGCTTACGTTTACATACACCGTCTTTGGTGACAGTCCGACATTCCAGAAAATAAATTTATCTGAGAATATTATTTTGGAGTTTTAAATTTGTGTTAGTTCATAAACTCACAAATTTACGAGAAGAAACTAGGACTTACGATTTTATTTTAACGTCTTTTACGACTAAACCGGAAACCCTAGGATTACGTATTTACGTTTTCGAACTCCGTTTTTGATGAAACAATTTTTATTGGATTCGTTTTGTGACGTCGATTCATAATTTATAAAAACGTTTTTCGTAAAACGACCCGAGGGCACGCAAATCGAGGAAACTAGAATCGAGGAGTACCCGTAAATAAATGGGATGAGACAAGTGGGACACTTGTCCCACCCCACTCCCAAAACCGGCCATAACAAGCCAACACCATAAGGTGTCAAGTTTTCACTTAAACTAACCTTACACATGTCTCATTTAGCTTACAAGCTAAGCCTTCTTCCATCAAAACCATCAAACACTCTCATTCCTACCATTTCACCATGCAAACCACTCACACAATCCTCTCTCTAACTCCATTTTTGGCCGTCCCATATAGCCTCCAAAACACCACCTTCATATGATTTTTAACCACAAAATCCTATGTAATTTACACCTATGTTGAAGCCCTTTCAAAACCCTATTGATTGGTGGTACTTATAACATCCATGGAGGAGTTTTCATGGTGTCATGAGGCTGATTTTCCACAAGGAGTCCATGGAGCATGGTGGTCTTGAAGATAGTCATGGTTGTCTACAAGTTTCTTCATCAAAAACCATGTCAAAATCATAACCTACATCAAGTTGGTGGTATAAAGATTGTCCTCCTCAACTTCTTGTTATTTTTGTTTATGTAATCATGTATTTATTTCCTATTGTATATATTTATGATGATTATATGATGATAAAAATGTTATGTGGGGATTTGTTGTTGATAATCATGGATAAAAAGGTGAAAAACCATATGAAACAAGGTTAAAATCTTGATTAATTTGCATGGCTGTATAAAACAGTAAAGAACCAAGTGGTAAACTGATAATATGATGAAGTAGAACCCATTTACAGTAAGCTATGGGTCTTGTACACATGTGAGAGTTGGCCATGCAATGGAATCAAAATAATGAGTGAGATATGATCAAAACAAGTTTAGGGTATAAATCTGAAGTTACTGTTTTGGACGATTTTTAGAAAATATTTAGAAGATGATTCAACAGTAGCTATAGAAGAGTTAAATGTAGAAAATATCATGTAGTTTATGTGATAAAAATTTGAGCTTCTATCTCCATGTAGAACTCAAGATATGGCATTTTTGGTGAAGATGAAGTTAAAAATCAGATTTTTGGAAATTAAAGAATAATACTATTATATAAGCACTCACATTTTAATATATAAAATGTAAATAAAAACCCACTAACTTATAAAACTTATTTATATAAATATATAAAAGGTGTAATAAGTGTATAAATGATGAAAATGGAAACTTGTTAAGTTTTATAAGTTATAAAACTATAAACATGATTTTTACGACTTTTTCGGCTATTGCCGTAAAATTAACGTTTTTGTTAAATAAAACTTAGATGGTTGGACCCGTCTAATGAAAACTTTATAAAACTTACATACTGATATATAGACATGTATAACAAGTAAAAACCGATGAAACCCGAACTTTAGGGCATACGGACATTAACGAGCTAAGTAAACATATTGGACTAATAAATGGACTAAATAGGATAAAAACTTGTAAAAAGAATCTATTTGGGCTTAACCCATTTAGGCCCAACTTGGAAAGTATACATACTGATAATATAGGTACAAAATGGATTAAAATAAGTTAAATAACTTATAATAAGCTTATTGGGCTTAAGACACGTAAACGGGTAAAAACCAGTAAACTAGTATAAAAATTATCGATATATAACACTAAAAGGAGTAAACGAGAATACGTAAACCCACTTGATCATCATATATATATAATCATCATATGTATACATAATTGATATTTTTATAAAGTCATTGGACATAAGTCTAAGACGAATATTATTTGTCTAGGTTTCCGTGATTGAAGCACGCACCGTACGTCCGAATTGCCGACAACCCGCCTTCCCACATCAACGTGAGTTCATAGCCTCGCACTCTTTTAAATGTTTTATAAATGCTTTATAAACCCGCGAGGGAGATAACATGTTAGTTTTTATTAAAAGTTTGGACACCATTTGTCCCGATTGTTTGTTTATTGATTTTGGACCCGAATGATTGAATGACCCGATTGTATGACCCGATAAATGATTAATGGACCCGATAGATGCAATTAAATGGATTATTAAAGTTAGGTTATGTCACTAAAAGTCCCATTAGCATGAATTGTGAACTACCGGGAGTTGGTAGACGCTTATGCATTTAATAGTACTATTTGGGGACGATCACCCCAGTTCGCGCCTTGACGGTTGATCCCCGTCGTGCCACATTGATTGGTAAGCGAATTTATGTATGAGAAGATTTCCAATAGCGTGACCTTTGTGACGACACGCTACTTTAGATGGGCAAAATTTGTATCGGGTTAGCTACCCGTTGTTGGTTTAGTAAGGTAACAATGTCATGCGGCTTATAATAATCCAATCGCCAAAATATTACTGGACGCTTCGAATTACGATGTATTGCCTGACTAGCAATACTGGGTCATACTATTGATATTATGTTTATATTTTGGTTTTCATAACCATATTCATATAACGATTTTTATTTGATTTTATACAACGTCATAAGACGTATTGTATGATGTTTTATTACGACATTGGCTCGTATAATGATTTTTAAGGCAAATGCCTATATTATGATTTTCGATAAAGATTTGTATAAAATGATTTCGGCTATTTCATGGCCTATCAAAACGATTTGTACAAAATGATTTTCAGTAATACTTTCATACTGATATTATATTGATGGAATTTATTAAACTCTATGAATTCACTCGGCGTTATCGCTGACCTTTTCTTTTAAACATGTTTTATCTCAGGTACTTGAAGGTAATTCTCGGGAAGACGACAAGAATTCATGGCCCGCACTTAAACAATATTTTCCATTCAAATACTTTGTCAAACTTTGTATGAAATAAAATGACTTGGGACCTATGTAACTTTGATGTTTATGAATGGAAATGATTTATTATTAAACGACGCGATTTTTATGCGTTGTCTATGATGTGAGTAATGTGCTATCCCGTAACACCAACTAGTCTTCCGCTGAACTGAGTTGTATAAATTTGGGGGTGTTACAGTTTGGTACCAGAGCTCTCGTTATAGAGAACGAAAGATTTTTAAAACCGAGGTTTTGAATAAAACATTTCAAAATCTTTTAACTAAAAACATTTTTCTAAAAATGTCTAAAAATCTTTTGACTATAACGGTGCCGAAGAATTCCCGAGTTACCGACAAGGCCAAGACTGAGAAGTGTTATTTTAATATATATATAACCTGGATTATATATATATATATATGATGTAATTTTATTACATGATTGTTTGATGATTACTTTGATTTTTATACGAGGTATTTATACGACGTCGATTGTCACAAGTAACCCTAAATCCCCTAGTAAATTAGTCGAAGCTATTCTCGTAGGAATTCTAGCTATCCTATATCTAAACCAAGTTGTGGATATTTATGATCCCAACAAATGGTTGATATTCGTAGAAGCATAGATATTAGTTGATTGTGATATTGAAAAAGAATTGGGGAGATTAAACTGATATCGATGTCATGACGATCTTTCCTTATAGAGTGGAGTTTGACAAAACGTTATCACCTGGAAAGATGTCATCTGATTCGTTGTCATCCAATTCTTAAATTGAAATCGAAAGGGTGAATGTTGCACTTGAGGCTGTCATTGGAACCATTACCCAAAAGCCTCATGCCACTAATACCTTTCCGAGAAGTCTAGTTGAATGATCGAGTCATTTCATACTAGTGACTCATTTGATAATTGTTGTTGTAAGAGCTATAGGATTGGAATTAAGTGTTGATTCATATTGAGATTGTATTGCCTTTACAAGGCCGAAAAATAAGATTGAAAGTATTGGAATATGAGTTAGGATATCGAATTGAGTATAAATTGGTTAAAACTTGAATAAAGTAAAATTTAACCCGTATGGAATATGAGATTGTTAAGAGGAAGTCGTTAAGTTTTGTGATTGAATTATAAGGATTTAATTATTTGTTGATTCGTGTTAAGGGTTGTTCCTAGACCATTGTCCGCTAACGAGGATGCCCAGTGTCCAAGAAATAAATTGAAGAAATCTTCTTCTGAATTGAGACCGATGGATCTTCCGGGACATATGGAAAACCTAATGACTCTTGTAGATTAGTATTCATTGTGGTATCTTTTAAAAATCCCTAACTTAACTGAGATATCAGTTGGTAGGATGAGTTCTGAGAATTGTATGACATAGTGACACGTAATGTGTTACGGTACAATTTTGACTTGTTTGTGATTAATGAAAAAGACTACCTTTGATTGCTAAATTCTACATGTATCGATGTTATCTATCTTTTATTGCTTCATCCTAATGTTCGCAATAGTGATGCAACCATTGAACAAGTACTCATCTCGATTTGAGTTACGTTGTGGATTATTCTCTTTGTATTCCTGAGTGCCATCGAGTTCATGAACCTCATGATTATTTGGCTAAGCTCATTTCCTATCATATCGTAGTTAACTCTTGGTGAACAACTCTTCATCACTCTTTTGCAGATCACACATTGTTTTTATAATGTTAAAACGGTATCCTTTGAGAAAATTTGATTCTCATCACTATAAGGATTATTCAAAGTGAGATTTATAAGTGATTGTTATCAAAATGAAGTTGTTTATAAAACACGTTGGGAAAACCTAATTGTTTTCATAACAAAGAAATTCTTTGTAAATTTATTTTTGATTCTTATTTAGGAATTAAGCATGAAAATGTTTTTGTTATAAACATGATGATAAAATTTTGACGAACTGAGTATTGCATCGTTAATCTTGAAATTGTATATAGTTGCGCGCCTACATACAATTTGGAATGGACTATGCAAGACTGATTAGTAGTCACCATAAAACTAATGAATAAACACCACATTTTCTTTAAGGATTGTGAAAGATTAAAATTTTAATGAGATCTGCAAGAAGTGAAAAATAAGGACATAGTGTAAGGGACACCTACATATGCGCCTGTAGCATCTATTCTTCTGAGTTGAACTTACTCATCTGAGGAAGTTGTCTTATTTGACAATTGATATTCCGTTCTTGTCCGATTCTCCCGTAGAGAGATTCTTAGGAAAAGTATCTGATTATCGAGTGTTGATACCCGATTGGATGTATCGACGTTCCTATCATTCTTTTGATTTGATTTCATTTGAATGACCTGGGTAACGATCCGAGGAGCTTTCGAATGCGTACTCAAATTATGAAAACATGGGATATATCCATATTCGTTAAATGTTTTCGTCTGTACCTGATTTGAAATTCTATCGCGTAGATTATGTGTTGACTTTACTCTTTTAATGGTAGTTGTGTCTCCATATATCCTTGAACTTGTGAAGGATTATGAGTTATTATTGGTCTTTTGAGAAGTTCACATCTTATCAGCGGCAACGAAACTGAAAAGTTGATAATGCCGGTAGAATGGATTGATTGATTATGACATGACGACATTGTCTTAATTGATGGTAACTCAAGTAGAATTTCCCTAAATGATAAGATGTTGATTATCAAAAGTGATCTAAATAATTCTTGATGGATGACCGTATCCTGCATTTAGACTTGAGATTATACCGTGAATGGTTGTGAACTAGTCATAGATATTATAATCTAGAAGAACTTAATATGAATTTATTAAAAGATATTTATCTTATCTGAATTTAAGGAATTACCGTACAACTGAGAAAGTTGTCGGAGAATGATTTTATTATACCAAGCCTGTCATCCTGAAGAGTTATGGTGTTATCATTCCTTATATTTATAGATTACCGTGACTGAGTAAATTGACAATCGAAAACGATATCCATAACTCGAAATGGAAGATTTGTTCGATCATTTACAAGGTTCTAGCAAATTTGATCCATAGCATGGTTATCATCAACTTCGCATCTGCGAAAGAGATTATCTATTTCAATCACTACATCCGGTGCTTGTAATGAACATTATGAGTTCCACGTGATGTCGTTTGGATTGACCAATGCACATGTAGTATTCACAAATTTGGTGAATCACGTGTGTAGGCTGTAATTTGATAAATTCATGCTCGTGATCATTAAGGACTATTTGTTTGTATATAAGAATAAGGATGAGTTAATAATTATTAATAAGAATGCCCTTAATTGGCTAAACAGTGTAAACCTGAACCTTGAATAATTAACACATGATTAAAGACTTGAACCTTTACATGATTAGACTATGTGGTTAAAAGGATAATGGAATGTAAATTGACTCTTCAAAAATTAAGAGCCCTTTTAAGACTTTGGATTTTACCAAAAAGAAATGAAAATATGTTTTGACAAATGTGTTAATAAAGGATTTTAAAGGGATTATTCCCTTATACACAAAACATTTAACTAAACTTCTGTTTAGGGGTAAATGTTTGTGTATACCTCCGGATAACTTAAAAAAAAAAAAGATTGAGGAAAACCATTTATACCATAACCTGAAAATTTGAAACGACAATTTTTGCTTTTCAAATAAGAAAACTTTGACCAAAATATAAATAAAGGTTTTTCGAACAATTACGAATCTTATTAATTATTTTCGATAAATCAGCAAAAATCTTGTTAATTAAATTCAAATTATTTTTGAACATTTTATATAATTGGTCGAACTAAGAAATTTAAAACTTTTACGTTTACGCTTCATAAAAATTAACTAATAATTATTTAATTAATTATAATAATTATCGACGCTTTAGACGCCGGATTGAGTAAAACGGATAAAAATGATAGATGAGACGAAACTAAAACATAGAAGATATAAAGCAAGAATTTTGAATAAATACGGTTAAGATATTTATTTCATCAGGAAGGTGAACGTAATTACTGACGCATAATATAGAAAGAATATCTGAGTGAATTGTGGACATGATAATTATATCATCATGAGAAGTGAATATAGACACCGACGCATTATGTAGAAAAGATAAAGAACCAGTTAGGACACGTTCCTTAATAATGAAGGTGCAAAATAAATTGCCGAACAATTTAAAATAAACGATGTTTGTAAAAAGGATAAAATAGATTATAAAAAGGAATTCGCGGCTAATGTGAACCAACAGATTTGAGAAGCCAAGGGCGTTAAATATTTTAAAGACCACATGTGATGGTATAAATATGGAGATTGTGAGATATAGTTATGTTGGAATTTGTAAGTATAAGTATTCTATTTATATCATTTGTGACTAGAAGTATCTTTGTCTGAAGAGGTTGTACTAATGACAATTATGAAGGCAGACATCGCCTCATACACTAGTAAACGTCTAGCTATTGCAAAGGTCATCATCCGAATTTGATTCGATTTGGGTCATCGTCGACAGACTGACCAAATCTGCTAATATCATTCCCGTTAATGATAAATGCAAAAGAATTATGTAAACATAGTGTTCCTGTATCGATCATCTATATCAAGATCCTCGCTTCGCATCGAATTTCTAGAGATTTGCTCAGAAATCATTGAGAACGAACCTTGATAAGAGTACTATGTACCATCCCAAATCGAAGGGACGAGGTAAAGTAACGATACAGAGTAATATAAGTGTTGTTTTATGTCTGAATGAATGACCTTTGGTAATAGACCGTATAATCGTTTTCCTTTGGAGAGATTATCATTGATAATCATCGTATTAGGATTGAGATCGAATCTTGTTAGAATCTATATTAGAGCTTCTGTAAGCAGGAGTTGAGATGAAGACATCCGACATACACCCACTGTGAGTTGGACATGTCTTTTAGGCTTAAGGTTTCCTATGATGGCGAACCTATCCTTGCAAAATACCCGACCCGCGAGATCTGAAATGATTGTTGAAATTAGGATTTGATTATTAACTACCGATAGTGGGCAAGAGGTTATGTGAATGTGAAATGTAGATCTTGAAGTGCCAAATGGGTAGCGAAGTTATGCCACAATTTTTAACCTTGGAAAAATGAATTCATGATCTGACAAATCATGGGATATAAGTCCCCGTTGTTTGGGACCATTGAGATGATGTAAAAGTTGGGATTGAAAGGCATATAAGCTGGATCTACCCTAGGACTTCAAAGACTGCGTGAATTATGTTTCGTAAATCGAACTTGATGGAATATCTATCAAGTGAAAATCTGATAGTTCTTAGTAAATCTTAGATCGGCGAAAAGTTGCATTCATCAAAAACCCGTGTACATCATGGATAGAGAAAGTAAGTCAACATTAAGCCTGATCTTATTCCCGTAGTTATGTTTGATGAAACTCGCGTATTATAATGAATTGCATTTGTGAGAAAGGACCGAATGTGGAGGAAATACCCACATGGCTTTCACTCTATAGGAAGCGAGTAGTAAGGTAAGATGATCTTTGAGGACAAAGATCCTGTTTAGGGGTAAATGCTGTGACAATCCGTCAGTTTACGATTGATATTTTATTCTCAATATTATTTGAAAACAATTTACAATATGAACTCACATATTTTTGGGAAGAAATTTGGATTTACGTCTTGAAGTAGCATCGACTACGTTTAAACCGGAGGATTCAACGTTACGTGCTTACGTTTACATACACCGTCTTTGGTGACAGTCCGACATTCCAGAAAATAAATTTATCTGAGAATATTATTTTGGAGTTTTAAATTTGTGTTAGTTCATAAACTCACAAATTTACGAGAAGAAACTAGGACTTACGATTTTATTTTAACGTCTTTTACGACTAAACCGGAAACCCTAGGATTACGTATTTACGTTTTCGAACTCCGTTTTTGATGAAACAATTTTTATTGGATTCGTTTTGTGACGTCGATTCATAATTTATAAAAACGTTTTTCGTAAAACGACCCGAGGGCACGCAAATCGAGGAAACTAGAATCGAGGAGTACCCGTAAATAAATGGGATGAGACAAGTGGGACACTTGTCCCACCCCACTCCCAAAACCGGCCATAACAAGCCAACACCATAAGGTGTCAAGTTTTCACTTAAACTAACCTTACACATGTCTCATTTAGCTTACAAGCTAAGCCTTCTTCCATCAAAACCATCAAACACTCTCATTCCTACCATTTCACCATGCAAACCACTCACACAATCCTCTCTCTAACTCCATTTTTGGCCGTCCCATATAGCCTCCAAAACACCACCTTCATATGATTTTTAACCACAAAATCCTATGTAATTTACACCTATGTTGAAGCCCTTTCAAAACCCTATTGATTGGTGGTACTTATAACATCCATGGAGGAGTTTTCATGGTGTCATGAGGCTGATTTTCCACAAGGAGTCCATGGAGCATGGTGGTCTTGAAGATAGTCATGGTTGTCTACAAGTTTCTTCATCAAAAACCATGTCAAAATCATAACCTACATCAAGTTGGTGGTATAAAGATTGTCCTCCTCAACTTCTTGTTATTTTTGTTTATGTAATCATGTATTTATTTCCTATTGTATATATTTATGATGATTATATGATGATAAAAATGTTATGTGGGGATTTGTTGTTGATAATCATGGATAAAAAGGTGAAAAACCATATGAAACAAGGTTAAAATCTTGATTAATTTGCATGGCTGTATAAAACAGTAAAGAACCAAGTGGTAAACTGATAATATGATGAAGTAGAACCCATTTACAGTAAGCTATGGGTCTTGTACACATGTGAGAGTTGGCCATGCAATGGAATCAAAATAATGAGTGAGATATGATCAAAACAAGTTTAGGGTATAAATCTGAAGTTACTGTTTTGGACGATTTTTAGAAAATATTTAGAAGATGATTCAACAGTAGCTATAGAAGAGTTAAATGTAGAAAATATCATGTAGTTTATGTGATAAAAATTTGAGCTTCTATCTCCATGTAGAACTCAAGATATGGCATTTTTGGTGAAGATGAAGTTAAAAATCAGATTTTTGGAAATTAAAGAATAATACTATTATATAAGCACTCACATTTTAATATATAAAATGTAAATAAAAACCCACTAACTTATAAAACTTATTTATATAAATATATAAAAGGTGTAATAAGTGTATAAATGATGAAAATGAAAACTTGTTAAGTTTTATAAGTTATAAAACTATAAACATGATTTTTACGACTTTTTCGGCTATTGCCGTAAAATTAACGTTTTTGTTAAATAAAACTTAGATGGTTGGACCCGTCTAATGAAAACTTTATAAAACTTACATACTGATATATAGACATGTATAACAAGTAAAAACCGATAAAACCCGAACTTTAGGGCATACGGACATTAACGAGCTAAGTAAACATATTGGACTAATAAATGGACTAAATAGGATAAAAACTTGTAAAAAGAATCTATTTGGGCTTAACCCATTTAGGCCCAACTTGGAAAGTATACATACTGATAATATAGGTACAAAATGGATTAAAATAAGTTAAATAACTTATAATAAGCTTATTGGGCTTAAGACACGTAAACGGGTAAAAACCAGTAAACTAGTATAAAAATTATCGATATATAACACTAAAAGGAGTAAACGAGAATACGTAAACCCACTTGATCATCATATATATATAATCATCATATGTATACATAATTGATATTTTTATAAAGTCATTGGACATAAGTCTAAGACGAATATTATTTGTCTAGGTTTCCGTGATTGAAGCACGCACCGTACGTCCGAATTGCCGACAACCCGCCTTCCCACATCAACGTGAGTTCATAGCCTCGCACTCTTTTAAATGTTTTATAAATGCTTTATAAACCCGCGAGGGAGATAACATGTTAGTTTTTATTAAAAGTTTGGACACCATTTGTCCCGATTGTTTGTTTATTGATTTTGGACCCGAATGATTGAATGACCCGATTGTATGACCCGATAAATGATTAATGGACCCGATAGATGCAATTAAATGGATTATTAAAGTTAGGTTATGTCACTAAAAGTCCCATTAGCATGAATTGTGAACTACCGGGAGTTGGTAGACGCTTATGCATTTAATAGTACTATTTGGGGACGATCACCCCAGTTCGCGCCTTGACGGTTGATCCCCGTCGTGCCACATTGATTGGTAAGCGAATTTATGTATGAGAAGATTTCCAATAGCGTGACCTTTGTGACGACACGCTACTTTAGATGGGCAAAATTTGTATCGGGTTAGCTACCCGTTGTTGGTTTAGTAAGGTAACAATGTCATGCGGCTTATAATAATCCAATCGCCAAAATATTACTGGACGCTTCGAATTACGATGTATTGCCTGACTAGCAATACTGGGTCATACTATTGATATTATGTTTATATTTTGGTTTTCATAACCATATTCATATAACGATTTTTATTTGATTTTATACAACGTCATAAGACGTATTGTATGATGTTTTATTACGACATTGGCTCGTATAATGATTTTTAAGGCAAATGCCTATATTATGATTTTCGATAAAGATTTGTATAAAATGATTTTGGCTATTTCATGGCCTATCAAAACGATTTGTACAAAATGATTTTCAGTAATACTTTCATACTGATATTATATTGATGGAATTTATTAAACTCTATGAATTCACTCGGCGTTATCGCTGACCTTTTCTTTTAAACATGTTTTATCTCAGGTACTTGAAGGTAATTCTCGGGAAGACGACAAGAATTCATGGCCCGCACTTAAACAATATTTTCCATTCAAATACTTTGTCAAACTTTGTATGAAATAAAATGACTTGGGACCTATGTAACTTTGATGTTTATGAATGGAAATGATTTATTATTAAACGACGCGATTTTTATGCGTTGTCTATGATGTGAGTAATGTGCTATCCCGTAACACCAACTAGTCTTCCGCTGAACTGAGTTGTATAAATTTGGGGGTGTTACACTATGAGAGTTCGGGCATTAGTTATGACGATCAGTTTGGACTTACCCAAACAGATTTTGGAAGCTCAGACTCAAGCCCAATTACCTGAAAACCTTGTGAAAGAAGATGTTGGAGGAATGCTCAGGACCGACCTTACTAAGGAGAAGCTAGAACCAAGGACAGATGGAACCCTATGCCTGCACGGACGAAGTTGGTTACCTTGTTATGGAGACTTGAGGAACGTGATCATGCACGAGTCTCATAAGTCTAAATATTCTATACATCCCGGATCTGAGAAGATGTATCAGGATATGAAGAAGTTGTATTGGTGGCCGAATATGAAAGCCAACATTGCCACCTACGTTCAGAAATGTTTGACATGTGCACGTGTCAAAGCTGAACACCAGAGACCATCGGGCTTGCTTGTACAACCCAAGATACCGGAATGGAAGTGGGACAACATCACTATGGACTTTGTCACCAAACTCCCAAGGTCATCTCACGGTTACGATACTATCTGGGTGATTGTCGACCGACTCACTAAGTCCGCCCGTTTTCTGCCGATTAGGGAGAACGATTCCCTGGCCAAACTGGCAAAAACGTACCTGAAGGAGATCGTGACCAAGCATGGAATACCAGTCTCAATAATTTGTGATAGAGATGGTAGGTTCACTTCAAATTTCTGGAAAGCCTTTCAACGAGCCTTAGGTACCAAATTGGATATGAGCACAGCTTATCATCCACAAACTGATGGACAAAGTGAGCGAACCATTCAGACTCTAGAGGACATGCTGCGAGCATGTGTAATTGACTTTGGAAGTGGGTGGGTTGACCACATCCCTTTAGTGGAATTCTCCTACAACAACAGTTATCATGCCAGTATCAAGGCTGCCCCTTTTGAGGCACTGTACGGTCGCAAATGCCGTTCACCTGTGTGTTGGGCAGAAGTAGGAGAGTTTCGACTCACCGGACCAGAATTAATCCAAGAGACTTCAGATAAGATTGTCCTCATTAAACAGAGAATTCAAGCTGCCCGCGATCGACAAAAGAGCTACGCGGACCTGAAGCGAAAACCTATGCAATTTGAAGTAGGTGACCGTGTTATGCTCAAGGTATCTCCTTGGAAGGGTGTGGTACGTTTTGGCAAACGTGGAAAGCTGAATCCACGTTATGTTGGCCCTTTCAAAGTGATAGCCAGGATCGGGGAAGTAGCTTACCGTTTAGAGTTGCCCCAACAATTGAGTCGGGTACACTCTACCTTTCATGTGTCTAACTTGAAGAAGTGCTATGCTGAAGAACCATTGGCTATGCCATTAGAAGGAGTTCAGTTTGACGACAAACTCCAGTTCACAGAGGAACCAGTAGAAATCATGGAGAGAACAGTTAAGAAATTGAAACGTAGTCGTATCCCGTTGGTCAAGGTACGTTGGAACTCTAGGAGAGGCCCAGAGTTCACTTGGGAACGAGAAGACTCGTTCAAAACCAAGTACCCACACTTGTTCACCTGACCAATGACTTCATCTTAAGCTTTGAGGACAAAGCTAAAATAACGGGATTGTGCTGTAAAATCCCTGATTTTATCCTATTGACTTTGTCAACTGTTGTACTACTTATTTATGAAATTTATATAATTTCACCTTTCTATGTTTTATTATTAAGCATATACCTTTTGTCATATTATTTATCCCATTTATTTTATATTAATGTGGACCTTTAGTCATGTATTGACTACCCTGGCAACTGACTGGCCACCTGACTTATTAATGAACTCATCACCTCAGTACATATTTTAAGATAAGTAACCTTACTTAATTTATTTATTAAGTACTTGAATTATTTTTATATGTATATATTTACATATAATACTTAAAAGGAATAAACACCTAACACTCTAAATATAATGTACACTATTTTAACAAGTGTCATTTATTTATTTTCTTCAAGTAAATACTTACAAGGATATATTTTATACACTTTCATTAAATTATCTAAGAGCTTCCACAAAAATACCTACAACACCACAAGTACCTATAATAATATACAAAGGCTATTATTATCATACAACACTTGGCAAAATTTACCCAAAACCCTTCCCCAAGCATATGTTAGACGTGTATGTGCATGCATGCATACAATGCCATCATTTGATTCAACTAGCTACAATTAACCTATGTAATCATGCACTCCACTAATACCCTATACTAACACATGCATAAACCATGTCTTACTTACACCTAACCATGCTTTACTTACACCAAAGCACTCTTAGGCACTTACACACTCAACCACCATGCAACCTACTATACTTGTAAGTTTTTGTCCCCCACTTTGACTTGTAAACACACGGCTAAAACACCAAAAGGGAAGAAAGTGGACTTTCTAGTTTAGGCATGTGTCAAAATACTTGGAAGATATTTCAAATCCAACCAAAATCCTTTGATATCTTTAGTACTAGGTACTAAGATTACATTTGATCTCTCTCTCTCTTGTTTATAGGCCGAAACACACACACTTCACACAACACAAAACATTTCCTAAATCTCACTCCATCTCTCTCTCAACTCACGGTTACTATACCTTCACCACCATTTTTAAACCTCCAAAGTTTACTACTACATCCATACTATGTCTTCTACAACCTAAAGGCTAATCCTAAGATCAACCTACAAGAAACCTTAATCCTTGAAGCCACAAAGAAGCCCTAGACGCCTCACTTGAAGCCCACGGCATGCATTTGTATTCCTAGACCTCCATTGTTGAAAGCTTGTCACTTGTTTCTACCTATTCTCATATCATTCCTAAACCTAACTAAACAAGTAAGTCCAAGTCAAAACCTATCTTTTTCAATACATTACATTCATATATATTTATGTGTACATGTTTATTATGGTAAAGTTAACATTTAAACAAACATGGAAACCCTAAAAACCAAGATAAAACCCACGGCTAATTTTTATATATAGTAAGACTTGATGTAAAAACTTGTCAACTTGGAAGAACACATTAACATAATCTTGTTTAACTTGTAAAATCATGAAAACCTAACCATGCAAATAAAATGGGACGTGAGCTTTAAAGCTCATATGATGATTTTTAGTGACCTTATAATATTTAGATATATTAGCTTCATGTTATTAGGTGCCTTAAAATATTAAGATCACTATTAGGCCTTATAGGATTAGTTTAAGCACTATAATACTTTTCCTAGGTAAATAATCACCTTTATTAAATAAATGTTTTATAAGACTCTTAGTGTCAAAGTTATGATTTTATAAAGTTACATACTAAAAGAAAATATAGATCTATAATCATTTTGGATTTAAATAATAGATCTAAGAAGTTTTGAAACTAAAATAATATATACATAAATTTTCGGATTAAAAATAGCTTATATGATACTTTTGGACTAAATTGTAAATTTATAAAGTATAAGGGAGCTAAATGAATAAGTATAGAACTTGATATCTCAAAAACATAAACATTAAACCACTTTTAAAAACATGCCGAGAGTCTAGGGGTGTGTTTTGCACATATCCGAAACCTTGTAAAGTTAAAAAGGACTAAAAAGTGATTACTAAATTACTAGGGTGAGTTGTGTAAATTTTGGAAAGTCTAAGGACCACTTTGGACACAAGCCGTGACCTAAAATAAACATTAGGGACTAATAGTGTCAAGTTACTAAACTTAATACAACACTAAGCAACCCTAGGGACTAATCTTGCCTAAAGCCGAAACATAATCAAGCCCTAGGGGGGGGCATAATTGTAACTTATAATAAACCCTAATACTAGCCGAAACTTCAAGGACTAAAACTGCCATTAAGTGAAACTCTTATAAGCCCTAGAATATGCCGTATACTATAAGGACCAAAATGGACATTTTATGAAACTTTAAGAAACCCTAGTTGCACGTGTAACTAGGAGGGACCAAAACTGTAAATACTTGAAAGATTTAGAAACCCTAGGGGTATAAAAGTAATTTAATCGCGAGTATCCGTTTATTAAAAGGACTAAAACGTACTTTTATACAATTATTACGAACCTTAAAAACCTTATATATTTTAAGTCATTTATTTAAACGTAAAACTTGAATAAATGTAACAATTGTTATTTTCAAACCTATAATTTAATAAATGTAAATCTTACGTAAATATGGATTTTAAATAAATGTCATACAATTATAAACCTTATTTATATATTAAATATAAATTGTAAATGGTTAACTTATAAAATAAATATGTTAATTATATTTATTTTCCTATCGCTTTAAATATATATAAAGCCATCCTATATGAATATTTAAAGTGTTTTATAATAACGTAAGTACAAAATATTAATTAAGCGAATTAATAAATTAAACCTTATTATTTGTTTTACACCTAAAATAAATACTATTATAACTTGTACTTCGACGAACAAATTTCAAGTATTATTATTAAATACTTAAACCCGTTTAAACATGTACAGATTTATTCTGGAACTTTTATGCATTTATATTATGCATTTACTGAGACCTTATAATTATTTAGGTCATTGACTGTATCGTGAGCATCCCTATCAGACTTATCTATTGACTTATTGCCGTACGATTGAGGTGAGTTCATGGCCCCACTTTTATATATTGACAAACTTTTAAACTCTTTTATGGGGAAGAAAACATGCAACATATTTTATTTTATGGACGTAAACTGAACTGCAAAACCTTTGATTACAATGCCTATTGTAGATGAACCCGCATGACCCGTGCATCCGAAACTGTTAGAATTTTTGAATTGCCTGAATGTTATAAATAGATCTATTTGGGATTGACCGTCCCCATCTGGGTGAGTCATGCTCACTGTGCCTAGGCCAGGACAACAGATGTTTTACATGTCAGTACATTATTATTTATGGGTGCTTTGATAATGATAAGGCGAAGGGCCCTTATTTGTTAAGGGCTTAACTGTCAAGCTTCAGTTTCGGGCAATATGGAAATGTAATTACTTTTAAGTATTAATGCTTTGTGCATTACTACTACAGTGAATGTTTATATGTCCAAACTTATTTTAATTACACCTGTGAATTCACCAACTTTATGTTGACTTTCTAAGCATGTTTTCTCAGGAAACTAAAGCAGGTATTGGTGTGCATGGAGTCAAGCATCATGATAGGCTGCATTTATCGAGCTCATCTGGGGTTTTATAAACCGGGGAATAATTCAAACTACTGAATATTGTTTAAGACTTGTTTTAAGAACATTTGCACTTTTAATCATGTAATAAATGTAAGGATAATCTTTTATCTGTCGCTCTATAATCTGTCTGCTGTTGATCCACCTACGTGACACCCAAATATTATTTCCGCTGCATTTGACTCAATTTGGGGGCGTCACAATTCGGAAGTAGGATTTTCTCAGTTCATCTTCTTCGTTCACTGGACATAAGGTACGGATTCCCGTCCTTTCAGTATGGACATTCTTTCCTTATTAGGATTCCCCGTATGCAACCAACTGTTTTCCCGTAGTATAAGTTACGTGTTTGATTGCTTATGTTTAATTAAGATTACCTATAGCCATATACATGCATGACCAGTTTCACCTAGTTATGGAGGTACCATAACCATAACATTAGAGGCACTGATGTTATGACTTCACCACGACGGAGTGATTGCTCGTGGCGTCCCTTCAGCTTTTGGCCATTTATATTATATTTATAATGTGGGGCGTATGGGTGCATCCTAGTTACATGTTTTTAGTCAGGATTTCATGGTGAATGTGGTGTGTGCCTTGCATCCTTCACAAGGAGCTGATCCCTCCTACCCAAAAATCAGTATATTAAATTAGAGGCAGCCCCTCTAATTTGCATGATGAGGTCACCCCTCCAAGTATTCATGCACGGTGGATTTTCATGACCTATATTGGCTAATGGTAAAATATGACAAACAGTTTTTATAAGATAAACATAAGACTTTCAAACTATTAAACCAGTTTTATCAAGACGTAACCAGGTTACTCGGGACTTAGTTTTCTTCCGCTGTTATATGTTATATGCTTATCTTATTCATGCTTTATTGTACATCCGTGCACTGAGCGTATTTGCTCAGCCGTTTTCCTTTTCTATGTTCCCAAAACGACAGGTACTCAGGGACGCTCGTAGACACTAAGAGTACGTGCATATGGACTGGAAGTTGTCTAGCCTTCTTTACTTTATGCATTTCCTTTCTTATGATACATTTGCTTTGGACATTGTTTAGTCCTTTCCTTACTATACTTATGTTTGTGTGTGATGAGCTTTACTTTTGGACTACCGATGTTTGATTTCGGTATTTTCCTTTTTATGGTCAAGTAATGTTTAGACATTTTTCCTTGTATGCTTTGATGACACGCCATAATTGCATGTGACATTTCCATTATCAAAATGGGGTGTTACAAGTTTAGTTTTATCCTCTTGAAGAAAACCAATCTTTTGAGTTGGCTCATTCACTTTAGTGGTAGCACGATACGTTTTGTGTCGTTCAGTACTTAAAGAGGTGTTATAATTACGTTTCTCTTGTTCTAAAAGCTTAAGAGTTTCGTTGTATTTAGTTTCAAAAACATCCTTAACAGTAGTAGTGACACCCCATTTGTACCTAGCAAGCTCTTTGTCTTTTTGAATAAGCTCAGCTCTGCAGCTTGCAAGAAGCTCACTAGATTTTATAACTACAGCTTTGCTTTTTCAAAATTTTGAGTGAGCGTAGTGTTTGCCTTCTTTAATTGCTTTTGACTCTTTATTGTTTCTTTGACATCTTTTTGTAAAGAAGCAATTAAATTAGCAAGCGCAATACGCTCCTCATCATCATTATACTTGTTTGCATGTTGATCATCCTCAGACTCATTATTGCACATGTCGGATGAATCGGGTGTGGTATTGCTATCAACCGTTTCTATCATACATGTGTCAGTAATGGTGGTGGGTAGCTCACGATGCTCATGAATATTACCAAACACATTATATTCCTCTTTAGTGTGTACCATATCGATTGGCTCAGTATCAAAGATAGGACCATTGTCATCTTCAGTGACTTTGAGAACTTTTTCAACCTTTGCCATGTACGAGTAATGTGCTTCAAGTTCTTATCCGGAGACTTCATCATTAGTGTCATCAAGCATTTCTCCTTCCTCAGCCGAAAATTTAACCCCAGCTTCCATCTTGTTGCATAGCAGCATCTTTTCCTTATGATAACCAGAGTACCTAACCCGTTTTGGCTTCCTGCATTCCTTTTCCATATTCCCATAACCTTGGCAATTAAAACACTGAACCCACTTTGCTGAACCACTTGAGTTCCAACAGTTTCCCTATTCCCAACAACAGTAGCAATCCTCTGAGTATCATACTTAGCATTTTGGCGATCATACCATGCAGAACCCTCAACATGTGTTGGATTACGTCGATCATACCTAGGAGGAATTTCATCACGTCGACGTGTGTCATACCTTGGAGGACTCTCAACATATCGATTCCTTGTGTTAGATGATGTTCGAAGTTTGTTGTTGGTGGGTTTGAAGATTTTCTTGTAGGTCTTCATAATGAAAGCAATTTTTTTGTTCATCTCCCTATCCTTCTGAGCTTGTTCTTCATCACTGTCCTCTTCAGATGATGGCTCAGATGATGGTGATGGTGCTCTTGGTTCTTTGCCTCGTGATCTTGTGGGAGCTGAAGACTTGGATGAAGTGGAGCATCTTGGTGAGGATGATTAATTGGAGTATGACTTTGGAACACGAGAGCGTTGATCTTAGACGTGTTGAGTGGTAGACACCAAAGCAAGTGGATTAGCAGTCTTTGCAACACGTTCAGCTCGAAGTTCATTTGCCTCATTCTGAAATTGTTTCAAAATGTCAAAGAGCGTGTGATAGTTGACCTTGTCTAACTTATTATGTTGTTTCACTAAAGTTACAAATCGTGTCCACTCTGGTTGAAGTTGCTGTAGAAATTGCACATTGACTTGCATGGTGGAGACTTCCAAGTTGTTTCTTGTCATGTCATTCATCATCTTATAGAATCTTGAATAATATGAATCATTTGATTCCCCATCCAATGAAGTAAACTTACCAAAGTTCCAAAAATAGTTGGTTTTATCATCTTGTTTGTTTAGTGATTCTCCTTGTTGCTGACGTTCAATGGGAAACCACTTGTCTTTTGCAGTAGAGCATGCATCAACCGTTGAGTAAATATCATCCCCAATCCCACTTAGAATCAGATAGATTGCTTCCTTCTCTGCATCAATCCAAGCATGGTTCTCTTTCGAAGTATTCTCATATGTTTCCTTAATAGTCTACTCATTGGCACCTGTCGTCGTGTCGGTTGCTGGAGTTGCAGGAATGGTGATTGTAGTGAGAGTAGACCACCATTTGGTCTTGTATCAAGATATCGAATAAAACGTGATTGCCATTGAGCATATCGACCAGTCACGAGCATTGGGGGTCTCTCTTTGTTACCCGCCACCATAATGTTCTTGTTCGTCACACTATACTTTATAGTAGAATCCATCTTGACAATCTCTGAATGTTGAAATGAATACGGATCTTAAGTAGATGTTGTAGTGATTGTTGTTGTAGAGAAAAGTAGTTGAAATCCCCGAATAATGTCTTCTTAGGAAACCAAAATTCCAAAACTAAATAACACACTAAAAATTTTCTAAATCACGTTTTTTGAAAATCTCAGAATATTTGTAAAATTGCTGAAAAGATCTCTTAATAATTCAACTAACAAGATCTCGTAATAACCTCTTGAAGACTTCGCAATAATCATGATTTCGCAATAATCAAGACTTCGCAATAATCAAGACTTCGCAATAATCAGGCAAATTTTCGCAATAATCAAGATGAAGAGATTTCACAATATTTAGTCAAATTTTCACAATAACCAAGATAAAGGGATTTCGCAACTCAAAAACAACAGATTTCACAATAATCAAAACCCTAATTATTGCGAAATGTGTTGAACAAAGATTTCGCAAAAAACTGACTATTTCGCAAAAAATCAAGAAAAACGAGATTTTTTCCCAAAATTTCATGTTTTTAACCAAAACAACTAACCCAAATCCCTACCACAACTATGTAAGAGATTTCTATGAAGATATAAAGCACGAAAAACACAAAAAAAAATTGAAACGTGATGTTTATGATGTTTAAAACACACGAATCCAAATCAAAACCAAACACCAATCACTAATCTACCCCGTGGCGATTGATATCAAATGTTGTCCCATATTAAATGATGATTATACAATAATTATAGAAGAAAAAATAGATGAATTCTAGAGAGAGAAAGTAGAGAGAGAAAAAAGAGAGAAGTGTGAAACTTAGGGAGGATTAGATTAAAAAAAATGAAATGGATAACCCTTCCTAACATGCTAGGAAGAGCTTTATATAGTCCGCATACATGTGGGCTTTCTATGTACTATATTGTTTGGGCCGGGCTTGAATAAATGTTTAGTACCTTGAAAGAGGCCTTTTAAGCTAGCCATCAAACCCATATTGTCACGACTATTATACAACCTATTACAACGTTCTAATAAACGATACATAATAAACCTATGATCGATCATTCTTGTTTGACTCTATATTTTGGGGCTAACACATTGTATGTTTTCTATGGATAGGAATTCTTAACCCCTCTAAACAATGAGACCACATATATATAGTGGGATGTGAAGCTTCCTTTGGAAGCTTCAATAAAGTCAAGTAACCACCTTGCACTTTCTATTATTCCTTTTTCACCCAAAGGAAGTTCGCACTATTACTTTAGTATCAATACTTTAGGTCTTCTTATTCAGAGATGGTCTTTACGGAGTGATTGTGGTAAATTACACCCTTTAGGAAAAAGGCGCAAAAGCGGTACGTATTAAATACGACGGTTTAGAAAAACCGTGTACTAATGACCCAAAAGTGAAAGTTCGTTTCCCAAGGAGGCATATGTGTGTGAAAAACTTGTTAAATGTTTGAGATTAATATTGAGAAAGAAAAGATGAGAAAAGAGAATGACGGATACGTTAAAATTATACTACGACGACAAAACGAAAAACCGTAAAAAGTGACAAAATAAAAATTAATTCTAAAAATCTCCAAAAAATCACCAAAAATAGCTAAAAATAAACTAAGAGTTTACAAATGATCAAAAAATTTCAAACCTTTTAATTAATTTAATATTAATTTTTAAATGCTAATTAAAGCCCTAAAAATCCAAATAATTAATAAAAAGTCCAAATAAAGATTTTTCACTTTGTAAACCTCTAGAATGACTAAATAAGACTAAAAACTATTTTCATAAAAATTTAAACTAATGAAAACTATTTTTAAATGATTAAAAACTATTAAAATATTAAAATAATTCTAAAAATTAATAAAATGATGAGAAAATTAATCTAAGAGTTTCAAAAATCCTAACTTAATGTATCTGTCCTAGGAAGAATGTAAAAGTTGCAAAAATCTTAAAAATGAAATTTAATAATAAAATAATATTAAAATAATATTAAAAATCTAAAAATTATAAAAATTTCTAAAAACTTGCAAACTAGTTTATTTTAACCTAATTAAACAGAAAATAAAAGTGAAATTACCAAAATACCCCTAATGGGCTAAAAACAAAAACAGTCCAAATGAAATGGGCTTTTTGGCCCACTAAGTTCAAACTCAACCAAATAAGCTGAAAATCACCAGTCTAGCTTAAAATTTAATTCTAAACACAAAAGTCTGAAGGCCCTAAAGCCGAATGTGAGCTTATCACAGCTTAAATGTACAACAGCTTATTCTTAATGGGCTTTTTGGCCCATTAAGCTATAAGCCAATGCCATAAGCTCTAACTTGACACGCAACCTTCTTTTGAGATTCCTAAGAGATCTGTGAAAAGAAATTTTGAAAAAGCACAACCAATAAGCCAGAAATAAGCAAAGTACAAATCCACTAAACGACAAAATAGTCGACTTAGAGTTTTAGACCACCTCAGACCTTGATTCAACTTGCAAAAGACTCTAAATGTCTTAAATAAGCTAAATAAATCAAGAAAAGTTCAATAATCAAGCCAAATAAGCAGAATAAATTAATAAGCACTTATGTGAAAGTCAAATAAGTTGGTTTTCTAATCAAACCCTAAAGTCAACCACCCAAATGCTCCAGAATGAACAAATGGGTCAAATGATGAGCACCTATTACCAAATTGAAGTTGTTGCAGGTTAAAATAAGCTAGAAAAGCTTATTGATAAGCAAAACTAGAATTAACACTAGCAGTGGCTAGCAGCATGGGAAAGGAGTTCCCACTGCTTTGACTATTTGACCTTGGATTTTTGAGAGATTTACTTGGATTCAATGGATAACAAGGGCACCCTTACAACCAATGAGTTGTAAGGAGTCATAAACAAGCAAGAAATCACAAAATCACTCAGCCAAATGATACAATTTAAGCAAATAGTGCCCAGATATGTCACGGACTTGGAAAATAAGCAGATTTGAACAAATAAGCTAAATTTAAGCAAAAATAAGCCAACCAAAAGGAACCATATGCATACACAAGCTATAATAAACTCCAATAAGCACAAATAAACTTGTTTCATACGCTGATTCAAATATTAGAGACAGATCAAAGCTTAAACAGGTTACTGATGAACAAAATGATACCCAAAACCCTTTTGCTGAACTAAATGACCACAGATCCAATTTCAACACCTCAAATCCCTTACCCAGGTTGTATTAACTAAGATTTAGCACTTGTTAACCCTAGTCTACCCTTAGATCTAGGTGTCCCCAAAATTTCAGTTTAAAACAACAAGTATTTCAGGTTTTATGGCCTTATGTTGGATTATGGTGTTAAGAACCTCAAAACTTGCAGATAAGTCACCAATAGCACAAGTAAAACAAGAACAAATACCAAATACCCAAATACACTTACTCAAATCAACCCAAACTTAGCTTATGCAGTTAACCCAAACACCCCTTTAATCACTGATTTAACAATTTTTCAAAGGCAATGTTAGATTCAAACCACAGATCAAGTCTAAATCAACTTAGTGACAACTAGTAAACCCTAATAAACAAGATTCAACCATAAAAACATAGATTCACAGATAAAAACTCAGATTCAATCACATAACACAAAATATTCAAAAAAATAACAAAGTTTAGAGATGTGCACCTCCAAAACATACATCCATGCTTTGGATTGATTGAGCTTAAGTGGTAGCAGAACAACCACTAGCTTCCTTGTACCTGCTAAGATTCAACAAACACAAGGATGAACAATAATGACTGATTTTTGAAAACAAGGATTTTAAACCATAAAACCTTTCCTCAAAACTCAACAAACGGATTAATGGAACTCAGACTTTAGCTTATCAGACACCAAACTTTTATAAAAACATAAAAGGAATTACAATTTTCAGAAAATACCAACTTATATTTATGAAAAGGAATTACAAAGATTTAAGCTAAAATCTGGAACAAAGGGCTACTCACAAGTTGAGGCTCCTTTTATAGACTACATTAGACGATTCTGGAATCAAAAATACATGAAAACCCTAGCTTATGAAATCTCAGATATGCCCTTGAGTCGTCTAGACGCGTTTGATGTTTGTGAGCTGTCCAAATGAATCCTCAGCGTTCATATTTTCTTTGGGGCCAAGTAAGGAGTATAGGACGTTGATCTTTCCACGTGGCATTGCTTGGAGAGGAGGGTGTCACATGATTGGTGCAGGGCAGGTATGGGTGGGGTCATTGAGTGAGTGGGTGTGTGAGTTTAAGTGTGGGATGTGTTCATGTGAGTCTCAATCAAGCGTAGGTATGGGTAATTTTGATTTACCCTTTGTTTTAAGTGATGGAGTTACTGGGTTCATAAGGGTGAATAGTAACTCTTTTGATCCGAAATCAGTGGAAAGGTTAAGTGTTTGGCGCAAAAATAGGTTTGAATGTTTGGTTTTGGCAATAATAGTCCTCAGTCTTTGGCAAATGTTGTAAATCATGTTTTTCAGCCTTGTAACTTGGATTCCTTTGTTATAAAACTTTCATTCTTCATAGTTTGGCCATGAAAACTTTTCAAAATGGGAATTAGGGCTTTTATAACTTTGGTGTAATTATACAAATGGCCCTTTTGATGTTTTATCCATTTAAAAAGGACTAAATGTGTAATTTTCTTGAACTTTAAAGGTCTTCATTGGATGTTTGACTTCATGAGGGACCATTGTTGACAATTTAGATTTGTTGAAGGACTAAACTTGCCAAATCTTCAAAGATGAATGACCTTTTTGTAATTTTGACAAACTTAAGGGACCAAACTTATAATTATGAGTATACAAGGGTATTAAGTGTCATTTCTTCATAAATGAGGGACCATTCTTGTACATCTTCAAGTCTTCAAGGGGTTTTCTTTGATAAATCACAAACTAGGGCCCAGTTCATTGTGTGACTTCGTTTCTCGTGTTCGTTTTTCCTTGTTTCTTGTGATCTTTTGTCTTTTTCACGATATCCATACCTAAAATACACAAGTAAACAAACACAAGCATATATATGGTATTTTTATGACATTTTATGCATTTAAAGCCCGAAAAGAACGATGAGATCATGTATAAATGCCATCTCATCACTCCCCCATACTAAACCATTGTCGTGCCCTCACGCAATGCTAGAATAAAGTATATAAGCATCTCCAAAATTCATTTTTATTACCCTTTATTGAAAATTAAAATTTGCTACAATACTACGAAGATGTGTAAAAGACATAATGTATGATTTTCATCATGAAAGCGACTTTTAGGGTCAATGAATAGAAACAAGTGAATGTATCATAGAGTAAAGTTCGTCATCCTTGATTGTCATATATTCTATGCTAAGTGTAAAAACGAGATCATTGTTGGTACAAGTCACAATGCTAATACTACTCATACGTCCAAATTGTGTAATACTTTTTCTCCCCACAATCCTAGTTATTATGAAAAGAAAAGGTTTCTAGAATTTTTAAAATTTTTTGTCATGGATCACAAGTGATTCATATTGACTTATTTGAGTATTTTTTAGTCCGAAAATAAAGTAGCACGATTTAATCGATAGTTAACTAAAGCACAAAATCTTTTAAAACGGCTTCTCGTGTATCTCCTTAAGTTCATATCTTGGCATGACCCGTTTCATGATTTGTGACCTTTCTCGGACCGATATTTGGCATGTACTTCATACTTCAAATCTTCGGAAGACATTCTTGAAATTATGGTCTTCTCTTCATATTTTGGAATTTCTTCACTTGAAGTTTTTGAGAGATTATTCATACTTGGACCACGACTTCATCATTTTTATTCAATCTTTATTTTGGATTTTGATATACAACGATCCGCCTCCTTTTAGGACTTGGATTTATTTATCTTCATACCTTGTAAGGTTCTTTTTGGATAGACTTTCTCCATGATCTTAAGGGGAGTAATTGCTTTTCGTCGTGTGTCTCGATCCTTGTAGAATGTAATCACACCACTAACACGAATAACATGATGTAGATTAAACCAAAAACGAAAGATTAGATTAAGATGAAGAAAAGAAAATACAAAGTTTGGTGTTTTCCTAGTGAGAGAAACAAACACACCTTTCTCTCTCTAACACTATTCAAAATGGAAAGCACACACACAAATGAGGATTAGTAAGTGAGAAATGTTTAGGAGGCCTTCCTCATTTGTGTGTTCGGGACTAAATCCCGTTACATAAATAATAATAACTAAAAACGCTTGACATCATTAAATAACATTTTTCACGAGCTTCACAACGATATATTATATGACCATCACTTTAATTACTTCTAACAATCCTTCATATTGATTTTTGGAATAATGATAATTCACATCAGTTTGGATCTTTAGCAACAAAATAGAGCTCCTCGTGCCTTGTTAGGGCCTTTTTGGATCTTCACCAATCTTCGCATCGCTCTTCAATAAGTTATGCCTTGGCTATGAACTCTATTCAACTCCGAGCAACTTTTAAACGATCTAAAAGCTAAGTAACCTTTCAAATCGTACGACCTTACTTATTGCAATTAATTTATTCCTAATGCATTGATCTTATGGGAGAAAAAGCCACAATTAAAAACATATGAGTTTTTGAAAGAACATTTTCATGTTCTACGTTTAGCATGATCACTTGTCTAACTCTATCACTTCTCATTCTTCACTATTTAAAGACCTCTAATTAAAGAGACTCATGAAGACTTAGCCATGCAAGTCAAAATTAAGCCAAATTTGGATTAGGTTTCATTAAGACTAATTAAAGTTTTGGGTTTTCAAGCCACCTATAGGATCTTGCACTTTCTTATACTTTTTCAAGTTTAGAGAATGTATTTTATAGTTCCCTTCATAAGTGACTTTCTAGGATCAATTATAGGAACTTGCGAAAAGTTCTTGTTCTTAACCAGAATGAGCTAAGACTTTCGAGTTTTAAAGTTCCCTATATAAAAGTCTAGCAAAACTTGATTCAAGCGGGTTAAGGAATGTAAAGGGCTCCAAATGCCCATCAAGTCAAAACTTAACTCTTATTCTACCCATCGGAAAATATACATTCGTGTCTTAAAAACACTTAAGAAAACTAAGAAAATTTTTAAAATTTGGCCATTTTTAGCCTTATTATCAACAAAACAAAACGTTGAAAGTTGGAACACGTGAGGGCGTAGAAAGGCAAGTATCTATTCACCCCTATACTAAAATTAAACATTGTCCTCAATGTTTCGAGTCTAAAGGTGGAGCACCCCCATACTAGAGACGAAGAGTCGAATGCTTAGGATCTAGCATGGAAAGGGTGATCAACAATATATCTAAAGCCGTTTATGAATTATGCTAAAAGATAATTGTTAGAACAATAAAGGATATGTCATGGATTCGTGAAAAACTCTTCAAGCAAACAATCGAGGCTCACGTAACCGAACATGAGAGTCTTCAATCATGGCGATGATGATGATCTAGATAACACATTCACAAACAACCACAAGAAAACGAGTTGGAAGGGCACAAATCCCCTCTCATTAACTACATTAGAAAGCGATAATATGTACAATGGATAAGCATGGGATCTCCCCCACGAGGCACCTCGTTTTTTTATTACCGAGTCATGAGCTCGACTCGATCCCCTCAATGCTAATTATCATTGGGGAAGGTGACTTGGTCAAGGTCGTCCAACGAAGGGACTTCTCCACCGAAGTAGTGCTTAAGCCTATGTCCATTCACCTTGAAGTTAGGACCATCATTTTGAGCTAGCTCGATGGTCCCATAAGGAAACACTTGTGTTATGGTGAACGGACCCGACCAACGAGATTTCAATTTCCCGGAAAATATCTTCAAACGAGAGTTAAAAAGTAACACTTGATCACCAACGTTAAAAACCCGGTTTTTAATCTTTGAATCATGAAACTTTTTAGTATTTTCCTTAAAAATCAATGAATTTTCATAAGCATTATCTCTTAGTTCATCCAATTAATTTAATTGTATTTTCTAGTGATCTCCCGCGGTCTTCAAATCATAATTTGCATGCTTAAGGGCCCAATATGCCTTATACTCCAATTCAATGGGCAAATGCCAATTCTTTCCATAGACCAACTTATAAGGAGTACAACTGATAGGTGTCTTATAAGCGGTCTGAAAGGCCCATAAAGCGTCATCGAGTTTGTTGGACCATGAAGCACGGTTTTCTCCAATCGACCTCTCTAGAATCCTCTTCAAAGCTCGGTTTGAAACCTCTACTTGCCCACTCGTTTGCGGGTGATAAGCCGTAGAAAGACGATGAGTAACTGCATATTTCTTTAAAACCTTTTCAAATTGGTCATTACAAAAATGGGTTCCACGATCGCTTATAATAGCACGAGGGGTTCCAAACCAAGAGAATAGTTGTTTCAAAAACTTCACTACCACACGAGCATCATTCGTAGGTAAAGCCTTAGCTTCCACCCACTTTGAAAGGTAGTCGACGGCGACGAGGATATACTTGTTTCCATGAGACGATGGAAACAGCCCCATAAAGTCAATGCCCCAAATGTCGAAAATCTCACACACTTGAATCATGTTTTGTGGCATTTCATCCTTTTGCAACGATTTCCTTGGCGTTGGTAAGAATCACACGACTTCACAAGTGTGTGTGCATCACGATAGATCGTAGGCCAAAAGAAGCCGGCATCGAACACTTTCTTAGCTGTGAGATTAGCACCGTGGTGACCACCCATGGGTCCCTCGTGACAAGCTTTAAGGATGTTAGAAGCTTCGGTACCAAATACACAACGTCGAACGAGTTGATCCGCACCAACCCGAAAGAGATAAGGGTCGTCCCAAAAATAGAACTTGACCTCACGAAAGAATTTTCTCTTTTGTTGTGTCGTCATTCCCTTGATTATGAAGTTCCCCGCATGGTAATTTGCAATGTCAGCAAACCATGGGGTATTGTCTTTAGAATTCACTACACCGAGAGTCTCGAGAGGAAATGTTTCGGTAATTTCCTTGTTCTCAAAAACATCTTTGTGAGGATCTTCTAGACGAGAGAGATGATCGGCCGCTAGATTCTCGGCTCCTTTTTTGTCAAGCACGGTGACATCAAATTCTTAGAGGAGGAGCATCCAACAAACCAATCTTGGCTTAGCATCTTGCTTAGCTAAGAGGTACTTGATAGCCAAATGGTCCGTATACACGATGCTTTTAGTCAAGACGAGATAAGGTCGGAATTTCTCAAAACCATAAACCATGGCAAGGAATTCCTTTTCCGTTGTGGTGTACTTTAGTTGAGCCTCGTTCATCGTCTTACTAGCGTAATGGATAGGACGGAAGTGCTTTTCATAACGTTGCCCTAAGACGACCCCTATAGCATAATCACTTGCATCGCACATGATTTCAAAGGGTAATTCCCAATTAGGAGCAACAAGAATGGGAGCTTCGATGAGTTTCCTTTTAAGAGTTTTGAAAGCTCTAACACAATCCACATTGAAGTTAAAAGGAGCACCCTTCTCGAGAAAGTGTGTCATAGGTTGAGAGATTTTCGAAAAGTCTTTGATGAAACGACGATAAAACCCGTGTGGCCTAGAAAACTCCTAACTCCCTTTACGATTTTGGGATGAGGTAACTTGGCGATGACGTCTATCTTAGCTTTATCGACCTAAATCCCCGCTTTCGAGACCTTGTGTCCTAACACGATTCCTTGTTTACACATAAAATGACATTTTTCCCAATTAAGCACAAGGTTGGTTTCTTCACAACGTTTTAACATTTGCTCGAGATTAGATAAACACGACGTGAACGAATCACCAAACACCGAAAAGTCATCCATGAATACTTCCATCGACTTCTCGATCATATCATGAAAAATAGCCATCATACACCGTTGAAACGTACCTGGTGCATTGCAAAGTCCAAAAGGCATTCTACGATAAGAAAATGTTCCATAAGGACACGTAAACGTAGTTTTCTCTTGATCACGAGGGTCGATAGGGATTTGAAAGTAACCGGAAAAACCATCTAAAAAGTAATAGAATTCATTTCCCACAAGACGCTCTAACATTTGATCCATGAAGGGCAAGGGAAAGTGGTCTTTACGAGTGGCGTCATGTAACTTTCGGTAGTCAATACACACCCTCCAACCGGTCACAACATGAGTGGGAATTAACTCGTTGTTTTCATTGGGCACAACGGTCATTCCCCCCTTCTTAGGGACACAATGGATTGTGCTCACCTATGGGCTATCGGAGATAGGATAAATCATTCCCTCGTCAAGAAGTTTTAAGACTTCCTTTTTGATGACATCGTGAATTTTAGGGTTTACCCTTCTTTGACTTTGAATTGCGGGTTTGTAGTCCTCCTCCATTAAAATCTTGTGAGTACAAAATTTTGGGTCAATAGCCTTAATGTCGGAAATTTTCCACGCAATTGCCCCTCTATGAGCTTTAAGAACTTTCAAAAGTGCGGTTTTTTCATCATTAGCAAGATCTTTTGCAATAATAGCCGGAAACTTGTCATCACCTTCCAAGAATGCGTATTCAAGGTGAGATGGAAGATCTTTCAATTCAAGGATTGGCGGTTCCTCGATCAAAGATTTTTGTTCAACACTCATAACTTCCATCGACGGAAGAAATGGTGGAATAAGAGTATCATTACCAATAATCACCTCATCTTCATTGTCGATTTCATTTGAAGTAAAATCTCCTCCTTGGAATGGAGTGAAATTTGGTGTAGAATTAGCAATAATCGGATCCAAAATAGTGGGATTGCCACTTGACGAACTATCGGAAACACCTAACACTTCTTGTGAAAACTCATCGCAAACTACATCAACTAAGTCAATGTGATTGATGGTAGCGATTGCATAAACATGAGAAGGTGTCGAGTTTGAGTAGCATTTATAACAAGTTCCTCTTCGTTGAATCTCAAAGTAATAGTTCTTGCATGAACGTCGATAAGCGATCTCGAGGTGTCTAAAAATTGACGATCTAAAATTAGAGGAACTTGAGGATCCGCGGGGATGTCAACTATTATAAAATCAACGGGATAGTAGAAGTTCCCCACTTTCATGAAAACATCCTCGGCTACTCCATATGCTAAAATCGTAGAATGATCGGCCATCTCGATAGACATGTTCGAAGGAGTAAGAGTCGGAAGCGAAAGCGATTTCCAAATGGAAAATGGCATCAAATTAATGCTCGCACCAAGATCGGCCAAGGCGAAGCATTCTTTCATATCTTGTATATCACAAGGAATGAGAAACTTTCCGGGGTCACCAACTTTTTGGGGTATGCGGCTAAGAAAAACTGATGAACAACTAGACGATTGTTGTAATTTCTCTTTGTTATTCAACATACTTTTGAAGTTTGCGGCAAATCAAGGCATCATGACTAAAGCGTCGGCAAAACTTATATTAAAATGCAAATCACAAAACATTTTCATAAAAAGCTCGAATTGATAATTACTCCGTTCTTGTGCCTTTTCCTTGTTTCGTCTCGATGGGTAAGGTAAGGGTGGTGTGGGTTGGGGCATAGGCAACGGCCTTGGAATATTGGGTTCCACAGTTGGTATTGGTTCAACCGTAGGTGTGGTATGAGCGGTGCTTTGTGGGCTTGTGCTATGCTCCTTTTCGACCATCACCTCGGGCTCTTTCTTGATTTCCTTCTCCGTAGAAGTACTAGGACGAGAGATTGGTTCCTTGAAAGTTTTACCACTACGAGTAGTAATAACCTTCATTTCTCCCTTCGTGTTGCAATGGTATCACTAGGAAGATGTAAAACCCGCGTGCTTTTACCATGAACAGTACATTAATAATCGTACGCACAAGATTTAAACTTTCCTTAAATAACATGAACACGTATCACGACTGTTATTTACAAGAATTACGTACATGTTATATCACGATAAGTATTTATTACGTATTAACTCACGATATTTATTTCAATAATAATTATAATCACGAACATACGAACATGAAATCATGAACGTAAATTAATCACGAGCTTAATATTACGTATGTATGTATATTTATTACGATCACGAATAAATATATTAAGTCACGATCGATAACTAATTAAATCACGTAAAACACGAACACGAGAACACACTTATATTTTAGACACGGAAAATGTTCGGGTTACCCCATGTGGGGCCCCCTACACCCACGGCTACAACAAGAAAACATGGCCAAGCCCTTCAAATTTACTAAACAAGGGGAAAAGGGAAAACATGTTTCAAAATCACAAAATTTAGAAAACAAGAAAAACCCTAATCCCTTTCTTCTCCTTCTTTTGGCCGCGGGGTTTAAGAACACCAAAGGGGTGTTTCGGTTTGATTTTGGTCTTTGATTTATTGCAAGGATGTGTGTTCATCCTTCTTGATTTCACGAAATCGGTATAAACCCTAACTTCTTTTATTTTATGTTCTGATTTATTTAATCACATAAAATCATGAATGTTTTAATAAACTAATTAAAAACAAGTGTAAACATGTTGTATTAATCATGGGGTATAATCAATTAATGGTTAAGGGGGTGTTTTGTTTGTGGTCGACGCCTAACCGAGCCCCAAGGGGGTCTCGGCTTGGCTTAAACTCACACCACCGAGACCTTAAGGTCTCGGTTTGGTGATGGTGGTGTCACGGCAGCAGCAAGGGGAAGAAACCCCGACCTAGGTCGGGGTATGGTGATGTTTACGGGTCCGGTTCATGGGTTAAAACACAAGTCCGGTTCACGCATGTTTAGATTTAAAACACGGTCCGGTTCATGAGTTGTTTTTACAAGTTATATGTTTTTCTTCAAGACTTAAATTAAATTAACTAAGAAAATGAACATGATTAATTTAATTTACATGACTTAGGTTATTAATTTTATTATTAATACATGAATTTTAACCTAAGTATTTATCTTTTAATTAGACTATATAATTAATTAGTTATTAAAACCATGACATATAATTAATTAGTTTACATGACTTAGGTTATATTATTAATAGATAATAATACATGTTTTAACCTAAGTATTTATTTTATTTTTATTTAATTAAATCATGTTATATTTAATTAAATGCTTTAACCTATAGTTTATTTAATTCACATGAAATAATTAATAAACTATACTATATAATCACATGACTTAGAATATTAATCAGTAAACACTTAAGCTTATATAATTAGCTTAATTATCCAGCTTATATCTAATTATAGAAACTTTCTATTTTTAGAAACTTATTTAATTAAGGCAGCTAATCTATTTATGGAAACTTTCTATTTTAGAAACTTATCTATTATAAGCAGTAAATCTGTTTTTGGAAACTTTCTATTTTTGGAAACTTTCTATTTTTGGAAACTTTCTATTTTGGAAACATTCTATTTTTGGTAACTTACTATTTTTGGAAACTTTCTATTTTAGGAAACCTGCTATTTTTAGGAAGTTACTTATTATTACACAACAAGTATAATAATACATGAAATACAAGTAATACTTAATCAGAATAGACAGAATATATGATAAACATAATATAAAGCTTAAATCAATAAAACATGACATGAACATATAAAACAAGCTAAGACATGATATAAAACCAGTTACGTACTCAGTAATCAGATACTTATACACTTATGTATTTATGTAGAATTAGTGATACCAAAGTAGGACTCTCTTCTGTTCGTCTTCTTCGTTCACTGGACATAAGGTACGGATTCTCTGTCCTTTCAGTATGGACATTCTTTCCTTATTAGTCTTTCCCCGTATGCAACCAACTGTTTTCCCCAGTATATGTTTTATATGTTTTTGAATTGCTTATGTTTAATTAGATACCTAAAGCCATATACATGCATGACCAGTTTCACCTAGTTATGGAGGTACCATAACCATAACACTAGAGGCACCAGTGTTATGACTCCACCATGACGAAGTGATAGCTCGTGGCGTCCCTTCAGCTTTTGGCCATATTATTATTATTATTATCATGTGGAGCGTATGGGTGCATCCTAGTTTACATGTTTTCAGCAGATTATTTCAGTATGAATGTGGTGTGTGCCTTGCATCCTTCACAAGGAGCTAATCCCTCCTACCCAAAACAAGTATATTAAATTAGAGGAAACCTCTCTAATTTGAATGACGAGGTCACCCCTCCAAGTATTCATGCACGTTGATATTTCATGACCTATATTGGCTAATGGTAAATATGTTAAACAATTTTTACAAGATAAACATAAGGCTTTTCAAACTATAAAACCAGATTTATTAAGTTATACCAGGTTCCAGGACATATACATTTCCGCTGCTATATGTTTTACATGCTTATTTTGTTCGTTCATGCTATGTTTGTATATCCGTGCACTGAGCGTTATGCTCAGCCGTTACTTTCCTTTCCATGTCCCAAAACGGCAGGTACCTAAAGTTAGACTGGAGCATTTGGAGGACACACATAGGATGGGAGCTACCTTAGACTTCTTCTCCTCATGCCTTCATATATTTGTGCTTGTTTAGTCTTCCTTTTGTTCATTTACTTTATTTATGTGTTGGGCTTATGTTTGGGAACTGATGTTTGATTTCGATTTCCCTATAGTCTTGCATGTTTTAGTACATATTACCTTGCATGCTTTGATGACACGCCATAATCACGCGTGACATTCTATTTATCAAAATGGGGTGTTACAATTATGGTATCAGAGCCAAGGCTTCGACCTGTAGGCTCTAAAACTTGACCTGTGACTAATAGGTAGTCACCAAGAGCTTCCTAAGACAACGCTTGTTATTCCACGAATTGATGTTTTCAGCACATTGTTGTTTTAACCATGATATTTTCAGCACCTTGAGGTTTTAACCTTGATGTTTTTCATCGATATTGTTTTACTAATATGGATGGACAATCGTCATTCATATTTAGTTATGTGTCATTGTTCCATGCATGACGTTCCTCGTGAACTGTAACTATGTGGACTGAACCTCAGTAGTTCATAATTAGTCACATAAAAATTCTTTCTGATAAGTTTTGACAGATGAGTTTCATTTATTTATGTTTCATGTATCATTGTTGCAAGGATTATGACTAAGTAATGGTTGGTATAGGACTGGCCCTATTTAGTCACATGTGCTTTTATCGAAACTTTTAACTTTGGGACCAACCCATAGGCGTCCCCTCGCCATGTCTTTTGTTTTGGGACCGACCCATAGGCGTCCCCTCGCACATATAAATGTTTTTATAAACTACATCATGCATTCATGCATTGTTTTTCATGCATAAAAATTTTCTCATGATTTATTGGCATAAATGTTTTTCATGTCCCCTCATAAGTTACTATGTTTTTATGTCAAGTATGTCTTCATACTATCATGGTTAACTTCAGTTTCATGCTGATTATGTTATACACTCCTTCATGTTAAATTGTTTCATGTTTCTTCATGATAATTCCGTCTTTATGTTGATTACGTCTTACGCCTCTTTTGTTATATATGCCTTCATGCAAGACATTGTTGGATTTCATTGAATCCTGCTTTCATGATAGTCATGGTTGGTTTTCATTGATCGTGCTTTCAGGCAAATCATCGTTGAATTTTGTGTAACCACACTTTAACGTTTCTCTATGCAACTAGAATGAGGTATATATTGGCATTGCCAGGTTATCAAGATGGTCTTTCTAACCGTTTAACAGATAATATTTCCTTTAAAACCATGACAAATGATCGACCCCATACCGATCATTTCATGTGCATTCCGTGTGTACTCCATGTACCGTATTCCATGTGTATTACACGTACCTTAATCCATGTGTATTTCACTTGCAATACTTCACGAGTATTCGCTAGTCGATTCTGAATCATCTCGGGCGTATGTTCACTTGCTGATATTCTACAAGATTGCTGATGCCGCTCATAACTTGGAGATGTTACTAAAGGTTGATGCTGCTGATGTTTAGAGACGCTACAAGATGCGGATGTTGTTCACAACCTGGAGATCCTACAAGACGGAGACAAAGGCGTTAGAGCAAAACAAATTGGACGAGAAGATACTTCACCATCAGAAGATTTCCATCAATCATTGTCCCTAATTCTTAGTTACATGTCAAACGTTATTCAGTTGTCGTTTCAGTCATATGAGTGCAAACCGGTACCAGCCGACCACTCAGCTGAATAGTTACATGAATCACAGTCATGAGAATGACCGTCATGGAACCGACAGACAAGACGATAGTAACCACTACTATGACAGCAACTATCCTAGCAATCGCAACCGAAGCTCCGTCCGCGGATGTGATCAGAAATACAAAGGATCAATAGTCCAACCAATTCGCCAAATTTGGCATAATAACCTAATATTGTAGTTCTATTTGTTTCACATCTCGAGACACATGTCAAGACATCAGCCAAGACACATGTCTCATGTATACTTTCCGAAGACACATGTCAAGACACCAGTCATGACACATGTCATGCTTATATTTCCAAGACACGAGTCAAGACACATGACTCACGTCCAATTATGGAACATCTCTAAGAAATTCAGGGTACGCTCCAAGGGTATATCCATTTTTTTGTGCCATGTATTAATCAGGCCACAAGAAGTTCAGTACCATCACCGGCGTATCAGTGAGATCTGTCATGTTGCTTGATGACACTTTCGTTTCTTGCACCCGTATGTAATATATTCATGACCATAAAGGACGCCATTCGTATTTCCCATGTATACGAAGGTTTTTCCTTCAGCCTAATGATGAGATCCAAGCTGCTAACGCATTTCCTCGGACAGACACAAGTTGAAATTAATCCTAATTATGGACTATGAAGAGCTCACCATGCTACGATCCATGATTATGTACAGTGATGTTCAGGCTCCTGAATACATTCAGCTTGATTTTCCATCAGGAAAATCTGTACAAATTATCTATGCTTACAAGCATGTGCGTTGTTAGCCATGGTCGCTAAAATTTTCTAGCTGTCAATAAGACACGACTACTGAAGTCCTTTTACGCATAGCCAGTTCATTATTCCAAAATCTTCCCTTACATTCCAAAATAACCTTCAAGGAGAAGGACGGTAACATGAGATTATGTGTCGACTACCGTCGATTTAAAATAAATCACCATTCATAACCGTTATTCTCCTCCACGTGTTTGCAGCATGTCCAATCGACTTTTGGGTGTTAATCACCTTTCCAAGATCGGATTCATGATCATGCTGCCAACAGTGACGAGTGAAAGAGCAGGACATGTCCATGACTGCTATTCGTACACGATTCGGCCATGCTAGATTCATGATTTTGTATTAGTCTCGTAAATGCTCTAGCCGCATTATGGACTTAATAAAATGAGTTTCCATGAATTCATAAACAAATTCATCAGTGTTTTCATCGAGGACAACCTGTTTTTTTCTAGGTCTAGAGAAGAGCAGGAAGACCGTATTTGCACTATGTTGCAATTTCTACGACATGATAAATTTCACCCTGAAATTTTCTATATAAATTCTGGTTGATTACAGTGACACGCTGAATCACGTGTATTCTCACAGTTAATCTTACCATGACTCAGCTCATGCATAAAAGAGAGAACCCCACACTACGTTAGGTGTTCCAAGAAAATCCTACGCTAAGAGAAGTATAATTTCGAAGACTTATAGTTCCGCAAATTTCTACGTATCAACTGTCTACGAAGCAAGATATAGTTACGTTCATATCTAAGTACCTGACATACCAACAGGCTAAGATAGAACACCAATTGACTAGGATGTTTTCCATCATCGGGAAAAGGTGAGCATAAATGGGACAAGATCCCCACGGATTTTGGTTACCAGATTAACGCAAACTCAGAAGGAATAAGATGCTATCTAGGTTATTGCCAACAGTTTGATCAAGTCTGCAGAATCCTTACATCTGCAAGGATTTCAGAACAAATAGATTGATCAGACATGTTCCAGCCAAGGCTCAGCTAATCACTTGGTAATCCGTCAGATATCGGGTCAGATAAAGGTTCTCATTTGTGCTCCTTATTTACGTTCACGTCCTTGTTCTAATTTCACGACTTGTTTTCACGCTCACGTACATGACATTATTCATGTTCATGATCGTATCCTGTCTTACGATTTTATGATCATTTTCGTTCTGAGAAGTTTTGCAAGAACTTGAGAGACCAGACCCAAGTTTAGTATAACTCTCTATCCTCAGATAGACGTTTCACGTCATATTCCACGTCTCACCTTGCAGCGTTTGGCGTTACCGCCGTTATATTCCATGTTCACGATATGTTTCACGTGTCATGTTCATTCCACGTTCCTCATATCACGTTCACGATATGTTACACGTATCATGGATCACGATATGGTTGCTCATACTACACTCACCATATCTTCACGTATCACGTTCAAAATTTTTCATGTACTACATTTCAATATGTCTCACGCATCGTTGCTAATTATCAGTTAAGTTAGATTGTTTTGCATCGTAATGTTTCAGTTACCCTTGCACGTAAATTTTTATTTCCTCAATCGAATTCAGGGGATCTATCGTATGTTGATAACCATGAACTCTTCGTGTTTTCAAGTCAAGGTCAGGAGGACCGGGATTTATCATTTGTGTCAAGATCTTGTGAAGGAACCGTTCCAGGAGGGAAGCCACTTGGAAACGGACAAGTTCATCTAGACTTCATATCCGTTTTTCCCGTATCAATTAGATATGTCCTTTTAGTCACGTCATGTTCCATGTCCTTTCAAGACATGTCACATTTCACGTTCCTTCTACCATGTCACCTTCATGCCCCTTTTATCTTACATACCATCTCAGTTTGATTCGGGTATGTTACACTCCCAATTACGTTATCTATAATTCGGGGACGAATTATTCTTTTAGGGGGGAAGAGTTGTAAAACCCGCATGCTTTTACCATGAACAGTACATTAATAATCGTATGCACAAGAATTAAACTTTCCTTAAATAACATGAACACGTATCACGAATGTTATTTACAAGAATTACGTACGTGTTATATCACGATAAGTATTTATTACGTATTAACTCACGATAATTATTTCAATAATAATTATAATCACGAACATACGAACATGAAATCATGAACGTAAATTAATCACGAATAAATATATTAAGTCATGATCGATAACTAATTAAATCACGTAAAACACGAACACGAGAACACACTTATATTTTAGACACGAAAAATGTTCAGGTTACCCCATGTGGGGCCCCTATCCACGGCTACAACACGAAAACATGGGCCAAGCCCCTGTAAATTTACTAAACAAGGGGAAAAGGGAAAACATGTTTCATAATCACAAAATTTAGAAAACAAGAAAAACCCTAATCCCTTTCTTCTCCTTCTTTTGGCTGTCGGGTTTAAGAACACCAAAGGGGTGTTTCGGTTTGATTTTGGTCTTTGATTTATTGCAAGGATCGTTGTGTGTTCATCCTTCTTGATTTCACGAAATCGGTATAAACCCTAAGTTCTTTTATTTTATGTTCTGATTTATTTAATCACATAAAATCATGAATGTTTTAATAAACTAATTAAAAACAAGTGTAAACATGTTGTATTAATCATGTGGTATAATCACTTAATGGTTAGGGGGTGTTTTGTTTGTGGCTGACGCCTAACCGATCCCCAAGGGGGTCTCGGCTTGGCTTAAACTCACACCACCGAGACCTTAAGGTCTCGGTTTGGTGATGGTGGTGTCACGGCAGCAGCAAGGGGAAGAAACCCCGACCTAGGTCGGGGTATGGTGATGTTTACGGGTCCGGTTCATGGGTTAAAACACGGGTCCGGCTCAAGCATGTTTAGATTTAAAACACGGTTCGGTTCATGAGTTATTTTTACAAGTTAAATATTTTACAAGTTATATGTTTTTCTTCAAGACTTAAATTAAATTAATTAAGAACATGAACATGATTAATTTAATTTACATGACTTAGGTTATTAATTTTATTATTAATACATGAATTTTAACCCAAGTATTTATCTTTTAATTAGACTATATAATTAATTAATTATTAAAACCATGACTTATAATTAATTAATTTACATGACTTAGGTCATATTATTAATAGATAATAATACATGTTTTAACCTAAGTATTTATTTTATCTTTATTTAATTAGATCATGTTATATTTAATTAAATGCTTTAACCTATATTTTGTTTAATTCATATGAAATAATTAATAAACTATACTATATAATCACATGACTTAGAATATTAATAAGTAAACACTTAAGCTTATATAATTAGCTTAATTATCCAGCTTATATCTAATTACGGAAACTTTCTATTTTTAGAAACTTATTTAATTAAGGCAGCTAATCTATTTATGGAAACTTTCTATTTTTTGAAACTTATCTATTTTAAGCAGTAAATCTATTTTTGGAAACTTTCTATTTTTGGAAACTTTTTATTTTTGAAAACTTTCTATTTTGGAAACTTTCTATTTTTGGTAACTTTCTATTTTTGGAAACTTTCTATTTTAGGAAACTTGCTATTTTTAGGAAGTTACTTATTATTACACAAAAAGTATAATAATACATGAAATACAAGTAATACTTAATCAGAATAGACAGAATATATGATAAACACAATATAAAGCTTAAATCAGTAAAGCATGACATGAACATATAAAACAAGCTAAGACATGATATAAAACAAGTTATGTACTCAGTAGTCAGATACTTATACACGTATGTATTTATGTAGCATTAGTGATACCGAAGTAGGACTCTCTTCCGTTCGTCTTCTTCGTTCACTGGACATAAGGTACAGATTCTTTGTCCTTTCAGTATGGACATTCTTTCCTTATTAGGATTTCCCCGTATGCGACCAACTGTTTTCCCCAGTATATGTTTTGTATGTTTTTGAATTGCTTATGTTTAATTAGATACATAAAGCCATATACATGCATGACCAGTTTCACCTAGTTATGGAGGTACCATAACCATAACACTGGAGGCACCAGTGTTATGACTCCACCACGATGGAGTGATAGCTCGTGGCGTCCCTTCAGCTTTTGGCCATATGATTATTATTATCATGTGGGACGTATGGGTGCATCCTAGTTTACATGTTTTCAGCAGATTATTTCAGTGTGAATGTGGTGTGTTCCTTGCATCCTTCACAAGGAGCTGATCCCTCCTACCCAAAACAAGTATATTAAATTAGAGGCAGCCCCTCTAATTTGCATGATGAGATCACCCCTCCAAGTATTCATGCACGTTGATATTTCATGACCTATATTGGCTAATGGTAAATATGTTAAACAGTTTTTAGAAGATAAACATAAGGTTTTTCAAAATATAAAACTAGTTTTATTAAGTTATACCAGGTTCCGGGACATATACATTTCCGCTGCTATATGTTTTACATGCTTATTTTGTTCGTTCATGCTATGTTTGTATATCTATGCACTGAGCGTTATGCTCAGCCGTTACTTTCCTTTCCATGTCCCAAAACGACAAATACCTAAAGACTAGAGCATTTGGAGGACATGCATAGGATGGGAGCTACCTTAGACTTCTTCTCCTCATGCCTTCATATATTTGTGCTTGTTTAGTCTTCTTTTTGTTCATTTACTTTATTTATGTTTTTGGCTTATGTTTGGGAACCGATGTTTGATTCCGGTTTTCCCTATAACATGTATGTTTTAGTACATATTATCTTGCATGCTTTGATGACACGTCATAATCACGCGTGACATTCTATTTATCAAAATGGGGTGTTACAGAAGACCACCCGAGGAAGAGGGTTTACACATGATTGCTTCAAACATTTTACCAATTCGATCTTCAAATTTTGATTGCCTTAAATCCTCTTTTAACAACTCTTGCTTAATCTCATGTTGTCCTTGTTCCATCCTTTGTTGATTTTGTTGAAGACGTTGAACGTTTCCTTCCATTTTATTAGCATGAGTTTTCAATTCATTAGCAAGTTCGTTTTAAGCTCGTTTTTCAACTCGGATCTTAAGCTAATCATCTCACGTTGCATGTTATCAAACTTAGCATCGTTTGCTTTTGCATATTCCAAAAATTCTCCATTAATATTTTTAGTGTGAGCATTTTGAAAACCTTGTGTAGTGTTTTGAAAATCACGGTTTTGGTTTTGATTTTGAACTTGCCCATTCCCACTTTGGTAATTACCCTTGTTGTAGTTACGTAAATTGCCTTGATAACCACCATTTTGATTGTTGTTTCGATAGTTGTTATCATTTTGATTTTGGGGAGCTTGATTTGGGGGGAACCTTGGCCGCTTTGATTGTAAGTTCACGTTGCTACGTAAGCACTTGAAGTGTTACCACCCGCGGTAATGCACTCGGAAAATTCATGAGATCCACCACACGAAATACAACTCATTCCAACCGCTTTAACCGATGCGGACTTCAAATCATCTTGTGCTTTCCACTGAGTCATAAGTGTCGAAAACCTATCGAAAAACCGATTTTCCTCATTTGCTTCATCATGTAAGGCATTCATGTTACGAGACGATGACGATGAACCCATATTGGCAACACTCGGTGTGTTACGAGGGTTATAAACCTTAGATCTATTCTTGATCATCTTTAAAGCCTCATCGGTCGTTTTGCACAAAAATTTACCACCCGTGGCGGCATTCAAATAATCTCGTTCATGATCGTTAAGCCCATTTAAAAAGTATCAATTTGATGCAATTCCGAAAAATCATGGTGTGGACATTCATGTAACATTTCTTTAAATCGTTCCCATGCCATTGAAAAACTTTCATTATTACGTTGTGTAAACCTTGAAATCTCATTTTTCAAATGTGTTGTTTTAGATGGTGGAAAAAATTGGTTCACAAACTTAGAAACGAGATCACCCCATGTCAAAATCGAATTTGGCGGTTCTTTCTCGAGCCAAATTTTTGCGGGTCCATCTAACGAGTATGGAAACAACATCATCTTAATGGCGTCATGCGGAACATCCTTAAACTTGCTTGTTGCGGTGAGACGATTGAAATTCCTTATGTGATAATGCGGGTTGTCTTGTTCATGACCTCGAAACTTGTTTGCTTGTAACATCGACATTAAACCCGTCTTAATCTCGAAATTCTCCGCAAGGAAGGCGGGAATCACAATAGCTTCTCCAAAACCCTCGGTGGGTGCTTGAAGCAACTCCATCATAGTACGATTAGCCATGGTGACTATTGGGTCTACAACGGGTTCGACAATTGGAGTTTCTTCTTCAATCAAATTGCCTTGGTTTTGACGACGTTTGCGAGCTCGTTTTGCTTGATTACGAGTTTGCATAAACATGACGTAGAATGTGGAGGTGAGCAAAGAAGATTCTTTTGGGTGTTTTGTGAATTTTCAATTTACTTTTTTTGTATTTTTGATTGTTTTTAATTTTTTGGATTTTGTGTGTATTCGTACACAACAATCTACCAAATCTCTCCTCGAATCAAACTCTTGATTAAAGAAGCCTCAAAAGAATGAAAACGATCACGTGGAGTGAACGCCTTCGATTGACTTTAGAACTTAGGTGAAAACTAAATTGTTCAAGAAGGTTTAATCACAAAGAAACCAAGCAAATATGTATGATACGTAATAATACTTTGGGCGGCAAAACCCTCGATTAGCCTTCAATCTCAAATACTCACAAGAAAGCGGAGAAACGAGGCGGCGCGAAGAACTTAAGAGCCTTTTTCTTTAGGGTGTATTTTATAACACCCGCCTTATACCCACCTTATAGTTTGTATTTTTCAAAATCGAGCTTCACGAATGTATTTATCTATTTTTGTCTTTTTCTTTTTGTTTCAGATTCGAATACAATAATTAGGAGATCAAATCCCAATTAAGGTTGTGTTTTCACACTTTTGGAGATATTTTAAATTTGTTGTGATACTTATACAATATAGTAATAATATTTCACAAGAAAAACGAAAAAACCGATAATACGTATTAGTAGAGTTCTACTTATACAAATATTATTTATGGTTAGATATTAAAAACAAAATGAACAATTTAATCACGACACACCTCCTCGGCAACGGCGCCAAAATGATTGTGGTAAATTACACCCTTTAGGAAAAAGGCGTAAACGCGGTAAGTATTAAATACGACGGTTTAGGAAAACCGTGTACTAATGACCCAAAAGTGAAAGTTCGTTTCCCAAGGAGGTATATGTGTGTGAAAAACTTGTTAAATGTTTGAGATTAATATTGAGAAAGAAAAGATGAGAAAAGAGAATGACGGATACGTTAAAATTATACTACGACGACAAAACGAAAAACCGTAAAAAGTGACAAAATGAAAATTAATTCTAAAAATTCCCAAAAAATTACCAAAAATAGCTAAAAGTAAACTAAGTTTACAAATGATCAAAACTTTTTCAATCCTTTTAATTAATTAAATATTAATTTTTAAATGCTAATTAAATCCCTAAAAATCCAAATAGTTAATAAAAAGTCCAAATAAAGATTTTTCACTTTGTAAACCTCTAAATGACTAAATAAGACTAAAAACCATTTTTATAAAATTTTAAACTAATGAAAACTATTTTTAAATGATTAAAAACTATTAAAATATTAAAATAATTCTAAAAATTAATAAAATGATGAGAAAATTAATCTAAGAGTTTTAAAAATCCTAACTTAATGTATTTGTCCTAGAAAAAATGTAAAAGTTGCAAAAATCTTAAAAATGAAATTTAATAATAAAATAATATTAAAATAATATTAAAAATCCAAAAATTATAAAAATTTCTAAAAAATGTAAACTAGTTTATTTTAACCTAATTAAACAGAAAATAAAATTGAAATTACCAAAATACCCCTAATGGGCTAAAAACAAAAACAGTCCAAATGAAATGGGCTTTTTGGCTAATAAGTTCAAAACTCAACAAAATAAGCTGAAAATCACCAATCTAGCTTAAGAGTTAATTCTAAACACAAAAGTCTGAAGGCCCAAAAGCTGAATATGAGCTTATCACAACTTAAATGTACAACAACTTATTCTTAATGGTCTTTTTGGCCCATTAAGCTATAAGACAATTCCATAAGCTCTAATTTAACACACAACCTTCTTTTGAGATGCCTAAGAGATCTGTGAAAAGAAATTTTGAAAAAGCACAACCAATAAGCCAGAAATAAGCAAAGTACAAATCCACTAAACGACAAAATAGTCGACTTAGAGTTTTAGACCACCTCAGACCTTGATTCAACTTGAAAAAGACTCTAAATGACTTAAATAAGCCAAATCAATCAAGAAAAGTTCAATAAGCAAAGCCAAATGAGTAGAATAAATTGATAAGCACTTATGTAAAAGTTAAATAAGTTGGTTTTCTAGTCAAACCCTAAAGTCAACCACCCAAATGCTCCAGAATGAACAAATGGGTCAAATGATGAGCACCTATTACCAAATTGAAGTTGTTGCAGGTTAAAATAAGCTAGAACATCTTGTTGATAAGCAAAACCAAAATTAACACTAGTAGTGGCTAGCAGCAAGGGAAAGGAGTTCCCACTACTTTGACTATTTAACCTTGGATTTTTGAGAGATTTACTTGGATTCAATGGATAACAAGGGCACCCTTCCAACCAGTGAGTTGTAAGGAGACATAAACAAGCAAGAAATCATAAAATCACTCAACCAAATGATACTGTTTAAGCAGACAGTGCCCAGATATGTCACAGACTTGGGAAATAAGCAGATTTGAACAAATAAGCAGTTTAAGCAAAAATAAGCCAACCAAAAGGAATCATATGCATACACAAGCTATAATAAACTCCAATAAGCACAAATAAACTTGTTTAATACACTGATTCAAAGATGAGAGACAGATCAAAACTTGAACAGGTTACAGATGAACAAAATGATACCGAAAACCCATTTGTTGAACTAAATGACCACAGATCCAATTTCAACACCTCAAATCCCTTAACCATGTTGTATTAACTAAGTTTTAGCACTTGTTAACCCGATTCTACCCTTAGATCTAGGTGTCCCCAAAATTTTAGTTCAAAACAACAAGTATTTCAAATTTTATGGCCTTATGTTGGATTATGGTGTTAAGAACCTCAAAACTTGCAGATAAGTAACCAATAGCACAAGTAAAACAAGAAAAAATACCAAATACCCAGATACACTTACTCAAATCAACCCAAACTTAGCTTATTCAGTTAACCCAAACACCCCTTTAATCACTGATTTAACAATTTTTCAAAGGCAATGTTAGATTCAAACCACAAATCAAGTCTAAATCAACTCAGCAACAACTAGTAAACCCCAATAAACAAGATTCAACCATAAAAACACAGATTCACAGATAAAAACTCAGATTCAATCACATAACACAAAATATTCAGAAAAATAACAAAGTTTAGAGATGTGCATCTCCAAAACATACATCCATGCTTTGGATTGATTGAGCTTAAGTGGTAGCAGAACAACCACTAGCTTCCTTGTACCTGCTAAGATTCAACAAACACAAGGATGAAAAATAATGACTGCTTTTTGAAAACAAGGATTTTAAACCATAAAACCTTTCCTCAAAACTCAACAAACAGATTAATGGAACTCAGACTTTAGCTTATCAGACACCAAACTTTTATAAAAACATAAAAGGAATCACAATTTTCAGAAAATACCAACTTATAATTATAAAAAGGAATTACAAAGATTTAAGATAAAATCTGGAACAAAGGGCTACTCACAAGTTGAGGCTCCTTTTATAGACTACATTAGACGATTCTAGAATCAAAAATAAATGAAAACCCTAGCTATGAAATCTCAGATATGCCCTTGAGTCTTCTAGACGCGTTTGATGTTTGTAAGATAACCAAATGAATCTTAGGTGTTCATATTTGCTTTTGGGCCAAGTAAGGAGTATAGGACGTTAATCTTGCTACGTGGCATTGCTTGGAGAGGATGGTGTCACATGATTGGTGCAGGGCAGGTATGGGTGGGGACATTGAGTGAGTGGGTGTGTGAGTTTAAGCGTGGGATGTGTTCATGCGAGTCTCAATCAAGTTTGGGTATGGATAATTTTGATTTACCCTTTGTTTTAAGTGATGGAGTTATTGGATTCATAAGGGTGAATAGTAACTCTTTTGAATCGAAATATGTGGAAAGGTTAAGTGTTTGGCGCAAAAATAGGTTTGAATGTTTGGTTTTGGCAATAATAGTCCTCGGTTTTTGGCAAATGTTGTAAATCATGTTTTTCAGCCTTGTAACTTGGATTCCTTTGTTATAAAACTTTCATTCTTCATAGTTTGGCCACGAAAACTTTTCAAAAAGGGAATTAGGGCTTTTACAACTTTGGTGTAATTACACAAATGGACCTTTTGATGTTTTATCCATTTAAAAAGGACTAAATGTAATTTTCTTGAACTTCAAGGGTATTCATTGGATGTTTGAATTCATGAGGGACCATTGTTGACAATTTAGATTTGTTGAAGGACTAAACTTGCCAAATCTTCAAAGATGAAGGACCTTTTTGTCATTTTGACAAACTTAAGGGACCAAACTTGTAATTATGAATATACAAGGGTATTAAGTGTCAATAAAAGCTCGATATGAACAAAACTTAATTTCCAATACTTTCAACCTTTGTCTTAGACCTTCAAAGTGCAATAAAAGCTCGATATGAACAAAACTTAATTTCCAATCCTATAGCTTTTACAATAATAGTTATCAAATGAGTCACTAGTATGAAATAACTCATACATTTAATTAGACTTCTCAGAAAGGTACTAGTGGCATGAGGCTTTTGGGTAATGGTTCCAATGACAGCCTCAAGTGCAACATTCCCCCTTTCGATTTCAAGTTTAAGAATTGGGTGACAACGAATCAGATGACATCTTTCTAGGTGGTAACGTTTTGTCAAACTCCACTCTATAAGGAAAGATCGTCATGACATCGATATCAGTTTTAATCTCGCCAATTCTTCTTCAAGATTACAATCAACTACTATCAACACTTCTACGAATATCAACCATTTTGTTGGGATCATAATTATCCGCAACTTGATTTAGATCTAGGATAGCTAGAATTCCTAGGAGAATAGCTTCGATTAATTTACTAGGGGATTTAGGGTTCCTTGTGACAATCTACGTCGTATAAATACCTCGTATAAATATTAAAATAATCATCAAACAATCATGTAATCAAATTACATCATATATATATATATATATATATATATATATATATATATATATATATATATATATATATATATATATATATATATATATATATATATATAAAATCTAAGTTATATATATATTAAAATAACACTTCTCAGTCTGGCCTTGTCGGTAACTCGGGAATTCTTCAGCACCGTTATAGTCAAAATATTTTTAGACATTTTGAGAAAAATGTTTATAGTTAAAAGATTTTGAAATGTTTTATTCAAAACCTTGGTTTTAAAAATCTTTCGTAACGAGAGCTCTGGTACCAAACTGTAACACCCCAAAATTTACACAATTCAATACAGCGGAAGACTCGTTGGTGTTACGGGATAGCACATTACTCACATCATAGACAACGCTTAAAAATCGCGTCGTTTAATAATAAAGCATTTCCATTCATAAATATCAAGTTTACATAGGTCCCAAGTCGGATTATTTCATACAAATTTTACAAAGCATTTTGAATGGAAAATGTTAATTAAGTGCGGGCCATGAATTCTTGTTGTCTTCCCGAGAATTACCTTCAAGTACCTGAGATAAAACATGTTAAAAGAAAAGGGTCACCGATAACGCCGAGTGAATTCATAGAGTTTAATAAAACCATTAATATATCATCGGTACATAATTATTACCGAAAATCATTTTATACAGATCTTTATAATAGGCCATAAAATAGCCAAAGTCATTTTATACAAATCCTTATCAAGAATCATAATATAGGCATTTGCCTTCAAAATCATTATACGAGCCAATGTCGTAAAAACATCATACAATACGTCTTATGACGTTGTATAAAGTTAAATAAAAACCGTTATATGAATATGGTTATGAAAACCAAAACACGAACATAATATCAATAGTAAGACCCCGTATTGCTAGTCAGGCAATATATCGTAATTTAGTGCGTATAGCAGTATTTCGTTATTTATGGATTATTACAAGTCGCATGACATTGTTACCTTACTAAACCAAACAACGGGTAGCTAGCCCGAAACTCATTTGCCCATCTAAATTAGCGTGTCGTCACAATAATCACGCTTGTGTAAATCTTCTCATACATAAATTCGCTTACCAATCAATGTGGCACGACGGGGATCAACCGTCAAGGCGCGAACTGGGGTGATCGTCCCTAAATAGTACCATTATATGCATAAGCGTCTAGCAAATCCCGGTAGTTCACAATTCATGCTAATGGGACTTTTAGTGACATAACCTAACTTTAATAATCCATTTTATTTCATTTATCGGGTCATTTAATCATTCATAGGGTCATACAATCATCCGGGTCCAAATCAATAAACAAACAATCGGGACAAATGATGTCCTATTTTATCAAAACTAACATGTTATCTCCCTCGCGGGTTTTGTAACACCCCCAAATTTATACAACTCAATACAGTGGAAGACTAGTTGGTGTTACAGTTTGGTACCAGAGCTCTCGTTATAGAGAACGAAAGATTTTTTTAAAAAACCAAGGTTTTGAATAAAACATTTTAAAATCTTTTAACTATAAACATTTTCTAAAAATGTCTAAAAATCTTTTTACTATAACGGTGCCGAAGAATTCCCGAGTTACCGACAAGGCCAGACTGAGAAGTGTTATTTTAATATATATATAACTTGGATTATATATATATTTGATGTAATTTTATTACATGATTGTTTGATGATTATTTTGATTTTTATACGAGGTATTTATACGACGTAGATTGTCACAAGAAACCCTAAAATCCCCTAGTAAATTAATCGAAGCTATTCTCGTAGGAATTCTAGCTATCCTAGATCTAAACCAAGTTGTGGATAATTATGATCCCAACAAATGGTTGATACTCGTAGAAATGTAGATATTAGTTGATTGTGATATTGAAAAAGAATTGGCGAGATTAAATCTGATATAGATGTCATGACGATCTTTCCTTATAGAGTGGAGTTTGACAAAACGTTACCACCTAGAAAGATGTCATCTGATTCGTTGTCACCCAATTCTTAAAATTGAAATCGAAAGGGTGAATGTTGCACTTGAGGCTGTCATTGGAACCAGTACCCAAAAGCCTCATGCCACTAATACCTTTCCGAGAAATCTAGTTGAATGATCAAGTCATTTCATGCTAGTGACTCATTTGATAATTGTTGTTGTAAGAGATATAGGATTGGAAATTAAGTATTGATTCATATCGAACTTATATTGCCCTTTAAAGGTGTAAGAATAAAGTTGAAGTATTGGAAAATGAGGTAGGATATCGAATTGAGTATAAAATTGGTTAAAACTTGAATAAAGTAAAATTTTAACTTGTATGGAATATGAGATTGATAAGAGGAAATTATTAAGTCATGTGATTGAATTATAAGGTTTTAAATGATTGTTAGTTCGTATTAAGGGTTGTTCCTATGCCATTGTCCACTGACAGGATGCCCAGTGTCCAGTAATTAAATTGAAGAAATCTTCTTCTGAATTGGGACCGATGGATCTTCCAGGACATGTGAAACACCTAATGACTCTTGTAGATTAGTATTCATTGTGGTATCTTTTAAAAATAATCCCTAACTTAACTGAGATATCAGTTGGTAGGATGAGTTCTGAGAATTGTATGACATAGTGACACGTAATGTGTTACGGTACAATTTGACTTGTTTGTGATTAATGAAAAAGACTACCTTTGATTGCTAAATCCTACATGTATCGATGTTATCTATCTTTTCTTGCTTCTTTCTAATGCTCGCATTAGTGATGCAACCATTGAACAAGTACTCATCTCGATTTGAGTTACGTTGTGGATTATTCTCTTTGTATTCTTGAGTGCCATTGAGGTCATGAACCTCATGATTATTTGGCTAAGCTCATTTCTTATCATATTGTAGTTAGTTCTCGGTGAGCAACTCTTCATCACTCTTTTGCAGATCACACATTGTTTTTATAAAGTTAAAACGGTATCCTTTGACAAAATTTAATTTTCGTCACAATAAGGATTATTCAAAGTGAGATTTATAAGTGATTGATATCAAAATGAAGTTGTTTATGAGACGCTTTGGAAAACCTAATTGTTTTCATAACAAAGAAAATCTTGTAAATTTATTTTTGATTCTTATTTAAAGAATTAAGCATGAAAATGTTTTTATTATAAACATGATGATAAAATTTTGACGAACTGAGTATTGCATCGTTAATCTTGAAATTGTATATAGTTGCGCGCCTACATACAATTTGGAATGGACCATGCAAGGCTGATTAGTAGTCACCATAAAAACTGATTAATAAACGCTACATTTTCTTCGGAGATTGTGAAAGATTAAATTTTATGAGATCTGCAAGAAGTGGAAAATAGGGACATAGTGTTAGGGACACCTACATATGTGCCTGTAGCATCTATTCTTCTGAGTTGAATTTACTCATCTGTGGAAATTGTCTTATTTGACAATTGACAATTCTTTCTTGTCCAATTATCCCGTAGTGAGATTCTTAGGAAAAGTATCTGATTACCGAGTGTTGATACCCGACTGGATGTATTGACGTTCTTATCATTTCTTATGATTTGATTTCATCTGAATGACCTGGGTAACGATCCGAGGAGCTTTCGAATACGTACTCAAATTATGAAAACATGGGATATATTCATATTCATTAAATGTTTTCGTCTGTATCTGATTTGAAATTCTCTCGCCTATATTGTGCATTGACCCTACTCTTTTAATCGTAGTTGTGTCTCCATATATCCTTGAACTTGTGAAGGATTATGAGTTATTATTAGACTTTTGAGAAGTTCACATCTTATCGACGGCAATGAAACTAGAAAGTTGATAATGCCAGTAAAATGGATTGATTGATTATGATATGACGACATTGTCTTAATTGATGGGAACTCGAGTAGAATTCCCCTAAATGATAAGATGTTGATTATCAAAAGTGATCTAAATAATTCTTGATGGATGATCATATCCTGTATTTAGACTTAAAATTATACCGTGAATGATTGTGAATTAGTAATAGATATTATAATCTAGAAAAAAAAAACCTAATATGAGTTTTATTAAAAAGATGTTTATGTTATCTGAAACTTTAGTAAGTATTTGTTGATGAATTACCTAAACTTTCGCCATTAAGGCAAGTTGAAATTGGTATTGATTATATTCTCGGTGTTGCACCTGTGGCTTGTGCACTGCACGTCAGCACCATCTAAATTAAAGGAATTACCGTACAACTAAGAGAGTTGTCGGAGAAAGATTTTATTCTACCGAGCTCGTCAACATGAAGAGCTATGGTGTTATCAGTCCTTATATTTATAGATTACTGTGAACTGAGTAAAATGACAATCGAAAACGATATCCATAACTCGAAATGGAAGATTTGTTCGATCATTTACAAGGTTTTTGATCCATGGCATGGTTATCATCAGCATCGCATCTGCGAAAAATATTATCTATTCCAATCACTACATCCGGTACTTGTAAGGAACATTATGAGTTTCACGTGGTGACGTTTGGATTGACTAATGCACATGTAGCATTCATAAATTTGGTGAATCACGTGTGTAGGCTGTAATTTGATAAATTCATGCTCGTGATCATTAAGGACCATTTATTTGTTTAATTATAAGAATAAGAAGGAGTTAGTAATTAATTATAGATTGCCCTGAATTGGCCGAACAATTAAAAATTGTACCTTGAATATTTAACATAAGACTTAAGACTTAATACTTTACATGATTTAACCGTGTGATTAATAGATAATGGAATATAAATTAACTCTTCGAAATTTAGAAGTCATTTAAGACTTTGAGTTATACTAAAAAGAAAGTGCAAAAATATTTTGACAAATGTTTTAACAAAGGATTTTAAGGGATTATTCCCTTATACACAAACCATTTAACTAAACTTCTGTTTAGGGGTAAATGTTTGTGTACACTTCTAGACAACTTAAAAAGGGATTGAGGAAACCATTTGAACCATGATTTGAAATTTGAAACGATAATTTACGCTTTTCAAACTAAGAAAATTTTGACCACAATATAACCAAAGATTTTTCAAACATTTACGAATCTTATTAAATATTTTCGATAAATCAACAAAAATCTTGTTAATTAAATTCAAATTTATTTTGAATATTTTATATAATCGGTCGAACTAAGAAATTTAAAATTTTTACGTTTACGCTTCATAAAAATTAATTAATAATTATTTAATTAATTATAATAATTATCGACGCTTTAGACGACGGATTGAGTAAAACGGAAAAAAATGATAGTAAAGACGAAACTAAAACATAGAAGATATGAAGAAAGAATTTTGAATAAATACGGTTGTGATATTTATTTCATCAGGAAGGTGAACGTAATTACTGACGCATAATATAGAAAGAATATCTGAGTGAATTGTGGACATGATAATTATATCATCATGAGAAGTGAATATAGATACCGACGCATTATGTAGAAAAGATAAAGAACCAGTTAGGACGTGTTCCTTAATAATGAAGGTGCAAAATAAATTGCCGAACTATTTAAAATATAGCCGATGCTTATAAAAAGGATAATATAGATAATAAAAGGTTTCACGGCTAATGTGAACCATTAAAAATTGAGAAGCCAATAGCGTTAAATGTTTTAAAGGCCACTTGTGGTTGCCTAAATATGGAGGATTGTGAGATATAGTTATGTTGGAATTTGTAAGTATAAGTATTATATTTATGTCATTTATGACTAAAAGTATCTTTGTCTGAAAAAGTTGTACTAATGACAAATTATGAAGGCAGACATCGCCTCATACATTGGTAAACGTCTAGCTATTGCAAAGGTCATCATCTGAATTTGATTCGATTTAGGTCATCGTCGACAGACTGACCAAATCTGCTAATATCATTCCCGTTAATGATAAATGCAAAAAGAGTTATATAAACATAGTGTGCTTCAAACATCTTTATCAAGATCCTGGCTTCGCATCGAATTTCTAGAGATTTGCTCAGAAATCAATGAGAACGAACCTTGATGAGAGTACTATGTACCACCCCAATTCGAAGGGATGAGGTAAAGTAACGATACAAAGTAATATAAGTGATGTTTTATGTTTAAATGATTGACCTTTGGTAATAGACCGTAAAATCGTTTTCCTTTGGAGAGATTATCATTGATAATCATCGTATTAGGATCGAGATCGAATCTTGTTAGAATCTAAATATTAGAGCATCTGTAAGCAGGAGTTGAGATAAAGACACCCGACACACACTCATTGTGAGTTGGACATGTCTTTTAGGTTTAAAGTTTCCTATGATGGCAAACCTAACCTTACAAAATACCCGACCCGCGAGATCTGAAATGATTATTGAAATTAGGATCTTATTATTGACAGCCGATAGTGGGCAAGAGGTTATGTGAATGTGAAATGTAGATCTTGAAGTGCCAAATGGGTAGCAAAGTTATGCTACAATTTTTAACCTTGGAAAAATGAATTCATGATCTGACAAATCATGGGATATAAGTCCCCGTTGTATGGGACCATTGAGATGATGTAAAAGTTGGGATTGAAAGGCATATAAGTTGGATCTACCCTAGGACTTCAAGAACTGCGTGAATTATGTTTCGTATATTGAACTTGATGGAATATCTATCAAGTTAAAATCTGAATTCTTCTTAGTAATGTTTAGATCGGCGAAAAGTTGCATTCATCAAAAACCCGTGAACATCATGGATAGAGAAAGTAAGTCAACATTAAGCCTGATCTTATTCCCGTAGTTATCTTTGCTGAAACTCGCGTATTGTAATAGATTACACTTATGAGAAAAGATCGGATGTGGGATTTCCCACATGGCTTTAACTCTATAAGAAGCGAGTAGTAAGATGATCTTTGAGGACAAAGATCCTGTTTAGGGGTAAATGCTGTGACAATCCGTCAATTTATGATTGCTATTTTATTCTCGAATATTATTTAAAAACATTATTTTAATGTTACAATATGAACTCACTTATTTTGGGAAGAAATTTGGATTTACGTCTTGGAGTAGCATCGACTACGTCTAAACCGGAGGATTCAACGTTACGTGCTTACGTTTACATACACCGTCTTTGGTAACAGTCCGACATTTCAGAAAATAAATTTATCCGTGAATATTATTTTGGAGTTTTAAATTTGTGTTAGTTCATAAACTCACAAATTTACGAGAAGAGATTAGGACTCACGATTTTATTTTAACGTCCTTTACGACTAAACCGGAAACCCTAGGATTACGTATTTACGTTTTCGAACTCCGTTTTTGATGAGACAATTTTTATTAGATTCGTTTTGTGCCGTTGATTCATAATTTATAAAAACGTTTTTCGTAAAACAACCCGAGGGCACGCAAATCGAGGAAACTAGAATCGAGGAGTACCCGTAAATAAATGGGGATGAGACAAGTGGGACTCTTTCCCCACCCCCATCAAAACCGGCCAAGTAAGCCACTTAACAACCTTGGTGGCAAAGTTTTACACTTAACACTTACACTTGTCCTATAAGCTTAATAAACAAGCTACATATTCCACCAAGACCACAAAACTACTCACACATACCACTTGCTCTTATTTCTTACATGCAAACCACTCCTCTCTCTCCCTTGGCCCTTCCTTATGCCGTCCAACATCCACCATCCAACACCTCATTCATACAAAATTCTAGCCATAAACATTTGTTATAATTAACATATGTTAATCTACATTCAAAGAGATGAAGATTGGTGGTCATTTTAACATCCAAGGAGGAGTTTCTATGAAGTATTAGGGCTGATTTTCCACAAGGAGTTTATGAAGATTGGTGGTCATGAAGATGGTCTTGGTGCATCACAAGTTTCTCCATCAAAATCCATGTTTTGATCAACCTACATCATCATGGTGGTATAAAGATTGTCCTCCTCATCTTCTTGTTATTTTTGGTTATGTAATCATGTATTTTATTTCCTATTGTATATGTATATGATGATTATATGATGATAAAAATGTTATTTGGGGATTTGGTGTTGATAAACATGATTAAAAAGGTGAAAAACTATAAAGAACAAGGCTAAAATCTTGCTTAAAAGTGATGGTTGTATAAAAAAGTAAAGAAACAGGTCATGGACTGATAAAATGATGAAGTAGAATCCATTTAAAGTAAGCTATATGTCTTGTACACATGTGAGAGTTGGCCATGCAATGGAATCATTGTAATGAGTGAGATATGATCAAAACAAGTTTAAGATACAAATCTGAGTTCACTGTTTTGGACGATTTTTATAAAATACTTAAAAGATGATTCAACAGTATATATAGAAGAGTTAAATGTAGCAAATATCATGTAGTTTATGTGATAAAAATTTGAGCTTCTATCTCCATATAGAACTCTAGATATGGCAGTTTTGGTGAAAGTGAAGATAAAAATCAGATTTTGGAAATTAAAGAATAATACTATTATATAAGCACTCAAAATTTAATAGTATAAAATATAAATTAAAACCCACTAACTTATATAATACATTTATATAAATATGTACAATGGTAAATAAGTGGACATTTTAATAAAAATGGTAACTTGTTAAGTTTTATAAGTTATAAAACTATAAACATGATTTTTACGACTTTTTCGGCTAATACCGTAAAATTAACGTTTTTGTTAAATAAAACTTAGATGGTTGGACCCGTCTAATGTAAACTTTATAAAACTTATATACTGATATATAAACATGTATAACAAGTAAAAACCGATAAAACCCGAACTATAGGACATACGGACAATAACGAACTAAGTAAACATATTGGACTAATAGTAAGACTAAAAAGTTAAACCCTTATAGAAAGAACTTATTGGACTTAACCCATTTGGGCCCAACTTGAAAGTATAAATACTGATAATATAAGTATAAAATGGATTAAAACAAGTTAAAGAACTTATAATAAGCTTATTGGACTTAAAACGTATGAATAGGTAAAACTAGTAAACTAGTATAAAAGTTATCGACATATAACACTAAAATGAGTAAACGAGAATATGCAAACCCACTTGATCATCATATCTATATAATCATCATATGTATACATAATTGTTATTTTTATAAATTCATTGGACATGAGTCTAAGACGAGTATTATTTGTCTAGGTTTCCGTGATTGAAGCACGTACCATACGACTGAATTGCTGATAACCCGCCTTCCCACATCAACGTGAGTTCATAGCCTCGCACTCTTTTAAATGTTTTATAAATGTTTTATAAACCCGCGAGGGAGATAACATGTTAGTTTTTATAAAATAGGAAACCATTAGTCCCGATTGTTTGTTTATTGATTTTGGACCCGAATGATTGAATGACCCGATTGTATGACCCGATAAATGATTAATGGACCCGATAGATGAAAAAAAATGGATTATTAAAGTTAGGTTATGTCACTAAAAGTCCCATTAGCATGAATTGTGAACTACCGGGAGTTGGTAGACGCTTATGCATTTAATAGTACTATTTGGGGACGATCACCCCAGTTCGCGCCTTGACGGTTGATCCCCGTCGTGCCACATTGATTGGTAAGCGAATTTATGTATGAGAAGATTTCCATAGCGTGACCTTTGTGACGACACGCTACTTTAGATGGGCAAAATTGGTATCGGGTTAGCTACCCGTTGTTGGTTTAGTAAGGTAACAATGTCATGCGGCTTATAATAATCCAAATTAACAAAATACTAATAGACGCTCCGAATTACGATGTATTGCCTGACTAGCAATACAGGGTCATACCATTGATATTATGTTCGTGTTTTCGTTTTCATAACCATATTCGTATAACGGTTTTTATTTAACTTTATACAACGTCGTAAGACGTATTGTATGACGTTTTTACGACATTGACTCGTATAATGATTTTTAAGGCAAACGCCTATATTATGATTTTGATGAAGATTTGTATAAAATGACTTTGGCTATTTCATGGCCTATTAAAATGATTTGTACAAAATGATTTTCAGTAATAATTTTATACTGATATATTATATTGATGGATTTTATGAAACTCTATGAATTCACTCGGCGTTATCGCTGACCTTTTCTTTTAACATGTTTTATCTCAGGTACTTGAAGGTAATTCTCGGGAAGACGACAAGAATTCATGGCCCGCACTTAAACAATATTTTCCATTCAAATACTTTGTAAAACTTTGTATGAAATAATATGACTTGGGACCTATGTAACTTTGATATTTATGAATGGAAATGCTTTATTATTAAACGACGCGATTTTTACGCGTTGTCTATGATGTGAGTAATGTGCTATCCCGTAACACCAACTAGTCTTCCGCTTTATTGAGTTGTATAAATTTGGGGGTGTTACAGTTTTTTAAAACATTTCATAAAAACATTTAAAAGAGTGTGAGGCTATGAACTCACGTTGATGTGGGAAGGCGGGTTATCGGCAATTCGGATGTACGGTACGTGCTTCAATCACGAAAACCTAGACAAACAATACTCGTCTTAGACTCTTGTCCAATGACTTTATAAAAATAACAATTATGTATACATATGATGATTTTATATATATGATGATCAAGTGGGTTTACATATTCTCTTTTACTCATTTTAGTGTTTATGTATTGGTAACTTCTTACTAGTTTACTAGTTTTACCTATTTACGTGTTTTAGGTCCAATAAGCCTATTATAAGTTCATTAACTTGTATTAATCCATTTCATACTTGTATTATCAGTATTTATACTTTACATGTTGGGCCCAAATGGGTTAAGCCCAATAAATAAGTTTATAAGTGTTTTAGCCCATTTTGTTGTATTATTAGTCCAATAACGTTAACTTAGCCCGTTAATGTCCGTATGTTATATAGTTCGGGTTTTATCGGTTTTTACTTGTTATATATGTTTATATCAGTATATGAGTTTATAAAAGTTTACATTAGACGGGTCCAACCGTCTAAGTTTTATTTAACAAAAACGTTAATTTTACTGTAATAGCCGAAAAAGTTGTAAAAATCATGTTTATAGTTTTTATAACTTATAAATCTTATTCAACTACCATTTTTATAAAGAGTCCCTTTATTTAACCTTATAAATATCTATATAAATGAAATTTATAAGTTAGTGGGTTTTCATGTGTATATATTTTATAAATATATAAGTGAGTGCTTATATTATATAAGTTTTTATTATACAAATCTGATTTTAAATTTCATTTTCACCAAAACAGCCATATCTAGAGTTATATATGGAGATAGAAGCCCAAATGTTTATGGCATAAACTACATGATATGTGCTCCATTTAACTCTTCTATGGCTACTGTTGAATCAGCCTCTAAGTATTTTATAAAAATCGTCCAAAACAGTCTATGCAGATTTGTACTCTAATATTTTTTTGATCATATCTCACTCATCCTAATGATTCCTTGCATGGCCAACTCTCACATGTGTACAAGACATATTACTTACTGTATATCCATTAATCTATGCCATTTTATCAGTTCATCACATGGTTATTTACTGTTTTTATACAGCCTACTAAATTAAGCAAGATTAACCACTTTTACATATAGTTTTTCATCTTTTTACCCATGATTATCAACACCAAATCCCCACACAATATTTTTATCATCATATATTCATAATATACATATACAATAGGAAAGAAAATACATGATTACATAATCAAAATAACAAGAGGATGGGAAGAACAATCTGTATACCACCATGATGATGTAGGTTGTGATTAAGACATAGATTTTGATGGAGAACTTGTGATAAACCAAGACCATCTTCAAGACCACCCATCTACATGAACACCTTGATGATAATTAGCCCTTGACTCCTTTAAAAACTCCTTTTTGGATGTTAAAACTTGCACCAATCTTCATATCTTCAAAAGGGCATCATCATGTGTATGAATAACACATGATTTATGGTAGAATCAAGATCAAAATGGGATATTTTGGGTGAGAGTGGGATGGCAAGTACAGAGAGAGTGAGAGAGTTTTTGAGTTGATTTGCATGTATGAAATGGGAAGAATGGTTTAGCTAGTGGTTTTTGTGGGAAGAGTAGCTTCAAAGTAAGGCTAATGTTACAAGTGTTAGTTATCTTAGTGTAAGGATGCCACATCTTTGATGTGGTGTCCTAGTTTGGGCCGTCCCATAGATAGTGGGGTGGGATAAATTATTTTGTCCCATCCCGCTAATTTACGGGTATTTCTCGATTCTAGTTTCCTCGATTTGCGTGCCCTCGGGTCGTTTTACGAAAAACGTTTTTATGAATTATGAATCAACGGCACAAAACGAATCTAATAAAAATTGTTTCATCAAAAACGGAGTTCGGAAACGTAAATACGTAATCATAAGGTTTCCGGTTTAGTCGTAAAGGACGTTAACTTATAATCGTAAGTCCTAATCGCTTCTCATAAATTTGTGAGTTTATGAACCAACACAACTTTAAAATTCCAAAATAATATTCACGGGTAAATTTATTTTCTGAAATGTCGGACTGTCACCAAAAAGGTGTATGTAAACGTAAGCACGTAACGTAGAATCCTCCGGTTTAGACGTGGTCGATGCTACTTCAAGACGTAAATCCAAAGTTCTTCCCATAAATAAGTGAGTTCATAATATAACATTAAAATAATATTTTTAAATAATACTTGAGAATAAAATATCAACCATAAATTGACGGATTGTCACAGCATTTACCCCTAAATAGGATCTTTGTCCTTAAAGATCATCTTACTACTCGCTTCTTATAGAGTTAAAGCCATGTGGGCATTTCCTCCACATTCGGTCTTTTCTCACAAGTGTAATTCATTACAATACGCGAGTTTCATCAAACATAACTACGGAAATAAGATCAGGCTTAATGTTGACTTACTTTCTCTATCCATGATGTTCACGGGTTTTTTATGAATGCAAATTTTCGCCGATCTAAACTTCATTAAGGAATAGTCAGATTTTTCACTTGATAGATATTTTATCAAGTTCGATTTACGAAACATAATTCACGCATCCCTTGAAGTCCTAGGGTAGATCCAGCTTATATGCCATTCAAACCAATCTTTTTCATCATCTCAAGGGTCCCATACAACAGGGACTTATATCCCATGATCTTTCAGATCATCAATTCGTTTTTCCATGGTTAAAATTTTTGGCATAACTTTGCTACCCATCTGGCACTTCAAGATCTACATTTCATATTCACATAACCTCCTGCCCACTACCGGCAGTCAATAATCAGATCCTAATTTCAACAATCATTTCAGGTCTCGCGAGTCGAGTATTTTGTAAGGTTAGGTTCGCCATCATAGGAAACCTTAAACCTAAAAGACATGTCCAACTCACAGTGGGTGTATGTCGGGTGTCTTCATGCCAACTCCTGCTTACAGATGCTCTCACATTCAGATCCTAACAAGATTCGATCTCGATCCTAATACGAAAATTTTCAATGATAATCTCTCCAATGGAAAACGATTATACGGTCTATTACCAAAGGTCAATCATTCAAACATAAAACAACACTTCTAGTATTTTGTATGGTTACTTTACCTCGTCCCTTCGATTGGGGTGGTACATAGTACTCTCATCAAGATTCGTTCTTAATGACTTCTGAGCAAATCTCTAGAAATTTAATGCGAAGCGAGGATCTTGATAGAGATGATCGATACATGCACACTATGTTTACACAACTCCTTTAAATATAAAAGAGTCAATTTCTTCATCAAGAATCAATCATTAACAGGAATGATATTAGCAGATTTGGTCAGTCTGTCGACGATGACCCAAATCGAATCAAATTCGGATGATGACCTTTGCAATAGTTAGACGTTTACTAATGCATGAGGCGATGTCTGCCTTCATAATTTGCCATTAATACAACTTCTTCAGATAAAGATACATTAAATTAGAAATGACAGGAATAGAATACTTATACTTATGAGATTCCAACATGACTAAATCTCAAAATCCTCCATGTTTAGGCAACCTCAAGTGGCCTCTTTATACATTTAACGCCATTGGCTTCTCAATTCTAATGGTTCACATTAGCCGCGAACCCCCTTTTTATTATCTATATTATCCTTTTTACAATCATTGTTTATTTTTATATTGTTCGGCAATTTATTTTGCACCTTCATTATTAAGGAACATGTCCTAATTGGTTCTTTATCTTTTCTATATTATGTGTCAGTATCTACATTCATCTTCCCTGATGAAATAATTATCATGACCGTATTCATTTAAAATTTCTTTCTTCATATTTTCTAAATTTTAGTTTCGTCTCAATTATCATTTTTATCAGTTTTGCTCAATCTGACGTTTAAAGCGTCGATACATATTACAAGTAAATAAATAATAAATATTCAATTTTTATGAAACGTAAACGTAAAAATTTTAAATTTCTTAGTTCGACCAATTATGTAAAAATGTTCAAAATAAATTTGAATTTAATTAACACGATTTTTGCTGATTTATCGAAAATAATTAATAAGATTCGTAAATGTTTGAAAAATCTTTGGTTATACTTTGGTCAAAATTTTCTTAGTTGAAAAGCAAGAATTATCGTTTCAAATTTTAAGTCATGGTTTAAATGGTTTCCTCAATCCTTCTTAGGTTGTCTTGAGGTATACACGAACATTTACCCCTAAACAGGAGTTTAGTTAAATGTTCTGGGTATAAGGTAATAATCCCTTAAAAATCCTTTGTTAAAACATTTGTCTAAACACATTTGCACTTTCTTTTTGGTAGAACCCAAAGTCTTAAAAGGGCTCTTAATTTTTGAAGAGTCAATATAGATTACATTATCTTTTAATCACATGGTCAAATAATGTAAAAGATTAAGTCTTAAATCACATGTTAATTATTCAAGGTACAGGTTTTTATTGTTCGGCCAATTCGGGGCAATCTATAAATAATTATTAACTCATTCTTATTCTTATAATCAAACAAATGGTCCTTAATGATCACAAGCATGAATTTTATCAAATTATAGCCTACACACGTGATTCACCCAATTTATGAATGCTACATGTGCATTGGTCAATCCAGACGACATAACATGAAACTCATAATGTTCATCACAAGTTCTGGATGTAGTGATTGGAATAGATAATCTTTTTCGCGGACGCGAAATTGATGATAACCATGCCGTGGATCAAATCTTTAGAACATACGCTAGAACCTTGTAAATGATCGACAAATCTATCATCTTGGGTAGTGGATATAGATTTTTAATCGTCAATTTACCTAGTTCACGGTAATCAATAAATATAAGGAATGATAACACCATAGCTCTTCATGATGACGAGCTTGGTAGAATAAAAGCTTTCTCCGACAACTCTCTCAGTTGTACGGTAAATCTTTTAATTCTGATGATGTTGACGTACAGTACACATGCCACAGGTGCAGCATCGGGAATATAATCAATACAAATTTCAACTTTCCTTAATGGCAAAAGTCTAGGTAATTCACCAACAAATACCTCCTAAGGTTTCAGATAACATAAACATCTTTTAATACATTTATTTTAAGTTCTTTCTAAATTATAATATCTATGACTAATTCACAATCATTCATGGTATAATTTTAAGTCTAAATACAGGATATCGTCATCCACCAAGAATTATTTAGATCACTTTTGATAATCAACATCTTATCTTTTAGGGAAATTCTACTCGAGTTCCCATCAATTAAGACAATGTCGTCATGTCATAATCAATCAATCCATTCTACTGGCACTATCAACTGTTCAGTTTTATTGCCGTCGATAAGATGTGAACTTCTCAAAAGACTAATAATAACTCATAATCCTTCACTATTCAGGGATATCAGGAGACATAACTAACCTTAAAAGAGTAAGGTCAACGCATAATCTACGCGAGAGAATTTCAAATCAGATACAGACGAAAATACTTAATGAATATGAATATATCCCATGTTTTCATAATTTGAGTCCGCATTCGAAAGCTCCTCGGATCGTTACCCAGGTCATTCAAATGAAATCAAATCAAAAGAAATGATAGGAACGTCGATACATCCAGTCGGGTATCAACACTCGGTAATCAGATACTTTTCCTAAGAATCTCACTACGGGAGAATTGGACAAGAAAGAATTGTCAATTGTCAAATAAGACAATTTCTACAGATGATTAAATTCGACTCAGAAGAATAGATGCTACAGGCACATATGTAGGTGTCCCTAACACTATGTCCTTATTTTTCACTTCTTGCAGATCTCATAAAATTTAATCTTCCACAATCTTCAAAGAAAATGTAGCGTTTATTAATCAGTTTTATGGTGACTACTAATCAGCCTTGCATGGTCAATTCCAAATTGTATGTAGGCGCGCAACTATATACATTTTTCAAGATTAACGATGCAATACTCAGTTCGTCAAAATTTGATCATCATGTTTATAATAAAAACATTTTCATGCTTAATTCTTAAATAAGAATCAAGAATAAATTTACAAAGATTTTCTTTGTTCTGAAAAAAATTAAGTCTTCCAAGGTGTTTTATAAACAACTTCATTTCGATAACAATCACTTATAAATCTCACTTTGAATAATCCTTATAGTGATGAAAATTTAATTTTTCTCAAGGGATACCGTTTTATCTTATAAAAACAATGAGTGATCTGCAAAAGAGTGATGAAGAGTTGTTCACCAAGAACTAATTACAATATAATAGGAAATGAGCTTAGCCAAATAATCATGAGGTTCATGACCTTGATGGTGCTCAAAAAGATTAATCCACAACGTAACTCAAACAGAGATGAGTACTTGCTCAATGGTTGCATCACTAATGCGAACATTAGGATGAAGCAATAAAGGATAGATAACATCGATACATGTAGAATTTAGCAATCAAAGGTAGTCTTTTCATTAGTCACAAACAAGTCAAAATTGTACCGTAACACATTATGTGTCACTATGTCATACAATTCCAAGAACTCATCCTACCAACTGATGTCTCAGTTAAGTTAGGGATTTTTAAAAGATACCACAATGAATACTAATCTACAAGAGTCATTAGGTGTCCCACCTGTCCCGGAAGATCCATCGATCCCAATTCAGAAGAAGATTTCTTCAATTTATTTATTGGACACTGGGCATCCTCATTAGTGGACAATGGTCTAGGAACAATCCTTAACACGAATCAACAATCAATCAAAACCTTATAATTCAATCACAGAACTTAACAACTTCCTCTTAACAATTTCTTATTCCATACGAGTTAAATTTTACTTTATTCAAATTTCAATCAACTTATACTCAATGTAACATCCTACCTCATTTTCCAATACTTTTAACCTTTTTCTTAGACCTTCAAAGTGCAATAAAAGCTCGATATGAACAAAACTTAATTTCCAATCCTATAGCTTTTACGACAATAGTTATCAAATGAGTCACTAGTATGAAATAACTCATACATTCAATTAGACTTCTCGGAAAGGTACTAGTGGCATGAGGCTTTTGGGTAATGGTTCCAATGACAGCTTCAAGTGCAACATTCCCCCTTTCGATTTCAAGTTTAAGAATTGGGTGAAAACGAATCAGATGACATCTTTCTAGGTGGTAACGTTTTGTCAAACTCCACTCTATAAGGAAAGATCGTCATGACATCGATATTAGTTTTAATCTCGCCAATTCTTCTTCAAGATTACAATCAACTACTATCAACACTTCTACGAATATCAACCATTTTGTTGGGATCATAATTATCCGTAACTTGGTTTAGATCTAGGATAGCTAGAATTCCTACGAGAATAGCTTCGATTAATTTACTAGGGGATTTAGGGTTCCTTGTAACAATCTACGTCGTATAAATACCTCGTATAAATATTAAAATAATCATCAAACAATCATGTAATCAAATTACATCATATATATATATATATATATATATATATATATATATATATATATATATATATATATATATATATATATATATATATATATATATATATATATATATATATATATATATATATATATATATATATATATATATATATATATATATATATATATATATATATATATATATATATATATATATATATATATATATATATATATATATATATATATATATATATATATATATATATATATATATATATATATATATATATATATATATATATATATATATATATATATATATATATATATATATATATATATATATATATATATATATATATATATATATATATATATATATATATATATAAATATATATATATATATATATATATATATATATATATATATATATATATATATATATATATATATATATATATATATATATATATAAATATATATATATATAATCCAGGTTATATATATATTAAAATAACACTTCTCAGTCTGGCCTTGTCGGTAACTCGGGAATTCTTTGGCACCGTTATAGTCAAAATATTTTTAGACATTTTGAGAAAAATGTTTATAGTTAAAAGATTTTGAAATGTTTTATTCAAAACCTTGGTTTTAAAAATCTTTCGTTCTCTATAACGAGAGCTCTGGTACCAAACTGTAACACCCCCAAATTTACACAATTCAATACAGCGGAAGACTCGTTGGTGTTACGGGATAGCACATTACTCACATCATAGACAACGCTTAAAAATCGCGTCGTTTAATGATAAAGCATTTCCATTCATAAATATCAAGTTTACATAGGTCCCAAGTCGGATTATTTCATACAAATTTTACAAAGCATTTTGAATGGAAATTGTTAATTAAGTGCGGGCCATGAATTCTTGTTGTCTTCCCGAGAATTACCTTCAAGTACCTGAGATAAAACATGTTAAAAGAAAAGGGTCAGCGATAACGCCGAGTGAATTCATAGAGTTTAATAAAACCATTAATATATCATCGGTACATAATTATTACCGAAAATCATTTTATACAAATCTTTATAATAGGCCATAAAATAGCCAAAGTCATTTTATACAAATCCTTATCAAAAATCATAATATAGGCATTTGCCTTCAAAATCATTATACGAGCCCATGTCGTAAAAACATCATACAATACGTCTTATGACGTTGTATAAAGTTAAATAAACACCGTTATATGAATATGGTTATGAAAACCAAAACACGAACATAATATCAATAGTAAGACCCCGTATTGCTAGTCATGCAATATATCGTAATTTAGTGCGTATAGAAGTATTTCGTTATTTATGGATTATTACAAGCCGCATGACATTGTTACCTTACTAAACCAAACAACGGGTAGCTAGCCCGAAACTCATTTGCCCATCTAAATTAGCGTGTCGTCACAATAATCACGCTTGTGTAAATCTTCTCATACATAAATTTGCTTACCAATCAATATGGCACGACGGGGATCAACCGTCAAGGCACGAACTGGGGTGATCGCCCCCAAATAGTACTATTATATGCATAAGCGTCTACCAAATCCTGGTAGTTCACAATTCATGCTAATGGGACTTTTAGTGACATAACCTAACTTTAATAATCCATTTTATTTCATCTATCGGGTCGTTTAATCATTCATAGGGTCATACAATCATCCGGGCCCAAATCAATAAACAAACAATCGGGACAAATGATGTCCTATTTTATCAAAACTAACATGTTATCTCCCTCGCGGGTTTATAAAACATTTACTAAAAACATTTAAAAGAGTGCGAGGCTATGAACTCACGTTGATGTGGGAAGGCGGGTTATCGGCAATTCGGATGTACGGTACGTGCTTCAATCACAGAAACCTAGACAAATAATACTCGTCTTAGACTCTTGTCCAATGACTTTATAAAAATAACAATTATGTATACATATGATGATTTTATATATATGATGATCAAGTGGGTTTACATATTCTCTTTTACTCATTTTAGTGTTTATGTATTGGTAACTTCTTACTAGTTTACTAGTTTTACCTATTTACGTGTTTTAGGTCCAATAAGCCTATTATAAGTTCATTAACTTGTATTAATCCATTTCATACTTGTATTATCAGTATTTATACTTTACATGTTGGGCCCAAATGGGTTAAGCCCAATAAATAAGTTTATAAGTGTTTTAGCCCATTTTGTTGTATTATTAGTCCAATAACGTTAACTTAGCCCGTTAATGTCCGTATGTTATATAGTTCGGGTTTTATCGGTTTTTACTTGTTATATATGTTTATATATCAGTATATGAGTTTATAAAAGTTTACATTAGACAGGTCCAACCGTCTAAGTTTTATTTAACAAAAACGTTAATTTTACGGTAATAGCCGAAAAGTCGTAAAAATCATGTTTATAGTTTTTATAACTTATAAATCTTATTCAACTACCATTTTTATAAAGAGTCCATTTATTTAACCTTATACATATCTATATAAATGAAATTTATAAGTTAGTGGGTTTTCATGTGTATATATTTTATAAATATATAAGTGAGTGCTTATATTATATAAGTTTTTATTATACAAATCTGATTTTAAATTTCATTTTCACCAAAACAGCCATATCTAGAGTTCTATATGGAGATAGAAGCCCAAATGTTTATGGCATAAACTACATGATATGTGCTCCATTTAACTCTCCTATGGCTACTGTTGAATCAGCCGCTAAGTATTTTATAAAAATCGTCCAAAACAGTCTATGCAGATTTGTACTCTAATATTGTTTTGATCATATCTCACTCATCCTAATGATTCCATTACATGGCCAACTCTCACATGTGTACAAGACATATTACTTACTGTATATCCATTAATCTATGCCATTTTATCTGTTCATCACATGGTTATTTACTGTTTTTATACAGCCTACTAAATTAAGCAAGATTAACCACTTTTACATATAGTTTTTCATCTTTTTACCCATGATTATCAACACCAAATCCCCACACAATATTTTTATCATCATATATTCATCATATACATATACAATAGGAAAGAAAATACATGATTACATAATCAAAATAACAAGAGGATGGGAAGAACAATCTTTATACCACCATGATGATGTAGGTTGTGATTAAGACATGGATTTTGATGGAGAAACTTGTGATAAACCAAGACCATCTTTAAGACCACCCATCTACATGAACACCTTGATGATAATATGCCCTTGAATCCTTTGAAAACTCCTTTTTGGATGTTAAAACTTGTACCAATCTTCATATCTTCAAAAGGGCATCATCATGTGTATGAATAACACATGATTTATGGTAGAATCAAGATCAAAATGGGATATTTTGGGTGAGAGTGGGAGGGAAAGTATAGAGAGAGTGAGAGAGATTTTGAGTTGATTTGCATGTATTAAATGGGAAGAATGGTTTAGCTAGTGGTTTGTGTGGGAAGAGTAGCTTCAAAGTAAGGCTAATGTTACAACTGTTAGTTATCTTAGTGTAAGGATGCCACATCTTTGATGTGGTGTCCTATTTTGGGCCGTCCCGTAGATAGTGGGGTGGGATAAATTATTTTGTCCCATCCCGCTAATTTACGGGTATTCCTCGATTCTAGTTTCCTCGATTTGCGTGCCCTCGGGTCGTTTTACGAAAAACGTTTTTATGAATTATGAATCAACGGCACAAAACGAATCTAATAAAAATTATTTCTTCAAAAACGGAGTTCGAAAACGTAAATACGTAATCCTAAGGTTTCCGGTTTAGTCGTAAAGGACGTTAAATTATAATCGTAAGTCCTAATCTCTTCTCGTAAATTTGTGAGTTTATGAACCAACACAAATTTAAAATTCCAAAATAATATTCACAGGTAAATTTATTTTCTGAAATGTCGGACTGTCACCAAAACGGTGTATGTAAACGTAAGCACGTAACGTAGAATCCTCCGGTTTAGACGTGGTCGATGCTACTTCAAGACGTAAATCCAAATTTCTTCCCATAAATAAGTGAGTTCATAATATAACATTAAAATAATATTTTTAAATAATACTTGAGAATAAAATATCAACCATAAATTGACGGATTGTCACACATAACATAGGGAAAGAAAAGAGTTTTAGACCACACATTCACAAAAGCCAGCCCGCACACTTCCCAAGCAAGCTCCGCCATCATCGCCTCCGATTACCTGAAAAACATGCTTAAAATCATCAACACAACGGTTGAGCGAGTCCATAGGTTTAACAAATCACATTTGAACATAATAGAAAATCAATCATAACCATTTAATAGAATTGTTACATTTACAATCTATTATCCATGTATTCCGTCTTATAGCAACAACTATAGAATTATATTAAGCTCATGACACCAACCCCTTAACTTAGTCACCTACACCAAATGCCAGCATGACTAGATGAAACCATTGCCCCTACTTGGGTATCAGTTGCTAACTTTATACCACAACCTCTCATTCTCGTAAATTATCCTTCCCAGAGGTTACTTAACGTAAAGCCCTAGTCTCAGATAGGGTCGTTAACCCAATAGTAATATCATTTCAACTAGCGGCTATTTCTATCCCACACAAGGGTAAGACAATAGTTAACGGTTCATGAATTTAGGTACTTCAGCAACTAGGTACTTATACAATTCAAGGCAACATCAGGCAACATTCGGGTCCAAACAGTCATTCATGACTTGTCTTCATTTTATTTCAAATAGCATGTATCCCCCTCGCGGGTTAAAAACATTTAACAAGTAGTATAAAAGCAAGGCTATAGACTCACCTTAGTACACGAGTAGTAGCAAGACAATCGTCGACGATAGATGATACTCGATGAACACGAAAGTTGCAACCTATCAAATAAGGGGCACACTTTTATAATAATATACTCAAGTATAATTTATACTTATTAAAATCAAATCAACATTTCAAAATCACAATAAACTCCAAAAATTACCCATACAAGTGACATTACTAAACGCTTTCAAATTTCACTTCACTAGACAACACTCTCGATAACATTCTGTCAGAACATACCAAATGTCCAAGTTATTTTCCATACCTAGACATATATAATTCTTATGAAACTTGCTGGATAACTCACTCACATCATTAAGAAAGCCCTCAAAAAGTTTCATCAAAAGATTTTGTTAATGCAAGTAATGCCTAAAAACATTATTAGTGTTAACTAATCTTTCTTAGTTTTGATTACAACAAACTATACAAGACATTTATAGTCAAACACAATCGTAAAACGAATTATCTAACAAACACTATCATCAAGATAATAATCATTACACTAACATATCTTAATCATGTTTAGTGATCATAAAAGTGATTATCCTTAAAACTCACTTTTGTCAAATATGACAAAAGATTTTTAATAAACTTTCTTTTTAAGAAAATGTTTTATTAAAATGGAAAATATAAATTTGTATATGGCATATTCCAAATGCCATAATAATATCCTTTGAAGGTTTCAAGCTACCTCAGATATTTCTACTCTACTAAAAGACAAAAAGGAGCGGAGTCTACATCCACGGTTCCTTAAGTACCTATGTGGTTCTTTATTGATAAGGAACCACCTTGGCCAATAAGGAACCGTGTGCAGCTAGCCGTTGGTTTTTGTCTCCTATAAATAGTGGATCAAATCTGCATTTTCCATAACCTTTTTTGGACATTTCTTTCAACCTTCTCTCTCTTTTATTAATCCTAATCATTTGTAAATGATCACTTAATGTGTTAAGTATGTTTACTCATAATTATCCTCTTGATCCCCTTTTTTACCTTGTCCAAAGATAAGATCACTCACACACTTGTGTTGTGATTAAAGATGAAGCCTTGATGAAGATCATCCTCTCCTAAAGATCTAGTCATGTTCATCATTTGTTAATTTGTGTCTTGTGTAGATCCAATGTATTTGTGAATACTTGGACTAGTTGTGTTCATCCAAGCTATTTGTGAATACTTGGATTAGTGTTGTGTAAATCCATTGCATATGTGTATGCTTGGATTTGTCTTGTGTACATCCAAGTTACATGTGTGCACTTGGATATGTTTAGTTGAGTTGTAATGTATAATGTGTTAGTTCTCACTTAACTACAAAGTGATTTGCGTGTAAGTTGTGTAAGTTCTCACTTATGCATATGTGTGTGCTTGGATTTGTCTTGTGTACATCCAAGTTACATGTGTGCACTTCGATATGTTTAGTTGAGTTGTAATATATAGTGTGTTAGTTCTAACTTAACTACAAAGTGATTTGCGTGTGAGTTGTGTAAGTTCTCACTTAGCTTCAAAGTGAAGAGTCATGAAGATTGGTTCTAACTTTGGATTAGAACTCGACATCTAGCCTTGTGTTGGAAAATGGTGAAGTAGGCGACGTATGAAGATTGGTTCTAGCTTTTCGATTAGAACTCGACATTTAGCCTTGTTTTGTAAAATGGTGAAGTAGGCGAATTTATATAGATTGGTCCTAGCTAAGATTAGGTCTCGACATTTAGCTTAGTGTCGGAAAATAATGTAAGCGACGTTGTAAGGTTTTCTCCACCAAGAAGGGAGCTTGTGGATATAGTGGAAATCTCGAGTAGGTGCACTCGAGGAGTGGAGTAGGAACGTGGATAGAGCTTCGTTGCCGAACCACTATAAATCTTGGTATCTTCCTATTAGGTTGTTTCTTTCGTTACTCTTTACTTACTTTCATTATCACTACACTTACTACTTGTCATTGTTAATGCATTAGAATTGCACCTAATCATTATGCAACTAGCTTTCAAGTAAAAGATAGTTTTGGTACTCACCTAATTGAAAGGAATTTTAATTTGGAGATAAATCGAAGAGAAACTATTCAACCCCCCCCCCCCCCCCTTCTAGTTTATACAATTGGTATCAGAGCGATGGTCACACGAGATCTTTGAAGTATATTGTACTTTATAACTTGGATCGATCCATTGTCTCCTCAAATTAGAAGGTTAAGTTGTACTAAAGTTTCTTTTTGGTCAAAACTATTTTTTCTTTGAAATAGGCCTTTTAATTTTTAATATAGCATCTCATTTAGATTAGTAGTATTTATGCATTTTAGATTTACTCTTGAAATTTATCTACTAGTTTGCATCTTGTTATGTGTAGGTACTCATGAAGATCAATCATTCAATTGATTGTGGATTGAGTTACTTAGACTTGTAGAAGACTCATCTTCTTTGATTTCTAACATCATTTAATGATGATATCAAGATGGATAGGAGTGATACTAGTCCTTGAAGATTTATTAGTCACTTTTTACATGGTTGGGCTTTGCATTGATTCGTTGATTGCTTGGAATCCACTTTGTGGCTAAGGTAGGTTTTCGTTCTTCCACACGCCCTTTTGATCACTCTTTTGGTCATTACTTAACTATGTGCTTGTTCTTGGCATCCTTGCCTTGACATTTGTTTATGGTTTGTGATCCTTTTCTTTTACCTTCTCAAACCTTCATTGCTTGGATAGTTGAATCACTATGGGGATGTAGAGTGAGTTAGTAGTAGCTTAAAGTATCAAGCATGATTTCCATGGTTTGCACCCACACGGTTAGTAGGCCCTATATCATGTGTAACTTGTGCAATTGAGCTCATCTCTAGGATGATTGATTAATCCCTTGAGATACCAAACTACTTCATAAGTTGTAGTTGGATTTTACACATTTGGAATTGAAGTATTCCAAGGATATCATTATTGTAAATTCTAGCAATAATAATTGTCCGATCATGTGGGAGAGAAAGTGAGTTTATACTTTACTCACATTTTGAAGTAGAGTAAGACTATTCTTGAAAGTGATCTTATTCTATGTACCAAAATTTGCTTGGTATAGTTCACTACCAAATCCGTTTAGACTTTCGAAGGAAAGGCACGTCTTAAACCATTATATATGACACAAGCTCTTCATCTCCTTGACTTAAAGATTGTCATTTGTCTCTTGAGCATTTTACTTGGTCTTAATTCACTCCCCTTGACTTATCTCCTCTTTTCTTCTTCGCTACGAGTAGTCGTTTTTCCGTTTCGGTCTTTTCCTATCTCGATTCAACTCGTAATCCTTCATTAAGGCATTATTACTTAGTGTTGAAGTGGTCCAATGATTTCCTAAAGGCTTAAGAGATATTTTAAGGATTTTAGAAAAAATTGGTTTTGAAAAATGCTTTGATTTTCTTTAATAAAAACTCGCCACTATAGGCGGTTCTTTATTTGTCGCGACTCAAAGGCGCGGTTCTCTATCGATAAGGAACCGCGGCCAGAACTTGTGACTAAAGCGCCAGGTTTTATTAAAAATCATTTTTTCAAACAAACCCTCTCTCTCTCTTCTCAAATAGAACCGACGGGTTTTGTTCTTTCCACCATTGTTGCACCTTCAAAACCTTCAATCACTCAAGATTAATTGATTCCAATTTGTGGGTTTCACTCATCCTTCATCCAAGATCAATTAATTGTAAGTTACTTCATTCAATTTCATTTAATTTGTTCTAGGGTTCATACTTTCATACTTGGGGATTTTTAAAATTAAAATTGAATTAGAACCTTACTAGGAATGTGAATTGACATAGTTATTTTACTATGATTCCTTAGGTTCATATTCATTGAGATTTCACTAAAACCCACTTGTAGAACAATCCGAATTTTGACTAAATAATTTTGGTTAATTGATGGAATTGGTATGAACCCATGAACAAGTTGGTAATTACATTGTTAATGCTTACCTAAAAACTTTGTTTTGAAAAACCAATGTTCAAGTTCATTGTAGATTTTACATGGTTAATATGTTATTGTCAATGAAGAACTAAGTACATTGTGAACATGAGAATGATAAGGATTAATCCTTTGCTTGTCAAGTAAATGATGAAACACATTCTTATCTTTTTTTATTTTTGGCTTATATTTAACATATGATTGATTGGGAAAATATTTTTTGTGTTTGTTGTATTTAGGTACTAATCATGCCTTCGGAATATCAACAAGATCACCAATACACTAAACAATATATGCCAAACCTAGCCAAACTTTGTCCTTCCCCTCAACTTGCCAACACCTATCATTCACTTCAAAAACGTTGCTTTCACGAGGGTAGAGTTGTCCAAAATGATATTGAGGGCTATATATATACTAAGTCGATGTTCGAAAAAATCAAGTTTGATTGCTTGTTGTACATCAAGGAAGATATATTACCTGAATTTCTTTTGGAGTTCTTTAGCACATATTCTCTCATGTTTGTTAATGATAGAATATTTGTTAAGTTCATCATTGATGGTTGACTCATACAATACTCTCTCGAAGAATTTGGTGAAGCTCTTCGTGTTGCATTTGTAGGCACTTGTCGATTTACGGATAAATGGAAGCTCGATGCTCTCCTTGATCCCTTCGATTGTCCTCCAAATGACAAAGAAGATATTGACCTTGACTTCATCCTTGACGTCATTTCTAAAGCGCGTAGTGGAAACGTTGTAAGAAGCCTCCACTCAAACAAGCGTTCGGTGAAACGTTTTGAGGTTCTCTTAAGCGACCTTAATGATTGTGTGGTCCGATGGGCCGACATCCTTAGGGAAAATGTGTTTTGTCTTAGTGGAAACCGGGATCATATTTCGGCGTGTATGGATGATAGGTGTGAAAACACCCATCCTTTTACCACTTATTTCTTGCTAAAACAAGACCAAAACGCGTATTTAATGTCATTTGTTTGGAATTATGCTTGGTTTGTGTGTTTGTTGTGTTTTCAGAGCCAACCGGATAAATATTGAAGAAAAAATGGGATTACACGAGTTTTATCGAAGAAAAAGACTCAAGACGAAGTCTATTGTCCAAGAGATGCAAAAGATTTGAAGTCAATGGGCCTATTTGAAGATTTATCGAAGAAAAGGACCAAAGATGGAAGATTTACATATGTCGAAGGAACTCAAGTCTAGAAATTAAAAGACGAGTTGAATTTAATCGTCGACAAATCCCGAATCAGAATCGAAAACGTCAACTTTTCTGAAAAGACGAGAAGACAAGAAGAAAGGGAGAAAGCCCACTCACTAACCAACCACTAGGCCTATAAATAGGATTCACCTTCACACTTTTTGAGCTAGTTTTTATTTCCAGTTCTTTTCTTTTCTTTCGTAGGAAGCCAACACCATTAAGGTGTTGGTGATTTTTCTTTCTTGTTGAATCTTTAATCTTGTAAGCTTTTAATCTTTCCTTTTGTTTACTCTACCTTAATCAATCAATATCATCTTCCATTTTAATCTTGTTCATCTTTCTTTTTGATTCAAAGTCTTAAGTTCTTGTTTGGTTGATTTTAATCTTTAAAAGTAAGTGGGTTTTGTATTTTTAGTGTTTTGGTTTGATGATTATGATTAGTAAATGATTAGTGTTTAAATTGGTTTAAGTTTTGGTTAAAAACTTGATTGATTTTTGGTAAAATCGTATTGCACTGTTTTTTCTGTCTTACTGTTCTTCATTCCCCAGATTCCGAATCAAAATCAACATTCCGGATCAACCGGATATTCCGGATCAATTACTTATTCCGAATCAAGATCGTTCATCCGGAATATTTTATATTCCGGATCAAAACCTTTCATCCGGAATAATCAATTATTCCGGATCAACTCATTTTATTCCGGATAGCACATTATTCCGCATCAACCTTCATTATTCCGCATCAACCTTACATTCCGGATCAAGCACTTCCTTTCATTTATTCCGGATCAAATTTATTCCGGATCAGTTAGTTCATCCGGAATAATCAATATTCCGGATGAGTGGCATTATTCCGAATCAAGTTTTTTAAGAAAGTTATTCCGCATCAAGCTCTTATTCCGGATCACCACCATTTATTCCGCATCAACCACTACATTCCGGATCAACAACTTTATTCCGGATCAATTTTCTATTCCGAATGAAGTGTTTTCTAGTAAGGGGTATTTACTGTTTCTGTTTTATTGTTTAACTTTAATTTGATTTCAGTCTTATTTTATTAACTGCTTTTAGTCTAATTTTATATCTTTGTGCATTTAAACCTTTTTAGTAGAATAGAAAAGCAAACCCTTTTTAGTAACCAAGAACAACTATTCCACTTTGAGTCGTGATCAATTCGAGAGGATTCCGAGATCAATCTGAACCTAAGCAAAAATCTTAGTATCTAATGGCGTCGCTGCCGGCTCTTCTCGTAAAGATTAACAGTTTTTTGTAAGAACTTGGATTTTAGGATCCGTTCACCGTGAACGTTACTTTTTCATAAAAAATTTCAAAACCCAAAAAAAATATATATAAAATTTTCATAAATACAAAAAAATTAAAAAACACAAAAAAAACAAAAATACTTCTTGTTTGCTTTGTTAGTTCTTTTGCAGGTGTATGCGCACTCGATCAACGTCTTATCAAGAGCCCGAGACTCTCGATAACTTAGACATGGCCGGTGTTCACAACAACAATAACAATCCACCTCAAAACAACATGAATAATAACAACAATGAACCTCTACCGGACAATCGCCCTATGATTGAACTTTTGCAAGCACATGTAGAGGGCAAAAATGATCCAATTGTCATACCCGCGATTGCAGCCAACAACTTTGAGCTCAAATCCGGCTTTATTCAGATGGTCTCTGCTCAACCATTCTTGGGACGTACCATTGATGATCCTCATGACCACATCAAACGGTTCTTGCAACTCACCAATACGGTCAAATTCAATGGTGTTCCACAAGAGGTAATCCGCTTACAACTTTTTCCTATCTCCTTAGAGGGACAAGCCCGGCATTGGCTTGCAAAGGAACCGCCACAAAGTATTCTGACGTGGACGGACTTAGAGACCAAATTCATAAACTACTTTTTCCCACCCTCTCGTACTACCGCTTTGCGGAATGAAATTATTAATTTTGAACAAAAGTACGATGAGTATTTTAGTGAATCTTGGGACCGTTTTAAAGACCTTTTAAGAAAGTGCCCACAACATGGTTTTACCAAAGTGCACCAAATTAATACGTTTTACAATGGTTTAAGCATGAATGACCAAGATTCACTAAATAGTGCCTCGGGGGGTAATATTTTGGTTAAGAGTTCTAACGCCGCGTGGGATATTATTGAAAATAAGTCTCGTGTGCAAACCAAGAGTGTTCGGACCAATGCCGCAAGTGCTAGTACTAGTGACAACGACAAGAGACTTGACAAAATTACGTCGCTTCTTGAATCGCTTGCTACCCAAACCGCTAGCAACACCAACAGCATCAACGCTAAAAACGCTTAAGTCAATGTTGTAAGCCAACCATGTGAAATATGTGGAGGTCCTCACTCTTACACTACTTGTACTTCCACACAAGACTTCCTTTCTGAAAATGTTAACGCAGCATATGGTACCTATCCTCCGGCCGGTTATCAAGCTCGTCCTCAAGGTGACCGCAACTTGCTTAGCTACCGCTCAAACAACTTTCTTTCCCCACCTGGTTTTCCTCCTAACAACCCAAACTAACAACAAAACCTCAATCGCCCTCCTCAACAAGAACCTCGTGCACCATACCAACCACCTCAAAGACAACCATATCCCTCTCAAAGAAACAACCAAGTTTACCAACAACCTGCTTATCAACCACCCGCCTACCATGCTCCTCCTCCCAACCAACCCACCGTATTACACCAAGATGTTGAAACCTACATGAGGACTAATGATGTGATCGTGTAAAATCTCCAGCGGGAAGTGCTCAACTAGAAAGCAGACATGGTGAAACAAGGGAACGATCTTAGAGCCGATATGTGAAATTCTTTGAGTAGTCAAACGAATGACCTAAGGAACATGATGGCTGGTTTCTTCCAAGGTAATCAATCCTCTTCTTCGGGTACTCTTCCGAGTAACACCGTGGCTAATCCAAGAGGGGAGATGAAAGCAATCACCACTCGCAGTGGAAAAGGTACCACGGAACCCGAGCTTCCTATACCTCCACCGGTGATTGTGACTAAGGAAAACGAGTCCCCTATTCCTATTCCTCCACCTCTTACTTCTACCCCTCCTCCACCCAAGGGTGTGAGTGATCCTTCGATCCCAAAGCCTTCCTCTTCTTTCGATATACCTTATCCCTCAAGGTTGAGGAAAGAGAATCTCAAAAGCAAGGACGATATTCAAGTTTCAAACTTTCTCAAAATGTTTAAACAATTGAATTTTAACATCTCCTTCGCTGAGGCTCTCGCTCACATGCCTAAATATGCGAAAATGTTCAAAGATTTCTGAGTGACAAGGAGAAGCTTCTTGATATTGCTAATACCCAACTTAATAAGAATTGCTCTGCAGTGCTCTTAAGGAAATTGCCAACCAAACTTGGTGATCCGGGTCGCTTCTTAATCCCTTACAACTTCCCGGGAGTAGAGAATTGCATGGCCCTAGCCGATCTAGGTGCCAGTATTAACTTAATGCCATTAAGTGTTTGGAAGCAATTATCTCTCCCTGAGCTTGTCCCCACCAAAATGACTTTGGATTTAGCTAACCGTACGGTTGCTTATCCAGTGGGGATAGCCGAAGACGTTTTTGTAGGAGTCGACAAATTCACTTTTCCTGCCGATTTCGTCGTCATCGACTACGAGATGGACCCTCGTGTTCCATTAATCGTGGGACGTCCATTCTTGAGGACCGGTCGCACTCTCATCGATGTTGAAGCGGGTGAGCTTATCATGAGAGTTGGTGACGATAAAGTCGTCTTCAACATGGGTAAGATTTCTAAACAGCCTTATTCATACGAGAGTGTTAATTGTATCGACGTTCTTGATGAGGCTTGTGAAGAACACTTTAAAGATGCTTGTAAAATTATTCCTACCTCTCCTCCCAATGTTGAGACCGTTTCCTCTATTGATTCATCACTAACTCTATTTGGAGAAAGTGATTTCCTTTGGAAAGATTTTGAAGCAACCATGGGAGATGTGAACTTAGAATATGACGATTCTCCCACCGATTGGAATGAAGACATTCGTCTCATTGAGAAACTTCTCAAAGAGGACCATATTTCTCCACCATCTCCCAAGGCTATTGCTATCGATGAACCGACTTTGAATACGCCTCCCATCGAAAATCCTCCGGATTTAGAGCTTAAGGAGTTACCGTCCCATCTCGAGTACGTGTTCCTTGAAGACAAGAAGAAGTCGCATGTCATCATCGCTAAGGACTTGAACGAAGAAGAGAAATCTCGCCTTATCGCCGTGCTTAAAGATCATAAGAAGGCAATTGCTTGGAAAATTTCCGATATCCGCATAATTGATCCAAACTTTTATACTCACAAGATTCTCATGGAAGATGACTTTAAACCCGCAATCCAGAGCCAAAGAAGGGTTAATCCTCGCATTTATGACGTCATCAAACAAGAGGTTATCAAACTTCTTGATGCCGGCTTGATTTACCCTATTTCGGATTCGCCATGGGTTAGTCTCGTCCATTGTGTGCCCAAGAAGGGCGGAATAACCGTTGTTCCCAATGAACACAACGAGTTGATTCCTACTCGTCTCGTTACTGGGTGGAGAGTTTGTATCGACTATCGTAAACTCAATGATGCCACGAGAAAAGATCATTTTCCTCTTCCTTCCATGGATCAAATGCTCGAGCGTCTAGCGGGTAATGACTATTACTGCTTCTTAGACGGTTTCTCCGGGTATTTTCAAATTCCCATCGATCCCAAAGACCAAGAAAAGACCACATTTACTTGTCCCTACGGAACATTTGCTTACAAACGCATGCCTTTCGGTTTATGCAATGCTCCTGGGACGTTCCAAAGGTGTATGATGGCTATCCTCCATGACATGGTTGAAGAAACTATGGAAGTCTTCATGGATGATTTCTCGGTTTATGGCGATTCTTTCTCTGCTTTGCTTGCCAATTTAGAACGTATGCTTAAGCGGTGTGAAGACACTCGCCTTGTTCTAAATTGGGAAAAATGTAATTTCATGGTAAAATAGGGCATCGTGCTAGGACACAAGATCTCCAAAGCCGGTCTTGAAGTGGACCGTGCTAAAGTCGACGTTATTGCAAAGTTGCCTCCACCTTCAACCGTGAAGGGTGTGAGATGTTTCCTTGGTCATGCGGGCTTCTACCGTCGATTCATCAAATATTTTTCTAAAATAGCTCGCCCGATGACCCACCTCTTGGAGAAAGATACCCCTTTTATCTTTTCCAAAGAGTGTATTGAAGCCTTCAACCTTCTCAAGGATAAGCTAACTAAGGCACCGGTCTTGGTTACCCCTAATTGGGAGCGGCCTTTCGAGTTGATGTGCGATGCTAGCGACTATGCTATTGGAGCGGTTTTGGGCCAAAGAGTGAATAAACACTTCCAACCAATCCATTACGCTAGCAAGACAATGACAGGGGCTCAATTTCATTACACGACAACCGAAAAAGAGCTTTTAGTTGTTGTCTATGTTTTTGAACAATTCCGCCCCTATCTTGTCCTTTCTACCACCATCGTGTATACCGATCATTCCGCGTTGAAGTACTTGTTAACTAAACAAGATTCCAAACCAAGACTTCTTCGCTGGGTTTTGCTACTTCAAGAATTTAAAATCGAAATTCGTGATAAGAATGGAGCCGAAAACCTAGCCGCGGATCATCTCAGTAGACTTGAGGATCCTAATCAAGGGGATCATCCGAACAAAGAGATCAATGACTCTTTTCCCCTTGAGACCTTAATGTCTATCAATTCGAATTAAGATGAGACCCCGTGGTTTGCGGACATTGCAAACTACTTGGCGGGTGGAATTCTCATTGACGGGTTAACATCCCAGCAAAAGAAAAAGTTCTTCAAAGACATTAAGACTTACTTTTGGGATGACCCGTATCTATTCAAACAATGTGCTGATTTGATTATTCGCTGATGTGTTGATGGACCGGCAGCTTTAGACATTCTCGAAGCTTGCCACAAAGGACCCACCGGTGGTCACTTTGGTCCCAACTACACCGCCAAAAAAGTGTTTGACTCGGGATTTTATTGGCCCACCATTTATCGTAATGCTCACGAGATGGTTAAACATTGTGATGCTTGCCAAAAACAAGGCAAGATCACACATAAAGATGAGATGCCTCAAAATTTCATACAAGAATGTAAAATCTTTGATGTATGGGGTATCGACTTTATGGGGACATTCCCTTCATCTAAAGGAAACAAATACATCCTTGTAGCCGTTGACTACGTTTCTAAATGGGTTGAAGCCAAAGCTTTACCCACTAATGACGCAAGGGTGGTTTGTAACTTTTTGAAATCGTTGTTCGCTAGATTCGGTGTGCCTCGTGCCATTATTAGTGATCGCCGGACTCATTTTTGCAATGATCAATTTGCAAGAGTCATGGCTAAGTATTGTGTAAATCATCGTCTTTCCACCACCTACCACCCACAAACTAATGGCCAGGCTGAAATCTCTAACCGAGGATTAAAGCGAATTCTTGAACGAACCGTGGGAGAGCATCGTGCCTCATGGGCCGATAAACTTGATGATGCTTTGTGGGCTTTTCGTACCGCTTACAAGACTCCGATTGGTTGTATACCATATCGTCTCGTGTACGGGAAAGCATGCCACCTCCCCATTGAGTTGCAGCACAAGGCTTACTGGGCCTTGAAGTGGGCTAATTTCGATATCAACAAAGCCGGTGACCTACGCAAGATCCAACTCAATGAGCTGAATGAACTCCGGAATGAGGCTTATGAAAATTATTTGATCTATAAGGAAAAGACTAAGCTCATTCACGACTCTAAGATTAAAAACCGAGAGTTCCAAGTTGGAGACAAAGTTTTACTCTTTAACTCTCGGTTGAAAATCTTTTCGGGCAAGCTGAAATCTCGTTGGTCCGGCCCATTCACCATCGCCCAAATTTTTCCATATGGTACTCTCGAGCTCGCTCAACCTAATGAACCTAATTTTAAGGTGAATGGCCAACGAGTGAAGTTGTACTTTGGTGAGGACATCTCTCCTGAGATGATTCCATCCCTCACCACGTTTCCCATGAACTAATTTTGGGTCGAGTTAGGCTCGTGACTCGGTTATCAAAAACAAGCGCTCCTCGGGAGGCAACCCGTGTTAGAAATACGTTTTTACGTATTTAGGAAGATTCGGTCACTCCGACAATATACTAAGTAGTAGCTCGTAGTCTAGACATCTTTATTAAACAAACAAAGCCAAGCCTAGCCTACAACATGTGTAGGTCGGCCCAACAATGTAAGCCCAAGCCCATCATAAGGCTTGGGTATATAAACCCTCTCCTTTGATGGAGAGGGGTGTGGTTTCATATTTTTCACATAGTAAACATCTCTTTCTCTCTCTAGAAACATAAGCAAGATTTACAATCCTACAAATGGTATCAAGAGCCATGGGATGATTGTATTGTTCATGTGTTTGTGTTCTTGATTCATACGCCATTTTTGATCCATTTTCACACGTCCAAAATTTTTTTTTTGTGTTTTTGATGGTTTTTTCTTGATACAAATCTTCTACATAGTTGTGGTAGGGATTTGGTATAGTTACTTTGGCTAAAAACACAAATTGTTTGGGTGTTTTGATCATTTTTTGGCTGAAAATCACGAATTGGTTGAGTTTTGTCCGAGAAAAGTGGGAAATATTCCGATCTGGTCATCGGAAAGGGGTTTATAGTACATTCCGATCAGTGCAATCGGAATAGGGTTTAGGCATTCCGATTGGTATTCAGATTGGTATTCCGATTGGTATTCAGTTTTGGTATTCCGATCACGACATTCCGATTGGTATTCAGATTGGTATTCAGATTTGGTATTCCGATTGGTATTCAGATTGGTATTCAGATTGGTATTCCGATTGGTATTCAGATTGGTATTCCGATTGGTATTCAGATTTGGTATTCCGATTGGTATTCAGATTGGTATTCAGATTGGTATTTCGATTGGTATTCAGATTGGTATTCCGATTGGTATTCAGATTGGTATTCCGATTGGTATTCAGATTGGTATTCAGATTAAGTATTCCGATTAGGTTTTCCGATAACTCATTCCGATCATCATTCCGATCACTATTCCGATCATCATTCGTGTGTAATTTTGACTTGGAATGAGTTGCCGTTGATCCAACACTTTATCGTGGAATGATCGGTACTCTTCTGTATATCACAGCCAGTCGACCTGATCTTCAGTTTGCCATATGTATGTGTGCCAGGTATCAAACTAGGCCTACTGAGTTACACTTAGCTACTGTTAAAAGGATCTTTCGATATCTTAAAGGAACCATTGATCGGGGACTTTGGTATTCGAAGGACTCTTCTATTGCACTAATGGCATATGCAGATGCGGATCACGCGGGTTGTCAAGATACAAGGCGTAGCACGAGTGGAACTTTGCAACTACTAGGAGATCGATTAATCAGTTGGGCATCGAAAAGGCAGAAAAGCGCTGCAATTTCAAGTACGGAAGCAGAATACATAGCTATGTCCGGTTGCTGTGCTCAAATTCTTTGGATGAGATCGCAATTAACCGACTATGGTCTAGGTTTCAACAAGATTCCGATGTACTGTGACAACAAGAGTGCAATTGCCTTATGCTGCAACAACGTTCAATTCTCCCGGTCGAAGCATATTGACATTCGCTACCACTTCATCAAGGAGCAAGTGGAAAATGGAGTAATCGAGCTTTACTTTGTCCGATCTGAGTATCAATTGGCGGATATTTTCACGAAGGCTTTAGATCGCGCTCGAATTGAATTTTTGGCCGACAAGCTAGGAATGAGAACCTTCTCGCCTGAGACTCTTAAGGAACTAGCAGATGAAGCGAAAGAATAGTGGTGGTAAAACTATTCTCCATATTCTTGGTGATCATTTGTATATATTGTTTATATTTTTATCCACAAAAGCAAAATACAAAAATATAAAACCATATAAAAACCATAAAAATTGAAAAATTCAGAAAAATCCAAAAATATTTTTACTTTATTTTTCAAAGGCATGTCTTTTGGTACGATAATATTTACGGCCTTAGAAATGTTTATTAATATAGACACGGCGCCATAAATAGAGTTCGTACAAAAGTTGTAAATATTACATAAAACATGCCTAAATGGCTTGTAGTTATTTCAGACTGCAACCCGGTTTTCATATTAAAGTCAAGTATTTCTTATGAAAGCTTTAGCTAACAACCGGAATTAATTTTCTCGGGCAAGGTTTACTTTAAAACCTTGTAAGGGATCAAGTTTACTTAATAACTTGGTCTAACACAAATATATGTACGTTTCAGTGCATTTATTTGTTAAAACAAGAGAAGTCTTGTTTTTATGAAGCTATCATCTCTACAACCATGCTATCTACAATTGGTATCTACATACTCGACGATGCGACTACTCAACCGACGACTACAGCTCTTTCAATAGAACACGGGTCAACAATTGAGGGGGAGCAATTGTCAAGCATTCAGTATCTTCGATGCCGAACGTGCCAAGTTCACAAGTTGGTGTCAAGACAACAATACCAATCGTACATGTGGTGTCAAGAGATGACTTCAGACGTGACGAGGCGACCAACATATGCTGACAAGAACCATTTGATCTTATCATATGATGTTCTCATCTATCAGGTCCAACCTTGTCAATTCTTTTCTAATATGGTGAATATGTGATCATGTTACAAATCGATATCATATCTCATACATTTGATATCATGGACCTGCATTTTTCTTCCCAAAACCTTTGTTAAAACTTCATTAAATCAATTGATATTAAAAACATCGATTGGGTTAATATTTTTAATATGGGGGAGAAAATGTGATTTAATATGGGATATTATCACAAATGGTTTGACTTAATGTGCTAGCTCATCCCGACATGTGCGAAATGTTTTCGAATATCGTGGCATATGTTAAGGGGGAGCAAAACGGATTTGCATATCAAAATGGATTTTCGTGGTGACATATACTTACCCGAAACCCATTTATTTCACGACGATGAAGATTGTGGTGACATAAGGATGGTAGGATAGGTTAAGTCCTATGATTCTTCCAGAACCGGAGGAATCTTCCCAAGGACATTCCATAACTAGAAATAGTAGTCCTTAGGAAAGTTGGAGAAAGATTGTGAACGTAGCTGAATGCCGACCAAGTACTTAAGTTAGCACTGGAACAATCACAACAAGGTGCTAGTTATGACGTATTGGTAAGCATTGAAGGGGTTGAAGAATGAAAAAGAATTGTAAAGATAAAGGGTGTAAAGAAAGAAGCCCTCCTTACAACTTTAGGCAGAAACCGGGTCAACACATATGTTATTGAGATCATTTTAATGATTCTTGATATTGAAGACAGACATCATGGACCCAGTGATGCAATGCACAACCCATCCCAGCTAACTCAGATATCTCTCAAAAGGTATCTGTTTTAATCACACGGAGACAACGCATTATCTATTGATTTATTCACTCCGAATAAATTGGTATTGAAAAGGTGGCACTCCTCTCCAGCCTCCGATCACTAAAATCCAAATTGCACGATCAAGTCTAGAGCCATTTGAGATCATCAAATATCTCACTAGGACACACTTTCATATTTCTTTGCTTCTTCACACACTGTGAAAAGTAAGAAAGATTTTAAGAGTCCTGCGCAAAATCTTCATGATCTTGCCTGAACATCCGAGTAATACGAAAGTATTTACAATGAAGATGGAAATCCTTCTTGAGCGAACATCAAAAAGCTCATGGTAGGTGACTTGTGCGATTCTTTATGAATCAAACTTGTGATAACTGGAAAGCAACAGCTGTTTAATTCTTAAATGAATTTAAACACGTTCCAGGCCTCTACGCAATATCTTAGTGATCTTGCCAGAACACTCAGAGTGATACCTTAGTGTTCACAGTGATGAGTGGAAATCCTTCTAGTGTTAACCTCAAACAGCACTTGGTAGGTAACTTGCAAGATTCTATACGAATCAAGCTCGTGACAACTGGAAAGCAACGATGGTGCGGTTCTTAATTGAATTTCACTTGTTCCAGGAACATGAATTGACGGCTTCAAATCATGCGGATATCTTTATCCAAATGATTCACTCTTTATGTTCGTAGTCAGCTTTGGACGGTCGAATAAAGAGAACGGGTTTACCCGCGAAATCCTGTCAGGAAGTTACTTAATTGAAACTATCCGTCACGGGTACGATATCTAATATCGTCCAACGGTCTTCACCGACTGGAGGTAAAATGCTACCGATTTAGAATGAAATGTTCAAAGCCATTTCGTTCGTGTCTACTTATGTTGCGGCATTTGAAGACGGTGGCGTTGCGGAATCCGAGAAGAAGTCGTCCCCGCATGCTTATACTTTATGCACTTAATACCTCATCTAATTCAAGAAAGCCTAAAAGTTAAGTCTTCCGCTGTATTGAACTCTGAAGCTTTCAAGAATTACTAAGGCATAAGTATGTGGGACGTGAGGTCACGAAGAGGCGAAGATCACAAGTGATGGATGCACAAGATCAAGGCAAGAGATTAATGCTCAAGATTGATATCAAAGATCACATCAGCATGTTCACCAGAAAAGAAAAAGAAAAGAAAGACGAAGACTACGAGCTCAAGACAAGCATAGTATGCTAGGTTTATTTTATTATTGTAACTAGGGTAACACCCTTGTTTGGAGTGACCTCCCTTAGGGGGAGATTGTTAGAAATACGTTTTTACGTATTTAGGAAGATTCGGTCACTCCGACAATATACTAAGTAGTAGCTCGTAGTCTAGACATCTTTATTAAACAAACAAAGCCAAGCCTAGCCTACAACATGTGTAGGCCGGCCCAACAATGTAAGCCCAAGCCCATCACAAGGCTTGGGTATATAAACCCTCTCCTTTGATGGAGAGGGGTGTGGTTTCATATTTTTCACATAGTAAACATCTCTTTCTCTCTCTAGAAACATAAGCAAGATTTATAATCCTACAACCCGAGTATCTATCCTTTTCCGTTTTAACCTCCTAAGTAGAGGGGAACCTCTATCGGTTGTTTGTGTTTGTGTGGTGATGTGATTACAGGGATGAATGCACTTTTGGAACCTTTGAAGAACCGTGCTCCCGTGTTATCCGAAATCCGATTCTATCTCTCAACTATCGTGATTCAATTTTCATCATACTCACATTTGAAATTGATCACTTTAGTCGTCTCTTCCTTAGCTTGATTTAACCAACGTGCACAATGTCATAAGTGTAGGGGGGATTTTTCCCACATGCTTAAACATTGAGGACAATGTTTATATTAAGTGTAGGGGGGACTTCTATCGAAGTTTTAAGAGGACTTTTCCATGAAAAGGCCTTCATTTAACCGGAAAATCATCTTTTTTAGCATTTTTCAAATTTTTAATTAACTTTGCCCATTTAGTCGCAATTTTTAAATTTTTATCGTTGCTTTCATATGTATATATCCCGTAATAAAGTTAAAAAAAATATATTATATTAATAAAGTGGTGTAGCTAGTTTTGAAATCTTTGACATATTAGGCCCGTTGCGATTATTTTGACTCAACCCGAATAAACTTATCCAAATTTATTCTAGCTAGTATCCTTAACCATGTAGACCTTAATTAGTTTATTAGGCTAAGCATCCACAAGTCTCATTACTTGAGATTTTAAATTGTGGAGAACGAGAAATGATAGAGTCAATTATAAGTCGGTATTCTTGCACAAGCTCACTTGGTGTGATTATTTGCCTATTCTCCCATCACTTGCTAATAATTTATCTGCAATATTTAAGGTCGTACGATTTGAAAAGTTACTTAGCTTCTAGCCCAAGATCGTTTAAAAGTTGCTAGGTAATGATAAGAGTTCATAGCCAAGGCATAACTTATGAAGCGGGCGTAAAGATTGGCGAGTCCGAAAAGGCCCTAACAAGGCATGAGGATTCCATTTTATTGCTAAAGATCCAAGGTGATGTGAAAATCATTATTCCCAGAGTCAATATGAAGGATCAAGACTCACGACGAAAAGCAATCAACTCCCATAAAGATCATGGAGAAGTCTATTCGAAAAGACCCTAACAAGGTATGAGGATAAATAGATCCAAGTCCGAAAAGGAGGCGGATCGTTGTATCTCAAAATCCCAATTAACGATTGAAGAAATAATGATGAAGTCGTGGTCAACAAAGTTGGAGTATCCCTCAAAAGTCTCCAAGTAAAGAAACTCTATTAACGAAGAGAAGACCATTATCTCAAGAACGTCTCTCGAAGATATGAAGTATGAAGTACATGCCAAATATCGGCCCGAGAAAGGTCTCAAATCGTGAAGCAAGTTATGCCAAGATATGAACTTTTTGATATCCCGAGAAGCAGTTTTCAGAGATTTTTTCCTTTAGCTAACTATTAATCAAATCGTCCTACTTTTCTTTCAGCCTAAATAAACTATCGAAATAAGTCCAAAAATGCATCTTCATGATCATTCTAAGACAAAAATAAAATATAAGAGATACACCTAGGAATAAGGGAGTTTATGCATATAATTAAGCCATGTGTGTAAGTGTTTGATTTGCTAACTTATAATAACAATGATCTCGTTTTTAAGCTTAGTTTGGGGAACGTGAAACTTGAGGGTGATAAATCTTCGCAGCACCGAAGCCCTAATGTAAGTCTTAGATCTCTTTGCAAGTTATTTCCATGTAGCTACTTTCAAGTGAAAATGGTTTTCTATCCTTTGGTTTCCTTTAAAGTTTTAATTTCTCTTAGTACTCTAATTTTTGTTTTAGTAGTATGTTAATAAGGCCAAGGTTGATTGATTATGAGAAAAGTGTAAATTTTCTTTGTCACTAAGCATTGCATGAGGGCATGGCAATGGTTAAGTGTAGGGGATTTGATAGGTGTGAAAACACCCATCCTTTTACCACTTATTTCTTGCTAAAACAAGACCAAAACGCGTATTTAATGTCATTTGTTTGGAATTATGCGTGGTTTGTGTGTTTGTTGTGTTTTCAGAGCCAACCGGATAAATATTAAAGAAAACATGGGATTGCACGGGTTTTATCGAAGAAAAAGACTCAAGACGAAGTCTATTGTCCAAGAGATGCAAAAGATTTGAAGTCAATGGGCCTATTTGAAGATTTATCGAAGAAAAGGACCAAAGATGGAAGATTTACATATGTTGAAGGAACTCAAGTCTATTAAACGAAGAAATTAAAAGACGAGTTGAATTTAATCGTCGACAAATCCCGAATCAGAATCGAAAACGTCAACTTTTCTGAAAAGACGAGAAGACAAGAAGAAAGGGAGAAAGCCCACTCACCAACCAACCACTAGGCCTATAAATAGGATTCACCTTCACACTTTTTGAGCTAGTTTTTATTTCCAGTTCTTTTCTTTTCTTTCGTAGGAAGCCAACACCATTAAGGTGTTGGTGATTTTTCTTTCTTGTTGAATCTTTAATCTTGTAAGCTTTTAATCTTTCCTTTTGTTTACTCTACCTTAATCAATCAATATCATCTTCCATTTTAATCTTGTTCATCTTTCTTTTTTATTCAAAGTCTTAATTTCTTGTTTGGTTGATTTTAATCTTTAAAAGTAAGTGGGTTTTGTGTTTTTAGTGTTTTGGTTTGATGATTATGATTAGTAAATTATTAGTGTTTGATAACTCGATTTTTACTCAGGTTAAAAATTATCGTTCTAGTGTTCTAATCAAATTGATTATTGGTTTTAAGTATGACTCAGTTGTTCTTTGGTTAAACAAAAATGTGTCGTTGAGTATAATTAAAAATGTGCAAAAAAATTAAAGTAAATGGCTTAAAGTAAAATGTGCGTTAAAATAAATCTAAGTCTAATTAAAGTAAATGGTGCAATATTAAAAACTTTGAAAAGTAAAATAATTAAATGACTTGAATTTAAAGCGTGACGAAAATTAAAATTAGACAAATATTAAAATGTAACTTGAAAATTAAACAAAACAAAATTAAAATCCAAAACCCGTAACCATAGGAATCCACTATCGGAATGCTGTCACCATACCATCGGAATCCAGATCGGAATGTGCTATCGGAATAAAAGGTGCAACCTATCGGAGTGTAACCTATCGGAATAAAGTCCAGATCGGAATATTGTTCAGATCGCAATGTGTCAGATCGCAATGCCCAGATCGGAAAGATGCTAAGAAAAATTGGGCAGCACTTCGACTAAGTAAACCTCAAGAGCCGTCGGAATGTGCGATCGCAATGTGCGATCGCAATCCCAGATCGGAATGAGGGTGATGTTACTTCTATCGCAATCCCGGATCGGAATGCAACCCTTTGTCCAAACCTGTCACGATCGGAATGTGGAGAATGCACCCGCCGCAATGTGTAGGAACCCTTACTTTCCGATGGAATGCAAATTCGTAATAAGCTCAAATCCAAATAAGCTAATTCTAATAAGCAGTAACAAAGAACTTGAATGAAATGGAAACAAAACGAGACAATAAGCTAAAAGGTTAAAATCTTTCAAAATTTAAAAGACGAAACTTAATGAAATTAAAACTTAAAAAGTAAAACTTTTAAGAAAACTTTGAAATCAATTAAGCTAAATACCAAATAAGCACATAAGATTGTCAAACTTATGGCTATTTCGTATGAAAACTTAAAAAGAAAAGAAAAGACGAAACCTTTAATCAAATAAGCAAATGGATTAAGCAAAAGCTAGCTTAATCCGAAATTAAGCCGAACCAAAAAGAAGAAAAGTAGAATGAGATTGATGAAAAGAAACTTGATCAAATGTAAATCAAGATTAAAGCAACAAAATTAAAAACACTTACTTGAAATTAAATGGTAAATAAGGTGCAAGACGAGGTAATTAAATGGACAAGTAATTAAAGTGCAAGAAAAATAAAGGTGGAAGACTAATTGTCACCTTAGCCAACAAATGAAATGATAAACTTAATGGTCTATATATAGGGGAGGATTAGGAAGCTTCCTCCCCTCCTTCATTTTCTCTTAATTGCACCATTAGGTCCTTAAGCCTTTAATCTCTTTGTTAATTGCACCATTAGTCCTTAAGCCTTCAAATCTTCTTTAATCTTGGACTTTAATGACTTTTGGCTCGGGATTCTTTTGAACTCGTCATTTAATTCTTCAATAAAATAGACTTGAGTTCTTCGGCTTTAAGTAAACTTCCGTCTTTCGACTTTTTCTTCGATAAATCTTCAGAATTGGTCTTGGACTTCCGTTCTTTTTGCACTCTTGACTTCTTGACTTCGTCTTTCATCTTTTTCTTCAATAAAAGCCCGTAAATGCCCGTGAATGCCCGTGTTTTCTCCATTTTTCACCTTTTCGTCCTAAATCACAACAAAAACACAAACCACGCATAATTTCGACATAAAAGACATAAAATACACATTTTGGCTCGGTTATTATTGTAATTAAGTGGTAAAGAGGATGGGTGTTTACACACCTATCAAGTCCCCTACACTTGACCATTGCAATGTCCTCATGCAATGCATTAGTTACAAAGCAAGTTTACATTTTTCATCATAATTAATCCACGTTGGCCTTTATTAAAGAAATAGAAACTATAAACATTCAAAGTAAAGAAATCAAAAGCATACCTTGGGTTTTGGAAATGTTATGAATAATCATCATCCTTAAGTTTTCACTTTCTCCAAACCAAGCTTAAAAACGAGATCATTGTTATTATAAGTTAGTAAACTAACACGAACTCATGTGGGCCAATTATTCACTTAGACTCCCTTATTCCTAGGGGTATCTCTTATATTTTATTATTGTCTTGAATGATCACGAGGATGCATTGTTGACTTATTTCGATAGTTTATTTAGCCAAAAATAAAGTGAACGATTTAATCAATAGTTAGCTAAAGGACAAAATCTTTTAAAACTGCTTCTCGGGACCTCATAAAGTTCATATCTTGGCATAACTCGCTTCACGATTTGAGACCTTTCTCGGACCGATATTTGGCAGCGACTTCATACTTCAAACCTTGAGAGACGTTCATGAAATTATGGTCTTCTCTTCATAATGGAATTTCTTCACTTGAATTTTTGAGAGATTCATACTTGGACCACGACTTCTTCATTTTTCTCCAATCTTTATTTTGGACTTTGATATACAACGATCCGCCTCCTTTTATGACTTGGATCTATTTATCCTCATACCTTGTTAGGGTCTTTTCGGATGCACTTCTCCATGACTTTTGGGGAGTATTTGCTTTTCGTCGTGTGTCTCGATCCTTCATATTGATTTTTGATAAATGATTCTTCACATCACTTTGGATCTTTAGCAACAAAATATAGCCCTCATGCCTTGTTAAGGCCTTTTTGGACTCGCCAATCTTCGCATCCCGCTTCAATAAGTTATGCCTTGGCTATGAACTCTAATCCATACCGAGCAACTTTTAAACGATCTTGGGCTAGAAGCTAAGTAACTTTTCAAATCGTACAACCTTATTTATTGCAGATAAATTTATTAGCAGGCGATGGGAGAATAGGCTTATAATTAACTCACATAAATTCACGAAAGAATACCAAACTTATAATTGACTCTATCATCTCTCGTTCTCCACAGTTTAAAATCTCAAGGAATGAGACTCGTGGATGCTTAGCCTATTAAATCAAAGTTTTGGGTTTTCGAGTCGCCTATAGGATCTTGCAAATTCTTAGACTTTTTCAAGTTTAGAAATCGCGTTTTAAAGTTACCTTGATAAACGACTCTCTAGGATCAATTATAGGAACTTGCGAAAAGTTCTTGTTCTTAACCCGTGAGAATTAAGACTTTCGCATTTTATAGCTGCCTATATAAAAGCCTAGCAAAACTTGACTTAAACACGTTAAGGATACTAGCTAGAGTAACTTAGATAAGTAAACTCGGGCTGAGTCAAAAGATTCACAACGTTTGAAAATTAAAACCACATTATTAAACATTTATTCTAGCAAGGAAAGAAAAATATCTATACAAAGGGAAAAACTAATAGGCCAAAATAGATCAAAAATTTTGAAAAATGTCGAAAAATTGATTTTCCGGTTAAAATGAGGACAAATACAAGGAAAAGGCCACTTAACTTCGATAGAAGTCCCCCCTACACTTAACATAAACATTGTCCTCAATGTTTAAGCATGTGGGAGTAAACTCCCCTACACTTAGGACATTGTGCACTTTGTTTAAATCTCGCTAAGGAAAAGATAACTAAAGAGATTTCTATTTTAATATTGAAAAATATAAAATAGTGAATCGAAAAGAGTTTAGGATAGAACCGGGAAAATGGAGACACGGAATCACGGGTCGTCTAGAATCATCAAGAGTGGATCATTGAGCGCTCGAATCCCTGATTAAGAGAGGAGAGGAAATAGCAAACCAACGGGTCTCCCCTACACTTATGATAAAGAAAGCGAAAAGATAGAAACATGGGTTGCCTCCCAAGAAGCGCTTGATTTTTGATTACCGAGTCGTGAGCCTGACTCGACCTTGATCATCATAGGAAGAAGCATGAAACATATCCACCAGGATCAAAGACATAGTTTTCGTCCATCAAATAGCACAAGCTTAAGGCGAACAAGGCAAGCCAAAGAAGAGTAGGCAAGGTTCCCTTAAGCAGCGATGGAGCACGGTGGAAGCAAGGGTGAAGTGGTGCAAGCGTGTCTTCAATAATTCCAAAGATATTTCCTTTTATTTCATCAGGTGGATACTGAGATGGCTGCAGAATATAAATACCGGGGTCGAACACCTTTTACTTTAGGGGAAAATAGCACTCAGGCTCAGCAGAGTGTGAAGAAGATCCGCGAAGAAGCACAACCTCGTCCTCAGAAGGGGGACAAAGAGGTGTTAAATCATATGTGCTGCGGATATTGGTGTCGACCGGTTTCTTCTCCTTTGAAAAATGTTCTTCAAATCCAAAGTAGGATCAAGACGATAATCTTCAAAGTCCAAAGGAGGAGCATCACTCTCATGAGGGAAGTAAGTGTTGAGAAACGTAGAGAAGTCTTCCTCAAATGAGTAATTGTCCAAAGTAGGATCGAGTGATGGCGGAGGATCGTCAGCATGGGAAGAATCGCTCGAAAGAGTATCGGCCTCATCGAAATCATCGAAAGTGGGCATCTCGAGATACTCGAAAGTAAGGTCATCATAATCATCCGAATCTGAGCTAGAATCATCATCATAAGCATCAAAGACCGGTGGAGAATCATAAATGGGAGAAGGTTCCAAGTTGGGGCGATAATCATCCACATCATCATGAAAGAGTGGATAATCAATGCAAGAGTCGAATAGAGGATTGTTGTAGACGACAAAATCATCCAGCACATTAATCATATTCACTGATTCTCGGCCTCCAAAGGATTTACTTGTGAGCTTTCCCATTTTGAAAACTTGTGCATCATCCCCGACTCTTAAGATTAAATCACCTTCGGCCACATCCACTAAAGCTCGTCCGGTTCTCAAGAATGGCCGACCAAGTATTAAAGGAATACGAGGGTCCATTTCATAATCAACAACGACAAAGTCGACCGGGAAAGTAAATGTGCCAACTTTAATGAACACATCTTCGGCTATACCAACGGGGTAAGCGAGAGTGCGATTTGCAAGTTCAAGAGTCATCTTTGTTGGAGTGAGGTCGGGTAATGATAGTGTTTTCCAAACACTCAAAGGCATAAGATTAATACTGGCCCCGAGATCAGCTAGGGCAGTAAATTCTTCAGTTTTGTTGAAAACGCAAGGCAACACAAAACGACCGGGATCTCCAAGCTTTTCCGGAAGTTCTTTAAGAATAACTGTAGAGCAGTTTTCATTTAAGCGTGTGTTGGCGAGCTCAATCAACTTCTCCTTCTTGTTAAGCAATTCCTTAAATGCTTTAACAAATTTGGGCATGTGGACTAGTGCTTCAAGAAAGCTAATATTGAAGTTCATTTGAGAGATCATCTTCACATAGCGTGACACTTCAGCGTCATCCTAGGTTAGCATTTTGGTCTTGCCTAAACGAGAAGGATAAGGGATATTGGGTTTGGGTGGTGAAGGTGCAGGTGAAGCAGGTAAAGGTTGAGATGTTGAAGGGTCCTTCCTAGGTACATCGTCATGACGAGGCGGAGACGGTAATGGTGTACTAATACTAGGTGTAGGAGGAGTAGGGATAAATGGTGGTGGAGGAGGTGTAGATGATGGGGGTGGGATTGGTGGATCGACAATGGTAATTCCACTATGGGTAGTAATAGCACTCACATTTGCTCGCGGATTGGTGATGGTGTTTGAAGGTAGAGAACTTGAAGTAGAAGGTTGAGCTGCAGGCAAGAAACTAGCAAGCATATTCTTCAAATCATTCGTTTGATTGCTGAAGGAGGATTAGATATTATCTCGAAGCTCAGATCTAATCTCATTTCCTTGCTTTGTGATATCTCCTTTTAGATTGATAATTTGGCTCTGAAGATTCTTGATTTGCTCACCTTGGGTTCTCATGATGGCTTCAACATCGGGGTTAATGGGTGGGGTTTTTTGGGCGGGTGGGTGATAAGGATTAGAAGCTCTTGGTGGGATTTGGTTGCTTCTATTGTAGTTGTTGGCGGGGTTTTGGTTTTGAGGAGAAAAACCGGGTGAAAGGTAGTTGTTTGACCGGTAACTCAGCAAATTTCTATACCCTTGAGGTCGAGCTTGGTAATTTTCTGGTGAATAATTACCATAAGCTGCATACACATTTTCCGGATTTCCTTGTGTCGAAGGACAATCGGTGTATGAATGAGGACCGCCGCATGTTTCACAAGGATTAGCAACCGCTTTAACTTGTTGTTGTTGTTGGTTTGAAGCGAGAAGCGTGATACGTTTGCTCATTTCAGTCATCATGCGGGTGAGTTCGGTCATATCAGGGTTTGCTGAGGTGGAAGAAACATTGACTCTCGGGTTGTTCCTTGAAGAAGCGGAGGAATCCCAATTTTTGTGATGAGTAGTCATGTTCTCAATAAGCTCTCTACACTCCTCGGGTCTCCTTTTCATGAATGTGCCACCGACGGCTGCATTAATCGTATCACGATCTCGAAAAGTCAAACCGTTGTAGAAATTATCAATTAAGGTCACAGGGAGCATGTTGTGGTTTGGACAACGATCAATCAAGACATTATATCTTTCCCAAGCATCAAAAAGAGATTCATCGGGTTCTTGCATGAAACCGATGATTTGATTGCGAAGGCTCGTGACCATGGATGGTGGAAAGTAGCGCGACAAAAAGCGTTGAGTCATGTAATCCCAAGTATGAATAGAATTCTTCGGGAGACGATCAAACCATTTCTCGGCATGATGTGATAAAGTATGTGGGAAGAGTTGTAGGCGAAGAACATCCATTGTGGCACCAGTCAACTTCATGCTTTGAGTGATTGTAATGAACTTGTCAAGGTGTTTGTTGGCATCATCATCAGGCAATCCACGGAATGGGTTAGTTTGCACTTGCTGAATCATGTGGTGCTTCAACGAAAACTCAGGAGCGTTGATTTGCATCGGTACAATCGGTCCTCCTCGTACAAACATGGTAGGTTGACAAAGCTCCTCCATCGTCCGAAGATCGGGTTGTGGAAAAACATTGTTGTTATTGTTGAGGTGCGGTGGATTATTGTTGTTAACACCGGACATAGCTAAATCTTCTTGAGTCTCGGGCTCTTGATAATTAGAAGATCTAGTACGCATACACCTGAAAATGCAAAAGAAAAAGAAACCAAACACAAAGACAATATATATACACAATAAAGATAAAATCTTTTTGGATTTTTGAAAATTTTAATTTATATGGATTTTTATCAATTTTTAATTTTTTATGGTTTTTGAATTTTTTATGCAAGAAAAATAACGCTCACAAGTGAACGGATCCCAAAAAGCAACGCGTCTTTCACAGAAAACCGTTAATCTTTACGAAAAGAGCCGGCAGCGGCGCCATTTGATAACTCGATTTTTACTCAGGTTAAAAATTATCGTTCTAGTGTTCTAATCGAATTGATTATTGGTTTTAAGTATGACTCAGTTGTTCTTTGGTTAAACAAAAATGTGTCGTTGTAGTATAATTAAAAATGTGCAAAACAATTAAAGTAAATGGCTTAATGTAAAATGTGCGTTAAAATAAATCTAAGTCTAATTAAAGTAAATGGTGCAATATTAAAAACTTTGAAAAGTAAAATAATTAAATGACTTGAATTTAAAGCGTGACGAAAATTAAAATTAGACAAATAATAAAATGTAACTTGAAAATTAAACAAAGCAAAATTAAAATCCAAAACCCGTAACCATAGGAATCCACTATCGGAATGCTGTCACCATACCATCGGAATCCAGATCGGAATGTGCTATTGGAATAAAAAGTGCAACCTATCGGAATGTAACCTATCGGAATAAAGTCCAGATCGGAATATTGTTCAGATCGCAATGTGTCAGATCGCAATGCCCAGATCAGAAAGATGCTAAGAAAAATTGGGCAGCACTTCGACTAAGTAAACCTCAAGATCCGTCGGAATGTGCGATCGCAATGTGCGATCGCAATCCCAGATCGAAATGAGGGTGATGTTACTTCTATCGCAATCCCGGATCGGAATGCAACCCTTTGTCCAAACCTGTCACGATCGGAATGTGGAGAATGCACCCGTCGCAATGTGTAGGAACCCTTACTTTCCGATGGAATGCAAATTCGTAATAAGCTCAAATCCAAATAAGCTAATTCTAATAAGCAGTAACAAAGAACTTGAATGAAATGGAAACAAAACGAGACAATAAGCTAAAAAGTTAAAATCTTTCAAAATTTGAAAGACGAAACTTAATGAAATTAAAACTTAAAAAGTAAAACTTTTAAGAAAACTTTGAAATCAATTAAGCTAAATACCAAATAAGCACATAAGATTGTCAAACTTATGGCTATTTCGTATGAAAACTTAAAAAGAAAAGAAAAGACGAAACCTTTAATCAAATAAGCAAATGGATTAAGCAAAAGCTAGCTTAATCCGAAATTAAGCCGAACCAAAAAGAAGAAAATTAGCATGAGATTGATGAAAAGAAACTTGATCAAATGTAAATAAAGATTAAAGCAACAAAATTAAAAACACTTACTTGAAATTAAATGGTAAATAAGGTGCAAGACGAGGTAATTAAATGGACAAGTAATTAAAGTGCAAGAAAAATAAAGGTGGAAGACTAATTGTCACCTTAGCCAACACATGAAATGATAAACTTAATGGTCTATATATAGGGGAGGATTAGGAAGCTTCCTCCCCTCCTTCATTTTCTCTTAATTGCACCATTAGGTCCTTAAGCCTTTAATCTCTTTGTTAATTGCACCATTAGTCCTTAAGCCTTCAAATCTTCTTTAATCTTGGACTTTAATGACTTTTGGCTCGGGATTCTTTTGAACTCGTCTTTTAATTCTTCAATAAAATAGACTTGAGTTCTTCGGCTTTAAGTAAACTTCTGTCTTTCGACTTTTTCTTCGATAAATCTTCAGAATTGGTCTTGGACTTCCGTTCTTTTTGCACTCTTGACTTCTTGACTTCGTCTTTCATCTGTTTCTTCAATAAAAGCCCGTGAATGCCCGTGTTTTCTCCATTTTTCACCTTTTCGTCCTAAATCACAACAAAAACACAAACCACGCATAATTCCGACATAAAAGACATAAAATACACGTTTTGGCTCGGTTATTATTGTAATTAAGTGGTAAAGAGGATGGGTGTTTACACACCTATCAGTGTTTAAATTGGTTTAAGTTTTGGTTACAAACTTGATTGATTTTTGGTACAATCGTATTGCCCTGTTTTTTCTGTCTTACTGTTCTTCATTCCCCAGATTCTGAATCAAACTCAACATTCCGGATCAACCGGATATTCCGGATCAACCGGATATTCCGGATCAATTACTTATTCCGAATCAAGATCGTTCATCCGGAATATTTTATATTCCGGATCAAAACCTTTCATCCGGAATAATCAATTATTCCGGATCAACTCATTTTATTCCGGATAGCATATTATTCTGCATCAACCTTCATTATTCCGCATCAACCTTACATTCCGGATCAAGCACTTCCTTTCATTTATTCCGGATCAAATTTATTCTGGATCAGTTAGTTCATCCGAAATAATCAATATTCCGGATGAGTGGCGTTATTCCGAATCAAGTTTTTTAAGAAAGTTATTCCGCATCAAGCTCTTATTCCGGATCAACACCATTTATTCCGCATCAACCACTACATTCCGGATCAACAACTTTATTCCGGATCAACTTTCTATTCCGAATGAAGTGTTTTCTAGTAAGGGGTATTTACTGTTTCTGTTTTATTGTTTAACTTTAATTTGATTTCAGTCTTATTTTATTAACTGCTTTTAGTCTAATTTTATATCTTTGTGCATTTAAACGTTTTTAGTAGAATAGAAAAACAAACCCTTTTTAGTAACCAAGAACAACTATTCCACTTTGAGCCGTGATCAACTCGAGAGGATTCCGAGATTAATCTGAACCCAAGCAAAAATCTTAGTATCAATGGCGCATATGTTATTTTGCATCTCTACCAACACCAAGTATAATCTTGCATATTATATCGCTCGACGGATCAACTATGCTCTCTCCAAACCCAAACAAATCTTCCTTATGCCATGCTCCTTACTCGCCTTCTTAAGAAGATTGTTGAAGACTTTCCTGACCTTAATCTTTCTCGCTTTCGTCCGGTTAATCAGGTTATGCTACCTATTCAAGAGGTACAACCACGAAAGACTAGAAGTGATCGAGGTTCGAGAAAGTACGAGCCACAAGAGTCCGATGATGAGGACATTAATATGTCACCAACTGATGGTGGTGGCATAGGCACTAGTGCTCATGTTTGCTCTTCGAGTGACTCCTACCCATCCATGAACACTTTCATGGACGGGTTAGACAAAATTATCCCTCCTCCTCACCACGCCACTAGTAGACTTCCGGATAACTTCGGACTTGAGGATGTCTATCGTGCTAATCATAAAACTCAAGGTGAGTTGTATGATCATCGAGTGGAGTCAAGGAGTTCTTTCAAGGGATTGAGTAAATTGATCAAGGGACTTGGCAAAAAGAAGAAGTGAAGCTTTGGATATTCATGGTTAACATGTTTGTGAGCATGTTTTGGATTGTTGAACTATTTCCTTTGTCTTTCTTTATTTTTAGGATATTGTGTGTATTAACTAATACTATGTGTTTGGATTATCTACTATTTTAATCCTAGGTGTTTATGTGATCGATCTTTCGATTTACATAACTTTGTGCATCTTATGTGTTAGTTAGCTTCCTACATGTTGATTAATAGTTCTTTTGGCTTGATAAACCTTTGTGTGAAATATGGGCTAGCAAAAGTTTCTGGAAGTGCATTTTCTTGAACCCACTGGTGGCGGTTCTTTATCTCCCAGCGGTTCCTTAGCGATAACGAACCGCGCCCCTATATAGGGAACTGCCAGTTACTGGTTCGAGAGAGTCTTTGCTTTACACTGTTTTCCCTTAATATGTGTAAACATTGGTGAAATTTTTGCAAAAACCTGCACTTTCCTAAAGTAGGCTACCTAATTTCATTATTCACCTAAAATTATTATAACCCATTACTAGTTTGGATCATCCCTTCCTCTTCTTAAACCATTCTTTGTTGATCTTGTTCTTCGTCCCATAAACTTCTGTTGGAAATACGTTTTTACGTATTTAGGAAGGATCGGTCATTCCAACGATATATACGTAGTATGGGCTCGTGATCTAGTTATGTAAACATAAAGCCCACATGTAGGGTGGGCTATATATACCCCCTCCTAGCTGTTAGGAGGGGTTGTGGTTCTCATTTCATTAATCAAACATTCCTTTCTCTCTCTACTTTCTCTCTCTACTTTCTCTCTCTAGTTCTTCACCTCTCTCCCACTCTTTAGATCATTACAACACATAGATAATTCCAAGAATTTCGTGGACCTACAATTGGTATCAAGAGCCATGGATTATTGGTTTGTTCTTGTGTTTGTTCATCTTTGATTTGTGAGATTTTGATCTAAAATCGTTCGATTCAAAAAAAATTGTGTTTTTTGTGGTATAATCTTCCTAAAAATCATCTACATAGTTGTGGTAGTGATTTTGGGTATTTGTTTTGGTCAGAAACACGAAAAAGTTGGAATTTTTGGATTGATTTTTGGGTAAAAATTACAAGTGTTTGAAATTTTTTGGTAAAACTCGAAATAAAAAGGTATTTTAATTCGGAATAAAAGGGTTTTCACAATTCTGACTTATTTTCCCTCCAAAGTCATATTCCGAATTGTTTTTACAAAATTTATTCTGAATTGTTTGTTTCAAAATTATTCCGAATAGTCTAATCTACATTCCAAATTATATTTTTTCTGTCTCTTCTTCCCTCCAAAATTGCCTCACATTCCGACTTATTCTTTATAACTAGTATTCCGAATTATATTTTTTTCTTCTTCCCTCCGAAATTTCCTCACATTCCGACTTATTCTTTATAACCAAAACTGTAATCCGAATTATAGTTAGTGACTCTATATTTTTTACTCCAAAATGAGTCCATATTCCGACTTATATTAAGAATCCATATTTCGACTTGATTTAAGAAATTCATATTCCGAATTATTGTCCAAAAAGTCATTTTTTGTCTTGTTATTCTGAATACATAATCCGAATTGTGTTTTGAATTCATTTTCCAACTTGTTATTTGGAATACACAGACTTGATTCGACTCTCGACTCGACTCACGACTCTTTCTCAACACAGTCTAAAAACAACACTCGACTCCAGACTAGTCACATAGACTCGATACAACAACCTGACTAGACTCACGACTCATAACAAAAACCCAGACTCGAAGGCTTTGAAGAACCTGACTTGACTCGGTTAAACAACCCTTTCGACACACCTACAAGACTCGATATAGACTCTTAGTTCTTAAAAACAGAATTTGGTTGTGACTCGAAAGACTCACACGACAACACGTCTGGACTCAAACAAACCCTCTCGACTCGATAACAACCTGACTCTAACTCACACCCGACTCACTAAAACTGACAAACTGACTCAAGAACAACATAACCAAGACTCGACTCACGAACAAAGACTCTTCTAATCCAAAGACTCACTAATCCAAACCACCACAACCAGACTCACTAATCCAAACAACACTGACTCTTCTACCTCACGAACAAACATTACTCAAGATCTCCGTCAAAAGATCATCCTTGATCGAAGACTCAAACCAAAATTAAAATAAAGAAAGTTAAAATCACCTACCCGAGACCTATTCTTAATAGATCTTGAAGCAAATCTTTATTTGCTCTTCGTGGGATATAGGGATATATGAGTGCCTTGTGTGGTTGATTTTGTGATTGGTAGATGGAAGATTCGTATATATATCTAACATATGAGATGAGATTAAAGGATATGATAATATTTTTATCTGATTAAAGGTTGTATGAAGATTTCGTTTGGGCGGTTGCGTCTATTTTGGTGGTTGTAGATTTGTTGAGGCGATATGTTTGAGAGAAGAGAGTAGATAGGACGGAGGTAAGTGGGGATGAAAGTTAGGGGCAGAGGATACTAAGTGAGAGATAATGCTACTTTATATTCTTGGTTGGTATGGGTCGGTCTCTTTCACTCAATCCACAGGAAACTTATCCGAGTAAATGCTATGGGCCATACTATTTTTTCATAGTATATGTCTTTGGGTTGTAACGTGTGTGTTACAATTATTTTTTTATTATATTTTGTACACATTGTTGAGCCACTTAATGTTTAGCCACATTTCTAAATCCAATATCTTGCCACATTTTTAGTGGGTTTGGGTTTATCAACAATCTCGTTTTATCAACATTTTATATTGTTGATATTTTTTAGATCTCTTAATCTCGGGTTTGTTTTATCATCGTCTGAGCCGACCAAGAAATTATTGAGCCGAGAAAAGAAAATTAACTCATCAAACAAGGATTTTTACGAAGTTTTACGGTTTATTAGTTGGTGTGTAAAATCTCGCAAATTCGACTTCACGATTTTTTTCACGAATTGTAAAATCTCGAAAATAACCACAACCACAATTATCTTTCATCGAAATTCAATGGAATCATTGAATTCGACATTTCAAGAGGGAGAACTGCAACACATGCAACTAAAAGAGATCAAATTGCGTCAAAAACATTGGAAATCTTTCACGAACTCAAGACACATCTTGCAATTCTCTATCCGAACAACATGACTGAACTTCCAACCTCAGTTCAAATGTTCTTTGGAAAAGTGGATAATTTCAAAGAGAAGATTTTCAATAATTTGGATGAGTTACGGTTGCAATTTGAAAGGGATAATCTTTATGAGGTTAAGCGAAAATATGTCTAGAAATCCATCGCACACAGTTTAAGGAATTATTTGCCTCAACAATGGTACCTCCTTTTGATTATTCGGATCCAATCCTTCACCAGTTTTTCAACTTGCATACGGGTTGCCAGACTGAAACCTTTAGAAGTGGTTTGCGCAATCACATAGATATACTTGAGAAGTGTATTGAGGTCAGGTTAGTTAATTACAACGAGATACAGTTGAAAAAGGGTCAGATTCAAACAATCAAGGAGTCGTCTAAACCATTGCATGCAACAATACCTCATGAACATGAGATAGAAACACGCTTCAAGCTATCGTCAAAAGATGATCAGATCTTCCTGGTACAAGAAATGGGTGCCAATCTGATCGTCACGGTAAACAAGAGCATGGAATCAACAGCTAAGCATGATATCAGCAACACGTCAGGGAATGTTACAGACATCTCTTATGATGACACCACACCTGTTTATGAAGAAGATCCTACAGATACGGTACTGTATATGCAGATGAAATGCCGTATATTGAGCATTTCGAACCTAATTATGACACACATGGGATGGAAAAGAGTAATAGCGATACCATTTATGATTCATCCGATGTGCGTCATAATGGGGGAGAAAGTGTTCAAAATGCTAACAACCATGATTATTGCCTTATGACTGCTTCATTAACTGCTTCTGATTCAAAGGTTAAAGAGCTCGAAATGATTGTAGCTCAGCAATCTAAAGATCTTGAGGATACCAAACTTGAATTTTCCAAGAAAACGAACAAATTTGAAACATATTTTGAAAAACTTGAAAAGTCAAACGTTGTTCTTGAACGAAAACTGGATCAAAAAGTTCTAGATTCTAAAGTTGAAAATGATATTTTTTGAAACAAATTAACTTGATAGAATCTAAATTGGCATCCCAAGATAAATTGCTCAAAGAGAATGAGACTTTAAAGGCTCAAATTCAGGAAAAGGTTTTTGCAATAGCTGCTATGAAAAACGAGTTGAGGAAAACTAAAGGATCTAGTGTGGACACTAAGCTTGAAAAACCATCAATCTTGGGGAAACCGCCTACAAATCAGTCCGTCAGACAACTGACTACGTTTAGATCTGAGCAACCACAACCCTCGAGATCGCGGTTTTCCTCCCAAGTTGATATGGTTCATGTTTCTAGAACAGTCACTCCACCACCTAGGTCTAATGTGACTAAATCAACTTTTGCAAGACCTAATCACATGATTGCATCTAGGCTCCCTAAGAATAGTTCAAAGAATACGTCTAGAACTAGTTCAAATGATGTGGGCCATAATTTTGGTCTAAGGGAAGCTATTCAAAAGACACAAGTAAGAGATAGGAATTTCAAACCTAGTCAGATGCCTTCTAGATTATCCAACACTGCTAACCGTAGCATGTCTTATCCTATGAGCATCAATCAATCATCTAGGAATTCTAGATCTTACTCGGACATTAAATATGCTACTTGTAAAACATGTAGGAAATGTGTCTTTAAGGCAAATCATGCCTCTTGTGTCAAGAAATTCCTTCATGAGGTGAACTCCCATGCTAGAATTAAATCCTAGTGGCTAGCTAAAATCAAACCCATTGGTAAAGTTTGGCGCCCCATTGGTAGAACTTTCACGCTTATAGGAAACGAGTGACCTTTAACTAGGATAGTCTCCGATTCTACTAAGACTAATAGGGAGGAAATTGAAAAGGATGATACATCACTTAAGCCTGAACTTAAGGTTTTATATAAAAGAACGTTTGCCAGCTAAAACTAATGAATCATCTCCTCGGGTTACCTGTGGCACAAGAAAAGAAAACTGTGAATACCCATATAGTTCTAAGATAGATATCGCTAACCCATATAAAAGCATACAAACTCCAAATGAGAATGCAGGTACCAAAGTCAAGGATCAACAAAAACAAACCGGTCCGAGCTTTATATACCATTCAACTAAGGACACTCTCAGAGTTTGGTTACTCAAGAAGCAAATATCAGAGAAACAAGTGTCTAAAGAGATTTGCAGTTAAGCTTACAATGCTCATCGTTAAATATCAGACGATGACCCGATCTTCAAACAAAGGAAAGTTTATCGCCGATAATAAACTTATCCTCACAAACGAGAAATTAAATTTTCTCTGACACGAGCTATTATTTAAACTATTCAAAGGTTTTAAGCTCGTGTAAATTGTCTCATCGTTAAATATTAGACGATGACCCGATCTTCAAATAAAGGAAAGTTTATCGCTGATGATAAACTTATCCTCACAAACGAGAAATTAAATTTTCTCGGACATGAGCTATTATTAAAACTATTTAAAGGTTTTAAGCTCGTGTAAACTGGCTCATCATTAAATATCAGACGATGACCTGATCTTCAAATAAAGGAAAGTTTATCGTCGATGATAAACTTATCCTCACAAACGAGAAATTAAATTTCTCGGACACGAGCTATTATTAAAACTATTCAATGGTTTTAAGCTCGTGTAAATTGGCTCATCGTTAAATATCAGACAATGACTTGATCTTCAAATAAAGGAAAGTTTATCGTCGATGATAAACTTATCTCACAAACGAGAAATTAAATTTTCTCGGACACGAGCTATTATTAAAACTATTCAAAGGTTTTAAGCTCGTGTAAATTGGCTCACCGTTAAATTTCAGACGATGACCCGATCTTCAAATAAAGGAAAGTTTATCGCCGATGATAAACTTATCCTCATTAACGAGAAGTTAAATTTTCTCGAACACGAGCTTACATCAAAACTATTCAAAGGGTTTTAAGCTCGTGTAAATGGCGTATAATCACATGTCAGATTATGCCCCCGACTTCAACAAAAGGAAAGTTTATCGCCGATGATAACTTATCCTTACAACGAGAAATTAATTTTTCTCGGCCATTAGCTAATATTAAAAACATTCGAAGTTTTTAAGCTCATGCACGATGACTTACAGTTAAATATCAGACTGTAACTCGGACTTCTATTTTAGGAAGGTTTATCATTCATGATAACTTATCCTCATAACGAGAAATTAAATTTTCTCGGTCATGAGCTTGTATTAAAACATTCCAAGTTTTAAGCTCAAAAGGAAAGTGTATCTTTTAAATAAGAGAACTTTTCCTCATAACGAGAAATTCATCTTTTTGATCATGAGCTTTCCGTTAAAACATTCAAAAGTTTTCAAGCTCATGAAAACGACTTCTAAGTAAATGTCAGCTTAGAACTCGTTCTTCGGATAAAAGGAAAGTTTATCGCCGACGATAACTTATCCTTAACAACGGGAAGTTTACAACTTCTCGGACTTGAGCTCATTTAGTAAGATATTCAAATTCTTAAGCTCAAGTAATTGGTTTTCAAAACGTTGAACACAATTTTCAAGAATTTTTCAAAAGGCTTTTCTAAATCTTTCAAATTTGCTTGTTCAACAATGTTTTGATAAAAGAGCATGTCTTCTGGAATTGATAATATTTCGATACTAGAAATGTCGTTCAATAATCACACGGGGTTGTAAATAAAGTTCGAGCAGAAGTTTAAATGATTTAAAAACATGCTCAAAATGGTTTGCTATTATTTCAGATAGTAACCCGCTTTTCATATTCAAGTCAGGCATTTCACCGGAAAGCTTTGACTCAACAACAGGAATTAATTTTCTCGGGCATGGTTTATTTTATAACCATGTAAGGGATTGTGTTTACGTAATAACACAATCTAACACGAATATATGTACGCATCAGTGCATTTATTTGTTAAAACAAGAGAAATCTTGTTTTTATGAAGTTATCATCTCCACAACCCGCAGCAATTTACTATTAGTATCTACATACTCGACGATGCGACTACCCAAAATGGCGACTACAACTCTTTAGATAGAACATGGGTCAACAATTTAGGGGGGAGCAATTGTCCAGCATTCAGAATCTTTGATGTCGAAAGTGCCAAGCTCATAAATTGGTGTCAAGACAACGATATCAATCGTACAGATGGTGTCAAGAGATAACTTCAGACGTGATGAGGCGACCAACACTCGTGAACAAGAACCATGTGATTCTATCATATCTCCATCATTCATGTCCAACCTCGTAAATTGCTAATCTTGTGAATACATTATCATATATGATCTTTGCACATGATAAATACCTTACACTTGTGTTTAAAAGGTATTTAATTTACGTTTCAAGTACACCCTCATTAATTTGAGGGGGAGCTAATAAGTGTGAAAACACTTATCTTTTTACCACTTAATTATAATAATCACCAAACCAAAACGTGTATTTTATGTCGTAAATGTCAGAATTATGCGTGGTTTGTGTTTTTGTTGTGATTTAGGACCAAGATATGAAAAGGGAAGAAAACACGGGCTTTTATGAACGAAAGAGACAAAAGACGAAGTCAAGAGATCAAGAGTGCAAAAAGAACGGAAGTCCAAGACCTTTTCTGGAGATTTATCGAAGAACAAGTCTAAAGACGAAAGTTTAATAAAGCCGAAGAACTCAATTCTAATAAATGAAGAAATTATAAGATGAGTTTAATTAATCCCAGACAAAGTCGATAAAGTCGAAGAACTTAAAAGACGGAAAGACGTGAAGAAAGAAAGAGGAGGCAACACATGCACCTCCCCATTTTCCTATAAATACCCTCCTAAACACATTTAGGAGTTTTGGTTAGTTTTAGTTAGTAGTAGTTTTCATTTTCATTTTTGTAGGTAATTTTAGAGAGAGAAAGTGACAATTTCTCTCACTAGGATCTTAATCTTTTATCTTCCTTTCTTGTTTTTAATCAAATCTTTACTTTTGATAGCTTAAATCTTGTTTTAATCTTTATCTTATTCTACCTTTCTTAATTTTTGTTCATCTTTAATCCGAGTTTTTACATGTCTTGTTTTAATTTGATGTTTGATTTGTTAAAAAGTTTATCTTTTGGTTAATCTAAGTTTCCTACGAATTAAGCTTTGAGCTTGACATGCTTATTGGCTTATTTTGTATCTAGCTTATTGTTTTTAAGATTTCTTAAAAAGTTATAGTCTTTTTAAAGTTTCCTTATTTTGTATCTTGAAAGGTTTTAATTTTGTGCTTAGTTTGTTATCTTATTCTTGTTTTTCTAGTTTTGGTTATAGCTTATTAGAATTAGCTTATTTAGCTTATGTTTATTGTGATTTTTTATTCCATCGGAAAGGGAGGTTTCTCGCATTGCGACAGCTTCACTCTACATTCCGATAGTGACAGTATTGGAATTGGGTTTTGGATTTCGACGGCACATTACGATCTGACTTTGCGATCTAGAGTTTTCCCCCCTTATTCCGATCAAGATTTCGATCGCTCATTGCGATCTGGATTGCGACGGCTCTTAAGGTTATTTTAAGTCGAAGTGCTGCCCATTTTTCCTTAGCAACATTCTGATGGAAATGACATTCCGATAGCTTTATTTTTCTTTACATTTCGATAGATTGCATTTTACTCATTCCGATAGATTTAGTTTTATACATTCCGACATATTTCCTTTTCAGCCTTATTCCGATAGATTGCATTTCATTATTCCGATAGACTTTATTTCTATATTCCGATACCTACTTTGCGATCTGGATTCCGATGGTTATGGTGACAGCATTCCGATCTGACATTCCGATGGTTTTGGGTTTTGAATTATATTTTGCTTTGTTTTGTTTTTAAGTTTACATTTTTATTACTTTGTCAAATTTACTTTTCATCAAGCATTTAATTTTTGTCATTTAATTAATAATAATTTTTAGTTTAATTTCTAAAAGCTTTTATTTTTTTACTCAACGACAAGTTTTTATTTTACCTTAGTTTAAAATAGATAATCCAAACCATTTATTTGTCCACCAAGAACAACTGAGTCGCACTTTTAACCGGTATTCAATTCGAAGAAATCGGAACAACGAACTTTGATACTTAGTAAAAAAAATCTTTGTATTAAATGGCGCCGCTGCCGGCTCTTATCGTTAAGATTAACGGTTTTAGGTGAGAGACGCGTTGGATTTTGGAATCCGTTCATCTTTGAACGTTATTTTCCTTGCTTTAAAATTTTTAAAAAAAATCCATAAAAATTAAAAAAATTTCAAAAAATACAAAAAAAATAGAAAAACATATAAAAACCAAAAATATTTCTTGTCTATTTTGTTTTTCCTTTTGTAGGTGTGCATGCGTACTCGTGCTCGTAAGAAGAAAGTAGCTCAATCCAAAGTCATTACTCCACCTATTGTCACCATGGACAATCAACCAATGATCGAGCTTTTGCAATCGCACGTAGAAGGCAACACTGATGCTATTGTCATACCCGAGATTGGAGCCAACAACTTTGAGCTTAAATCCGGCTTCATTTAAATGGTCTCTGCTCAACTTTTCTTGGGGCGTTCAATTGATGATCCTTATGACCATATCAAAAGGTTTCTTCAACACACTAATACGGTTAAGTATAATGGGGTTTCACAAGAGGTAATTCGCTTACAACTTTTTCCTTTTTCCTTAGAGGGACAAGCCCAGCATTAGCTTGATAAGGAACCGCCACAAAGTATTCTTACGTGGTCGGATTTAGAGACCAAATTCATCAACTACTTTTTCCCACCCTCACGTACTACCGCTTTGCGGAATGAAATCATTACTTTTGAACAAAAGTACGGTGAGACATTTAGTGAATCTTGGGACCGTTTTAAGGAACTTTTAAGAAAGTATCCACAACATGGTTTAACAAAAGTACATCAAATAAATACTTTTTACAATGGTTTGAGCATGAATGACCAAGATTCACTAAATAGTGCCTCGGGGGGTAACATTTTGGTTAAGTCTTCTAATGCCGCATGGGATATTATTGAGAATAAATCTAAAGTGCAAACCAAAAGTGTTCGGGCTAATGTGGCTAGTGCTAGCACTAGTGACACCGAAAGGAGACTTGATAAGCTTACTACGGTTGTTCAGGCACTGGCTTTACAAGCCGTTAACAATGCCAAAAACAACAATGCTCTTAATATAACTTGTGAAACTTGTGGTGGGCCACACTATTATGCTAACTGTGATAAAGCTTATGATCAATCTCACGCGGAAGTGTATGCTTACAACACCACCGAGAGAGTTCATTTCAAGCCTAATGTCGATGTTAATCACTTGTTTTACAACTCGACAAATTATTTGGCTCCACACGGTTTTCAACAAAGACCACCACAACCTAACCAAAACAACCAAGGGCCGCCAAGAGCTAATTTTCAAAGTAATGCCAATGTGAGGGGCTCAAATGGAAACCAAGGTAATTATCCAATGCAAAACCAAGGTTTTCAACACCAAGGTTTCAATCCTCAAGGTTTTCCACCTTATAACCAATACCCAAATCAAGGTTTTCAACAACAAGGGTTCAATTTACCTCCTCCGCCAATGGACTTGGTTTTGCAAAAGTTGAATGAACATGAGAAAATCATGCTAGCAATGCAAGAATCTACTAGACAAATTCAAGAGTCCACGAATAGGAAATTTTCTCAAATGTTACAAACCCTTCGTCCACAAGGTGCTCTTCCTTCTAACACCGAAACAAACCCTAGAGCGAATGTGAGTGCTATTACTACCCGCAGTGGAGCAACTCTAGTAGGACCTTCTACCCCTCCTCCCGTTACTCCATCTGCACCTCCTCCACCTCCATTTATCCCTCCTACTTCCACACCTAGTACTAGTTCTCCATTACCGTCTCCACCTCTCACGGAAGAAGTACCTAAACAAAACCCTCCACCAACCCCACCTACCACCTCTAAGCCTTCTACTTCTCAACCCTCAACATCTCAACCTGTACCTGCTACACCTTCACCTGCTACACCCACACCACCTAAACCCAACATTCCTTACCCTTCCCAACTGGACAAAGGTAGAATTCTCACTAAGGATGACGTTCAAGTCTCTAACTTTTTAAACAAGATTGCCGGCATAAACATCACTTTTAGCCTTGTTGAAGCGCTTGCACAAATGCCTAAATTTGTCAAGATGTTTAAGGAATTTCTTAATAAGAAGGAGAAATTGGTCGAGCTGGCAAACACACGTTTAAATGAAAACTGTTCTGCCGTCCTTCTTAAAGAACTTTCGGAAAAACTTGGAGATCCTGGTCGTTTCATGCTACCTTGCATTTTCAACCAAACCGAAGAATTTACTGCCTTAGCCGATCTCGGGGCAAGTATAAACTTGATGCCTTTAAGTGTTTGGAAAAGACTATCATTACCCGACCTTACACCAAAAAAGATGACTCTTGAGCTAGCCAATCGCACTCTCGCTTACCCAGTTGGTATTGCCGAAGATGTATTTGTAAAAGTTGGCACCTTCACTTTTCCGGTCCACTTTGTTGTTGTTGATTATGAAATGGACCCTCGTATTTCGTTAATACTTGGTCGGCCATTCTTGAGATCCGGAAAAGCATTAGTCGATGTTGCTGAAGGTGAGTTAATCTTAAGGGTCGGGAATGATGCACAAGTGTTCAAAATGGGGAAGATCACAACCAAATCAAATGGAAGAGAATCAATGAATATGATTAATGTGCTTGATGATTTTGTCGTCTACAACAATCCTCTGTTCGATTCTTGCTATGATAATCCACTGTTCCAATATGATGTGGATGATTCTCTATCCAATTCTGATCCTCCACCAATTTATGATTCTCCACCGATCTTTGATGTTTATGATGACGATTCTAGTTCCAATGGAGATGATTATGATGATTTTACTTCTGAGTATCCTGACATGCCCCTTATGATGATTTTGATGAGGCTGATACTCTCTCGAGTGATTCTTCACATGATGAAGATCCTCCAATAACAACACTTGATCCTACTTTGGATGACTACTCATTTGAGGAAGACTTTGCTACTTTTCTCAACACTTACTTCCCAAATGAGAGTGATGCTCCTTCTTTGGACTTTGATGATTATGGTCTTTATCCTACTTTGGATATGAAGAAACCCATTGCAAAGGAGAAAAAGCCGGCCGACACCGATACCCGCAGCACTTATGTCTTGAAACCTCTATATCCACATTCTGAGGATGAGATTGCGAGATTTATGATTGGATCTTCTTCAAGATCTGCTGAGCCTGAGTGTTATTTTCCCCTAAAGGAAAAGGTTTTCGATCCCGGTATTGGAATTTTCAAGCCATCTCAGTATCCACATGATGAAATAAAATGAAAAATCTTTGGAACTTATGGAGATAGGATTGCACCTCAGCACCCTTGCTACCACCGTGCTCCATCTTTGCTTAAGGGAACCTTGCCTACTCTTCTTTGGCTTGCCTTGTTCGCATTAAGCTTGTGCTATTTGATGGACGAAAACCATGTCTTTGATCCCGGTGGATTTGTTTCAAGCTTCTTTCTATGATAATCAAGGTCGAGTCAGGCTCACGACTCGGTTATAAAAAACAAGCGCTTCTCGGGAGGCAACCCGCAGTATCTATCCTTTTTCTCTGTTTTTATAATAAGTGTAGGGGGAGACCCTAGTATGTGTTCGTTGTTTTCTTTCTTATCATGTGCAGGGATTCGAGCTTTCAAAGATCCACTCTTGATGACTTTTGACGAACCGTGATTCCGTGTTCCCATCTTCCCGGTTCTATCCTAAACTCTTTTGATTCTCTATTTTATATTTTTCAATATTAAAATAGGAATCACTTTAGTTGTACTTTCCTTAGCAAGATTTAAACAAAGTGCAAAATGTCCTAAGTGTAGGGGAGTTCACTTCCACATGCTTAAACATTGAGGACAATGTTTATATTAAGTGTAGGGGGACTTCTATCAAAGTTAAGTGGTCTTTTCCATGAATTTGTCCTTATTTTAACCGGAAAATTTGATTTTTCGACATTTTTCAAAATTTTTAATCTATTTTGGCTTAGTAGTATAGTAGTATTTTCTTTTGCTATCGTTATTTACTTTCCTTGCTAAAATAAAAGTTTAATAAAGTGGTTTTAAATTTTTCAAAGTCGTGAATATTTTGACTCAACCCGAGTTTACTTATCTAAGTTTACTCTATCTAGTATCCTTAACATGTTTAAGTCAAGTTTTGCTAGGCTTTTATATAGGGAGCTTTAAAACGCGAAAGTCTTAACTCTCACGGGTTAAGAACAAGAACTTTTCGCAAGTTCCTATAATTGATCCTAGAGAGTCGTTTATCAAGGGAACTTTAAAATGCGAATTCTAAACTTGAAAAAGTCTAAGAGTTTGCAAGATCCTATAGATGACTCGAAAACCCAAAACTTTGATTTAATAGGCTAAGCATCCACGAGTCTCATTCCTTGAGATTTTAAACTGTGGAGAACGTGAGATGATAGAGTCAATTATAAGTTCAGTATTCTTTCATATAGTTATGTGAGTTAATTATGAGCTTTTTCTCCCATCGCTTGCTAATAAATTTATCTGTAATAAATAAGGTTGTACGATTTGAAAAGTTACTTAGCTTCTAGCCTAAGATCGTTTAAAAGTTGCTTGGTATTAATTAGAGTTCAAAGCCAAGGCATAACTTATTGAAGCGGGGTGCAAGGATTGGCGAGTCCGAAAAGGCCCTAACAAGGCATGAGGGCTATATTTTGTTGCTAAAGATCCAAAAGTGATGTGATGAATCATTTATCGAAAATCAATATGAAGGATCGAGACACACGACGAAAAGCAAATACTCCCCTAAAGATCATGGAGAAGTCTATCCGAAAATACCCTAGCAAGGTATGAGGATAAATAGATCCAAGTCCTAAAAGGAGGTGGATCATTGTATTTCAAAATCCAAAATGAAGATTGGAGAAACATGAAGAAGTCGTGGTCCAAATATGAAGAATCTCTCAAAAACTTCAAGTGAATAAATTCCTATTATGAAGAGAAGACCATAATTTCAAGAACGTCTCTCAAGATTTGAAGTATGAAGTCGCAGCCAAATATCGGTCCGAGAAAGGTCTCAAATCGTGAAGCGAGTTATGCCAAGATACGTACTTTAAGAGGTCGCGAGAAGCAGTTTTAAAAGATTTTGTCCTTTAGATAACTATTGATTAAATCGTCCCACTTTATTTTCATCCTAAATAAACAATCAAAATAAGTCAACAATGCATCCTCGTGATCATTCAAGACAACAATAAAATATAAGAGATATACCTAGGAATAAGGGAGTCTAAGTGAATAATTGGCCCACATGAGTTTGTGTTAGTTTGCTAACTTATAATAACAATGATCTTGTTTTTAAGCTTGGTTTGGTGAACGTGAAAACTTGAGGATGATAATCATTCATGACATTTTCAAAACCCTAAGGTATGTCTTTGATTTCTTTACTTATTTTCTTCCTTTGAATGTTTTATAATTTTCTATCTTTTTAATAAAGGCCAAGGTAGATCGATTATGATGAAAAAATGTAAAACGTGCTTTGTAACTAATACATTGCATGAGGATATTGCAATGGTCAAGTGTAGGGGATTTAATAAGTGTGAAAACACTTATCCTTTTACCACTTAATTATAATAATCACCGAACCAAAACGTGTATTTTATGTCGTAAATGTCATAATTATGCATGGTTTGTGTTTTTGTTGTGATTTAGGACCAAGATATGAAAAGGGAAGAAAACACGGGCTTTCATGGGCTTTTATCAACGAGAAAGACAAAAGACGAAGTCAAGAGATCAAGAGTGCACAAAGAACGAAAGTCCAAGACCTTTTTTGAAGATTTATCGAAGAACAAGTCTACAGACGAAAGTTTAATAAAGCCGAAGAACTCAAGTCTAATAAATGAAGAAATTATAAGACGAGTTTAATTAATCCCGAGACAAAGTCGATAAAGTCGAAGAACTTAAAAGACGGAAAGACGTGAAGAAAGAAAGAGGAGGCAACACATGCACCTCCCCATTTTCCTATAAATACCCTCCTAAACACATTTAGGAGGTTTGGTTAGTTTTAGTTAGTAGTAGTTTTCATTTTCATTTTTGTAGGTAATTTTAGAGAGAGAAAGTGACAGTTTCTCTCACTAGGATCTTAATCTTTTATCTTCCTTTCTTGTTTTTAATCAAATCTTTACTTTTGATAGCTTAAATCTTGTTTTAATCTTTATTTTATTCTACCTTTCTTAATTTTTGTTCATCTTTAATCCGAGTTTTTACACGTCTTGTTTTAATTTGATGTTTGATTTGTTAAAAAGTTTATCTTTTGGTTAATCTAAGTTTCCTACGAATAAAGCTTTGAGCTTGACATGCTTATTGGCTTATTTTGTATCTAGCTTATTGTTTTTAAGATTTCTTAAAAAGTTATAGTCTTTTTAAAGTTTCCTTATTTTGTGTCTTGAAAGGTTTTAATTTTGTGCTTACTTTGTTATCTTATTCTTGTTTTTCTAGTTTCGGTTATAGCTTATTAGAATTAACTTATTTAGCTTATTCTTATTGCGATTTGTTATTCCATCGGAAAGGGAGATTTCTCACATTACGACAGCTTCACTCTACATTCCGATAGTGACAGTATTGGAATAGGGTTTTGGATTCCGACGGCACATTGCGATCTGACTTTGCGATCTAGAGTTTTCCCCCCTTATTCCGATCAAGATTCTGATCGCTCATTGTGATCTGGATTGCGACGGCTCTTAAGGTTATTTTAAGTCGAAGTGCTGCCCATTTTTCCTTAGCAACATTCCGATGGAAATGACATTCTGATAGCTTTATTTTTATTTACATTCCGATAGATTGCATTTTACTCATTCCGATAGATTTAGTTTTATACATTCCGACAGATTTCCTTTTCAGCCTTATTCCGATTGATTGCATTTCATTATTCCGATAGACTTTGTTTCTATATTCCGATACCTACTTTGCGATCTGGATTTTGATGGTTATGGTGACAGCATTCCGATCTGACATTCCGATGGTTTTGGGTTTTGAATTATATTTTGCTTTGTTTTGTTTTTAAGTTTACATTTTTATTACTTTGTCAAATTTACTTTTCATCAAGCATTTAATTTTTGTCATTTAATTAATTATAATTTTTAGTTCAATTTCTAAAAGCTTTTATATTTTTTACTCAACGACAAGTTTTTATTTTACCTTAGTTTAAAATAGATAATCCAAACCATTTATTTGTCCACCAAGAACAACTGAGTCGCAATTTTAACCGGTATTCAATTCGAAGAAATCGGAACAACGAACTTTGATACTTAGTAAAAAAAATCTTTGTATTAGGAGCTTGTAAAAATCATGAAGATAATTGGATTTGCATTTTTCTTCCCAAATGTTCTCAAAATGATATTAAATCAATTGATATTAAAAACATCGATTGGGTTAATATTTTTAATATGAGGGAGAAAATGTGATTTAATACGGGAAATGATTAATCACAAATGGTTTGACTTAACGTGATAGCTCATCCCGACATGTGTGAAATGTTTTCGGATATCGTGACATACGTTAAGGGGGAGCAAATTGGATTTGGATATCAAAATGGATTTCATGGTGACATACACTTACCCAAAACATCTCTATTCACGACGGTGAAGATTGTCGGTTAAAGCCCAATGTTCCTCTAGAACTGGAGGAATCTTCCCAAGGACATTCCATAGCTAGAAATAGTAGTCCTTAGGAAAGATGGAGAAAGATTGTGAACGTAGCTGAATGCCAACCAAGTACTTAAGTTAGCACTGGAACAATCACAACAAGGTGCTAGTTATGACGTATTGGTAAGCATTGAAGGGGTTGAAGAATGAAAAAGAATTGTAAAGATAAAGGGTGAAAAGAAAGCAGCTCTCCTTATAACTTTAGGCAGAAACCGGGTCAACACATATGCTATTAAGATCATTTTTTAATGATTCTTGATATTGAAGATAGACATCATGGACCCTGTGATGCAATGGACAACCCATCCCAGCTAACTCAGATATCTCTTAAAAGATATTGTTTTAATCACACGGAGACAACGCGTTATCTATTGATTTATTCACTCCGAAAAATTGGTATTGAAATGGTGGCACTCCTCTCCAGCCTCCGATCACTAAAATCTAAAATGTACGATCGAGTCTAGAGCCATTTGAGATCATCAAATATCTCATTAGGACACACTTTCATAATTCCTTACTTCTTCACACACTGTGAAAAGTAAGAAAGATTTTAAGAGTCCTACGTAAAATCTTCATGATTTTTCCTGAACATCCGAGTATACGAAAGTATTTACAATGAATATGGAAATCCTTCTTGAGAGAATATCAAAAAGCTCATGGTAGGTGACTTGTGTGATTCTTTATGAATCAAGCTTGTGATAACTGGAAAGTAACAGTGGTTTAATTCTTAACTGAACTTAAACACGTTCCAGACCTCTACGTATTATCTTAGTGATCTTGCCAGAACACTCAGACTGACACTCTATAGTGTTCATAGTGATGAGTGGAAATCCTTCCAGGGTTAACATCAAACAACACTTGGTAGGTAACTTGCAAGATTCTATATGAATCAAGCTCGTGACAACTGGAAAGAAACGATGGTGCGATTCTTTAATGAATCAAACTTGTTCCATGAATCGGAGACGGCTTCAATCATGCGGATAATTTTATCTAAATGATTCACTCTTTACGTTCGCAGTCAGCTTTGGACGGTCGAGTAAAGAGAACGGGTTTACCCGCGAAATCTTGTCAAGGAGTTTCTTAATTGAAACTACCTGCCACAAGTATGATTTTTAATATCGTCCAACGGTCTTCGCCGGCTGGAGGTAAAATGCTACCAAAATAGAATGAAATGTTCAAGGCCATTTCATCCGTGTATATGTTTTGTTGCTAACTGTCTTATGCAACGTAACAAGAAGGTAGCATTGCGGTGTACAATCCAGAAGAAGTCGTCAACACATGCTTATAATGTATGCACTTAATACTTCAACAAATTCAAGAAAGCCTAAAAGTCATGACTTCCGTTGTATCAAACTCTGAAGCTTTCAAGAATTTATATAAGTATAAGTATGTGGAACATGAAGTCACGAGGAGGAAAATTTCACAAGTGATGAATGCACAAGGTCAAGGCAAGGAAACATGCTCAAGACTAAAGCCAAAGATCTCACCAGGATATTCACAAGAACAAAGATCGAAGACTCAAGCATAGTATGCTAGGTTTAAGATTTTGTAAAATGGTGTGACCTCTCTTAGGGGGAGATTGTTGGAAATACGTTTTCCAAAGAAAGTCTTGGTCACATCATTATTATCATAGCTAGCTAAAGATCACGAGCTATAGACTAGTTAGGACCTTGTAACTTGGAGTGACCTCCCTTAGGGGGAGATTGTTGGAAATACGTTATTACATATTTAGGAAGGATCGGTCACTCCAACAATATATATGTAGTATGGGCTCGTGATCTAGTTATGTAAACATATAACCCATAAAGCCCACATGTAGGGCGGGCTATATATACCCCCTCCTAGCATGTTAGGAGGGGTTGTTGGTTCGCATTTCATTAATCAAACATTCCTTTCTCTCAATCCTCTCCTTTCTCTCTCTACTTTCTCTCTCTAGTTCTTCACCTCTCTCCCTCTCTTTAGATCATTACAACACATAGATAATCCCAAGGATATCGTGGACCTACAACTTCTTTCTAAACCTATTCACAACCATGGTGTCCACTAGAACATCTAACTCTCCCAAAATATCCTCTTCCAAAAGAAACCTTATGATCAAGATTAAGTTACCCAAACTTGGTTCTTCATATTTCCATACTCCCAAGAATGAGACTTATCCTATTCTCATTTCTTCATCACCTTCACCACCTCTTGCTCCATGCAAGACCAACTCAACTCATGGTACTAACCATTCACATGGTTCTACCTCTTCCTCATTCCAATCAAGAATGAATGAGTTATCCTCACCCTTCACTCCTAGTCCTCCCTTGGATGTGAATACTCAACCTCAACCTCTTCAAAGCATTCCCTTTGTTGTTGAGCCTATGATTACCTCTCATTTTACTCCACCAAATTCAATCATTTCACCTATATCACCTTTGGACACTATGCCTCCACCACCTCCTCCTCTCTCAAACACTCCACTTTTGGGTGTTCCTATTTCCCACTTCTTGGGTGATCCACACTTGTTTGAATTTTTCATGCACAATGGAACCAATTGTCCTTGTTGCTTGAACAACTTCCACCTCTATGATATCCTTATGTTGGATATGATTGGGGCTTACATCAAGTTGCAAATCTTCTTGTTGAACCTATTTGCTAATCCTCCTCCTCCTCCTAGGAGATAAATGATGATTTTTAAAAATAAATGTTTTTAAATAAAATCAAGCCAAGGAAGACTATGCTATCAAGAACTAGTTTATCTAACTTTGTATTAGTTGGTTGTTATTTCTTTTCTTGTATTTCCTTTCCTTCATGAATTCATGAAGATGTTCTATAGATTTAGTTTTTGTGTGTTTCAACCTATGTGCTCACATTAATCAAATTCAATTTATTTAAAATTGAACCTAAATCTATCACAACCTATAAAACTTGACTAAAAATTGGTTCAAAATGTTATCTAAATATTTAGTCACCCTTTGTCAAGACATTCTTTGTGAGTGTGTTACTTTTATGCAATCCTAGCATATTCTAGTGCTAAAAGAGGTAAAAATACAAGATTTGAAAATTTTTGAAAGAGTCTTATATTTCTTCAAAACCTTGAAAAATCATGGTTTCAAGTCCACTGTGTGCGGCTCCATAGCCGTCGTGTGGTTCCCTATCAATAAGAAACCACCGGTCCCTTTAAGGAACCGCGGACAGCAAACCTGTTTTTGGCTCGTTTTTGGTCTTTCTTATTTGACCACTGTTTTTGTCAAGATTCTTTGTTTATCCAATTTGGCTAAACATTCCTTAAAACCTTTTGTTTTCATTTCAGATTTTTGCCTTGTCTACTTTCTTTAAATTCTTCTCTTTTGGGAGTTCTCTTCTTCATCCCTCACAATGTCTAACTCTTCCATTCCTAACCTTGACATATCTTTGTCACAATCCTCTCAACCTAAAGCTTCTTCTTCTAAGCTTTCCAAGAAACCGAAAATCTCGGTTCGACCCATTTGGATCAAGAAAAACAAGAATCCTCATGATTCCTCTTCTCCCAAACCCTCTAAGAAATCTTCTTTCTCTCCGATCAAATATTGGAATGAGACTTACTCTATAAATCCAATTACCGGAAAAAAGGAAATTCTTCCACCACCAAAACCTTTCAACACTCCATAACTAAATGACCTATCTTCTTTCCCAAACCTCACTAGGCATTGTGAAAACATCTCTTATCCATTATCCCCCTCTCCACCAAACTCTCATCTTGATGGTCCTCCCATATCTAACGACTTTGTCTTGCATCATGGATCCACGTGTGCTTGTTGTCGATTTCAACAAATTGAACTTGCTCATGTTTATGACAAGCTAAATTTCCTTGAATTCCTTCTCACTCGACCTCCTCTCAAAGTTTTCATTCCCATGAACAAAACTTTGAATTATGCCTCGTCGTCTTTCTTTTTCAACTAAGACACATTTTGTACTTTAGTTGTTTGAGTCAATAAAATTTAAGCAGTCTTGGAAGATTATCACTACTAGAGTAGTTTATGCTTTGTTGTTTTTTTCATATTTTTTGCTTTAAATATTCATATTGTGTGTATGAATATTTCTCTTGTTTGTCCTTTCATATTTGTGTAATATGAATGTTATGTGTGTTATCTTTTTCCCGCTAATTCTTTTTCACACATTTGTTAAAAAGTTGATCATGGTTAAAATTTAAAATTGCTTATGGGTGATTCCATAAATTCTAAATCTTTAACCCCTTGACATTTTAATCATTTCAATTGGTTTGGGTGTTTCTTTTCTTCCTCTATTCTACCAATTGAACTTTGATATTGTCAACGCACACTCTTTGGACATACTTAGCAAATACTTACTTCTAATTTGAGATTTCTTCTCTTCCTCCCTCTCAAGTTATTTAGTAGGTAGTGCACATATATACATTGGTGTTTCTTTTCTCTCTTCTAACCTTTGTGTAGCATGTCACCTTAGCTCTTTCACTTGGTGCCCCAAGCAAGGGAGAGTAAGCACGAAGGGGGAGCTACTAGCAAAAGTCAATTCTTCTCTTCTCCAAAGACTTGTACTAACATTTTTGCTTCGACAAAGGGGGAGAAATGATAGTAAATAAACTCGTTAATAATTCGAATAATTTTATATTTTATGTAAATGAGTTTATAGTTTGTTGTAATCAAAAAAGGGGGAGATTGTTAATGTAAGTAATGCCTAAAAACATCATTAGTGTTAACTAATCTTTCTTAGTTTTGATCACAACAAATTATACAAGACATTTATAGTCAAACACAATCGTAAAACGAATTATCTAACAAACACTATCATCAAGATAATAATCATTACACTAACATATCTTAATCATGTTTAGTGATCATAAAAGTGATTAGCCTTAAAAATCACTTTTGTCAAATATGACAAAAGAATTAATAAACTTTCTTTTTAAGAAAATGTTTTATTAAAATGGAAAATGTAAATTTGAATATGGTATATTCCAAATGCCATAAGAATATCCTTTGAAGGTTTCAAACTACCTCAGATATTTCTACCCCACTAAAAGACAAAAAGGAGCTGAGTCTATATCCGCGGTTCCTTAATTACCTATGAGGTTTTTTATTGATAAGGAACCGCCTAGGCCAATAAGGAACCGCGTGCAGCTAGCAGCTGGTTTTTGTCTCCTATAAATAGTGGATCAAATATGCATTTTCCATAACCCTTTTTGGACATTTCTTTCAACCTTCTTTCTCTTTTCTTAATCCTAATCATTTGTAAATGATGACTTAATGTGTTAAGTATGTTTACTTATGATTATCCTCTTGATCCCCTTATTTACCTTGTCCAAAGAGAAGATCACTCACACTCTTGTGTTGTGATTAAAGATGAAGCCTTGATTAAGATCATCCTCTCCAAAAGATCTAGTCATGTTCGTCATTTGTTTATTTGTGTCTTGTGTAGATCCAATGTATTTGTAAATACTTGGACTAGTTGTGTTCATCTAAGCTATTTGTGAATACTTGGATTAGTGTTGTGTAAATCCATTTCATATGTGTGTGCTTGGATTTGTCTTGTGTACATCCAAGTTACATGTGTGTACTTGGATATGTTTAGTTGAGTTGTAATGTGTAGTGTGTTAGTTCTCACTTAACTACAAAGTGATTTGCGTGTGAGTTGTGTAAGTTCTCACTTAGCTTCAAAGTGAAGAGTCATGAAGATTGGTTCTAGCTTTGGATTAGAACTCGACATATAGCCTTGTGTCGGAAAATGGTGAAGTAGGCGACATATGAAGATTGGTTCTAGCTTTTGGACCAGATCTCGACATTTAGCCTTGTGTCGTAAAATGGTGAAGTAGGCGAAGTTGTTTAGATTGGTCCTAGCTATATTAGGTCTCGACATTTAGCTTAGTGTCAGAAAATAATGTAAGCGACGTTGTAAGGTTTTCTCCACCAAGAAGGGAGCTTGTGGATATAGTGAAAATCTCGAGTAGGTGTACTCGAGGAGTGGAGTAGGAACGAGGATAGAGCTTCGTTGCCGAACCACTATAAATCTTGGTGTCTTCCTATTAGGTTGCTTCTTTCCTTACTCTTTACTTACATTCATTATCACTACACTTACTACATTTCATTGTTAATGCATTAGAATTGAACCTAATCATTATGCAACTAGCTTTCAAGTAAAAGGTAGTTTTGGTACTCACCTAATTGAAAGGAATTTTAATTAGGAGATAAATCAAATAGAAACTATTCAACCCCCCTCCCCCCCCCCCCCCTTCTAGTTTCTACAGATTTGACCTCTAAGACCTTCTGCCCAACACATCTTTAACTTACAAAATCCGAACAGTTTACGCCTTCGACTCATAAAACTATTTTAACCCTTCTAACCAATTCCATTTACAAAACCGACACTTGAGTTTAAAAATAGACTCACAAACCTAGGTTTATAGCCCAAGAACAGCCCTTGATATTTTCAAAACTCATTTTATAGTCCTCGAGATTTGATCCAAATATTAACAACAATTTCGGATTGTGTCGATACTCGCCTCCCGGTACACGAATAATCAAACTAGTGTAATTTCCTCCTCGTTTAGAGTTGGAAGCTCTAATTGGTATCAAAACGAAGCTTGAGAAAAACTATACAACACTATCCTATGAATACCACATCAACTAAAACTTAAGATATCCAAAAAACCCTTAAACTCACTGCCCTAAATTACCCTTTTAAAACTCACACTAAATCAAACTTTTGACCCATTTTAGGCATTTTTACATCACTAATATCATCCTACAATCACCCAACTAAATTCCTAATACCCTTAACACACTTTCATGTCACTCTTTACAAATCTTCATCAAAATTTCAAACATGCAACAATCAAAAACTCAAGATCATGGTGATAACATCACATGCATGACCTAACAATGAATCCAACAACCATAATCTTATGAAAAATAAAAACCTCATGCATGTAAGTAAAACTTGGATCAAAATGATCACCTTACATATGCTCAATGGGACTTTTTTAGTTTCAAGTAAATCAAGATCAAAATCAAGATTTTTGGATGGTTTTGGTTTGATGTAGCTCAAGGCAACACAAAGAGAGAGAGGAAAAGTTGGTGAAAAACTTTATAAAATGATTTTGTGTGTGTAAAGTTAGGTAGAAAAATCATTTTATAGTGGAGGGTTGGGTTTGTTTTGCAATTTGATCATTCTTGTGGAATAAATGCAAAATATTAGTTAAAGAGCGGAAAATGACTATTAGTCAATTTTCAAAATTTTCACGGGACTCGGGTTTCGTAAAAATACTTCTAAATAGTTAAAACACACACAAAATATAATAATATGGATTCAATTCGACCTAAAACGTAATTAAAAAGAAAACGTCGAAAACGTCAAACATCGAAACGATCGATAATAAAAAATAAAATTTCTGGTATCCGTCGATATCGTACTAACTAGTAGTCCTCATAGCTAGTTAAAATACAAACATAAGACTTCAATCACTGGTTTCAAGTCAAACCATCAACTTAATAAAACTCAAACTCGTAAAAAATTTAAAAATATTTGTAAAATAGGGTTAAATAATGACCTCGGGTTCGGGTTATCACATCCTCCCCTCCATAAAAGAGCGACGTCTCGGCGCTTAACCCCTTCTACACTCACATCCTATACAATTAAAATAAATGAGGATACTTTTCCCTAAAGAAATCCTCACGCTCCCACGTGAACTCAGGTCCTCGTCTAGAATTCCATCGTACTTTCACAATCGTAATCCTACTATGCTTCAACCTCTAACCTCCCTATCCATAATTTCCATAGGTTCTTCTATAGAATGCAACTTATCATCAAGCTGGATCTCCTCCAATGGAATAACTAAATCCCTTTCTACCAAACACTTCTTCAGATTAGACACATGAAAAGTATTATGAATGGCACGCAACTCATCCGGCAATTCTAACTTATAAGCAACCAATCCAATCCTCTGGATTACCTTAAAAGGACCAATAAATCTCGGACTTAGCTTTCCTCGTTTCCCAAAATTAATCACGCCCTTCCATGGAGACACCTTCAGCATAACCATTTCCCCAACCTCAAACTCCAACGGCTTCTTTCTATTGTCAGCATAACTCTTCTGTCGGCTTCTAGAAGCTAATAGTCGATTCTTAATCTGCACTATTTTCTCAATAGTCTCAAATATCATTTTCGGTTCAGTCAATTGACTCTCTCATACATCACTCCAACACACTGGAGACCTACACTTACGCCCATACAATGCCTCAAACGGTGGAGCTTTAATACTAGCATGATAACTATTGTTGTATGAAAATTCCACTAATGGCAAATGTCGATCCCAATTATTCTCAAAATCAATCACACAAGCGCGAAGCATATCCTCTAACGTTTGAATCGTCCTTTCACTTTGACCATCAGTTTCCGGAAGATAAGCAGTACTCAAACTCAATTCAGTTCCCATCGCTCTTTGCAAAGATCTCCAAAACTCAGAAGTAAACCTACTATTACGATCCAAAATTATCGACAACGGCGCCATGTCGGTGAACGATCTCCTTCACATACACTACAGTCAACCTTTCCATGTTGTCCGTCTTCTTCATAGGTAGAAAGTGAGCAGACTTAGTCAATCTATCCACAATCACCCATATCATATCACAACCACTAGAAGTCCTTAGTAAACCCGTCACGAAATCCATAGTAATCTTCTCCCACTTCCACTTAGGAATTTCAGGTTGTACCAATAATCCAGACGGTTTCTTATGTTCAGCCTTCACTTTCGGCCACCAATAAACCTTTTTCATGTCTTGATACATCTTATCCGATCCAGGATGTATCGAATACTTTAACTTGTGAGATTCATTCATCGCCAAATCTCGCACTCCCATCGCACCTTCCTCAGGTGGACTCAACGACAACCAAATACGATTCTCATAATACCTCATCCCATTCGTCCTTATTACAAAAGCGACTTCAACATTCTTCCCAAATTCTCCTTCTCAACATTCTCCTTCTTCAAACCATTGACTTGAGCTTTCAATATCATCTCCGTTAAATCAACACTTTTCATCATCACCAATGCTCTAACCCTTAGAGGCTTTTCTCTTTCCTTTCTACTAAGTGCATCAGCTACCACATTCGCCTTACCAGGATGGTAACGAATCTCGCAGTCATAATCACTCAGCAATTCTACCCATCTCCTTTGCCTTTCCCTAGATTTGAATATGAGGAAAACTCTTGTGGTCAGTGAACACCACACACTTGGTTCCATACAAGTAGTGTCTCTACAGTGTCAAAGCAAAAACCACAGCACCAAGTTCCAAATCATGAGTCGTATAATTCTCCTCATTCTTTCTCAATTGCCTTGACGAATAAGCTATCACATTTTCCCTCTGCATCAACACAACACCATAACCTATGTGAGACGCGTCACAATACACTACGAAATCTTCAGATCCTTCTGGCAACGACAAAATCGGCGCAGAACACAACTTATGCTTCAGTATTTGGAAAGCAACTTCTTCATCAATTCCCTACTCAAACACTCAATTCTTCTCAGTAAGCTTGGTCAACGGTTTAGCAATCAGTGAAAACCCTTCAATAAACCTTCGACAATACCCATATATACCAAGGAATTGGCGAACTTCTGTCAGTGTCGTTGGTACCGACCAAGCCTTTATAGCCTCAATCTTAGCAGGATCTAGAACACCTTCACTGTTAATCACGTGCCCTAGAAATTGCACTGAATTAAACCAAAACTCACACTTAGAGAACCGTGTACAACTTCTCTTTCTTCAACAACTCCAAAATGGTTCTCAAATGCTTATCATTCTCTTTATCACTCTTGGAATATATGAGAATATCGTCAATGAACACGAAAACAAACTCATCCAAATACGGCTTGCACACAAGATTCATCAAATCCATGAATACGGCATGCGCATTCGTCAATCCAAAAGGCGTCGCTTGAAACTCAAAGTGACCATATCGAGTACGAAAAGCAGTTATGGCAATATCCTCTTCCCTAACTCTCAGTTGATGATACCCAGACCTCAAATCGATCTTTGAGTATACACTGAAACCTTGCAACCGATCAAACAAATCATCAATCCTCGGTAATGGATACTGATTCTTGACAGTCAATTTGTTAAGCTCACGATAATCGATACACATTCGAAACGATCCATCCTTCTTCTTTACAAACAATACCAGCGCTCCCCATAACGATGAACTTGGTCTAATGAAACCCTTATCCATCAAATCCTTCAATTGATCGGATAACTCCTTCATCTCAGACGGTGCCAAACAATACGGCGCGTGAGCAACAGTCGTAGCTCCCGGCACTAAATCGATACGAAACTCAACTTCATGAGATGGCGGTAATCCTAGGAAAAACATCTGAATACTCCCGAATTACAGGCACGTCTTCCAATTTCTTCTCAACTACACCCTCATTAGAAATCTGAGCAAGAAATACGTCGCATCCTTCTTCCACATACCTCATCATCTTCAAACCAGACACCGCTCTCAAACGTGAAGTACACTCATCACCCTTCACAGTCAACACCCTATTTCTCAACGGAATCTGAACTAACCTCTCACCACAAACAATCATCGTACCATGCGCAACTAACCAATCCATGCCAACAATCACATCAAATGACCCTAGCTCTATAGCTATCAAATTAATGTCAAACACATAATTCCCTAACATCAAGGAACACCCTTTTAGTATAGAACTAGTGTTAACAATCTTTCCATCAGCTAACTACACATTATAACTAGTCGCTAACCTTACTGGTTTCCTATCCATAAGGCGACTAAATCTAACATCTACAAAACTTCTATCAGATCCAGAATCAAACAACTGAAGGTTTATATAGTTCATAACAATTACACAAAACCCTAAACAAGATCAAAGTGCACATAGCGGAAGCGATTTAACAAGATCATAATAATAACACAATTATAATTAATCGAAATTGGGTTACATACCTTTACGCTAAAGCAAATCCATAAAACAAAGAACGAATCACCAATTTGGGTATATACCGTACATAACCAAGATATAGTCTAAAGTAATAATATATTACGATCTTGTACACACGTAATACAACGAGCTAACCATGATTCTAGCACGTGTAAACCGAGCTATAACGCTTATATAAAATCTACCCAACAACCCTAGAGAGGGGCTATGACTAGATTTAAACTAAAAACCGAGCACCAAGGAAAAACCACACCAAACCCTTTTGTGGGTTGTGGGTTGTATTGCGATCGGCCAAGAGAGAGGAGAAAGAGAGATTGAGAAGTGTGTGGAATTATGAGGGTAAGGGGTTGTATATATAGACCTAATAAATCTTGTAGGCCAAACAAATAAAAGGAATGTTTTTTTCCTTCCCCTTTTGTGCCCTAACCGCCATTCGAACACCCCTCTATGGGGTGCTCCGGAACCTTTCGTCCTTTTTTCTTTTAATCCTCTTTCTATATATTCTTTAACGTTCGTTAATATTTAACCCTTAATTATTTAACGACCGTTAATGTAATATCTCGGTTTAATTTAATAAATGTAATAAATATATTTATTAAATAAATTAATAAATATAATAAATTTATTAAATAAATTAACTCTTTACGTATTGTGTGCAATCCCGTAATCTCAAGTTCGTTCCTATCATAGGACTAATAAATATAATTCCATAAACTTTCAACAACACACTAGCATAACGAGCATCAAGTAAGAATGTACCAGTCACCACGTTCAGACCTTGCGGTTTGTCAGCATCACCCACTACATAAGCTGGAGCAGCAGCAGCACTTCCTCCTTGTTGATTGCCAACTCTCGGACAATTTCCCTGCTTATGACCTCTTCCACCACATCCGAAGCAAGTCAGCACCTTTGTAGCATTTTCCCCAGTGGCCACTCCCCTGTTCTTACAGTCTGTCGCCTTGTATCCTGCCTTCCCACACTTGTTGCAAGCAGGTGGATAGTTGCCAATATGATACAGACTGCAATGACCACACTTTGGATTCACTTTATTGCCTTGGGTCACAGTAGCAGCACGAGCACCATCATTCCTTCTTAAATTGTATTGTTGATTCTTATTCTGCCCTTAGTTATTGTTATTAAGATAACCTCCACGATTCTGCACTTGGCTTGACTGTGCAGCTTCACATTTCCTTTTATTTCCTTTAGCAATACTATCTTTCTTATCCTACAGCTTCACATCCATTAAAGCATGAGCCATTCAACAGCTTCATCAAAAGACCCAGGTTTCAACGAAGTAGTGTCCCCTTTGATATTGCTTGACAAACCCTTAATATACTGCTTCATTTTCTTACAATCGTCCATAAAAGCATTAGGACACAGCAAACACAACTCAGAAAATCTCCTTGTATATGCAACAATGTCATTATTCCTTAACACCAAATGTCTCAACTCATCCTCCAACTGACCCAACTCCTCATCATAACAAAATTTAGCAATCAACAGTCCTTTCGTCACAGTCCATGTCCTTCCATTAGCCATGGCTAATCCCACAATAGCTACCTGACTATTCCACCAACTCAAAGCATCATCTTGAAATTTAGCATCAGCAAACTTCACCTTACTCGCCTCTGAACACCCACTAATCTCAAACGTACTTTCAATTTTCTCAATCCACCTTCGCAATTCCAATGCACCACCGGTACCACGAAACTAGGTAGGTCCACATTTCATGAAACTAGCAAATGAACATTCTCTTCGAACTTGCGGACCAACAGAAACACTAGCACCTTGTCCTTAAACCCTCTCAACACGATCTGCTTTAAGTGCTCTCGCAATCGCCTACTCAATCATAGTGTTCACAGTAGCAGTCGTTAGCTTTGGCAGTATGTTTCTACAAAACACAAATGAAAGAAAACAAGATAAGTATACACATCAAGATAAAAGAAGGATTTCTTTATCAGGACATAACATGGATACTACATGCACAAACAACACAACCTCAAAGATTCATCAACCAAATCATAAAAGAGCTTAGAAATACACATCATAGATCCTAAAGGTAATATGGATTGCATTTGAACATTCACAAAATTGTGACAAGTAATGGCACTACAATCGTCCATCACGTCAAACTTAAAAGATTTTAAGTTTCATCATAATACTACAGTACCAGCCTAAATAGTTCAGTCATAACAAGGATTACAAAGATGAAATACAAAGAAACTAATCACATGAGGATTCACGTGGCTTATTGGGTAAAAGCTCATCATCATCACTGTTGCCATCATCATCAGAGTTATCATTACTCGAATCCATCTTTCTCTTGCCTTTAGAACTTGATTCCTCCATAACTTTCTTCTTACCTTTGGAAGTATACCCCTCCGCAGGTGAAAGTTATCCATGTAACACCCCATTTGTTAAGATGGAATGCTACAGTAAAATATGGCGTGTCATCAAGCATGTAAGGTAAAAATCTAAACATTCATGACCATAAATAGAAATACCGGAAACAACATCGGTATTCTAAGTAACTCGCACACAAGCAATATTAAGTAATAAAAATGAAAGGACTAAACAATGTCCAAATGAAGTAAAGTATGAGAAAGTAGGAACAAATGCATAAGGTAAAATAGGCTGGATAGCGTCCATCCGAATGCACATACTCTTTGGATCCTACTTGCGACCTTGGGTACCTGCCGTTTGGGAACATGGGATTGGAAAACGGCTGAGCATAACGCCCAGTGCACGGATATACAATAAAGCATAGAACATAGAGTAATGAAAGCATAAAAGAACATATAAAGCATGAAAAGCATGAAAAGCAGCGGAAATGAATAAGTCCTGGGAAACTTAGATGTATGTCATGTTTACTAGTTTTAGTTCTGAAAACATAGCTTATGTTACTTATGAAAATATGTATTAGTTTAATATACCAAAAGACAATATAGGTCATGAGGTCAACAACGTGCATGAATACTTGGAGGGGTGACCTTGTCATGCAATTAGAGGGGATGCCTGATAGGTGTGAAAACACCCATCCTTTTACCACTTAATTCTGGCTAAAACGAGACCAAAACACGTATTTAATATCATTTGTTTGGAATTATGCGTGGTTTTTGTGTTTATTGTGTTTTCAGAGTCAACTGGATGAATATTGAAGAAAACATGGGATTGCACAGGTTTTATCGAGGAAAAAGACTCAAGACGAAGTCTATTGTCCAAGAGATGCAAAAGATTTGAAGTCATTGTGCCTATTTGAAGATTTATCAAAGAATAGAGCCAAAGATGGAAGATTCATATATGTCGAAGAACTCGAGTCTATTAAACAAAAGATTATAAGACGAGTTGGAATTATTCACCGACACTTCTCAAAATCCAAAGTCGGAAACGTTTATTTAAAGAAACGTGAAGACTAAAGAAGAAAGAAGAAAAGAAGCCCAAACAAAAGCCCATTCACAAAGCCCACATCACACACCTATATATATGATTCTACTTCACAAATTTGGAGGACTTAGTTAGTTTTTCATTTTTCTAGTTTTAGAGAGAGAAAGTTCCAAACTTTCTCTCACTAAACTTTTTCTTTGTTTTCATCTTTTAAATTTAAGCTTTCTTTGATCTTTGTACTTTGGATTTCATTAATCTTATTCAAGTTAAGCTTTTAAGTTCTTTAATCTTCTTCTACTTTTCTTAGTTTACCTAAATCCTTGATCCGATTGTTTAATTCCATACGATTTAGATTTATGGATGAGTTCGTGATCAAAGTTTGATCTTTCTTGTTTCTTTTTAAGCTTTCACGCGTATAAGTTATAGGCCTTTTATGCTTATTGGCTTATTGCTTGTTTTAGCTTATTGGTTTTCGGATTTCATCAAAGTTTTTAATCATTCAAAATCTTTGTTTTTAAAGTTTATGATCACATGTTTTTAAAAGTTGTCGAATTTAAGCTTTTTAAGTAATTTAAGTTTCGGATTACTTAGCTTATTGATTTTTCTTATTGAGCTTTTTAAGTTGCCACTAATTTCGGAACAAAATTGCTCCCATCGCAATCCAAGGGTTTTTATACATTCCGACGGGTACTTATTTTGATCGCAATAACCCTCAAGGGTTCTACTTTGCGATCGGTTGGTAATTCCCCCTTATTCCGATCTGGATTGTGATCGCTTATAGCGATCGCACATTCCGGCGGGACTAAGGTCCTTTTTGAGTCGAAACTCTGGCCAATTTTTATTTACGATATTCTGATCTGACTTTTCGATCGAGACATCATTCCGACAGCTTGATCTTAATTATTCCGATGGCAACAAACATGAACATTCCGATGGACTCCACTTTGACATTCCGATGGGGTGTTTTAATTATATTCCGATGCTTAAGTCTTTGATGCATTCCGATAGAAATAATTTTCAATATTCCGATAGAACAAGTTTTTAAGTATTAGTTCAATTAAGTTTTCAAAGTATTTGTCTAATCTTGTCTTCTCGTTTTCAAGTATTCAGTTTTAAACTTGTCAATCTAGTTTAATCTTTTAAAAGCTTTAATTTTACTCTTCGACACTTACTTATTTGTCATTAGGTCAAAATAGATAAACAAACCAAAACCTTTTTTATTAACCAAGAACAAATCATTCCACTTAGAGCCGTGATCAATTCGAGGAGATACCGAGAACTTAAATCCGAACCATAGCAATATCTTGTATCAAATGGCGCCACTGCCGGCTCTTCTCGTTAAGATCAACAGTTTTTTGTGAGAACTTGGATTTTGGGATCCGTTCACCGTGAACGTTACTTTTTCATAAAAATTTTCAAAAAACCCTTAAAAAATATAAAAAATTTCAAAAATCCTAAAAATTAAAAAACATAAAAACCAAAAATATTTCTGCTTTGTTTTTGCCTTGTTAGTTCTTTTGCAGGTGCATGCGTACACGATCAACGTCTTATCAAGAGCCCGAGCCTCTCGAAGACTTAGACATGGCCGGTGTACAAAACAACAACAATAACCCACCTCAAAACAATAATAATAACAATAACAATCCACCTTTCAACAACAATAATAACAACAACAATGAGCCCCTACCGGATAATCGCCTGATGATTGAACTTCTGCAAGCACGTGTAGATGGTAACAATGATCCAATTGTCATACCCGCAATTGCAGCCAACAATTTTGAGCTCAAATCTGACTTTATCCAGATGGTCTCTGCTCAACCATTCTTGGGGCGTACCATTGATGATCCGCATGACCACATCAAGAGATTCTTGCAACTCACCAATACGGTCAAATTCAATGGTGTTCCACAAGAGGTAATCCGTTTACAACTTTTTCCCTTTTCTTTAGAGGGACAAGCCCGGCATTGGCTTGCTAAGGAACCGCCACAGAGTATTCTTACGAGGACGGATTTGGAGACCAAGTTTATCAACTACTTTTTCCCACCCTCTCGTACTACCGCTTTGCGGAATGAAATTATCAATTTTGAACAAAAGTACGATGAGTCGTTTAGTGAATCATGGGACCGTTTCAAAGACCTTTTGAGAAAATGCCCACAACGTGGTTTTACCAAAGTGCACCAAATTAATACTTTTTATAATGGTTTAAACATGAATGACCAAGATTCACTAAACAGTGCCTCGGGGGGTAATCTTTTGGCTAAGACTTCCAATGCTGCTTGGGATATCATCGAGAATAAGTCTCGTGTGCAAACCAAGAGTGTTCGGACCAATGTCGCTAGTGCTAGTACTAGTGACAGCGATAAGCGACTTGAAAAAATCACTGCGCTTCTTGAATCGCTTGCTACCCAAACCGCTAGCAACACCAACAGCATCAACGCTAAAAACGCTAAAGACGCTCAAGTCAATGCTGTTAGCCAACCATGTGAGATATGCGGGGGTCCTCACTCTTACACTACTTGTACTGCCACCCAAGACTACCCTTCTGAGAATGTGAATGCAGCATACGGTACCTATCCTCAACCCGCTTATCAAGCCCGCCCTCAAGGTGACCGCAACCTGCTTAGCTACCGCTCAAACAACTATCTCTCACCACCCGGTTTTACTCCTAACAATCCAAACCAACAACAAAACCTCAACCGCCCTCCTCAACAACAACAACAACAATCTCGTGGACCATACATACCACCTCACAAACAACAACAACCACCTCAAAGAAACAACCAAGTTTACCAGCAACCTGCTTATCAACCACCCACATACAATGCTCCTCCCAACCAACCCACCGCTTTACACCAAGAAGTGGAAACCTACATGAGGACTAACGATGTTATCGTGGGAAATCTTCAGCGGGAAGTGCTCAACTTGAAAGCAGACCTGGTGAAACAAGGGAACGATCTGAGAGCTGATATGAGAAACACTTTGGATAGTCAAACGAATGACTTAAAGAATATGATGGCTAGTTTCTTCCAAGGTAATCAACCCTCTTCTTCGGGTACTCTTCCGAGTAACACCGTTGCGAATCCAAGAGGGGAGATGAAAGCAATCACCACTCGCAGTGGCAAAGGTACCAAGGAACCCGAGCTTCCTATACCTCCACCGGTGGTTGTGACTAAGGAGAACGAGTCACCTGCTCCTATTCCTCATCCTTCTCCTTCTACCCCTCCTCCACCCAAGGATGTGAGTGATCCTATTCTCCCAAAGCCTTCCTCTTCTTCCGATATACCTTATCCTTCAAGGTTGAGGAAAGAGAAGCTCAAAAGCAAGGACGATATTCAGGTTTCGAACTTTCTAAAAATGTTTAAACAATTGAATTTTAACATCTCCTTCACTGAGGCTCTCGCTCACATGCCTAAGTACGCAAAAATGTTCAAAGATCTTCTTAGCGACAAGGAGAAACTTCTTGATATTGCTAACACCCAACTTAATGAGAATTGCTCTGCAGTGCTCTTAAGGAAATTGCCAACCAAGCTTGGTGATCCGGGTCGTTTCTTAATCCCTTGTAACTTCCCAGGAGTTGAGAATTGCATGGCCCTAGCCGATCTAGGTGCCAGTATTAATCTAATGCCTCTAAGCGTTTGGAAGCAATTATCTCTCCCCGAGCTAGTCCCCACCAAAATGACTTTGGAATTAGCTAACCGTACGGTTGCTTATCCAGTGGGGATAGCCGAAGACGTCTTTGTAGGAGTCGACAAATTCACTTTTCCTGCCGATTTCGTCGTCGTCGACTACGAGATGGACCCTCGTGTGCCATTAATTGTTGGTCGTCCATTCTTGAGGACCGGTCGCACTCTCATCGATGTTGAAGCCGGTGAGCTTATCATGAGAGTGGGCGACGATAAAATCGTCTTCAACATGGGAAAGTTGTCTAAACAACCTTATTCATACGAGAGTGTTAATTGTATTGACGTTCTGGATGAGGCTTGTGAAGAACACTTTATTGATGCTTGTAAAAATATTCCTACCTCTCTTCCCAATGTTGAGACCGTTTCCTCTATTGATTCATCACTGTCTCTATTTGGAGAAAGTGATTTCTTTTGCAAAGATCTTGAAGCCACCATGGGAGATGTGAACTTAGCAAATGACGGTTCTCCCACAGATTGGGATGAAGACATGCATTTCTTTGAAAACCTTCTCAAAGAAGACAATCTTTCTCCACCATCTCCCACGGTTATTGCTATCGATGCTCCGACTTTGAAAACGCCTCCCATCGAAAATCTTCCGAATTTAGAACTTAAAGAGTTGCCACCCCATCTCGAGTACGTGTTCCTTGAAGAAAACAAGAAGTCGCCTGTCATCATTGCGAAGGACTTGAAAGAAGAAGAAAAATCTCGCCTCATCGCCGTGCTTAAAGATCATAAGAAGGCAATTGCTTGGAAAATTTTCGATATCCGCGGAATTGATCCGACCTTTTGTACTCACAAGATTCTCATGGAAGATGACTTTAAACCCGCAATCCAGAGCCAAAGAAGGGTTAATCCTAAAATTCATGACGTCATCAAACAAGAGGTTATCAAACTTCTAGATGCCGGCTTGATTTACCCTATTTCGGATTCACCGTGGGTAAGTCCCGTCCATTGTGTGCCCACGAAGGGCGGAATAACCGTTGTTCCCAATGAACACAACGAGTTGATTCCCACTCGTCTCGTTACTGGGTGGAGAGTTTGTATTGATTATCGCAAGCTCAATGATGCCACGAGAAAAGATCACTTTCCTCTTCCTTTCATGGATCAAATGCTCGAGCGTCTAGCTGGTAATGACTATTACTGCTTCTTAGACGGTTTCTCCGGGTATTTTCAAATTCCCATCGATCCCAAGGACCAAGAAAAGACCACATTCACTTGTCCCTATGGAACATTTGCTTACAAACGCATGCCTTTTGGTTTATGTAATGCTCCTGGGACGTTCCAAAGGTGTATGATGGCTATCTTCCATGACATGGTGGAAGACACTATGGAAGTATTCATGGATGATTTCTTGGTTTATGGCGATTCTTTCTCTGCTTGCCTTGCCAATTTAGAATGTATGCTTAAGCGGTGTGAAGACACTCGCCTTGTTCTTAATTGGGAAAAATGCCATTTCATGGTAAAAGAGGGCATCGTGCTAGGACATAAGATCTCCAAAGCCGGTCTTGAAGTAGACCGTGCTAAAGTCGATGTTATCGCTAAGTTGCCTCCACCTTCAACCGTGAAGGGTGTGAGAAGTTTTCTCGGTCATGCGGGCTTTTACCGTCGATTCATCAAAGATTTTTCTCAAATCGCTCGCCCGATGACCCACCTCTTGGAAAAAGATACTCCTTTTATCTTTTCCAAAGAGTGTCTTGAAGCCTTCAATTTGCTTAAGGATAAGCTAACTAAGGCACCCGTCTTGGTTACCACTAATTGGGAGCTGCCTTTCGAGTTGATGTGCGATGCTAGTGACTTTGCTATTGGAGCGGTTCTGGGACAAAGAGTGAACAAACACTTCCAACCGATCCATTACGCTAGCAAGACAATGACGGGGGCCCAATTGCATTATACGACAACCGAAAAAGAGCTTTTAGCTGTTGTCTATGCTTTTGAAAAGTTCTGCCCCTATCTTGTCCTTTCCACCACAATCGTTTACACCGATCATTCCGCGTTGAAGTACTTGTTAACTAAACAAGACTCCAAACCAAGACTTCTTCGCTGGGTTTTGCTACTCCAAGAATTTAAAATCGAAATTCGCGATAAAAAAGGAGCTGAAAACCTAGCCGCGGATCATCTCAGTAGACTTGAGGATCCTTACCAGGGGGATCATCCGAACAAAGAAATCAATGATTCTTTTCCCTTGGAGACCTTAATTTCTATCAACTCGACTGCTGATGAAACCCCGTGGTTTGCGGACATTGCAAACTACTTGGCGGGTGGAATTCTCGTTGGCGGGCTAACATCCCAGCAAAATAAAAAGTTCTTCAAAGACATTAAGACTTACTTTTGGGATGACCCGTATCTTTTCAAACAATGTGCCGACTTGATTCTTCGCCGATGTGTTGATGGACCGGAAGCTTTATAAATCCTTGACGCTTGCCACAAAGGACCCACCGGTGGTCACTTTGGTCCCAACTACACCGCTAAAAAAGTGTTTGACTCGGGATTTTATTGGTCCACCATTTACCGTGATGCTCACGAAATGGTTAAACATTGTGATGCTTGCCAAAAACAAGGCAAGATCACACATAAAGACGAGATGCCTCAGAATTTCATACAAGAATGTGAAATCTTTGATGTTTGGGGTATCGAATTTATGGGGCCATTCCCTTCTTCTAAAGGAAACAAATACATCCTTGTAGCCGTTAACTACGTCTCCAAATGGGTTGAAGCCAAAGCTTTACCCACTAATGACGCAAGGGTGGTTTGTAACTTTTTGAAATTGCTATTCGCTAGATTCGGTGTGCCTCGTGCCATTATTAGTGATCGCGGGACTCATTTTTGCAATGACTAATTTGCTAGAGTCATAGCTAAGTACGGTGTAAATCATCGTCTTTCCACCGCCTACCACCCACAAACTAATGGCCAGGCTGAAATATCCAACCGAGGATTAAAGCGAATTCTGGAACAAACCGTGGGAGAGCATCGTGCCTCATGGGCTGATAAACTTGATGATGCTTTGTGGGCTTTTCGTACCGCATACAAGACTCTGATTGGTTGTACACCATATCGTCTCGTTTACGGGAAAGCGTGCCACCTCCCCATTGAGTTGGAGCACAAGGCTTACTGGGCCTTGAAGTGGGCTAATTTCAACATCAACAAAGCCGGTGACCTACGCAAGATCCAACTTAATGAGCTGAATGAACTCCGGAATGAGGCTTATGAAAATTCTTTGATCTATAAGGAAAATACTAAGCTCATTCACGACTCCAAGATTAAGAACCGAGAGTTCCAAGTTGGAGACAAAGTTTTACTCTTTAACTCTCGGTTGAAAATCTTTTCGGGCAAGCTGAAATCTCGTTGGTCCGGCCCATTCACCATTGCCCAAATTTTTCCATATGGTACTCTCGAGCTCGCTCAACCTAATGGACCGAATTTTAAGGTGAATGGCCAACGAGTGAAATTGTACTTTGGTGAGGACATCTCTCATGAGATGATTCCATCCCTCACCACGTTTCCCATAAACTAATTTTGGGTCGAGTCAGGCTCGTGACTCGGTTATCAAAAACAAGCGCTCCTCGGGAGGCAACCCGAGTATCTATCCTTTTCCGTTTTAACCTCGTAAGTGTAGGGGGACCTACATAGGTGTTTGTATTTGTGTGGTGATGTGATTACAGGGGTAACTGCACTCTTGGAATCTTTGAAGAACCGTGCTCCCGTGTTATCCGAAATCCGGTTCTATCTCTCAACTATCGTGATTCAATTTTCTTCATACTCACATTTGAAATTGATCACTTTAGTCGTCTCTTCCTTAACTTGAGTTAACCAACGTGCACAATGTCATAAGTGTAGGGGAGACTTTTCCCACATGCTTAAACATTAAGGACAATGTTTATCTTAAGTGTAGGGGGACTTCTATCGAAGTTTTAAGTGGACTTTTCCATGAAAATGCCTTCATTTAACCGGAAAATCATATTTTTCAAATTTTTTATTAACTTTGGCCATTTAGTCGTAATTTTTAAATTTTTATCATTGCTTTCATATGTATATATCCCGCAATAAAGTCAAAAATATTAATAAAGTGGTGTAGCTAGTTTAGAAGTCTTTGACATATTAGGCCCGTTGCGATTATTTTGACTCAACCCGAATAGACTTATCTAAGTTTATTCTAGCTAGTATCCTTAACCATGTAGACCTTAATTGGTTTATTAGGCTAAGCATCCACGAGTCTCATTACTTGAGATTTTAAATTGTGGAGAACGAGAAATGATAGAGTCAATTATAAGTCGGTATTCCTACACAAGCTCACTTGGTGTAATTATTTGCCTATTCTCCCATCACTTGCTAATAAATTATCTGCAATAAGTAAGGTCGTACGATTTGAAAAGTTACTTAGCTTCTAGCCCAAGATCGTTTAAAAGTTGCTCGGTAATGATAAGAGTTCATAGCCAAGGCATAACTTATGAAGCGGGGGGCGAAGATTGGCGAGTCCGAAAAGGCCCTAACAAGGCATGAGGATTCCATTTTATTGCTGAAGATCCAAAGTGATGTGAAAAGTATTATTCCCAAAATCAATATGAAGGATCAAGACTCACGACGAAAAGCAATCAACTCCCATAAAGATCATGGAGAAGTCTATCCGAAAAGACCCTAACAAGGTATGAGGATAAATAGATCCAAGTCCGAAAAGGAGGCGGATCGTTGTATCTCAAAATCCCAATTAGAGATTGAAGAAATAATCATGAATTCGTGGTCAACAAAGTTGGAGTACCCCTCAAAAGTCTCCAAGTGAAGAAACTCTATTAACGAAGAGAAGACCATTATCTCAAGAACGTCTCTTGAAGATATGAAGTATGAAGTACATGCCAAATATCGGCCCGAGAAAGGTCTCAAATCGTGAACCAAGTTATGCCAAGATATGAACTTTTTGATATCCCGGGAAGCAGTTTTAAGAGATTTTGTCCTTTAGCTAACTTTTGATCAAATCATCCTACTTTGCTTTCAGCCCTAATAAACTATCGAAATAAGTCCAAAAATGCATCTTCATGATCATTCTAAGACAAAAATAAAATATAAGAGATACACCTAGGAATAAGGGAGTTTAAGCATATAATTAAGCCATGTGTGTAAGTGTTTGAATTGCTAACTTATAATAACAATGATCTCATTTTTAAGCTTAGTTTGGGGAACGTGAAACTTGAGGGTGATAAATCTTCGCAGCACTGAAGCCCTAATGTAAGTCCTTGATCTCTTTGCAAGTTATTTCCATCCTTTTGTTTACTTTAAAGTTTTGATTTCTCTTAGTACTATAATTTTTGTTTAGTAGTATATTAATAAAGCCAAGGTTGATTGATTATGAAAAAAGTGTAAATCTGCTTTATCGCTAAGCATTGCATGAGGGCATGGCAATGGTTAAGTGTAGGGGATTTGATAGGTGTGAAAACACCCATCCTTTTACCACTTAATTCTGGCTAAAACGAGACCAAAACACGTATTTAATATCATTTGTTTGGAATTATGCGTGGTTTTTGTGTTTATTGTGTTTTCAGAGTCAACCGGATGAATATTGAAGAAAACATGGGATTGCACGGGTTTTATCGAGGAAAAAGACTCAAGACGAAGTCTATTGTCCAAGAGATGCAAAAGATTTGAAGTCATTGTGCCTATTTGAAGATTTATCGAAGAATAGAGCCAAAGATGGAAGATTCATATATGTCGAAGAACTCAAGTCTATTAAACAAAAGATTATAAGACGAGTTGGAATTATTCACCGACACTTCTCAAAATCCAAAGTCGGAAATGTTTATTTAAAGAAACGTGAAGACTAAAGAATAAAGAAGAAAAGAAGCCCAAACAAAAGCCCATTCACAAAGCCCACATCACACGCCTTTATATATGATTCTACTTCACAAATTTGGAGGACTTAGTTAGTTTTTCATTTTTCTAGTTTTAGAAAGAGAAAGTTCCAAACTTTCTCTCACTAAACTTTTTCTTTGTTTTCATCTTTTAAATTTAAGCTTTCTTTGATCTTTGTACTTTGGATTTCATTAATCTTATTCAAGTTAAGCTTTTAAGTTCTTTAATCTTCTTCTACTTTTCTTAGTTTACCTAAATCCTTGATCCGATTGTTTAATTCCATACGATTTGGATCTGTGGATGAGTTCGTGATCAAAGTTTGATCTTTCTTGTTTCTTTTTAAGCTTTCACACGTATAAGTTATAGGCCTTTTATGCTTATTGGCTTATTGCTTGTTTTAGCTTATTGGTTTTCGGATTTCATCAAAGTTTTTAATCATTCAAAATCTTCGTTTTTAAAGTTTATGATCACATGTTTTTAAAAGTTGTCGAATTTAAGCTTTTTAAGTAATTTAAGTTTCGGATTACTTAGCTTATTGATTTTGCTTATTGAGCTTTTTAAGTTGCCACCAATTTCGGAACAAAATTGCTCCCATCGCAATCCAAGGGTTTTTATACATTCCGACGGGTACTTATTTTGATCGCAATAACCCTCAAGGGTTCTACTTTGTGGTCGGTTGGTAATTCCCCCTTATTCCGATCTAGATTGCGATCGCTTATTGCGATCGCACATTCCGACGGGACTAAGGTCCTTTTTGAGTCGAAACTCTTGCCAATTTTTATTTACGATATTCCGATCTGACTTTCCGATCGAGACATCATTCCGATAGCTTGATCTTAATTATTCCAATGGCAACAAACATGAACATTCCGATGGACTCCACTTTGACATTCCGATGGGGTGTTTTAATTATATTCTGATGCTTAAGTCTTTGATGCATTCTGATAGAAATAATTTTCAATATTCCGATAGAACAAGTTTTTAAGTATTAGTTCAATTAAGTTTTCAAAGTATTTGTCTAATCTTGTCTTCTCGTTTTCAAGTATTCAGTTTTAAACTTGTCAATCTAGTTTAATCTTTTAAAAGCTTTAATTTTACTCTTCGACACTTACTTATTTGTCATTAGGTCAAAATAGATAAACAAACCAAAACCTTTTTTATTAACCAAGAACAAATCATTCCACTTAGAGCCGTGATCAATTTGAGGAGATACCGAGAACTTAAATCCGAACCATAGCAATATCTTGTATCAATGCCTCTAATTAAATGGTAATGGGTAGGAGGGATCAGCTCCTTGTGAAGGATGCAAGGCACACACCACATTCACCATGAAATCCTGACTGATACTGTAACTAGGATGCACCCATACGCCCCACATGATAATATAATAATAATGGCTAAATAAACTGAAAGGGACGCCACGAGCTATCACTCCGCCGTGGTGAAGTCATAACACTAGTGCCTCTAGTGTTATGGTTATGGTACCTCCATAACTAGGTGAAACTGGCATGCATGTATATGGCTAAGGTAACTAATAAAACATAAGCATTTAATATGTAACAACTGGAGAAACAGTGGGCTGCATACGGGAAATCCTAATAAAGGAAGAGATTGTCATTACTAAAGGACGGGAAATCCGTACCTTGTGTCCAGTAGAATCTAACGAAAATGCTGAAGAACCTACTCCGCCTTCACGGATAATACTACATAAGAATGGGAACGTGTATGAGTTGTCTAAATTTCATGCGTTTTACTAGTTTTGTGTGTTCTTAACTTATTATTCATGTTATGTCATGTTGTAACTAATTTAAGGGTAAATCTGTAGTTATTCTTGTATTTTGTTGTTTATTATTCATGAAGTATGGTATTATAATACTTGTATTGTAATACTAAATAACTTTCTAAAAATAGCAGGTTTCCATAAATTGTAAGTTTCTAAAAATAGAAAGTTTCCAAAAATAGTAAGTTTCCATATTAGAAATAAACTGGATTACTAACGTCAAGTAAAGTATAATTAGTAAAATACAAGTCATGGTTCAAGTATTATAGCTTATTAATTAAATAACTTGGTTAATTAATTAAACTATACATTATAAGAATTTAATTAAAATACATGTTTTAATTAAATTAAGCTAAGTAAAATACTTTAGGTTATACATTAAATATTAATTTTAATATTTAACCTAAGTCATGCATTTAATAAAATTAAATAGTCTTGAAATAATTTAGTTAAACATATTTTCTAATTTTAATATTTTCCCGAAACCTGAACCCGTGTTTTAAAATTAACCCGAGCCCGTACCCGTGTTCCACATATAAGCCGAGCCAAACACCCTTGACAGTGGCTACCCGCCCTAGCCGGTTGCCACTGTCCGAGTGGTTTACCCGCTGCCGAGCCACGGCTAGCCGTTGTCTGGATCCGTTCCCACCGGTTCACACCGGTTCACAGCCGGTTCACACCGGTTCGTGACCGGTTCCCATTGTTTTTGTTGAACCGAGCCATACCGAGACCTTAGTGGTCTCGGTAAGCCTCAAAACCACATCAAAACCCACCCCCGACTCGCGGTCAGGGTCCTCATCGTGCGTCCGAGCCAAACCAACCCAAACCAAGACCCCTTGTGGTCTCGGTGGTGGTGATGAAGACAAGTCGAGACCCCCTTGTGGTCTCGGTTGTGTCTCAGCCAAACCACAAACACCAAAACACCCCCTTTTAGTCATGTTTTAATTAATCCCCGTGTTTTCTTGATTTGTTTTTAAGATTATCTAAATGAATGTCATGATTTCATAAAAAAATTAATAAGAAAAGAAAGGTTTTGATTATACCGAATGCGTAAAAGAAAAGGTTATGATCACGAAAATGTACACACAAAGAATCAAGTAGAAAAATAGTTTGGTTCATTCTTGGTGGTGACCTATGGCCGGCGGCAAGAGAGGAAAAGGAGGCAAGGGTGAACTTTTTCTATAACCTAAAATAATGACTAATAATTTCCTGTGTTTAGTTATTATTTGGTTTAACATGGGTCATAGGCCAAAGCCCATATCTTCCTTTCTTGCTTTCCTAGCTGCGACCTAAAGGGAGCTCAACAGGGAACCCGTAATTTTTCTAAGATAAATATTATGTCGTGTACGTTCATGTTTTATTTATCGTGAATTTATATGTTGTGGACGTAACACATTTATAATATATACGAAATTACATGTTATTAAATATCGTGACACGTGAATTATATTATAAATGGAAAGTTTTAAATTTATCGTATTTTCGTGTGTTCACTGTTCATATGTATTGTTCATAATATTTTTATGCGGGTTTTACAACTCTTCCCCTCTAAAAGAACAATTCGTCCTCGAATTGTAGAAAACATAAACTGAAATAAACATACCCGAATTAGAACTGGAAATGAGGGTAAGAAGTCTGTATAGACTCTTCCGTCTCCTAAGTGGCTTCCCGCTCAGGAGGATCCCTCCAGAGGATTTTGACAAAAGGGATCGTCTTCCTCCGCATGATACGATCTTGTCGCTCAAGAACTCTCTCGGGTTCCTCGACATATAAAAGATCCTCTCGAATCTTATCAAGCGGATACTGGACAACATGAACTGGATGATAGTTGTATCCTCTGAGTAAGGACACATGGAACACGTTGTGAACGTGTGATAGCTGAGGCAGTAATGCTAAACGATATGACACTTTACCAACGCGTTCTAAGATGTCGAAAGGTCCGATGAAGCGAGGACTGAGCTTCCCTTTGATTCCAAAACGTTTAACTCCCCGTGCAGGTGATACCTTAAGGAAAACGTGATCACCCACGTTGAAAGATACATCTCTACGACGTTTATCAGCATAGCTCTTCTGGCGAGCACGAGCCTCCTGAATCTTCGCCTTAGCGTCAACGACCTTATCATTGGTCACCTCAATCATCTCTGGACAATCAATTAGTCGTTCGCCCACCTGATCCTAGCAGATTGGGGCGCGACACTTTCTACCATACAACATCTCAAAAGGTGCACACTTGATGCTAGCGTGCCATCTGTTGTTGTATGCAAACTCCACTAGATAGATATAATCATCCCAGCTTCCTGTCCATTCTAGAGCACACGCCCGTAACATGTCCTCCAATGTCTGAATGGTACGTTCCGACAGTCCGTCTGTCTGAGGATGAAAGGCAGTGCTGAGCTTAAGTCTGGTGCCCCAATATTTCTGCAGACTCTGTCAGAAACGTGATGTGAAACGGTGATCTCTGTCAAAGATGGTTTCTTATGGAGTACCATGCAGTCTCATGATCTCCTTCTGAAAAGTGTTTGCTAGTTTGCTGACCGGATGCTCCTTGCGGATCGGTAGAAAATGAGTCGATTTAGTCAATCTATCCACAATAACCCAGATGGCATCGTTCTTCCACTGAGTCACAGGAAGACCAGTAACAAAATCCATGGAGATTTTTTCCCACTTCCATGCTGGAATATCTAATGGTTGTAGTAAACCACTAGCTCGCTGGTGTTCGATCTTAACCTGCTGGCAGATCATACATTTAGAAACGAAGGTAGCAACATCCTGCTTCATACCACTCCACCAAAAATGTTTCTTGATGTCGTGGTACATCTTGGTAGAACCAGGATGTATGGTAAATAGAGAGCTGTGAGCTTCAGTCAGCACAGCTTCCCTGAGTGTAGAGTCATTAGGAACCACTAGTCTAGTGACCTGCCATAAGATATCGTCATCATCAACACGAAACTCCGTCTGCTGATCAAGGTTCTGAATAATAGCCCAAATCTTACCATCGTCCTTCTGAGCTTCCTTGATCCTAGAATATAAGTCTGGTTCTACTCTAAGATTAGCCCAGTAACCGTGCTGTCCTCGTACACAAAACTCAATATCAGTCATTTCTAGGTCACGGATGATCTTCTTTGCAATCCAGATGCCAGCAATCATACCCGACCTTCTGCTTAGAGCGTCTGCCACCACATTCGCCTTACCAGGATGGTACTGAATGTTGGTGTCGTAATCCTTCAATAGCTCTAACCAACTCCTCTGTCTCATGTTCAGTTCCTTCTGGGTGAAGATGTACTTTAGATTCTTGTGATCGGTGAATATGTCACATGATTCACCATACAAATAATGTCTCCAGATCTTCAATGCGAAAACAACTGCTACAAGCTCCAAATCATGAGTAGGATAGTTTTCTTCATAAGGTTTCAGATGTCGTGATGCGTATGCAATAACCTTCCCATGTTGCATGAGAACACAACCTAGACCCTTTCCTGAAGCGTCATTATAGATCTGAAATCCACCTGAGCCAGATGGGAGAGTAAGAATAGGTGCAGTCACCAACTTCTGTTTAAGATCTTCAAAGATCTTCTCTCGTTCTTCCGTCCAGATGAATTTCTCTCCTTTCCTCATCAGCTTAGTCAAAGGTAAGGCTAGTCGTGAAAAGTTCTCTACAAACATGCGGTAGTAGCCAGCTAAACCCAGAAAACTTCTGACCTCTATCACAAATGTAGGTCTCAACCATTTGGTGATAGCTTCGACCTTTGTAGGATCCATGGTGATCCCTTCTGCAGATACAATATGGCCCAGAAATGCCACCTTGCTTAACCAGAACTCACACTTGGAGAACTTGGCATACAGCTGCTTTTGACGAAGAATCTACAAGACTGTACGAAGGTGTTCCTCATGTTCCTCCTTGGATTTGGAGAAAATCAGGATGTCATCAATGAACATGATAACGAACTTGTCCAGAAACTCATGGAAGACACGGTTCATCAAATCCATGAAGACTGCTGGATCATTTGTGAGTCCGAATGGCATGACTACGAACTTGTAGTGCCCATAACATGTACGGAAAGTAGTCTTAGAAATATCCTGCTCTTTAACCGTAACTGACGGTAGCCAGACCTCAGATCGATCTTGGAGAAATACTTGGCGCCCTGAAGTTGATCAAAAAGGTCATCAATTCGCGGCAAAGGGTAATGATTCCTAATCGTGATCTTGTTCAGCTCACGATAGTCTATACACAAACGCATGCTGCCGTCTTTCTTCTTTGGCGATGCACTGGGACGGATGAAACCTCATTCTAGAAGTTCTTGCAGCTGATCTTTTAATTCTTTAAGCTCTATTGGAGCCATGCAATAAGGAGCTTTGGAAATTGGCTATGTTCCTGGGATGAGCTCAATACCAAACTCGACTTCACGAACAGGTGGTATGCCCGGAAGTTCATCAGGAAAGATGTCAGGGAATTCTGACACAATAGGCTGATCTTAGATCCATGGAGACTCGGCATTAATGTCATGAATATTGGTTATAAAGCCCTGATAGTCGTGTGTTAGTAATGCGCACGCCTCCATGGATGAAATAATTTTTACCGACCTCCCTGGCAGAAAACCATGGTGTATGTACTCTGTAGATTTAACATCACCGAAGATAACTCGATAAGTATGGCAGTCAATTGTAGCCTGGTGTTTGGATAACAAGTCCATGCCCAAAATCAAGTCAAAGTCGCACATGTCCAAAGGAAGTGCGTCAACTCTGTGGATCTTATCATCAAATTCTAGGGGAATATCTCTATACACCTGGGTGATTCGTACAGAGTCCTTAAGTGGTGTGGAAAGGCATAAGGCATTATCTAATGGGATAGGGGAAATCCTAACACGTACAGAAAAAGTAGTGGATATGACTGAATGAGTCGCTCCAGTATCAAATAGAATGCATGCTGCCAAACCATTCATAAAGAGACTCCCAGTGATGGTACCTGAAGTCTTGTTCGCCTGATCTCTAGTAGTAGTGAACATGCGACCAGAAGTAGGAGGTGGTTTGGTGTCGGCATGTCCAGAGGTACCTTCTATCTCACCTTGGTGACAATCCTTCTATTGATGTCCTTGTTGGCCACACTTGAAACAACCACCAGTACCTTGACGACAAACGCCAGAATGTCTACGCGAACAAGTAGGACAGACAGGATGCATGAATCCTCTAGCAAGCGTCCTAGCTAGCTGAGAGCCTGTTTCAGGATTAGATGTATGAGATATAATAATGATTACATAGAAGGTATAATAATTACCAGATGAGGTAGAACGGTTAGGCTGTGAACCTCTATGGTCCTGATCCCTGCCGTTGTTGTTGTTCCTGAATATGAGTTGTTGGAGTGTCAGAATACCATAACATAAGATAGTTTATCATGAAAGAAGGTAAATGTAGGGACATGCTGTTGTTCGAGTTATTGCCATTGTTACGGTAATTATCATTACCGCCATGCCTCTCTGAACCAGAACGGTCGTTGGTCTGACCGTTTCCCTTAGATGCTTGCTGTTGAGCGATCGTAGGCTTACGGTCGTCAGTCTTCTGTCTGAAATGTAAAGTTGAATAGAGGATGATATGAAAAATGACAACACTAATAGAAATGAATGGTCTACAATTGGTGATTGAAGATACCTCTTCACTGTTCGATCATCGCCAAACTCCTTTCGTTCATGAAGCATCTCAAGCTTTCGGGTTGCATCGGCCACTTGTGCCACTGTAGTGAACGTAGCACAAACCAAATTGTTGGCAACCGAAGTGCGAAGAGCCCAGCGAAACTTCTTATTTTTCTCCTCAGCAGTACCAGCTGTTGCTCCCAAGAAACCAGCTAAACGGAGAAACCTCTACATGAATTCGTTGATCTTCTCTCCAGCAACCTGTCGGATATTATGATAATCCCTCTTAAGCTTCTCCTGCTCAGCATGAGGGAAGTACAAATCAAGGAAGAGCTCCTTAAACTGGTCCCAAGTCAACAGTGCAACCCAATTATCGCCACCATTGGACTGCTTGACAAACTTCCACCACTGCAGCACATCACCTTCAAACTTATAGCAAGCCAGTCTTACCTTTAAAACACCGTCATAACCCATCGCATCGAATATCTTCTCGATGTGAGAAATCAAAGCTTCAACCTCGTTGGGGGTATCAGTCTGCTCAAACGAACGGGGTCGTTGTTTGTTGAATCGCTCCAACCAAGTCATAAGGGTAACAGGTGGTGGTGGTGGTGGAGGATTATTGTTGTAGTGTTTCTCAGGATGAGGGACAAATTGAACGCCCTGAGCTTGAATTTCAGCATGAACTTCGTCCCTGATTTCATTGCGACGTTGGGGAAGGATGGCTTGCAAAGCTGCATTGACAGTTGCAGCCAATTCTTGAGCATTGCATGTGTTCACCATCTGACAGTTTAAAACAGTATGCATAATAAATAATAAGTCTGATAAAATATGACATGAGTAGAAAATGCATGAACAGTGTATAAAACATGAATTTTATTTATGATGCAATAAAACAGTTTTAAAATGCATGGTAAAATTAAATATGAGGATATGTCCATGAGTGAACGCCTATGGGTAGGTTCACAAAACAAAAAGGGCAAGTGTGGACGCCTATGGGTCGGTCCACTAAACGAACAAAATGTTTCGATAAAAACACATGCGACTAAATAGGGTCAGACCTGTACTAACCATTACTTAGTTAAAATTCCTACGACAATGAGATGAATGCATGAAATGAATACATAAAATGAAAATGAAATGAATGCATGAAAACCAACTGTCAGTTCTTGGAAGACGGTGGTGACTACCTGTAAGTCACAAGTCATGTTTTATAGAGCTACAGGTCGAAACCTTGGGCTCTGATACCATAATTGTAACACCCCATTTGTTAAGATGGAATGCTACAGTAAAATATGGCGTGTCATCAAGCATACAAGGTAAATTTCTAAACATTCATGACCATAAATAGAAATACCGGAAACAACATCGGTAGTCTAAGTAACTCGCACACAAGCAATATTAAGTACTGAACATGAAAGGACTAAACAATGTCCAAATGAAGTAAAGTATGAGAAAGTAGGAACAAATGCATAAGGTAAAAGAGGCTTTAGCGTCCATCCGAATGCACATACTATTTGGATCCTACTTGCGACCTTAGGTACCTGCCGTATGGGAACATGGGAATTGAAAACGGCTGAGCATAACGCCTAGTGCACGGATATACAATAAAGCATAGAACATAGAGTAATGAAATCATAAAAGAGCATATAAAGCATGAAAAGCAGCGGAAATGAATAAGTCCTGGGAAACCTAGATTTATGCCATGTTTACTGGTTTTAGTTCTGAAAACATAGCTTATGTTACTTATGAAAATTTGTATTAGTTAAATAGACCAAAAGCCAATATAGGTCATGAGGTCAACAACGTGCATGAATACTTGGAGGGATGACCTCGTCATATAATTAGAGGGGATGCCTCTAATTAAATGGTAATGGGTAGGAGGGGTCATCTCCTTGTGAAGGATGCAAGGAACACACCACATTCACCATGAAATCCTGACTGACACTGTAACTAGGATGCACCCATACGCCCCACATGATAATATAATAATAATGGCCAAATAAACTGAAAGGGACGCCACGAGCTATCACTCTGCCGTGGTGAAGTCATAACACTAGTGCCTCTAGTGTTGTGGTTATGGTACCTCCATAACTAGGTGAAACTGGCATGCATGTATATGGCTAAGGTAACTAATAAAACATAAGCATTTAATCTGTAACTATTGGGGAAAACAGTTAGCTACATAAGGGAAATCCTAATAAAGGAAAAGATTGTCCTTAGTGAAGGACGGAAAATCCGTACCTTGTGTCCAGTAGAAGCTAACGGAAATGCTGAAGAACCTACTCCGCCTTGACGGATAATACTACATAAGAATGGGAACGTGTATGAGTTGTCTAAAGTACATGCATTTTACTGGTTCTGTGTGTTCTTAACTTATTATTCATGTTAAGTCATGTTGTAACTGATTTAAGTGTAAATTTGTAGTTATTCTTGTATTCTGTTGTTTATTATTCATGAAGTATGGTATTATAATACTTGTATTGTAATACTAAGTAACTTTCTAAAAATAGCAGGTTTCCATAAATAGTAAGTTTCTAAAAATAGAAAGTTTCCAAAAATAGTAAGTTTTCATAATTAGAAATAAACTGGATTATTAACGTCAAGTAAAGTATAATTAGTAAAATACAAGTCATGGTTCAAGTATTATAGCTTATTAATTAAATAACTTGGTTAATTAATTAAACTATACATTATAAGAATTGATTTAAAATACATGTTTTAATTAAATTAAGCTAAGAAAAATACTTTAGGTTATACATGAAATATTAATTTTAATATTTAACCAAAGTCATGCATTTAATTAAATTAAATAGTCTAGAAATAATTTAATTAAACATATTTTCTGATTTTAATATTTTTCCAAAACCCGAACCCGTGTTTTAAAATTAACCCGAGCCCGTACCCGTGTTCCACATATAAGCCGAGCCAAACACCCTTGACAGTGGCTACCCAGCCTAGCCGGTTGCCACTGTCCGAGTGGTTTACCTGCTGCCGAGCCACGGCTAGCCGCTGTCGGGCTCGGTTCCCACCGGTTCACAGCTGGTTTACACCGGTTCGTGACCGCTTCCCACTATTTTTGTTGTACCGAGCCATACCAAGACCCTAGTGGTCTCGGTTAGCCTCAAAACCACATCAAAACCCACCCCCGACTCACGGTCAAGATCCTCATCATGCGTCTGAGCCAAACAAACCGATACTGAGACCCCTTGTGGTCTCGGTGCTGGTGATGAAGATAAGCAGAGACCCCCTTGTGGTCTCGGTTGTGTCTCGACGAAACCATAAACACCAAAACACCCCTTTTAGTCATGTTTTAATTAATCCCCATGTTTTCTTGATTTGTTTTTAAGATTAGTTAAATAAATGTCATGAATTCATAAAAGAATTAATAAGAAAAGAAAGGTTTTGATTATGCCGAATGCGTGAAAGAAAAAGTTATGATCACGAACACGTACACACAAAGAATTAAGTAGCAAAATCGTTCGGTTCGTTCTTGGTGGTGACATATGGCCGGCGGCAAGAGAGGCAAAGGAGGCAAGGATGAACTTTTTCTGTAACCTAAAATAATGACCAATAATTACTTGTGTTTAGTTATTATTCGGTTAAACATGGGTCATGGGCCAAATCCCATCTCTTCCTTTCTTTCTTTCCAAGCCGCGGCCTAAAGGGAGCCCAACAGGGAACCCGTAATTTTTCTAAGTTAAATATTATGTCGTGTACGTTCATGTTTTATTTATCGTGAATTTATATGTCGTGAACGTAACACATTTATAATATATACGTAATTACATGTTATTAAATATCGTGACAGGTGAATTATATTATAAATGGAAAGTTTTAAATTTATCGTATTTTCGTGTGTTCACTGTTCATGTGTACTATTCATACTATTTTAATGCAGGTTTTACAGTCCGACTACCAAGTACACCTCATCACCACACAAAACATACTCCCCCTCAGCCAGTGGTCGAATCAAGGAAAGAGCATCAACATGACCTGGCACATCTCGAAACCTCGGGTTCTGACTCAGAAAAGGTCTCACCTTAGCTTCCCATTCACACATCCTCTCAAACCTTGCCCTCTCCTCTTGTAATCTCTCAAACTGAGCACTTAAATTCTTTACCATAGATCTGAGACTAGTAACCTCGTCTATCTCCCTAGCCCTCTCATAATCAGATTTCCTAACACCATACACAAACCTCTGAAATGCCTGCTCATTCTCCTCAAACCTCCTAATCACACGAGTCTCCACTACATACCTCTCAAACATCAGTCTATCAAATCTCCTCAGAAAACTAGGAACATCATCATAAGCTCTAGGTTCACATCCTCCAGTCTACTGTCTAAGACCGAGAGCTTCTATAAGGTCATTATTCGAAATTATAAATGCATTCTCATGCAATGCAAATGTTATACATATGCCACGATATGCAATGTAATGCAAATGATGTTTATGCAATGCTCGCAAAAAGAAATTATTATGATGACAAGTACTCAGCGCACTTTCAACAATACCAATACATTATCATAGTATTTGAAATCATTTCAGTTTTGAGGGATACATCTATAATACAAAAACAACTAAAAATGATTTTACTAGAGCCTTGCAGAGAAGTTGCGTTGCTTTTGTGAAATACTTTCAACACCAAAGTTATAGTTTAGGACATTTCAAAACTGACCTAGTTCTCTATAACTTGTAGCTCTTATTACCAATCTCTAACACCCCCAAATGTATTGCGCAGCGGAAAACAAATTTGGGTGCTAGACACAAGCATCATCACACAAGATACATCAAACGACCTCATGAGACGTTTAGAAAATAAAAAGACATAATTTTATAACATTTGTCTAAAACATTTAATCCACAAATACAGAAAAGTTTTAACAACCAGAGTAGCGTTGTAGGTCCCCCAAGACTTCAACCATCAAACCACATTGTTTTGCGTCACACACAAACATATTACAAATTGTTCATAACACAGGGAAAGAAAAGAGTTTTAGACCACACATTCACAAAAGCTAGCCCGCACACTTCCCAAGCAAGCTCCGTCATCATCACCTTCGATTACCTGAAACACATCCTTAAAATCATCAACACAACGGTTGAGTGAGTCCATAGGTTTAACAAATCACATTTGAACACAAGACAAAATCAATCATAATCATTTAATAGAATTGTTACGTTTACAATCTATTATCCAGGTATTCCGTCTTATAGCAACAACAATAGAATTGTATTAAGCTCATGACACCGACCCCTTAACTTAGTCACCTACGCCAAATGCCAGCATGACTAGATGAAACCATTGCCCCTACTTGGGTATCAGTTGCTAACTTTATACCACTGTCTCTCATTCTCGTAAATTATGCTTCCCGGAGGTTACTCAACGTAAAGCCCTGGTCTCAGATAGGGTCGTCAACCCAATAGTACTATTATTTGAACAATCGGCTATTTCTATCCCACACAAGGGTAAGACAATAGTTAACGGTTCATGAAGTTAGGGACTTTGGCAACTAGGTACTTATACAATTCAAGGCAACATCAGGCAACATTCGGGTCCAAACAATCATTCATGACTTGTGTTCATTTTATATCAAATAGAATGTATCTTTAACACCCCCAAATTTACACGCAGCGGAATACATCTTTGGGTGCTAAACAATGATACAACAACACATAATTTATAAAGAGCGACTCGAAAAGAGACGTTTTAGATTTATCGTTCCTAAAACATTTGTCAGAGTAGCGTAGTCCCAAGTAATCGTTACCAAAAGATAGGTTAAAACAACATATTGGTTTGTTTCAAAAATGGAACGATAAATAAATCAAAGAGTTTGAAAAACATAGCAGTGCACAACTTCATTCTCGTGACCTTCAAGCTTCCACTTCTTGATTACCTGAAATACATGTGAGTAAAACAATCAACAAAAATGCCGAGTGAATCTATAGGTTTATATAATCATTTTTTAACACAAGCAAAGATTATAAGTTCGTGGCATGCTTAAAGGCAACAAGCATCTAATAATAATTCGCATCAACAATAATAATTGTATATAGCATAAATTGCAATAAGCTCATGGAACCGAGCCCTTAGATACTCCCTTTAGAGGTCTGATAAGACAGGAGATTTATTAATTGTCGGTTACCTCTAGATTAATGGTACATTGTCGTATACCTGACTTCTCAATACAATATGCTCAAACAGTGTGGAGGTCAGGCCTAAGCTTCTATGACAAGTCCACAAAAACTAAACTGGGGCGGCTTCCCCCATAGATCTATTAATTGTACTAGCGGTTAACCCATCATAGGTTAATTAACGGTCCATAATTGAGGCTTTAACAATGGCAATCACTTAATGCAATTTAAAGGCAACCACGGGTCCATTCATAGAGGGACAAGCATACCATAAAAGACTTGTGTTCTAAGTTTATAAAAACATGTATTCCCCCTCGCGGGTTTAAAATCATTTAATAACTAGTATAAAGCGAGGCTATAGACTCACCTTAGTACTTATAGTAGTTGAAGACGATCGCCGACGATAGTAGATACCCGAAAAACACGACAACCGCAACCTAGCAAATAAGGTGCGTACATTAATAATAGACTCGAGAAATAAATGATACTTAATAAAATCAAACTCAAGTATAAAATCAAGACAACTCGAGAGAAAACGATGCAAGTGGTTCTATTATACTCTCCTATGTATTCATTTTATTATTATATGCCTTTAATAAAAATCTGCCGGAACATACCGAATGTCCAAGCCGTTTTCCCATACTTAAACATATCAAATTTTTATGATACTACTCAGAGAACTTACTTACTATATATAGAAATTCCTCTCAAGAGCCCATCAAAAGATTTTACTTCTAAAGTTCTCTGCCCGACTCATCTTTGAATCACAAAATCCGGACAGTTTAGCGACCTTGACTTACGAAACCATTTTGACCATTCTAAACAACTCCATTTGTAAAACCGCCACTTGATTCTAAAAATAGACTCAAAATACTAAACTTGGAGCCTGAGAACAGCCCTTGAATCATTTTTAAACTCATTTTATAGTCCCCGAGATTCGATCCAAATATCGACAACAATTTTCGGATTGTGTCGACACTCGTCTCCCGGTACACGAAAATCAAACTAGTGTATCTTCCACCTCGTTTGGAGTTGGAAGGCCTACTTTATATCAAATCGAAGGTAACGAAAATCTCTACAACATAATCCCATAATATCAACCTATTTTCAGACTTAAGATTTCCGAAAATGCCTCTAAACCTACTGCCTAAAATTGGCCATTTAAAAATCATACAAAATCAAGTTTTTGATCAAAACCAACAACTTTTATCATCATTCTAACATCCTAATATCATCACAATCTAATCCTAACACTTGTATTCATCATCTAAATCAAAAACCCAAAATTCAAAATATATTTTCTTTACAAAAATAACATGATATACACATGATTATCACTAGATAATCACATGCAACATCATCTAACAACTTTACTCACCAAGATTCTTGATCAAAATTTCAAAGTTCATGCATGTTGATGAAAATGGTACCAAAAGAATCCTCTTTCAATTCTAAAGATGGGACTATATTTGTTTTTGATTAGATCAAGTTGGATTTTAAAAGAAAAATGGATTTGGGGGGGTGTTTAGGCCATGGTTTAGGAAAAAAAAGAAAGAGGGAGTATGATTTTCTATGTTAGTGGAAACTATGAGAAATGTAGGTGGAAAATAAGCTTTTATATGGTGGGTGGAGGGCTAGTTTTGCCAATATGTGATAGTTTTGGTCCAAAATAGAATAAAATAGTTTAAAAGGGTAGAAAATATAAATTGTAAATTTTGAAATATTTACGAGACTCGGGTTTCGTAAAAATATTTTTTTTAAAAAATTTAAACGCAGACGAAAAATAATAATATAACGACTCGATACGTAATTAAAACGATATCGTCGAAAATATTAAATATCGAAACGATCGATAATAAAATATAAAATTTTAGGCATCCGTCGGTATCACGATCACTAGTAGTCCTCGTTTCTCATCAAAATATTAAAACATAATATTTAATATCGGTTTCAACTTAAACCGTTAAACATAATAATATTTAACGTTATAAAATACTTCAAAATAATTGAAAATTATAATTAAATTATGACCTTATTTTTACGGGTTTTACATCCTCACCACCTTAAGGGAGCGACGTCCCGGCGCTCAACTCGCCTCATACACGAGTTGTTCACTACCCGGAAGGATGACGACATTCCTCATAAAGAAGTCTTCACGTTCCTACGTGAATCTCGATCCACGATCTCCACTGGTTCTTTTACCAAACGCAACTTGTCGTCAGGTTGTATCTCACCAAAAAGGAATAAATAAATCCTTATCCACCAGTCACTCGTCAAGCTCGACACATGAAAATTTTATGAGTCACACGAAGCTCTTTCGACGACAAGAATAAATGACAGGATTTTCGGGTAAGTACAGTAAAAAGGAAGGTTGTAATTTAAAGGATAGCCATCGGCCGGATAGCCATGGACACACATCAAAAAGAACTAACAAGAAAAACATTTTCGTCATCGGAGGGTGCTCACACGCGGGTCCCTACTCAAAAGATAATACAAAGACACCATCTCACTTTCGCCAACGTGCATTAAAGTCTCAATAAATATCGTCGTTGAAAGTCAAAAAAAATATTACATAATATGTGTTCTACATGATCGGACGTCATCGGATGATGTCGCCTCAAGTTCTCACAACTTACGATCATTTGACTAGATCACACACCATATAAGTACATAAATTAAAAGGTCGAACATAAACATCGAGTATAGATCTCCACCGTTAATCATCGAGAAAACCTTGAACGAACCCTTGATAATAACCACTTGATCTCCAGAGTCTTTCCACTTGCGGTGTCGGCTTCAACATACTCCTTGAGGTTGTAACAAATTTATTAACTCCATTCATTAAGAGATTCGGTCCTCAATCATTCCACAAGTACACGCATAAATCCTGGTGACACTTATCATTTCTTCTTATACATTGCTTCCCGAGATTTGTTTTAAACTCAGAATAAAATAGTAATCTTCAATACGAGTTTAATTAATAAATGCATGACATTCTTTCAAAGTTTCTTAAGACAACCACAATAAATTATGAAGCTATTTAACTTCTATTTTTAATATATCATCTTTATCAAGAAGGTACCTAAATTGAGTTTTAAGGTAATACCAAATCCGGGACGGATAATTGTGACAAATGTTATTTTAATGATAATGTATAATTTATTCTTCGCTCTCATTTTTCTAGTATTGTGATTTATTATGTTTTACGGTTACGTGAGTCGAGATCCCTCGTCGATCGTCAACCTCAATAAGCTCATGGAACCGAGCCCTTAGACACTCCCTTTAGAGGTCTGATAAGACAGGAGATTTATTAATTGTCGGTTACCTCTAGATTAATAGTACATTGTCGTATACCTGACTTCTCAATACAATATGCTCAAACAGTGTGGAGGTCGGACCTAAGCTTCTATGACAAGTCCACAAAAACTGAACCGGGGCGGCTTCCCCCATAGATCTATTAATTGTACTAGCGGTTAACCCATCATAGGTTAATTAACGGTCCATAATTGAGGTTTTAACAAAGGCAATCACTTAATGCAATTTAAAGGCAACCACGGGTCCATTCATAGAGGGACAAAGCATACCATAAAAATCTTGTGTTCTAAGTTTATAAAACATGTATTCCCCCTCGCGGGTTTAAAATCATTTAATAACTAGTATAAAGCGAGGCTATAGACTCACCTTAGCCGATAGTAGTAATGAGACGATCGCCGACGATAGATGATACCTTTCAAACACGAGAACCGCAACCTATCAAATGAGGTGCGTTCATTAATAATAGACTCGAGAAATAACCCATACATAAGAATATAAAACTCGACTCATAAAATCACGACAAAATCGAGAGAAACCGATACAAGTGATACTATTACACTCTCCTATATATTCATTTTATTATTCTACGCCTTTAATAAAAATCTGCCGGAACATACCGAATGTCCAAGCCATTTTCCCATACTTAAACATTTCAAATTTTTATGATACTACTCAGAGAACTTACTTACTATATATAGAAAGTCCTCCCAAGAGCCCATCAAAAGATTTTACTTCTAAAGTTCCCTGCCCGACTCATCTTTGAATCACAAAATCCGGACAGTTTAGCGACCTTGACTTACGAAACCATTTTGACCATTCTAAACAACTCCATTTGTAAAACCGCCACTTGATTCTAAAAATAGACTCAAAATTCTAAACTTGGAGCCTGAGAACAGCCCTTGAATCATTTTGAAACTCATTTTATAGTCCCCGAGATTCGATCCAAATATCGACAACAATTTTCGGATTGTGTCGACACTCGTCTCCCGGTACACGAAAATCAAACTAGTGTATCTTCCACCTCGTTTGGAGTTGGAAGGCCTACTTTATATCAAATCGAAGCTAACGAAAATCTCTACGACATAATCCCATAATATCATCCTATATCCAGACTTAAGACCCTCGAAAATGGCCTCAAACCTACTGCCCAAAATTGACTATTAAAATCTCTTACAAAATCAAGTTTTTGATTAAAACCAACAACTTTTATCATCATTCTAACATCCTAATATCACCATAAACCAATCCTAACACTTGTATCATCATCAAAATCAAAAACCCAAAAATTAAAATTCAACTTTTTAACAAAAACATTACATAAACATCATTTCATCATCATCTCTAACACATGCATGATCAAAATCACCACCTAACAAGCCTAGTTTTTTTATCAAAATTCAAAACTCAATGCATGTAAGTAAAAATGGTATCATTAGAATCACCTTTCAAATACATCTTTGGGTGCTAAACAATGATACAACAACACATAAATTATAAAGAACGACTCAAAAAGAGACGTTTTAGATTTATCGTTCCTAAAACATTTGTCAGAGTAGCGTAGTCCCAAGTAATCGTTACCAAAAGATAAGTTAAAACAACATATTGGTTTGTTTTAAAAATGGAACGATAAATAAATCAAAGAGTTTGAACAACATAGCAGTGCACAACTTCATTCTCGTGACCTCCAAGCTTCCACTTCTTGATTACCTGAAATACATGTGAGTAAAACAATCAGCAAAAATGCCGAGTGAATCTATAGGTTTATATAATCATTTTTGAACACAAGCAAAGATTATAAGTTCGTGGCATGCTTAAAGGCAACAAGCATCTAATAATAATTCGCATCAACAATAATAATAATATATAGCATAAATTGCAATAAGCTCATGGAACCGAGCCCTTAGACACTCCCTTTAGAGGTCTGATAAGACAGGAGATTTATTAATTGTCGGTTACCTCTAGATTAATGGTACATTGCCGTATACCTGACTTCTCAATACAATATGCTCAAACAGTGTGGAGGTCGGGCCTAAGCTTCTATGACAAGTCCACAAAAACTGAACCGGGGCGGCTTCCCCCATAGATCTATTAATTGTACTAGCGGTTAACCCATCATAGGTTAATTAACGGTCCATAATTGAGCCTTTAACAATGGCAATCACTTAATGCAATTTAAAGGCAACCACGGGTCCATTCATAGAGGGACAAGCATACCATAAAATACTTGTGTTCTAAGTTTATAAAAACATGTATTCCCCCTCGCGGGTTTAAAATCATTTAATAACTAGTATAAAGCGAGGCTATAGACTCACCTTAGTACTTATAGTAGTTGAAGACGATCGCCGACGATAGTAGATGCCCGAAAAACACGACAACCGCAACCTAGCAAATAAGGTGCGTACATTAATAATAGACTCGAGAAATAAATGATACTTAATAAAATCAAACTCAAGTATAAAATCACGACAACTCGAGAGAAAACGATGCAAGTGGTTCTATTATACTCTCCTATGTATTCATTTTATTATTATATGCCTTTAATAAAAATCTGCCGGAACATACCGAATGTCCAAGCCGTTTTCCCATACTTAAACATATCAAATTTTTATGATACTACTCAGAGAACTTACTTACTATATATAGAAATTCCTCTTAAGAGCCCATCAAAAGATTTTACTTCTAAAGTTCCCTGCCCGACTCATCTTTGAATCACAAAATCCGGACAGTTTAGCGACCTTGACTTACGAAACCATTTTGACCATTCTAAACAACTCCATTTGTAAAACTGCCACTTGATTCTAAAAATAGACTCAAAATACTAAACTTGGAGCCTGAGAACAGCCCTTGAATCATTTTTGAACTCATTTTATAGTCCCCGAGATTCGATCCAAATATCGACAACAATTTTCGGATTGTGTCGACACTCGTCTCCCGGTACACGAAAATCAAACTAGTGTATCTTCCACCTCGTTTGGAGTTGGAAGGCCTACTTTATATCAAATCGAAGCTAACGAAATTCTCTACAACATAATCCCATAATATCAACCTATTTTCAGACTTAAGATTTCCGAAAATGCCTCTAAACCTACTGCCTAAAATTGGCCATTTAAAAATCATACAAAATCAAGTTTTTGATCAAAACCAACAACTTTTATCATCATTCTAACATCCTAATACCATCACAATCTAATCCTAACACTTGTATCATTATCTAAATCAAAAACCCAAAATCAAAAATATATTTTCTTTACAAAAATAACATGATACACATGATTATCACTAGATAATCACATGCAACATCATCTAACAACTTTACTCACCAAGATTCTAGATCAAAATTTCAAAGTTCATGCATGTTGATGAAAATGGTACCAAAAGAATCCTCTTTCAATTCTAACGATGGGACTATATTTGTTTTTGATTAGATCAAGTTGGATTTTAAAAGAAAAATGGATTTAGGGGGGTGTTTAGGCCATGGTTTAGAGAAAAAAAAGAAAGAGGGAGTATGATTTTCTATGTTAGTGGAAACTATGAGAAATGTAGGTGGAAAATAAGCTTTTATATGGTGGGTGGAGGGCTAGTTTTGCCAATATGTGATAGTTTTGGTCCAAAATAGAATAAAATAGTTTAAAAGGGTAGAAAATGTAAATTGTAAATTTTGAAATATTTACGAGACTCGGGTTTCGTAAAAATATTTTTTTTAAAGTTTAAACGCACACGAAAAATAATAATATAACGACTCGATATGTAATTAAAACGATATCGTCGAAAATATTAAATATCGAAACGATCGATAATAAAATATAAAATTTTAGGCATCCGTCGGTATCGCGATCAGTAGTAGTCCTCGTTTCTCGTCAAAATATTAAAACATAATATTTAATATCGGTTTCAACTTAAACCGTTAAACATAATAATATTTAACGTTATAAAATACTTCAAAATAATTGAAAATTATAATTAGATTATGACCTTATTTTTACGGGTTTTACAGTATCCCCCTCGCGGCTAAAAACATTTAACAACTAGTATAAAATCGAGTCTATAGACTCACCTTAGTACACGAGTAGTAGCAAGACAATCATCGACGATAGATGATACTCGATGAACACGAAAACCGCAACCTATCAAATAAGACACACACTTTAATAACAATATACTTGAGTATAAGTTATACTTACTACATAGTAAAATCAAATCAACATTTCAAGATTACAATAAACTCTAAAAATAACCCATGCAAGTGACATTACTAAACGCTTTCACATTTCACTTCACTAGACACCACTCTCGATAACATTCTGCCGGAACATACCAAATGTCCAAGCTATTTTCCCATACCTAGACATCTCTAATTCTTATGAAACTTGCTGGATAACTCACTCACATCATATAGAAAGCCCTCAAAAATTTTCATCAAAATATTTGACCTCTAAGATCTTCTGCCCAACACATCTTTAACTTACAAAATCCGGACAGTTTTACGCCTTCGACTCATAAAACCATTTTAACCCTTCTAACCAATTCCGTTTACAAAACTGACACTTGAGTTTAAAAATAGACTCACAACGCTAGTTTTAGAGCCCAAGAACAGCCCTTGAATATTTTCAAAACTCACTTTATAGTCTCCTAGATTGGATCCAAATATCAACAATTTCGGATTGTGTCAATACTCGCCTCCCGGTACACGAATAATCAAACTAGTGTAATTTCCTCCTCGTTTAGAGTTGGAAGCTCTAATTGGTATCAAAACGAAGATTGAGAAAAACTCTACAACACTATTCTATCAATACCACATCAACTCAAACCTAAGATATCCAAAAACACCCTTAAACTCACTGCCCTGAATTACCCTTTTAAAACTCACACTAAATCAAACTTTTGACCCATTTTAACCATTTTTATATCACTAATATCATCCTACGGTCACCCAAATCAATTCCTAATACCCTTAACACACTTGCATGTCACTCTTTACAAATCTTCATCTAAATCTCAAACATGCAACAATCAAAACTCAAGATCATGGTGATAACATCACATGCATGACCTAACAATGAATCTAACAATCTTAATCTTATGAAAAATAAAAACTCATGCATGTATGTAAAACTTGGATCAAAATGATCACCTTACAATTTGCACAATGGGAATTTGTTTAGTTTCAAGTAAATCAAAATCAAAATCAAGATTTTTGGATGGTTTTGGTTTGATGTAGCTCACGGCAACACAAAGAGAGAGAGGAAAAGTTGGTGAAAAACTTTATAAAATGATTTTGTGTGTGTAAAGTTAGGTAGAAAAATCCTTTTATAATGGTGGGTGGGGTTTGTTTTGCAATTTGAGCATTCTTGTGGACTAAAATGCAAAAGATTAGTTAAAGAGCGGGAAATGACTATTAGTCAATTTTCAAAATTTTCACGGGACTCGGGTTTCGTAAAAATACTTCACAATAGTTAAAACGCACACAAAATATAATAATATGGATTCAATTCGACCTAAAACGTAATTAAAAAGAAAACGTCAAAAACATCAAACATCGAAACGATCGATAACAAAACATAAAATTTCGGGTGTCCGTCGATATCGTACTTACTAGTAGTCCTCATAGCTAGTTAAAACACAAACATAAGACTTCAACCATTAAGTCAAACCATCAACTTAATAAAACTCAAACTCGTCAAAAATTTCAAAAATATTCGTAAAATAGGGTTAAATAATGACATCGGGTTCGGATTATCACATTTTGTAATGCATTAAAAATGATCGGGTTCCTTGACTTTTAGGGGTGAAAGATTATTAATGAGCTGGAAAGAGTAAAAGACCATATTACGCAAACATAATAATAAGAAGCCAATAATGCCCTCACATATGTATCACGTGACTGACTGAGTTAACAAAATAGTTAGAAATAGACCAAAAATAAAGAAAGATTATAGCTTTTTGTCCAAGATTGGAACTATTTGGAACTTTGGACCAAAAGTGAAAAATGGATCAAATCATGAGGAACAAAAAAGCAGTTAACTCAAAAAGTTATAAATAGTGTATATGTATGAGAGGCTTGTTCTTGAAAACAAAAAGTTTAACTATTTTTTTCTGGTTAGGCTTATTGGGCTATTTTTTGGTAAAAGTTTTAAAACATAAAATGACACCAATTTGCTTTAAGTTGAAGGGACAAATCATCACCATCTACATCCATGTTAATATAATGGATGAGATTAAATCAAAAACCAACTTTTACCTTTTTTTCAAGTATCAATATCTTTTAAACCGTTAATCATTTCACGAAAAAAGTTACCATTACAACGTGCATTTAATTATCTTTTTATGGATATGCACTATGATACGCTTTCCACAATTTTCTTTCATTTTTTCCATGTTTTTCAGTGTCGAAACTTATCGTATATGATACTAATATCATATATGATGTAACACGAGTATAACTTATCATATGTGATCTAACAATAGTATCATATGTGATTTAAAACTAATATGTTATTTAAAACCAATATCATATATGATTTAATAATAATTTTTAATTTAACACCAATATCATATATGATGAAACACTATTATCATATAAGATAATTCACGCAAGTTTTAACAGCGCAAAAAAAAGCAAAATTTTTGTCCTTATAAATTATATCATAATGCATATATGTTGAAAGATAATTAAATGTCCTTCGCGATGGCATATTTTTTTCGTTTAACACTTAACAGTTTAAGAGATATTTAAATGATAAAAAATAGCTGAAATAATAAAATAATTTAATCTTATCCATTAAATGAGATAGAGATGGATGGTGGTGACGAGTCCCTTGTATCCAAGAAAAGTATGATATTCAAAATAATCTCCTCCACCAATTTATGTTGTTTTGTGATGATACTTAATATTAAAAGAAAGCACCTACTATTTTTAGGAATATTGAAAAATCGACTTAAACTACTATATGCACAATGTACAATTATATAAATATTATTAGAAATTAATCATTACATAATTTAATACTCATATTTAAACTAATTAATACATAATATTAATATCTAATTAATACATAATTTAATACTTATATTAAAACTAATTAATACATAATAATTAATACACACTTGAAAATAAAAATAATTAATACAAAACAAGATATAATTAATACATCCCATTACTTAAAAATACAATTATATATTCACATTGTACAACAATTAAAGGATATATATCTACAAAATCGTACATATGTTGTCTGTCTAAATTGATGGTGGACTTAGTTTTGAAAACCGAACTTGACAAACGGGTCAACTGGGAACCGTAGTCACACTCGGTTCGACTAGCCAATAAAAACCGTCAGAAGACGAACCTGAGAGGACCCGTCGAAATGGATAAAAATGGCATCGTTATATTAATATGCATTACTTTTTGAACGGCACATAAATTTGTACTACTTATAAAAGAGATTGTACACGTTTTCTCCAAAACTTTAAGTAGTACAATGTTACAAGCTTTTTGTACAAACCTTTACAACACAAAAACTTCATAAATTTATTCTCGTATTAATTGGTGGGCAATACACATAAAATGAAAAAATGAACACAAATTAATATGAAACATGTACAAATGATTATTGTTATAACTTTTTATATACAATTATTTAAATTGTTATCTAATGTAAGTTTAATATCAAATCTGTGTTTGATTTTGAACCATTTATTTTTTTAATAATTTTACATATTTGAAAACATATATCGTATATGTATGTATTTTAGTACAAATTTAATGAAATGTTGATCATTTGGCTAATTAAATCGGCTAAATCGTGCATATCAAAGTAGGAATATTTTAAGGTTATTATAATGTATGAAAATATGTAAACATATAAATTATGAAGATTTTATATATTTACACGTTATATAGTATTGTGACGAATATTACATAGATTAGCAAATACCTTTCACCACTAATCATCACAATCCCGTAATACTATTTTTATATGATATGATTTATTATTGCTTAAACTTATTATGACTTAAAGCTATCATCATCATTCATAAATATAATCATAAAACATTGCACTCGCAGATCTTTAGTTTCAGGGTACCCGTAGCCGCAACGCGCGGGTACCCTGCTAATATGTACTAATTACCTTGAATTCTAGAAACTATTTTGAGCCATTGAAGATCAACTTTTAAAATAGTTTAAGAGTATTAATTAGCTTAAGCTTGTAGAGCCATAGCTATTTTTACAAAAAAAAAATTGTTTGTTTAAGCTTATATATGGGCTTGTCGGCTTGATAACTTAGATTCTTTTATTTATAAAGCCCAAATAATATCGAGTAGGCCTAACTGTTTTAAATTTTCATATAAAATTACATCATTGGTCTTTTTCTCAAAACTCTTACGTTTAGTCCTCAATTTTTTTTGTAACGATCGTTTGTATTCCCCGTTATCCTTTACGCCTAACACATGATGGGTATTCAGATTCTTGTCATTTTCTCCTATAACAACTTTTGTCCCTAAAGTTTAAAAAAAAAAGAAACTCCAACCAAACGCCATCTGCTTCAGTATCTCTTCCACCACCACCCACCATCGACCAATAACATCACCTGCCACCATCACCACCAGATCACAATGACCCGCACAACCACCCCACCACCATTGACCATAGTTTTGGTTACGATGGGTGGTTGTTGGTGGAAGTAGTCGGCTATGATGGTGGTCGATTGTAGTGGTGATCGATAGGTGATGGCAGCAGTGTGGTGGTAGATGATTGGGGAAGTAGGTTGGTGGTCGGAGGAAGAAGATAAAAAATTAAAACACAATAATATAATAAATACATTACATTAATACGTTATAAAAAATACAATGAAAAACACATTACATTAATATAAAAAGCACATAACGAGTACACAATTTGAAAGAGAACAATCCATAAGAGTGTTGCGTGTCATTAATTCAAATTGAGAGAAGGAAAAATGAGAAGTTATTTGAGATGGTTTATGCGAGGACACAAATTTGTAGGAGTTTAAAAAGTCTTTTCTAGAAAGAAACAGCTATTTTTCAATTTTTGAGATGATTATAAATTCTTAGAGAAGGAATTAATTTCTTTTTTTACATTGTCGTAATTTTTTTCACAACTAAACAACACTTGTGTTTTCTATTTTTGTATGTAAAAATATAGAATGTGAATTTTTTTCAGTTTTTGAAAAATATTGGAAAAATGTGTGACTAAACAAGTTTTCTATTTTTCTATCCTCATATGAAATTTTTTCTAGAAAAATAAGATATTTTTTCCTAAGTAAACACACCCTTAAGGATTAACAGAGTTAATGAGTGTTTAGACAAGTAAAACCGAAAAAATGAAAAGAGTTAAGGACTGACCATCGGTTCAAAACCAAACCTAATCAAAAAAACCGAACCCAAAATCGAATTTGAGTAAAACATGAACCGAACTAAACTGAGCCGCACAAAATCAACAACCGAGCCGTAACCGTAAGGAACAAAAAAACGAGTCAAATAGATAGTCTAGACTTATTTTTCTTGGTTTTAACCCAACCCGAACCAAACTGAGTAAAACTAAAACCGCAAATGTGACAACCATGGTTTTGGGGTTCGTCTCTTAGACTATAGTTTAGGGTGTTTTGTGCAAATATGTGCTTTTATGTGCTTATGTGTTTATTTTGTGTGTTTGGAGTGAGTTTTGGATATCGTTTATGTGTATAAGGTACTCATAGGTAAATCGAGGAACGGTTATTTCATGTTCATGAGCTCACAAGGTAGTGACTATGAAATGAGATGGTGTTATTTCGTGGTTTTACGTATACGTATATGTATTATAGAAAATCGTATTTTTACGATTTAAGGTTTAGCATTTAGAGGTCTTGGATGAGGTAATTAGTCACGGAAGTATTTTTGAGGGATGGTTTTAAGTCATTTAGGACTTAGTTAATTAGTTTATTTCATATTTCAAGAGTTTTTATAAAACTGTATATTTTACGTCTTTTCCGGTATACGCGTAAATTTGACTAGTTTTACGGTTTTGAGGTTCGGGAGGCTGTAGGAGCTGAAATAAATTAAGGTAATTTAAGGTAATAATAATTAATAGTTAATTTACAGTAATATAATTGAAAAAGTCGGCCATAGGGTGTTGGACTTGGTTTTGGCCCGAATTTTGCTTAAGGAAAGAGAGGGGAGCCCAATTTGAGTACTATTAGGCTTCCTGGTTAGTTTTAGTTATCCATATTACTCCCTTTAGCCCCAAAAACGATTTTTCCTTCTCCCAAACTTAATATAAGTCGTGATTAACAATGGTGGATCAAGAAAACCCAATTATTCAATTATGGTTTAAGGTATGCACTAAAACTATGCTTAATTAACGTTTATTTACGTATGTAACCTAATATGATGGATTAGAGTTTGACATTCATAAATTTTAATTAGGTTTTGTTAATGATCTGTAATTAATGATGTAATTAATGGGTTTCTATCATTGGAAATTGTTTTAAGATTTTAATTAGGGTTTATGTATGATTAATTAGGTTAATCATATTAAATTTGTCATTAAAAATTAGGCAGAATTTTTGGGTCATTGTTTTGATCATATCTAGAGTTTTACAAACTTTTAAATTGCGATCTTGGTACCCCTGGAAAGGTAATTGTGTTGGCTTTCAATTGCAAGAAACGAGAACTAAATTGGAGCAAGGGAAGTGGGACAAAAACAAGTTACAACAGTCGGAGGTCAAAGCCGTTTTGAAATCAGTCGGGTTTAAACTAATGTTTTAAGATGGTTAGGGTACTTAGGAGTATAATTGGACCTTCAAACGAACATGTGTAACACCCCATTTTGATAAATGGAATGTCACGTGTTATTATGGCCTGTCATCAAAGCATACAATGATAAAAGTCTAAACATTACATGACCATAAAAGGAAATACCAGAATCAAACATCGGTAGTCCAAAAGTAAAGCTCATCACACACAAACATAAGTACTGTAAATGAAAGGACTAAACAATGTCCATGGAAAGAGTATCAAAGTATAGATAAATGCATAAAGTAAAGAAGGCTAGAAAGCTTCCAGTCCATATGCACGTACGCTTAAAGTCTACGAGCGTCCCTGAGTACGTGCCGTTTTGGGAACATGAAAAGGAAAACGGCTGAGCAATACGCTCAGTGCACGGATGTACAAGTAAAGCATGAATAATATAAGCATATAAGCATGAAACAGCGGAAGAAACTAAGCCCTGGATAACCCGGTTAAGTCTTAGTAAAACTGGTTTTATAGTTTGAAAAGCCTTATGTTTATCTTGTAAAAACTGTTTAACATATTTTACCATTAGCCAATATAGGTCATGAAAATATCAACGTGTATGAATATTAGAGGGGTGACCTTGTCATGCAAATTGGAGGGGCTGCCTCTAATTTAATATACAGGTTTTTGGGTTGGAGGGATCAGCTCCTTGTGAAGGATGCAAGGCACACACCACATTCACACTGAGTAATCTGCTGAACACATGTAACTAGGATGCACCCATACACCCCACATGATAAATATAATAATATGGCCAAAAGCTGAAGGGACGCCACGAGCAATCACTCCGCCGTGGGGAAGTCATAACACCAGTGCCTCTAGTGTTATGGTTATGGTACCTCCATAACTAGGTGAAACTGGTCATGCATGTATATGGCTTTATGTATTCTAATTAAACATAAGCAATCAAAACATATAAAACATATACTATGGGAAAACAGTTGGGTGCATACGGGGAATCCTAATAAGGAAAGAATGTCCATACTGAATGGACGGAGAATCCGTACCTTATGTCCAGTGAACGAAGAAGACGAACGGAAGAGAGTCCTACTTCGATATCACTAATGTTACATAAATACATACGTGTATAAGTATCTGATTACTGAATACGTAACTGGTTTTATATCATGTCTTAGCTTGTTTTATATGTCCATGTCATGTTTTACTGATTTAAGCTTTATACTGTGTTTATCTTATATTCTGTCTATTCTGATTAAGTATTACTTGTATTTCATGTATTATTATACTTGTTGTGTAATATTAAGTAACTTTCTAAAAATAGCAGGTTTCCTAAAATAGAAAGTTTCCAAAAATAGAAAGTTACCAAAAATAGAAAGTTTCTAAAAATAGAAAGTTTCTAAAAATAGAAAGTTTCTAAAAATAGAATTACTGCTTAAAATAGATAAGTTTCTAAAAATAGAAAGTTTCCATAAATAGATTAGCTGCCTTAAATAAATAAGTTTCTAAAAATAGAAAGTATCCATAAATAGATATAAGCTGGTTAATTAAGCTAATTTTATAAGCTTAAGTGTTTTCTGATTATTATTCTAAGTCATGTGATTATATAGTATAGTTTATTAATTATTACATGTAAATTAAATAAACTATAAGTTAAAGTATTTAATTAAATATAACATGATTTTAATTAAATAAGGTAAAATACTTAGGTTAAAACATGTAGTATTATCCATTAATAATATAACCTAAGTCATGTTAATTAATTAATTATAATCATGGTTTTTAAATAATTAATTAATTATAAAGTTTAATTAAAGATAAATACTTAGGTTAAAATTCATGAACTAATAATTAAATTAATAACCTAAGTCATGTAAATTAAATTAATCATGTCATGTTTTTAATTAATTTAATTTAAGTCTAATAAAATAACATACTTGTAAAAATCATAAACCTTGAAAAAAATGATTCATGAACCGGACCCGTGACTAAAAACCATGAACCGGACCCGTAACCATCACCATACCCCTACCAAGGTCGGGGTTCCCCTTGTTTTTGCTGCTGCCGTGGGACCACCACCACCATACCGAGACCATATGGTCTCGGTGGTGTGAGACAAGCCAAGCCGAGACCCCTATGGGGCTCGGTTAGGCGTCGGCTAGACCAAAACACCCCTAAAACCCTTGATTGATTTACCCCAAGATCATTAACATGTTTAAAAATACTTGTTTTTAATTTGTTAATAAAAAACATCATGATTTTATGTGATTAATTAAATCAATACATAAAAGAAAAGGGTTAAAAGTTATACCGAATACGTGGATCAAATAAGGATGAACACACACGAATCCTTACAAAATTTCCAAGATCAAAATCAACCCGAACACCCCTTTTTGGTGATCAAACCCGGTGGCCAAAGAACAAAGAAAAAGAAAACTAGGGTTTTCTTCCTTTTCTAATTTTTGTAAATAATGAACATGTTTTTCCCTTAATTCTTGTTTAGTAAAAATTACATGGGCCAAGCCCATGTTTCCTTGGTATTGTCGCGGGTAGGGGGCCCACTTGGGGTAACCCGTACCTTTTCCGTGTCTAAAATTATCAGTGTGGTCCCGTGTGTTCTCGTGTTCGTAAATTACGTGTTCTAATTATGTTACGAGCGTGACTTAATTATTCGTGTTCGTAATATATATATATATATATATATATATATATATATATATATATATATATATATATATATATATATATACGTAAATAATATTAGCTCGTGATTAATTTACGTTCATGATTTCATGTTCGTATGTTCGTGATTATAATTATTATTAGAATAATTATCGTGTGTTCATACGTAATAAATACTTATCGTGTTCTAACACGTACGTAATACTTGTAATTCTCATACGTGAAACGTAAACGTGTTATAAAAGGAAAGTTCTAATCATGTACGTACGATCTTAAGGGTACTATTCATGGTAAAAGCATGCGGGTTTTACAACTCTTCCCCCCCTAAAAATAATAATTCGTCCCCGAATTATAGATAAAGTAAACTGGAAAAGAAGAACATACCCGAATTCAAAATATGAAATGAGGGTAAGAAGCCCGGATAGACTCCTCTGTTTCCCAAGTGGCTTCCCGCTCGGTATGATCCCTCCAAAGGATTTTGACGAATGGAATCGTCTTCCTTCTCATGACTCGTTCTTGTCTGTCAAGAACTCGTTCGGGTTCTTCTATAAATGTGAGATCTTCACGAATCTGTTCCAGTGGATACTGAACCATGTGAAGGGGATGATATTGGTACCCTCTGAGTAAGGACACATGAAACACATTGTGTACATGAGAAAGCTACGGAGGTAACGCTAAAGGGTAAGATACTTCACCGACTCGTTCAATGATATCAAACGGTCTGATGAAACGAGGATTGAGCTTCCCTTTAACTCTAAAACGTCTAACACCACGTGTCGGCGAAACCTTAAGGAAACGTGATCTCCTACGTTAAAATGTATGTCCCTACGATGCTTGTCGGCGTAGCTCTTCTAACGTGACCGTGCTTCTTGAAGTTTCTGCTTAGCTACTGCGACCCTCTCATTAGTCATCTCTATGATCTCTGGTCCTTCAAGTGTTCGCTCACCAACCTGATCCCAGCAGATTGGAGCGCGACACTTTCTGCCATACAACATCTCGAAAGGAGCACACTTGATACTTGCGTGCCAACTATTGTTGTACGCAAACTCCACCAAACAGATGTAATCGTCCCAATCACCCGTCCATTCCAACGCACATGACCTCAACATGTCTTCCAATGTCTGAATTGTTCGCTCCGACTGCCCGTCTGTTTGAGGATGAAAATCCGTGATAAGCTTAAGTTGTGTACCCCAAGCTTTCTGCAGACTTTTCCAAAATCGCGAAGTGAATCGAGGATCTCTGTCTGAGACGATGCTGGATGGAGCACCGTGGAGTCTCATGATCTCTCTTCTATAAGTATCGGTGAGTTTACTGACCGAATCTTCCTTGCGGATCGGTAAGAAATGAGCTGATTTGGTAAGTCGATCTATGATAACCCAAATTGCATCGTGCTTCCTCTTGGTTGGCGGAAGACCAGTAACAAAATCCATGGTGATTTTGTCCCACTTCCACTCTGGAATATCTAACGGTTGAAGGAAACCTCCAGATCGCTGATGCTCGATCTTAACCTGCTGGCAAGTAAGACATTCGGAGACGTAAGTGGCAACATCCTGTTTCATACCACTCCACCAAAAGTATTGTTTGATGTCATGGTACATCTTGGTCGAACCAGGATGTATAGAGAATGGGGAGCTATGAGCTTCAGCTAACAAGGCTTCCTGGAGTTCTTGATCATCAGGAACACAAATTCTCGTGCCCTACCATACGATACCATATGCATCTACTCTGAACTCTGTCTACTTCTCCAAATTCTGAATTATCGCCCAGATTTCTCCATCATCTTTCTGAGCTTCCTTGATCTTAGAGAGTAACTCGGGTTCTACTCTAAGATTAGCCCAGTAACCATGTTGTCCACGTACCATGATCTCTATGTCTAGTCGCTCCAAGTCTCTTATGATTTCCTCCTCAATCTTAATGCCGTTGATTATTCCGGACTTTCTGCTAAGTGCATCTGCTACTACATTCGCCTTGTCGGGATGATACTACGGATTAATGTCATAATCCTTCAACAACTCTAACCATCTCCTCTGTCTCATGTTCAATTCACGCTGAGTGAAGATATACTTCAAGCTCTTGTGGTCCTTGAAAATGTCGCATGATTCTCCATATAGGTAGTGCCTCCATATCTTCAATGAAAACACGACTGCAACAAGTTCCAAGTCATGCGTAGGGTAATTTTCCTCATAAGGCTTAAGCTGTCGTGAAGCGTACGCGATCACTTTCCCATGTTGCATGAGAACATAGCCAAGTCCCTTCCCCGATGCATCACTGTAGATTTGAAATCCACCCGTACCAGATGGGAGAGTAAGAATAGGTGCAGATACTAGCTTCTGCTTCAGGTCTTCAAATCTCTTCTCTCGGTCTTCAGTCCAGACGAATTTCTCCTCTTTCCGCATCAGTTTGGTCAATGGTAGTCCTAGGCGGGAAAAGTTCTCCACGAACCTACGGTAATAGCCAGCTAAGCCTAAGAAACTGTGGACTTCAGTCGCTGATGTCGGCCTCGGCCACTTAGTAATAGCCTCAACCTTCGCTGGATCCATAGTGATTCCTTCTGATGATACAATGTGACCTAAGAATGCCACTTTGTCTAATCAGAACTCACACTTGGAGAATTTAGCATACAGTTGCTTCTGGCGAAGAATCTGTAGTACTGTACGAAGATGGTCTTCGTGTTCCTCCTTGGACTTTGAGAAAATCAGGATGTCATCGATGAAGACAATGACGAACTTGTCCAGATTCATGGAAGATTATGTTCATCAAATCCATGAACACTGTTGGAGCATTGGTCAGGCCGAATGGCATGACAACATATTCGTAGTGGCCATAGCGGGTATGAAAGGCAGTCTTGGCAATGTCCTGCTCCTTAACCCGTAGTTGATGATAGCCTGACCTAAGATCAATCTTGGAGAAGTGTTTGGCCCCTTGGAGTTGGTCAAACAGATCGTCTATACGTGGCAGTGGATACCTATTCCTGATGGTAATCTTGTTGAGCTCACGATAGTCTATGCAAAGACGCATATTGTCGTCCTTCTTCTTAACAAATAAGACCGGTGCGCCCCATGGAGATGCGCTCGGTCGAATGAAACCTTGTTCTAGAAGTTCTTGCAGTTGATCCTTCAGCTCCTTTAACTCTATGGGAGCCATGCGGTAAGGAGCCTTGGAAATCGGCTCAGCTCCTGGGATGAGCTCGATATTGAATTCCACTTCACGTGCAGGTGGTATACCCAGAAGTTCTTCTAGAAATACATCTTGGAATTCTGACACTATTGGTTAATCCTGAATTGATGGGGAACCAGCATGCATGTCATGAACCGTAGCTAGATAACCCTCGCAGCCATGTGACAGTAGTGCACGTGCTTGCAGGGTTGATATGATTTGTACAGATCTGTCGGGTACGAACCCGTTATGAATGTACTCTGGTGCGTTAACATCATCGAAGATGACTCGATATGAATGGCAGTCTATGGTAGCATGATGCTTGGATAGCCAATCCATGCCCAAAATCATGTCAAAGTCATTCATGTCCAGCGGAAGTGCGTCAACAGGACGAACCTTATCATCAAACTCTAGGGCAAGACTCTTGTACACATGGGTGATAAGTACAGAGTCCCTCAAAGGCGTGGAAATACTGAGTCTATTCTCTAGTGGCATGGGGAGTATCCTAACATTCTTGGCATAGGCAGTAGAAATAACCGAGTGAGTAGCACCCGTATCAAACAGAACACATGCAGCTTGACCATACATATACAAGATTCCAGTGATGATACATGTAGACTTGTTGGCCTGATCGCGAGATGTTGTATAAACGCGTCCAGTGGTAAGAGGCGGCTTGGTATCAGCATGTCCCGATGTGCCCTCCATCTCGCCCTTGCGGTAGTCCTTCATGCGATGGCCAGGAAGACCACACTTGAAGCATGAGTCACTGTCACGACGACATGTCCCTTGGTGCCTACGGTGGCAAGTAGAGCAAAGAGGATGAGTATATCCTCCAACAGGCGCTCTGACTGGCTGAGAACCTGATAAACATTATACATGAGACATGATAATAGGGTACAAAGGACAATGCGGATTCGTAAGATTAAATACCAGTGATAGCTGGACGGATAGGCTGTGAACCTCTCTGGTTCTGGTCCCTACCGTTTCCATGGTTCCTGGTAGAAGATTTGCTAATGTGTCAGAAATATGAGTTATAACATGAAATCATAAGAAAATGTGTAAGTATAAGGACCTGCTGCTGTTGGAGTGTCCAGCGTTATTACGGTAATTATCATTACCGCCACGCCTATCCGTAGCAGAACGGTCGTTAGTTTGACTGTTTCCCTTGGGCTGATTAGGCTGCTGCTGAGTAGCCGGCTGAGACCGGTCCCCAGTCTTCTGCCTGGAAGATACAATTTAAAGAGATGAAATATTGACATATACTGAAAGAATATGGATTGGTCACCACTTGAATACGAATGTTTACCTCTTCTCGGGTCTCTCTGCTTCCCCGAACTCATCTCTCTCCTGCAGCATCTCCAGCTTACGTGCTGCATCGGCCACTTGTGCTACCGTGTTGAACGTAGCACACACCAAGTTGTTTGCGACCGATGTGCGAAGAGCCCACCTGAAGTGGTGTGCCTGCTCTTCAGGAGTACATGTTGCAGCACCAAGGAAACCAGCTAAGCGAAGAAAGCGCTGCATGAACTCGTTGCTATTCTTCCCAACTCTCTGTCGGATCCCATGGTACTCCCTCTTCAACTTGTCTTGCTCAGCCTTGGGAAAGAACTTCTCCATCACCCTATCTCTGAACTGAGCCCATGTCAAACCAGCCACCCAATTATCACCTCCCTCAGACTGCTTCAATGCTAACCACCAGTTTAACACATCGCCTTCGAACCGGTAACATGCCAACCTCGCCTTGAAGACGGGGTCACAACCCATAGCATCGAAGATCTTCTCGATGTGAGCCAACCAGCTTTCAGCTTCACTGGGGCTATCTGTTCTCTCGAAAGCTCGAGGACGGAGCTTGTTAAAGCTCTCCAGCCATGTTGCCAATGTCACTGGAGGAGGAGGAGGAGGTGTTTGGTTATGTTGTTGATTGTTGGCAGCCTGAACCTCAGCCCTGATGTCATTCCTTAGTTGAGGAAGCAAAGCTTGCATTGCAGCTTGGATCACTGCATTGAGTTGTTCCTGCTCGCGTGTGAGAACCATCTGACAGTATAACATAAAATACATGATTAAACTGATCAAAACATAATATATATACATGAAAAAATTTTAAACCAATAAATCATGAGAAAATTTTTATGCAGGAAAACTAGTACATGAATGCATGATGCAGTTTTATGAAAACTTTTGTATGCTCGAGAGTGAACGCCTATGGTCAGTTCACTCAAAATCAAAGACATGGCGAGGGGACGCCTATGGGTCGGTCCCAAATTTAAAAGTTTCGATAAAACACATGCGACTAAATAGGGCCAGTCCTGTACCAACCATTACTTAGTCATAAACCTGCGACAATGACATATATATGTATGCATGAAAATGATGAATGCATGAAAACCGATTGTCAGTTCTAGGAAGAGCATAGTGACTACCCACTAATCACAGGTCATGTTTTGAGAGCCTACAGGTCGAAGCCTTGGCTCTGATACCATAATTGTAACACCCCATTTTGATAAATGGAATGTCACGCGTGATTATGGCGTGTCATCAAAGCATACAAGGATAAATGTCTAAACATTACATGACCATAAAAGGAAATACCGGAATCAAACATCGGTAGTCCAAAAGTAAAGCTCATTACACACAAACATAAGTACTGTAAATGAAAGGACTAAACAATTTCCATGGAAAGAGTATCAAAGTATAGATAAATGCATAAAGTAAAGAAGGCTAGAAAGCTTCCAGTCCATATGCACGTACGCTTAAAGTCTACGAGCGTCAAGGGACGTACCTGCCGTTTTGGGAACATGAAAAGGAAAACGGCTGAGCAGTACGCTCAGTGCACGGATGTACAAGTAAAGCATGAATAATATAAGCATATAAGCATGAAACAGCGGAAGAAACTAAGCCCTGGATAACCCGGTTAAGTCTTAGTAAAACTGGTTTTATAGTTTGAAAAGCCTAATGTTTATCTTGTAAAAATTGTTTAACATATTTTACCATTAGCCAATATAGGTCATGAAAATATCAACGTGCATGAATACTTGGAGGGGTGACCTCGTCATGCAAATTAGAGGGGCTGCCTCTAATTTAATATACTGGTTTTTGGGTAGGATGGATCAGCTCCTTGTAAAGGATGCAAGACACACACCATATTCACACTGAGTAATCTGCTGAAAACATGTAACTAGGATGCACCCATACGCCCCACATGATAAATATAATAATATGGCCAAAAGCTGAAGGGACGCCACGAGCAATCACTCCGCCATGGGAAAGTCATAACACCAGTGCCTCTAGTGTTATGGTTATGGTACCTCCATAACTAGGTGAAACTGGTCATGCATGTATATGGCTTTAGGTATTCTAATTAAACATAAGCAATCAAAACATATAAAACATATACTATGGGAAAACAGTTGGCTGCATACGGGGAATCCTAATAAGGAAAGAATGTCCATACTGAAAGGACGGAGAATCTGTACCTTATGTCCAGTGAACGAAGAAGACGAACGGAAGAGAGTCCTACTTCGGTATCACTAATGCTACATAAATACATACGTGTATAAGTATCTGATTACTGAATACGTAACTGGTTTTATATCATGTCTTAGCTTGTTTTATATGTTCATGTCATGTTTTACTGATTTAAGCTTTATATTGTGTTTATCTTATATTCTGTCTATTCTGATTAAGTATTACTTGTATTTCATGTATTATTATACTTGTTGTGTAATAATAAGTAACTTTCTAAAAATAGCAGATTTCCTAAAATAGAAAATTTCCAAAAATAGAAAGTTACCAAAAATGGAAAGTTTCCTAAAATAGAAAGTTTCCAAAAATAAAAAGTTTCTAAAAACAGAATTACTGCTTAAAATAGATAAGTTTCTAAAAATATAAAGTTTCCATAAATAGATTAGCTGCCTTAAATAAATAAGTTTCTAAAAATAGAAAGTTTCCATAAATAGATATAAGCTGGTTAATTAAACTAATTTTATAAGCTTAAGTGTTTTCTGATTATTATTCTAAGTCATGTGATTATATAGTATAGTTTATTAATTATTACATGTAAATTAAATAAACTATAGGTTAAAGTATTTAATTAAATATAACATGATTTTAATTAAATAAGGTAAAATACTTAGGTTAAAACATGTATTATTATCAATTAATAATATAACCTAAGTCATGTTAATTAATTAATTATACTCATGGTTTTTAAATAATTAATTAATTATAAAGTCTAATTAAAGATAAATACTTAGGTTAAAATTCATGAACTAATAATTAAATTAATAACCTAAGTCATGTAAATTAAATTAATCATGTCATGTTTTTAATTAATTTAATTTAAGTCTAATAAAATAACATACTTGTAAAAATCATAAACCTTGAAAAAATGATTCATGAACTGGACCCGTGACTAAAAACCATGAACCGGACGCGTAACCATCACCATACCCCAACCAAGGTCGGGGTTCCCCTTGTTTTTGTTGCTGCCGTGGGACCACCACCACCATACCGAGACCATATGGTCTCGGTGGTGTGAGACAAGCCAAGCCGAGACCCCTATGGGGCTCGGTTAGGCGTCGGCTAGACCAAAACACCCCTAAAACCCTTGATTGATTTACCCCATGATCATTAACATGTTTAAAAATACTTGTTTTTAATTTGTTAATTAAAAACATCATGATTTTATGTGATTAATTAAATCAATACATAAAAGAAAAGGGTTAAAAGTTATACCGAATATGTGGATCAAATAAGGATGAACACACACGAATCCTTGCAAAATTTCCAAGATCAAAATCAACTCGAACACCCCTTTTTGGTGATCAAACCCGGCGGCCAAAGAACAAAGAAAAAGAAAACTAGGGTTTTCTTCCTTTTCTAATTTTTGTAAATATTGAACATGTTTTTCCCTTAATTCTTGTTTAGTAAAAATTACATGGGCCAAGCCCATGTTTCCTTGGTATTGCCGCGGGTAGGGGGCCCCACTTGGGGTAACCCGTACCTTTTCCGTGTCTAAAATTATTAGTGTGATCCCGTGTGTTCTCGTGTTCGTAAATTACGTGTTCTAATTAGTTTACGATCGTGACTTAATTATTCGTGTTCGTAATAAATATATATATACGTAAATAATATTAGCTCGTGATTAATTTACGTTCATGATTTTATGTTCGTATGTTCGTGATTATAATTATTATTGGAATAATTATCGTGTGTTCATACGTAAATAATATTAGTGTGATCTCGTGTGTTCTCGTGTTCGTAAACACGTACGTAATACTTATAATTCTCATACGTGAAACGTAAACGTGTTATAAAAGGAAAGTTCTAATCATGTACGTACGATCTTAAGGGTACTATTCATGGTAAAAGCATACGGGTTTTACAACATGAGACTTAGATTATATATTAAATAAAATATCTGGATGAGTGCTAAACAAATGGGTTAGGGTAAGACCCTCTGATCATAACAAACTTTTCGTATGTTCAAAATCAGTAAATTCTGGATAGGTAAAGGTATATATATATATATATATATATATATATATATATATATATATATATATATATATATATATATATATATATTATATATAGGTATAATTATGATTTGAAACCACAGTTTCAATCCCAGTCATATCCCAGTCACATCTTTTAACCAATAGGATTTGAGTATTTGCTAAAAAATCTCACTTTTTTCCTTCTTTAACTCATTTTTTTCGATTTTGGGCGGACCGCAGTTTTAAAAATCGCGTTTTATATCAAAATTACGTTTTCATACCGCGAGTATATATTCTCTATATTCTTTTTTTTCATTTTTGTTGCCCCAACTGACGGGTAAAAACACACACAACCTCCATAATACCTCCATGGATCTTTTTTCTTTTTTAATCCTGCTCTTGATAACCTCCATCAATCATAGATACATAACCCTAAAAAAACACCAAATCAAATCAAAGAGCTTTTGAAACCCTAATCGTATTCAATTGATCTGTATTATATACATGTATCCAGTTTCAATTGATCAATAACCGCATTTGATTTTAAACCCATTTTTGAAACCCTAATCATATTCGATTGATCTGTATTATATACAGGTAATCGTATTTGATCTTTGAACCCCTAATCCATTTTTCCAGTTTCAATTGATCTTTAATCTATTTTTTAAACCCTAATCGTATTGGATCAAGCGTAAGGTTAAACTTTTCAACAAAACACACTGATTTGAGCAATTAGAGGCAGACAAAAAGGGAGAAAAAATAACTATGCAGACCACTGAACCAGAGAGAATATAGGACTGAATCAGAGTAAGTAGATGGAACACGGGATTGAATCACAGCTCCGTATCAATTCAAAATACGAATTCAAATGATGACGGGTTATCTATTGTTACAATTTGATATTACCAAGTAACCACAACCATGTTACCAGGTATATCATCTTTATTATTTTATTGATGATTTTTTTGAATATGCATCGAGTAAGGTTTGATTTTTATAACTGATCCATGTTCATCTCTTTGCCACTTCTTTGTGCACAACCTAATTAAAAAAAGCAGCGCCTCTCCTTGGTTTCTTTCCTGATCAAGAAAAGGTTGTTCCTATTAGCAAATGGATCCGAATACAGAACCTGTGAGGAAGGAGATCAACCCCAGATCTAATCGAATCCACATCTTCATCGCATAAGGAAACTAATGGTTCGTTTTTTCTCTTAGATGGTCACCGAAACAAGTAAATCTTTGGCATTGGTTGAAAAGTGCGATTAGTTTTCTTACAAAGGTTCGTTTATGACAGATGATTTGATCGGATAACCCAGGTTCATTTTTTTCTTTTTGAATAATTATACATTTTACACAGGTGCAAGTGATGAGAAAATACAAACTGATCTGTATATAAAAAAGATTTAATCATATGTATCACAATGAAGTAATCATACAAGAGTACTGCATACAATCAACACACCAATTTATCTGCTATTCATTTGATAAATCAAAAATTAAAAGTTGCTGCTACCGATCATACTACTGCCATGATTTCCCTTTTTTTGTTCAGGAGTGTGTCTACAAGGAAGCAAAAGAAGGAGTGTCCTTGATTGCAAATCAAGTGCCCTTGATATCTTCTAATTTAGAGGGATCATGAGGATAACAGCTAATCCTTAAAGTTAGTACTAACCTTGATTAGATATCTTGAAAAAAGAATAAACATGGGTCAAAAACTAATTCTTTCTGCCAAGGTGAATACTTTAACTGTCAATATTACAACAAAAAAATACATTATTCTTTATAGCGATCACATGTAGAAAGGTTCAGGGACTGCTCATTGCGTTTTGAAGTGATGTATTAGTAGCAAATATCATCAACTAAGTGCGGGATGATGAGCGTTTTGTAAATGTTATGAAGAACCACCTCTTTGCAAAGGTACTTCTAAATCTGAAAATCAAGGATGAATTACTCTTCCATCACCAAGTATATGTTAGAATTGATCCCAAAATACTATTAGCCGTTGAGGTAAAATAAATTGATCAGAAAAGACTTCTGATATACCTTATTAATCTGCCACTTCAAGTAAAATTTATGTTGACTGGCAAAGTAGTAAGATTTTTAATGTATAGCTCTTAATATATAAATCTACCACTTTGAGTAAAATTTATGTTGATTTGCGAATTTTAGATGTTCTCTTGCTTATCTCATTAAACTTTTAATCTTTTTGAGCCACTGTCATGGTTAGAGCAACATCTGGACATCTAAGGAAGTTGTTAGAGTCGATGTTGTGACTGCCTACTCTTTAAGGACCTATGCACAATGAACCGTGCAGCAGGCCTTGAGTAGTAATGGTCTCACTCGCAATGGGTTGTATAGGATGTTGATTTAGTTTATCATCTTATTGTGTGAAGTATTTCAAAATATTACTGTTTGGTCATTTTTCTGCATCACAATATAGATGGTTATGGTTCTGCTGTGGAAAGAAGTCCTCTCAACAGGTAGGCACTCAACGTTTTGCCTGTTTATATTCACAAAATAATCTGGCCTTCTGTCCCCTTTGACAGTTATAGATTATTTTGCTGAAAGATGATTTTTCTATGTTATATTTTAAGATTAAGGAAAATGTATTGATCGATTATTTTCCCGTTAATTTCTATTTTATATATTCCTATAATTAGGTTTGGTACAACAACTCTGCATTAAGGAATGATTGCTCTTGAATGGATCGAAATCGTGTCTATTGAATATATAATAAGCTAATACGGTTGCTACTTTTTATTAGTGTCATAAATTAGAAGATATTGTAATTTCTTCTGTGTAAAGCTCACATTAGCCCAGAAAAATTAATACTAATGAGAAATTAATCAGGATATAATAAATGTGATAATAATTGGACTATATATTTATAAGAAACTGAAGGATGCGTTTTTCGTATGTGTCCCATACAGCGATACTCTAAAGAAGGATCACACTCGCGTTTTTCGGATGGAACTTACTGCTTTAACCTAAAGTAGGATCACAATCGTGTTTTTCGTCAAACGAGAGCAGTTGAAAGAGGTTGGGGGAGTGAGCTATTAACCAATCCCAAACACCCTTAAAGAACCATCAAAAGCCTTCACAATTGTTTGTCAAAGGAGCGGGTAATATTTAACCCATATTGTGCAAGGAGCAGGTAATATTCATATGTTTAGTTGTTTATATGAAGTGGCTGTCTTTCTCTGATTTTTAGTTTTATGGATGTGGTGGTCCGTTGGGGGTACAATATAATGATGATAAAACACTTATCTGATGCATCAGATTTTTTCATGGAATGAACTAATCTTTTTTATATTGCAGCTTTAAAAAAAGCTCCAGGAAACTGAAAATTCATTGTTTCAAAAGATATGCACTCTCGCCAATATATGAATCCCGTCAACTGTTCTTAGCAACTATTATATTTAGACTCCTCTTCGGCATCTTTCTCATCTTTTCACACTTTCTTTCAGTTCCCTTTGTCTCGTGAGATAATTTTGAGCCGAACCTGCTCATCTTCATCTTCTTCCTCTTCATCCTCGTCTTCACTGCTCAATATTGCATCAATATCCGTTGAGTATTTGATCTCTAAACTGGCGTAACTATCTGCATTTGCATACATTGGCACATGAAGTGGAAGATATATATGTATGGGTCCAAGATGATACACAATCCAAAATAACACTGGAATAATGGATTGTTATGTTGCAGTCTCAAAGTTGGATGGCGAACTTTTTGTGTGTGGTGCGCGACCTGTGGACAGTGACTCAACACAGGTAACCTTTTCTTTTTCTTCATTTTCTAACTATTTAATCACCAAGCACAATAAAACTTACGTTATTATTTAAAGGGCATAGCTTGGGGTATTATTTACCTATCCATTTAGCCTAATTCAACAAGACTTTTAGTCTGCACTTCACATAAAGTCTCCAATTTTCGCAAAATTGTTGTTTTTTGCTCATTATCTATAGAGAATTATTTATTGATCAGAATTTTCTAAGAACTCGGACATCTTAATATACAGCCTGCTAAGTGTATCTGGTCATCTGATAAACTATTTATTTATTGGCGAGACTTGCTGGTGCATTTGGTCTTTGTGATCGGGCCACGTGGCCTACTAATGATTGGTAATTACTTTCAGGTGGCGGCTATGTCAGCATACGAGGTTGTCATATTCCATGTTAGACGTTGCAGGATGATTCAGTACGAGGTTACAGTGGAGTACAGACGTGTCAGCATTACCAGTACCAACTTCAGGAGATGGACCAATGGTTAGCTCTACAACTTTCTTAATGTATGCTGCTTTTTGGCTTTGCAGTTAGAAGGGAGAAAATATGTGGTACAATGAAGTGTGTGGTTTTTTGGTTATTAGTTTGGAGCTATTTCCACTTCCCACGGTGATCCACTAGAGACGTTCTGGTAGGGGCCTTTCCTTTGCTACAAAAGATATACTCAAGGTAAGCTCACTCTTATCTCATATAATTATTGTTATTATTAGTATTGGTAGTCGGCATAAGCTCAACTATGAGCAAAAACATGTCATGAATGCTATCGGAAGCTGTGAGTAACAACACAATTAATTTTCAGTTACATTACATATGAAAGTTAAGGTTTTGCTTACAGCCATATAGAAGGTGCGATAGTGTGATAGTGGGAATGTGGTTTTGGGAATGATGGCTCAGATGGTCCAAGGCAACACCCTCATGGACCACCTTAGTTAAGACACATGATGGATGCAATCTTAAACAAATATAATAGCAGCCAAGCACCCCTTTTGCAGCAGAAGGGGTGTTTGGTTGCTCTTATAACAGGAACCAAACACCTCTTTTGGAGCAGAAGGTTCGTTAGCGTATATATAGTATAATCCTTACATATAATTATTTAATAGATGATAGAAAAAATCTGACATTCTCGAAGTTCAGAAATGCTCAAGCGGCTTAATGGAGGCGAGGCTAGAACTTTTTCAGAAGCAGGTTGAGATCACCCAAAAGCTACTTGCATTTCCATACTCACATATCAGTTCAAAGTATATTAGTTTAAAATATATCAGCTCAAAGTATATCCGTATTCGTATGCGGATCACTGTGAGTTTCATGACAATTCAAGATGGGATGGTTGGGGTAGGTTCACTTAACGTAGCACTGCTTATCAACCTTGGATTTGGACTGCTGGAAATCATGAGCTTGATTTTGAGCCGAGTAGCTGTAAGCTGTTTGTTTAACCTTATTTTCAGGCTCGCGACCTTATCTAATTTATGTTTTTAGTTGCAGGCAGGAACCAAGTGCAGCTAATGCTTGCAAAATACCACCCAAACACGGGAGTATGTAATCCATTCTCTTTAAATAAATCAAGACAGCTTCGTACGACTTTCTTTAATACAAGATTCAATTTTTTCTGAACCTGAAACCGGTGTTCGCACACATGAGTGCGTCATTTGTTTGTGGTGCCTATTGCTATATAACATCGGATATTTTTTATTTATATTTCTTGATATTTGTTACAGGTTCTAGCGTGTTTGGCAAAAGGAAAAGAAAGTTGACCTGTTGGCTGCAAAAGTAAGTTCTTGGCATAACATAAACATGTGTACAAATGCATTAAACTTAAATGTGAAAGATTAGCGGCTTAACAAGGGGACACATATTAAGAATAATATAAAGATAGGTATCATTGATAGTACTGAGCATTCATATGATTACAAAGCTAGGAATGAACATTCATTTTTCAAATCTTTTACCTTTTCCTTCTGTTCTTCTGAGTTGCTTGTCTCTTTCTGACTTTTAATGTATAGATTCTCTAAAATACTTCTCAATTCAGCATTTCGGTATGAAAGTGCTTCAACAGCCTCTTTTGGATTCTGTAAACAAGACTATCTCATTGCATCAGCATAACCTAAATGCAGCCAAAAAAGAGTTCAAGTGTTCGTGGTTGGTTGTGAAAGCTTTGGAACTTGCCAATGAACAACAAAGAAACTTCTGAATCAAAACCATAAGTGTGAACTGAGACGCTATCACGCTACTCAACTTGGGTTTCTTTTAATTTGTATAATTGATTGCGTATCGGGTTCGGGTCAAAACAACCCAACAAGATTTTTTAACCTGATTTATATCGATCTAATAAGTTTTTTCAGATTCGGGTTTGGTTCACGCTTTTGACACCTCTAGATGCCATTGCTGCACTGTCATGATGGGCTGAGGTCGGTTATAATTTAGCTTTATCGAAGAAAGGAATCTTGAGGATCAATTCAGTTGTGCGAAAAATTATACTACGTTTGAAGCTATGCATTGAATTATCAAAATATAATATATAGATATGATTCTAAAAAAATTGAAAACTATTAATGATAGTGCGAGGTTAATTGAAAACATTTAGTGGGGATTTCGTTTATAAAAAAATCAATTCTTTCTTTATTTAGTAATATTTTTAATAAATTAAATAAGTTTAAAAATTCTAAAAAAATAAAAATCAGATTATTTCTAAATTTGGCTAAAAAATTAAAAAAAGATGTGAAAATTTGGTGGAGAAATTTGGTAAAGCAAAAAAAAACACATAAAAGTATTTGTGTCAATTTAATAAAAAAAACTTTGAAAGAGTAGATAATTAATAAAAATTTAATGATTAAATTTTAAACAAGTGAAATTTATGATTTTTTTATATTTTTACAATAATTTAAAAAATAAACAAATACCCTTTACATTTTATACTTTTTATATTTTATATTTTAAACATACAAAATTTATTCAACCTATTTAAACACATATGGTTAAAAATTAACAATTTTCAACAAGTCGAATGAGTCATAATCATACTTACTCGAGTAGAATGAGTTGCAAGGTGATACAAATGGATCAATATAGATAATGTTATTGTACACTACTACCAATATTAATATAAAAATTGCATAAAAGGTATAGAACAATGAGAATATAATGATTTAAGCAATCAAGAATTATTTTGACGCCCGTAGTATAACTTTTATATGAAAACACAAAATTATTACATTAATGAGAATATTAATACATAATAAAATTATTTATGTATAACCATGTGCATAATTATTAGTTGTACGCATATCACAATTACAAAACATTAATTAAGTACGAGAAAATTTTTATACATTTTATTTAAACTAAAGTATTAAAAGACATTTAATTTATATGTAAGCCCTGTGCGTACACAGGACTTATAACTAATGCGTTATAAAGAGATACGGCGTAAAACAACAATGTTTTATAATAGTCGAGTATCGTATAGTCCAATAGGATAATGTGCTTTTTGTCGCCATTCGGCATGGCTATTAGGATATATAAATAATTATCAGTATTATTTTAAGTTGAATGTGAAATGCAATAAACAGAATTGGATGTATATCATATACCATTGAATAAATAAATTATTAAGTGATAGTAAAATCATATTATAAGTTTCACTATACGTGTATACGAACTTTTAATCAAAGTGATTTGATATAAGTGTTCGGATCATATTACCATATGTGTATATAGGTTTTATAAAGGTGATATGTTAAAAATAATAATAATCAAATAACCACGTTATATACAAAGATATGAAAAACAGGTGTTAGATATTCTTGAATCATTTTAACTGTTATTAGTTTTTAGGGAAAATGACACAAAAAAATGTTCAGTATATTTTTCATTTTTAATCAAGGTATTCAACTTTTTTATACATGAAAAGGCACTAAACTTATCGTTAACGGTTCGTTTAGGTAAGAAAAAAAACACCCACGTCCGTTTACCACAAAAATGTTACTTAAGTGTAAACTATAAATAAAATATAGTAAAGATTAAATTAGAAATTCAAAAAACTAAAAACGCATGAATCATAAACTCTGAGAAAAAGGAAAAAAAACGACCCCGCCCGTTGGGCGGGTTACGACGCTAGTATATATATATATATATATATATATATATATATATATATATATATATATATATATATATATATATATATATATATATATATATATATATATATATATATATATATATATATATATATATATATATATATATATATATATATATATATACTAGTGGCAAGACCCGCCCGATGGGCGGGTATGACTTGTAATTAGTGTTTACATTTTTTGATTTAACTAAATATTAGTGTTAAATTTTTTATCTTTTTACTTGTATTTTTTTAAGCATTGTAGAAATGTTTGTCGAGTAGTTTATGTGTGTTATATTGCTAAATATTTTTAAGATTGTTATTCACAATTAAATTAAAATTGAAAATCCAAGAAAAAATTAAGTGACGGTCAACCGATGATAACATCGTAACATAATTATTAAGCACATTAAAAAAAACAGAGAAAGTAAAGGTTAATAATTATAAGCAATAACAAAGTATATTTTTTTTTATTAAAAGTATCATAAGAGTACAATATAAGTGTAAAAAAAATTAAGCTAACCTTTTTTTTAAATCTTAGCTCAAGATAACAGTCATATTGACAGTTTTCTCAAGCACCGCTCACTAAAATAAGTTCATATTACCAACTTTATTGTACAAACTTCTAGAAAAAAATATTTTGAGTTGACGAATAAATATTAATATATATAACGTAATTAAATAAATAAATGTAAATAAATTTTAAAAAACCACATTTATACGTGTTACAAATAATGTGTTTTACTTTATTGGATTGAATCAAATGAGCTCAAGAATGATACCGACTTGATTCTTAGATATTGAAGACATACAATGATTTATAAATTTATTTGTATCATATATGTTTGTATATATAGCATATAGTATACTCGTTGAAATAGGATCCTTACTCGAACTTATTATGAAACGTTTGTTAGATTTATAATTGTGTAATTTTATTTGAGTTGTTATAGCCAAGGTTGTAGAAATCGCTAGACGCTAGTGAGGCGGTCGACGACTTTCGAGGCGGAATTCATCTAGGCGGCGCCTAGGCGGATTGAAATTTTATGCATAAAAATATTATAAATAATATGTATGAGCTAAAAAATACTTCTAGTTTCAAAGAATTCGAAGTTCTAGCAAAATAGGCAAATAAAACATAACGATTTAAGTGCTTACAACTTCAAACTTGAACATTTTATTAAATTGGTTCCAATTTCATACGAAAAAACAATTACTTTATGTTTATAATTATTCGTTTATCTCTTATTTTAAGATGTTACGTTAAAATAAATATGAGCACTATATATTAGAAAGAAATTTCATTAATATTTTGTAATAAATATTGACTTTCTTGACTTTTTTGACCGCCTAGTTTCTAGGCGCCGCCTAGGCGGAGTATGACCGCCTAGTTTTACAACACTGGTTAGAGCATGATGATAACTTTTTTTTTAGAACGGCAATTTTTACAACTCACACAACTATCTCACAATTTATATCTCACATGTCTCCACCGAGACTTGAACCTACAACCTTGAGGTTAGAGGAAAACTCACATACCGCTAGACCAAGAGGCCTTTGGTATGATGATAACTCTTTGACCATAACTTTATTGTTGTTTACGTGGCAAAGTATTGGTCATTATTTTAAAATGAAGATAACTAATAAATCTATGTTTGGTGATTTATCAGACGAAATGGCTTTTCAGATTTTAAGCAAAATGTATTATTTTAAAGCCTTATGTGTTTGTGAACTTGTTCCCAAGTGTTTCTATCGGTCTGTAATTCAAGCTGAGGCCATTTCCAGAACCATCATTTTTTTTGAATGACATGTTCTATTTTCCTTATAAAACCATGCAGTTGTCATCCGTCATTACTCAGTGTATTCACAAGTAAAGTTTATTATTCCATGTTTCATAATTCATATTTATGTTGCTTTAGTTTAGTGTTATTTCCTGATCGATAAAAATACCATTTCTTGATGCTCCTTGACTCTATTTAACTTTTGTTTACATGGTATGTCTTATTTTACCTCAAGACAAGTAGACACCTATTTCACTGCACTTACCTCATTTATTTTATCTTAAAAAGACAGACAGGATGCCCAACAATATTAAAAACCAAATCATGATGTTTGAAGAACACTTGGAACACATAAATATAAAATTTATTATTTGTTCAAAGCACAAGTTTTTGCGCATCCCCAGACCATTTGCTAATCAGATATGTTATTCTTACATTGATAAAACATTTCCCGACTCTTTTGCAATAGCTTTTGTAAGCATAGCAACTCATATAACGACTACTAACATTGTTACTTCAGTGAGCATCATCAATGCCACTTAACAATGGAACGTCAATCCTCGCTTCTACCGCGCCTTCTTGAATTTGTCCATCACGCCCGCCCAATCCGTGGCTATAAGAAACGGATAGCATCCACCATACTCAATCTGATTTACGTATAACATAAGAAAAATAAATGGTGCCATGAAACCAGAGAATATCAACGAACCTCTAGGGAGAAAGTCGGAATTCCAATCAAAACCAGCAATTTATCACATCTCTAGTTGATTATCTGATTTTTTGCTAAGTTAGTTGTTCTAGTCTACATCTTTGTAGGTTCAAAATCACCTGTAATAAAGCACAACATAAACAGAATATAACCTTAATCTTACACACCAAAAAGAAAGAAAATGAAAGCTATGTCAAAAACGAAATATGGTGGCTGTATACCCTCAAGTAACCAATGATAAAAGAGAAGTTTGGGTAACCATCCCCAACATCTTAGGGGCAATCCACTTCCGAAAGACGATCTGAACACATGAGTACGATTAAATCAGATAAACATAAATAGCTGAAAATAAAATGAGAAGGTTGTCAGCCATAGAATTATGAACTAATAGCTTGTACCTGCCAGGCATATGATGAGTCTTCATTTTCGCTTTCAATTCGACATTAAATATTTGTAAGTGGTCGTGTGTTGAGCCCGCAGTTGAGCTAGAAAAATAGACCATTCATTAGTTACAGAATTAAAACGCATCATAAAGCAATTATATTGTTTAGCTATCAGTTTTAAAGAGCTCCTTTCCCACACAAATGTAAATTTTAGGAAAGAAATGAGAAGTCGGGACTAAATAATAGACTAAGGAATTCGGCCCGTAAATTCTGAATGGGTTGTTTAACATTATCTTTGGCCATGTGAAACATGAACGCACATAAAGTAGTTACAAACAAAATGAGTCAAATGCAAACTGTTTTTTTACACAACAAATCTCCTAAATCAATATATGCAAAAGACTTTACATTAAAACAGCAAAATTTTAATAAGCTATAACATCAACTTAATAAGCTTATAAGCCAGAAAAGTAGGATTACAAAATTTTAAAAATTTAAATAACCTCATACGCCAACTAAATAAGCCGAAACAACAGCTCCTTAAGAGAAAAAAACACATGAACACTATTGCTTTTACTTCAACAGGAACAAATACCATCCACGATGTATTTTCCTGCTGAAGTAAATCTTTGGCACTTATTTTGGAGCATCTTAATAGAATTGCATATTGGTCATTTATAATGCGAAAATAACTTCACAAATGACATCTATAACCTTATTATCATACCGTTTTGTTTTTTCCTTGTGATTGATTCTTAATAGCTTTTTGACCCTGCAAAGTCACGAACATCATTTATTACTTATAAGATAAATCTCATACATATGATTCTATGATCATAGTATCACCTTATGCTATAATACACACGATGACAAAACTATTCAGTATATGGGGGGTTTGGATTATGGTTTTCTGAAAAAGTCAATGGATTTTGAAGATCAAGCAAGAATTATGAAAAATAGAAAAAGAATAAAAGCATACCTGAACACAATCATTGTGTAATGTGGTACTACTTGTCAGGTTCATTCCGGGTCTAATTAAGGATCTGAAAATTGAGACCCACATACAGGCCACACTGATTTTTGATACCGACTGCGATTAAGTAAATGTTGAATGTGAACTAATTTCGGGGGAGTTGATGCCTATTTGGCTAGGTCTATGAAAGAGAAGCATGCATAGCTTTCCATGGATCGGGTTTGACCCGAACACCATATAGGACCCAGCCTAAGTGATATAACTACACCCACTTATTGACATTAATCTTCTTATAGATGGTTGTAACATAAGCTGCCTAGTGATGCGTTCACTTAAACACAAGGACCTTCATGATGGGAGCATGAATCTCAGCTTTTTTGACAATTATTATTATAGAATATTTTTTACGTTCTCGGATATACCAACTTCCAAAACCACCAGTGGTCGAGGTTCACTTGTGCTACACCTAGAAGAATCTTACATTTTCATCTTTAATGAATTCAGGAATGGTAACTTGAGGCGCCTCTCATACCAATCTGGAAATAAATAACAACTCGGCAGTTTTCAGGTTTGGTGCATATATACCTCCCTCAATTTTTAGCAAAGTGTGATCATATTCACCAATTTATTCATAGTCAGGTTAATTCAAGCCTTTATATATTATTTACAACACAAAAAAAATAGTGGGATTGTAATGAGCTTGGGGTTAAAAAATGAGAAAATACGGAACATGTAACGGATATAGATCAAGCCATGGATGAGCCATGGTTGCATGTCCAATAATTTAACAAAATAGAAAAAACTCACATTCTCATAATCAGCTCTAAAAATCCCAGTAGCCATTTCACCATCTTCAACCTAAAAAACCAAAAGCCAAATGAATTTAAAATAAAATATCAGAAATTCAGAAGCTAAAATTTGATTTTACTCAGGTACCTGTTCCAGTAACAGCAAAAGGCATAACGTTAGTTAAGCGGTAACTATTTGGGGCTAATATAAACTCTGTTTTGAACAATTGGTGTAGCCTGTTAAGGATGCACACTCGGTTTCTTATCCGCTACATCTGATGTAGAAGCCCATGAAGCTATCAAGACGCAATTAAGTGATAAACAACATGGCAACCAAAGTGAAGATGAGCAGAAAACATCTTTTCTTATATTTGTAGATTAAAATTATCATCTTTGTTCAAACTATGTAGTATAATATATTTAAAGCATCAAAACAATTAGTTAAGCATGTGAAGGATATAAAGTTAATGCATGTACCTTGGCTTTATGACACCAAACTACTAATGCAGAGACACATTCTGTTTTTGGTTTATTATAGTTTTTAGATGGATTGCAGTTACAAATTGCAATCACAGGCGGACGCCTTCCTCCTCCTTAGTACTATAGATAAAATATCAGTCAGTAAAACACCAATGACACTGATATAAGGTCTGCAAGAAAAGAATCATTTCTTGGTAGTAGTCGACCTCTTGTTTAATTATATCTTCTTTCTCCAAGTGGAATTTAACTATTTAAGTTTCTCTCGCGCATCTTTTTGTTGTTGCAGCTCGAGTTGAGTTAGTTTAGGAGCCTTAGCCTTTGGTTTCCTCTTCCTCGCCTTATGTTCCTATTTTTAAATACACTGAGATCACCATCAAGTGATCTCACCTGCTGCAAGGTATGTTGAGAAGGAAATTCCCCTTTTGTTTTCTAAAAATTAAGACATTAACGTATGAACATGCTTAACAAAATGTTTGAAACTCAATAAATGTTATTTGAAGAAGTTCAAGAATACTTTTCATTCTTAGATTTTAGAGGAATCATGTTCGTATCAAGTACATGATGCAAATATGCAGGACATAAGATTAAAACTGAACTGATATAGAAGAGCTTCCACACATGCTGCATTTTATCTTTTTCATAAGCAAATTGTATAACACCCGTTTCAAGTTTTATGGTCATCATGTATGAAAGTACGAATAAAATAACAGCTTCACATCGATCTTAAGCTATCTACTTAATATATTACAGATCAAATCAAGTTAAAAGTCAGGAATGATCTTCTTTACCTGGTAAAGAGAAATGAGCTTTGTGCAAGCTTCAATATGTTGTCAATTTCTTCCCATGGCTCTTTTAGCCGGGCTATCGGAAAGGATTTGTACAGTTGATGGTTCACTATTAGTGGCTGCAGTCTTACGTTTAACGTGTAGAATTTGGCGAGCCACCTCGCTGACCTCATTGTTTGCCATGACATCTCAAAGTCCATAACTCACTACTATTAACCACATTTCCTCATCGTTTCTTGATGTGAAAGTGATTTCAGATATGGGAATGATCCATGGCCTTAAGTAACGGTCACCTAACGTACACAAGATATGGGTTAGTGAGAGATGAAAAAGCGAGTCAAGACAGGTTTGGGTCAAAATAGCATGGTCCAGGTTAGGTTAGCACCATGTCTAGATGTTACATGTATCGTATATTTACCCTACATGTAAACTGATCATATGGGTTTTACTTGTCACAAGACGTATTACTTACATGTTTTGTTATATCGCCTTGGCTATCAAGTATTATATATTGAATATCACAGTTAGTTACATGTTTTGGTCCCAAAAGAAACCTGTGCGTTATTGATGCATCAGTGCGAAATCTGCCTGTCTTTTAATACTACTGCAGGCAGATAGCCAACCATCAACCTCCTTGGAAGGTGAAAGCCCTAAAAGTTCCTTGCGTTCTGTCGTAAACAGTACACAGAAACACCATTAAAGTCAAGCAACTTTCATCAGGGTTTTTAAAGCATAAAGCATGAGGTTTAATTGACTGTTATCAATGGGAATTCGACATGATTCCACTGTGTTCTGTAATGGGGACTTCACTATCTGGACATAAAACTACTCTGAAGTTTTAAAATTACTTATTAACTAACCGAAATTGGTACTGCTGGATTATAACAAACGATAATAACAAAAACAATAAAACCCATCGCATGGCACTGTGCCAAAAGTTTACACTAATATAGCTCAAACATTGACAAAAACGAACCCCTGTTTACTTTTCATTAGCGACTATTATTTACAATTCACCCTCTCACACCTTACTCATGTTTTTAGAGAAAAATGATGTATGAGATACCTATAGCTCTCGACATGGTACAGACTCCTAATACTCGTCCTCCATTCCAATATATGATTTTCCCATCATTTTCTTTGATTCTCAATAGTTCGTCTATCTAACAGGCTACTAAAGCACACAAAAGATTGACACATATAGCAGCTGGTCGGTAACGGCGTGTTGCCAATACCTGATCACTCATTCAAATTTTTTCTCTTACACACATATACAAAGGGTGTGTTTGGATTTTCTTATCTAAACAGCTTAGCTGCTTATGTTTAGGTGCATATTATATTGTCTAAAATAAGCACTTAAACGATCTAACCAAGTAAGACTTTATCCAGTACACAAATGACGTAATTATAAAAAGGCGCATAATCTAAATACCTGCAAGACTGACCAATCAGCATATACATCATCACCAGTCTACTTCAGTTGGATCTTGTTAGTCTACTTCAGCTGGATCTTGTTTCTGCAACAGTTGAGTTAATGTACGCATAAGAAAAGACGCACAAATGTTAACCATCTCCTAAATGGATAGGTAGTAGTCAGGAGTAAGTACTTGTATACAAATCGTGTTACCCCTCATTTGATCAATATTTGGAGTGGCAAACCCAACGACGTAGAAAACCTATAATCCAGACTTTAAGAAATGACCCGAGAAAAAGATACATATTGTTTCCGTCATTGCATTATCTCTCCATTGCCTTAAGATATTCAAGAAGGTACTATGTGATCAAGGTAAAATAGATAATTTTTAAAATTCAAATATTAGATAAAAGGTTAGAAGGCGAACCAATATCCACATTCTTAAACGGGCTTCCATGTGCGGAAACAATGTCGTTGCCATAGTAGAATATGCTAATGCAATGACAGAGCTCCGAGCTTGAAGTGAAGTTTCAATTCTAGCTTTAGATATGCTAATGCTTTGCTGTTCAATTGCTTCATGAATACTCACCCGGAAATGTCAAAACTGTATCACACAAGTAATATAACTAATAATGAAACAATGAAAAATAAGAGACGCATATTAGTTACCTTTACTGATCATTCATTTTCTTGAATTCATCTATAAGGCATATCTCCTTATAAGCTAGCATAAGAGCCCCTCCTTCAAGAGCCCATTGTAAGTCCAATAGCAGAAGCTCCTTTTCCTGTTGTAAAAACTGCCCAATTCCCACAAAATCGAATCAAGTTTTAACAATGGGAGAAAAAAATAAACATATCAATCATTCCTTAACCACGTGCATATGAATTGCAATAACAGTAAATGGCATATAAAAACATACCCGTGCTCCAATCTGAGGGCCAAACAACCCATTTATAGATACGCTTCAATCACAGTAGCAAAACAGGAAACCGAATTTTGTATTCAATGACAAATTTAAGTTATTTGTGTAGATGTCTGCGATCTCTTGGAAATTAGAAGACAAAGAAGCAACATAAAGTTTAGTAGATTCGGATTGATTCCATAGATTGAATGAACTGGGTATTAGAAATTAGGGTTCTAATGATTTTAAGCTTTGGTTATGAATATAAATATAAACCGAGTATAGGGGCACGACCCGAATGATAGATTTCAGCCCGAATGTAGATTTCAGCCCAAATGATGCTGACGTGGATTAAATGTTGCTTATGTGGCATATCCCTCCTCTTATATATAATGTAAAGATATATATATATATATATATATATATATATATATATATATATATATATATATATATATATATATATATATATATATATATATATATATATATATATATATATATATATATATATATATATATATATATATATATATATGGAGGCCTTAACAGTAGCATCAAGGTTGCGGTCAAATGGGAGAGTTAGCTAACACATGTAAAGAAATAGGGTTTCTTTAACAGGGCATGTTATTTTGGTTAAAGGGGTGTTCGACCCATAGTTTGAAGTATGAAAAACGGGACTATTTTGGGTTAAATGTTAACGGGACGAGTTATGAACTAAACTAAGTTAAGGGCTTTATAGAGGGAAGTAATGAGATGTATATGGCATATAAATGAAGTTAAGTTGTAGGATAAGGTTATATATCCATCATAGATTGATGAGCCATTTTGGTATGTGGTTCATGTCGTGATTGTATACGTTTGTGTGTTTAGATTTTTGCTAGAGCGCGGATACTTGGAGAAGCTTGTTAATGTGAGTTTCATAGTCCCATGTCTTTTTATGATTTGAATTCCAGATGAGATGGAAGAGACACTCTATGGTTTTGTAACTAATGATGTGAATGTTTTATGGTTTGTGATGGACTTGTGTGTGCACTTATGTGATTAACTGCTATGTGATTCTTGATTATGTTTATGATTTGGATCGGGGGACATGTACCGTCTCAGTTATTGTGGTTTGACTTGGTACCAAGGGGATGTTGACAAGGCGGGGCCTTGGGATTGGTTCATAGGTGTGTGGGCGCCTATGGGATCATGGTGATTGGTAAGGCTTGGACCCTTGGAATTGTGGTTATTGCTAAGGCTTGGAGCCTTGGATTTGTGGTGATTGGTTAATCTTGAATGCTAGTTGTTATTACATAATTGTAGCACATTATCCATATGTTCTTTTGTTAATGGTTGTTATTCACAGCTTATAACTGATTTGGCGTTGGAGTTTAAACCTATGACTCTCACCAACTTTATGTTGACGTGTTTTAGTGTCTCTTTCAGGTGAGAGTGTGGTTAAGCGTAATAATAGGAATGGCTAGCTGGAAGGCTTAGGTTTGCATTTGGAGGAACCCCCTTTCCTCTTAGTCTTTATTTATGTTTGAATAAGTGATACTTTGTAGACACCTATATGTTTGTTATTTGTTAATTGTATGTCTTTGGTAAGAGCTAGACCTGTTACCTACTTACCTAGACGCCTACATTGTTTGAGATATCTTCATGACATTGTGTCACCGTTTATGATATTTCCATTTCATTTAGTTATCTCTATAGACACACTATTGTTGTGATGATATCCATACGCCGCGCCCCATATTCCGCCATGGTGGGGTGTGACAGAAAACCACAAATATACAAAACCGAAAACGATCGGTGTGTTTTGATTGATTCGGCTCTAATCGGTTGTCAATTTAGTTCAGTTTTCGGTTGGTTTTACTCGACCCTAAAAAAAGCCCTCTGCAAGTTAACCAGAAAACAAACGGCCGTTAGTGATTTGGACATTTTTTTTATCCTAATGTATGGTAATTCGAAAAATATACAAAACCCAAAAGTCAAAGGACCCAAAAGGCCAAAACCCAATTCCTCATAGGAAACAAAATAGGGGGAGTGTTTGGGAACGCATTTTGAAAATAAAAATCCAAACTTTTTAGCTCTATTTAAATACTACTACAAGTATTTTAGCCGTTGCACAGAAACCCAAACCCTCCTCTCTTTCCGGCCGTCGTTTTCCGATAACACCTTCATTTCCGGGTATGATCCACATTTCTTGCTTCATTCATAATCTATACTTATAATCTGTTATCATTTATATGATTAATAAATGTTCTTTTTATATTCTTGTGACAAAAATATTTGTGGGTGTTTTAGATTTTGTCATTTTAGTATGTGGGTGTGTGTTGGATTGTTTTTTTTTTAGTTTTAGCGAAGAATCTTGAAATTTGATTGAGATTTAAGGGTTTATGTCATAGGAATGATGTTTTCTTATTCAAGGCGAGCCTTTTTTACTCAGATGTACGCGGCCGTACCGGGTGTTTGTTATTTTATATTCTAGTGACAAAAATATTTTGGATTTTGACATTTTAGAAAGTGGGTTTGTGTAAGATTGTTTTTTTTTAGTTTTAGCTAAGAATCTTGAAATTTATTTATGGATATAAGTCATAGGATGACGTTTTCTTATTCAGGAGCGAGCCTTTTTGACTCAGATGTACGCGGCCTCACCGGGTTGATCCCGGGACCGTTGCCTGGGTATTCTAGGTTTTAAGATTTTACTACGGGTTATGTTAGATTGATTTTTTTATAGTTTAGTGACGAATCTTGAATTTGATTCAAATTTAAGGATATAAGTCTATGATGACGTTTTCTTATTAGGGGCGAAAATTTTAGAAAGTGGGTTTGTGTAAGATTTTTTTATTTTTTTAAGTGTTAGTGGAGAATCTTGAATTCGACTGAAAATTAAGGATATAAGTCACAGGATGACGTTTTCTTATTCAGGGGCGAACCTTTTTGACTCAGATGTACGTGTCCTCGCCGGTTTAATCCTGGGATGGTTGCTTAGGTATTCTAGATTTTAAGATTTCACTAAGGGGGTTTGCGTTAGATTGATTTTTTAAATTTTTTTATTTATTTTTTTAGTTTTAGTGAAGAATCTTGAATTTGATTCAAATTTAAGGATATAAGTCATATGATGGCGTTTTCTTATTAGGGGTGAACCTTTTTGACTCAGATGCAGGCGGAACCCCCAAATGTATGTACATACCTTGCAAGAATGCAAGGTTTGGTTAAACCCTTGCCAGTAGGGCAGTAGGCTGTCTGTTTGGTGGTGGTTAAATTTAAGGATATAAGGGGGTCATATGTTTGAGTTTTGGATTTATTGAAAACAGTTTGGTGTGATTTATGTTAGTGTTGGATTCTTTGAAATAAATGTTGTTGTAAGTCGATAGGGTCATGTGACGGATGAGTATCCCTTGTGACTGAAAATACTTGTAATGTGAAATTTATGTTTGGTTAATGCGAATTATATTGCGTTTTCTATGTGATAGGATTAGAATTTAAGGATATAAGTGATAGGGTTAATTGTTTTGAGTTTTGGATTCGTTGGAAACATGTTTTGGATGATTTAGGTTAGTCTTGGATTCGTTGAAATAAATGTTGTTGTAAGTCGATACGGTCACGTGTCGGATGAGTATATGTTGTCGTTAACTGATATCCCTTGTGACTGAAAAGACTTGAAAATGTGAAATTCATTGTTGGTCAGTGCGAACTAGATTTCCGTTTCTATGTGATATATAAGTGATAGGGTTATATGTTTGAGTTTTGGATATGTTGGAAACATGTTTGGGATGATTTATGTTAGTTTTGGATTCGCTGAAATAAATGTCCTTGTAAACTGAAAGGGTTGCGTAAATGTGGAGTATATGTTGTCATTTACTGTTACGTGAAATGTGAAAATCGTGTTTGGTTGATGCAAAGTAGATCCATAACTATTTGTGTATGACGGATGTATACTTGTTTCATATTATTTAGTGTTCGTTTGTTCTTATTTCCAATTTCTGGTTAGTGGCGGTTGCATTTACATCCTGAGTTATCTAGTATCCAAGACCTAAAAAGTTAATTAAGCTTGTTTGTATATGTTCTTGATTCGAACTTGAAACGCTACATCTTTGTTTTGAAACTTGAAAGCATCCGATGCACTCATGTGGCGAGGTTTTACTTTTGGAAAATGATGTACAGAGTTGGAGTGAGATTTAGGTCAGTTTATAGCTTTTTCTCATGGTAGGTAATTAAGTATATAGATATCAGATTTTGGTTTCTACATCGTATCTGTTTAGAGGGGCTATTATGTTTATGTGATGCAGTAAAGTCTTTCAAGTCCAAAATGATAAACAAGTCTTGAAACTAATTTTCAAGTCAAGTCTATGTGGCAAACCGTATCGAGTCGAATATTGAGTTTAGATTCACCATGTCATAAATCGGAGTTTGACTCAGTTAAGTTAATCTACCGAGTCTAAATGTATCCGTTATAGCTCAATACTGGAACTTCTATTATTTGACGTCAATTTCTTTTTTTTACCCAATACATAGGCCTTGTATCGCAAAGTAAGTGGGGCGTGTTATGAATACACCAATGCATGATCCTTGTTTATTTAATTAAACACTGTAATTTCCCATACCTGGCTTCGGTGGAATTCGGTATGTTGTTGTTGTTGTACTGTAATTTTCCATCACGCAAGAGTTCTTTGGCTTCTCGTCGTTTCATAAACTAAATTCTTTCTAGGTTAATCACTCAGTTATTTAGAAATAACCCCTATTTCATATGGCAAGAGATATATCTGTGGCTTACTTTGTGCTCACGCTCCTTTTTTTTCCCTGGTAGCACTGTTATCCTTAAGTTTCTATACATGACTCGAACTTAATCTTTTGATGATTAACGCACATTGAATTTTTCATACATACTTACAGATTGCGAACTTATTTTCTTATAGAACATAAATATAGACGCGAGTCGTATTATGGTCGTCTTTAAAATGTGTTATAGTGAAATTTAAAAATTATTCTCAAAACATTCATAGGCCATGTCAAGACTTAAAGAAGGCAAAGGAGTTTGCTGGTAGTTCTCTGCACTCCAGTTAACTAGTTAATTTTTTGTTCTGAACTTCTGATCACATTTTGAAGTTCGTGCTTGATTGAAATGAGCATTGTTTTTAGTTCTTTTCGGTAATTTCTGTTTCAAGTGTTATTCCTTTTTCTTTTCAAGTAGGGATGATTGATATTCCTAACTTGGGATCAACATAACAAAATGGAACTAACATAAGATTTTCTTACGTATATATCTTTAGCCCAGTGTGGGTATCTAATGTATTTAGATATCCCCTATTTCTTTCCATTGCAAACATTAGTTAGCCCTAAACATTTACCAAATATAAGTGTATTTATCCGAAGGCTGGACGTAATAACAGAGTAGTATAACAGATTTCTGTCACATATGTAAGCATGATAATAATTAGCTGTGAAATCAAAAGTTGTAACTTGTATCATCACAAGTCATTTATAATTGAAGATAGTCACACTACTAATGTTGATGTGTGTTAGTTCAGGTATCAACCGGAACATCAGCCAACTTATGGATAAGGGTCATCTAAAAGTAGACTCTCCAACTGGTAGCCATAAACGAAAGTTTCATAAGGTAAATGAAGGTTACGTTGAGGTATTGTCTCACTCTTTGCTCACAATTTTATAATCTACATGAGGGTTTTGGGTTATACTACGTATTTAACATGCAAGGATTCTTGTCCGTTAAAATTGCCAGTCTTGGTATATAAATAGACACACAAAAATTATAGTAAATATTTATGAAAACCACATCAATGCGTGAATGAGGTTATATAGTTACGCATGATAACCACTTAGATGCTTTTCCACACATAGAAACATAAGGAACCTGTGCACAAAAAATAAAATAAAAAACCAAGAATCACAACCAACGTTCTTGGAGCTAAAGCAAATAATAAGAAAGTAATTCTAAGATTCATTTAGAAAAGGCTAATTAACCTGACTTAATCATAATTTTCCTAACAAAAACGTAACTTCTACGCCTCTCAACCCTATTAATCATATTGACCATTAGAGTGCATCATACTCTTCATGGAATTAGAAGACGTATGGAAATTGTAAATTAATTGCGATTTTTTCGCGCATTACATGCAATCAAGAAGTTATTAGTGTCTTCTAGGGGCAAATTTAGCTTCAAAGAAGACGGGTAGGAAGTTTCTTAGAGTGTACTTATTATATGTATAAACTTGTAAAACATTTTATTGAACTTTTGTATTGACATCATATTTATTTACACTTTTAATTCAAATGTGTTCCTGGTTGACCCAACTGGGATCATTGTGCCATGCACCAAAGATTTCTTTTGTTTTGACCAGATACTCCACCTGCATTCCCCCCTCTATGAACAGTACCAGATCAAGATTTCTATTTTTCTGTTCTTGTTATTTCCAGTAATGTGAGTGCAGACTCCATTTCGTCTATTGAGTCAATCTTTGGAAATGCAGGATGCTGATACTGATACTGACGATCCTCAACCCTCTATCAGAAGGTCAGCCCGTTTAGAAAGCAAGATAAGATCGTCACCAGGCTCAAAAGATGTACTTAAATCCTCAGAAAATGACAATAATGGCGTACCTTCACCAGATATTGCTTTTGTGAAATCTTCTTCAGCAGCTCCATCCTTTCTCTATCATTCTCGGTCAGATGACGAGATCCAACTTGTTGTTGATTTGAATTTAACAAGATCTGATTGGTTGAAACAAAAGGCAAAAGAGATTTTTGTATGGCCAAGTAATCATCCTAAGCCTGGCTTTGGTAGCTTCCGGGAGGAGGTGGAAAGTTTAAGGGCTAGAAATAGTCAGAAGATTATTACACCTGACATTACCGCAGCTAAGGATGCTAGCATGAATTCTTATGTACAAAAGGAAGTTATTACTGTAAGTAGTTCAAAATGTAGTGGGTCAAAGGCTGACCAGAAGTCAGAGCTTGTAGATGTAGATTCTCAAACTGCAAAAATGCCCGAAATTCAGTTTTCAGATATTATGAGTAACCCGAATGATTCGTTAACTAGCAATACTAAGGTCAATCAAGAAGCAGGTGGTGATCATAGACGGGCAATCGTTGAAAATAAGGTATGTTGACTTCATAACGTTTGATATTTATTTGTGTTTTTACTTTTTTGGAAGTAGTGTTGGGTACTTTTATCCTATTTACTTGTTAAACATGGTACATATATGCAACTAAGGTGGTGTTTGAATGTATATTGTGAATTAATTAGTAATAACGAAATATCCCCTAATTTATATCTTTCATGTGTACAGGAAAAGATGAATTCTAGTGAAGAAATGGCAGTGTCACGGTAAATTAATATTCACATTATACTTTGTTATGGTATACGTAAGGATTCCTTTATTCATATATTTTTTTCTTTTATGAAACATCAGAGAAGAGAATGCATTGATGATGACGCCAGCATCTGACGAGGGGTCTAAAAGAAAGAAACCTTGCCATAATAGTGATAACATTCATTGTCAATCTCCTGAAAGAATTTTAAGAAGCACAAAACTGTTTGGGGTGCAAATTGTTGAACATGATGGAGTTGCCACTCGGCGTTCCTCACGTCTGAATTTTAAGGTTATCAATTCTTTTGCATCACTAGCCTTTCTCATCATGCAAATTACCTATCAAGTATTATGCTTTTCATTATTCTTTATGCATATTTTTGAACTCATAATGCACGGATTTAAAATTAAACAAGTCTTAAGTTTATCATAATAAAAATATGACTTTATGTTAGATCTTTATATAGATATTAGCTGACCATTAATAGCCAGAATATATGTTTTTCATAATCAAATATATGTAAATATTTTGTTCAACTAGGCTAAATTATGAAACAAGAGCTGTTTATAGGATTTAATCTGTATCTTGTTTATGTTATGACTGCTGGTAACTAGCTTGTTTTTCTTTTGATAAGAATGATCAAACGCATAGTAGAATTACTCACAACGTCTAATTAGAAGCATGATATTAGTTGGAAGTTTATTACATGTATTTATTATACAACTAGGATTGCATTGTAGTCTGGGAGCTGTGAGGACGATGGATAAACCAATAACTTAGTTCTACGAGGAGTTTATTTGCAAATGCTATCTAGGAACGAGTATAGCTTTCTGAAATAAGGAGATAAAATGTATGATTGTATCGAGGGTGTGTTTCCTGTTTTGGAATAATTAAATAGGATTAGAAATAATTAAAGCTGCATGTTTAGGAGTAAGATATGGGTATTAAACCCATAGATACAAACCTCACCAAAAGTTGGGTCTTATACAACCTTAGTTCTAAACTAGAGGTGGCAAATTATGTCCAAATGTTTAAATTTGGGCTATTTGGACCATTTTTTTAGCTAATGGACTAAATGGGTATTACTTTTATTTTAGTTGGACTATTTGGACAAGCATGTGATTAAATAAATGGGTATTATGGACTATTTGGACAACATAAAAGCATTTGGTTAAATTAATCTTGAGTCTATTTGTTTCCCCTTTAATATTGTCCATTTGACCCAAGTCCATTTGGTCCAATGTCCATTTGGTCCAAGTCCATTTAGTCCAAATATTAAAAATTGTCCATTTAGTCCACGTCCATGGACCAACGTCCATTTAACCCATTGCCCATACCCGTCCAGTCCACCCATTTAGCCACCCTTATTCTAAACTAACCCACCAACCTAACAATTTCACTCGTTTTCTTTTTTACTCAAAAAAAAAGAAAAAACACACCCTCAAGTCATACCTTATTGGCAAGAAACTATGGGTCCTTGGAGAACATCATATAAAATAACACACATTCTTTTGTGGTTCTCATCAGAAGGTGGCAACACATGTGTATTGTGTCATTGTTGTTGCATATAGTTTTCGCAAATGTGGTTCCATTGCAATTTATAACTTTTGTGCTGATTTTTTTCATTTTTTTTTGTTTTCTCAGTGAAGTAGTCCCAGCTACATATATAATTGAAGATACATACTCTTAGACCGAACAGGCTTGTTGATCACTGCAGGTATAAACAAATTCTTTTATCCATTCTATAGAATGAAACATTATAATATTATTTATATTAGATCATCGTTCTTATTTTGCGTGAATGCTCCAGTTGACAATGTAATTTCTTAGAAAAGTGTTTCTGCGTTTTCTGTTACTAGATCAACGGTTTTTATCATAAGGTGCCTAATATAAAGATGTCACATGTGCGCTGTGTTTTTGGACCGTTTTAGTTACTACCGTACTATTGATGGACCTAAAAAGTTGTATTATTTTTTCAATTCTTAACCCATAGTCGACATAACCGATCAAAATATATACCGTAGCATAAGCTATGTGGTTAAACACCTACTTTTCTTGTTTTGTTCCATTTCTTAAACACATTAGCAGAAAACGCACAAAAAAAACATCTACATTCAAGTTAACTTATGTCATGTTAGATAATCTCATCGGTTATGTCCATTCAGGCTGAAAATCAGAAAAATGATAACCATTTTAGTCCACCAAAGTATGCATGATAACTAAAACGGTCCAAATAAAAGGTTAATTACTAAAACGAGCCGTTGAAAAAAGTACGTTGCCATTTTATGACATTAACCGGTTAGAAAAACATTATTTACTTGAATGATGTTACATTTGAATTGACAGTGAGCTTAAAAACATGCTAATTTCTGAAATCTTATTGTTGTGCAGGCTGCTAGATTCGCTGAAGAGAACCATTAAATACAAGATGCTTAAACTATTTTGAGTATAATAGATATTTCTTACAACCTATAGTGAAATGTTTCATAACTTTTTTTTTGGTAATCTGGTTTGAACTTTGAAGTCTATTTGTTGATCATTTATGTTGGGTTGGTAGGAATATAAACACAAACATATATGATCATCATGTGCTTTGGCATATGCTTTCACTTGTACTGGAAGCTAAATACAAATTACCTATGGGATAGGTTATAAAGACATCTTTAAAATGATTGTGTTATTCTCATGTGTTTTTTTTTTTTTAACTTTTTGTTAGTTGATGCTTTTAGGCTAAAGGGAGTGGTGAGTAGAAAACTCACCGTCATCTCAGCGCCACATTAATTTTTTTTTTAAGCTTACCCAACCCACTTTTCAACTTTACTGGCGGTGAGAAATTTACCGCCACGTCATACCGTATTTTCTTTTTTTTCTTAATTATTTTAATTCGTAAACTAAAAACGTAAATGTAAACACTTCTATTCGAACATTAAACTTTTATTCAATAATTAAAAAGATTACATAAACCCGAATATTAGAAACGTAAATGTAAACACTTTTATTCAGCACATTTCTATATCTATTTTATTTTTACTTTTTTTTATTTGTTCAACACAAATAAATAGATTTTAACATAAATTATCATCCAATTAAAATATTTAAAAAAAAAACAGGTTTAAAAAAAAAGTGTTTTGTGGCCATGTTGTATTATTTATAAAACCAAGCCACACCACTCTAAATATTTTAAAAACAAAATATTAGATCTCAAACATCATTTTCAACCTTTGCCTCACAACACAATTCTCACAACACACACAATAAATACAAAAGAAGAAAAAAAATAAAATAAAAAAGACCAAAATATGTAACTCACCGTGACGAAGATTCTACCACAATACCCACAACTCACGCGTAAGTTCTTTGGGCGAAATAATAACTCGCGCATAAGTTACCCATTTAGTGAACAAACTCACCTCCACTCCGTTTAGCCTTAGTATAAAACTAGAAAACGAAAAGAAGAAAAAAAAATATATAAATTTCAACAAGTATTAAGTTGACAAAAATCTAAAATAAAAACTGTTATACAACATACATGTCAAAAATGTATAATAGTGAAAAAAAAGCTAATGCATGGTATTACTAATCGTGTAAAAAAAACCTTAACCCATGGGTACCCATATAAAAATAGGTGGGTATTTTTGTCGATTTGTACCCACAGGTATGGGTAGGTAAAAACTTATACTCATTAGTGGGTGGTGGGTGAGTGACTGGTAAAGTATACCCATAACCATGATGCTCATTTAGAATACCCACGGGTATACTTGTATGTGTACTCATTAACCAATATAAAGTTAAACAATATTTATATTTATTCCACAAAAAGGTGAAGATTGGCGGGAACACCTTAACCCCGGGTGTCTTTTGGCACCAGCCATTGTCCACCCCACAAGGAATAGCTCCGGCAACTCTCCTGGCCCAGAGGAGCAACAATTGGAGTGAGACGATCCGAGACTCGATCCCCGATCTCTTATTCCACAAAGTCTCTCCAGTGTGCCCGTAGGTTTTGCGGAGGCGGGTACCTATTTGAAACAAATGCCAAGGATGGGAATTGAACTTGGGTCATTTGACTCAAGCACAAGAGCTCCACCCATTGGACTAATGATCGAATTGTACAATTTAAGTAATTATCAATTTTCAATGAAAAACACAAGAAACTAAAAGTTTGTTGTTGTCTCGAGACTAAAAAGAGAATATGAAGGATCTGACAATCAAATATATATTTATGTCTAATCCACACTTCCCAGTTACTCCTTGGTGTTAACACATAACAGTTCTTCCATACTCATACACAATTCACATATACTTGTTAATAAGTCTTTTGTTAACTTGGAACACATGTTTAAGTCTTTTGTGAACTTGATACTTAGAAAAATGATTGATGTCATATTACTCAATTTAATAGCTAGTTTACATACATATCAAGGTTTTGTGATTTTGTTTGAATGCATTAACTCATGGTTTATCCACAGGTATAGGTATAGGTAGAAATTTATACCCACTAGTAGGTGATGAGTTTTAAAAATCTATATGGATGAGTGACGGGTTTGATATACTCATACACATTATCCACGGGTGCCATTCCTATTTATTAGTCGTTTCCTCCTTAAATAAAGGTTGACTATTGACTTTTAAAATTATATTTTTTAATTTTAATTTTAAATTATTTTGTTTGCGTTATGTAATACTTAATATATGAATAGTTTGAGTTTTACATGTATTATTTTTTGTATAATTTTTATTAAATATTATATAACCACAAACAAAATAATTTAATAGCAAAGTTGAAAAAAATGACTTGAAAAATTAATAATGAACATTTATTTAAAGACGGATGGTATTCAAAGCTTTTAAATTGTTTTAAGATTATTGTAATTATGAAAACGATCATCATGCCCTAATATTTTTATTATTATAAAATTAAGGAGGTTTGTATAATTTTATATGATGAGTTTATAAGCTTATTGAAAATTTGATCGTAAATTGAAAAAGTTCACAGACATAATATCGAATGTTCGATAACTTTTTGTGTTGATCATATAAGCTTAAACAAATACTAGCGTCGTAGTCATTAAGGATTACCGATTGTTTTTCAGTGTGAAGGTCAATAGTTCAAATTCAACGAGGATAAAATGAATTCTTTTGTAATTACGAAGATTTATTTGCGTCGACTTCTTATTATGACAGAGATAGTGTCAAAGTTTTCGTAATACCCTCATTCAGAGGTGAGCTCGGGATTTAAGAAAAGGTGTTGCACAAAGAAAATGTTAAACCAACTACAGTTGCATCGTAAAAACTAAAATAGCAAAAAATAAATATGACGGTTGCACATAAAAACAATTTTAAAAAAAATTATACTTTTTGACCTCCAAATGAATGTAACTCATGCCACACCCGACACTTACGTGCGCCATCAAACTACATGTCTAGTACGAAAACTATCTTTGCTTTAAGCTATTTTCAAATTCGAACCAATATAAAAAATTGCAAAAGTGTCCTACGCATGCGATAACTACAAAAACTACCCTGACTTTTATGCTATTTAAAAATCCAACCCAATAAAAAAAGAGAAAATTCCGGTTTTGGGCCTGTCCCCATGATTGTAGACGTTTTATGGTCAAACATTTGTGTTTTTTCGGTTTAGGTCATGCTCTACCATAAAAATGCTCTACCCATCATAGCGCTCGACACGTGACATGCTCTACTGTCCTTTTTTGGGCCCGCCAATCATTAGATAGATATTACAAAAACCCCCCTTATTTTTTTCATTCTTTTACTTTACTTTTTTAAAAGTTTATCCACCTATCTTCTTTCCCAAGTACTGAAAATAAACATCATATCTGCCAATTTGCCCACTGTATCAATTACGAGTCAACCATCGAGTCAACCACCGTATCAATTACGATGTCTCCTTATTCACTCACATTATTTATTTATCTTTCTACTTTCGTAGCTAATTTTTCAATGTATAATTAAGGGTCAGATCCAATGTCTTAAAAACCGGGTTGACCTGGCCGGTTGAACCGTAAACCGGTTCAGAGACCGGGCCGGATGTGACCGGATTTTTGCTTGTTTGAGAACCGGATTGAACCGCCGGTTTTTCGTTGAACCGGGTTGACCCGGTTTGATTAACCCGGCCGGTTCACGATTTTTTATAAAAAAATATTGCAAAAACTTTTTTTTCTATAAATATTTTTTAGTTTTAAAGATATATATTGAAATAATGATTATTAGTGTTAATTAAAATAAAATTAAACTAACTCAAAACATTCTCTAATATTGTTTTATTATAATCTTTTACAAATTGTAAGTATAAATTAATTATTTTTGCACATTTTTACAATAATGTTATAAATATAAAACTAAAAATTAAGGCTAGTGAGCAAAAAATAAATAGTACACATTAAAAATATAAAAAAGTATACATATATAAAGAACCGGGTTGACCTAGCGGTTCAATCGGTTGAACCGGTTAAACCGTGAATCGGTCACTAGACCAAGTCAACTAAAAAAACCGGGTTTTAAAATATTGGTCAGATCAACTGATCACATTATCCTATCTGATAACATGCTCCTGAGAACAAAATTTCAATAAACAAGTAAGGCTTCGCTAAGAAAAACTCAATACTATAGATGATACACAAATACAGTATTACATACATATCAATTGATTTGGATTTTTAAGATGTTCATAGATTGGTGAAGACACTTTGGGTAATGAAAGCATGATCATCTACTAATTATGAATCTTGGGATGTGGGTTGCTAAAAAGTTCAAAGCTTTCTTTGACCATAGAAAAGGCTTCTGGTATAAGTTGTTTTCAGAGCACTTTTACGTGACCATTTGAGGTTGTTTTGCATCGAGCAAGATCCGAACTAATCTATCACTTTTTTAGGTTTGGTTGTATTTGTATGTACGACACAATGGACTTTCATTTTATATAAGTTTACTTTTTTTTTATGGTGACGGCCGGTGGCGGTGGTGGCCAGAAAATTGGCCGGAGAAGAAAGTGAGAGTGGATAAAGTTTATTTTTTATGTGTGTCGATGACAAAAGATCCAAGGAAGAAAATGAGAAATTAAAGAAAATAAAGGGTGATTTTATAACTTTAGTTCAATTATTTGTGGGCCTAAAAAGGGACGGTAGAGCAAAACACGTATCGAGCACTGGGATGGATAGAGCAGTTTTGGATAGAGCATGGTCATAGCAATCAAAACGTTGTATGGCTAGAAAAGGTTTACAAGGGTGGGGACATGGCTCAAAACAGAAATTTTCTCAAAAAAATTTCAAAATATGATGCCTATTTTGCATTTGTTAACCGCTTTTATCTGAAACGTTAATGAAACAAGCGTTAACGTAAGCATTAGTGTTTATTATTAGATTTAAGTTCATTTGGATACCAAACTTTATTTTGGATACCAAGGGACTAATCTCCATCCTCCATCTTATCTTAATCCAATGGATAAGATTAAACCCAAAACTTATTTTCCACTTTTTTTACAAACATTAATATCTCTTAAACCGTTAATCGTTATGCGAAAAAAATATACCGTTACGACGAGCATTTAATTATCTTTCTACAGATATGCTATATGATATACTTTCGAAAAAAAAATTCGTTTTTTTCACGTCGAAAATTATCATATATGATACTAAATATCATATATGATAGTAACACTAAGTATCATACATGATATAACTTATCATATATGATATAAACCAATATCATATATGGTTCAATAATAATTTGTAACCTAAGACTGATATTATATATGATAAAACACTATTATCATATATGATATTTTACGCAAATTTTAAAAAACAAAAAAAAAGACGAAATTTTTTTTTCTTTAAAAGTATTTTATAATGCATATCTGTAGAAAGCTTATTAAATGCTCGTCGCGATGGTATATTTTTTTTCGTTTAACGCTTAACGGTTTAAGAGATATTTAAATTATAAGAATAAGTGAAATAATAAAATACTTTTAATTTTATCCATTAGATGAGATGAAGATGGATGGTGGGGATGAGTCCTTGATATCCAAAATTAATATGGTATCCAAAATAACTTTACTCTATTATTACAACCACATATATTACCAAAACATTCTCATAACCACATATATTACCAAAACATTCTCATAAGAAATATATTTCTATTATATAATAGAAACGGTACTTGATAAATATTATTGAATGGACTATTAGTAGATAAATATAGCCTATAATTTATTATTGATCAAATACTTATAGTACATCATAGAACATATTAGAAACATTAAACCCTAATGGACCCAAAGCCCTACAAACCGGGCTCAGGCTATATTTATCTACTAATATGGACGAGATTATATAATATTTATTTTAAAAGAGCCAATTTACATTTATATTACTAACATTTTGCTAATAATGCTTAATACTACAAAGTACAAAGGTTAAAAGTATACTCGTTGCTAAAATATTTTGAGAGATAGGAACACTTCCCGATCCTTGATTATATTCCGTCCTTTGATTACATTACCTGCTGAAATTAAAAATTAAAGGTTTTTAACACATAACAACATTTGCATACGTAAAACCCATTAATAATTTATAATAGCTCATTTGTTTTTTTAGCAAAACATAATTTATATCAATAAAACCTTTTAAAACGTGTTACACACCTATCTTTTTCTTTGTAAATCAAAACTCAAAATAGAGACTTTTTCAAAAGATTCTTTTCTTAATAAGAAATAATTATTTGATTTATTCCTTTTGAAAGAATAAATATTTCTTAATTTGGCAAAATAAGTCAAACTTTCGTTCTTATTTAATTGAATACGAAATACCATGCACAAAAGTATACGTGTCAGAAGTATAAACGTTACAAATTTACAAATGCGGGACTGATTAATAAGAAACATGGGTAAAAAAACTAAAATGTAACCAGTATAGTTATACTAAAACACAAATTCCACTCCAAACAATAAATTGAAACAGAGTTCTTGTATCCAGTCGAGATAAACACACCACGGCTACGACGACTAATAAAACCTTTAATCTAATGGATCGAAGGTATGTTTCTCAGTTAGTTAATTCAAAATATTTTAATCTTTGACTTATTGATTAATGTATTAAATTAGGGTTTTGGCCTTATTTTAGTAATTAGTTTTTAATTTTGTGTTCTTCTGCTTTAATTGATGTCGTTAGACTAGATTTGTGCTTAAATAATGTGGTTTAGCAAGTGTCTTTGTTATGTCTAACAATCAATATTTGTTAAAGCATTATTAGATCAGTTGTAGGTCTTTATAAAATTAATTATACTAGAGTGATAAATTACCTTTGATAGGTGTTTGTTAAGCATTCCGTGGTGTTTGAATGTGCCTTTTGAAAGTGATCATGCATTACTTAATTACTATAGCCGGTCAAAACAGGTCACGCAAGCATGGGCAATGGGTCAAAACATGCTTTACATTTTTTCGTTTAATTAGTCATTGGGCTCATGATGATGCTATTTGTCAAAAATAAATAATACGTAGTATAACTACTGAGCTTGTGGAGGACAAGGAAAATGCGATTTTGGGGAACATCCCCTTTGGGCGAGTTGGTTGATGAATATAATACCGCATAAGTAAATGGTAAATTATATGGTTGGTTGGCTGGTTGAACTCTAAGTTGTTTGAGGAACGGAATGCTTGGCTACAATTTCCAGAAAAAAACTATATTTTACATGTTTGGTTTTATCAATATGCACATCCTTTAAGAGGAACATGTAGGGAGAGTTTGTAAGACTCTTTTCAGGAAGAGGAATGAAGAGGGGTCTTGGTTTATCAAACACTCATTTTTTTAGTAAATTTATATGTTCCCTACAGGGGTTTGTGTACTAACGATAGTAGTGTCCATATGTAAATTCAAGTTATAAGACCATGTTACCTTACTGGCCTGTTGAAACCTTTTTTTTGCATTTATGGAGATAAGTATATTGAGAAGGAGGATAATAAGAAGCTTAAACAGAAGCAAATTAATATTCTGAATATTTCATTTTCAATGTATTAATACTCTTACAGTCTCATTAAATTCTATTTGTAAGCGGCTCTGCATTATTATTATTTGTCAAGAATGAGTTTACATCTACTTTGAATTATCAATAGCTGCATGTGATGCACTATGTTTCCAAGCCTTATGCTCATTTACTTTTTAATTTGTTGTAGGTTACTTATGGGTTTGAAAGACAAATTTTTGGATCTTTTATCTATAATTTAGTAGTACATTAGTAAATTGCAGATAAACATTGCTTGAAAAGGTATCGGAGTTGCTCATGGATGTAATCCTTTTACCCAAAATGAGTGATTTTATTTCCGATCATATAGAATGGTTCATTCGCATTCCTTGAATGTACGTAGCTCATATATCTTTAATATATTTCACCCGGTATAATCCCTTTACCTCAAAAGAAGCTGCTCATAGATGTAGTGGGTGGAGAATACATAGGCTTGAAGCTTTAATTTTATACAGGCCAGATTATTTATTGTTGAAGTTATTAACGATATTTTTGTCTTTGAAATTTGTAGGATAGTAGCTTCTTCATATCGAGGATTTTTTTTTTATTTGCAGGTCTTGGCAGATTCCTACTTTTATGGTTTAGCGAATTTGGAAACTAATCCATCCAAACAGCCGATTTCAAAACTTGAGTAATGAGTTTACTATTCTGAATATTAACTTGAAAAAAGAAAATATTATGCATTAGCTTATCAAACTTAATTTCAATTTTCCATCTAGGGTAAAGGCCGTTTTGGAGAAGGAATAAGCAATCATGTAAATGATGTATGCCACTGCTACTCTCTGCATGTTTCTGAAAGGTGGATTAACACTCATATAGCATGTAATTTGCTTGCCTTTTGTATCGAGAACTCGGGTGAGTTCTTTCATAAGTTGTTATTAATTGTTTTAGCATAACAACCCACAATCATGTATTCATCGATTGTTTTAGCAAAAAAATTTGTGATCTTGATTATTCTTTGTGTAGGACAATATCAGAATATACATCATGTATGTCCCTAACTCTAATCACTAATTTGCGATCTTGATTATTCATAGGACAATATCATAATTTCATTAGTGATTGAGATTTATTTTATAGTTGATTAAGATATTGACCCTGGTCTTGGGAAGTCTTTTACAATTGTACTGTGATTATTTTCCTTGAATATTATTTAAAATTTGATTAGGAGGAGTTTTTATACCATATGCACAAAATCAGGGATCATAGTTTCTTAAGTGCGAGTACATCTGTAGTTTAAATATAGCTAAATACTTTGAGGTCCAATTTTATTTCCATTATAGAATATGACATGATAATATACAAACATAGACATGTCAAATCTTGCATGTTTAGTTAATTATGAGCATTTTTTATACTTTTTTAAAAAGTATGGGACAACACCTTAAGCTGTTATAAATAAGCTCATCCAAATCCCCCTTTAACTTACAATATATGTTATTTTTTGTTTTTGACAAGTCAAATGGTTACTTAAAAAAGATTATAGTCGAGAGAAACGGGCCAAATAGCATATGCTAATTGGAATGTATTTGTTTTGTTTGCTTTGTTTGCCGGTAATCATAGGGAAACCGTAAAAAGAGTTCCTTACTAGGAATAAGAACATCGGCTTCATAGTTCATGCAAATTTTCAGTTCCCTGGTTTCTAATCGATTATTTGGATTTTGTTTTCTCTATTTATACTTGCTCATTATGTTATACAGAGCGAATGTCATGGTTGGTGTTAAGGAATATGACCGCCCTTCATAGAGTTGCACATATTTTCTTTATCAAATATGGATAAGTTGTTTGTTGAGGTATTTAACAAGGAGAAAATAGTGAATGATGATTGGTCGGGTGGTTTAGAGTTCGTGGTGATGGTGAGTTGGAAAGATGAAGCTGATATATCAATTGAAGGTGTAGATGATTAGAGCTGCGTATAGGCATTAGAGAGAAGGCGAAAGGTTTTGGAAATGTTACGGATGTGTTGGGAGGTAAATAGTTGGAATCGTTGCCATTAATCATAGAGGAGATGCGGGCTTGTCAGTGTATGAGAAGTTGTGTAAGGGTTCAACTGAGAAGCATGATACACCACTTAGTAGACGCAGTTGTGATATTAAGCTACTCGAGGATAAGAGAGCTTTGTTGAAACAATTGGAACCTCAGAAGAAACACGAGGTGAATTGTCTACGTTATAGTATTCACACATTAATCTGCCATTACCTCTTAATGTCGTATTTGCTACAATACAATAATGGTACCATCTATTTAGTAATCTTTTGTCAAAACATTACTTGATTACAGTTGTCTAAGATGTTAATGGTCCAGGTGCATGTAATATAGTGCGACACTTCTATTATTGCTACCAGAGGGCATGTCTAAAATTTAATAACCATTATAATGAAGTTATGGATCAATTGAGATGGAAAAATGCCAAATCTGCACCAAACATATTACTTGATTGTAACTATGTTTTTTTCACATGAAACAAGTTCAAAGTACATAAATTTAAAACATAAAAATAAAAATCCATCTACTGGTCTGCATAATATAATTGATGATAGTGTTAAGGCAAGTATTTTCAGGCTCTTTATAGGCTAAGGTTTGAGTTGTCATATAGTCTTATTGATTGTTTATATAGGAATGTGCCTATTTTGCATCTCTTTATACAGATTCTGCTACTGGTAAGTCTATTCAAGATTTAGTAAAAAAAATTAAACTGTGTATTTTTTAATCGATACAAACACATTAATAAATGCTTATCCGTTATATGATAAGAAAACGCCTATTAGATGTCTACCTACCCAATCGTTAAATTGCATGCAATAATACTCGCCTATCGAGGAGCTGGGGAAGAGGTTTTGTTAAAGGTCGTGATCTTCAGAGGTAGTAAGCCTTAATTTTTTTTATGTGGTAATTTTATTTATCAAGTTAATTAATCTTTTGATAGGGCTATTTGTATATGTTTTATAGGAGACATATCCAAACACCCTTTAAATGCTGGTGCTGCAGATTTATAGGGCTATATTACTTTTTTTAAAATTGTGAGAATTTAGATTATTGGTCTTAATGTTCTGAGCAAAGTCCTTTTTGACTAGGTTTAAGTTATGTAATGGACATATAAATTTAAATGTGGATATCCAAGTCTTTTAATATTGGTATCAGAATCTGAAGATTGTATCAATGTTTTTCAACATAAGATAATAAAACTTTATAACCGTAAGTACATCAAGTTTACTTCTCTACTTTTGAACCAATGTCAACACAAGTTTCTCAATTGTCATGAGTCATGACTATGCACGCCCTTTTGAAGAAAAAAAATGGATATCGATGACATGCTGCCCATGTGAGAACAATATCTATCAACATTGACAACGCTTAAACACAATAACTGAGATACATTGGCAAGTTATAAACTCAGGGTGATAAAATTATAGTGATAAGATTATATCAAGCATGCTATTTGTCAATATAGACAAGATATCAAATCATATTGTACCAAAATTGATGAATTAGAGTCATTAACATCATTCTACTGTTGCAAACTGAAAATCAATGTGAAGCTTAGAAATCAACTTGACACAATGTGCAAAATATCAGTAGAATTCTCCAAGCTTGAATCCCGCCAATCACATTAATAATTTTATCAAAAAACCCGTGCGTGCACAGGTATTATAGCTAGTACCCTACTAACATAAAATCCGAACTCCACACGACTCACGTGCATTAGTTTTCCATTTATTGTTATATTAAAACCCTGTAAAACGTATTAAATGCGTATAAAACCGGCCCCAACACGACCCGAGATGCATGAACTTTCCATTTATGGTTATATTAAAACCCTGTAAAACTTACTAGTATTAAACACACATACTCCCTCCGTTCTAAATTATTGTTCTTACGTTTTGTTCTTAAGTTTTTTTTAAAGGAATGGAAGAGTATAGAAAGGGAAATTAAAAAAAAAGTGTTTTTAAGTTTTTTTAGGAAGGAAGGAAAGGGGACGGGAATGAGGAAGGAAGGAAAGGGGCGGACTTTTTTGTGTACATCTGTTCCGCCCAATTTTTGGAGGATTGGGAAGGAAAAAAGGTAGGGCTTATGTAAAATTACATTTATATCCACACTATTGTCTTTGCTCAGCATTTCAGCTTGTGAATAGCCAAAACAGCGAGTAGAACCAACCAAAAATGAAAATTCTGTGATAACAGATAACTGAATATGCAATTCTATGTCGTGTGACATACACGTCTTCACAGTTTGAGTGAATGTACAACAGTAGTGTTGCATTGTATTTCATTTTCAATGACATTGAAGATTGAATTTCACACGCAAGTTAATTTGTCTAAACCTTCATTATTCAAAAACCAAGTCTGCACAATGTGTACCATAGACATATTCTTGCATTTTTTAAGTCGTAATGGACTTCAGTTGAACCCATTATCTATAAGACTAGTTTGCAATTGAACATGTGAAGTTCATTATTGATGTTAGCAGTCAACATATCTGGTCATTGACTACCATATATTTTCAAACTATTTTTTTGTTATATGAAATTATGATCCAACTTTTTTTATGCGTTTCAGATCAAGAACCCAAATAAAAATGTATTTACAAATTGCTCATCAATTAGCCCTTTCCTCATTAACACGAAACAGTCATCAACTATTATACTGGTACCCTTCTAATCAACATCATATAGTTTTGAAGATATATTAATAACTTTGTTATTTTTTATATCCTTTCCTTTCCACTAAAAAGTAAAACTCAAGAACACAAATTGTAATAAACACTTTCTTCACAATGCCATCCACTACTTTGCCCTTCCCATCTCATCCCCTTCCATTTCTTTAAAAAAATAACTCGAGAACAGAAAGGAAAAAACACAGAGTTTAAAAAAGTATATTAATTACCGTTTTCTCTCATATTTTTTAGCAAATAACAATTTTACCATTATCTAATTAATTAAATCTTTTTTAAATTTTGTAATAATATGTTTAAGTAAATGTAATATTATAAACTTTATCAAATATTCTTATCTATTTTTAATAGTGGACAATTAAATTGGGACGAATTAAAAAGAAAGAAGAACTAAGTATTATTTTAAGACGGATGAAATAGAAAACCGGTCCCTACACGACCCGGGATGCATTAATTTTCCATTTATGGTCATATTAAAAACCTGTAAAACAAGTTTAAAAAAAAAACCCTGTAAAACATAATTTTCCCCACGTTTTCATATTTTAAAGTTGTAAAATAGTTTAAATCATCAAACATTTTTTTAATAAAAAATACATTTACTATATTATAATTATATTTAAGGTTGCGAAAATTGCTCAGCGAGCGCTAGGTGGTCGGGAATTGTTAAAAGAGTGGCGGGGATTAATTGAGGATTAATCGGATTTGATTTTTTTATGTATAATTATAAAATTTTGAAAGTATATGCCCGATTAGACCGATATATATCCGATTTGGCGATTTATATTTGAAACTGAGTTGGTCGATTTATCTTTTTTTTTATTTGACCAATTTATGCGGGATTTATCTTATTTTTGAACTATTTTTTGAATAAACCGATTAATAAGACGGATTAATAAAAATCGTAATAAATCCCAATCTAATAATTTATCCTCGATTAATCGACCATCTAAACCAATTTTTTAAACACCGATTATATTACAAGCTGAAAATTATAGGACAACATTTCCATATTTAACGCCTATAATTTATAACATCCTATTTATCATCATGATAAAATCGCCCCCATTTCCACCAAGTGACCAACCGAAGCCATGCAATTTCTTATATTATAAAAGGAGTGCTAGAATGTCTTTCCACTTTCCTAGCAAATCTCTCTTTATTCTGGCACATAAATGAAGGGATCGAAGAGATTATGGCAGATCATGTTCACCAAGAAATGTGGTGGGGCATTGCGAAAGGAAGGAATGCCTAGTATACTACTTGAGCCGAATGAACACAGGTCCGGGGACAGGGTACTCAGTTTCAGCTTGCTGCTTTTCATTTTGATAGGAGTAGGTGCTTGCTGCTCGCTCGTTGTCTACTAAATGAGCCTTTACAGACATGTCTATTTCACCGAGACTCTCTCCGAGACATAGCCCAGATCGTTACGCCCACCCCTTTCCTAGCTGACCTCTGAAAAAAGAACCCCCCCCCCCCCCCCCCCCCAACGACTCACCATGCATGGTTTTTTCTCTCCCCCCCCCCCCCCCCTCCCCCACGACTCACCGTGCATGGTTTTTTCTTGTATGATTATATATTCAACTCCACGTGCACTTTGCAAGTTTGCATGCAGGCGATCCTTTGACCAGTCCGTATAAACATGGTTCTAAATAGCATATTGTCCGGTTTAAGACAGACACGATATTCACGTTACGTAATAAATTAATACGCATTAAGACATAAGTTGCGGTGATTTTATAAATCCAATTCCAAAAAATAAATATAATTACATATAAAGAGAGTTTTTTAAACTTTAATTATTATGTACAACACTATTGTAAACTCAATATAAATACAATATTAAAATATAATAAAAAATATTTTTTATGTTTTACCGCCATAAACCACATTTTAGAAACGTTAAAAATTCGTCTTAGTCACTAAAACGTATAACTTAGACATATCGCCATGTTATGTCTCACGCTATTTATAACAATGATATAAACACTTCATTTTCCATACTTTCATCAAAACACACCTAATTTAAGTTTTTTCCCTCTATGACTATATTTTATTACAATATTTTAATTTTTTGAAAGGATGATAGATTTAGCTTTAGTTAATTAAATTTTTTTTAATTTTATGATTATAATTTTAAATAAAAATATAGTAAACTTGATAAACTTTTCTTTTTCATTAGCATTATTGAATAATTAAATTGAAACACTAAAAAAACGTAAACAATAATATTGAAATGAAAAAAGTGATATTTTTTTAGTACTCTTTATTATATTTGAAGCTTTTAAGATTGTTTTAAAGTTATTGTATTCATAAAGATAACCATCATGGCTTAATATTTCTAGTATTATAGAACTAGAATGGTTTATTTAATTTTATATGATACATTTATAAGTTTATTGAAAATTTGATTATAAAGTCGAAAAGTTCACAAACTTAATTTCATATTTTTAATAACTTTTTGTGCTGATCATATAAGCTTAAACAAATATTAGCATCGTAATCATTAAGGATTACTGATTGTTTTTTAATGTGAAGATCAATAGTTCGAATTCAATTAGGATAAAAACGAATTCTTTTGTAATTATTGAGATTTATTCGCGTGACCCTTTACTATAAAAAAGAGTACCAAAGTTTTTAGTATTACCCCCATCAAACTACATGTCTAATACAAAAGCTACCCTTACTTTTAAGCTATTTTCAAATTCACATCAATATAAAAACTGCAAAACCACCCACACATACGATAACTACCAAAACTACCCTGACTTTTATGTTATTTACAAATTCGGCCCCAACAAAAAAATTCAAAATATAATACTTGTTTTACGATGATTGTTTAAATTTTGAATTATGTATTGCTTTTATCTGAAAGGTTAATGAAACAAGCGTTTAGCGTAAGCATTAGTGTTTATTAATACAGACTCACATATATTAGTATATTACCAAAACACTCATACGAAATATATTTCTACTAATATACTATAATGACGGTACTTGACAAGTATTAACGGAGAGACGAGACTATAAAATATTTATTTTGAAGAGTCAATTTATATTTTCGATTAACATTTGTATTAATTTTGTCATAGGTCGGATCTATGCCAGTTATTGCATTGTACGACTTAAGTCGAGTTTTCGGTCAGATTCGGAACCCGAGGCATAAGATGAGATGAAACATACTCATGATCTTATTACAAGTAGAACAAGTTTGTTTGAGATGTTCATTGGTACTCAAAAGAGTTGTGAGAACATCACATTCAAACACTCTACAACAATAAACTTCATGAATCGTCTCATAAAACTAAGAGTTGAACTTGTAATGTAATTAACGCTCGACGCTTACCTTTTGTCCTACTTATTATTATTTGGTCAAGCCTCTATTAAGTAGGAGTGCAAGCAAGGATCTTAGTCTCATAAATGAGGATCTTAGTCTCATAAATGATTAATTAGGTAGTTAATTCTTTTGAGATTGCAATTATCGAAAATACTAATTGTTGAACTTTTATTTTATAGATGAATTATGCTACCTCTTGCTTAAACAGTTCGATTGTTAAGTCATTCCTTGAGAAAATGAAGTTGACTGAAAGTAACTTTGTCGATTGGTATCGTGTTATTAGGATAGCGCTCAAAATCAAAGATTTGGTTAAATACCGTGAACAACCTATTCCTGATCACCCGTCTATCCCTCCTAACCATGAAGGCCCTGAACCAAACCCAGATGATCGTACTATGTGGGTTAAAAGGTCTAGGGAAATTGCTGGTCTAATGCTTATGACTATGTCCCTTGAACTTCAGAAAACTCTAGAGGGTCATGACGCATAGTCAATGCTTGAGGAATTGAAGACCATGTTCACTGAACAAGCTGATCAAGAACTCCTTGATGTTGCACGTGCTTTCACTTTGTAAACATGAGGAAGGATAATATGTGAGCTCCTATGTCTTAAAGAAGAAGGGCTACATAAAGAATTTGGAACGTCTCGGTCACCCCATGTCAACTAAACTTACAGTCAACCTAATTTTTGTCTCACTGAATAAGGATTATGATAGGTTCGTGCAAGATTACAATATGCATGGCTTGGGGAAGACAATACTTGAGTTGCATGTCATGCTAAAGTTACATGAGAAGACATTACCAAAGAAGGTTGCACCTGCTAACAATACCATTAATGTTATTAGGTCATGAAGGATCCAAAAGCCTAATAAGGCAAAACCGTTTAATGCTGCGAAGGGTAAGAATCAAGGCAAAGGGAAGAAAGTAGAAAACTTTACTCCTAGAGCTAAGATTCCCCCTCCACCAAAGAGAGAGAATCCTGCTAAGGACGCCACTTGTCACGAATGTGGTGACATTGGTCATTGGAAGAGAAACTATCCAGAGTATCTAGCTGAGTTGTGGAAGAATAAGAAGCTATCTCAAGGAGCTAGTACTTCATGTATATTCACTATAAAACTCTTTACTTTTCTTAATAAGTCTTGGGTTTATGACACTGGTTGTGGTACTCACATCTGCAATACTACTCATGGACTAAGGATAAGTAGGAAGCTGAAGTCAGGAGCTTTGAATCTGTACGTGGGTAAAGGTCATTGTGCAGCTGTCGAAGCCATTAGAGTTTATCAATTATTTCTCCCTAGCAGAATAGTTGTTATTTAAATAATTGTCATTATGCACCTTCTATTTCAAGAGGGATTGTTTCAGTTTTTTGTTTGTGTGACGATGGTTTTATTAATCGTTTTGAGAATAATGCAATTTTAGTTTCTAAAGATAATATGTTTTATTTTAGTGCTATTCCTCATGATGGTATATTTGGAATTGATATGTGTGATTCTAATGCAAACAATAGTTCTATTTATGTTGTAAGTAACAAAAGGGCCAAATCTAATTTGGACTCTACATTGTTATGGCATTGTCGCTTGGCCACATAAGCAAAAAGCACATTAAGAAATTACAAGTTGATGGATTGCTTAAGTCAAACGATGATGATTCCTTTGACAAGTGTGTTTCATGTTTATCTGGTAAGATGGCACGTAAACCTTATTCATATCAAGTGGAGATGGCTAAAGATCTGCTTGGACTTATACACACCGATGTATGTGGCCCATTTAGCACCGTGTCAAAACAAGGTACAAGCTACTTCGTCACCTTCACTGACGACTTTAGTCGTTATGGTTATGTTTACTTGCTAAAGCATAAACACGAAGTGTTCGAAATATTTAAAGTGTTTCAAAAGAAAGTAGAAAATCAACTCGGTAAAACCATAAAGGCGCTACGTTCTAATCGTGGAGGTGAATTTATGAGTTATGAGTTTTTGGATCGTCTTAAGGAGCATGGGATTACTGATCATGGAACTCCTCTATATACACCACAACATAATGGTGTGTCTGAGAGGAGAAATAGAACCCTACTAGGTATGGTTCGCTTCATGATGGCACAAACAACTCTTCCAAAGTCTTGTTGGGATTATGCTCTTGAGTCTGCTGTACGCATTCTCAATATGGTTCCAACTAAGAAGGTTGAAAAGACTTTATACGAAGTATGGCATGGGCAAGCCCCTAAGTATTCTTACTTAAAGGTCTGGGGATGTGAGGCTCTTGTTAAATGTGATACGCAAACCTAACAAACTTGAACTCACATCGGTTAAGTGTATCTTTGTAGGATACCTAAAGGAAACGATAGATTACTCTTTCTATTACCCACCCGAGAACAAAGTTATTGTTGCTCGTAATGCTGAATTCCTAGAGAGTAATCTTATGAATCATGAAGCAAGTAGGAGTTTAGAAGATCTTGAAGTAATTCAAGATGAAGATATACTTCCTTTTGAAAACACTAGCGATCATGAAGAGGATGATCAAGAAATTGATGAACCTATAAGTGATATTGCTCCCATTCGAAAGTCTACAAGGACTAGGCGTGCTCCTGACCGTATGTGTTTATACATTGACGCTGATGAACATGAGTTAGGGGATCATGGTGAACCTACTAACTACAAAGTTGCATTAGCAGATCCTGAATCTGAAAAATGGTTGGACACTATGAATGTGGAGATGCAATCCATGAAAGACAATGATGTATGTATCTTAGTTGACCTTCCGCCTAACACAAGATCCGTTAGTGGCAAATGCTTATACAAGAAGAAGGCCGACATGGATGGCAAAGTACACACCTTTAAAGCTCGATATATAACGAGGGGCTTCACTAAAACCTTTGGGGTTGATTATGAAGAAACCTTCTCTCCGGTTGCAGATATCAAAGCTATAAGGATTCTCTTAGCCATAGCGGCATTCTATGACTATGAGATTTGACAAATGGATGTTAAAACCGCTTTTCTCAATGGGTGACTTTACGAATAAGTCTATATGATGCAACTTGAAGGTTTTGTCAATCCTAAATATCCAAACTGTGTATGCAAGCTTCAAAGATCAATTTATAGACTTAAGCAAGCATCAAGGCAATGGAATAAGAGATTTGATGATGAAATCAAGAACTTTAGTTTCACTCAGAATCCCGATGAGCCATGTGTATATATCAAAGCTAGTGGGAGTAATGTAGTTTCCTAATATTGTATGTCGATGACATATTACTCATGGAAAAAGACATTCCAACGTTACAAAGTATAAAAGCTTACCTTGGAAATTTTTTTGCTAGAAGGATTAAGGAGAGGTTGCTTATATTCTTGGAATCAAGATCTACTGAGATAGATCAAGACGGTTAATTGGTTTATGTCAAATTACTTACATAGATAAAATTTTGAAGAAGTATAACATGAATAATGACAGTTGCATGAAAAACACAATAATCCTAATGAACTCTAATCCCACAAACGAGCCTGGGCCTAACCAAATCTATCAATTAATAAAAAAAGGCACCAATGTTGCCAAATGTTGGAGCAAATGAGATACATGTGACTCGTGAATAAGACGTTTATGGAAACATTTCACCATGTGTTATATGTAAAGGTGAAGACTTTGAAGTGCGCGAACACTCGACCCAACAAGCGAACATGCCTGGTACTAAAATCGAAAGCGTTACCACTATAAGAAATGATATGGACATTTCTGGGAGTTTAGTTGTCACATGAGAAATCGAAGTATCGAGCTTTCGCATATTATACAAGATTCTTCGAGCCGACAATCATTATGGTGGACATTCTAAAAGGTTTCAAATTTTGCACTTACACATTTTTTAACATATTCTCATTATGGACAAAGCTTTTGGTTTATACAATGTTTAAACATACGTTAGATACATAATTTGTTTTCAAAAAGTGTAAATCAGTGGGAACACCTTGACCCATGCATCCCTTGATGCCAACCGGACCCTTCTCCAAAGACCCGGCCCCAAACAATGAGCTCCTGGCCTAGCGACCTAATTAGCCAGGAGTTGTGAATGAACCATGGTCATATTCTCCAAAGACCCTCTTTGACCGGTCAACTATGCATTTAGGAAGGAAGAGTGGTACCAACTCTGTTAGGCAGAAGTTGATATTACACTACATAATATGTTATGGAGATTTTTTGTCCCCTCTAAAATTCAATATCTTTTCGTGGAATTCAGATATGAAATGTTTTTTCATTATGATGAAAAAGTTCTTGAACCTATTTATAAATCTTTATGCCTATTTTTAAAAAAATATGATGAATGCTCTTAGATACCATATTATTTTACCTTTATATCATTTTCAAAAAGGTTTAGAACAGCGAGAAAACCATGATTTCATGTATCTTTTGATGCCAAGCATACCATTTCCACGGATTCAGCTCCATGCAATCGACATGTGTCATAATTGACCTAATTAACCAAGAGTTAGGTTTGAACGTGGGTTCAAGGGTTCATACCACATTTATTTAGAATGGACATCCCACCATTTGAATATAGTTATTAATTAACTAATCATTGACTATTAATTATTTTTTTTAAAAGAGAAACTAAAATTAATTAGCTAATCATTGACTATTAATTATATTTTATTTATTTTAAAGTAGACAAAGATTAAACATTTATAAATGTACATTCATTTTTCTAGACATTTATAAAATGTACATTCGTTTTAATTCATTTCTTTAAAGAGTCAAGATTAAATTCAAAAAATGTTACATTTGTTTTTGAAAACAAACATATTCTTCATACGCGAATCGTCCGCTTCAAAACATGTTACCTCACGTGCTTTATGATCGTATACAAGGGTTGTGTAACAATGCACAAAATGAAGATCCATCTTATTATTAAGTTAAAGTACGTAGTATCACTATATTTTCATGTAAAGAGGTTAAAACATTATTTATTTTCTGATTATTTCAATTTTTTTGTTGCGAAATTAAAATTGGAAAATGAGTAAAATAAAATATGTTTTGAATTGAATGAAATTGACGCTAAAAGTAAAAATGTAATTAAAGTAATAATCTAAGTTGCTAGGGGTCATCAATTTGATACCTACACATAAAGTTAGACGTGAATAGACATTAGTGCCCTCCTTATCTTTAGTAACACATTTGACCTTCTCAAGCCTGCATTAGACTCATCCTACATTAGACATTAGTGCCCTGATTTAGTAACACGTCGGTTGTTTTACGCCTCAATTATAACAATGTTAAAAACGAAGTACTCGATCTCACTATTAATATTTCCAGAAGCCTTAATTCAACGACCACTGTATTTAACAGTCACTTTTTTCCACACCGCCTCAGTTTCTTTCACCGCTACGACTTCATTTTTACTATGCAATAAGAAGATGTTTGTACCTTGAACTGCATATTACTATTCTACATAACTGCAATATATACACTGCAATATTCATCAATCTAATTCTATTTGGTTTTTCACTAGATAAAATATTTGTTTTCCAAACTTTTTGGAAGTGTACTAAGCTGTAATTTACGAGCATTTTATTAATCCCATACGATAGTATATGGTTATGGACATGGTCTGCACTTGTAGTTCCTTTCCTTGATGAATAAGATGTCAGTATGAACAAACAAAAACTACAAGCTTGCTATGTCATATATGTATTACAGCTATATAGTAAAAACTTAGTGATTTAAATATGTAAAATAATAAATTAGGTAGTTGCATATACATCGGTGAATCGGTGATGGATTATTTGGTGATGGTGGTTTGACGTCAATGCCATAGTTAAAGAGAAGGCAATAACTATAACAGTTAAAAGAGGGGGTTTATAATAGTAGAAAGGACATAATGGTCCATACACAATATTTTTATGAGTATGAATAAAATTGGTATGTGTAAATATCACTTCCCTTTCCAAATTTGAAATATATTTGGTACATTTAATAGTATCCAAAAATTAATGTGTTAGAATGTTAATGAAACAACATTGGTAACATAAAAACCTATTAATAAATGGTCAAAATAGTATAAACCATAGGAACTTGAACTTAGACTAAGGGCGTGTTTGGTTTGTATGTTTAGACACTGTCAGGACTGGACTGGGATGAAAAAGGTTATTTGATGTTAAATTAGAAATTTAAAATTGGTAACGAGTCCTAGTTTCAAACACTGTTTGAAATCTTAGCTCTCCCACTTCTTTTTCTAACATTTCTTTTTTGTTTGTGGGCCTTGCAATCAAATTTTTTTCTCTTTCTTCTTATGTAATATTTATATTAATATTATAATAAAATTCTATTTTTAATTATAAATATATATTATAATATAATAATATTTATATTTCAATACATATTTTCTCTCACCAAAACTTACATCAAATCAAAATCTAACCCAATTCTAAACCTCTTACTTTATAAAACCACTACCAAAGTAAAACTCATCTACAAACCAAACGGACACTAAGTGGATGTTTGGGATTGCATTTACAACTAGATTATCTATTTATTTTATTTTGAAAATGGAGATAAGTTAAAATAAGTGTTTGAATAATAAATAGAAAAAAATGATTATTCGCGTTTTGAAGTTTTCAAAATGGAGTTTTAAAAAAGTAAGCGGAGAGCTACTTATTTCATTTTCAAAATGAAGAAAAGTTAAAATGAGTTTATTTTAATCATTTTACTTATCAAATAATCAAATTTGCAAAACACTCAAAAAACTGATTATCTGATTATTGCGATATCAAACAGGATAATTAAATCCAAACATTATTTTCTAGAATGACGTTTTTAAAATGATGATTATCTTATTATTCATTTTCAAAATGATTAATCTGTTTTTAATAAGTAATCCCAAACACCCCTTAATGTTCAAATAGTCCATATTAACTAGTAAACTAATTCTTTTATATAATAAAAGAATTAGATTTTTGAGAATTATAGTAGAAAGTGGAGGTTGTAAAAAAAATAATTAAACCAATCAAATAGCTTGATTTGACACATAAGCAAAATCGAGCGATGTGATTTATGAAAAAAAAGTCAAAATTGAATTCAGTTTAGTCAAAATTAAAAAATTTGATGGAAGAATTTGATGAAAACACACAAAAATATACGTGTCAAATTTGTGAAAATAAAAACTTAAAAAAAAGATGAGGGAATTCATAAAACTATTAGATGGAGTTAAGAGTAAACTTATAATTTTCATATTTTTTAGTAACTTTATAAAATAAACAAAATACCCCATTAAACTATGTACCTTTTAGACTTTTTATTTTAAAAATACAACATTAATATTATATTAAAAAAAATCAACAATTCATATAATTATAAATATTCAAATAAAAACACAAATTATTGTCTATTTTTATTTTGACACTTAAAAAAGCCAAGCAATGCAATCTACGTAAATTATTATTAACATTAATATAAATATTAAAATGTGTGTCGGACCTCAGATATCGGCGTGAGATGAAATTAAATAGACGGGATTCTAAATATTACAACAACATATATTTTTTCAAGGTCGTTATGTGTTATTAAACACACAATGTCTAAAAAAGGATAACTAACATTTCAGTTAAACAAATTCGAAACCTTTGTGCAACAAATTTTTTTACAAAATATCAATTAATATTATCACATTGCAAAATTATGTAAAACTTGTGGGTCCTGAGCATCGTAACTATTTAAGTATTAAAAATTTAAGATTCTTTTTTAGAATAATATTAAACATTACAAAATCATGAATTTCTAAATCGTGCAGGTGTAAGGTTGATATAAATGGTGTGTTGATTAATAATTAAAATATAACTATTTAGAATAAAAATAGCGAATGTAAAAAGCGTATGAAATTCAAAAAATAAATTGAATTGAGTTTGTATTAATTTACACGATGCACAGAAAAAGAAATACATAATCAACCATATAAACATAATCAAACATATAAACATTAGATGTTTTAATATATATATATATATATATATATATATATATATATATATAGGGGAGCGTTAACGTGGTGTACACCTTAAAATGAAATATAATAGGCACAGTTTTGAACCATTAGATCAAACATCATAGATTAAGATTACATTTAATGAGATTAACGACACAATAGTAATAAAATAATAAAGTAATGGCAGAGTTAAGATTTATATAGACACTTAAATTAGCATAGACCTATGCAACCAATCATAATCACCCATTTTTAAAAAAAACCCACTTCCCACCACTTTTTTAAAAATTAAATATCTCACAAACGTTAAATCGTCAAACGAAAAAAATACACAATTGACGAGAATTAAATCATCTATCTATCGAGGGGCACATGTATATACTTTCGACGAACTTTTTTTTCGACTTTTTTTTCTTAAGTCACGTCTGGAGAGAATCATATATGATTCGTCACGAATCATATATGATTTGTCACGAATCATATATGATTCGTCATGAATCATATATGATTTTCAGAAAATCATATATGATTCGTGATATGAATCATATATGATTTTCTGAGAATCATATATGTTTCGTGACGAATCATATATTATTCTCTCTAGACGTGACTTAAGAAAAAAAGTCGAAAAAAGTTCGTCGAAAGTATACACATGTGCCCCTCGATAAATAGATGATTTAATTCTCGTCGCGATGACATGTTTTGTTTTACGTAACGATGAACGGTTTGTGAGATATTTAATTTTTAAAAAATGAGTTTTTTTTTAAATGATAAAAATGGATGGTTGTGATTGGTTGGTTGAGTCTATGCTAAACTAAGGGTGTATGGGGATCTTTTTCCTATATTTTATACAGCAGATGGGGTTTTTAGTATTGTGAAAGTACATGGTACTTGATAACCTACGTAATTTAATTGGTACATATGAAATTCTTTTCTTTATACATTTTTTGTTAGTAGATATTTTCATTCTTTTTTTTCCTAAACATAAATTCAATCGAGAAACTTTATTTAACCCAAATTCAAAAGAATACAGAAACACAAACATAAACCTATCACTTACATACACACATTAATGAATAAAACCATTGACACACATCTACGCATTCATAGTATAACTAAAAAACTATGTACAAAAATATCATAAAAAAAATTAGTACATGAAAAATAATAATTATTTTCTTATATATATCTTTTATAACACATTGAGTTCTTGTGACACATTATTTGTGTCACTTTAAATACCTTGATATACATAGTCACACACCAATTTGTTGACACATTTGTGGTGCAAGACATAGTACACTTATAGTGACATATTTTAATGATACATATGTAGTAACATACTAATATCAATACAAAAATTTGTACACGAACAATAATGACTATTTTTTATATACCTTTTATGACACATTGAGTTTCTTGTGACACATTTTTGGTGTCACTTTAAATTCTTTGATATATATAGTGACACACTAATTTGTTGACACATTTGTGGTGCGACATAATACCTTTATAATGACACATTGTGTTTATCACACACATTTATTTCCACCCATTGACTTTTTTGACGTATTTTTTAGTCGCAAATTATGTCATTTGACACACTTGGATAAACAGTTAAGCTTTTGACACATTTGATCTCTTGATACATTTCTAGTAAAATATTGACTTGTTAACATCTTGTTTGATACAATAGTTTATTAGATGCAATGCAATAAACAAAGATTACACATCTTTTTTGGTACAATAGTTTACTAGATGCATTCAAATATAAATCTTCCCTTTGCATGCATGATGATTAGAAAAACAGAGAGAATCCTGATGGAGATATCTCTATGGTTTTGCCATTTTGCTAGTTGATAATATCACATATAGAAGATTAAACGCATAGTAAAAGAATTAACAAAATAAAAATTCAAGTTTATAATGTTTATGAATCAAATATTACGCAACCATGAATAAGAATTAGGGTAAAAGCTATACAATACCATCCTACTTAGCAAAATGTACTGACTTTAAACACTTACAATTTAATCGCTATACATTACCAATGAACTTTCAAATTGATTATTGACTTTACCAATATGGCCCTAAAATGACGAAATTACCCTTTTCTTTTTTTACATAATTACGTTTTCGTCAGTAAATTTACGTTTTCGTCAGTAAATTTACGTTTTCGTCAGTAAATTTACATACTCGTCCGAAAAATTACGTTTTCGTCAGTAAATTAACGTTTTCCTCAGAAAAACGTTTTCGTCAGTAAATTTATGTTTTCGTCAGTAAATTTATGTTTTCGTCAGTAAATTTACGTTTTCGTCAGTAATTTTACGTTTTCGTCAGTAAATTTACGTATTCGTCAGAAAATTTACGTTTTCGTCAATAAATTTTCGTATTCGTCAAAAAATTTACGTTTTCGTCAGTAAATTTACGTTTTCGTCAGTAAATTTACGTTTTCGTCAGAAAATTTACGTTTTCGTCTTACGTATTCTTCAATAAATTTACGTATTCCTCAGAAAATTTACGTTTTCGTCTGTAAATTTACGTTTTCGTCAGTAAATTTACGTTTTCGTTAGTATATTTACGTTTTCGTCAGTATATTTACGTTTTCGTCAGTAGATTTAAGTTTTCGTCAGTAAATTTACGTTTTCGTCAGAAATTTTTCCGTTTTCGTCTAAATTTACGTTTTCGTCAGTAAATTTACGTTTTCGTCAGAAAACTTATGTTTTCGTTAGAAAATTTACGTATTCGTCAGAAAATTTACGTTTTCGTCAAAAAATTTACGTTTTCGTCAGTAAATTTACGTTTTCGTCAGTAAATTTACGTTTTCGTCAGTATATTTACGATATCGTCAGTAAATTTACGTTTTCGTCAGTAAATTTTCGTTTTCGTCAGTAAATTTACGTTTTCGTCAGTAAATTCACTTTTTCATCAGAAAATTTACGTTTTCGTCAGTAAGTTTACGTTTTCGTCAGAAAATTTAAGTTTTCGTCAGTAAATTCACGTTTTCGTCAGAAAATTTTCGTTTTCGTCAGTAAATTTACGTTTTCGTACGAAAACTAAAACTTACTGACGAAAAAGAAAATTTACTGACGAAAACATAAATTTACTGACAAAACGAAAATTTTCTTACGAATACGTAAATTTTCTGACGAAAATGTAAATTTACTGACTAAAACGTAAATTTTCTGACGAAAACGTAAATTTTCTGACGAAAACGTAAATTTTCTGACGACTACGTAAATTTACTGACGAAAACGTAAATTTACTGACGAAAACGAAAATTTTCTGACGAAAACGTGAACTTACTGACGAAAACTTAAATTTTCTGACGAAAACGTAAACTTACTGACGAAAACGTAAATTTACTGACGAAAACAAAAATTTACTGATGAACACGTAAATTTACTGACGATAACGTAAATTTTCTGACAAAAACCTAAATTTACTGACGAAAACGTAAATTTACTGACGAAAACGAAAATTTACTGACGAAAACGAAAATTTACTGACGAAAACGTAAATTTACTGACGTAAACGTAAATTTTCTGACGCAGACGTAAATTTTCTGGCGAAAACGTAAATTTTTTGATGAAAACGTAAATTTTCTGACGAATACGTAAATTTTCTGACGAAAACGTAAATTTTCTGACGAAAATGTAAATTTTCTGACGAAAATGTAAATTTTATGACGAAAACGTAAATTTACTGACGAAAACGAAAAATTTCTGACGAAAACGTAAATTTACTGACGAAAACGTAAATCTACTGACGAAAACGTAAATATACTGACGAAAACGTAAATTTACTGACGAAAACGTAAATTTACAGACGAAAACGTAAATTTTCTGAGGAATACGTAAATTTATTGAAGAATACTAAGACGAAAACGTAAATTTTCTGACGAAAACGTAAATTTACTGACGAAAATGTAAATTTTTTGACGAATATGTAAATTTATTGACGAAAACGTAAATTTTCTGACGAATACGTAAATTTACTGACGAATACGTAAAATTACTGACGAAAACGTAAATTTACTGACGAAAACGTAAATTTACTGACGAAAATATAAATTTACTGACGAAAACGTTTTTCTGAGGAAAACGTTAATTTACTGACGAAAATGTAATTTTTCGGACGAGTGTGTAAATTTATTGACGAAAACGTAAATTTACTGACGAAAACGTAAATTTACTGACGAAAACGTAATTATGTAAAAAAAGAAAAGGGTAATTTCGTCATTTTATGGCCATATTGGTAAACTCAATAATCAATTTGAAAGTTCATTGGTAATGTATAGCGATTAAATTGTAAGTGTTTAAAGTCGGTACATTTTGATAAGTACGATGGTATTGTATAGTTTTTACCCTAAGAATTAACGATGGTTTAAAGAGAAACTTCTGATGATGAATGAGAACAACGAAACAACGAGGTGGGTGGTGGCCGGAACTACATGCCCATAAGATACATCGATTTTGGCAGCCAGGATAAGGCTGTGTTTTTAATATTTCGGTTATCCCGTGAGTCAACCAAGCTTGTCCCGTTACATATTTGAAAACGAGAAAACAATGGTTGTCGTCGATTATAGATTTGAAAACCATGGTGGCCCCGTTACAGGTCTGGTTTTTTATTAAAGAGAGGCAGGATGAACTTTGTGATCAGAGATATTTGGGGAAGGGTGAAAAATCAACAGAGTTAGTATCAAAAAAGGGCAATGGAAATCAAAAGAAAGATGCTTTAAAAAATTCGTTCGACATTAATCTGGTCGTGATGGATGGATGATATGTTGACAGGGAGAAGATGCGTTTCCTTTTGGTAAAATGAAATTGCAAATAAGGAGGTTACGTGAAAAGGGTACGTTAAATGCCTAAACTAACCTTCTAAATTACTTTTTATTTTTTATTTTCCTTTTCAGATTTTTATTTTTCATTTAAGAGAGAAATCCACTTGGCAACATACTAGTGGTGCCTATCATAACTCATTTTAGGAGTGTGATGGACATGAACGCAAATATATATATATATACATATATATATATATATATATATATATATATATATATATATATATATATATATATATATATATATATATATATATATATATATATATATATATATATATATATATATATATATATATATATATATATATATATATATATATATATATATATATATATATATATATATATATATATATATATATATATATATATATAGTGTAAGGTTATTTTCAGAACTAAATAAATGTACAGAACTGCGAGAACCACCTTTATACTCTTAACAATGCATATGTATTTTCATTATTATGTTTAAATTAACATTTAATAATTGTTTTATTAGTTATAGATCGGATTATAATGAACAATATGAATAGTGCACATGTGTTTTCAAATTATCCAACAAAAAGATAGTTATAATACATACAAAACAAATACATGTGCATGGTCCTAGGATACATATTCCTAGTGACCTACGATAATGAAAATACATGTATTTCTAACTAATGAACTAACACGATGAATATACATGTGCATTTTAAGAGTAAAAGGGTGGTTCTCGCAGTTCTGTACATTTATTTGGTTCTGAAAATAACCTCACCCTATATATATATATATATATATATATATATATATATAGGCTCCGGTTCCATTGAGAAGGTTTTTATTTTGAGAAATTTGAGAAATCTTCGTTTGAGCCATTGATTCGAAATTTTTTCATTGATTCACTAGTTAACATCATTTAATAGTGAATCAAAACTATAAATCATAATTTTGATTCATAAATCTTTGTAAAAATCGAGTTATGAAATGATTCAAAAAATTTGTGCAGTAAACTCAATATTTAACAAATATCGCAACATCGAGAGTTTTTTTAATGTTGATTCAAATTTTTTTTGACTCATTTTGTATTATTATCATATTAAAATGAATCAACACTTGAAAAACTTGAATCAAAGTTAACAAGCTATGGTTTTTGAAAAACCTTCTCAATTGAGAAGGTTTTTTTCCTTCTCAATCGATCCAGATTCTATATATATATATATATATATATATATATATATATATATAGTGTAAGGTTATTTTCAGAACCAAATAAATGTACAAAACTGCGAGAACCACCTTTATACTCTTAACAATGCATATGTATTTTCATTATTATGTTTAAATTAACATTTAATAATTGTTTTATTAGTTATAGATCGAATTATGATGAACAATATGAATAGTGCACATGTGTTTTCAAATTATCCAGCGAAAAGATAGTTATAATACATACAAAACAAATACATGTGCATGGTCCTAGGATACATGTTCCTAGTGACCTACGATAATGAAAATACATGTATTTCTACCTAGTGAACTAACACGATGAATATACATGTGCATTTTAAGAGTAAAAAGGTGGTTCTCGCAGTTCTGTACATTTATTTGGTTCTGAAAATAACCTCACCATATATATATATATATATATATATATATATATATATATATATATATATATATATATATATATATATATATATATATATATATATATATATATATATATATATATATATATATATATATATATATATATATATATATATATATATATATATATATATATATATATATATATATATATATATATATATATATATATATATATATATATATATATATATATATATATATATATATATATATATATATATATATATATCGTTACATTATATATAAGAGGAGGGATATGCCACATAAGCATGCTTTAATCCACGTCAGCAGACATAGTTTCGGGATTTAAAAAAACTGCCAACAGCCAGATTCAAACATGGAACCTTCAGTCAATGAGCATTAAACATGATAAACTAAAATTCGACCGATGCCTTTCAATCAATTACAAATCCCTAAACCCTAAAAAGTATACAACCGATCTTCTCTATTGCTTTCCTCAAACCCCAAAATTGTCCCCACAAACCAGTTTAATCAATTATAAGATCTGTATATCAATTCAATTAGGATTCAGGAGTACGTTTTCACAAAGGTATTTTTTTTAATTATTCCCAGTTGTTAATCTTTTTGTGAAACCTCAATTTCGAATTAGGTAATTTTTTGGGGGTTTTTGAATTGGGGATAACAGGTATCACCCAATACCAGTTACGTATGATCTAAATATGCTTCGACGCCATCACATAATAATAATATGCATGATTCTAGGATCCTGTATTGTTTCGTGTATTATTTTATGAAAGAAAATTATATGGGCTGTAGTACGTCCCTAATAATACTAATGTTGCATACCCCATTGAGTACATCCCCAACGCCAAAGGCCCCGCGTGTATATAATGAAGACAGTAAAGATGAAATCAACTGGCTTTTTGTATATGAATATTTCATGTGTGGCAGGTATTACGCGAGATTAGTGCAAAATGTATCTTCTATAGCAGATAAGTGTTTGATCGAGGACCTAAAGTTGAGACCAACAACGAGTGACGTACTGAATATGGCGAGCAAGGCTATAGTATTTGATAAAAAAACTTATTTAGCTTACAAAAAACCACAGAAATATATATTGGGTACATCGTTAAATATATAGTGGATTTTTGACTTACTCAAAAAGACTCTATAGCCTAAAATCAATATATAGTCATTTTGCCACTATAGTGTGGTTATACTGTTTATTACTTCCTATTGCCGCAATGACTCTACTATAAGAAAATCTAATGAATTTCGTCAAATAGAGCCCTTTTCTCGGGCTTATTTAATATTTTCATTTTATTGATAAGCTATGTCTTGGGGTTTTAGCCTTTTTCATAGGAAACTGGGCATGTAACACTTGCTTTTGAGTAGCAGTAGTGGATTTGCAGCAAAAGAGCATTAAGGTATACGGCATATAGGACACACTCCATTTTATATGTGTTCTGATGTAAAATGCTATTACCGCTTCCACAATAATGTTTGTCTGATTGCTAAACTATTTATTAGTATATTAGAAAAGGAAAACAAACTTGCATTGTAGGTTTATAGGATTTTTTTTTATAACCAGTTAATGTTTTTGGTCTGACAGCCGACGCTAGAACAGCATTCTTCGAAGATGATGCTATTGCGCTTATTGGGCATGGCTAGAAAAAAGTAGATGAACTTTAGTACACTGGCTGTTTGGACAACGGAGAAAATGGGTGTTGTGACATCTGCTTTCTGTGCTTTTTTATAACAGGTTTGCGGTCTGTTCTTTTACCAGGCTTTGTATTCTATTATCTTACTATGCTTTTAGTGTAATACTGATATTATAGACTTATTATTGGACTTGCACTTTAACACTGATAGTTTTGTTATTCCGTTGTTGGGAGTCCAATGAAGAAAACAATTGGTTTTAATATTCACCTTTATATATATCATGTATAAAATAAGTGATATTTGCTATTTGACCAGTTAATATGTTATTTGAAATGCATAAGAAGTCCAGTAATATAGAAGATAGAACAAATGGGAACAACTTCAAGAGTAGGGATGAGCTTTTAGAAATCAACATGTAGCAAGGAAACTATAGGATGTTCTTATTTTACCATTATTTCCAACTCCCTGCTATGCTCTTATTCTCAGCTTTGTCGATGATGTTATTTTCTTATCATAATTTTATATATCTGCAGCTGAAATCGAGCATGTATACGTTCAGTCTGGTCTGCGGTCAATTTGGGAGAAGTATTACAAAGAGGCACCGTTTTGGAGATTCTAAATCTGCCCTTATGTGTGATGTCAGAATGGTTTTTTGGTGAATACAAGACCAAAAGCAAAGCAACTCAATCAAAATAGGGTGTGGTGACATAAACCAAATACGGTACCAGTGTACACTTATTTTCGGTTTATTTTTCTTCAGGCTTGCATGATTCGTTTTTTTTAACATCTCGACAGCTCTGGTACGTAGGGAAATTCAAGATGAAACTGGCAGAATCAGGGGGGAGACAAAACATATATCTCCAATTCCAATTCATCTCAGTATCTACGCCCCAAAGGGTGCGTTTCTTGATATACATAATGTAACTTATATTAATGCAGTTGATAGTTATCCAGTAAGATTTTATGCTATGTACATGTATTCACGTGCAACCAACTTCTATTCTACGTATGCTAACCCTCAATAAACACTAGATAAAATATAGAATTACGACCATATATTGTTTCAGTTAACCAATAACTTTCAAAGGGTTCTTTTAGTCATGATTTATCTCTAACAAGCAATGTTTCTAAACCCGGTTTTTAAATCGACCCGGTCGAGCCACCGGGTCCGGGTCAACCCGATATTCTAAAAAAATTAATTTTTTTTATATTTTTAATAATTAACAAAAATTATATATAAAAACTCCCGTATATTGAAGATATAAATTGTTTATCAACCAATATAATATATAAAAATAAAGATCCGTCGCAAATACGTAAAATTTATCTCTCTTTATAAAAAACCTGAAAAATCGAAACCTGGCCGGGTCTCGAGAACCGGGTTGACCCGGGTCACCCTAAACCCGGCGGGTCTAGCCAGGTTTCGAAAATATGAAACCCGGGTCAATATGACCCGTTTATTCGGTCGGAACCGGGTCAACCGATTGACCCGCCTGGGTCGACCCGGGTTTGAAAACATTGCTAACAAGTGAAAAGTTAAGATCATACAACTTATAATAAAAGAACGGATCAAGCAAGCTAAAAGTCTCCAAAGGGTATGTCTATTGCATGAAACATCCTACCTAGACTATTGAGTGAAGTAATGACTAGATATTTATTGATGGGCTAATTCATGAAATGCCCCAAGATGACACTCTATTTGTTTTTTGCACCCACCAAACCAAAATTTCTGTAAATATCACATGCGACTTATGAGACCTATGCGACTTATGCAACTTATTGAAATTTCTCAAATTCATTTCTTTTATTTTGTAATAAGTTGCATAGGTCGCATAAGTCGTATGGGATATTTAGAGAAATTTTGGTTTGGTGGATGCAAAAAAACAAATGGTGAGTGATCTTGGGCATTTCAAGAATTAGCCCTTTATTGATATATATATAATTAAATTCATATAGGATTAAATGAGTTGCAGGCATCCGATTGTAGATATGCTAATAGAATTTGGATATGGGTATTATACATCCTCTTTTTAATATTTTAACCAGAATATGCTGAACATTTGACCCATTTACAGATTGTACATATTATTTAGTATTGGGATCCATTTACATTGTTCATTTGCTTTAGTATCGACTTTATAGGTGTGAATTCTGACCCATTTTATTTTCATACACACGTCATATTATGGATGGACGGGCATGTTTATGTTGCATTCTAGACTATGTAAACACGTTTATATTAAACGCTACGGTATATACTTTGAGAGACACACAAGCTTCATATCTGGGATGTATGTGTTTAAGCTGCAATGTGTGCTACTTCAGATAATTACCGCTGCAGCAGTTTTAATAAATTAGTTACTTAATTAGTCCAGGTTGTTGTTGACAGAAATATGTACTCTTTTCAGAAAAAAATCAGATGGTTTAATTTTTCAAGAAAAATATAAGAAAACTCTGTTTATTTTTTTGTAGTCTTTCGGTTTTTATTATTTAAAGTTACTATTATATTCTTCTTACAATTTGCATAAAGGTGGTGTGTTGCTTGGTCCAAAACCTAAATGCGACGTTCTCGCCTCCACGGCTTCTAAGGTGACTAAGGTTAGTGTGTATAATTAATTCTAATTATATAATGTTTATAATTAATTCATTTTGCCACCTTGAATACGTATGTTTATTAATGAAATAACATTAACGATAGTAAAAATATTATATGCATGTGCCCGGGGAAAAAGGCCCATAAGCTTAGCGACCTGTCGATGAAGAAGACAAAATATAAGTTCGATGGTCATTGTCACCTGAAAGTAATATAAAAACCCATAAGATGCAGTGACTTGCAAAAACCTTAAAATCTCGATTTTTGTGCTATGTGTCTTACGCGACATAGGCAAGTGTTTGAACCAGAAAAATCTACTGAACTCAAGTAAGCTAATCTCATACTCCGTAGTTATTAGGCCATTCATTATGATTACATTAAAAATACAGTTACAGTAGATGTTTTCTTTAATTCATTATGTATCTCATAGTGAACATACCGTGCTTTTCAATCTGAGGCTGCAATAGGAACTTTTCAATCTAGACTTGATAGCTTGCAAACCCTTTTAAGTAAGCTACCTGCTCAATAACCGGTGTAAATTATGTTTTTAATTGATGCTTAAGTGTACGTGTGTGTATGAGGTTTACTTGGACGTGACTCATAATGCAATGATATGTTCTATTCGGTAACATTGAGTCTCATTATCATTTACTAGTGTGCCTTGTGCCTTCCATACCTTCTTTTCTCCTAGATGGAATACAAAGCTAAATCTGCTCGGGATGGTGCATGGTTATACCCAAAAACGACTTTAATGGTCACACCCCACCATGGCGGAATATGGGGCGCGACGTATGGATATCATCACAACAACAGCATGTCTATAGAGAGAACTAAATGAAAATGAAATATCATAGATGGCGACACAAATGTCGTGACAATATCTCAACAATTCAGGCGTCTAGGTAAGTAGGTAACAGGCCTACCTCTTACCAAAGACATACAAATAAACAAACATCAAACATATAGGTACCACAACGTTCACTTAATCAAACACAAAATAAAATCTAAGAGGAAAGGGATTCCTCTGAATGCAATCCTAGCAGCCTCTATACTCTAGCCACTTCTAACATCATCTTGCACAACTACCTCACCTGAAAATGACACTAAAATCTGTCAACATAAAGTTGGTGAGAACATAGGTTTAAGTTATCTAGAACATCATAAGAAACCTCGACATCCGCTGTAAATAAGTTGAAGAAAAACAATTTATAGTAATGGACCATAATGTGATAATCATGCTACATGCATCCACAACAAAACTCAAGCCAAGTACCAATCACATCTACAATTCACAAAGCACATTATAACAATCAAGAAGTATCCCGTCACACGCACAAGAACACACACCACACTATCCGGATCTTTCCCACACCACCTGTGGAAGATGAACTATATCCCCGTCGAGATATCTTGCCTCCGAAGAGACGATGCACAAGTACTCAGGACGGATCGTGCCCCACGCTCCACACACATCACAACTGGTCCCATAGACGCCCATACATCTATGTACCAAAGCCAATCACAATCCAAACAAGATTCACATAGCAGAACACGTACCAAAGCACATATGAGAACACATAAGCACGCAAGTCACACAATAACACATTTATGTCCACACATTTTATAACATAGTACTAAATCATGTTAAAGAACATTTCAAGTGTCATCTCCATCCCATACTGGAAAAAAAACATTTAAAAACGTAGTAAATGGGACTATGAACTCACCTGATTGCTTCTCCAAAGTCCTTGCTCTAGCAACAAGCTAACAAACCAAAAACACATAAATCAATACATGAACCAACCTCTAAAATGGTTCATCAACCTATGATGGACATCTAACCTCCTCTCATATAAATACCCCATTTATAACTCTAAACACCCCATTACCCTTCCTTAACAAGTCCTTAACTTAGTTAAGTTTAATAACTATCCCGTTCATATTTTACACAAAACAGTCCCAGTTTTTAGGTCTCAAAACTTTAAGTCAAATGTCCACTTAAACATACCCATGGTTTCTGTAAAAGGAATATTCATACCCTTACATATGTTGGCTAACACCTCCCACTTGCCCTAACCTTAAAGCTACTGTTAAGGCCCCGATATACATATATCTACTTTTGTCATTCCAGATTTCCTGATTTTAAACGTACTAAAAGTTTGTTACCATTAAGGGGTCTTACCCTAAACCACAACCTTAGCCCAAGTGCAGATCCTTATTACAATATATAAAACATCTCTCACATTCGTGAGAAGATCCTAATGCAACCCTAAGTACCCCAAACAACCCAAAACTTAAAAAGAAAACAGGCTGGATTCAAAACTGTTTTGACCTCCGACTGTTGTAACCTGTTTTTGACCCCCTTCCCGACCTCCAATTTAGTTCTAGTTTCTTGCATTGGAAAGCCACTTCAAATACCTTTTCAGGGCTAGTTTGATCGCAAAATAAGAGTTTGTAGAACTCCCGATATGATCAAAACAATTGACTCGAAATTCTGCCCAGTTTTTAAAAACGGGTTTAACAAAATCAACATCATTAATTAACCCTAATCCCTCTAATTACAAGCCCTAACCCATGTAATAATTATATTATGATTATTACAACATTAATTTACTGTTTTTATATTAAACCCTAACCTAAATCCATCATAAGATTATTAAAGAAAACATAAAAACAATTTAATTAAAAAGAGTATTAAAGATTTTACCTTAGAATTTTTGAAAGAAGAAAAATTAATGAAGAACCCTAAAACCACCATTTATGCCGACCAAACCTTGATCTCCAGGGATTTTATGAGTGTTTTGATTAATAAAAATACTTTATATACTTTCCTAACATGTCCTTGGCCCATAAACAAAAGCCCGGTTCCCTTTTTCCCTTTTTTCCCCTTTTCTTTTCTTTTTTTTCACATAACCGACCTATACCCATCAAAATTCATTTTTTATTTCTTTTTATTATTAATATATGTATTATTAATATTACCTTAATTTACCTTAATTTATTTCAGCTCCTAAAGCTTCCAAAACCTCAAAACTGTAAAACTAGTCAAATTTACGTGTTTTACCGTAAAAGACGTAAAATATACTCTTTTAAAAAAAAATCTCAAATTCTTAAATAAACTTTATAACTAAGTCCTAAATGACTTAAAACCATCCCGAAAAATATTCTTTTGGATAATTACCTCACCCGAGACCTCTAAATGCTAAACCGTAAATCCTAAAAAAAATACTATTACTATAATACTTATACATATACGTAAACACCACAATATCACCATTTTCATTTCATAGTCACCACTTGTGAGCTTATGAACATGAAATAACCGTTCCTTGATTTACTTATGAGTACTCTATACTCATAAACGATAACCACACCAACCTCGTTCACACAAAATAAACACGTAAACACACAATTCAAGTAAGCACACATAAAATAACCAAAAAGTAAGACCAAGTGACCAACCCAAAACCACGGTTGTCACATCACTCCCTCCTAATAGAAATCTCGTCCCGAGATTCACTCCCAAACTCAAACTTATTCTCAGCAAACAAACGAGGATGCATATCCCTGATAAAACCTTCACGTTCAAACGTGAACTCAGTTTACACGAAAATAATCTCAACCAACAACACATGAGCCTTAACCGTCCGCGAGGAAACTTATCAAAACCATAAAGTTATGTAACCAACCTAACTAAATCTCGCAACTCATCAGACAAGAACTGTCTTGAAACCAAGTTAGGAGCCGTCACATAACTCAACGGGTTTAACACTGTCACCCCGATTTCAGTCTTACTCATAAGTACCATAAATCAAAACTCATCAAAATATAACCACGTATAATAAGGTCTAAAGAACTCTCAAATTCCTTCCCAACTCATTTCTATGTTAACCCTCCAAGTGTTCATTACCGAAATATACCCAAAACACGAGTTTAAACCATGTTGTCCGAAAATTAACCTTGAACTCAACACTTGTACAATTAATTCGACCAAGCTACTGACTTCCAATTACGAAACTTTCTGAATATTTGAAAAGTATGTTCCGAGTACATAATTTGAAAAGTATGTTCCGAGTACATAATTTTAGGCTTTTGAATCACCCAAAAACCTTTAAAAACGAATAAGTTATGACCAAAACGATTTTTCTCAAAATCTGCCTAGGCATTAGCGACAGTTTCTGACAGTTAGCGACATATTTTGACAGTTTAGCGACCGTTTCTGCCTACTCCGATTTATACCAAAAAAAATGATTTTTAAACCCTAAAACCCCCCCATTAATTACCAAAACTAGAACCTAATTTATTTTAATTCCAGAAAATTAAAACTCTATTAATTACATGATTTTAACATATTTCACTAAATAAGAACAAAATTTTTAACTTAAGAACAATAACTTTAGGTGATCAAAACCAAAATATTTTAAAATAACCGAGTCATGCTTATATGTTAAAGATTTTATATTCCACCTTATTTGAAACATGATCCCGACACTTCCTTATTTCATCGACTACCAACAACTATTTTTTTTTCAATTTGCAAGTTCTATTTTTTTTTTACCATGTATAACTCGAAACAAAAGGCATCGTTACCCCAAAAAGAAATCTCCACCATCTCAAAATCCTTCACGCCAAAAGTACCGTACAAACAAACATGTGAAATGAGGACCCGAGCAATGCGCTACTACAGAAGTTGAACATCTCAAAGAGAAACGAGCTAGCAACCATCCCAAGAATACAACCGATAAGTAGAAGGGAATTATACATATATAGGCATATGCATACATACACTCAAATCCATCCAACATATACTATACAAGCATGTATTAACTCTCTTTCATGCAATCATACTTGAAAGTCCAGTGGTGTTGTGGCACATATATAATTATGTAGGCCTCCATAATTATACATGTTCCCTTTCACCAACGTACTCCCTCCTATGATGACACTTATAAGAAATTAATACTACACATAACACATAATCCATCAACTCACAAGCACATAACCACGCAAGATAAGATCCAAAACCCCATGTATTAAAATAACATAGCCAATGCACGTAACACATAAACTCGTAGTCCAGCTGAACCAGCGTAGACAAAATTCAAAATATATAAAGAACATGAAAACATAATTAAGCGAAATCCAACAATGACTAGCGTATACGACCATGGTTCCACCCGCACTAATCAAAACTCGTAAAGAAAATAACATGTAGTTAAGTATGAACCATAGTAGTTCATAACCTAACAAATACTGCAAAAATAATATTCTAACACATCAATTACTATAAAATGCACACATACTCCTATGACGCCTATATGATGGGACCCTTAAGCTATAGACTAGGCTACACGACTAGGCAACCTAATTCTCTATAACCATTGTCTCTGATACCATTCTGTCACACCCCACCATGGCGGAATATGGGGCGCGACGTATGGATATCATCACAACAACAACATGTCTATAGAGAGAACTAAATGAAAATGAAATATCATAGATGGCGACACAAATGTCGTGACAATATCTCAACAATGCAGGCGTCTAGGTAAGTAGGTAACAGGCCTACCTCTTACCAAAGACATACAAATAAACAAACATCAAACATATAGGTACCACAACGTTCACTTAATCAAACACAAAATAAAATCTAAGAGGAAAGGGATTCCTCCGAATGCAATCCTAGCAGCCTCTATACTCTAGCCACTTCTAACATCATCTTGCACAACTACCTCACCTGAAAATGACACTAAAATCTGTCAACATAAAGTTGGTGAGAACATAGGTTTAAGTTATCTAGAACATCATAAGAAACCTCGACATCCGCTGTAAATAAGTTGAAGAAAAACAATTTATAGTAATGGACCATAATGTGATAATCATGCTACATGCATCCACAACAAAACTCAAGCCAAGTACCAATCACATCTACAATTCACAAAGCACATTATAACAATCAAGAAGTATCCCGTCACACGCACAAGAACACACACCACACTATCCGGATCTTTCCCACACCACCTGTGGAAGATGAACTATATCCCCGTCGAGATATCTTGCCTCCGAAGAGACGATGCACAAGTACTCAGGACGGATCGTGCCCCACGCTCCACACACATCACAACTGGTCCCATAGACGCCCATACATCTATGTACCAAAGCCAATCACAATCCAAACAAGATTCACATAGCAGAACACGTACCAAAGCACATATGAGAACACATAAGCACGCAAGTCACACAATAACACATTTATGTCCACACATTTTATAACATAGTACTAAATCATGTTAAAGAACATTTCAAGTGTCATCTCCATCCCATAATAGAAAAAAAACATTTAAAAACGTAGTAAATGGGACTATGAACTCACCTGATTGCTTCTCCAAAGTCCTTTCTCTAGCAACAAGCTAACAAACCAAAAACACATAAATCAATACATGAACCAACCTCTAAAATGGTTCATCAACCTATGATGGACATCTAACCTCCTCTCATATAAATACCCCATTTATAACTCTAAACACCCCATTACCCTTCCTTAACAAGTCCTTAACTTGGTTAAGTTTAATAACTATCCCGTTCATATTTTACACAAAACAGTCCCAGTTTTTAGGTCTCAAAACTTTAAGTCAAATGTCCACTTAAACATACCCATGGTTTCTGTAAAAGGAATATTCATACCCTTACATATGTTGGCTAACACCTCCCACTTGCCCTAACCTTAAGGCTACTGTTAAGGCCCCGATATACATATATCTACTTTTGTCATTCCAGATTTCCTGATTTTAAACGTACTAAAAGTTTGTTACCATTAAGGGGTCTTACCCTAAACCACAACCTTAGCCCAAGTGCAGATCCTTATTACAATATATAAAACATCTCTCACATTCGTGAGAAGATCCTAATGCAACCCTAAGTACCCCAAACAACCCAAAACTTAAAAAGAAAACAGGCTGAATTCAAAACTGTTTTGACCTCCGACTGTTGTAACCTGTTTTTGACCCCCTTCCCGACCTCCAATTTAGTTCTAGTTTCTTGCATTGGAAAGCCACTTCAAATACCTTTTCAGGGCTAGTTTGATCGCAAAATAAGAGTTTGTAGAACTCCCGATATGATCAAAACAATTGACTCGAATTTCTGCCCAGTTTTTAAAAACGGGTTTAACAAAATCAACATCATTAATTAACCCTAATCCCTCTAATTACAAGCCCTAACCCATGTAATAATTATATTATGATTATTACAACATTAATTTACTGTTTTTATATTAAACCCTAACCTAAATCCATCATAAGATTATTAAAGAAAACATAAAAACAATTTAATTAAAAAGAGTATTAAAGATTTTACCTTAGAATTTTTGAAAGAAGAAAAATTAATGAAGAACCCTAAAACCACCATTTATGCCGACCAAACCTTGATCTCCAGGGATTTTATGAGTGTTTTGATTAATAAAAATACTTTATATACTTTCCTAACATGTCCTTGGCCCATAAACAAAAGCCCGGTTTCCTTTTTCCCTTTTTTCCCCTTTTCTTTTCTTTTTTTTCACATAACCGACCTATACCCATCAAAATTCGTTTTTTATTTCTTTTTATTATTAATATATGTATTATTAATATTACCTTAATTTACCTTAATTTATTTCAGCTCCTAAAGCTTCCAAAACCTCAAAACTGTAAAACTAGTCAAATTTACGTGTTTTACCGTAAAAGACGTAAAATATACACTTTTAAAAAAAATCTCAAATTCTTAAATAAACTTTATAACTAAGTCCTAAATGACTTAAAACCATCCCGAAAAATATTCTTTTGGATAATTACCTCACCCGAGACCTCTAAATGCTAAACCGTAAATCCTAAAAAAATACTATTACTATAATACTTATACATATACGTAAACACCACAATATCACCATTTTCATTTCATAGTCACCACTTGTGAGCTTATGAACATGAAATAACCGTTCCTTGATTTACTTATGAGTACTCTATACTCATAAACGATAACCACACCAACCTCGTTCACACAAAATAAACACGTAAACACACAATTCAAGTAAGCACACATAAAATAACCAAAAAGTAAGACCAAGTGACCAACCCAAAACCACGGTTGTCACATTAATATAGCCATTTTTTAGTAAATAAACAACATTAAATATTTGTGAATTGTGATTCTTTCGTAGGTATGATGTTTCGACCTTTCTATCACATTGGGCTATCGATATGGGTGATTCGGTAAGTCTATAAACCAACCAATATTTGATCCATTCAATTCCTATTATATTTATATGGCTTTAATTATATCACATGATATTTATAGGAGGTGCTGGTTCGATTTGCATGTTTTGGAGCAGAAGGAGGATGCGTAGGTCAATGTTCGTAAGAATGTCAGGCAGAGTTCTCTTCCGTGTGAATCATCAGAATGTGTAGCTGTTCTACCTTCCGATCTCATACTTGGTTTTCAGTTAATATATTCTCTCTTTTTACTTCACAAAGCCAAAAAAAACTGTTTGGTCAAACTGGTACTAAAAGCGAAACAATGTCAAGCAAAATAATTTACAAATTTGACTCATTATTCAGTTTGGCTCGGATATTAAACTCATGTATTCAGTTGCAGATATTAAAAGGTTATCACGGTAGTCAACGCCAAACGGTTTCGATGGCTACCTAAATTTGGTGACGATTGCCAGAAAGTAAACTGGTGGCGGTTGGGAAGAACACAGAGTAATTGATTAGGTATGTTCACTGGTGACATGCCCAAAATATTTCAGTGACCTGATCTGAGCCATTTGGTGTTTGACTTAGGATAAATAACTGGACCGTCTAACCCGTGCTACTTTTGCAGGTTGCAGGCTGCAGACTGCAAATCTATGAATCCGTCTGGATTGATAGTATCGTAAAATCTAAAAAGAGTAATGGCGGAAATAGAGGAATGATGGTGTGATGAATGTTAAGGTTTTGGCGAAGTGATGGAAAGTAACTATATATAATGTGTGTTTCAGGTCTGAGATGAAGAAGGGTTAAGAAGGTTTCATAGGGTGGTCAACAGTAAGTATTTGTTTAACTCGTGTTCAAGGCAATTGAGAATGTTGATTGTGGTATGTACTCAAATAGTAGTGACACTAAAGAGACGTGCTTTCCTTCTTCATGGATGAAGAGAAAGGCCACGAGATAGGTGCATCTCTGATTGGCATTCCCATACATTTGATTTATTTAAAATGTCATTGAGAAACTTTAACAGGTTTTTGGTTGATTAATTAATTCCATGGTTTTGATGGTATGAGTGGGCCTTCGTATGTTGGAATAGGCTACTTTTACCAGAGATAAATCCTTTGGGGGGAAATTTTATATGATGAAAAAATAATCGGTTGGAACCTGGTTAATGATCAGAAAGAGACGACATGTGAACACACAAAAGAAGAACTAAAGGGAAGCTTATGATATGCACCTTCTAAACTGATACTTAATGGGGCAAAGAGGTTTTACTTTTTTGTTTTCTGTTCTAATTCTAAGCTAATCTAACACAACCTGGCCTGTTTTGAAAATACAAAAATTACCCATTTTTAAATTTGGCCACCTCTGAGCCTGTGTTATCTGATATTTTAAAAAGTAAATCATCATCCAAATTCAGTAGCTTAACATTATTGCAATGTACTTTTTTATTGCCGTTTGGTTTGAAGGCTTGAAATTAGTATTTTACAGTCCAAAGCGAGGGACTTTTTTTGCAGCAAGCACACTACACGAGAACCTTGTGCAACATAAGTAGTGTTCAGAAGGTGGTCTATTGATTTTTCTCTCAAAGTATAGCCTGGGTTGGTACGGGATTGGAAAAGTCACCCTGGTCAGACTGTCCAACTTTTTTGTGTTATCATCATCTCAAAAAACAAGGAAGTATAGCTTTTGGTCGCACGAAAAGACGAAGGTAAAGCAGGAAGTTAATTATGTTCCTACTGATGATACTTCACGAAGTCCAATTCCTGGAACAAACTGTGCTACGCTCCTGAAGGCACGTCTGAAGACTTAGCAGGTGATCAGTTAATGCAAAAAAATTAATACATATATAATTTTGTATATATTTTAATTTTACTGCAAATAATTTTACTCAAGATTAAAATTAATATAGTAATATATATATTATAATTTTGTATAAGATTTTAATGATATTTGTGTATATAATATGGAAAAATACATTCCAACAGCAATTATCAGTGGCAGAAGCCGTGAAAAGGTATATGGAATATCTTTTAAAAAGTTTTTGGTTGATCTTAATCTTTATCTTTAGTTATATATATATATCAATTTTGCTACGTTTTCTAGGTACGCAAGTTTGTAGGACTTAAAGAGCTTTATTATGCTGGTAGTCATGGGATGGACATCATGGCTTCTGATCAACCTCCTACAAATCATACCACAGAGGTACCAACTTCTACATTATTTTGCATAACTATGTGAATCGAGAATACCCTCTGAATCTTATGTTCTTGAACATAGGTTAAAGCAGGAAACTTCTACCAGCCTGCTAGCGAGTTTCTACCTATGATGAATGAGGTGAATATTTTAAACTTGCTATAATTTTATAGCTGATGTTTAACTGTACATAGCTTTGCACCGTAAATACTTATAGTATGTGTATTTTTGGAGCAGGTTTTTGTGTCCCTTGTTGAGATTACCAAAAACATAGGAGTAAAACTTGAGGACAAGTTCGCTGTCCCAGTGCACTACCTTAATGTGGATGAGAAGGTAAGATTTAGCATTTCAACAATTTTGATTTTTTTAAAGATAATATTTTGTTTAAAATTTCTTTGTTCATAATTACAGAATTGGGAAACAGTAGCACAATATGTTCAGGACACTTTAAAACACTACCCGCATCTCAGATTGACACATGGCCGAATGGTTTTAGAGGTTCGCCCTGTGCTTAAGTGGAACAAGGGGAAGCCTGTTGAGTTCTTACTTGAATCACTTGGTTACTAAACCTCTGGTATCATTTTGTTGTTTTATGAAAAAGTTTGTTTATGCATTATATCTGAACATGATCCCGGTTTTTGTAGGCTTAAGTAATTGTGATGATGGCATTTGTTCTAGATCTCATGGCACAATTGGGATTTGCAAGGACATTTTGTTGTCGTTAATTTCTGCAGGACGGTCAAGAAGTCGAATTATTATCACCCAGATTAAGGATTTACAAAAGTAATCTTGATTATCCATGGTCACTACAATGATGTCCATTGCATACTCCACCATACGTAGTCAGGTTAATTGAAATACTATATGTATAGGGTAGTCAGGTTATAGCAAATTTCAATGTAATTTTTAACTGTGTTTGTAGCCATAAAGTTGAGTGAACTCTTTTGCTTTTACTCTTTCGACCCATTATAGATAAATTCATAATATAACCCAGTTGAGAGAACTCATTAGTAAAGGGGTGGAAAAAGCTCCTACTGCGTATCAATTAAAGTTTATGAAAAAGTAATTTTTTTTAAATGCCTACGTGTACACTTTACAAGTCATTTCTTCAAACTCTGTCATTTCTCCATTCTCTCAGGAAAAATCATGTCGGGTCATGAACTCTGCAGAGTTACCAGATGACATGGACCTCTTAAGTAAGTCAACCTATACAAGCAGCTACTAAAATTAGCGCTTTCAGGCCGAACTTTAGATTTAAATTGTTGGGTGCTTAGTTTTTACAAGTTGAGATAGCCATTTTTGTTCATTCAGTTATTTAAAGCTATATACAAGAAAAAGGATGATTTATAAAGAAACATTCAAGTAGGACTTTTTTTACAAAGGAAGATCTTCAAAAGCAATGGTGTTGAAACTTCTTTCATGATCATGCCACGATCAAATGCAGAATTTCACCGTTAAATTGGAAAGATTTCTCAAGCGAAGTACATAAGATGTTAACATCATAAATATACAATAAAACACAAGTCATAAATATAAAGTCATTGAAAGATACTACATCAGCTACGTGTTGTTAGTACGACCTGAACCGAAAGCTCATGCGGAAGGTGGCTTATCATCAGTTGTCCCAGCGTCTTTAGTCGAGTCAGTGTTTGAATTCTTTGCACGTCGATCAACATCCGAAAGATTAAGAGGGTCGTCACTTATCTTATACTGAATTGATACTAGTTTGTTGTTACCAGTAGTACTATTATTGGTATCAGAGCAAGTAGAAAAATATCCCGGCCTTACGGTAGCTGAAAAAGATGGAGCTTTACAGACACTGTGAAATTAAACAAGTGTGTTGAATACTTAATATTACTGTAAAATGGTTTTATTTATAGGAACATTGACATGTGAATACCGTTAAGTAAAAGTGACGCCACCTCAATATTATTTTTCCATAACACTGCAATTCATCATAAGACCAAAAACACACTTTCATAATATCACAAAATTTTGAAAAAGTAATAATATTAAAAACTTAAAAACGCCAAACGTCGTAAGGCGACACACGGTATCCTAAACGTGCCTATAGTTTGCGTTTTCTAGCATTTTCAAAGACCATTTGGTGTGGTGGTGGCGGTTTATCATTGAAAAGACTCGTGTCATCAAGTGGTGTTTTCAAAAATGCTTGAGCCACAACTTTTAAGATACCTTATCAATATAAGACAACTTTTCTACGTGGCTTACACCAAAAAGAATAAAAAACCGTATTTTATTTTGATATATTTTCATGCTCGAGCAATTATGTGATGTTGTCTTAAATTTTTATATGTTGATTGTTACGTATGTTTTTGTTGCTATTTTTTAGTGACTTTATGTTTATGCTCCATGTTATCTTTATTTTATGATTGAGAGAAGGTATTAAAATATTTAAAGCACTTCGTAAGTATACTAAAGAAAGAATTTAATAAGCAACGGAAACAAAAAACTTGAAAACAAGTAACTGCGTAAATAAAAAACTTAAAGAACAAATATAAGTCATCACTAAAAGACAAATATACTATAAAAAAAATTTACAAGACAAAGAAAAAGTTAAACGAAAATCAGAAGTCATACCCGTCCATCAGACGGGTTTTGCCACTAGTATATATATATATATATATATATATATATATATATATATATATATATATATATATATATATATATATATATATATATATATATATATATATATATATATATATATATATATATATATATATATATATATATATATATATATATATATATATATATATATATATATATATATATATATATATATATATATATATATATATATATATATATATATATTTGCGTTCATGTAAGAACCGCTCTTAAGATAAAAACAATAAAATCAAAAGGGCAAATAAGGTATTTTAAAAGGGTTTAAGGGTTCATACCCACCCTACTTAGAATACGCACCCACCCTTCTAATATAATCATTAATTAAGTAATTACTATACTATTAATTAGCTAATGATTGACTATTAGTAACTATTAATTACCTAATCATTGTATTACATTTTTATTTATTTTATATTAGATAAAATTAGACATTATAATAACTTTATCAAATTAGACATTATAATAACTTTATTAAATTAAATTGAAGATTACAATCACGAAAATATTATTAGTGAATATTCACAATTATCAGTGAATGTTAAGTTTGGCAGAAAAATGCTGGCGAAAAACATTGGCGGGAAAATATTGGCGAAAAATATAATTACTATCGATTTATATCATAAATCCTTTATTAAAATATAATTACTATCGATTTAAATATTCTTTTTTTTTCAAAAACTGCATAATATGTTTTTTTTAAAGCTAATTAAAATGTGTTTTCATTTAAAGAATTTGACGCTACAAAAAAATTCATTATTTGAGTGTTCATTACGTTTGATCTACCAAGGCTAAATACAAGACGAATATCAATTTTTTTTAGTTTCTAGTTTACTTTTTAATTTACAAGTACAAAAGTAAAATGTAAGAGAAATATTTTGAACTTAAATAGTACTCCGGTGTATTAAAATGAGAATTAAAACGAAAAAAACTTTTCATGAATTTTAAAATATTTTTTAAATTTCGTGCTTTTGAATTCAACATGCATTTTTATATAATTTTGTGAATATTTTTTAATGATTTTAATCTATTGTGATATAAATACTTTTACACTTAAACTTTAAATTGATTAAAAAAAATCAATGTATACCAATGTTACCAGTTACAAATATTAACGTAAGCACCGAACAATTTTATACCACTGCAATTCTCATTTCAATTAAAACATAATATTAATTACTATAGAAATAAAAAAATAACACATACACTGCAACTAATGCTATTAATTACTGTAGAAATCAAAAAAATATACATGCGTAGTTTCAATGACCTAATGACATTTAAGGCAACAATAATTAGTCAAAAGGGTTAACCTATATTTTAGCAATTTTAGTCAAAGGGATGGGTAGGAACCACATGACTCTTTTAAAAAGTGAAATAGCAACCTTTCATTATACAATATTTATGAGTCAAACTTTAATGACATATATAATCATTATTGTTATCAATCAATTTAGTCTTTATAATAAAATAGCATTCATGACTCTGTATTTTGTAACGATCTTATCACCGGATTGCTATACGTTCCGTGAGTTTTGATAACATAAAAATTCATTTGTAGTAAAAACAATAAGAGGTTAAAATGTAACATATTTTATTTGCTTAATACGTAGTACCAATGTTTTAGACATTTACTTGTCGTTATTTTAGATATAAACCACAGAAAACTTTTTCATTTAAAGTTATGCTCTTCAAAGTATAAGTATAAAAAATGTAACAAGTATTTTTTTAAATAGGTTTTTATTTAATTATAAAAGTGTGTTAAAAAATTAGTGTGTGACTGCGAATGTATCAAAAGAATAAATGTGTCATGAAACATATATAAGAAAATTTAGAGTCTTAGTAGAAATACAAAAAAATTATTATGTCATTAAAAATGTACCAAAAACCTTAATGTGCCACTACAAATGTATCAAAAAACTCAATGTGTGAAACTACATAGTTTGCCATTAAAAACACAAAAACTAGCGTCTCAATAAATGTATCAAAAAACTTAATGTGTCACTACTTATGCATCAAGAAAATTAGGTATAGCAAATATAATGTGTCATTACAAATATATGAAAATTTAATAATGTGTCACTACAAATGTGCTAAAATTCAGATATGTGTCAGAAAAAAACAATGTGTCATATTAACATTTTAGAGACACTACGAATGTGTCAGAAAAAAATAATGTGTCATATTAAGTTCGAGGTAATACTAAAAATGTGTCAAAAAAACATGTGAGTTACTATTCGCTAAATATTAAAAAACTCAAACTACTATTTAAAATATGAACATTTATGTGTCATAATAAAATATAACTAAAATGCATTGACAAATATAATGTTTGATGTGTTCTTTTGCGTCACATGCTAGAAAAATATTTCAAAAAATGATAAGATATTTTTTTTTGTTATACGGTCAATGTGTTAATTTAATCCGTGGTTTTATCGGACATTCATTTAATAGTACTATATATTTAATTCAACAAAGTTAGAGCTAGAGATTTGAATTTTGTATGCATATTGTAAATTAGTATCTTAATGTTCCATAATGCCATTCATTTATTAATTAATTACAATAATGCCATTGATCAATGTTTAATCAAATGTCATTATCATTGATATGTTTAACGGTCCAGATCAGTACCTATTGTTTTTATTTTAATAGCGGTTACCACAATAACGCCCCTATATATATATATATATATATATATATATATATATATATGGGCTTTCTTTTTAGAACCATTTTAAATGACAGAACTATCAGAACCATAATTAGCCAATAAGAATTTAGTATTATTAAAGAATTTTATTTAAATCAAAAGGGCATAATAGGTAAACCTATAGTTTACTTTTGTTTGTAATTAGTTTTTTATTTAATTTCTTAATTTCTTAATTTTATCGAAATTAAAAGTAAGTTTTTTTCTTAATTTTCTTAATTTTTTTTTGTTTAATTTTTTTCGAAATTAGTTCTTTTTTATATATTTTTTTTTTGCTTTTTAAATTCTTTTATTTTTCAAAATCCAAAAACATTAGTGCTTTGAAAAAATAAACAACTTTACATGTATAAACATTCATGTTTTTGTAATTTACAATTTTTTGAATTTTTCTATAAACATACATGTTTTTCGTTAGAGGTTTCACGTGTGCACATATATTTTTTGAATAATGTAAATCTATAGCAAACTAAAGACATACACATTTAATATCTATTAAAATGTAAATCATTAATAATAGCAAAAGTACACATGCACTAATATTTATTTGAAGTCTTCAAAAATATGCATGTACTAAAACATATATGTCCGCCTCTAAAAACATATATGTTCGCCTCTAAAATAATACATGTCCGCCTCAAAAAACATACATGTCCGCCTAAAAAACATACATGTCCGCCTAAAAAACATACATGTCCGCTCAAATAATACACGTCCGCCTCGAAAACATACACGTCCGCCTCAACATAAGTCACTTGTTACCAAGAATACTTATAATACTATATCCCTTCTACAAATATCTCAACATCCTACCTCATGTATCCTTCTAATAGGATCTCTCTCTCTCTCTCTCTCTCTCTCTCTCTCTCTCTCTCTCTCTCTCTCTCTCTCTCTCTCTCTCTCTCTCTCTCTCTCTCTCTCTCTCTCTCTGAAAATCCAGTCAACTGTGATTTAAAGACAACACCAACCGAGAACATATATGTTTTCCGAAAACATACCTGCACAAACAAGCAAAACTACTTTTTTAGTCATGAGAAATGACATACTCAATCCTATGAATAAGAACAATTCGACACATTTATACAAAACCATTCAATATTAAAATTAAAATAAATTTAAAAAATCAGATATTAAATCATCAATAGAGATTAAAAAAGGAACAATGGCTATTTGAGAGGGGCTATATCGAAGCATACAACTTATTTTTCATAACCATTGAAGCTTGCTTAATCCAAAGAAGATAGTTTCATATAACATTTTGCAGATCTGAGAAACAAAAAAAAGACGAGCCTTTTTTTATGCGGCGGCATAGTTTTAGGGAAGTGGTGGTGGTATCAAATGACGAAGCTTTTTTTATACAGTTATCAAATAGATATCATTTTGGTTTCGAAAAATTATTAGATCTAGATCTTTGATAGCCGGGACCCATTTTATCTTGATAATATACGCGTTTGGCAAGGCATAAACGTCGACCACCATGAAGATTTGGAGTCAATTGATGGAGGCGGCACATATGATTGGGGGTGGTGGTAGCTAGGTTTAGAGGATATCTATGTGAATGATACGGAGAGAGAGATAGGTTTATGGTTTTTTTTTATGTAAAAATTAAATAGGGCAAACTATTTTTAAGGTGGTTTTATTTTTATGGAATAATAAACTTTCCAATTTACCCTTATTTGAATCTGGCATACAAATTATATCATATATATTTTTAAAAATGCAATTATGCATTAATTAGTGGTACATTATGTATTATTAATAGTAAAAAAATAGTTCTGATGGTTCTGACGCTTAAAATGGTTCTGAAAAGAAAGTTACACTATATATATACATACATACATATATATATATATATATATATATATATATATATATATATATATATATATATATATATATATATATATATATATATATATATATATATATATATATATATATATATATATATATTTATATATATATATATATATATATATATATATATATATATATATATATATATATATATATATATATATATATATATATATATATATATATATATATATATATTTGCGTTCATGTAAGAACCAGTCTTAAAATAAAAACAATAAGAACCAATGAAAGTATGACACGTGGCGTTCTTAATTAAAATAAAACAAAACTAATTTTATATCTGGTCAAGGGTATTTTCGGTATTTTAACACCTCAATGTTATTTACTTGTAATGTCTCTCGTTTTTTAAACTGTCACCATCACAAATCGTTTTTGAAACTGTCACCATCACAAAACATTCATTTGTAAATATTATCTAATATGAATGTTCATCGTCATCGTCATCGAACCACACTATATTTATCTTCGACAATTTACTTGGAACAATATTAACTGAGCCATCTTCTTATTTCTTCGGCCTAAACTGTCCCTTTCTACTTTTTTTTCCTTCATATTATCGAATCCGCCTATCAAATGGTAGTAACAATTTGCCATCGGTTTGTTTGGCTCGTGACCCGTCGATTTGTTTAGGCGCCAAAAGAGTACCGAAACCCTATTCGCTTGATCTGCTTTCTCCACCGACACCCCAACCGATTAATATTACCGACAATATTACACTTTGTCTAGCGCCACAGTTATAATCATTCTCCGACGTCGGTTCTCAGATCCATTCCAACCGGTTTTCGGCGTTGTTAAAATAATGGTTCGTTGTGAATTACGCATGCATCGGTAGCTAGTGTGTACAAATCTTCTAATGTGTCAACATTACAGATAATTAGTTTTGGAAGCTAATTACCGTGTTCTTTTAAATCCTTCTTATGCATCAAAACTAGTGTGTAGCCATTTTTTTCGTTATGTTAAAAGCTGGATACCCACTTTTATTTAGTTGATTTGGTTTTGTATTTGTATCACTATATACTATACGTAATATTTCATAGCAACATTCATAGATTTGGTTGTGTATTTGTATCACTATATACTACGTAATAATGTATGACCATGTAGGTATCGAAAACTGCATGCCCTCAGATGAAATCTATGGCCTATTTTTAGATCGAAGGTCATATCAGATCGCTATGTTAATTAGTGATGGGAATTGTGTTTGTAGTGACACATAAATATAGCGATACATTAAATTTATCGTGGCACATTATTTTTTTGACGTTCGTATGACACATAGATATCTCATGACACATTTTTAGTGACACATATTTAAATCATTCAAAATTTTGACATACTTAGTTTCATACTACTAATATATTTCTAGCAACGACACATACTCGTGTGACACATATGATATTTTAATAGACATATAGATAAAAAAAATAAAAAATATTTAAAAAGATAAAATAGGTGGAGTTACTGTGTTAGTATATGTATAACTATGAAAGTAGGCATGTCAAAGAATTTAGTTTGCTACTTAAATCGTGTAGTAAAAGTAGTCGTCATTCCAGATGTAATAAAATTTTATATGTTGTTATGTGTGGGATAAAAAATTAATATAACACTACAAATGTGTACAAAAATTAACGTGTCAATAGATATGTGTCTTAAAAAGAATAGATATGTGTCAAGTAATTTAGTGTGATAAAAAATATGCCAAAATAATGTGTCACTAGTCTTCAAGTGTCACTATATTAATGTGTCAAGTAATTTAATATGTCAAAAAAATTTGGAAAAAAATGTGTCATTAGTCTTCAAACCTGAAATAAAATTGGCACACAAATAAATTAGGTACTACAATGTAGTATCACTACTTCGAAAAAGTTTTCAAAAGTAAATGTCTTTGTTTAAAAAAAATTATAGTAAGCCATAATAACTACTATTGGACGTTAGCAAATTAAACAAAGGTTAAATCAATCTTTTATTGTTCAAAATTGTCACTATTTGTTACAATATATTAAAAAATGCCATCAGCAATTAATTTATTAATTAAGATAAGATCGCATCCACAATAATTGATCTTACGGTTAAAAATGGTTCCTCTCTCTCTCTCTCTCTCTCTATATATATATATATATATATATATATATATATATATATATATATATATTTGCGTTCATGTAAGTACCGCTCTTAAGATGAAAACAATGAGAACCAATCATAATGTGACAAGTGTACTTTTCAATTAAAAGAAAATTCAAGTATATTGTTTTCTATATAGGGCTATTATAGTAATCCTTGTGTTGCTAGAATTTTGGTTACAAGTGTTTATATGAATTTCTTTTGCCACTCGTCATTCTAAATTCTAATATTACGATGCCAACATTCAAGATATACGTTTTTTTGTAATTTAATAATCAAATACACTTTGTATATTAATGGGTTTCACAATTATAGTATTACTTGTAATAACATAAATTTGTAGCAATGAATTTCTTTCATAAATTTTTTGTGCAATAAATCAACGTCACATAATATGTGTATGCTTGTATTACATCAAATCACAAAAATCTAAAAGTAAGTATCTTTATGTATGAATTAGCTACTGGGACGTCTACTACCGTAGTTGGTTCCACCTTTTCGAACGTATGAGGTCTTCTTTTTAGTTGGTAGTGTTTTTTAGTGTATTTGTTTTATTATACTTATAATTTAAACCTTTTTAGTTGGCGTGTACTTTTTATATATGCGGCATTTATTTTTCTTTTGTCGGTATGAGTATTTTTTCCAAATACGTATCGGCTTTTTAGTTGTCCGTGTAGCTTTCTCGGTGTATCACTTGGGTCTGTGTTGGTTGCTTGTGTAATTTTTGGATACGTACTATATGTATCGTTTTATTTTATTTTTAATTTTTCGAATACGTATCACTTGTGTTTTTATTATTTGATTATGTATTTTCTCCGTTACGTATTATTTATGTCTTTTTAGTTGGTTGTGTATTTTCTTGGATATGTATCACTTGGTCTTTTTTAATTAAGTAAGTATTTTTTCGCATATGCAATACTTGATTCTTTTTTGGTTGATTGTGTATTTTTTTAGATATGTATCACTTGAGTTCTTTTTAGTTGTTTGACTTTTTTTTTAAATACGTATCACTTAGATATTTTTTGAATACGTGTCACTTTGATATTTTTTGAATACGTGTCACTTGGATATTTTTTGAATACGTATCATTTGGATTTTTTTTGAATACGTATCACTTGGTTGATTATATATTTTTTTGAACACGTATCACTTGGATATTTTTAAATTAGTAGTGCATTTATTAAGATATATGCATAATTTTCAGAAAAAAAACATTAAAAAAAAGCATATACCAATACTTTCCATTGTATTCAATGTTCGGACAAAACACATATACCACTAAAGTTTTAAATGGGTTCAATTAAAAATGATTAACTTTTCATAAAATTGTCAAAACAAATTACAACGTAAAGGTTAAAAAATAAATTGAAGAATATTAAAATAAAATTGAATATTGAAGAGAATGTGCATAAGACGAGGAGGAACAATCAAGCATCAATAACCACTTTTGAAATTACCACTCATGTTGGCCAAAATTACAAACTTGCCATTCTTATTAATTCTTTAATTAATGTTAACTCTCATCCAAGATGATACATCCAACGATCTATATTGGTTCTTACTGTTTTTATTTTAAGCATGATACTCACAATAACGGCTCTCTCTCTCTATATATATATATTTATAATATATATATATATATATATATATATATATATATATATATATATATATATATAATCGTAATAACAAAATTATTACTTAATTTATTCTTTATATTCAAGTTCCGTGCGTGCACGAAAATTAAACTAGTATTTATGATGAGAAAATGATACCAACTAAGCCGAAGCTCAATTAATTACTTTTACATCATTTACTTCCATAATCTTACTAGTCTTAATACTCTATAAAGCATTTAAACCTTTTTATTTTTAGAAGTTTTAAAAAGTTTAAGCCTTAAACATTTCTTCTTTAGGAAAGATATGCATTAATTTTGCTACAAAACCATACACATATAACTAATAGTTATAACTGAAAATTAAAATGTTTTAATGTGTAGTCAATTTTGTAACATCTCAGTCAACTTTAAGTGTTATAACAACCTATTAAGTAACACTAAAACTAATGACATATATATTTTTCACCCATAAACATACAAAACAAAGAAACATAAAATCTCTCCATTGATAATACGTTTGTTCGTCGTAAAATATAGTTACTGGGTACCCGTCGCCGCATTGCGCGGGTACCCTGCTAGTACTTTATAAATGATTTAACTCCTTTCTATATTTAGTAGTCTTAATTTTTAAGCCTTTAACATTTCCTTAATAAGAAACTAATAACTGGTTAGTCAAATTTGTTCACCATATACACTTTTGAATAGAGTCCATTTTAATGCATATAATTTTTTAAGAATAGGTAATAATAGCCATTTAAAAGGATTTATGATTATATAGAAAAAATGCATGCGTTTTGTCAATGTTGGTCAATAACAGTCCTTAATAGTTATTAAAAAATAAAAGATGCTTTTAATTGTGTGTTTGTAACAACTTTGAGATTTTATATCTCATTTAAGATGATTGTATGTAACTACCAACATTTATGAAAATCAAACCGTCTACCACCCATTTATATAGCCCATTCTTGCTCTAACATTCTCACAACATTCACACAGCCTATTATACCAGTCATTTTAATTTCAAAACGATCTCTTTCTCTCTTAAAAAACACACTTCTGCTCTCTAAAATAAAAACACTTAGCAGCCCTACACACCAAATGGTTCCACCGTAGTTATGGTCATCTCCATCACCACTAACTGATTTCACCGCCAACACCTGGGTGTTTTGAGCTTGGTGGTTTTAATGGCATATTTTTTGTGGTTTAGGTGGTGAAGTATATGAATATAACATATTATAACAAAGTCATGTAAACAATGGTCATGAAAAAACGTTGCTCGTTCCGAAATTTGTCACTTGGTATAGTACCCGTTGTCGCATTGCGCGGGTACCCGGCTAGTAATATCTAACGATATCAATATTTTGAAAGAGAAAACATTTATTGAATTTTGCTTTGTTTGATGATGAATACAAACCTTGTAAATCTATACTACTATATAAAGCATTTGGGACCTTCTTAAAATAGCAAGGCTGAAAATTCAGCCTTTTTTCCTACTAAATAAGGCAAGTTGTTGATATTTTCATCAACATTATATATTATAACTTTTTCTAACAACCTTTTGTAACAACCTACTTAAATAATATAGTTTCTTTTAAATTGAAAAATCTTTTTATTAATTTATTATTTTTATAATCTAATTTCACCATATTTTCTAAAATTTTATGCTCTTTAATTCAATATCCATTTTGCTATATTCTGTTAATTTTTTTAAAATAGAGGTTTTTTTTCGATTTTTTTTATAATTTTAACAATACAAACTTAATGGATAAGAGATTAATATTTGTTAGCCTCAAAAATGATTATGAGTACTCGCCGCCGCATTGCGCGGGTCAATGCTAGTTAATCATGAAAGTATATTGAATAAAAATTGTGTGAACGAGGGTATACAAGTGGCTTCTAATCAATACATATATCTGTTGGAAAATGTTTTGCAAAATATGATTTTTGCAATACTTTGGACATAAATTTATATATGTATATGTTATATATATTCGTAGTACTTAGTAGCTTTGCGTTCTCCTCGAAGAGAGCTTCGCAGCGAGCTAAAGTATGTCCAATATGGAGTTAATATGAATGAGATATCGTGTCTCAAAGTGAGTCACGTGAAACACAATATTTGGAAAATATTTGTCCCACATCGCTTGAAACATGAAGTGAAAACATGTTTATAAGGAAATCCTAGTTTCTACCCTACAATATTCATTTGTGGGTTTTTACTCCCACGCCTACGCGCGCGCAGGGGGGGGTGCAGAAAGTGAGATTTCTAGGCCAAAAACGGGTTCGAAGCTACTGAACTTGTGCACGAGCGCGCGACCTGCGGACACGAATGCAGCTCCGAAAACTGGCTTGGGTGCGGGCAGATTTCGGTATCTTTTTTGCTGCGAATTCGATTTATTTTTCCAGAAAATTCTGTTACATCTATTTTAGGAATAGATACAGAAACATAATATTTGTGTTACAAAGACAGACAGGAAATCTGTTTTAGTTATAACAGATTTTCCTGACTGTGGTATATATTTTCTTTGAGAACAAGAAAAGTTTTCAGTATAAATATAACTCATTCTCATTCAGTTTTCACATCAGAAAAACGCAGCTTTTCATACTCCATTACCAGACGATTTTTCAGCAGTTCTCGATCAGAAACGCAGAAGGCTTCCGTGATCTTTCAGGCAAGTTTGTCTAGTCCGGCTGTACAACAGCTTTGGACGTTGTACCCTGGGAAACAGACGGCGAATCTGTTTTAAGGGAAGCGTGTTAAACACGTGCCTCGTCTTAGTTTTACTGCTTTCAATTTTATTTGTTATTTAATTCTGTTCTTTGTTTTCTGTTAATTTTATTATTGTTTTAATAAAAGTATACATCGTTTCCCACAATCTTAAAACAGATTCTGTTTAACAGAATTAAAACTTTTATTAAATCGGATTAATAATTTTATCAGATTTATTATAAACTGTTTCTGCCGAAACCAGGATTGAGTTTCACTGGAATCAGTTTTAATTTTACAGATATTAATTAACAGATCTCTAACGGTTTTCTTTAAGCAGTTGTTCTTATCAGTTTATATTGAAACCAAGATTGTGTTTCTGTTAAACTGATATATTAGATAATTGCATCTGATTCATTGAAACCAAGATTGAGTTTCTTTGAAGCAGATCCACTATAAGTATATAGAGATCACGATTGAATTTCTTATATACAGATTTATAACAGTTGTCTAACTGTTTGTGTTTTGATCTTGTGTGATCTTTCAGGATGTCTACCAGCACTCCTGTAACTCCTGTAACTCCTGCAACTACTACTGTGAATGTAACTGGTGCGCCAGTTCCCCACACAGTTGCTAATCATGCTGAAAAACCAGAAAAATTCAATGGACAGAATTTTAAGAGGTGGCAGCAGAAGATGTTCTTCTATCTCACTACTTTGAACCTTGCGAAGTTCTTAAAGGAGACTGTACCTCAGGTGGAACCTCCTAGAGAAGGTGTACCCGAAAATCAACAAGCCGTGCAAGCTGTTGAAGCATGGAAACATTCAGACTTCTTGTGTCACAACTATATTCTGAATGGTTTGGTGGACTCTTTGTACAATGTGTACTGCAAGACTAAGACTGCCAAAGAATTATGGGAGTCGTTGGAACGCAAGTACAAAACTGAGGATGCTGGTACAAAGAAGTTCGTGGTAGCTCGTTTTTTGGATTACAAGATGGTTGATTCAAAGAGTGTGATAACTCAGGTTCAAGATCTGCAGGTTTTGCTACACGACATTCATGCTGAGGGTATGACTTTGAGTGAAACTTTTCAAGTTGCTGCTATCATTGAAAAGTTACCTCCAAGCTGGGTAGAATTTAAAAACTACTTGAAGCATAAGCGAAAGGAGATGACTGTTGAAGACTTGGTTGTTCGTCTTCGTATTGAAGAGGATAACAAGCTGGCTCAGAAAAACACTTATACACTTGATTCTGCCAAGGCAAATATGGTTGAGCATGGTTCGTCTTCTTCAAAGTCTAAAGGCAAGAGCTTTGGAAAAGGGAAGAATGACAAGAAGAGCAAAGGGAAGTCTGAGTACCTTGCTCCTAAGGCTGGAATTGCGAAGCAGAAGTTCCAAGGAAATTGCTTCAACTGTGACAAGCCAGGTCATCGTGCTGCTAATTGCAAAGCGCCAAAGCGGGTGACTCCACGCGAGGCTAATATGGTGAATGATAATGTGGACATGATTGCTATGGTGTCTGATGTCGTTACCATGATTTCTGAAGTTAACCTGGTAGGTTCTAATAATAATGATTGGTGGGTTGATACTGGGGCAACCCGTCATGTGTGTGCTGACAAGAGTATGTTTCACTCTTTCAGAGCGGTTGACAATGGAGAGAAGCTGTACATGGGCAACTCTGCAACTGCTGATATCAAGGGCGAAGGAGATGTTATTTTGAAGATGACATCCGAGAAAGAGCTCAAGTTGACTAAAGTCTTGTATGTTCCGGAGATTCGCAAGAATCTTGTGTCCGGATGGCTTTTGAATAAGTTTGGTTTTCGTCTTGTTTTTGAGTCTGATAAAGTTGTACTTTCTAAGAATCAAATGTATGTTGGTAAGGGGTATGCCCTGAATGGTATGTTTAAGCTCAATGTAATAGTTGTTAAGAATGATATCAATAAAATGAATTCTTCTGCTTACTTGATTGAGTCTTCTAATGTGTGGCATGGCCGTCTTGGACATGTTAATTTTAATTCAATGCGTCGTTTGATTAAATTTAATGGCATACCAAATTTTCATATTGATTCAAATTATAAGTGTGAAACTTGTGTCGAAGCCAAACTTACAAGATCATCTTTCAAATCGGTTGAACGAAAAACCGAACCACTTGATATGATACACACAGACATATGTGATTTGAAATCACTACCCACAAAAGGTGGCAACAAGTACTTCATCACGTTTATTGATGATTGCACAAAGTACTGCTACGTTTACTTGTTGAAAAGTAAAGATGAAGCTATAGACAAGTTTGTTCTATACAAAACCGAAGTTGAGAATCAACTTGGTAGGAAAATCAAGGTTGTACGAAGTGATAGAGGAGGTGAATATGTGTCTCCTTTTGCTGATCTATGTGCGAAACATGGAATTAGACATGAGTTTACTGCTCCTTATTCACCTCAGCAAAACGGTATTGCCGAAAGGAAGAACCGTACCTTGAAAGAGATGGTTAATGCCATGTTGTTAAGTTCTGGTTTGAGCCGGGACATGTGGGGGGAAGCCATTCTAACGGCTACTTATCTTTTAAACAAGATACCTCGTAAGGATAAAGAGGAAACCCCATATGAACTGTGGATGGGAAGAAAACCATCATACCAGTACTTACGAGTGTGGGGGTGTCTAGCCAAGGTAGCTGTGCCGACACCTAAGGCCCAAACGATTGGACCTAAATCTGTGGATTGTATATTCATTGGATATGCTGAGAATAGTAGTGCGTATCGTTTCATTGTACATGATTCGAAAAATCCTGATATACACAAGAACACAGTTATGGAATCAAGGAATGCGTCCTTCTTTGAAAACATATTTCCTTGTTTAAAGAAGGAAAATGGAAGCACATCTAGAATAGATGATGCAGTTGTCCAAGATAAGAGACAACGAGATGATGATGATCTCCAAGATGAGAGACAAGATCAACCCGAGGAAGAAGAGGTTGAACCTAAAAGAAGCAAACGGGCAAGAACCGAGAAATCCTTTGGACCCGATTTTGTCTCTTTTATGGTAGAAAATGAACCTACTTCTTATCAAGAAGCTGTAAATTCCTCGGAAGGACCTCGATGGAAAGAAGCGATTAATAGTGAAATAGAGTCTATTTTACAAAATCATACTTGGGAGCTCGTGGATTTACCTCCTGGTTGTAAACCACTAGCCTATAAATGGATCTTCAAGAAGAAGATGAAAGCTGATGGCACCATTGATAAGTACAAAGCAAGATTGGTGATCAAAGGTTTTAGACAACGTGAAGGTCTAGATTACTTTGATACTTATTCGCCTGTTACGCGAATAACTTCTATTAGGATGATTCTTGCTATTGCCGCATTAAGAAATTTAGAAGTTCACCAAATGGATGTGAAAACGGCTTTTCTAAATGGAGATTTAGAAGAAGAAATATACATGAACCAACCTGAGGGTTTCATGGCTCCTGGACAAGAGAGCAAAGTTTGTAGGCTTGTTAAGTCATTGTATGGCTTAAAGCAAGCTCCAAAACAATGGCATCAAAAGTTTGATCACGCCATGCTAGAGGGTGGATTCAAAATTAATGAATGCGACAAGTGTGTTTATGTCAAAGACACGAATAGTGGATATGTAATCTTGTGTCTTTATGTTGATGATATGCTTATCGTTGGCAGTAACGACAAGATGATCAAGTCTACTAAAGACATGTTGAAATCAAAGTTTGACATGAAAGATATGGGTTTGGCTGATGTGATCCTTGGAATAAAGATCATACGAACTCATAGTGGAATTGCATTAAGTCAAGCACATTACGTGGACAAAATTCTCAATACTCATAATGCGGGGGATTCCGGCCTAGCTAGAACTCCAATTGACACCAGTTTGCATCTATCTAAAAATAGAGGCGCAGGTGTTGCCCAATTAGAGTATTCAAGAATTATTGGCATGTTAATGTATTTGATGACTGGTACCCGACCTGACTTAGCATATGCTGTTAGCAGGCTGAGTAGATATACTAGTAATCCAAGTGATGCACATTGGAAAGCTATGACTAGGGTACTTCATTATTTGAGATACAGTCGTGATTATGGACTGAATTATGCTAGATATCCATCTGTTATTGAAGGATACAGTGATGCAAATTGGATATCTGACATAAAGGATTCTAGATCAACCAGTGGATATGTGTTTACACTGGGAGGGGCCGCTATATCTTGGAAGTCTTCCAAGCAAACTGTAATAGCTAAGTCCACGATGGAATCAGAATTTATCGCGTTAGATAAATGCGGAGAAGAGGCGGAATGGCTACGTCAATTCGTAGAGGACATACCCAGGTGGCCTAAACCGGTAACGGCCATTAGTATACATTGTGATAGTCAATCGGCAATTGGCAGAGCTCATAGCACAATGTATAATGGAAAGTCTAGACATATCCGTCGTCGACATAATTCGGTACGACAACTACTCTCAACAGGAGTTATCTCAATTGACTATGTGAAGTCAAAGGATAACATTGCGGATCCGCTTACGAAAGGCTTAAGCAGAGAGTTAGTTAGTAAGTCGTCTAAAGGAATGGGACTAAAGCCCTTGAAGGAATGAGTTTCTATGAAGGAAAACCTAACCCAGTTGACTGGAGATCCCAAGATCTGGGTTCAATAGGACAACCTAATCATAGAAATGTGGGGGAAGTCACGTCAATGTGGGGGAGTTACTTAATAAAATAACTTTCCTAGCCCATTCCTAGAACAATGTGACTTGTTGAGAGGTTAAACATATGGCTTAATGATTCAGGATGAAATCATAAAGCATAATGATTCAAGATGAAATCATAAAACATATGTTTTTAATGATTCAAGATGAAATGACCTATGTGAGAGAGAAGTGGGGTCGCTTCGAAGGAAATTGTGGGGGCGCAATTTCTAAGAGCTCTTGCAGAACCAGGCGAGTGTTCATGACCATAACGAACACGACTATGAGGACTTGACAAGGTCAGGGAGAGTCTTGTGTGAGTGTGTATTGTCGTCTACGTAAACAGAGGCTGAGTTCAAGGACATCGCGTCTACTCAGATCTAGGAGACTAAGTGCATCTCACAAGGGAAGGTTCAAAGGGTTACACCTACCTATCCTATGCAGGACTTAACCGCAGAAATTTTGCCGAAACTTTCATGTGTTTTCGACCGATTCCCATTCATGTGGGGGATTGTTGGAAAATGTTTTGCAAAATATGATTTTTGCAATACTTTGGACATAAATTTATATATGTATATGTTATATATATTCGTAGTACTTAGTAGCTTTGCGTTCTCCTCGAAGAGAGCTTCGCAGCGAGCTAAAGTATGTCCAATATGGAGTTAATATGAATGAGATATCGTGTCTCAAAGTGAGTCACGTGAAACACAATATTTGGAAAATATTTGTCCCACATCGCTTGAAACATGAAGTGAAAACATGTTTATAAGGAAATCCTAGTTTCTACCCTACAATATTCATTTGTGGGTTTTTACTCCCACGCCTACGCGCGCGCAGGGGGGGGTGCAGAAAGTGAGATTTCTAGGCCAAAAACGGGTTCGAAGCTACTGAACTTGTGCACGAGCGCGCGACCTGCGGACACGAATGCAGCTCCGAAAACTGGCTTGGGTGCGGGCAGATTTCGGTATCTTTTTTGCTGCGAATTCGATTTATTTTTCAAGAAAATTCTGTTACATCTATTTTAGGAATAGATACAGAAACATAATATTTGTGTTACAAAGACAGACAGGAAATCTGTTTTAGTTATAACAGATTTTCCTGACTGTGGTATATATTTTCTTTGAGAACAAGAAAAGTTTTCAGTATAAATATAACTCATTCTCATTCAGTTTTCACATCAGAAAAACGCAGCTTTTCATACTCCATTACCAGACGATTTTTCAGCAGTTCTCGATCAGAAACGCAGAAGGCTTCCGTGATCTTTCAGGCAAGTTTGTCTAGTCCGGCTGTACAACAGCTTTGGACGTTGTACCCTGGGAAACAGACGGCGAATCTGTTTTAAGGGAAGCGTGTTAAACACGTGCCTCGTCTTAGTTTTACTGCTTTCAATTTTATTTGTTATTTAATTCTGTTCTTTGTTTTCTGTTAATTTTATTATTGTTTTAATAAAAGTATAAATCGTTTCCCACAATATCTAGTTTCATGAAATCTGAGCGTGTGTTCATTGTTGGGATAAGAAAGTCCATTAACACCAAAAATGATAAATGAAGAAGTTGACGTGATGGAAATGTAGATAATTATATGCCAAAATAAAAATATGTTACCTCCCAAAAAATCATAAATGAAGAAATTGACATAATACATGCCACAAAAGCCTTATCCTCACAAAACCATAAAAAACATGTGGAATATGTACATAAACTTTTCCGCCCATATACATAAACTTTTCCGTCTCATAATTATTATCCACTATTCATTTTTTATTTCTTTATACTAAAATTTTGACTTTAAATATTTGTTATTGTGTTACATATTATTTGATAAAAATTATATCAGTGAAAATACATTTAAAATCCAATCTATATATATATATATATATTGTACCAAATTTTATATAAGACAATAGATAATAATTAAGGTCAAAATTGCAAAATAAAGATTTTAAAAGTTAACATCAGACAATAAATTTGAGACGAGGTAGTAATACTCTCATTTATTATTCTCATTTATTGTCCGACTCATTCTTTAGGATGCATGTAGGGGTGTCAGTAGGGTCAGGTTGATCCGATCCGAACTCAAACCCGATAAAGTTTATCAGATCGAGTTTAATTGGATTGAAAAAGTTTATCGGGTTAATTTAACCGAACCCGATAACTCAATAACCCGATATTATTATCGAGTGAGTAACGGTTGAATTATTTTTATTATCGGGTTATCAGGTCAACCCGATAAAACCCGAAAATTCAACGCAACTTCTTTTTCCCAGTAAAGGATTAAAAGCCTAAAGATTATTACATTTAATGATTTGTTACTGTTAGACTATAATTCATAACTGCTTAGTATAGTAATCCTGATCTTAACAGTATAGCACTATGTTATTTGCGTTGGTAGTTTTTCAGTCTTACAAACATTCCGTTTATTTGCTGTGCGACATTGCACTTGCATCTAAAATTCACAGATTGGGTTTTCTTTTTTTCTTAAACTGTGTGTGGATGGTGTCTGCATTGTAATGCAATACTCTAATGTTAAACACGTGTAGTATAATTAGTTTGTAAGTTATGTCATTTGTTTTCAACATACACTAAATGGTTGATTTATTTTTAATATAAAGTATTAATATTATTAACGGGTCAACCCGAACCGGATTAGACCCCGACCCGATATGACCCAAATCTGATTAGACCCAAACCTGATAATCCGATTTCTTATCAGGTCGGGTTGTAGGTTATACTTTCAAAAGTTAAAACCCCAATTCAATCCGACTCGATTAACCTGATAACATGACAACTCGACCCGATAACACCCCTAGCTGCATGCAACTTTCGATTATCAGTGATTTATATTTTTCGTGTCACATCAGCTTTTTCTTTCTAACGATTTATAAATGACTAGTTTTTACAACAAAACGATCAAGTGTAAGATTAATGTGTGTGAAAAATGATTGCATAAACGTAATTTTTATAAGGATAAAATAATTAAATTTTAAAATTTTTTATAGAAGTTTTATTTTTTAAAATTATGTAACTATCGAAATAAGAGAACATTAACAACTTTTCACTTTTTAACAAGGTCTCCTGTAGGATTGATTTAGTTCGATTGACCGAATCGAGTTAATCGCCGCAACGGTAATGACCGACTGCGACGTCGCTCGAGTCTCAATCGACCGCGACTGTTGTACGCAGCCTTCGGTTTATTTGTTTTATTTTGCTTTAGCCTCGATGTACATTATTACGAAATTTACGAGTGTATGTTATGATGTGTCACTATGAACAAATAATTAGGATATGCATTTTATATGGGAGGTGATTTGCACACTTCTCTTATTGATTGGAACACTCAAAAAGTTGTGTGTGTTGACATATATATCCCTAGATCATGTTAACCCATGTTAATGCTACAAGGGAATTAGTGTCTATATGCAATATTTTTTAGTGTCTCAATCAATAAAAAGAGTGTGCAAATCATCTCTCATTTCATATGAGAGGTGATTTGCACATTATATGATTTAATTTGTACACTCAAATTATTTGTCTTTTGACACATATACCCCTAAATCATCTAATGGAGTGTTCAAATTAAAACATAAATGCTAAAAGTATAAATGTCATAACACAATAATCTGAGTGTGTAAATCAAATTATGAAATATACAAATCATCTCCCATTAATATAACGAACGAAAGAGAATCACATGTATCTACTCCCAAGTGGGCATAACAGAAGAGCATGTACAATGGCTCAAATGGAAAAAAACTTTTCACTCTTTTAGCAAGTCTTTAGAAGTGTTTTTTTTTTGCATTGCAAGAAAAGCTTTTTGCAAAGTTTTTTCATAAGACTTATTAAATTTCCAGCTTTTTCTCAAAGGTTTTGACTATTATGTGCAATGCATTAAATGTCATAAATGCCTCAAGTCTTTGAAAGACTAAGACTTGAGCGATGTAGATGCTCTAACAACAGTGGAGGATCATGTGACTCTTAGTACCACTTTATTTCGTCCCTTTAAAATGTGTCACTTATTTATTTTTAAATAAGTGTGTTGGCATATGAAAAATATATCTATACTATTTTTTTTAATACTATTTTTACTAATAAAAATATTAAAATAATTAATTTATATGTAATAATCATAATATACAACTATGCAAACTTAATGTTAGCCTCAAAATATTGTGTCAAACAAGAATGCTCGGTTATATGTTTATTATGTATCGTATATTAGAACGTTGTAATAGGTAGTAGATTAATCGTGTATTACGGGTTTAACTTTAAGCTAAGGTTCATTCATAAGTAACCAAAGCCCAAAAGGAAAGCTCGGCCCATTATCATATAGCCCATCATGTCACATGTAGGCAAGGCTATATAAACCTCTTATTGCATGTACGGAGAGGTTGGTTGTCTTATTTTTCTCTAATTCTTCTAATCTAATATTCACCAAGTTTTCACACACTTCTCTCTCTTTTCTCTCTCTTTTTTCTCTCTCTAGAATTCATCTATTTTCTACCTTTCTTTCGTGTTTAATCATCACGTAATCTATGGGACAACAATTGGTATCAATCGTCATGGGGTAGTTTTGTGATTGATTGTTGTTATATCATTTGATTCGTATTATTTAATCCACACATCATCTCGAATTCAAATATTTTTGTGTTTTTCGTGCTCTACATCTTGATTTACATCTCCTACATAGTTGTGGTAGGGATTTGATTGCTTTTGGTTGGTTAAAATCACGGATTCTTGTAAAAAATATCACTTTTTTACCAAAAGTTTCGGAAAAGTACGAGCATTCCGACAGAATTCCATCGGAAAAGGGTTTGATATTCCGACGGTTATTCCGATAGAATTCCATTGGAAAAGGGTTTTAATATTCCGACCATTATTCCAATTGAATATTCCAATAGTGATTCCGATAGTGATTCCGACAGCTTTTATTCCGACAGTGATTCCGATAGCTCATATTCCGACAACATTCCGATATCCGATACTACATTCCGACAGAGTATTGCGATAACTATTCCGACAGACATTCCGATAGAGTATTCCGATGGACATTCCGATGGCACATTCCGACGTCGTGTTTAGCTAAATTTTGTTCGAGTATTTTTTAGACTTAGCCACCATCTAGACTAGTTTCGGAATATCGTTTACACGAAGATTAAAAAAAAATTAAAAAAGAGTTAGAATTTTCCCGTAAAGTAAATTCAAATTTTTTCCATACTAGTTTTAGGACATTTCTAGCTCAATTTCAAAATTTGGCGATACAAAATTTTTTGGTCTACCGTTTTGTCGGACTGAGAAATTTATTGTCGGACTGAGAAAAATAGCAATTTTCGCAATTTCAACAACAACTCAATCACATCATATCTACTTAAGATCCATATTCACTTCATCATTTCAGAGAATATTGAGATGGATTCTACTGCAGAATATCGTGTGACGAACAACAACATAATGGTGGCGGGTAACAAAGAGAGACCACCAATGCTTGTGGCCGGTCGATATGCTCAATGGCAATCACGTTTTCTTCGTTATCTTGATACAAGACCTAATGGTGATGCATTGAGGCAATGTATTAACAATGGACCATATGTTTTCTCCGATATCACTATCCCTCATACACCAGCGACAGACACTACTGCAGAAATACCCGCAACCACAAGAAAAGAAACTTTATATGATCTTACACCAGAGAAGCGTGCTTGGTATGACGCATAAAAAGAAGCGATCTATATGATTCTAAGTGGAATTGGAGATGATATTTATTCCACGGTTGATGCATGTCCTACGACACAAGAAATGTGGACGGCTATTGAACGCTTGCAACAAGGAGAATCACTCAACAAGCAAGAGGTTAAAACAAACTTGTTTTGGAATTTTGGTAAGTTTACTGCATTGGATGGAGAATCAATTGAGTCTTATTTTTCACGATTCTACAAGATGATGAACGATATGACAAGAAACAACTTGGAGGTCTCCACCATGCAAGTCAATGTGCAATTTCTTCAGCAACTTCAACCAGAGTGGACACGTTTTGTTACTTTGGTGAAACAACAGAAGTAGTTAGACAATGTAACACCCCATTTTGATAATGGAATGTCACGCGTAATTATGGCGTGTCATCAAAGCATACAAGGAAAAATGTCTAAACATTACATGACCATAAAAGGAAAATACCGGAATCAAACATCGGTAGTCCAAAAGTAAAGCTCATCACACACAAACATAAGTACTGTAAAGGAAAGGACTAAACAATTTCCATAGCAAGTGTAAAGTAAAGATAATGCATAAAGTAAAGAAAGGCTAGAAAGCTTCCAGTCCATATGCACGTACGCTTAAAGTCTACGAGCGTCCCTGAGTACCTGCCATTTTGGGAACATAGAAAAGGAAAACGGCTGAGCAAAATACTCAGTGCACGGATGTACAATAAAGCATGAATAGGATAAGCATATAACATATAACAGCGGAAGAACTAAGTCCCGAATAACCTGGTTAAGTCTTGGTAAAACTGGTTTTATAGTTTGAAAAGCCTTATGTTTATCTTACAAAACTGTTTAACATATTCTACCATTAGCCAATATAGGTCATGAAAATCCACCGTGCATGAATACTTGGAGGGGTGACCTCATCATGCAAATTAGAGGGGTTGCCTCTAATTTAATATACTGGTTTGGGTAGGAGGGATCAACTCCTTGTGAAGGATGCAAGGCACATACCACATTCACACTGAGTAATCTGCTGAAAAACATGTAACTAGGATGCACCCATACGCCCCACATGATAAATATAATAATATGGCCAAAAGCTGAAGGGACGCCACGAGCAATCACTCCGCCGTGGTGAAGTCATAACATCAGTGCCTCTAATGTTATGGTTATGGTACCTCCATAACTAAGTGAAACTGGTCATGCATGTATATGGCTATAAGTATTCTAAATTAAACATAAGCAAATCAAACATATAAACTTATACTATGGGAAAACATTTGGCAGCATACGGGAATTCCTAATAAGGAAAGAATGTCCATACTGAAAGGACGGGAATCCGTACCTTATGTCCAGTGAACGAAGAAGACGAACTGAGGAGAATCCTACTTCGGTATCACTAATGCTACATAAATACATACGTGAATAAGTATTTAATTACTAAATACGTAACTGGTTTTATATCATGTCTTAGCTTATTTTATACGTTCATGTCACGTTTTACTGTTTTAAGCCTTTAAACTGTGTTTATCTTATATTCTGTCTATTCTGATTAAGTATTACTTGTATTTCATGTATTATTATACTTACTGTGTAATAATAAGTAAATTTCTAAAAATAGCAGGTTTCCTAAAATAGAAAGTTTCCAAAAATAGAAAGTTACATAAATAGAAAGTTTCCAGAAATAGAAAGTTTCCAAAAATAGAAAGTTACCAAAAATAGAAAGTTTCCAAAAATAGAAAGTTTCCAAAAATAGAAAGTTTCCATAAATAGATTAGCTGCCTTAGTTTAATAAGTTTCTAAAAATAGAAAGTTTCCATAAATAGATTAGCTGCCTTAATTAAATAAGTTTCTAAAAATAGAAAGTTTCCATAATTAGATATAAGCTGGTTAAATAAGCTAAGTATATAAGCTTAAGTGTTTTCTGATTATTTTTCTAAGTCATAATGATATAAGGTATAGTTTATTAATTATTACATGTAATTCAAATAAACTATAGGTTAAAAGTATTTAATTAAATATATCATGTTTTTAATTAAATAAAGTTAAATACTTAGGTTAAAACATGTATTATTATATATTAATAATATAACCTAAGTCATGTTAATTAATTAATTATAACCATGGTTTTTAAATATTTAATTAATTATAAGTCTAAAAAAATAAAAAAATACTTAGGTTAATAATTCCATGATCTAATAATTAAATTTTAACCTAAGTCATATTTTATTAAATTAATCATGTCATGTAATTATTAATTCAATTTTAACATATGATCATTAAAATATAACCATAACATAAACCATGAACCGGATCGTGACTAGAAACCATGAACCGGACTCGAAATCAACACTAAACCCCGAACCACTTCGGGGTTCTTCACTTTTTTTGCTGTTGCCGTGGGACCCACACCACCAAACCGGGACCATATGGTCTCGGTGGTGGTCTATTAGCCAAACCGAGACCCCCTTGGGGTTCGGTTTAGGCGCCGGCCAAAAAAACACCCCTAAAAACCTCCTTTTTGATTTATACAATAACCATTTACATGTTTGATTTATGTTTTTAATTAGGTTTTTAAAAACATCATGTTCTTATTTAATTTTATTAGATCAAATCAAAAGAAAAATGATTAAAAAGGTATACCGAATGCGTGGATCTAACGAGGATGAACACACACGAACACACGTACAAGATTCAAGATCAAAAACCAAACGAACACCCCCTTTTCTTGTGTTGTATGCGGCGGCCAAAGAGGACAAGAAGGAAGAAGCCAAAAATCTTTTTAGGGTTTTTAATGTTTTTACTGTAAAGTGAAAAACGAAAACAAGATTTCACATTAACCCTTGTTAGTTAAAAATTTAGATGGGCTTGGACCATCTTTTGGTGTAGCCGCGTTTAAGGGGGCCCCACATGGGGTTCCTGTACTGTTTTCCGTGTCTCGATATTTAAGTGTTCGTTCATGTTTATTTGTGTTCGTGTTATATGTGTTCTCGTTAAATATTAACTGTGACTTAATATATTTATCCGTGCTCGTAATAAATATATATACGTAATTAATATTAGTTCGTGATTTAATTACGTTCATGATTTCATGATCACATGCTCGTGATTAATTATTGTTAAATAATTATTGTGTGTTCGTACCTAAAAAGAATAATTCGTCCCCGAATTATAGATAAAGTAAACTGAAAAAGAAAAACATACCCGAATTCAAAATATGAAATGAGGGTAAGAAGCCCGGATAGACTCCTCTATTTCCCAAGTGGCTTCCCGCTCGGTATGATCCCTCCAAAGGATTTTGACGAATGGAATCGCCTTCCTTCTCATGACTCGTTCTTGTCTGTCAAGAACTCGTTCGGGTTCTTCTATGAAAGTGAGATCTTCACGTATCTGTTCCTGTGGATACTGAACCATGTGAAGGGGATGATACTGGTACCCTCTGAGTAAGGACACATGAAACACATTGTGTACATGCGAAAGCTGCGGAGGTAACGCTAACCGGTAAGATACTTCACCGATTCGTTCAATGATATCAAACGGTCCGATGAAACGAGGACTGAGCTTCCCTTTAATCCCGAAGCGTCTAACACCACGTGCCGGCGAAACCGTAAGGAAGACGTGATCTCCTACGTTAAAATGTATGTCCCTACGATGCTTATCGGCGTAACTCTTCTGACGTGACCGTGCTTCCTGAAGTTTCTGCTTAGCTACTGTGATCTTTTCATTGGTCATCTCTATGATTTCTGGTCCTTCAAGTGTTCGCTCACCAACCTGATCCCAGCAGATTGGGGCGTAACACTTCCTACCATACAACATCTCGAAAGGAGCACACTTGATACTTGCGTGCCAACTGTTATTGTATGAAAACTCCACCAAACATATATAATCGACCCAATCACCCGTCCATTCCAACGCACATGACCTCAACATGTCTTCCAATGTCTGAATCGTTCGCTCCGACTGTCCGTCCGTTTGAGGATGAAAAGCCGTGCTAAGCTTAAGTTGTGTACCCCAAGCTTTCTGCAAACTCTTCCAAAATCGCGAAGTGAAACGAGGATCTCTGTCTGAGACGATGCTGGATGGAGCACCGTGGAGTCTCATGATCTCTCTTCTATACGTATCGGCGAGTTTACTTACCGGATCTTCCTTGCGGATCGGTAAGAAATGAGCTGATTTGGTAAGTCGATCTACGATAACCCAAATTGCATCGTGCTTCCTCTTGGTAGGCGGAAGACCAGTAACAAAATCCATGGTGATTTTGTCCCACTTCCACTCTGGAATATCTAACGGTTGAAGGAGACCGCCAGATCGCTGATGCTCGATCTTAACCTGCTGGCAGGTAAGACATTTGGAGACGTAAGTGGCCACATCCTGTTTCATACCACTCCACCAAAAGTGTTGCTTGATGTCATGGTACATCTTAGTCGAACCAGAATGTATAGAGAATGAGGAGCTATGAGCTTCAGCTAACAAAGCTTCCCGGAGTTCTTGGTCACCAGGAACACAATGTCTCGTGCCCTGCCATACGATACCATCTGCATCTACTCTGAATTTCGTCTGTTTCTCCAAATTCTGTACTATCGCCCAGATTTCTCCATCATCTTTCTGAGCTTCCTTGATCTTAGAGGGTACTATCGCCCGAAGTTCTTGGTCATCAGGAACACAAACTCGGGTTCCACTCTAAGATTAGCCCAGTAACCCGTTGTCCACGTACCATGATCTCGATGTCTAGTCGCTTCAAGTCTCTTATGATTTCCTCCTCAATTTTAATGCCGTTGATCATTCCGGACTTCCTGCTAAGAGCATCTGCTACTACATTTGTCTTTCTGGGATGATACTGTAGATTAATGTCATAATCCTTCAACAGCTCTAACCATCTCCTTTGTCTCATGTTCAATTCACGTTGAGTGAAGATATACTTCAAGCTCTTGTGGTCCGTGAAAATATCACATGATTCTCCATATAAGTAGTGCCTCCATATCTTCAATGCAAACACGACTGCAGCAAGTTCCAAGTCATGCGTGGGGTAATTTTCTTCATAAGGCTTAAGCTGCCGTGAAGCGTACACGATCACTTTCCCATGTTGCATGAGAACACAGCCAAGTCCCTTCCCCGATGCATCACTGTAGATTTGAAATCCACCCATACCAGATGGGAGAGTAAGAATAGGTGCAGATACTAGCTTCTGCTTCAAGTCTTCATAGCTCTTCTCTCGTTCTTCAGTCCAGACGAATTTCTCCCCTTTCCGCATCAATTTGGTCAATGGTAGTGCTAAGCGGGAAAAGTTCTCCACGAACCTACGGTAATAGCCAGCTAAGCCTAATAAACTGCGGACTTCCGTCGCTGATGTCGGCCTCGGCCACTTAGTAATGGCCTCAACCTTCGCTGGATCCATAGTGATTCCTTCTGCTGATACAATGTGACCTAAGAATGCCACCTTGTCTAACCAGAACTCACACTTGGAGAATTTAGCATACAGCTGCTTCTGGCGAAGAATCTGTAGTACTGTACGAAGATGGTCTTCGTGTTCCTCCTTGGACTTTGAGAAAATCAGGATGTCATCGATGAAGACAATGACGAACTTGTCCAGAAATTCATGGAATATTCTGTTCATCAAGTCCATGAACACTACTGGAGCATTTGTCAGGCCGAATGGCATAACTACAAACTCGTAGTGGCCATAGCGGGTACGAAAAGCAGTCTTGGCGATGTCCTGCTCCTTAACCCGTAGCTGATGGTAGCCTGACCTAAGATCAATTTTGGAGAAGTGTTTGGCCCCTTGGAGTTGGTCAAACAGATCGTCTATACGCGGCAGTGGATACCTATTCCGGATAGTAATCTTGTTGAGGTCGCGATATTCTATGCAAAGACGCATACTGCCGTCCTTCTTCTTTACAAATAAGACCGGTGCGCCCCATGGAGATGCGCTCGGTCGAATGAAACCTCGTTCAAGAAGTTCTTGCAGTTGATCCTTCAGCTCCTTCAGCTCTATGGGAGCCATGCGATAAGGAGCCTTGGAGATTGGTTCAGCTCCTAGAATAAGCTCGATATTGAATTCCACTTCTCGTGCAGGTGGTATGCCCGGAAGTTCTGCTGGAAATACATCTTGGAATTCCGACACTATTGGTTGATCTTGAATTGATGGAGATTCAGCATCCATGTCGTGAACCGTAGCTAGATAACCCTCGCAGCCATGTGACAGTAGTGCACGCGCTTCCAGGGTAGATATGATTCGTACAGACCGTCCGGGTACGAACCCGTTATGAATGTACTCTGGTGCATTAACATCACCGAAGATAACTCGATATGAATGGCAGTCTATGGTAGCATGATTCTTGGATAGCCAATCCATGCCCAAAATCATGTCGAAGTCATTCATGTCCAGCGGAAGTGCGTCAACAGGTCGAACCTTATCGTCAAATTCTAGGGGAAGACTCTTGTATACATGGGTGATTAATACAGGGTTCCTCAAAGGCGTGGAGATAGTAAGCCTATTCTCTAGTGGCATGGGGAGCATCCTAATGTTCTTAGCATAAGCAATAGAAATGACCGAGTGAGTAGCACCCGTATCAAAAAGAACACACGCAGCTTAACCATACATATACAAGATTCCAGTGATGGTACCTGTAGACTTGTTGGCCTGGTCTCGAGATGTCGTGTAGACACGCCCGGTGGTAGGAGGCGGCTTGGAATCAGCATGTCCTGATGTGCCCTCCATCTCGCCCTTACGGCAATCCTTCATGATATGGACAGGAAGACCACACTTGAAGCATGCGTCAGTGTTACGACGACATGGCCCTGGGTGCCTATGGTGGCAAGTAGAGCAAAGAGGATGAGTATATCCTCCAGTAGGTGCTCTGGCTGGCTGAGGACCTGATAAAATATTTTGCATAAGACATGATAATAGGGTACAAAGGACAATGCGGATAATCGTAAGATTGAATACTAGTGATAGCTGGACGGCTAGGTTGTGAACCTCTCTGGTTCTGGTCCCTACCGTTTCCATGGTTCCTGGTAGAAGTTTTGATAAAGTGTCAGAATATGAGTTATAACATGAAATCATAAGAAAATGCGTAAGTATTAAGACCTGCTGCTGTTGGAGTGTCCAGCGTTGTTACGGTAATTATCACTACCGCCACGCCTTTCCGTAGCAGAACGGTCGTTAGTATTACCGTTTCCCTTGGGCTGATGAGGCTGCTGCTGAGTAGCCGGCTGAGACCGGTCCCCAGTTTTCTGCCTGGAAGATACATTTTAAAGAGATGAATAATTGACATACATGGAAAGAATACGGATTGATCACCGATTGAATACGAATGTTTACCTCTTGTCGGGTCTCTCAACTTCCCCGAACTAATCTCTCTCCTTCAGCATCTCCAGCTTACGTGTTGCATCGGGCACTTGTACTACAGTGTTGAACGTAGCACACACCAGATTGTTTGTGACCGATGTGCGAAGAGCCCACCTAAAGTGGTGTGCCTGCTCTTCAGGAGTACCTGCTGCCGCACCAAGGAAACCAACTAAACAAAGAAAGCGCTGCATAAACTCGTTGCTATTCTCCCTAGCTCTCTGTCGGATTCCATGGTACTCCCTCTTGAGCTTGTCTTGCTCAGCCTTGGGAAAGAACTGCTCCATCACCCTGTCCTTGAACTGAGCCCAAGTCAAACCAGCAACCCACTCGTCACCTCCCTCAGACTACATCAACGCTAACCACCAATTTAGCACATCGCCTTCGAACCGATAGCATGCCAACCTCGCCTTTTACGCGGGGTCACAACCCATAGCATTGAAAATCTTCTCGATGTGAGCCAACCAGCTTTCAGCATCACTGGGGCTATCTGTCTTCTCAAAAGCTCGAGGACGGAGCTTGTTGAATCTCTCCAGCCATACTGCTAATGTCACTGGAGGAGGAGGAGGAGGTGCCTGGTTATGCTGTTGATTGTTGGCAGCTTGAACCTCAGCCCTGATGTCGTTCCTCAGTTGAGGAAGCAAAGCTTGCATTGCAGCTTGGATTGCAACATTGAGTTGTTCCTGTTCGCGTGTGAGAACCATCTGACAGTATAACATAAAACATATGATTAAGCAGATCAAAACATAAAATATATATACATGAAAAAAAATTATACCAAAATTTCAAGAGAAAAATTTTATGCAAGAAAATTTTGTGTATGAATGCATGATGCAGTTTTATGAAAACTTTTGTATGCTCGAGAGTGAACGCCTATGGTCAGTTCACCCAAAATAAAAGACATGGCGAGGGGACGCCTATGGGTCGGTCCCAAATTTAAAAGTTTCGATAAAACACATGCGACTAAATAAGGCCAGTCCTGTACCAACCATTACTTAGTCATAAACCTGCGACAATGACATATATATGTATGCATAAAAATGATGAATGCATGAAAACGACTGTCAGTTCTAGGAAGACCATAGTGACTACCCACTAATCACAGGTCATATTTTGAGAGCCTACAGGTCGAAGCCTTGGCTCTGATACCATAATTGTAACACCCCATTTTGATAATGGAATGTCACGCGTAATTATGTCGTGTCATCAAAGCATACAAGAAAAAATGTCTAACATTACATGACCATAAAAGGAAAATACAGGAATCAAACATCGGTAGTCCAAAAGTAAAGCTCATCACACACAAACATAAGTACTGTAAAGGAAAGGACTAAACAATGTCCATAGCAAGTGTATCAAAGTAAAGATAATGCATAAAGTAAAGAAAGGCTAGAAAGCTTCCAGTCCATATGCACGTACGCTTAAAGTCTACGAGCGTCCCTGAGTACCTGCCGTTTTGGGAACATAGAAAAGGAAAACGGCTGAGCAATACGCTCAGTGCACGGATGTACAATAAAGCATGAATAGGATAAGCATATAACATATAACAGTGGAAGAACTATGTCCCAAATAACCTGGTTAAGTCTTGGTAAAACTGGTTTTATAGTTTGAAAAGCCTTATGTTTATCTTATAAAATTGTTTAACATATTCTACCATTAGCTAATATAGGTCATAAAAATCCACCGTGCATGAATACTTGGAGGGGTGACCTCATCATGCAAATTAGAGGGGTTGCCTCTAATTTAATATACTGGTTTGGGTAGGAGGGATCAGCTCCTTGTGAAGGATGCAAGGCACACACCACATTCACACTGAGTAATCTGCTGAAAAATATGTAACTAGGATGCACCCATACGCCCCACATGATAAATATAATAATATGGCCAAAAGCTGAAGGGACGCCACGAGCAATCACTCCGCCGTGGTAAAGTCATAGCATCAGTGCCTCTAATGTTATGGTTATGGTACCTCCATAACTAGGTGAAACTGGTCATGCATGTATATGGCTATAGGTATTCTAAATTAAACATAAGCAAATCAAACATATAAACTTATACTACGGGAAAACATTTGGCTGCATACGGGAAATCCTAATAAGGAAAGAATGTCCATACTGAAAGGACGGGAATCCGTACCTTATGTCCAGTGAACGAAGAAGACGAACTGAGGAGAATCCTACTTCCGTATCACTAATGCTACATAAATACATACGTGAATAAGTATCTGATTACTAAATACGTAAGTGGTTTTATATCATGTCTTAGCTTATTTTATACGTTCATGTCATGTTTTACTGTTTTAAGCCTTTAAACTGTGTTTATCTTATATTCTGTCTATTCTGATTAAGTATTACTTGTATTTCATGTATTATTATACTTATAGTGTAATAATAAGTAACTTTCTAAACATAGCAGGTTTCCTAAAATAGAAAGTTTTCAAAAATAGAAAGTTACCAAAAATAGAAAGTTTCCAAAAATAAAAAGTTACCAAAAATAGAAAGTTTCCAAAAATAGAAAGTTTCCAAAAATAGAAAGTTACCAAAAATAGAAAGTTTCCAAAAATAGAAAGTTTCCAAAAATAGAAAGTTTCCATAAATAGATTAGCTGTCTTAATTAAATAAGTTTCTAAAAATAGAAAGTTTCCATAAATAGATTAGATGCCTTAATTAAATAAGTTTCTAAAAATAGAAAGTTTCCATAATTAGATATAAGCTGGTTAAATAAGCTAAGTATATAAGTTTAAGTGTTTTCTGATTATTTTTCTAAGTCATAATGATATAAGGTATAGTTTATTAATTATTACATGTAATTTAAATAAACTATAAGTTAAAAGTATTTAATTAAATATATCATGTTTTTAATTAAATAAAGTTAAATACTTTGGTTAAAACATGTATTATTATATATTAATAATATAACCTAAGTCATGTTAATTAATTAATTATAACCATGGTTTTTAAATAATTAATTAATTATAAGTCTAAAAAAATAAATAAATACTTAGGTTAATAATTCCATGATCTAATAATTAAATTATAACCTAAGTCATGTTTTATTAAATTAATCATGTCATGTAATTATTAATTCAATTTTAACATATGATCATTAAAATATAACCATAACATAAACCATGAACCGGATCGTGACTAGAAACCATGAACCGGACTCGAAATCAACTCTAAACCCCAAACCACTTCGGGGTTCTTCCCTTTTTTTGCTGCTGCCGTGGTACCCACACCACCAAACCGGGACCATATGGTCTCGGTGGTGGTCTATTAGCCAAACCGAGACCCCCTTGGGGTTCGGTTTAGGCGCCGGCCAAACAAACACCCCTAAAAACCTCCTTTTTGATTTACCCAATAACCATTTACATGTTTGATTCATGTTTTTAATTAGGTTTTTAAAAACATCATGTTCTTATTTAATTTTATTAGATCAAATCAAAAGAAAAAGGATTAAAAAGGTATACCGAATGCATGGATCTAACGAGGATGAACACACACGAACACACGTACAAGATTCAAGATCAAAAACCAAACGAACACCCCATTTTCTTGTGTTGTATGCGGCGGCCAAAGAGGACAAGAAGGAAGAAGCCAAAAATCTTTTTATGGTTTTTAATGTTTTTACTGTAAAGAGAAAAATGAAAACAAAATTTCACATTAACCCTTGTTAGTTAAAAATTTAGATGGGCTTGGCCCATCTTTTGGTGTAGCCGCGGTTAAGGAGGCCCCACATGGGGCACCCGTACTTTTTTCCGTGTCTCGATATTTAAGTGTTCGTTTATGTTTATTTGTGTTCGTGTTTTATGTGTTCTCGTCAAATATTAACCATGACTTAATATATTTATTCGTGCTCGTAATAAATATATATACGTAATTAATATTAGTTCGTGATTTAATTACGTTCATGATTTTATGATCACATGCTCGTGATTAATTATTGTTAAATAATTATTGTGTGTTCGTATGTAATAAATACTTATCGTGTTCTAACACGTACGTAATACGTAAAATCCTAACACGTAAACGTAATCATTCTATAAAAGGAAAGCTTTAATCTAGTACGTACGATCTTAAGGGCACTATTCATGGTAAAAGCATGCGGGTTTTACAACTCTTCCCCCCTAAAAAGAATAATTCGTCCCCGAATTATAGATAAAGTAAACTGAAAAAGAAAAACATACCCGAATTTAAAATATGAAATGAGGGTAAGAAGCCCGGATAGACTCCTCTATTTCCCAAGTGGCTTCCCGCTCGGTATGATCCCTCCAAAGGATTTTGACGAATGGAATCGCCTTCCTTCTCATGACTCGTTCTTGTCTGTCAAGAACTCGTTCGAGTTCTTCTATGAAAGTGAGATCTTCACGTATCTGTTCCAGTGGATACTGAACCATGTGAAGGGGATGATACTAGTACCCTCTGAGTAAGGACACATGAAACACATTGTGTACATGCGAAAGCTGCGGAGGTAACGCTAACCGGTAAGATACTTCACCGATTCGTTCAATGATATCAAACGGTCCGATGAAACGAGGACTGAGCTTCCCTTTAATCCCGAAGCGTCTAACACCACGTGCCGGCGAAACCGTAAGGAAGACGTGATCTCCTACGTTAAAATGTATGTCCCTACGATGCTTATCGGCGTAACTCTTCTGACGTGACCGTGCTTCCTGAAGTTTCTGCTTAGCTACTGCGATCTTTTCATTGGTTATCTCTATGATTTCTGGTCCTTCAAGTGTTCGCTCACCAACCTGATCCCAGCAGATTGGGGCGTGACACTTCCTGCCATACAACATATCGAAAGGAGCACACTTGATACTTGCGTGCCAACTGTTGTTGTATGAAAACTCCACCAAACAGATATAATCGACCCAATCACCCGTCTATTCCAACGCACATGACCTCAGCATGTCTTCCAGTGTCTGAATCGTTCGCTCTGACTGTCCGTCCGTTTGAGGATGAAAAGTCGTGCTAAGCTTAAGTTGTGTACCCCAAGCTTTCTGCAGACTCTTCCAAAATCGTGAAGTGAAACGAGGATCTCTGTCTGAGACGATGCTGGATGGAGCACCGTGGAGTCTCATGATCTCTCTTCTATACGTATCGGCGAGGTTACTTACCGGATCTTCCTTGTGGATCGATAAGAAATGAGCTGATTTGGTAAGTCGATCTACGATAACCCAAATTGCATCGTGCTTCCTCTTGGTAGGCGGAAGACCAGTAACAAAATCCATGGTGATTTTGTCCCACTTCCACTCTGGAATATCTAACGGTTGAAGGAGACCGCCAGATCACTGATGCTCGATCTTAACCTGCTGGCAGGTAAGACATTTGGAGACGTAAGTGGCCACATCTTGTTTCATACCACTCCACCAAAAGTGTTGCTTGATGTCATGGTACATCTTAGTCGAACCAGGATGTATAGAGAATGGGGAGCTATGAGCTTCAGCTAACAAGGCTTCCCGGAGTTCTTGGTCATCAGGAACACAAAGTCTCGTGCCCTGCCATACGATACCATCTGCATCTACTCTGAATTCCGTCTGTTTCTCCAAATTCTGTACTATCGCCCAGATTTCTCCATCATCTTTCTGAGCTTCCTTGATCTTAGAGGGTACTATCGCCCGAAGTTCTTGGTCATCAGGAACACAAACTCGGGTTTCACTCTAAGATTAGCCCAGTAACCCGTTGTCCACGTACCATGATCTCGATGTCTAGTCGCTTCAAGTCTCTTATGATTTCCTCCTCAATTTTAATGTCGTTGATCATCCCGGACTTCCTGCTTAGAGCATCTACTACTACATTTGCCTTTCCGGGATGATACTGTAGATTAATGTCATAATCCTTCAACAGCTCTAACCATCTCCTCTGTCTCATGTTCAATTCACGTTGAGTGAAGATATACTTCAAGCTCTTGTGGTCCGTGAAAATATCACATGATTCTCCATATAAGTAGTGCCTCCATATCTTCAATGCAAACACGACTGCAGCAAGTTCCAAGTCATGCGTGGGGTAATTTTCTTCATAAGGCTTAAGTTGCCGTGAAGCGTACGCGATCACTTTCCCATGTTGCATGAGAACACAGCCAAGTCCCTTCCCCGATGCATCACTGTAGATTTGAAATCCACCCATACCAGATGGGAGAGTAAGAATAGGTGCAGATACTAGCTTCTGCTTCAAGTCTTCATAGCTCTTCTCTCGTTCTTCAGTCCAGACGAATTTCTCCCCTTTCCGCATCAGTTTGGTCAATGGTAGTGCTAAGCGGGAAAAGTTCTCCACGAACCTACGGTAATAGCCAGCTAAGCCTAATAAACTGCGGACTTCCGTCGCTGATGTCGGCCTCGGCCACTTAGTAATGGCCTCAACCTTCGCTGGATCCATAGTGATTCCTTCTGCTGATACAATGTGACCTAAGAATGCCACCTTGTCTAACCAGAACTCACACTTGGAGAATTTAGCATACAGCTGCTTCTGGCGAAGAATCTGTAGTACTGTACGAAGATGGTCTTCGTGTTCCTCCTTGGACTTTGAGAAAATCAGGATGTCATCGATGAAGACAATGACGAACTTGTCCAGAAATTCATGGAAGATTCTGTTCATCAAGTCCATGAACACTACTAGAGCATTTGTCAGGCCGAATGGCATAACTACAAACTCGTAGTGGCCATAGCGGGTACGAAAAGCAGTCTTGGCGATGTCCTGCTCCTTAACCCGTAGCTGATGGTAGCCTGACCTAAGATCAATCTTGGAGAAGTGTTTGTCCCCTTAGAGTTGGTCAAACAGATCGTCTATACGCGGCAGTGGATACCTATTCCGGATAGTAATCTTGTTGAGGTCGCGATAGTCTATGCAAAGACGCATACTGCCGTCCTTCTTCTTTACAAATAAGACCGGTGCGCCCCATGGAGATGCGCTCGGTCGAATGAAACCTCGTTCAAGAAGTTCTTGCAGTTGATCCTTCAGCTCCTTCAGCTCTATGGGAGCCATGCGATAAGGAGCCTTGGAGATTGGTTCAGCTCCTAGAATAAGCTCGATATTGAAGTCCACTTCTCGTGCAGGTGGTATGCCCGGAAGTTCTGCTGGAAATACATCTTGGAATTCCGACACTATTGGTTGATCTTGAATTGATGGAGATTCAGCATCCATGTCGTGAACCGTAGCTAGATAACCCTCGCAGCCATGTGACAGTAGTGCACGCGCTTCCAGGGTAGATATGATTCGTACAGACCGTCCGGGTACGAACCCGTTATGAATGTACTCTGGTGCATTAACATCACCGAAGATAACTCGATATGAATGGCAGTCTATGGTAGCATGATGCTTGGATAGCCAATCCGTGCCCAAAATAATGTCGAAGTCATTCATGTCCAGCGGAAGTGCGTCAACAGGTCGAACCTTATCGTCAAATTCTAGGGGAAGACTCTTGTATACATGGGTGATTAATACAGGGTTCCTCAAAGGCGTGGAGATAGTAAGCCTATTCTCTAGTGGCATGGGGAGCATCCTAATGTTCTTAGCATAAGCAATAGAAATGACCGAGTGAGTAGCACCCGTATCAAAAAGAACACACGCAGCTTAACCATACATATACAAGATTCCAGTGATGGTACCTGTAGACTTGTTGGCCTGGTCTCGAGATGTCGTGTAGACACGCCCGGTGGTAGGAGGCGGCTTGGAATCAGCATGTCCCGATGTGCCCTCCATCTCGCCCTTACGGCAATCCTTCATGATATGGACAGGAAGACCACACTTGAAGCATGCGTCAGTGTTACGACGACATGGCCCTGGGTGCCTACGGTGGCAAGTAGAGCAAAGAGGATGAGTATATCCTCCAGTAGGTGCTCTGGCTGGCTGAGGACCTGATAAAATATTTTGCATAAGACATGATAATAGGGTACAAAGGACAATGCGGATAATCGTAAGATTGAATACTAGTGATAGCTGGACGACTAGGTTGTGAACCTCTCTGGTTCTGGTCCCTACCGTTTCCATGGTTCCTGGTAGAAGTTTTGCTAAAGTGTCAGAATATGAGTTATAACATGAAATCATAAGAAAATGCGTAAGTATTAAGACCTGCTGCTGTTGGAGTGTCCAGCGTTGTTACGGTAATTATCACTACCGCCACGCCTTCCGTAGCAGAACGGTCGTTAGTATTACCGTTTCCCTTGGGCTGATGAGGCTGCTGCTGAGTAGCCGGCTGAGACCGGTCCCCAGTTTTCTGCCTGGAAGATACATTTTAAAGAGATGAATAATTGACATACATGGAAAGAATACGGATTGATCACCGATTGAATACGAATGTTTACCTCTTGTCGGGTCTCTCAGCTTCCCCGAACTAATCTCTCTCCTGCAGAATCTCCAGCTTACGTGTTGCATCGGCCAGTTGTACTACAGTGTTGAACGTAGCACACACCAGATTGTTTGTGACCGATGTGCGAAGAGCCCACCTAAAGTGGTGTGCCTGCTCTTCAGGAGTACCTGCTGCCGCACCAAGGAAACCAACTAAGCAAAGAAAGCGCTGCATAAACTCGTTGCTATTCTCCCCAGCTCTCTGTCGGATTCCATGGTACTCCCTCTTGAGCTTGTCTTGCTCAGCCTTGGGAAAGAAATTCTCCATCACCCTCTCCTTGAACTGAGCCCAAGTCAAACCAGCAACCCACTCGTCACCTCCCTCAGACTACATCAACGCTAACCACCAATTTAGCACATCGCCTTCGAACCGATAGCATGCCAACCTCGCCTTTTACGCGGGGTCACAACCCATAGCATTGAAAATCTTCTCGATGTGAGCCAACCAGCTTTCAACATCACTGGGGCTATCTGTCTTCTCAAAAGCTCGAGGACGGAGCTTGTTGAATCTCTCCAGCCATACTGCTAATGTCACTGGAGGAGGAGGAGGTGCCTGGTTATGCTGCTGATTGTTGGCAGCTTGAACCTCAGCCCTGATGTCGTTCCTCAGTTGAGGAAGCAAAGCTTGCATTGCAGCTTGGATTGCAACATTGAGTTGTTCCTGTTCGCGTGTGAGAACCATCTGACAGTATAACATAAAACATATGATTAAGCAGATCAAAACATAAAATATATATACATGAAAAAAATTTATACCAAAATTTCAAGATAAAAATTTTATGCAAGAAAATTTTGTGTATGAATGCATGATGCAGTTTTATGAAAACTTTTGTATGCTCGAGAGTGAACGCCTATGGTCAGTTCACCCAAAATAAAAGACATGGCAAAGGGACGCCAATGGGTCGGTCCCAAATTTAAAAGTTTCGATAAAACACATGCGACTAAATAAGGCCAGTCCTGTACCAACCATTACTTAGTCATAAACCTGCGACAATGACATATATATGTATGCATAAAAATGATGAATGCATGAAAACGACTGTCAGTTCTAGGAAGACCATAGTGACTACCCACTAATCACAGGTCATATTTTGAGAGCCTACAGGTCGAAGCCTTGGCTCTGATACCATAATTGTAACACCCCATTTTGATAATGGAATGTCACGCGTAATTATGGCGTGTCATCAAAGCATACAAGAAAAAATGTCTAACATTACATGACCATAAAAGGAAAATACAGGAATCAAACATCGGTAGTCCAAAAGTAAAGCTCATCACACACAAACATAAGTACTGTAAAGGAAAGGACTAAACAATGTCCATAGCAAGTGTATCAAAGTAAAGATAATGCATAAAGTAAAGAAAGGCTAGAAAGCTTCCAGTCCATATGCACGTACGCTTAAAGTCTACGAGCGTCCCTGAGTACCTGCCGTTTTGGGAACATAGAAAAGGAAAACGGCTGAGCAATACGCTCAGTGCACGGATGTACAATAAAGCATGAATAGGATAAGCATATAACATATAACAGTGGAAGAACTATGTCCCAAATAACCTGGTTAAGTCTTGGTAAAACTGGTTTTATAGTTTGAAAAGCCTTATGTTTATCTTATAAAACTGTTTAACATATTCTACCATTAGCTAATATAGGTCATGAAAATCCACCGTGCATGAATACTTGGAGGGGTGACCTCATCATGCAAATTAGAGGGGTTGCCTCTAATTTAATATACTGGTTTGGGTAGGAGGGATCAGCTCCTTGTGAAGGATGCAAGGCACACACCACATTCACACTGAGTAATCTGCTGAAAAACATGTAACTAGGATGCACCCATACGCCCCACATGATAAATATAATAATATGGCCAAAAGCTGAAGGGACGCCACGAGCAATCACTCCGCCGTGGTAAAGTCATAGCATCAGTGCCTCTAATGTTATGGTTATGGTACCTCCATAACTAGGTGAAACTGGTCATGCATGTATATGGCTATAGGTATTCTAAATTAAACATAAGCAAATCAAACATATAAACTTATACTACGGGAAAACATTTGGCTGCATACGGGAAATCCTAATAAGGAAAGAATGTCCATACTGAAAGGACGGGAATCCGTACCTTATGTCCAGTGAACGAAGAAGACGAACTGAGGAGAATCCTACTTCGGTATCACTAATGCTACATAAATACATACGTGAATAAGTATCTGATTACTAAATACGTAAGTGGTTTTATATCATGTCTTAGCTTATTTTATACGTTCATGTCATGTTTTACTGTTTTAAGCCTTTAAACTGTGTTTATCTTATATTCTGTCTATTCTGATTAAGTATTACTTGTATTTCATGTATTATTATACTTACAGTGTAATAATAAGTAACTTTCTAAACATAGCAGGTTTCCTAAAATAGAAAGTTTTCAAAAATTGAAAGTTACCAAAAATAGAAAGTTTCCAAAAATAGAAAGTTACCAAAAATAGAAAGTTTCCAAAAATAGAAAGTTTCCAAAAATAGAAAGTTACCAAAAATAGAAAGTTTCCAAAAGTAGAAAGTTTCCAAAAATAGAAAGTTTCCATAAATAGATTAACTGTCTTAATTAAATAAGTTTCTAAAAATAGAAAGTTTCCATAAATAGATTAGATGCCTTAATTAAATAAGTTTCTAAAAATAGAAAGTTTCCATAATTAGATATAAGCTGGTTAAATAAGCTAAGTATATAAGTTTAAGTGTTTTCTGATTATTTTTCTAAGTCATAATGATATAAGGTATAGTATATTAATTATTACATGTAATTTAAATAAACTATAGGTTAAAAGTATTTAATTAAATATATCATGTTTTTAATTAAATAAAGTTAAATACTTAGGTTAAAACATGTATTATTATATGTTAATAATATAACCTAAGTCATGTTAATTAATTAATTATAACCATGGTTTTTAAATAATTAATTAATTATAAGTCTAAAAAAATAAATAAATACTTAGGTTAATAATTCCATGATCTAATAATTAAATTATAACCTAAGTCATGTTTTATTAAATTAATCATGTCATGTAATTATTAATTCAATTTTAACATATGATCATTAAAATATAACCATAACATAAACCATGAACCGGATCGTGACTAGAAACCATGAACCGGACTCGAAATCAACACTAAACCCCAAACCACTTCGGGGTTCTTCCCTTTTTTTGCTGCTGCCGTGGGACCCACACCACCAAACCGGGACCATATGGTCTCGGTGGTGGTCTATTAGCCAAACCGAGACCCCCTTGGGGTTCGGTTTATGCGCCGGCCAAACAGACACCCCTAAAAACCTCCTTTTTTATTTACCCAATAACCATTTACATGTTTGATTTATGTTTTTAATTAGGTTTTTAAAAACATCATGTTCTTATTTAATTTTATTAGATCAAATCAAAAGAAAAAGGATTAAAAAGGTATACCGAATGCGTGGATCTAACGAGGATGAACACACACGAACACACGTACAAGATTCAAGATCAAAAACCAAACGAACACCCCATTTTCTTGTGTTGTATGCGGCGACCAAAGAGGACAAGAAGGAAGAAGCCAAAAATCTTTTTATGGTTTTTAAAGTTTTTACTGTAAAGTGAAAAATGAAAACAAAATTTCACATTAACCCTTGTTAGTTAAAAATTTAGATGGGCTTGGCCCATCTTTTGGTGTAGCCGCGGTTAAGGGGGCCCCACATGGGGCACCCGTACTGTTTTCCGTGTCTCGATATTTAAGTGTTCGTTCATGTTTATTTGTGTTCGTGTTTTATGTGTTCTCGTTAAATATTAACCGTGACTTAATATATTTATTCGTGCTCGTAATAAATATATATACGTAATTAATATTAGTTCGTGATTTAATTACGTTCATGATTTTATGATCACATGCTCGTGATTAATTATTGTTAAATAATTATTGTGTGTTCATACGTAATAAATACTTATTGTGTTCCAACACGTACGTAATACGTAAAATCCTAACATGTAAACGTAATCATTCTATAAAAGGAAAGCTTTAATCTAGTACGTACGATCTTAAGGGCACTATTCATGGTAAAAGCATGCGGGTTTTACAACTCTTCCCCCCTAAAAAGAATAATTCGTCCCCGAATTATAGATAAAGTAAACTGAAAAAGAAAAACATACCCGAATTCAAAATATGAAATGAGGGTAAGAAGCCCGGATAGACTCCTCTATTTCCCAAGTGGCTTCCCGCTCGGTATGATCCCTCCAAAGGATTTTGACGAATGGAATCGCCTTCCTTCTCATGACTCGTTCTTGTCTGTCAAGAACTCGTTCGAGTTCTTCTATGAAAGTGAGATCTTCACGTATCTGTTCCAGTGGATACTGAACCATGTGAAGGGGATGATACTGGTACCCTCTGAGTAAGGACACATGAAACACATTGTGTACATGCGAAAGCTGCGGAGGTAACGCTAACCGGTAAGATACTTCACCGATTCGTTCAATGATATCAAACAGTCCGATGAAACGAGGACTGAGCTTCCCTTTACTCCCGAAGCGTCTAACACCACGTGCCGGCGAAACCGTAAGGAAGACGTGATCTCCTACGTTAAAATGTAAGTCCCTACGATGCTTATCGGCGTAACTCTTCTGACGTGACCGTGCTTCCTGAAGTTTCTGCTTAGCTACTGCGATCTTTTCATTGGTCATCTCTATGATTTCTGGTCCTTCAAGTGTTCGCTCACCAACCTGATCCCAGCAGATTGGGGCGTGACACTTCCTGCCATACAACATCTCGAAAGGAGCACACTTGATACTTGCGTGCCAACTGTTGTTGTATGAAAACTCCACCAAACAGATATAATCGACCCAATCACCCGTCTATTCCAACGCACATGACCTAAGCATGTCTTCCAATGTCTGAATCGTTCGCTCTGACTGTCTGTCCGTTTGAGGATGAAAAGTCGTGCTAAGCTTAAGTTGTGTACCCCAAGCTTTCTGCAGACTCTTCCAAAATCGCGAAGTGAAACGAGGATCTCTGTCTGAGACGATGCTGGATGGAGCAACGTGGAGTCTCATGATCTCTCTTCTATACGTATCGGCGAGTTTACTTACCGGATCTTCCTTGCGGATCGGTAAGAAATGAGCTGATTTGGTAAGTCGATCTACGATAACCCAAATTGCATCGTGCTTCCTCTTGGTAGGCGGAAGACCAGTAACAAAATCCATGGTGATTTTGTCCCACTTCCACTCTGGAATATCTAACGGTTGAAGGAGACCACCAGATCGCTCATGCTCGATCTTAACCTGCTGGCAGGTAAGACATTTGGAGACGTTAGTGGCCACATCTTGTTTCATACCACTCCACCAAAAGTGTTGCTTGATGTCATGGTACATCTTAGTCGAACTAGGATGTATAGAGAATGGGGAGCAATGAGCTTCAGCTAACAAGGCTTCCCGGAGTTCTTGGTCATCAGGAACACAAAGTCTCGTGCCCTGCCATACGATACCATCTGCATCTACTCTGAATTCCGTCTGTTTCTCCAAATTCTGTACTATCGCCCAAATTTCTCCATCATCTTTCTGAGCTTCCTTGATCTTAGAGGGTACTATCGCCCGAAGTTCTTGGTCATCAGGAACACAAACTCGGGTTCCACTCTAAGATTAGCCCAGTAACCCGTTGTCCACGTACCATGATCTCGATGTCTAGTCGCTTCAAGTCTCTTATGATTTCCTCCTCAACTTTAATGTCGTTGATCATCCCGGACTTCCTGCTTAGAGCATCTACTACTACATTTGCCTTTCCGGGATGATACTGTAGATTAATGTCATAATCCTTCAACAGCTCTAACCATCTCCTCTGCCTCATGTTCAATTCACGTTGAGTGAAGATATACTTCAAGCTCTTGTGGTCCGTGAAAATATCACATGATTCTCCATATAAGTAGTGCCTCCATATCTTCAATGCAAACACGACTGCAGCAAGTTCCAAGTCATGCGTGGGGTAATTTTCTTCATAAGGCTTAAGCTGCCGTGAAGCGTACGTGATCACTTTCCCATGTTGCATGAGAACACAGCCAAGTCCCTTCCCCGATTCATCACTGTAGATTTGAAATCCACCCATACCAGATGGGAGAGTAAGAATAGGTGCAGATACTAGCTTCTGCTTCAAGTCTTCATAGCTCTTCTCTCGTTCTTCAGTCCAAACGAATTTCTCCCCTTTCCGCATCAGTTTGGTCAATGGTAGTGCTAAGCGGGAAAAGTTCTCCACGAACCTACGGTTATAGCCAGCTAAGCCTAATAAACTGCGGACTTCTATCGCTGATGTCGGCCTCGGCCACTTAGTAATGGCCTCAACCTTCGCTGGATCCATAGTGATTCCTTCTGCTGATACAATGTGACCTAAGAATGCCACCTTGTCTAACCAGAACTCACACTTGGAGAATTTAGCATACAACTGCTTCTGGCGAAGAATCTGTAGTACTGTACGAAGATGGTCTTCGTGTTCCTCCTTGGACTTTGAGAAAATCAGGATGTCATCGATGAAGACAATGACGAACTTTTCCAGAAACTCATGGAAGATTCTGTTCATCAAGTCCATGAACACTACTGGAGCATTTGTCAGGCCGAATGGCATAACTACAAACTCGTAGTGGCCATAGCGGGTACGAAAAGCAGTCTTGGCGATGTCCTGCTCCTTAACCCGTAGCTGATGGTAGCCTGACCTAAGATCAATCTTGGAGAAGTTTTTGGCCCCTTGGAGTTGGTCAAACAGATCGTCTATACGCGGCAGTGGATACCTATTCCGGATAGTAATCTTGTTGAGGTCGCGATAGTCTATGCAAAGACGCATACTGCCGTCCTTCTTCTTTACAAATAAGACCGGTGCGCCCCATGGAGATGCGCTCGGTCGAATGAAACCTCGTTCAAGAAGTTCTTGCAGTTGATCCTTCAGCTCCTTCAGCTCTATGGGAGCCATGCGATAAGGAGCCTTGGAGATTGGTTCAGCTCCTGGAATAAGCTCGATATTGAATTCCACTTCTCGTGCAGGTGGTATGCCCGGAAGTTCTGCTGGAAATACATCTTGGAATTCCGACACTATTGGTTGATCTTGAATTGATGGAGATTCAACATCCATGTCGTGAACCGTAGCTAGATAACCCTCGCAGCCATGTGACAGTAGTGCACGCGCTTGCAGGGTAGATATGATTCGTACAGACCGTCCGGGTACGAACCCGTTATGAATGTACTCTGGTGCATTAACATCACCGAAGATAACTCGATATGAATGGCAGTCTATGGTAACATGATGCTTGGATAGCCAATCCATGCCCAAAATCATGTCGAAGTCATTCATGTCCAGCGGAAGTACGTCAACAGGTCGAACCTTATCGTCAAATTCTAGGGGAAGACTCTTGTATACATGGGTGATTAATACAGGGTTCCTCAAAGGCGTGGAGATAGTAAGCCTATTCTCTAGTGGCATGGGGAGCATCCTAATGTTCTTAGCATAAGCAGTAGAAATGAACGAGTGAGTAGCACCCGTATCAAAAAGAACACACGCAGCTTAACCATACATATACAAGATTCCAGTGATGGTACCTGTAGACTTGTTGGCCTGGTCTCGAGATTTCGTGTAGACACGCCCGGTGGTAGGAGGCGGCTTGGAATCAGCATGTCCCGATGTGCCCTCCATCTCGCCCTTACGGCAATCCTTCATGATATGGACAGGAAGACCACACTTGAAGCATGCGTCAGTGTTACGACGACATGGCCCTGGGTGCCTACGGTGGCAAGTAGAGCAAAGAGGATGAGTATATCCTCCAGTAGGTGCTCTGGCTGGCTGAGGACCTGATAAAATATTTTACATAAGACATGATAATAGGGTACAAAGGACAATGCGGATAATCGTAAGATTGAATACTAGTGATAGATGGACGGCTAGGTTGTGAACCTCTCTGGTTCTGGTCCCTACCGTTTCCATGGTTCCTGGTAGAAGTTTTGCTAAAGTGTTAGAATATGAGTTATAACATGAAATCATAAGAAAATGCGTAAGTATTAGGACATGCTGCTGTTGGAGTGTCCAGCGTTGTTACGGTAATTATCACTACCGCCACGCCTTTCTGTAGCAGAACGGTCGTTGGTCTTACCGTTTCCCTTGGGCTGATGAGGCTGCTGCTGAGTAGCCGGCTGAGACCGGTCCCCAGTTTTCTGTCTGGAAGATACATTTAAAGAGATGAATAATTGACATACATGGAAAGAATACGGATTGATCACCGCTTGAATACGAATGTTTACCTCTTGTCGGGTCTCTCAGCTTCCCCGAACTCATCTCTCTCCTGCAGCATCTCCAGCTTACGTGCTGCATCGACCACTTGTGCTACAGTGTTGAACGTAGCACACACCAGATTGTTTGTGACCGATGTGCGAAGAGCACACCTAAAGTGGTGTGCCTGCTCTTCAGGAGTACCTGCTGCCGCACCAAGGAAACCAGCTAAGCAAAGAAAGCGCTGCATAAACTCGTTGCTATTCTCCCTAGCTCTCTGTCGGATCCCATGGTACTCCCTCTTGAGCTTGTCTTGCTCAGCCTTGGGAAAGAACTGCTCCATCACCCTGTCCTTGAACTGAGCCCAAGTCAAACCAGCAACCCACTCGTCACCTCCCTCAGACTACATCAATGCTAACCACCAATTTAGCACATCGCCTTCAAACCGATAGCATGCCAACCTCGCCTTGTACGTCGGGTCACAACCCATAGCATTGAAAATCTTCTCGATGTGAGCCAACCAGCTTTCAGCATCACTGGGGCTATCTGTCTTCTCAAAATCTCAAGGACGGAGCTTGTTGAATCTCTCTAGCCATACTGCTAATGTCACTGGAGGAGGAGGAGGAGGTGCCTGGTTATGCTGCTGATTGTTGGCAGCTTAAACCTCAGCCCTGATGTCGTTCCTCAGTTGAGGAAGCAAAGCTTGCATTGCAGCTTGGATTGCAACATTGAGTTGTTCCTGTTCGCGTGTGAGAACCATCTGACAGTATAACATAAAACATATGATTAAGCAGATCAAAACATAAAATATATATACATGAAAAAAATTTATACCAAAATTTCAAGAGAAAAATTTTATGCAAGAAAATTTTGTGTATGAATGCATGATGCAGTTTTATGAAAACTTTTGTATGCTCGAGAGTGAACGCCTATGGTCAGTTCAACCAAAATAAAAGACATGGCGAGGGGACGCCTATGGGTCAGTCCCAAATTTAAAAGTTTCGATAAAACACATGCGACTAAATAAGGCCAGTCCTGTACCAACCATTACTTAGTCATAAACCAGCGACAATGACATATATATGTATGCATAAAAATGATGAATGCATGAAAACGACTGTCAGTTCTAGGAAGACCATAGTGACTACCCACTAATCACATGTCATATTTTGAGAGCCTACAGGTCGAAGCCTTGGCTCCGATACCATAATTGTAACACCCCATTTTGATAATGGAATGTCACGCGTAATTATGGCGTGTCATCAAAGCATACAAGAAAAATGTCTAACATTACATGACCATAAAAGGAAAATACAGGAATCAAACATCGGTAGTCCAAAAGTAAAGCTCATCACACACAAACATAAGTACTGTAAAGGAAAGGACTAAACAATGTCTATAGCAAGTGTATCAAAGTAAAGATAATGCATAAAGTAAAGAAAGGATAGAAAGCTTCCAGTCCATATGCACGTACGCTTAAAGTCTACGAGCGTCCCTGAGTACCTGCCGTTTTGGAAACATAGAAAAGGAAAACGGCTGAGCAATATGCTCAGTGCACCGATGTACAATAAAGCATGAATAGGATAAGCATATAACATATAACAGTGGAAGAACTAAGTCCCAAATAACCTGGTTAAGTCTTGGTAAAACTGGTTTTATAGTTTGAAAAGCCTTATGTTTATCTTATAAAACTGTTTAACATATTCTACCATTAGCCAATATAGGTCATGAAAATCCACCGTGCATGAATACTTGGAGGGGTGACCTCATCATGCAAATTAGAGGGGTTGCCTCTAATTTAATATACTGGTTTGGGTAGGAGGGATCAGCTCCTTGTGAAGGATGCAAGGCACACACCACATTCACACTGAGTAATCAGTTGAAAAACATGTAACTAGGATGCACCCATACGCCCCACATGATAAATATAATAATATGGCCAAAAGCTGAAGGGACGCCACGAGCAATCACTCCGCCGTGGTAAAGTCATAGCATCAGTGCCTCTAATGTTATGGTTATGGTACCTCCATAACTAGGTGAAACTGGTCATGCATGTATATGGCTATAGGTATTCTAAATTAAACATAAGCAAATCAAACATATAAACTTATACTACGGGAAAACATTTGGCTGCATACGGGAAATCCTAATAAGGAAAGAATGTCCATACTGAAAGGACGGGAATCCGTACCTTATGTCCAGTGAACGAAGAAGACGAACTGAGGAGAATCCTACTTCGGTATCACTAATGCTACATAACTACATACGTGAATAAATATCTGATTACTAAATACGTAACTGGTTTTATATCATGTCTTAGCTTATTTTATATGTTCAAGTCATGTTTTACTGTTTTAAGCCTTTAAACTGTGTTTATCTTATATTCTGTCTATTCTGATTAAGTAGTACTTGTATTTCATGTATTATTATACTTACTGTGTAATAATAAGTAACTTTCTAAACATAGCAGGTTTCCTAAAATAGAAAGTTTCCAAAAATAGAAAGTTACCAAAAATAGAAAGTTTCCAAAAATAGAAAGTTTCCAAAAATAGAAAGTTACCAAAAATAGAAAGTTTCCAAAAATAGAAAGTTTCCAAAAATAGAAAGTTTCCATAAATAGATTAGCTGTCTTTATTAAATAAGTTTCTAAAAATAGAAAGTTTCCATAAATAGATTAGCTGCCTTAATTAAATAAGTTTCTAAAAATAGAAAGTTTCCATAATTAGATATAAGCTGGTTAAATAAGCTAAGTATATAAGCTTAAGTGTTTTCTGATTATTTTTCTAAGTCATAATGATATAAGGTATAGTTTATTAATTATTACATGTAATTCAAATAAACTATAGGTTAAAAGTATTTAATTAAATATATCATGTTTTTAATTAAATAAAGTTAAATACTTAGGTTAAAACATGTATTATTATATATTAATAATATAACCTAAGTCATGTTAATTAATTATAACCATGGTTTTTAAATAATTAATTAATTATAAGTCTAAAAAAATAAATAAATACTTAGGTTAATAATTCCATGATCTAATAATTAAATTATAACCTAAGTCATGTTTTATTAAATTAATCATGTCATGTAATTATTAATTCAATTTTAACATATGATCATTAAAATATAACCATAACATAAACCATGAACCGGATCGTGACTAGAAACCATGAACCGGACTCGAAATCAACACTAAACCCCAAACCACTTCGGGGTTCTTCCCTTTTTTTGCTGCTGCCGTGGGACCCACACCACCAAACCGGGACCATATGGTCTCGGTGGTGGTCTATTAGCCAAACCGAGACCCCCTTGGGGTTCGGTTTTGGCGCCGGCCAAACAAACACCCCTAAAAACCTCCTTTTTGATTTACCCAATAACCATTTACATGTTTGATTTATGTTTTTAATTAGGTTTTTAAAAACATCATGTTATTATTTAATTTTATTAGATCAAATCAAAAGAAAAAGGATTAAAAAGGTATACCGAATGCGTGGATCTAACGAGGATGAACACACACGAACACACGTACAAGATTCAAGATCAAAAACCAAACGAACACCCCATTTTCTTGTGTTTTATGCGGCGGCCAAAGAGGACAAGAAGGAAGAAGCCAAAAATCTTTTTATGGTTTTTAATGTTTTTACTGTAAAATGAAAAATGAAAACAAAATTTCACATTAACCCTTGTTAGTTAAAAATTTAGATGGGCTTGGCCCATCTTTTGGTGTAGCCGCGGTTAAGGGGGCCCCACATGGGGTACCCGTACTGTTTTCCGTGTCTCGATATTTAAGTGTTCGTTCATGTTTATTTGTGTTCGTGTTTTATGTGTTCTCGTTAAATATTAACCTTGACTTAATATATTT